>CM051829.1:88788788-91288788 GCA_028451465.1 Erethizon dorsatum
TATGCCCAAGTTTTTATGAGTGGCCCTCTCATATCCTTCCCTTACTCCCTCTCCTGGAAAAAACACTGTGAAAATAGTTCGGTAATTATTTCTTTCTTTCAGATTAGTGTCACCCTGATTTGGTCCTTGGAGAACAGAAAACATTCTATTGGACATATGATTATTTAGTTATAACATGAAGGGTGAAAGAATTCAATAAATCTCACAGACTCCAAATCAAGCATTACACACATCTAGAGAAAACTAGAGATATCTTACATGTTTTTCTTCTTTCCTCCTGTTTTCAACAACCTGTCAGTCCAAAATTCCAATGAGATCTATTACTTGCATGGTAGTAGGTTAACAGAGTTTGATGCAGTAACCTAGAAAGTATAAATTGAAACTGAGTTTGTTACATGGTCATGATAGAGAGAGTGGTGTTAGTAAAGAAATTAAAATACACACTTTCCTTCAATTGTTTTTGAAATATGCTGTTCTATTTTTTATTTTTATTTTTTTGTGGGTACCGGGGGTCGAACTCAGGACCTCGCACACCAACAGGCGCCCATGCCGCTGAGTGATATCACCGGCCCTTTTTTCGTATGTGGGTTCTGGGAGTCGAACTTAGGACCTCGCGCTTGCTAGGCAGGCGCTTATGCTGATGAGCTATCTCACCAGCAGTTGAGATAGCTGTTCTATAAAGTTGAAAACAAAGCTTTATATTTCTGGCTGTACTAGGTGGCAAAGAAAAATATAGTACGTTATTTGACATGGATGAGTTAAACAGATCTTACCGCTATTATAGATACCCAAAGGTGGTGGTCTGTAATTGTTGAGGCAGCCTCAGAGATTTCTCCTGAGATACCTCAAGGAGACTAATGTTATTTCTTTATTGAGAAAACAAGTATTTGGAGAAATCTATCATTCTTTGATTTTATAATTCTAAATATTTGGGATTTTATTTGAAAAAAGCATCTTTAAAAATATAAACTTGCTCTTTTATTATGTTTTTATTTTTATTTATTTTTTTTCATGTGGTACTGGGAGTCGACCTCAGGACCTCGCGCTTGCCCGGCAGAAGCTTATGCTGCTGAGCCATCTCACCGGCCCCTCATTCTTTTAAAAGTAATCATTTATCTTTTATTCCGTCCTGAGTACATCTAACAATTTTTCTTACTCTACAAGTAGCAAGTACTTTCTTATTTAAGGGAATAAGATAAAATGCAAAGAATCTGCTCTCTAGGTATTTATCTCTATTAAATTACAAACTAGACATAGTTGGTAATCACTTTCGTTTTTCTGCTTCACGTCACAAAACTACAGTCTGTGTAATCATTCAGTTTCTCATTTCTAATAGTCAGATTTAAAAACATAAACAAATTTATATTCTTAGAAGGTGTGAGGTTTTTCACTTAATCGAAATAAGCGTGCTTTGAGTTCTTTCAGTAGTTTTTCTTCCCAATTAAAAAATAATTTTTAAAAAATTGTCAATTTTTGGTGTATTATATATAATTATGAAGTATATAGTGTTTGATGTTGTGAAGTGGCTAAAACAAGCTAATTAAATCATTATTTCACATACTTATTTTTTATGGGGAGCACACTTAAAATTTACTGTCTTAGATATTTTTCAAATATACAGTACAGTACATTGCTATCAACTGTAGTCACCACTTTGAACTATAGATCTCTTGAACTAATTTCTCCTAAGTGAAATAATGTAACTTTTGACCAATACCTCTCCATTCCATAATCTTCTCCAACTTCTTCCACATCTGGTAATCATTATTCTAATTTCTGCCTCTAAAAGTTTGGCTTTTAAAATTTTATGTATAAGTGAGATCACACCCACACAAGGGAGATCACACATACCAGATGATCATTTCAATTTTTAATTGCAATTTATCTATTCCACATGTTTATATAGTGCACAATATTACATAATTGAATAAAAATTGAAAGAACATTTGCTTGCTTCCGCAGTATGCAAACAGTTTATAAACTAGTTAGAAACAATATGAGAACATTCTTATATATTTTAGAGTCTTCTATCTGCTTCTAAAGCTCATGATCTAACATAGTATATGAAATGTGGACCTAGTCTCATATAAATGGGAGATGCTATATTCTCTCCCCCAAATGTCCCATGTTACCTAGGTAATAGATTCTTGAAAGGCATTCTTTTATTGTCTGTGGACAATTAAATTTTAACTATAATAGAAATGTTATATTTCATCATATGATAGGTAGTCTTCACGAAGGAAGACTTTGAAATCATTGTTTTGATTCTGACAATTCCATCCCATGGAAATCAAGTTGGCAGCTTCGGTTATGAAGAAACAACTTACCCCAGCCTTGTATATAACATGTTTTGAAATTGAAGGTCAAGGCTCTGAGGTTGTCCCACTCTTTCACAAAAACATGATGTGATTTTTAACTCCACGTGAGCAGCCACTAGAGGAAAGCAGATGAGACCTCAGTTTAATATCTCAGTTGAACAGCAGACAGGCAGAGCCTTTATTGATACCCTACAAGCCAAGAACTCTGCCTCAGTGCAGTTAAAAACCTCAGCAATGGGCAATGGAGGTTTATAATTTATAAGGATGGAAAAGGATCCAGGCTTTATTTTCTGGGAAGAAAATAAAGTCCTAACACATTTACAACTAATGCTTAGTTGCACTTAAGAGCCCTCCAGGGCATTCAATTAATGAAGATAAAGGATTATAAGAAACAGATATAGGTATGCAAAAAATGTTGAATTAATGTATTTTTCTTTTCTTTAAACCTAAGAAAGTACATAGTGTCTTTCAGCATATTTGACAAACCTGTAGTTAAAGGTAAAATTGTTACTTATAAACCATATTACAATGTGAAACCATATGGTAAACTGTCAGTCTTGGTGATTACAATCCCTGGTTTTATAGCACCCGAGGGATGTTATAAAAATTTGAAAATTATTTTTAATTAAAAATGGATAGTAACCTCAATGTAGCACATTTTCTGCAGAAGAGAATTTTTCTTAAAACAGATTTAGATTAACCTCCGCCTAGACAGGCTTTGAACCAACAAGATTTCATGTTAGAAGCATTTATCTATGAAAGTAATCTGAAGCATTAATATTGGAGCCAATATTAAATCACTTATTTATATGCTTTTTAGGACTAGGTTTCTACAAAATCAAGTTCTACAATGAAATATATGAAGCATGAAATTATTTAGGGTGACTGAGCCAAAAATCATATATTTAAACTTTATACCTCATTAAAATTTAAAAAGAAATTTCTCTCAATGAAAATATTCAAAATAGTACTTCTTAAGAATAGGATGAAATTTTAAATCACATGAATCATATGTGGTATATATATATATATATTATATTTAGTATATATGACATAAAACCAGAATACCAGGATTTTATCCTTTATTTGCATAATGAGTGAAGAGTCTTCTTGAAGACACTCTTGCCCACCTCAATTCTACTTTTGGATGTGCTTCTAAGCTAACAAAGCATAGGTTAATTTTTTTTATTGCCTTGACCCATCTTCGAAGTGTACAAGCAAAATAGAACCCTTCAGTCTTTTAAGTAATAGGTAAGAATCACCAATAAAAAAGACAACAATAAAATTAAATGAAAAAACATGAAATTAGGAAATATCATTTGCTCCAAGAATTGACTGTGGGGCCAAAATTACTATACTACTATACTACTCATTACAATAGTAATGAGTGAATGAATAAAACCACTCCTTCTATTATTTCTCAACTTAGCTATGTATTAAAAGATAAAACAATAGCCTGAGCCTTTGATTTCCTTGTTCTAGGAGGTAATTTATACATTCTCACCATGGATATGCTTGCAGCCTGAAGAGAGCAGACAGCACTATGTGTGCAAACATCAATCCTTTTCTACTTTGGTACAAAGGTGCACCATTTGCTGGAGCAGCATCCAGAAAACAAATCACAGACAGTGTGCTTTTAAATTAATCTCATGTATCTTTTGCAAATGGGATGGGGACTAAGATATGAAGGGAAGGAGGGGAGAGGAAGGAGAAGTGAAAAAAATGAAGATGTGTTATGTACATGAACTAACTCCCCATGATGAACATGACCATTATCTACTGCACACATGTACTAATAAAAATTAAAAACCTAAAATAAAATAAATTGGTCTCATGCACATCTTACTTATATTTAACTTCTCGTTCCATTTAAACCACACAGTGGTTTGGTGATTCTTAATCCATTATATGATTTTCCTTTAATTCGTAGTAAATGGAAGAAGGAGCTGCAAGAGATGGGTGTTAAGTGCGTCTTACAAACATGCCCTGGCTAGTCACGCTGATGGTTTTTCCTCTGTCTTAAATTCGCAAAGAATATGAACATATATAATACATAGACACTAACGATGATGGTCATGTAGAGCCATCATTCTCTTGCAGTTACTTTTAATAGGTGTACAAAGATCACTTTACGTGTGTTTCATGGATTCTCAAATGTATCTTTGTAGACACTACTCCTTCTACATTAAGAAAAATAGTCTCTAATCCTGAGGTACTTTATTACTCACTCATCCACTCATCGATCCTTCAGTCAAATAAACACTATCTTACACTGATTCTGCGCTTGGCATTGAAGATTTAAAATAAAACGTAGTCTGTGCCACATATTGTACTTCCAGAACAGTAGGAGGTAACGATAGGTAAAGAAGTAATAGGAATACATTACTATAGAGTCTATCATAAAAATATATGCACGAGAGAACAAAGAAAGATATAAAGCATACATTTCTACTTAGAGTTGTGTAATAATGCTGATAGATGAAGATTGTGCTTAGTGGATATTGACAATCGACAACTAACATTGAAGTGAAATAAGCAAACAGATGAGTAAGTGAAATCGAGAATAACAACAGAGAAAATCAGCCTAAAAAGTAATACGAAAAAAAAGAAAGAAAGAAAATGGACATAAAGAGGTAGGAGAACGATTACTAGGAAATTTAAAAAATGTTATGAAAAAACTAAAAATATTTTAATAAGGTGTTGTCTATAAAGTTTCAAGTTTTATTGTGGAAAATATTGATGATCAGTTATGAGATACAGCCTTATCAAAATTTATGTAAAGATTCAGATTTCTTTTTTCCAAATATTCTTCTGAAATAATACCCTTGTACAATTACTTGTTTTAGCAGTTACTTTATTTTAGCCCACTTGTTAATTTAGCATTTATACTTGTTTAGTCATGGTATAGTGAATTATGTGAAATGAAAGTTAAAATGCATGCATATGTAGACCCAGAAGAGGAGTTTTTGCATACCAGGTTGGCTATATCATGAAAAATTAATTAACAACTTGAAGTTAGAGCATCATAATTCTTGCATGAAATTATTTCAGAATACTAGATATAGAAAACTGGCAGAAACAATTGATAATGATTTGAACAACATGTAACTCCTTTTGAATTACAAATTTCATGTTGAATACTGTGAAAGGCAGAGAAGATTCCCAATATATCTTCTAGAAAATTCTATACACATTAAAATCACAAAGCAAGGGTTGGTGAGATGGCTCAGTGGCATAAGCGCCTGCCTGGCAAGCACAAGGTCCTAAGTTCGACTCTCCGTACCCCCCCCCACACACAAAGCACAAAGCAAGTACATAAATGCTAACCTAATTATAGCTCTTTCAGACTTTGCATGACTGTGGAAAAACCTCCAAATTTTGTCAGATTTCATGGGTTACTAAGTGTCTAAGTCATGGAGTATCATAAATGAGGGATGAGAAGTTCTGGTATCTTGAAACTTACTTGGCTCTAGTAAAATTGTCAACAAACAATATGGTCTGTATTTTCATTTTTTTTTTTTTTTTTTTGTGGGTACCGGGGGGTCGACCTCAGGACCTCGCGCGCCAGCAGGCGCCCGTGCCGCTGAGCAATATCACTGGCCCCTTTTTCGTATATGGGCTCTGGGAGTCGAACTCGGGCCCTCGCGCTTACCGGGCAGGCACTTATGCCGCTGAGCCATCTCATCGGCCCCCCCGCCAGGTTAGTTTTAGACATAGATTTATGTGAGGTTTGCAGGGCAAAAGTGAAGCAGAAATGGCAGCTGGGATTAAAAAGATTCTAGATTCCACGGGGTCTACTTCTTCATTTTTTCAATCTGTGGGGAAGATGAAGAGTACCAGCTTCTTTTGTACATAATTATATCACCTGAAAAGGAGATGGTCAGAGACAGACGTGGCCTCCAATTTGTCCTCGTGGTTTACCATTGCCCTTGCTCTCCCTTGCTTGATGCCTAGTTTTCATATGGACCACTGGCCTTCCTGTGTAGCTTCAAGCTAGTATCAGACATAGAAGCAATCATTTTTCAATATTCTCACTCTTGTCCAAGGTGTATTCCCCGTAATTAGCCCTTTATTATATCACCCAGTGATTCTTGCCTGAATGAACTTTAAACAATGGTTAAATTCAGAAAGGACTCGAGGGAATCAAAGGAATAGAATTTTATGAATGGTTCTGCGACATGGCTCTGGGTTATATCAATTTTTTTTTTTTTTGGTACTGGAGGTTGAACCTTGGAATTGCCTATTTGATCTGTTTTTATTTCAAGACTTTCATGACTCCATAGATTGCCATAAGAGACTATTAATATAGTCACTTAACATATCTTCTGTGGACACCTGTAATCAAGTCTTAATACAAGAAACTGTTTAAGATTAACAGGTAATTTCTGCCACAAAATATTCTTCTAAATAAAAGTAAGGAGCATAATGATACATTTGGTTGGTTAATTCTAAGTGTGCTGGAGAATTTAGGAAAAGTGAATAGTAAGTTCAACTTTAACTTTCGCATCCAGGTAAGAATTGTGAATGCTTCTGCCTTTAAAATAAACTTTTGTCTCCTGCAGTCACATGATTGAGATATCTAAAAACCTAACCGAAAGTCTAACTCTACTGGTAGCTAAATTAAAAACCAATTAAATGTACAACACCACAGAATATTTTGTATTAAATTTACTAAATTCAATAAGAAGAAATTATCTTTGAAAATATGGACGGGATTATATGGAAAAGATGATAAAGAAGCTTGAGAAATTTAATCTTTAAAATATTCTGAGCCTTGTCTTTAGAAAGAGTCTTTTCTTCCTTGTTTGAGAAGTTAATCTTCTTCTTCCATAGGAAACTGCAATAGAACTTCTCGAGATAGTCGAGTTTTAAGGGGCTACTGACCTTCTTGAAAACATACCCTTTTCATTGGTTCTCCATCTATAACAATACTGTAACCCCAGACAGTAAGGTTAGCAGTGTTCCTTAGTTCTGTTCATTGACCAGGATACTCTGCAGCAGAGAGTCTCAATTTTATTTGAAATCTCAGGAGTCTGAAAGTGATTCTTATAGTTCGCTTGCTTTGTTGATTAAAATTTAGATCCAAGATGACACATATTAAATAGGATTAAGGTACTAGGATTTTCTTAGCATGGAAAAATTCATCAAATGTCCTAGAAAAATTGGAGTGGTTGTATAGATTTGTCACATAAGATTGATAATTCACTTAAATGGTAATTGACAATGTACCTGTAGAGTTCCAGAGAAAATTTCTTTACTCAGGATATGAAAAATAAATATATGAAGGTAAACATTTGAAGAACTCTTTGTGGGCATTCTGTGTAGCCTAGCACTGACAGAAACACTGCCATCTAACTGGGTGTTTTAAAGGCAATTAAGATATAAGAGACCCATCTCCTTGTCTTCTTCCATCATTTATTATTCTCTTTGTTTGTACTTTGCCTTGCTCAAATGAGAAATACCATGCTGTATTTAACCATGTATGTGTGGTTTATTTCATGCAACATTATATTTTTCAGATCCATCCATTTTCGTATAAATGTCTCACATTTTTCTTCTTTATAGCTGAGTAGTATTCCACTCTACATAGATACCACATTTTCTTTATCCTGTCCTCTGTTGATGGGTATACGGACTGCTTCTGGGATTTAGCTAGTATGAATTTTGCTGCTATAAACATTTGTATGTATGTATCACTATAGTATGACATTTTTTAGCTCTTTGGAATTAGAGGAGAGAGGAATGGAGGAAAGAGGGAAGGGGAAGGGGATTAAAAAAAGAAGCAAGTTGTATTATGTGCAAGTACTTACTCCCCAAGATTATTGTAAATTGCATGTACTACAAACACCTACTAATAAAAAATAGAAATTAGAGAAAAAGGCAATGAAGGTTATGGGAATCCCAGGGTGTCAGGGGCTAGGTAACAGTATGGCTACCATAGTGGGCTGCATATCTGAACAAGTGATCCAAATGCTTTGATCTCTGAAGAACTCAGACATTATCTAAATAATCATGGTTCCCTAGAGTTGAAATATAGGAGCAATCTATTAACTATTTATTCAATTTGGAAAACTGGAAAAGAAAAACCAGTTCTAGTAGAAAGTTTGACTTTAATCACAATTCCCAGATTGGAGTTAGTCAAAGACCTAAGAGGTTTTTCTCTTTGAGAAAATTCTGTCTCCACAGCAAAAAAATGTATACTTTCCTTTTTTCTCTCTGTTTTCCCCAAATGGAACTGTAGCATTTACCAAGGTGATGATATGTCTGTCAGTGCTGGGAAAATAAACAGACTTTTCAGGGATTATCTGGTACTGGCTATGAATGAACAGTGATTCTGAGACAAAAATCACCATTGTGTTTAGTAGGCAAAGTAGAGGATTATAAATTTCAGATTATTGATGAAATTTGTGCTCAGTTTCATTTCTCAGTGGGATTTGTGGGTCTCAAAACTTAATTATAATTATTTTCCCAGTTCAAAATGCTGAATTGAAATATATATACCCTATTCTGCTAGATTTCAAATACTTGCTAGGTGTTAAGGCTCATTCTAGGCACAACTATACATACTGATTTATATATCATAAAATTTTAGGACCTAAATGATATTAGAACTTAGGATAAGAAAGTCACTCAAGGTTACAAAACAAGGCTATAAATTATCCAGGATCTAAGTCCCAGGAGTCTGGCTCCAGAGTTGTTGTTCTTAGGATGAGATGTCTAGAGACAAGAGGCTGTGGCTTCAGACACATTAGAGACAATAAATTTATAAAGAAGTTCTAATAAATGAGATAAGAAAGAAAGCCCAGGATTAGTTAATAACCCTTAAATTAGAGTTATGCTTATTCCTGGAGTTTTCACATACTTTCCTTCTATTCCACACACATTTAGTCAAATGATTCTCTTTTTTTATACAACATAAGAGATTTATTAGTGACAAGGAGAAATATTTCCTGAATCCTCATCAAAAGTGTTAAGAGAAGGTCAATAATAGGTCAATAATGTAATACAAATCTCCTGATAAATAGAAACGTCTGAAATATTAATAGGGGAGAGAATAATCTCCATTCTAAAATATTTCTATGCATCTGTAAAACATTTTGCATTTTCACAATAAGATTTGTATATGTGTGTGCTTGTATATTTGTGTGTATTTTTTTAGTTGCATTTGTGTGTGTACATAATATGCTATTACTCTGTCCTATCTTCAGGCTAAACTCTCTGGGGAATAACAAATAAAGGAGAGCATTATAAATAACCACCTCAACGGCCAAACTCAGACCCTCCAGGAGTGAGTACTTCTGCCATTTTCTACCTTCAGATGGAGAAGCTTATAAATGGCACTACACAAAGATAGAGATAAACTGCTATAAAATATCTGTTAAAACCATCTACTTGGGAGGCACAATTCTTGTGTTATACTTAGATGTTATAGTGGTTATACAAAACTTTTATGTGACTCATTCACATAAAAGCAAAACTACCTTTTTATGAACTGATATGATAGGACATCACCTTATTCCAAATTCTTCTTTGGATAGTATAAAAAGGAGATAAATATATGGAGTTCACATCTAATTATGTTTTATTTCATTTACATATAGTTTCTTCATTATAATGAAGAATTATAATGTCCAATTTTAATACATATTGGCTTTACATGAGAAAATCCACACTGACAAAATACTGATTAAGGTTCAGTTAGAAGGTTTCCTTCTAAAATTAGAAAAAGGTAAGTATACCCACTTTCACCACTTCTGGTCAGCATAGAAATGAATATTCTAGCTGGGGATATAGCTCAGTGGCACAAGCACCTGCCTGGCAAGTGCAAGGTCCTGAGTTTGATTCCAGGCACCAAAAAACAAACAAACAAACAAACAAAAAAAAACAAGAAAGAAAGAAAGAAAGAAAGAAAGAAAGAAAGAAAGAAAGAAAGAAAGAAAGAAAGAAAGAAAGAAAGAAATGAACATTCTAGTCAGAACAATAAGGGAAGAATAAGACAGGTTTTTGCAAATGGGAAAGAGACCTAGAGATGGAAGGAGTAGGGTGAGAGGGTGGGGAAGAGGAAATAAAAAGAATGAAAATGTTTTATGTACATGTATCAACTCCACATGATGAATGTAATCATTATGCATTGCAAAAATGTACTAATAAAAATTTTTACATTAAAAAAGAAAAATGCATCCAAATTTTACAGAAGTAAAATTATCTCTGCTCACAGATGATCTGCTCACTGTTAGTGATATCTGTCACCGAGGTTCCTAGCAGCATGATTTGCAATAGCCCCAAACTGCAAACAACCCACATGTGTACTGAATGTATAAACAAGATGCAATATGTAAAAACAATGAAATGTTATTGAGTCCTAAAAAGGAGTAAAATTATGATACATGCTAGCGTGTTTAGGTTCTCACACACCTGGAATACTGACGTTTAGTGAGGCTGCAATCATACCAGGAGCCTTCTGCAAGCTCATTTCTTGTTGGACGTATACAGTTTCTTGCAGTTATAAAAGTGAGGCCACACTATTTTGTTGATAATTGACTAGGAGCTGTTTACACCCATATTCCTTATCATGTGCTCCTCTCTGAAATGTGGCAGTTGCTTATTCTAGGCCAGGAGAAAAGCTTTTGCTTCTGACTCATTTAAAGTTTCACTTGATTAGGAAACTTCTATTTGGGATATTCTTTCCTTTCAGTAACTCAAACTCCACTGATGAAAGACTCTATGTCTTTAAGATCTTTTTACCAAAGATACAATCTAATATTATGAGTAGTATTCCATAGTATTAAAACAACAACGACAACAACAACAAAACCTTCCCACCCTCCTGGGAAGCTATTCTCCAGGGGAAGTAATGCAGGTGCACAAATCTTGACAGCTATCTTAGGATTTTGCCAACCATATGCTTGCCCATTTCTGTACCACCTTTAAACCAAAAGCTCACAATTAACAAGAAAAATATATGAATATATCTGTATTAATCACAAAATAGCTTTTATAATAGAATATTGAAACAAATTGAAGAAGACATAGAAATATCTGAGAAGTGTCTTTAACACACCACTTTCAACATAAATCAGTGGAAATGGATAAAATTAAGAAGTTATAGAAGAGTTAAACACCATCAATAGCATGAAGCATATGGATATATGTTGAAATTTACATATTGATAATGGAAAATTCACATTATCTATAGTCTATATAGAACAGTCACCAAATTAAGTTTATCAGGTTATGAAGAAACATGAATGAAATCCAAAAATTAGAAATACTTTAAGCAGCATTCTCTGATAACAATATAATTAGAAATTATTAACATAATAAAAAAGATTTCCAACAGCAATTTTAAGCCTACAAACAAAACTTGATTGAGAAGAGAAATATAAATCTATAAAAATTTTAAATGCAAGTAAAAACTCTAAAAATAAAGACAAAATATATTTAAATTCTTAAGAACAACGATAATGAGATCATTATCTGTGAGACATATTTAAAGCAGTGATCAGAAGAAAACAGTCCCAAACACTTGTTTTACTAAAATTGAAGGAAGAGGGCTGGTGAGATGGCTCAGTGGCATAAGCACCTGCCTGGCAAGCGCGAGGCCCTGAGTTCGACTCCCGGAACCCACATATGAAAAAGGGCCAGTGATATCGCTCAGCAGCATGGGCACCGGCTGGCGCACAAGGTCCTGAAGTCGACCCCTGGTACCCACAAAAAAAATAAAATAATAAATAAATAAAATTAAATTAAATTAAAGGAAGAAAATAGATGAAATAATTTCACAAAGCAAAAATTTAGAAAGGAGCAATTATGTAAAGCAAAAGAATGTTTAAAGAAGGAAATACTAAATATGAAATCAGAAATTAATGAGCAGAAAAAATATATAACCAGCAGATGAATAAAATTATATTTTTAAATGTAGTGCAATATACAAATCACTAGCTGACAGAGGAGAGAAGTAAAGAGAAACTATCAATCCATTGAAGTATCGCTAGAGCTGAAGCCAGAGCAATAGAGAACTTTCCATTAATATTAGGAATAATCTTCACCACTCCTCTGTAATGTAGAGAAGAATTCAACAATATAATAGACAAAAGAAATAGAATAGTAATTGGAAAAGAGACAAAAGTACTTCTATTTTCAGATGATATGAGAGTAAAACTGAGAAACTAATCAATGATAAAACTAGAGTAATATAAGAATACAGTCAAATGAGATACATTAACATAGAGAAATCAACATCATTTATATACACAATAACCAGTCAGAAGATATAATGACTGTGAGAAATCTATTTATAATGGCAACAAAAGGATAGAATCTTTAGGAATAAAATTAATAAAAATGTACAAAATAAATATGATTGAGGAATATCGATGAAGAAAAATTAAACTAATAATAGACACAAAATTTAAATTCTACAAATGTAAAGAAATTCCTTGTTAGATAACTTTACAAATGTGATAAAGTTTCCAGTTCTACTTAATTTTTAAATTTCATGTAATGCAAATAAAATCCAACTAGTTTTTCTGAGTCAAAAAAATTCATATGAAGAAAAGCATATTTGCAATAAAAAACGGGAATACTGAAAAGACTTCAAATATATGGAGTATTTACTACCTCAGATATTAAAATATATGAAAAATTATGTTATTGAAATATAGTACTAGCATATGAATACAAAACCATAGAAGAGAATAAAAAATCTAGAAATAAACAATAAATATACAATTAAAAAAATCCCCAAGGAATGAGAAAATATATTAAAGAATTTTAATTCTCATACCTTTTTTTTTTTTTTTTTTGTGAGTACCAGGGGGTCGACCTCAGGACTTCGTGCACCAGCAGGCGCCCGTGCCGCTGAGCGATATCACCGGCCCCTTTTTCGTATGTGGGTTCCGGGAGTCGAACTCGGGCCCTCGCGCTTGCCAGGCAGGCGCTTAAGCCGCTGAGCCATCTCACCAGCCCTAATTCTCATACTTAGAATTATTCTCATGATTTGAATTATTAGAAATTTAGAAGTCTGTAGGATCCAGGAATGCTCATCTAATTTTGGAGCCATGCAAATTAATGCAAATTTTGTGGAGAGGAATCTGCCTGTCCATGGGGTGTTTACACACACTAGGAGTAAGGCAGTATTTCCTGCAGTAGAATTTCAGCTACAAACAAAAACATACACACGCATGTGCATGCACACACTTTTCTATATATTGTTTAATATTTGTGAAAGAAACAGAGACAGGGATAATGAAAAGTACAAAGGGAGAAAGGGTAGAGATGAAGCACATCTGGGTTACATCAAATGGTACTTGTGTAGCAGATACATCTGAAAATTATGAGAGTCCACTAATTATTAGGTTACTGCATACCGTTATCTGTAGAAATATTAATTTTTGAACTAGCAGTAAAAATGAGGGGGGTGAAAAGTTTGAATATTTTCAAATTAATACAAAGTAAAAGTTTTTGTATATTGATGAATATTCAGATTAAGAAAAGGGAAGAAGAATATTTGAAGTAGACAAATTTATCATGCAAATGTTGAAAAAAAATATTTGGTCAAACGAGGTTTATCCTTTAATGCTTCTCCGAATAGGTGTGAGAGCTTCATGCAAGTTTCTAGAGATGTCTTGGAGGAAATCAATCTTTAGGGAGAATTTATGTCATTGAAAAAGGGATCAACAAAAAATTTTTATAACTTATTATAGTGGAAATTTTTAGAACAAGTCACCTCTACCATTTAATAAATCCTTTGAATCCAATCATTATATATAATTAGCTAAATCCCTCAAAAGCAAATAATGATCATTTATTAATTATGTGTGATTATTTTATTCATAATTCTGTATTTGCCAGGTTGCTAAAAGAGAATTTATATTTGAATCTATATAAATATATATATCTATATCAGTATAAGATTTAACCAGTTAATTCTATACTTATATAACTATAAAAAGTCATTTTTTTTTTTTGTGGGTACCGGGGGTCGACCTCAGGACCTCGCGCGTCAGCAGGCTCCTGTGCCGCTGAGCGATATCACCGGCCCTTTTTTCGTACGTGGATACTGGGAGTGGAACTCAGGACCTTGCACTTTCCAGGCAGGCACTTATACCGCTGAGCTATCTCACTGGCCCTAAAAAGTCATATATTAATGGGTAGTTACCATTCTAAAGTGTAACAGTGATAATTTGTTGTACCCCACTAGTGGATTTATGTTTGAGTGCTGGATATATTCAAGCAGAACTGTTTAAAAGTTATGGGAACATCAATATAGCAGATAATTAAATGTGCACAGAATCTATTAATGTGTGTAATTAAGATACAGCATTATTGGACTTTATTATGAAATTATAATATCCTATAGTCATACTGAAAAGCACTGCTTGTCATGTGATATTCCTTAATTATGGCCAAGTAGTTCATAAAACATGAAGTTGCAGTGATTAAAACAATTAAAATACAGTTAGGCCAAATTATAAAAGTTGTAATAAAAGTATTAGCGAATCTAAATGTGAGCACAAGAACTAGATTTTAGCATGCAACATTTCTTTGGAAATGGATTGTTTATTCTATTGCACTGTTCTCAATTAGCAAGAGATGGCGGTGCTTCATTTCACTTAGTAATTGTTAATGCATGGTGTTGTAAAATATTTTTATATACTTTAGAACTGCTCGATTTAACTGGAAACTTATGAGAGAAAGCATGTAAGTAAATTTATAAATAGTGTCACTTATTGGCTATGTAATGTCTCTGTGCCTCAATGTCCTCATGAGCAAGCTGGTGATAATACTCAAAGGGTTTTGTCATGAGAAAAATTCTGTTTCTCCTTCTGTGTGTATACACACAAATTATTTATCTGGCACATAATAAACAGTGAATGTTGTCTACTATTACTACTACAATATTATTACAGATTTACTGTACTCTTTTCCTTCTTGCACTTTTTATTTCACAATCTGTTTAGAATCCAAAAACGGCATTTTCTTGCCTTACTGATTTAATGCATCAGGAATGCACTGCTTCCTTTTACAAGTATGACTAATAGAATTTAGGACTTGAGTGGCCTTTGAAGTTGTTCTGCAGATGGTATGTGAACTAATTGATTACTAAAATATTTTTTCTTTATTTGTTTCATGATTCGTTTTAAACAAAGAATAGGAGAGCTTGTATATGCCACCATGAGTCTTCACAGAGACTCATTCCTAACCTAACATGATGTTGAAAATTGATCTCGTTTTCAGAAACTTCCAGGAAAAACCACTCTATAATCCAATAATCTCCTCCTCTCTCTTCTGTATGATCAGTATTCCTCTACTGCTGGTGATTTCAATTAGGGTTTTTTGTTTGTTTGTTTGTTTGTTTTCTTTTTTTGAGCAGTCATGGGGAGAAACTACTATGGGAGTGAGTTCAAGACAGACGGAAGGAAAACAATTGAATTCAGCATGTATGAATGAGCATGTATTTTGGGAAGATTTTTTACCATGTGAGAGACATGGCCCTGTACAGAAACTCATAGGATAAAGACAGTTTTCTTTGTTAGCTAAAATATTTATCAACACAATGAGCCTAAAATAATAAAGGAAAAATTACTTACATTGCAGGTTCACTATGTGTCTGGAAGGCTTTAAGGAAGAAAGAGCATACCAGAGTAGTCCACAAGAAAAAAAAAAAAAAAAAAAAAAAAAGAGGGCTATGTGTATGCCGTCTCCTCTGTTTTCTTCTATTTTCTACTATCCAAGGTATACCCCGCAAGTTGCTTACGCTCTCAGCACTTGGAGGATTGAGCCATCTCTCTTATAACACTTCCTGATTCTGTATCGTGAGATGGAAAGTTTGACTCAATAGTGAGAGTAAATTGGAAAACTGGGTGTAGGGAAAGAAAAATGTCAAATGAATCTCAAAAGTTGCATAAGTTCATGATCCAAGTAGTACTTCCCTGCAGCATGCCTAATTCTTCTTCAGGTTATTTTTATCCTTTCTTTATACCTGCTTTTGGTTATTTTTATGCCTTGTTCATACTGATTTTTTGGTTTCCTGATTACTCTTTCTAGAATATAAGCCCCCACAAGGCAGGGATTGGGAGCTAGGTTGCTGTCCACTGTTTTCATTTTATTTTGTTTTATTTTATTTTATTTTATTTTATTTTATTTTATTTTATTTTATTTTATTTTATTTTACTGTTTGTCCAAGTTATCTTCCTCATTGCTGAGACAAAATACCCAACATCCAAAGTTAAAAGAGAAAAAGTTTATTTGGCTTACAGTTTGTAGAGGTTTCAGTCCATAGTTGGCTGGCTCCAAGGCAGGGTGGCATACGGCATAGGGGGATCTCAGGAGAAAAAGTTTATTGCAGACAGAAGACAGCAAAAGCAAGCAAGGGACGACCGCAGCTCTTTCTATCCTTTATATCTATCCTTGCTACTTAGGGCCAGGTAGCACTCACACCCTTAATCCTTGGTCCTAGAATTTCACCATGAATCAATCCCAGTGTCACACACTCTAGATCTAGCCACCTCTGAAAAAACCCACCTAGGACTGCATGAGGTTTTGGGAGGACATCTAGACAAGCCATAACACTGTTCTATCTCTAATTCCTATTATATATTAAATGCTCAACAAATAGTCCTTCAAGGAATGAAGCATTCCAAGAAATCCCATTAAATGTGTCCATATTGGAGAAAATATAACATAGTTGCATAGTTTCAAAGCACATGGAGATAAAACTACACTAGAGCCTGTCCACCCATACTACGTAAGCAAACAAAGACATTATCCCCTTCACAAATCTTCAAATTAAACACCCACTTAGGAATTCTGACAGTATTCGAGATTTGTCTCAACATTGGGCCTCACCATTTCAACTTGGAAACCATCGTGAAGATATATTTACTTTAATGAGAACATGCATTTCCATAGCGAATCTTTATAGCAAGGAAATGGAGATGTCATTTCCAACATGGGGAGAAAAAGACCTCGGAGGTCTCAGCTTATTCAGCTCTCCTAATTTGAGAAATCATTAACCACTAAATTAATGCAAATATAATTTAATGAATTGTTTCTCATATTGCAATCATAAAATATCCCTGCAAAATACCACTCTGCACTCAATAAATATGAGAGCCAAACCAGAATATCCCACATATTGATTTTCAAAAATATGAATATTACCCACAGACTCCGCAAACAATTCAGGCTGTAACAGTACCCTCAAAGGTCAGTGTAATTATTATTATTTTTTTGGGGGGGGTACCGGGGGGTCGACCTCAGGACCTCGCGCGCCAGCAGGCGCCCGTGCTACTGAGTGATATCACCGGCCCTTTTTTCGTATGTGGGATCCGGGAGTCAAACTCGGGCCCTCGCGCTTGCCAGGCAGGCACTTACACTGCTGAGCCATCTCACCGGCCCAGGTCAGTGTAATTATAAGATGGGTTTGAACTGATTTAACAACATCTTTATCAAATGGATAGCAACAAATTTAATGATGATATTTTGCTTAAAGAGAAACCACATAACAAGATATCAGATGAAAACAATGTCAGAAACATGGATTATGAATCCCTTATTGAAGTCTCTAATTTTATTAGTGTATATTAGTTATACAGAATAAAGGATACATGCACATAATATACTTTGCTCATTTCTACTTCCTATTATTCCCTTGCTCTTTGCTTACCACTTCTCCCCACTCTTTTGATCACTTGATTTGGGTACAAGCAAACCAGTGTTTTTCAATGTGTGCTTTTCAGAACAAAGTGCTGATATTTAGAGTAAGAATTTAGAAATATGCATAACACTTTGACATCATTACACCATCTATGTGCATGATATTTTAATCTAGTAATTTTCTAACGTGTTATAAAATTCAGTACATTGGATTGGATATCAAGAATTGATTTTTGGGGCCGGTGAGATGGCTCAGCGGCGTAAGTGCCTGCCTTGCAAGCGCGAGGGCCTGAGTTCGACTCCCGGATCCCACATACGAAAAAGGGGCCGGTGATATCGCTCAGCGGCACGGGTGCCTGTTGGCACATGAGGTCCTGAGGTCGACCCCCTGGTACCCACAAAAAAAAAGAATTGATTATTATTCTTAATAAAAAATAACTGAGAAATAATATCTGAGGGTTTATAAATAGCATGTATTTGTAGAGCATAGGGCAAAGACTGTCTGAAATGTAGTGTAGTATATTATAAAGAATAGAAAAATCTAATCTCTCCAAAAAGCACTGCTTGAAATTAGAAGTATAAATTCTAAAGATTGAGTCAAAATAACAAGGCATGGGCTGGTGAGATGGCTCAGCGGCATAATTGCCTGCCTGGCAAGTGCGAGGGCCCGAGTTGGGCTCCCGGAACCCACATACCAAAAAAAAGGGCCGGTGATATCACTCAGCGGCATGAGCACCTGCTGGCACGCGAGATCCTGAGGTCGACCCCCAGTACCCACACACACACACACACACACACACACACACACACACACACACACAAATAAATAGATAACAAGGCATGGTATCACAGAAAGAACAGGCTCTAGTGATTAACTTGGAAATTAGAGTGCTTTTAACATATATTTTCTTAGTGTAGATGTTTGGAATTAAGAGAGTAGACAGTAGTATGCACTGGTTTGAATGAAGAAAAATGTTATGAAGTTTAAAGATAAGATTATTTCCAGAATATCGAAACTATCACCTTCTCAGAATGAAATCAGTGATACTAGACAGCTGTGGAATTCACCAAATCATAAAATCTTAGTACCTTTGAAATTTCTGAAGCCCTAGGAAAGTGTTTCAGGCATGTAAAAAATATTATAAATAATAAAAATAAAATTCTAACAATTAAGGGTAACTTCCATTACAGGGGTGTTTTGCAGAGAATGTTAAAAAGGAAATCTTGAGTAACCAGCTGTACATTGCAATCTATAAATATTACCACAAAAAGATATTGAATCTCAGTTTTTCTGTTCATTCAACATGCAAATTCCTTTTGTCTTTCTTATTCCAGATAAAATGCTAACTTATACAAGAAATCATTACATAATCTCATATGCAGACATTTGAACACATCTCTGTTTTGCCAGTTATCTTAATCACATTCTAAACTTTTGCTTGATTTTCTTAGAAATCTAGGATATAATTTCATTGCAGACAGGACGGTTTTTTTTTTTCTACCCTCGTATTTATATTTCTAGCACATGAGAAATTCCTTGAACTTGGCACCTGTTTAAATCATTAAGTGTTCTAACTCTTTAGAGTAGGAGTGGTTCATGGACTTGGATAAAACTGTACTATGATAGTAATGTGATAGTTAATTTTATGTGTCAACTTGAAAGGACTAAGCAATGCTCAGATACTTGATAAAACTGTGCTTCTGGGTTAGCATTTGAATCAGTGGACTGAAGACATACAATGCAATGTTGTGGGTTTTTAGCAAAAGTTGATTACCTAACCATCCTGGCTATAGTGGTCAAAAGTCATAAACACAGCCACTCAGCCTGAGGTGGAAGAAATGAATTTTAAGACAAAAAAAAAGTAAAATTAAAAGAGGAAATATAAGGTAAGATAGTTGAAGAAAATATGAGATCTTGATACTTTAATATTCTCTATCCAAATCCCTGAATCACTGATATAGCATACATACATCAGAAAAACTCAGGGGATTAAATGAAAACAAACAAACAAAAGCAGAGTAAGCCCCACTGCCGAAAAAATGTTGTGATTTTGTTCCATTATGTGTTCTTCCCTTTTGTTTCTTTGTGTTGCTGCTTATTTTATTTTATTTCATTTTTTTTTTTGTGGGTACCAGGGGGTCGACCTCAGGACCTTGCGCGCCAACAGGCACCTGTGCCGCTGAGCGATATCACCGGCCCCTTTTTCGTATGTGGGTTCCGGGAGTCGAACTCGGGACCTTGCGCCTGCCGGGCAGGCGCTTAAGCCGCTGAGCCATCTCACCGGCCCCATGCTTATTTTATTTTAACTGGGGGCATTCCTCAGTTTATTTGAAACTCAGTCAACAGAAAGTTGAAGTCTTGGCTTGAGTTATGAAAAGATGAACCAAAGGTTGACAGAGAAAGCAGAAATGTAGAGAAATTTCAAATAACCAAGGAAACCACAAAAGATAAAGCACCAAATAATAATTCATACTCTTCTCAAACCCTTGGCTGATCATGAATCATACAAGCTTAAGGAAGACTGTCAAGTAGCCACACTAAATAAAATCAATCGATCCAACATCTAAAACTGAAAATAGCAGGGAGTTACCAGCTACTGTACACAATATGAATAAGAGAATACGTAGTTTGTATCTTTACAAATTAGTTGCTATTAGAATTTAAAAAAAAATCAATAAATACTTCTCTAAAAAACAAGAGCAGGATTCAGAGTTATAATATCCTGAAATATCTAGTTTTCAGCTTAAAACAACTGGACAACCAGAGATGCAACAACAACAACAACAACAACAAAAAAAAGAAAAACTTAGAAGTGTAAGGCCTATTAAATAGGTAAAATAACACCGAAACAGCTAGATATATTAAATTCAAATATTTCTAAATGGATCTAATGAAAGAAAACGAGAAATCTCTGTAAAGAAATAAAAACTATTCTTAAAATCAAAAATATAAAACTAAAATATTAGAGACACATATATTAGGAATGTAACAACTTATTTAAAAGCCATATTCTTCAAAAAATAAATTACAATTCTTCTGGGAAGATGCCCAGAAGGAGAATAGCTGGGTCAAATGGGACCTCTAATCCTAGTTTTTTGAGGAATCTCCACACTGATTTCCACAGTGGTTGCACCAGTCAACACTCCCACCAACAGTGAAGAAGGGTTCCTTTTTCCCCACAGCCCCTCCAGCATTTGTTATTAGTTGATTTCTTTACAGTAACCATTCTTTTTGGGGTGAGATGGTATCTCAGTGTTGTTTTAATTTGCATCTCTCGAATGACTAGTGATGTTGCACTTTTTTTGTATATTTATTTGCCATTAGTATTTCTTCATCTGAGAAATGTGCATTCATCTCAGATGCCCATTTTTGGAGTGGGTCTTTAAATTTGGGAGGTCTGATTTTTTTGAGTTCTTTATATGTTCTCGATAGCAATCCTTTGTCTGAGGAACAGCTGGCAAACATTTTTTCCCACGTTGTGGGTTGTCTTTTCACTCTGTTGGTGGTTTCTCTTGCTGTGCAAAAGCGTTTTAATAAGATGAGATCCCAGTTATTGATTATTTGGGATAGTTCCCATGCGGTTGAGTTTTTATTCATAAAGTCTTTGCCTACACCAATGTCTTCAAGGGATTTACCTATCCTACCTTCCAGCAGATTTAATGTTTCTGTTTTAATATTTAGATCTCTGATCCATTTTGAATTTAGTTTAGTGCATGGTGAAAGATATGGGTCTAGTTTTAATCTTCGGCATGTGTAGAGCCAGTTTTTCCAGCACCATTTATTAAAGAGGCTATCTTTCTTCCACTGAATGTGCTTGGCACCTTTGTCAAAGATAAGGTGGCTTAGTATGTCTGGGGTTGTTTCAGCATCTTCTAATCTGTTCCATTGATCTTCAGGTCTGTTTTATTGCCAGTACCACACTGTTTTTATCACAGTAGCTTTATAGTATAATTTCAAGTCGGGGATTGTGATGCCCCCTTCCTTGCCTTTGTTGCCCAGAATTGCCTTTGCTATTCTAGGTCTCTTCTGAGTGATATATGTGCACCCATGTTTATAGCAGCACAATTTGTAATAGCCAGATCTTGGAAACAACCCAAATGCCCATCAACTGAGGAATGGATAAGAAAGATGTGGTATTTTTATACAATGGAGTACTATTCAGCCATAAAGAAGGATAAACTGGAGACTTTTATAGGTAAATGGATGCAACTCGAGAAAATACTCATAAGTGAAATAAACCGGACGCACATGTGTAAGCATCGTATTGTCTCTGTAGTATGAGAAACTGAAAGAGTAAATAAGATCCAAAATGTACAATAGACACGGCGAATCAAAAAGAAACTGGTCAATAGGAAAGAGAGACTGGAATAGGGAAAAGAAAGAAGGGAAAGGGAAAAAAATTGTATATATATATATAATGATGGTTAAGATAGATACACTACCAATTTTACTTAGTTCATTGAAGAGTAAGGTTTGAGCCAATAATGTTTGGACAATTGAATGCTAATGTCTGGTATCCTGAATAACTAACTTAAAGATAATAATACGTAATGCATTGACCATTGTTACCCTCATATTATGTTGTTTTGAAAATTTGTTTTTTTTTTATTTGTTTTGTTTTTTCTTCTCTTTAAAAAATAAAAATAAAAAAATAAATTACAAAGAAAATTATAAAATATCTTGAGCTAAGTGCTAACAAAAATAATGTATGTATAAACTTTCTGGGATGCAGCTAAATTAGTATTTAGTGGGACATCTTAGACTTAAATGCTTTTATTATTAAAAGAAAAATCTAAAATCAATTGGTTTCCATCTTTAAAAATCAAAGACAAGAAAAAAGCAATTTAAATTAAAAGTATATAGAAGAATGTAAATAATAAACATTAGACTAGACACTAGTAACAATAAGATAAATAAAATGAAAGTAAAAGGTTTTTTGAAAATATTAATCCAAATAGTAAATCTCTTGCTTTCAAACATTAGTTATCATCATACTTAATGATAAACGATTGAATACTTTCCACTTACAATCAGGAAGAAGAGAAGAGAACCATGTTCTTTCTCATCATTTTATTCAGCATTTTAGTAAAGATTCAAGCTGGTGCAATAAAGGAAGTAAAAAGAAAAGAGTACATTTTATAAAGGAAGAAGTAATAGTGTATTTAGTTGTAGATGATCTACATAGAATATGCTAAATTACCTACAAAAATGTGTAAGAACTAATAATTTAGTAAAGCTACAACATATAAAATAGATATAAAAATAAATGTGTCTTTTTACCAATATTAAAAACTGTAAACGGAATTAAAAACATTTTTCCATAAACAGCAATATCCAGAAACGTGAAGTGCTTAGGAATGTATTTAACGAAATATACATAGACACTAAATATTTAAAACTGCATAATATTGTCCACAGAAATTAAAATAAATGTAAATATATGTCACTCCCTTCAGTTAGGAAACACAATCTGTCATTTTCACAAAGTTGATCCTCAGATTCAATAATTATCAAAACAATTGTAATAATTTTTGAGGAAACTGACAAAATGAGTACAAAATTTCTGTGAAAATATAGATAAATAATCTAGAAGAAGAAAAGCCTTGCTGAAAGCAAACAACAAACATGGAACAGTATCAATGCCAGATTTGAACACTTAGTAGAAAGCTACAGTAATAAAAATTATACAATATTTGCCAAAAGATATTATAGATCAGTAGAACAGAACAGAGAGTCCAGGGCTAAACTCATGTATGTTTGTTTAATTGTCATCAGAGTTTATAAGGTCAAGTCTAATCTTTTCAAAAGTGGTGTTGAAATTAGTATGAAAATAATCAACTCATCTCATACATCTCCAAAATGTTGAGTCACTGACATACATGTAAAACTAAAAGTATATGAATTATAAAAGGAAAGAGAAGAGAAAGTCTTTTCGGTCTTGGAATAGCAAAGATTCCTTCCACAGAATACAAAAACAACAAAACATGCAATACCAAAATCTATCAAAATTAGAACTTTCTGGTCTTTGAAAGATATAATTAAAATACAGAATTATAGAGTCAGAGAAAATATTTATATGACATAGATTTGACAATTTATTTTTATAAGAAATATATTACTCATGGGCCGGTGAGATAGCTCAGCGGCATAAGCCCCTGTCTGGCAAGTGCGGGGTCCTGAGTTCGACTCCCGGTACCCACATATGAAAAAAAGGGCCGGTGATACCGCTCAGCGGCACGGGCGCCTGCTGGCGCATGAGGTCCTGAGTTCGACCCCCAGTACCTACAAAAAAAAAAGAAATATATTACTCTTAACAATAAGACAAATTACCTGTTTTGCAAAGGCAGCTGAAGAGTTGGACAAATAATTTACAACAGAAGAAGTAAGATTGGCCACCTAACACATTCAAAGATTCCTAATACTATTGGTCATCATGAAAATGCAAGTTAAAACAATAAGAAACCACTAGTGTAGCTAAATTTTAGCAAAATACCATTAGAATGGCTAAAATGATAAAGACCAACACTTTCAAATGTTGATAAGGATATGGAATACTGGAATTTTCATGTATTTTTAATGGGAATGCAAAATATTATGGCCACTATGAGAAACACTTTGAAAGATTGTGGAAGTTATGTGTGTCACTTACCATAAAATCCAGTAACTTTATTTTTAATTGGATAAGAAGAAAACCCACTCAACTACTTATATGAATGTTCACAGTATTATTCATAACAGGCAAAAACCAAATGTAATCAGAGGTATGTATACCTGTTCCCTCAATAGATGAATAGATAACCAAATTGTAGTGAATACATACAATTAAATATTCCCCAAGAATATAAGGGAACATACTACTGGTGTATGCAAAAATTATTAGTATATGAGACTACTTTATGCTGATTGGAAGAAGCCAGTTACAAAAGACTACATTAGTTTTTGTATTGAAGTTTAGAAAGGCAATAATTTGTCTTGACAGGAACCAGGTTAGTGGTTACTTTGGGCTAAAACTGGTGGAAAGAATATTTGAGCCTGACTGTAAACAAGTACAATAAAACTTTCTGGGTGGTAAAAATGATATGATTTTAAAGATAATTACATCAAATGTAATCATTTTTCTGAATTTAGCAAAATTGTGTTTACAGTGGGTTATGATTCAGTTTATATAAATTATATCTTAAAAAGATTACATTTCTTTAAGGAAAAAGTATAATAAAAATAAATGAAAATGTATAATTATTATTTAAAAAATAAATCTAAATATAAGCAGTTTAGGGCTGAGATACTGTAGTCATCATCATGGAGATCTGTGTTTCTTCCATCTCACTTCTTTATTCTTAACATGTTTTCTTCTCAGGAAATAACTTTTCTCAAGACAATTAATTATCCCATCTATGTTCCAATCACACAGAGTAAACATAGAAAAGGGCTTGCTTTCTTCTTCTGTTTAAAGAAACATTTTAAAATTGCTTACATCACTTTCTATTTTATGCCATTAATCAACACACGATTATATGAGCATAGCTAGTGATAGTAGAGTTTGAGAAATGTAATAATTATACTGGATGGCCATATACTCATCTAAGGATTAGATAGGTGAAGGAAATAATGAGTAATGAGGGAGTAGATATGGTTTTCAAAACTATATTCCTTCAGATTTTCATATACTAGGAGACAATTTGTGTATATCCTTTCCTACTGCAAGAGTCCATGTATTCTATAAACTAATACACATTACACTGTACTGTGATTGTCAAAAAATTTGCACGGGTAGAATACTGGATTTTTAAGAACATAGGCCATCTTTCTATAGGATATAACAATCGTATCTTTCTCTTAAAAGATTTCTGGTTAGATGGATGGCTGGAATTTCTGGCAATCAATGGGACTAAGGCAAACAGAAGTAGACGTTATAGAGAGAGAATGAGCCAAAATGGAAATGTGGTCGCTCTTGGGGGACATCTTAGTAATATCATCATTTTGCCTGGTGTGTGCCATTTCATACATTATTTCATTCTCATTTATCCTATTGTGAGTACCTTTACAATATTTCAGGAAAAATGGAAAAACATTCTAGTATTTAAAAACAGAAATGTGAAAGAAGCATATGCAATACATTTTTACATGCTTTATAGCTTCCATGTTTGAAAGCAAATCAAAGGTTCTTTTTCCTTTGTTCTTAGGGAACTCTTTAAATGTATTGTTATGTTTTAAATGTTTCACATCTTGATTTGGGTAAAAACTGAAGAAATATCCCTAGAGGAGAGCAGATGTGGATTTTCTTCAGTTTTTAAGTAAGATTTTGAAGAGACATACCCTGTATACAGCACTCAGTGTAAGAAGACTGAACCCTTACAATCCAGAGGAAAATCTATAGGTGAGGGTTCATTTCTGAGGTCACTTTGGAGAAATTACCTCTGTGGAGCTCTCAGAGGTATTCATGTGCCTTATCACCTTTTGGATTAAAAGGTGTGGTATCGAACTAAAGAGCAGATGTTAGATATTACTCTGATCTTAACTGTTAGAGGTAGTTAAATTTTCTGTTCAAAGTTATGATATGCTACATACAGGAACCTAAAAGCCTCAATAAATGTAAACATTATATGTCATAAACATGAACTAGGAATAATAACAAGAATGAGAATGGGGAAAGGTGATTTAGAGGTGGAGGAAGGGAGGTGGAAAGTGGGAGGGGACTAAAAAAAGCAACAAGCTGTATTATGTATATGCACTCACTCTGCAAGATGATTGTAAACTTTCTGTGCTGCAAACATGTACTAATAAAAGAAAAAAAAAGTTAAATGTTTAGGCATGGTGACACACTCCTGTAATCCCAGGACTCTAGCAAAACAAGGAGAATAGTAAGTCTGAGCTCAGCCTGGGCAATTTAGCAATGTAGGAGACCCTGTCTCAAAATACAAAGAAGAGCTAAAGATTAGCTCAGTTCCAAGGCCCTTGTTCAATCCTTGGTACCTGAAAACAAGATGAAATGAAACAAAAGGAAATGAAACGATACAAAACAAAACAAAACATTAAATGTGATCTTCTGTTTCAAAAGCCAGATTATATCAGGATGTACACAATTCTTATATATTGCAAGAAATGAACCTTTTTAAAAAAGTAACTAAGAACGTGGTTTATTCAGAGTTTCTATGACCTAGTAAACACAGATTCTAGTTACACTGAATGATGTATTCCATCATGAAAGAGGTTACATAAATTTTTGTCACAGAGCAAAAGAAAGTCATGAATTAATATATTTACAAAATACATTGGTGAAGTCATCTGGTAGGTAGGGTACAGCAAAGTGAGAGATCTATTCTATAGGATTCAGATAATTTTAGGGTTGGTATAGGCTAGAGGTCTGTCTGCCTTAGTGATAGAAAGAAATAAGCTTTTATAGGAACACTAGGACTTAGTAACTTTGACAACTCTTAAAGACCCTTAAGAATTTTCAACAAAACAAATTTAGCTAATTCTATAATTCATGAGGATTTTGGTTTCAAATTTATAAATAGAAGTGTTCATCTCTTTTGCTTTGTTTCTTTTCTTTTCTTTCACAATTCCTAAGACACTATTTCCTTTGCCTTTGTGTGGGAAGTTTTCGGGTGAAAAGAATATAGTCATCATTATTGGAAATGTAAGAATCTCATGTGTAGAGAGGATAAACCTCTATAAACAAACAAACAATCAAAACCCATGGAATCATGTGAATCACATAGTCATCTTCTTGAGAAGTTAAGATTTACCTGTGATCAAGGTGAATAGATACAGGAAGAATCACACTATTTACATTAGCTCAAAAGGCATTTTTCCATGGCAGAGGCTGAGCACAAGTCTGCTACCATTTACTTTCATTTGATAGATCATGAAGTATTGTCTTCCAGAAGAGGCAGCTGGTATTTCAGTAAGCATCCCTAGGAGATACCAGATAAATGGTCAGAAAATAACACTGTGTCCAAGAACTGCTAAAGAAATGAATAGAACAGTAGGATTTCAAATGAAGGAGGAAAGAAAAGAAAGAAAAGAAAAGAAGAAGAAAAAGGAAAAAATATGCACAACCAACATAACAGTACGTTTTCTCAATATTTAATGCTTTATATATTAAGAAAACAATATGGTAATAGATTCCTGCTTAGGGCTTTTACTCTTAAAACTGCTGTATTTTGTCAAGGAAATTAACTCAAACTTCATGCTTTTTAGTAGAGACAGAAGGACACAATAATACTGTAATAATGTCAGTTTTGAAAGATTTGGTTCTGAAATGTGGCTCAATTGTTTACAATTATATATCTTTGGTATTAGCTTATATTTTTGGGTTTCAGTTCTTCCTCAAGAAATTTGGACTCAATAAATACACAACATTGCTTCAGGGAATATTATGTAAGGAAATTAACAAAAAGAGTTTAAAATTTTAACAAAAAGTTTTCTTCCCTTACAAGTAATTAACCTTGTGTAACTAACTTAACTCAATGAGCTTTTAAAAATGTGCATTTTTAAAAGAAATATTTTACGGAAGTCCACTATGTCCAAAATAAATCCATTCACCCATTTTTTCTCTCTCTCTCTTTTTTTTTTTTTTTCCTCAGTACTGGGAATCAAACTCATGACCTCACGCTTGACAGGCAGGTGCTGTGCTGCTGAGCTATATTCTTGGCCCTTGCCCATTTTTTCTATATCTTCTCCTATTCTAGAACAGTTAAAAAAAAATGTCTGGGGCTGGTGAGATAGCTCAGCGGCACAAGCACCTGCTTGGAAGTGCGAGGCCCTGAATTCGACCGCCAGTACCCACATAAAAAAATAAATGAATAAATGTCTAGCACACTATCTTAAAATTGAGGAAACTGAGGCCTATAAATATTTTAAAATAATACTCAAGTTTACATAGATAATAAAGTTATTTGTCCCTCAGCTTATTTCTACTTTACTTAAATATACCATTTCTATCTTATTTTAATTAAAATATTCTGTTTAATAAAAGAAGCTAAAAATAATCATATTGTAGAGAAAAATGTCCACCTATGCTTGCAAACCAAATGAGAAACTGCCATGATATAACTCTAGAAACTTTAATAGAACAAGATATAATGTGATTTTTTTTCCTATATGTTCTATTATTATTATTGTCACATGTGGGCACCAATTTTGGAGTCATATCCCAGCATCATTTTTTCCACTTGAGATACCTTGCATTGTTTATCTTCTTAAGCCTGTCCATTTGTAAAATGGGTCAAATTATATATCTTTTCTAGTATTATGAGAAGTGTGTGTGTGTGCGTGTATGTGTGTGTATAAAATATGTAACCTAATGCTTAGCATAGAGTGGCTACACACAGTCATGCATAAATTCCTTGGATACTCATAGCAATCCTCAGATACTACTTTGTTTATCCTTGAAACACTTGTAGCATGCAAATAGGTTTAAAAGTTACAATTTTACTTCTCAACAAAAACTAAAATTGTTTCCTACACACCTCCTGCAATTTTGTGAACCATTTAATTGCTGACACTAAGTGTAGCATGAACATTGCAATTCAGTTTTCTGTTCCTTTGACTGAGACATTCTTGGTTTTGGAAAGCTAAAAAAATCTATGTGAATTATGTAATGATACAATATGTACTAATCTGTTGAATGGAATGCAAGTTAAGGGGCTAGGAATTAATAAGAAGCTAATATATAGTCTTAAATGGCATGGAGCATACTTGGATGCCAATTCCTGTTCTAAGCATTTTACTTCAATTAATTTGCCTAATTTACTTATATTAATTTACTTCTATTTAATTTGTTACTATAAACAACCTTCTAAGAAATAATTTTTAATGTGATAATAATGTTACATATGTGGAAATTTGCACAAGAAAATTCAATAATTTGGCCAAGATCATGTAGCTGGCAGGATGCACAAGTAGAATTCCAACCCAGGACATCTTACCTCAAAGATTTCTGTGCTTATAACCACTATGCTCAACTGCCTTTCTAATGTAGCAAGCACCCAAAATAACATCAAAGTACAATTCTGTGTAATGAAATCTACTGAACATCAGAATTCTAAAAATGACTGAATTTCTCTTTATTAACTTAACATTTTAAAATCGTAAGTTGTTATCACTTTTGCTAATGCTATTTTTCACTATTTTTTGTAACAGAGAAAAAGTTTTTCTCAGATTTAATTTTAGAAATAAAGTATTTTCTGGAATGCAACATACCAGATAACATCTTCATTCTTTCTTCAGAGAACCGTATCTGAAAATATCTGAAGGGAAGAGACAGGTTCTCCACGGTCGTTTTACTGACCTGGAGATACCCTCTGGCAAGAGCACAGGCTTCTGAACCTCAAACGCTCTCCTCCTGAACACTCTGGAGATGCTAGGGCAGGATGATTTGTGGCCTGAGAGGAAGATGAAGTAGGTTGTTCATTTTGTGCTGGAAGCATTGCTTTAGAGTTGAGCTGAATAATGAAATGAGGTTGCGAGCAGAATGTATTCTCTGGACATTGACTTTGATGATAATGTTAATAATTCAAATGTTGTAAGGGTCTGACTCTTGTGTTAAATAATACAGGTCTTTATTGGCCTACATTTTTTCCTCTTGTAGTATTTTTTTTTTAATATGATAGAGAGAAAATATGATTTAAAGGTAAAAACTGACCTTGTGAACTTGTAACAGCATTATAAACATTTAAGTAGGAATGTATTGCTATGTTTTTTTCTTGAGGTAGAAAATTGTTTCAGGTGAATCATTCCATAATTTGAGTGCATTTTGGAGTCTAATAGTTACATGCTAAAAAATATCATAATTTTACTTTTCTACTGACATTTTCCCCAATATGTCTAGTGCCTCTAAAATATATTAGACATTTAATGGGTTATTCAAACGTTAACATGTGTGAAAGATAACTTTTACTTCCCTTCTCTCTGGAAGAATCCTCTCTCCCAGTCTTCCCCACTACAACTAATAGCACCACAATTTTTAATTCTTGCCAAGAGCTGTGATGTCTTCCTTGATTCCTCTCTTTCTCTCCAACACCACTTCCAATCCATCACCAGATCTGCCATCTTTTATGGAAAGAACCTTTCTTTCTCCTCTGCTTATCACAGCCTTTATTACCTCTAAAGTCTATATCTCTCTGACCTCTGCCCCTGGCTTACCGTACCGGGCCGCTGTGCACCTCTTGCTGTCACTCTTACTCTTCTATATGGCAACAAAGGAATAAATTAGATCACTTTACTTGTACTTTTAAAACTCATAATGGCTTTTAAGTATGATTAGAAAAGTTCACAAGTTTTAGTATTATTTGTGGATTTTATTTAGTGACTTGGGTCCTGCTATTTCTCCACTGTCTCCCTCTCTTTTACACTCATTTCAGTCCAAACATACTTTCGTTCGTTTTCTTTCTCTTTCTTTCTTTCTTTCTTTCTTTCTTTCTTTCTTTCTTTCTTTCTTTCTTTCTTTCTTTCTTTCTTTCTTTCTTTCTTTCTTTCTTTCTTTCTTTCTTTCTTTCTTTCTTTCTTTCTTTCTTTCTTTCTTTCTTTTTCTTTCTTTCTTTCTTTCTTTCTTTCTTTCTTTCTCTCTCTCTCTCTCTCTCTCTCTCTCTCTCTCTCTCTCTATATATTTCTTTCTTTCTTTCTTTCTTTCTTTCTTTCTTCTTTTTCAATAACTAAATTTTTCTCATTTGGGGGCCACTACATTAATCATTGCCTCTACTAGGATATACAATTCCCAGATGTCTGCATGAATTATTCCTTTAATTGTCATGTCTTTGACTAGAAGGAGCGTCTTCTGATATAACTGCCCTGAACATGCTCGTTCAAAGGGACTGCAAGAGCATTGCTTACTCACTTTCTAGCGTCCTTTGCAGTATCTTTCATTTCACAAGTTTTATGAAGACCATTACTCATCAAGAGGCACAGTATAATTCCCCTCTTCCTTAATCTGGGCAGGTTTTGTATTGCTTTAATCAAGAAAGTAAGATACAACCAATTCTGTAAGACTTCTGAGGCTAGGTTAGAAATAGTAGTGTAACTTCTGCCTAGCTGTCTGTGAAATCTCCCCATTCAGACATTGCTCTCGGAATCCACTTGCCACACTGTGACAAGCCTCTGCCACAGGAAGAGGCCACGTGTAGGTGCCCTGTCCCTAACCCCAGTTAAGCTCAGCCTTTAAATTCATGGCAACACAAAAGCCAAGCTTATGAGGGAAGATGATTCTGGTCCCCAAGTTTGTAGATTTCTCAGGTAAGCATGAGGGTGTTGTGGAATTTAGATAAGCCGTTTGCTTTGGACCCAATGCAAATTCCTACCTGAGGAATGTGTAATGATAATAAATTGGGAGTTGTTTTACACTACTGACTTTTAGAGTACTTTGCCGTGCACTGATTGATAGCCAGAATATTTTCTTTCTAACACACTAAGTTTTATAAGAGTTGAAGGTTTTATTATTGACAAAAGTACATGTACAATACATTTTTAATTGAAATAGTCACAGATACAGAGTTATTGGCTTGTGGCAATTACACATGTATTACATTTTTACTGATATTATTACACTATTCTTTGTCTCTAACGTTTACTATATTGAATCTTATAAAAATGCTATAGCTAAATTTTATAATTGTATGTATTCTGATATATGTTTCTTTAGGTTAAGTTTTTCGTATGGTAAAGGAATTATTTCTTTATATCACGCATGTGGCAAATATTTAAGAAGTGCATTATATTTGTCTTTTGGCATTATAATGTTTCATTACTACACTTTGGAAAATTCTTTTATAGTCATCTAGTAAATAATTTTTGTGAAAAATAATGCAATATTATTAACTAACATGTTTATATAATATTATATTCTACATTTTTTAGATGGATACTTTATATTAAATTAAATGTTTTCTTTGTGGAAAATGCCATTAAATTTATTTTTCTATGTTTTACCAAACGCTTATATAAAATTGCTACTGCTTGTAGACTTTTTATTCTCTTTCTTCTATTCCATACGATGTTTTTGTAATCTTTATTTTAGTTTACTTGCCATTCTTATGGATTGTAAAATACTCATTTGGTTACAGATAGTTACCCCGAAGAATAAAAACACAAAATTTCTTGTACACTTACAACTGCTTTAAAGGAAGGAAAAACTTAAAGTACAAAGTTTATTTGATGATATATAACTTATTCCAGTCAATTGTACCCTTGAAACCTAAGGCCTTATTAATTTGTTTCCAAAATACACTTTACCACTGAACTTTGGGAGGAAGAAAGAACAGAGCCTTCAAAATAGAACTGTAGACTTTGAATATGTCTGAATAAGCTGTTATTTCTTTGAAGTTATTTCTATGATACAATCTTATTTAAGAACATCTATGTCATGATTTTATATGTTGAAGTGTGTGTCTAAGAGTGCTAAGAGATATCAGCTACAAACTGAAACTGTAAAATCCACTGTGAAAATTGTCAGAATCAAAATGAATTCACTGGTGTCAAGCCCAAAAATAAAAATAGTAAAATAAAACTGGAAAATTATAAAGAAAATAATCCCATGCATATATGTTGGTAATAAGAACCATCACAAAAAAGTCTGCCAGAACCACAACTTTGCAGAAAAGCCAGGGCAATCTTCTATAAAAAGTTCCTCTGCAAGGATATCTGTCCAATAACTAACTCTTCGATCTTGGGCTGGTGCCGCCCTTGTTACTGATCCTTCAACATCCTTGCTATTAATCTTTGTGGCACTATATTTTAGTTTCAAAATAACTTATGTAATCCTTCTCATCTCATAGTTTCCACACACCCCAGCCCCTTTAAGATACCAGTGGCTTGCAGGGCATGCGTTCTCTGCATTGCAATGCTCCTTGATTATTACCAAACAAATATTATTTTCATGGAGTCTCTCTCTGAGTTTGTTATTTAATGTTTAACATTACAAACCTAGCTGTAGAAGCAAGGGGACCTCTGGAGAACTTCTTTAAAGTGCAATTACTAATAATTTTTAACATATGCCTTTATTCTATTAATTCTGTGCATAACAGATTTACGAAAGCTACTACAAAATTGTTATTACTATTTGCAAATGAAACAATCTGAGATAGCAAAGTATTTTTTTCACCAGTTTATAATTTGTAAAAAATAACATGGGTCAGATTTTGTTAGTCACACCATGGGACAATTACTGTATGTTCCCCACTCCATATTACCGGTACTTACTTTCCATAGGATTGCAACGGTAACTAAGATAGAGAGCTCTTTAGCATGCTACCAACACCTCACTTGATCATTAACACATATTTGCTTCTCTGGAAGGCAGAGGAGTTCATATAGCCTATGCCTACAGCAGCAGGGAAATGTATAGGCTTCATATCCATGGGTAGTCCCCTCCTCAGCTGTGAGTTGTGACATTCAATGGATGTTTGCTTTTCTAACCCTCAAGGAGTTTGCTTTTTTAACCCTATTCCAGTGGGAAAGACAAAAAAGCATAAATAACTCTTAAACAAGACAAATTAGAATGAAGTTTCAGGCTTGTCTGCAGAGATGTAGAGATGAACAGAGACTAATGGATGTAAGATGCCATTAACACTTCTCTCAGGGCTAATAAGAAGGGGTCCCTGATGTCCACTTAACACTTTTCTTTTTTTAGCTTTATATCTGTTAGTATATATTTGTCACACATATTGATCACATCCATCATAGGTAATTTGTACCTGTACATCATATACCTTCTTTCTGCTTTTTCCCCCATTCTCTCCCCCTCCCTTCAACCATTGTTCCTCTCCCCATTTGCAAAATATTTTTTCCATTTTTCCCATCTATTGTCATTTTCCCCTTTTCCCTTCTTTTTCTCCTGCTGCCCTTGAACATGTTCTTCCTATTTCCCAATACCTATCCTTCATTATGCTCCTTGTTACCCTTTGGGTTTCTCACACAAGAGAAACAATGTGATATTTAAACTTGTGTGTTTGATTTATTTCACTTAAGATTATGGTCTTGAGTTACATCTATTTTCCTACAAATGATTCAAGTTTATCCTTTATGGCAGAGTAGTAATCCATTGTATATGAATACCATATTTTCTTAATCCATCTGTTGATGGACATATGGGCTATTTCCAATATTTAGCTATTATAAATTGTGTTGCTATAAACATGAGTATCTATATATCACTGTGGTATGATGCCTTTAACTCTTTCAGGAAGATACCTAGGAAGAGACCAGCTGGGTGAAAAATAGAACCTCTAGTTTTAGTATCTGAGGAATCTCCATACTGATTTTCATGTTGGTTGTAACAGTTTACACTCCCACCAACAGTGGAGAAAAGTTCCTTTTCCCCTACAGCCTCTCCAGTATTTGTTGTTGGATGATTTGTTGATGATAGCTATTTTTTTCTGGAGTTAGATGGAAGCTCAGTGTTATTTTAATTTACATTTCTCCAATGACCAGTGATGTTGAGTAATTTTTCATGTATCTATCTGCTGTTTATACTTACTCATCTGAGAAGAATCTATTATTTCAGATGCCCATTTCTGGATTGGGGCTTTAAAATTGTGGAGTCTGATTTTTTTTTTTGGTTGTTGTTCTTTTGTAGTCTAGATGATACTCTTTTGTCTGAGGAATAGCTGGCAAATATTTTTTTCCCATTCTGTGGGTTGTCTTCACTCTTTTGTGGTTTATTTTGCTGTATAAAAGCTTTTTGATATGATGAAATACCGGTTCTTGATTCTTTGTAATATTTCCTGTGCAATCAGAGTTTTGTTCATAAAGTCATTACCTACCCCATGTCTTCAAGAGTTTTACCTATTCTTTCTCCAGTAGATTAAGTGTTTCTCTTTTAATATTTAGGTTTTTGGTGCATTTTGATTTTAGTTTAGTGCATGGTGAGAGACATGGGTCTAGGTTTAATCTTCAGCACATGGAAAGCCAGTTTTCCCAGCAGCATTTATTAAACAGGCTATCTTTCTTTCAGTGAAGGTGTTTGGCCTCTTTGTCAAAGATAAAGTAGCTGAGTGTACTTGGATTTGTTTCTGCATCTTCTGTTCCACTGATCCTTGGGTTTTTTTTTTTTTTTTCCCCAGTACCATGCTGTTTTTATCACGGTAGCTTTATAGTAGGATTTCAAATTGGGGACTGTGATGACCCTTGCTTTGCCCTTGTTGCCCAGAATTGTTTTGCTATTCTAGGTCTCTCCCGCTTCCAAACGAATTTTAGGATTGTTTTCTCCAGTTCTGTGAGGTATGCTATTGGTACTTTGATCAGGATTGCATTAAATCTGTATAGCAGTTTTGCAAGTATGGCTATATTCACTATATTTGTTCTGCCTATCCAAGAATGGTATATCTTTCCACTTTCTGATATTCTGTTCAATTGCCTTTTTGAGTACATTTTTTCTTTCTTTCTTTCTTTCTTTTTTTTTTTTTTTTGGTACTGGAAATCAAACTCACAACCTTGCGCTTGCCAGGCAGGCACTGTGCTGCTGAGCTGTATCCTCAGCAAGAGTACTTTTTCAATGTAGGTCTTCCACTTCTTTTGTTAGATTGATTCCTATGTATTTCATTTGTCTAAATGCTACTATGAAATATGCTGTTTCCCTGATTTCTGTCTCAGCGAGTTTGTTATTTTTATATAAGAATGCTATTGATTTTTGAGTGTTAACTTTTTATCCTGCTATTCTGCTCAATTTGGTTATTAATTCTAGTAGTCTTTTGATGGAGTTTTGGGGTCTTTTGTGTAGAGTATTATGTCATCAGCAAATAATAATAGTTTGGTTTTGCTTCTTGTATTTGAAAGAAAATTTCTAAGTTGAGTATACATGTGTGTTCTGAAAGCTCCCAGAGAAATTGAGCTTTATTGCACACATTGATAAAACCATATGTAAGCCCTTCATATATAAGCTACTGAAAACTAAATTATAGGTAAATATTTTAACATTTTTCAGAGGAAATAGACACATTGCCTTTACTGGAAGAATAATGAGAATATCATGAATAAAAATTGAAGCCAAAACAATAACAATATTTTTAAAAAGCTAAAAAATTCATAATACTGTATCTAGTGAAAATATCTTTAATGAATTAAAGCAAATAAAGCTATTTTAGCTATAGAGAAGCTGAGAGAATGTGCTTATAGAAGATCCCTTTACTATAAGGAATTTTATGTTCTAGAGGTAAAAGAGAATCTTATATATAAAATCTGACAGAAGCCTAGTTATGTAGGAAAGAATGAGAAATTCCAGAATAGGTATTAATTTAGATAAATATAAGAAACTATGTTTATACTGTCTTCATAAAATATCACGATGTATGTATTGAATTGTATCTTTTTTTTTTTTGTGGGTACCGGGGGGTAAAGCTCAGGACCTCACGCGCCAGCAGGCGCCTGTGCCGCTGAGCGATATCACCGGCCCCTTTTTCGTATGTGGGTTCTGGGAGTCGAACTCGGGCCCTCGCACTTGCCGGGCAGGTGCTTAAGCCGCTGAGCCATCTCACCGGCCCATGAATTGTATCATTTTTAAATGAATAACATTTATAAATTAATAACAACTGTATTGGAGTTGATAATATATATAGAACTAAAATAAAAGTTATGACCAGAACATTAAGTAAATCAAAGGAGGAGGGGCGCCACTATGTTTTTGTAACCACCCAAGCATTGATAATGATCTTTTCTTATGATGATATCAATTATAATTGAATTTTACTGCATCTTGCATGAAGTAGTGTAGTATTATTTGAAGATAAACTATGGTATTAAAAATTTCTTATTTTAATTTGTAGAATTACTACAAAAATAGCAAAGCAAGTTTAGCTAAGAAGTCACGTGGTAAGTATATCTAAAATGTCCCTGAAAGTCTCAAGTGCTTTTGGAAGGTGATTGGATTATGGGGGTTTGTAGCTGGCTTGCTGTAGGTGGGCTCTCCTTGGAAGAGGTTAGTCACTAGGGGCATGGCCTGGGTCTATCTCTTCACAGCTCCTCCCTTGATCTCTCTCTTTCTCTGGTTCCCACCACCAAACCATGAGCTGTTTCTCTTCTGCCTTGCTGCTCTGCTATGGTGCTCTGCCTTGGAGCCATCCAACTGTGGGCTGAAATCTCTACAATCTGTGAACCAAAATAAACCTTTCCTCCTTAGAGCTGTGGGTGTCAGATATTGACTCAACAATGAGAGGGGCAACTAAGATATCAAGAGAGGAGTTATTAAGGCATATATAAAAGCATGATTTAAAACCATAAAAAAGAAGGAACAGAGAGGAAAAGAAACAATTAGAAAACAAATAGCAAGATGGTAGGTTTAAGCTCATCTACATTGACCATTATGTCAAATGTTAATGGACTAAATGCTTTGGTTAAAAAATAGAATTTTTCATTCTAGATAAAAAAGTCAAGGAACATAAAACTAAATTATATTATTTAGACAGAATCCACATTATGTATAAAAATGCAGATTGTGAAATGATCAAGTAGAAAAGATAAATACACTAGCACTAAAATCACTGATTTTGTAATATTAATATTAATAAAGTAGACTTACAGACAGGCTATTGCCATATAGAACAAGAGACATTTTATGATGAAAGTCATTTCATCAGAAAGACCTAGTGATCCTAAAAAAAATTTGTCATAAAAATAAAGGATAAAAAGAGATTCACAACAAGATGGTAGCCAAGTATGATCTTCTGGGCATCATCTTGCCACAGGCACAGCACATTCAACAGTTATCCACACACCAGACTGCTTTCCGAAGAGCTAAGGAAACCAAATCAGTGACCATGGTGACTACTTTTAAATGAAAAGTATAAATAAATAAATAAATAAAAACTCACTGATGAAGGCAATAAGGGTAGAGTTTCCTGTGTCATCCCTGCCCCAACTCCAAGTAGTCCAGTATAAAGAGAGATGCCTCCTATTGAAGATGGGAGAAGAGATTATATTCATACTTTAAGAAACTTAGCCCTAACACACCAGTGGTAATTGGGGCAGGGGAGAGCCCCATAATTCTCATAAACAAGCCAGAACTGCAGGTTAAATCTCTGGATCTGTGCCAACCAGGCGGCAAAGAAATTGTCTCCATCATCTCTGCTCTAACCCCAGGTAACAGAGCTGGAATCAATACTCAACACATTGGAAGCAGGGCATGACACAGTTGTAGGACGTTGTCTTTGGGCTCAGGGCTAGGACTGTCACTGTGAGAATGTGCAATGGGCAGAAATCAAAGATCCTATACATAGGTTAGAGCGCCCAGGCAGCGCCTTTACACCATCCCTAGCCTTAGCCTCTGTGTTGGCATGAAAGAATAGAGTTTTGGCCTGCACCATTTCCAGCCTTGGAATTGGCCTGAGGCACCTTACCCCTCTTCCTAACGCTGTGCCTCTCACCGCAGCTGTGAGACTCAGGTGCCAGCCTCAGGTGGGACTGAGATCATCATTATCCTTAGTAGCCCATGGGCTGTCTGCCACCAACTTCTCAACATGTGAATCACAGTTACTTCCAGGCCAATCTTCACAGACAAAACTAGGACTGCTATAGCATCAGAGACACACACTCTAGTGGGACAGACTCATGTTTTGACCTGCGTCACCACTAGCTGTAGAGTGGGCTTTGGTGCAACCCTGAGACTGTAAAAGTCTTTTCTGGTGTGCGATTCGATATGACTCAGCCTAGTATCAGCCTCAGTTGGTAAAGTACTATCTTTAACACTATCCTAACATCAGGCAGCATAGAGTGGTACAAAAGAGTCCACTAACGGTGTATGTAAAGGTAATGAATACAAAACTTTGCCCTGGAAAATAGTGCTGGCCTTATGAGACCTGTGGGCAGATCTGAATAGCTCTCATTCCTAGGCCTGGCTTTGGACAAAGACTGTGGTATAGCCTGGGTGACAGAGGAAGAGGGGACCTCGGTCTGTCAAACTTCTAATCCAGCTACCTTCACCAGTGATCGTTGCAGTGCTTTTGAGCCAAGAGGCCACATCAGAAGTCAGCAGCCACAACAGTGTGGACTTTTGTCCTACCCCATTGGTTTGCTGGCCTTTTCAATCTGTGGACTCAGAGTGTGACACACCTTGATGGAATTGATACTATGGCCACAGGCATAGCATAGGCGCCTAAGATTCGTCCATCCAGTGTGATTGTGACCAGAGCCAGAGAGAATCCCACAGTGCCTGTCCAAGGACCAATGACTATAAAAGATGTGTGGGCCTACTTTAGCCCCTGAAACAAGCTGGGAGGAGCAATTACTCTTTGTAAATACAGGACTTCCTGGTTCATTTTGAACACTAGCTATGGCTTTGGGATAAATCTGGGCTTGGATTGCCCTCTAGTGCTGGAAGAGTGACAGCACATCAGCAACAGAGTCTTGGTGAACTTGGACCTGGGCACCACCCAGTGCTGAAACAGTGGAATTGTCTGCAGAGTGGGTTCAGAGAAAATAAACACTTCATTAGAATTATTGGAAAGTTAGGCTTGAGCAAAGCTAGATTAGGAAGTCTGGAGTAATACTTAATCTTTCAATGCCCAGGTAATATCACATTCCAACAAACATCAAGAGTTTTCAGGAAAACATAACCTCAGAAAAATGTCAAAATAAGGTGACAGAAACTGATCACAGTAATCAGTTTGAGACAACACTCTGAGAATTTAAAATAGCTATTTCAAGGAAACACATTAATTTTAAGGAAAACACAGAGAATCAGTTCAGTACTCTATCAGACAAATTTAGTGCAGGGGTATAAACACTTTAAAAATAAACAGAAATCCTTGAGTTGGAAAATATATTCAGCAAAATTAAAAATGTGATAAAAGCAGGATAGGGCAAATAGAAGAAAGAATTAATAGTTTGAAAATAGTCTTGAAAATTCAACAACTACATAGTTTGAGAAATCAAAACCATAGCGTATTGGAATAAATACCAATGCACAGATAAGCAGAACAGAATAGAGAGGCTAGAAGCAAACCCACACATTTACTGCCAACTAGTCTTTAACAAAGATGTGAACCATACACATTAAAAGACAGAACTTTCAAAGACTGGTGTTGGGGAAATTGTCTATACACATATAGAAGAATGAAATAAGACATATTTCTCACCCATTACAGAAATCAACTCTAAAGAGTTAATTAAGTATGAAATCTGAAACTAGGAAACTAATGGAGAACACATAGGGGAAATACTTAGGATGTTGAAATTAACAAAGTTTTTTTTTTTTACAAGATCTCAAAATGACAGTAAACAAAAGCAATAATAACCAAATGGGATTACATCAAAGTAACAATCTTCTGGACAACAGCGGAAAAAACTGACACAGTGAAGAAATAAGTGAAAGAATGGGTGAAAATATTTGCAAATACCATCTGACAAGGGATAAATATCCAGAAAACACCCTCTCCAAACACATATACAACATATATATATTTCCACAAACTTCTGGAGATTAAAACTAAACTGCATATGAAAAAAAATACCATATTGGATTAACAGAAGATTAGATGACATGGAAAGTAAGATTATTTATTATTGTCATAGCAAATAAAACTATTCCAATGAAACACAAAAAGAAACGTGATGGAAACAGCATTACCAAGCTTTCAGTAAGTAGTGATGGGATTAAAAAATAAATATTGAATAAGTAATGGCCATATATTTTCCACTATGAAGGAAGATACAAACTCACATATCCAAGAGGCACACACGTACACACAAAACCAAAATGTTCATATCATAATGAAACTGCTCAAAATCAATGATAAGAGGGAAATCTTAAAAGTGAACAGAAAAACAATTCAGGTAACATACAGAGATTCAAAGTTATGATATTTTATCATAAAATATGCCCAAGACAAAACAAAAAGGAGCAACCTTACAGTATAGAATGAGTAAATCCATTAAAGTGGAATTTTACATTCATTCAATAGAAAGACAAGAATATACATCCTCGTAATCCTATTCAGCATTGTACTAGAAGTTCTCACTAGTGTAAAAATGCAAGGAAAATGGAGGATAGAACTAAGATAAGAAATAAAAAATAAAACTGTGTCTATTCACAGTAGGATCACATATTAGAAAAATCCAAACAATCCGCTAATATTCTCCTGAAACTAGTAAGTATATTTAGAATTTGCAGACTAATTTACAGTTGCAAGTAGAACAACAGTATTTCCCAGGAAATTATAAAGGTGTGCTCAAGGAAGCGGGAGAGAGGGCTACTAAGGTGGAATTTTGTGTAGGAGGGATATGTTAATGATCATGCTTAAGATAGTTTCATGAGGGTAAATATCTGCAAATCTTACTAAATTGTGTAATTTATTTTGTACTGTTTGTGATTTATTCCACATTGAACCTTTCAAAAATATGAACTCCTAAATACAAATCAAAACAGAAGAAATATTTCAAGCAGTTATTGCCCAGTGAAACTCTTAAAATTATACTCCCCTAAATACCAATAATTGAAAAAGGGAAAATATTGTATACTACCAAAATTCTACAGATATTAAGAGTGGTATTAAGATTTCTGAAGAAGTTAACACCAACAAATTAGACATTTTGAATGAAATTTTAAAATTCCTTAAAAAGATATTACAAATATTGACACAAAGGAAAAATGTAAATAATCCAAATATCTATAAAAACTGAAATTGTATTGGTTGGGATTCATACTGTTATTTATAATCTGTCAATTTTTTTTTGTGCACTTTGTGGTATATGCTTGGACTTTATTAAGTTTGTCATATATATTATTTAATTTTCTGCAGTGTCAATTCTCTTTCATAATTAACTACAACACTTTATCATACCTTATTATATGCTAGGTTTATTGTCTGCCCTTCTGAAATAGGTGAGCTTAATATTGTGTACATTAAGCACTTCTTAACTTCAGATCTCAAGATATTTTTCTGATTATCTACAGTGGTATCTATGAAGTTTATAACTTTAAAAACAATGGAAAATTTTACTGCTGAGTGAGAATTATGGCTGCGTTCCTATTCCAGTGCTGTCACTTCTAGTCATGTGACAATTGAGGTAACATTTTTTTTTTTGCTGCAATTTTCTCATCTGTGAAGTAGAAATCAATAACTCCACTGCTAGAATTTTTTGAGGAAAAACTGAGTTAATATAACCATGGTGCTCAGAATGCTTCCAACCATATATAAATTACTCCGTAGTTTTAGGTTTTATCTATCATTATTGCCGTAGTTATTATATTTATTTATTTACCTGTATTTGTTTTTATTTCTACTCATTTCTCAGCCAAGTCCATCTTAATCTTTTCTGACTTCTCATTTTTCAAATATCTATCTATCTATCTATCTATCTATCTATCTATCTATCTATATATCTATATATATATTTTTTTTTTGGTGGGTACCAGGGGTCAACCTCAGGACTTCGTGCACCAGCAGGCACCCGTGCACTGAGCAATATCACAGGCCCTTTATTCATATGTGGGTTCCAGGAGTCGAACTCGGGCCCTCATGCTTGCCAGGCAGGTACTTACGCCACTGAACCATCTTACCTGCACACCCTCAAATATATTTTAATATAAATAATATACAATGACAAATATATTTTAATATAAATAATATACAATGAATTTTGGTGAAGCTAAAACATAAATGTTGTGAATAATTTATTTCTGTATTGTTGTTTGGTAAGAGATGTTTCTATTTTTAATTCCTACTTTTTCATCCTTAACTTAGTGAATCTATTTGCAGGTCCCTTACTAAATGATGAAAATTTTAGGTGTTCTCATATGTATTCTCAGTAATGAAGTAGAGTGAATTCTTTAATTGCTTCAATGTCCATGAGGAATAGTTAGGAGCACTGCCTCAGTTTTCACATCTGAAAATGAGAATTAAACAAATGCCTCATGGTTGAGTCTATTTCTAGTTCTGGACCAGAAATTGCTTCCAGGAATAACTTTGGTAGTACCGGTTCGCTTTTGATCTCATTAAAGAGTTTGAAGAGTGTTGGCATTAGCTCTCTAATGTTCTTGTAGAATTTGGTAGTGAATCTGTTAGGACCTGGGATCCTCTTAGTTGGTAGTATTTTTCTTACTTCTTCATTTTCACTGACTGATATTGACTTATTCAGGATTTTTATATTTTCTTGGTTCAGCTTTGGTAGTTCAAATGTATCTAGGTATTTACCCATTTTCTCTGAAGTTTCCATTTTATTAGAATACAGGTTCTCAAAGTAGTGAACTCCTTCCCTTTCAATTTCATTGACAAGTTTGAGGGATATTAATGTTATACCTTCCCTGAATGTCTTGTAGAATTCAGCAGTGAGTCCGTGAAGTCCTGGGTGTCACTTAATTGGTAGGTTTTCTATTACTGTCTCAATTTCATTGCCTGTAATCAGATTGTTCAGAATTTTTATGTCATCTTGATTTAATTTTGGTACTTTGTAGGAGTCTATGAATCTGTTGTTTTTTTCTAGATTTTGTAACTTGTATTACAATTTTTCAAGGTAGTTACTGTGTTCTGAATTTCCGTGGTGTCCATTGATATTTCTAGTTTTTCATTTCTTTTTTTTTTTTTTTTTTTTTTTTGTGGGTACCAGGGGGTCGACCTCAGGACCTCGCGCGCCAACAGGCACCCGTGCCGCTGAACGATATCACCGGCCCCTTTTTCGTATGTGGGATTCGGGAGTCGAGCTCGGGCCCTCGCGCTTGCAAGGCAGGCGCTTATGCCGCTGAGCCATCTCACCGGCCCTAGTTTTTCATTTCTAATTGTGTTAATGTGAGTCTATTCTCCTTCTTTTGGTAAGTTTGGCTAAGTGTTTATCTATTTTGCTTATTCTTTCAAAGAACCTGCTCTTTAACTCATTGATTCTTTGCACTCCTTTCTTTTTTTTAATCTGCATTTCACTAATTTCCACTTTGAGCATAATTTCTCTACTTTAGTTTGGTTTGGGTTTGGATTGTTGTTTATTCCTTAAGTATCTTGAGGTTCATCATTAGGCTATTTATTTGACCTCACTCTAGTTTTTTAAAGTAATCATTGTTTGTCACAAGATTGTCTCTTAGGGCTGTTTCCATTTTGTCTCATAGCTTCTGGTGTATTACACTAGCATTGTTCATTTGTTTCTAGAAATTAGGTAATATCTTACTTGGTTTAATCTGTGACCACTTCGGTGTTCAGGAGTGTGATATTATGTTTCTAGATATTGCTAGATTTTCTGTGTTTTTTTTTTTTTGTGGGTACCGGGGGGGTCGACCTCAGGACCTCGCGCGCCAGGAGGCGCCCGTGCCACTGAGCGATATCACCAGCCCCTTTTTCATATGTGGGTGCCGGGAGTCGAACTCGGGCCCTCGCGCTTGCCAGGCAGGCGCTTAAGCCGCTGAGCCATCTTACCGGCCCTGTGTTTTTTGTCATTGATTTCTAGCTTCAATGCACATGTACTATGGTCTGATAGCAAATATGGGGCGATTTTGGTTCTTTTGCATTTTTAAGCAGGCTTTGTGGACTAGTATGTAACCTTTGTTGGAAAAAAATTTCTTGTGCTGCTGAGAAGAACATGTATTCTTTTATAGTAAGATAGAACACTTTGTAGATCTCTATTAAGTCCACTTGTTCAAAAGTGTGATTCAATTCTGCAATTTCTTTGTTGCTTTTTAGTTTAGCTGTCTCTTTGTGAAACTGGAGTATTGAAATCACCCACTATGGTGGTGTTTGTACTTACTTGACCTTTTATGTCCTGCAATTTTTGTTTTAAGAGATAGGCACTCAAGTATTCAGTGCATATATATTTACAAGTATTATCTCCACCTGTATGATTATTCCCTTAACTAGTACAGTGACCTTGTTTGCCTCTTTTGATGAGATTCAGAAGGTTTACTTTATTTGAGAGTAAAATTGCTACCCCTGATTTCTTTCAAGCTCCTGGTGCGTGAAATATTGTTTGCAACGCTGTAATTTTTAGTCTGTGAATCTTTTTTTACCATTTTTGGAATAGATGAGTTTCTTGAATGCAACAGAATGATCAAATCTGGGCCGGTGAGATGGCTCAGCGGCTTAACCACCTGCCCAGCAAGTGCGAGGGCCCAAGTTCGACTCCCGGAACCCACATATGAAAAAGGGGCCGGTGATATCACTCAGCAGCATGGGCGCCTGCTGGCGCGTGAGGTCCTGAGGTTGACCCCCTGGTACCCACAAAAAAAAAAAAAAAAGAATGATCAAATCTGTTTTTTTGATGCAGTGTGCCAATCTGTACCTTTTAATAGGGAAATTAAGGACATTAACATTGAGATTATTACTGAAAGGTGTTAATTTCTGCCATTTTGTTATGTTTGTTCATCACTCATTTATTTTTCTTCTTCTTGTATATCTATTTGCCTTGTTTGATATGTTCACTCCATCTGAAAGTTTGACTTTGTTGGCTTCATTGTCTCTGTTGAGGGTATTTTGAGAGTAGTTATTTCTTGTTTTGATTTGATTTGTTTTTGTCTTTTTGAGACAGAGTTTCACTATGCAGTTCAGGCTGGCCTTGAAGTCACTTTGTAGCCCAGGCTGGCCTTGAACTTGCAATGACCCTCCTGCCTCAGCCTCCTGAGTGCTGGGATTACAGGAGTATACCACCATGTCTGGCTTGGGAGTGTTTTTTTTAGAGTGCTGAACTGGCATTCATGTATCTTTTAAATTGTTCTTTTTCATGGAGTATTCTCATTTCTCCATCTAATTTGAAAGAAATTTTGTAGGAAATATCAATCTGGGTTGGAGTTTGTTTGCTTTTAGGGTTCAAAATCCTTCACCCCAGGTTTCCCTGCCTTTTAAAGTTTGAGTTGAGAACCCTGCTGTATTCCTAAAGTTTACTTTTATCTGTGGTGTTTTGCTTTTCTCTTACAGCTTCTAAGATTCTGTCACCTTTGTTGGACATGTAAAACTTTGACTAATATCTGTCTTGGAGAGCTTCTTTTTTTCGTCATTGTTGATTGGTGTTGCATAAACCTCACCTACCTGTATATTTAAGTCTTTCCTCATACTTGTTAAATTTTCTATTATGATCTCTGAAATAATATATTTGATTCCATGTGTACTGTCTTCTAGTTTCTCTCTAACTCCAATTAGCCTTAAATCGGTCTTCTTAGTGTCATCTAGTAGTTGTTGGATGATTTTTTTCTTGTTCTTTTATAGTTTTTAATACTTCATTGCATATTGTGTCCTCAGTTTCCAAATCCTTTTCTTCACATTGATTATTTTGCAATTTACAAATCTTACGTAGTTTTTATTTCTGGTATCTTGTTGTGAGCGTATATCTTTGGTAAATATTGCGTTCATATTTTGAGCCAGTTGGGTCTATTCTTCCAATTTTTTAATTTGTTTTTTCCATGTCCATATCAGCCATTTTGTATGAGAATTCCATGAAGTTTTGGGTCATGTCCTCTTTGAACTTGACAAGTTTCTTTACCTTTTCTTTTTTTTTTTTTTTTTGTGGGTACCGGGGGTCGACCTCAGCACCTCGCGTGCCAACAGGCGCCTGTGCTGCTGAGCGATATCACCGGCCCCTTTTTCATATGTGGGTTCTGGGAGTCGAACTTGGGCCCTCGCACTTGCCAGGCAGGCGCTTACACCGCTGAGCCATCTCACCAGCCCTCTTTACCTTTTCTTTAATCAATTCATAAAGTTCTTTTACCTGCTGTATGCTTTCTTCTACATTGTTGCCCTGTAATCTGCCTTGGGTGACTTGGGAGACCTTCGAGCCTTTTGTTGCCTTGTTTTCCCATGTTTCTCTGTGTTTTGTTTGTTTGGTATTAAGAATTGAGATCAAGTATTATGAGGCAAGATTGCAGTTGAAATAAAGATCTCTTTATAAATATACTGCCTTGTAGTGATACAGTTTTTGCCCCTTCAGCTACTTAATATAATTGGTTTAGACCCTGTCACTGTGTTTTGATGGTTATAACAGCATTGTCAGATCTGATCATACATCTTTTATATGTTATAAACCTCACATGTATTCTTTTACCTTTCATCACACTCTTTATAGCTTATATTCTATTATTATTAGCAGTTAGTCTGTGATGTGGCAAGACAAGGGAGGGGAAGAGATGGAAGAATGTGTGAAAAAGGACTGTAAGTCAGTAGGAGTAAAGGTATATAGGAGAAATAGGTAAGAAAAATTGTGTAGGGGTCACATTATGTTGGAGGTCTTTTAGTTGAGTGAAAGGTTAGTGTTGAGAGATTTAAAAATAAATTGTTGGGGTCAAGGGTAGGATATGAGAGGAGAGGTGTACTTTGGGATTGAGGAAAGCAACAAGGTTGTTGGAATCTGTTGATATGTTTGTGCACGTGTAGAATGAAGAATAGGTAAGGGGCTAGGTAAGGTAAGGAAGAAAAAAAAAGAATAGGGAGGACAGAAGGTTAATATGAGAGAAGATGGAAGTGACTGAGAGAGAGTGGAATATAGGGGACAAAAACTTGAAATATTTAACAATGTCAGAAACAAGTAAAAAAACAAGAAAATAATATTGGTATGGAAGCTTGAGTTTAAGAAATGAGAGTGTTGAGATGAGGGAAGGAAAATAGAAAACATCTAAATCAAAACAAAACAAAACAAATACGGAAAAATCAAAAAAATCTAGTGGGGACCCCAGACCAAACACTCCAAGAAGACAATATAAATGCAATTCCCATGTGACTGGTATGCCATAAAGCCTGTTTGTTCACATAATTCCCTTTTTGCCTTAGTTTGTTTCAGGTTGCAGGCAGCCACAGCAATTTCCCCTCTTGCCTTGTATTCAAAGCACACAGTAACCCAGTCTCACGAATTCCCCCCTCCCTTCCAGCCAGCAGACTGTTCTGATGCTGTCCCTGGGCTTGGCTTAGGAACTCTTTCCCCCATAAGCATAATGGTGGAGTTGGTGGGCACAGGTGTATGCCAGCAGGGGTCTGAAAGAGTCAGCAGGCATCAGCACACGCAGGTAGAAGCCCACAGGAGGTGTTCGTTTGTTTATTCATGCTCTGCAGGGGCAGAAGTCCCTTTCCCATGGTGGTGAGCACTGGTTAGGATGGTGCCAGAATGCAGAGTTCCCAAGTTTTTGGAGGGAAGTTGGTAAGGAGAAGGGGCTGTATCTTCAGAGTCCGTTCCAGGAGTCCAGCCTCTGCAGTGCTCACTTGTTTCTACAGGCTACTGGGATGCTGTCATGATGACTACCCTGCGAAGGAGTGGGAGCTGGGCAGTAAGGATCAGCCATGGCAGCACCACTTCACTTTTCAATCAACTAGATATTTTGTGTGAAGTATATGTATCAGTTTTCTGATAAATTTGTGTTTCAAGGTATAAATCACCCCCCTCCACTACAGAATACTGAATACAGGGAGGTTTCAGTAAATCCTCTCTGAGCACCCACGACACAAATTTTCCATTAGCCTACCATGCTGCACCTTCTCCTATTGACTTCTTTTTAAACTTACCTTTCCTTTCCCTTTTAACCTTTATATCTAGACAGGTTGATAAGAAGTCTGTGAGGTGGTCGCTTCCATTGTTCTTCACAAGTAATTTAAATCTGCCTTGTATGGGAACCTGTAGTCACAACCTGTAGTTGTTATAATGGTCCAAACGCACTCCCCACTCTAGCCCTAGGCCAACAGCCAGTAACCACTGAGCCATCCCCAGAAGTTCCTCCTCTGAATTATACACGGTCTTTTCCATTTTTAGGTTCATGAAGTGTCATTAGCTCCCACATCTGAACTAAATTTGGGGAGGAAGCTTATCCTACTTTTTCAAGAAGTGTAGAATATGAAACATTTAGCTATTGGAAAGTTTTCAGTTATTTTCTCTTCAAATATGACTTGTGTCTTTTCTTCTGGCCTTGACTTTAACAGAATAACCATTGGGAAATGGGATTCCTTCTGTCCAGAGATTTCCTTTAGGGGGAGCTCTGGGTTATCAGCTGACATCAACATGGAGAGAGAAATGCTCATTTAGGGTGCAGAGAGAGCCTCTCATTTTTATATTTAAGTCTTATTCTTAGCAAGTCATTAAAATATTCTAATCACATAAATCCTTAATGTATAGTGTATTTCAAACAGCCATTTTGTATGAGCAAAAAAGAAACAAATGTTATAATCAGTTATATGATATAATAATTAATTATGTCATTATACTTGGCCATATCTAGATATTCACTCCAATATTATTTGGTTCTTAATTTGTGACGCTAGGCATTGAATTCAGAGTCCTGAACATGTTAAGCAAGCACTCTAACATTGAGCTGTATCCTTAAACCCAGAATAATTATAACTATCAGACACCTAAAGTCCACTCTCAAATCCATTTAACCACAAGGGGAAGATTAGTACCTCCCTGATTTTTCCCATGGGGCAAATTTTCCCCCAGTAGTGATTTTTTACTGTATCCATTTCAGAACACTTCTGGAACCCTTCTCCTCCTGACTTTCTAACTTCACTTGTCGTTCTCCTACATGGATTGTGCCTAAGAAGATGGAGCCGTCAAAGTTGATTTTCTTTCTACCTGATCCCCAAATTGACCTGATAGCTCCAAATTGTGCTGTCTTTACTACACTTTTCCCTTTCTGTTCCCAGGCTTTGTGTTGGGCTGCAAAACTTCTTTTGCTGCCTTATCTAGCACTTTTTCCTTTCTCTCTCCTTCATTATAAATCTTTCCATCACTACTAGGTCATTTGTATTGAGAAACAAACAGATTGTTTTGTATCATCTGTTAAGAAAAGCTAAACAAAATAAAACACCTCCTTCTTGAACCAAATATTTTTCTAATCTTCTTAGAGCATATATATATATATATATTATATATATATATATATATATTTTTTTTTTTTTTTGTACTGGAAGTTGAACTCAGGGCCTTGTGCTTGCCAGCCAGGCGCTGTGCAGCTGAGCTACATCCCTGGAGCAGGGAGCATATTCTTTTTTCTTCAAAACAAAACTTTGCAAATGCGTTACCTTCATTAATTGGGTCAGTTTATGTCTTCTTTTTACTTCATTTGTCCTGGAACTGATCTTTTCAAAAATACCTTATTTGTGATGTTAAATACCGTAGATTCTTTTGTTTTTGCTTTAGTTCTCAGCCATATTCAGCGCGGATCTAAGTACACATAAATGGGGTTGCTTTCTTTGTTTTAAGCGTGTTGCACTTGCATAGCTGTTTACTTGTTGCTCACAAGTCACCTGGAATATTTTTCCTTTAAATTTGAATTCCTCAGACACAACCATTCTTTGCTTTTAAGTGAAATCATCATCAGTCGATGACTGTATAATTTGATCTCTCCTCCAAATTTCTGTGCTGATATCTTCATATTTATATCTAACTCTAAACCTGACATTTATACTTGGATACATAGTAGGAATTTCAATTTATTATATTTTTGTGGTACTTAGAATACTGGCTTCCTCAAAAGTCAAAGATGTTTATACCTCAATCTCTCAATCTCTGAATACATTAATTTACATGGGGAAAAGGGCTTTGCAAATGTAATTAACTTAAGGATATGGGTATAGGAAATTACCAAGTATTGTCTGGATTTGTTCAGTATAATCCCAAGGGTTCTTATAAAGGGGAGGCACTGCTATGGGTTGGATATGGGATCTTAGGCTATATGTTAGAGGCTTGGTCTTCAGTGAGAGCTTCAAGAGGTGGAGCCTGGTAGAAAATTCTTTAGGGGGCACTAAGGTTACTCTTAGTTACTCTCATAGGACCTTGAGTTACTTCTTGTCAGTACTAGTTGTAAGGCATGCCTGACCCCTGAATTGCTCACTGGCTTCTTGTCTGACGATGAGATCTGTACCTCTTATATGTACACCTTGAAACATAAAATTTCATAGAGGCTAGAGTAATGGGAACATCTAATTTTGGATTTTCAGCCTGTAAAACTGTGAGTGAAATAAATCCTTTTTCATCATAAATACTCACCTCCAGGTATTCTGTTATAGTAGTGAAAAATAGAATGATACAGGCACACAGGTAAAAGTCAGAAACCTGATGTGATGATGGAAGGTTAACTTTTTGAATTGCCTTTGACACTATAATTATAATTTTTTGCCAGAATTATCAATATTATTTTTATCTGTTTGAATACACTAAGGACTTATAAATGTGTTTGTATCTGAAATCCTTGCTAATTTGCCTCTGTTGTCTGTTGTTTCTTCAAGTTTTTGGTTCATGTTCTTTTGTGGATGTGTTTTGAAATGTATTTTTCTAATTATTTTTAATTGGGCCTGTATATTGTATTTGCAAAGTTTTTTATAGAAATGATTTGAGAATATTTATATCTGTCTCTGCCAGATGCTTAGAAACAATAATAATTTCATAGCACCTTAATATAATTTTGGTGACTGAGCTTAGAGAGGCAGAAATTCAACCTCTGTAAAGGATTATATACATTTGATTTGCTTTTATTTTGTGAACATATCTCTTTCATACCTAAATTCAAAAAAAATAAATTCAATGAGATTTCACCTTGCTAGTTCTGGATTCTAAAGTCTACCTTCTGAACCACTTCCATGCTTAAAAGCATAACTTAATCTTTTGTCCTCTGAGCCTTCTAGAGTAAAAATAAAATGTCTGATGGCACAAAGAACTCTGACTCTGGACAAAATTCCTTGGATGTCCCCTTCATTGGAATTTGATCTATTTCTTCTTCATCATCATGGTAGCTCACTGAAGCCACAACAAAGATTTATTTCTTGTTGATTTTCAAGTAGTTATAATAGGAAAGGTAAAAAAGTTATCCTACCTACCATTGGTAGAGGCAGAATCTCATTGTACTTTTAAAAATATAGTTTATGTTGATTAAAATTTGGATCCCACCATATTCTAAAAAAGGATTTAAGAACAACTGAAATGGTTTGGGAGTGTTACTTACATGAATTAATTTTGGAGAAAATGCATCAGAAATATATTTTTGGATTGAGTCATCATAAAAATACTCCAAATATAATCAAACATCTGTTTCAGTAAATTTCACAGGTAAGAGAGAAATCAAAATAAGTAAAATAATTTAACACAGTGAAGAAAAGACAGGGGAAATGGCACAGAAAATAATTTTGCAATCTTAATATTTGAGAAGTGTATCTGAGAATAGATTTCTTCCAAGAATAAACCAGTAATTGTCAAGAACATATTAAATCCTCAAATAGGTCTGAACATCGTCAAAAGTGCTCTAATGTGCGTGTACCTTTCAAGAAACACACATGGAAAGGAGTGTGTCCAGAAAAAGAGTGAATTATTCTGAAGCTAGTTGGTTCAAGTTTCACTGCATTGGATCTCAGAAAATATTCAGAAACATGGTAAAGGGAGTCAAACCTCTGAACAGGAAAGAAAACAAAATCTAGGGAAGAGTTTGCTCCTCATCTTTTCAGGCACTGCAATTAAATTATGAATTGGGAAATAAACACCACAGTAAGTACAGGGAAAACTTGTAGTGAAGAAAGGAAGACAGTATGTTTTGAAAAATAAGGAGATGACCCTTCTCCATTGTTGGTAGGAGTATAAACTGGTATAACCACCATGGAAATCAGTATGGAGATTCCTCAAAAAAATAAAAACAGGGCCGGTGAGATGGCTAAGCGGCGTAAACGCCTGCCTGGCAAGAGTGGGGTCCTGACTTCGACTCCCGGTACCAACATAAAAAGGAAAAAAAGGGCGGGTGATATCGCTCAGTGGTACAAGCGCCTGCTGGCAAGCACAAGGTCCTGAGTTTGACTCCCGGTACCCAACATAAAGAATAAATAAAATAAAACTAGATATTCTGAACTATTTGACTGAACTATTCCTCTGCTAGGTATCTTCCCAAAAGAGTTAAAGTCATCATACCATAGTCATACATGCATACTCATGTTGATAGCAGCAGAACTTATGATCACTACATCTTGGAAACAGTCCATTTGACCATTGATGGATGAATGGGTAAAGAAACTGTGGCATTTATGTATAATGGAGTGCTGCTCTTTCATAGAAAAGTATAAATAAAACATTTTTAAGGTAAATGAATGCACCTCAGGACCATAATCTTATGTGAAATAAATCATTAAATGCCATATTGTTTCACCTGTGTGAGACACTCAAAGCATAAATAAGGAAAAAAATGGAAAATCTTTATTGGGAAGTAAGAAGAACTTTTTCAAATGGGAAGGGGAACAAGAGATCGGGGGAGGAGAAGAAGGAAGGAAGAGAAAAAGGATTTAAAGGAAAAAAACTGAAAGAAAAAGTGGAACTAGAGCTTTTGTAAATGGGGAGGGGAAGGCGGAATGGAAGGAAAGGATGAGAAGGGAGCAAAAAACAAAAAGAATTAAGATGTATTATATACATGTAGAACCCCCCCAGATGAATGTTATTGTTATGTACTGCAAACATGTACTAAAAAAGAAAAAAAAGAAAAAGAAAGAGATCTCTTGGACAGTGGCCCAGACTACCTTGATATCATATTGGACAGCAGCGGTGTAGTTCTTCCTCCCTAGATACCTGGATGCTGTTCTTAATGTTCTCTAAGGATCCGTTAGGGTGGCCTAGGCACTGGGGCAGGCTGTGTCTTCAGAGAGCAGCCTTTTTACTACAGGTGAGCAATGGGTGAATAAGAAATGCCTTAACTCTCCATTTTATAAACAAACAGATAGCAGCAAATCAAAACCAAGAAGAAAGAGATTTACTTACAAATGAGGTTCAGCCTTCCACTGAAGGCTTCTACTGTCTTTAAATTGTTAATATTTTTCAACATCTTAATTACATATTTTATCTTACTTTTGTTAAATTATATATATATACAATGAATGTTTTCTGTGATTCAGATTACCAAAAAAGGAAACTCAGTATAAGTTAAAAAAAATGGCTATAGAAAAGCCATCATTCAAAAATAAACAAATAGTTCCAAAATGCATTTATTTCAATCTGACAGATGGTGTTGACTATTTTAAAGGCTCCACTGAAATATTTCAAAGTACTATATTTGAAATACAAGTCAAAAGTATGTGACACCTACTCAAATGATGAGGGTAAAGAGGGAATATTAATAAACAGCTTTACTAAGACACATAAAAAATATATGTCCTTATCAAAGAAATATTTATATCTATTGTAGATAAAATAAACATCTATTGTCACAGAATGATAGGTACAATTAAGCAGTTCCGCATTTGTTAGCTAAAATCCATGGCTAGTATTTACTTCCAGGTATTAAGACTCTCCAGATTGCCTCTCAGTCCTGTTTGATTCAAGTGTCTCATCAACAAATTCCACAGATCCTTATTTCTCTTTCATTCACTGTTTGAACTCATAACTCAGATCGGATTCTCTTAAATTAGCTATCCCTTTCAACAAGTTTCCTAGATTTCAGTGGCTAACTTTCTTTTGCCTTGAAGACACTCATTTGAAAAGAGCTCCAGGGTTATCCATTTAATGAACATTTCGTAAACTAAATGTTTTTGCTTTCTCCTTTGGTTCTTTGAGTCCAATAATGTATGTATATTATTTGGAGACCCAGATATCTGATGTAAACAAAAAAGTGAAATCAAATTTGTATTCATACTAAGTCTTTCAAATTTCTCCTGAAATCATTCTCAGATTCATTCTTGCTTCAAGTTCCCTGCAACATTAATTCCTGGGCTGGTGAGATGGCTCAGTGGCATACGTGCCTGCCTGGCAAGTACGAGGGCCCTAGTTCGACTCCCGGAACGCACATACAAAAAAAGGGCCGGTGATATCGCTCAGTGGCACGGGCACCTGCTGGTGCACGAGGTCCTGAGGTCAACCCCCGGTACGCACACACACACACAAAAAAAACAGTTAATTCCTACTAATTGTAATCTGTAGATAAGGGAATGAAATGTTAACTAACATTTCTTTATTAGCTACCACATAAGTGCTTATCTCTGATGTCAGCCTAGGATCTTAATTCTTATTAAGTCTGATAACACTCTCATGAAGTGTATATAACAATCTCTATTTTTATTTATCCAGAAATTGACATATTTATTTTTGACTATAAAAATATTCAAAAGAAAGCATAGGAGAATTTTCCCCTAATGATAACATGTGTGAACATTTTTCCTTACAAATGTGCAAAAGGTGAAGAAAGAAAAAGCTTAATAAAACTCTCTTCAATAAACTAAATATCACAGCAATGAAGTAAGTCACAAGTAAGTCAAAATGATAAATCACAGCTCAGAGTATCTTTAAATATCTAAGATAGATGAAGGCTTAATCTTGATAATTCAGGTATAAGTCAATGGTCAAAGAGAAAAATGGAAAACAGAATAAAAACAGGTGTACCAGATAATTAAAAGCACTTAAATTTTACATTAATTTTATTTAAAGGAAGTATATAACTGGTGGTTTTATTGTACATCAAACATCCAATATTATTAGACACTCAGGTTACAGAAAATGTAAAATAAAAACTTTTACCCATTATTCTGCCTTGGTTAGTTCTTTTCTCTTAGAGACAAATTTACTGGCTTAGAATGTGCTGAAAACCAACTAAATTTTGAATGAAATTTAATCACAGAGAAGAAAAATGTCTACTACATTATTAGAATCAGTGAGACTTAAATTCCCTTGGACTTGGCCTCAGTGATTCTTTCTTTTCCTTTGAGTGAATCATTTTTGAGTGAATTTCCTTTTGAGTGAATCAGTCCGTAGTTTGTGTTCACTGATTAATGCTTTCCATGTACTTCCAGGAATCATTGAATTTTTCACCAACCTATAAAATAACCAGTTATTTCTCACATATTTCTTTCTCCATCTTCAGAAAGACCTCAGGGAAGATCTTGTGATTATATTGTGTGGACTTTAATTTATATATAATATTCCCCCTTTGGCTGAATATACCCTATCAGGCTTCTCCATTAGAGAAATATTTCCCTAAATGTGCTTTGGCCAAAATAGAAAGCCATTGATTTTGAGATTACAGCATTTTTATTTGTCTTTGAGTAAGAAGGAAGAGTATTTCCTGGAATTATTCATATGCATAATTAACATATATTTTAAAGCTACACTTAAAAAAGAAATTTCCTCTATACTTACCCCTATTCTATTTTTTTCAAGTAAAATTTCTATAATGTCTAAAACCATTAAATAGTTTTCTTACTACAAATTATTGAGGTTTCTTTCCTCCTGTACAAAGAGTATCATGACTTTAACTGGTAGTTTTGCAGAAGATAAATATTTTACTCAATAAAACATTTCTCTGCGAATTAACCAACATACATAAACATTCTTCAGGGAGGATAGAAAACTTCTCTGCTTACACCTCTGATTCAAGCTTTACTGAGTATTTACTTAGTCTAATGGGAATAAGGCTTTTCTATTTTGCTTCAAAAAGAAAAAAGAGACTTTTAGCTTCCTTTGGAAGATAGGAATTTTTCTTCACATTTGTACAGAAAAAAGTTGATGAGGGACAGGACATTTCTCTACAGGCTGTCAAGAGATCATAGAGATGTTGGTTTCTGAGAGGGAAATGCTGACACTTTACCAGAAAGTGATCTATTTGGAAACAAGTTTGAGAAACAAAGTTTTGAATTGCTTATAGATAGAAAATGGCAACCAAGAAAGCTGTAGCTAATTCACATGGACATTTTAGGTTGTTCAAAGACCACAACAAGACCATTAGTATTCTCACATGGCCATTGAGGCGGCAATGTCAGAGTGAAAATACACTTAAGTTAATAATATTGATTTTTGTTTGGTGTTTTTTAAGGATGGGAGAAGAAAAGATTAGTTCTGTCATGGTTATATTCACAGGCCACAAAAATTTGGATGTAAGTTGATAGGTTTTGCTTCTTTTGCGTACTTTTTACGTTATCACTATTCAAAATGTGTCTTTCAGTTTTACCTAGTTTCAGTACCTTTACTTGCTTTACATATTTCCCATCAGATATTTTTTAATTTATCACTAAACGTGTTGATTAATTTGATTTCTGTCTCACAAAATAAATTTTGAGTCTTATTATGTTTACACTCTGTGGCACACAGGACACAAACATAAACACTAATTCTACTCTTAAGAAATTACATCCTACTTAGATAGAAAAGGTAATTCGTCTTCAACGTGAAGTGTAGTAAAGTGCTGTGAATATTTGAAAAAGTAATTGCCTATTTCCAGCCTGGTTGGTGAATACTCTGGTTGAAGGAGGGGGCCATTGAGCTGTGCCTGGAAGATGGACAGGATGACCCAGAAGTAAGATGCAGAGAAAGAGGTTAGTTCCTGCTGTGTGCTCTGGATCCCAGTGGCCTGGCTCCTTGAGTCCCACAACTCCTGGAGCCAAATCCATGCACTATACAATGCAGCCAAGGTACTATTTTTCTGCTGTGGTCTGGGAAACCATCTCAAAGCCATTAGTTACCTACACACTCAGCCATGTCTTCTGCTCCCAGGTAAGTCTCTATCCCCTTCCCAGAATGCAACAGCTGCCTTTGCACTGGATCCTAAAACAATATTAGGATTATGTTACCACTTACCCATTCCTTTTTGATGAGCATGTTCGAGGTGGGAGAGTAGTAAAGTGAGTAGAATAATCTTTCTGGAGACACAGGCCAGCCTCTAATTTGTAGCTATTTTTCTTCCCTCGTTTTTTCTCCCAAGACAGAACACATCTGTTTTTTACCTGAAAAACATGTACCTTAATAATCCCTGGACTAATTAAAAAATGCCTAAATCTTGAGAGTGAAATTCCATTTCTTCACTTTCCAGAAATATTAAATCCACTTAAGTAAATGAGGGGAGGATGGAAGCACTTGGATCTATGGAAAAATAGTCACTCATATTTCAAAAGGTTGTCACACCCCTCATCTCTGGAATGAGGGGAGTTGAAGAAGGAGGTTGAGAAATGTTCTTGGTGCTGGTATAAATTTCTTCTGTGTTATACTAGATACAGAGAATGGATTAAAGGTATAAATGAAATGTGAAATCATCTCAGTGTGAAAGGAATGAGAAAAAAGAATGGCTCTCTAGGACTGGTTTCTCAGGACAGAATGTATATTTTCTCCTTAATCTACATAAGGGGAAACAGACTTGGTGACTGACTTCCCTTAAGGAACTCATGTGTGGGGTTTTTCCATCTCAAACTCTTTTTATTAGAATATGTGCTGTGGTTTGTGTCTAGATGTCCCCCCACAAAGCCTCATGTGGTCACAGGATGTTTTCAGAGCTTGAATCTAGAATGTGTGATTGATTGGTGGTGCAATGCTGGGATTAAGGGTGATGGGGTTAAGGGTGTGAGGGCTACACTCACCCTAGGGTGGGTAGCCTGCATACAATATAAGGGACAGAAAAAGTCTTGTACCTTCCCTTGCTTGCTTTTGCTGTTTTCTGCTGCCATAAACTAGTGTCCCTCTACCATAAGCCACCCTGCCTTGGAGCCAGCCAATTATGGACTGAAACCTCCACAAACTGTGAGCTAAGTAACCTTTCCTCCTTTAACTTTGGGTGTCAGGTATTTTGTCTCAACAATGAGAAAAGTAACTAAGACAATATGTTTGTTATACATAATAAGTATATTTATTATGGGTTATTGGTAAACATATTGCACCTTGATCATTTTGTTGGGACAATAGTAGAACCTAAAGTTTTCTTGTAGACACAAATATTTTTCAAGTTCTTAATATATACTGTCTTACCCAGAGACTCAGGGGCAGTCTGTGGTGAAATTTAAGCAGAATACATCAGTCTATGTCAACCTAATTATTTTTAATTGTCAATCTCCAATGGGTCTTTTGAAAAAAAGAATCACATTAAAATGCCATACATTATTTATCCAAAAAAAGATAAGTTTGTTGAACAGAAATGAAACCCGTATTGTTTACAGATACCCAAAATGGAAAGCTCTCCATCAGAAATTTTACTCTCTAATTACAGGTAATTTTATTACAATTTTGTTTAGATCATTGTGTTACATAAGATTCAATATTTGCTAAAATCAGTTTGAATGCACTGTCACTGCTGATGTCTCTCTGATGTATTTCCTTTTTAAAATCAGTGTTTGCTGTCAGGAGCTTATCTGCAGTAGTCTGTCTTTATTTCACAAAGCCATTAAAGTAAAGACATTTCAAAAGGAAGGCAGTTATAATAGCAGGGACTTAGATTTCATATTAGCATAATTCATAATTATTTTCCAGTGCCAAAAAAGACATTTTACTGTCACTCTAGCTTTTCTGTTTCCATAATATAATATACCTAGTTCTATTATTGCACTTGTCATGTTGTGTCATGGCTATTTATTGAATTTTTGTTTGCCGTACCAAGTTAGAAATTTCAAAAAGGTGGAGTTGAATTTATTTTCCTTTTTAGATGCACCAGTGTCTCACACACTGCTGATCCCATTGTTGGGGCCGAAGAAAGATGTTTTTAGATAAAACAAGGATGCACACAAAAATTAAAGGGAAGGAAACAGGAAATATTCATTTGTGTACTTCAAACAAACCTGTAATTTCCTTAAGTGTTTGTGTGATAATTTAAATTTTAAATTGTGCTATATAGAAAATGGCACAGCAAAGTTTATTTTGGCAAGGGAAAGATAAGCTTGTTACTTATAAGAAAGTTATTTATTTTTTGTGAAAATATTTTTGTACAGTAGAAAATTGTGAGTGGGAATGATAGTGAATCGAATACTCCTAAAAAATTGAAGATAATGAGAATCTGAATCTGCGTGAATAATCTAGAATTTATTAGATAATTTTGAAAATCAGTTTTTAATACACATTCCTGATGAAAACTTTATTATAGTGATGAATTTAAAATAATATTGGACTTGCATTTTCATTGACTTCATCAACTATTTTGAATTTCATTACACCATATATCTAAAACTGTCTTGAATATTTGTTCTAAAAAACACAAATGTTCCTTGCCCTAAAAATTCTTACAATCTAAGTTATAAACTCATCATACAAGGATTATAAAAGACAAATACATGACTATGAAAATGGTAGTCTAAGTACAGCTCTACATGAGCTCAGTTGTAGGATGAAGCGTGTGGTAGAAAAGGTTGATAGATCTAAAAGGACTTCATATGAACTAAAGTTTAATATTATCATCTGTTTCCCAGGCAGTTTACTTGCAACTTGGCTGTATAGAATGTAAATGGTAGAGCCAAAATTTGAATCTCAGCACATTTGTTTCTAATGCCAATTCTCTTTATACATTGCTGGCCTTGCTGCTCCTCTTCTCCACAATACAATGACTCTTTCAAAGCTAATTAAATTCCATATGCAATTTTCACAGTGCGTGATTGCCTCTTTATGTTTTCTGTGTCATTTCCCACCTTTTCCCTGTTTTGATGTGGAGCTAGTAACTCCATGAGCATAGGACACTATGCAACTGAGGAAATGTCGGAAATGTGGAGAATGATAAACACCTGTTTCCAGATTAAAACACCACAGATTTTAACAACATACAGCATATGGTATGAAATTTAGATGAGTTATAGATATGCTACTTATTATATAGTGATTTGTTATTATTTTAAAACTTTATTTATTAGTACATATTTGCAACACAAAATGACTGATTTCACTGTGGGTATTTGACACATGTACATTAAACCTTAGTCCTTACTTACGTCCCCTTCCCCCGCCGCCTTCCCTCTCTCCCTCCATCTCTTGGCCCCTCCCAATCTGCAGTGGATCTATCTTCCTGTTTTCTTTTATCTCTCTGTTATTTGGCTCTTTATTTATACTTTGACTATCTCTTATAAGAGAAGCTATATGATATTTAAATTTTATCCCTGATTTATTTCACTTAACTTTATGTTTTCAAGAGGCAACCATTTTCTTACAAATGACTCAGATTTATTCTTCCTTATAGCAGAGTGCTCCATTGTGCATAAAAAACACATTTTCTTTATCCATTCATCCGTAGATGGCCATATAAGCTGCTTCCAAAGTTTAGCTACTGTGAATTGTGCTGCTAAAAACATGGATATGCATGTGTAACTGTAATATAAAGTCTTAACTCTTTTGGGAAGACACCTAGTAAGGCAATAGTTGGGTCAAATGGAATTTCTAATTTTAGCATTTTGAGGAATCTCCATACTGATTTTCATAGGGCTTGAACAAATTTACATTCTTAACAAATAATATAGGAGTGTCCCCTTTTCAGCACAGCCTCTCCAGCATTTGTTATTATTTTATTCTTGATGATAGACATTGTTTCTGGGGTGAAATAAAATTTCAGCATTATTTTAATTTGCATTTCTCTAATTGTCAGCAATGTTGAACTTATTTTCATGTATTTATTGGCCACTTTTATTTCTTCTTCTGAAAAATGTCTATTCAATTGCCACTTTGTTTTATTTTTTTTAAATAAGCCATTTGCTTTTAAATAGGTATGTGTAATATGAATTACTATGCGAATTACCTTGTACTGATTATTGACTTGGTAAGAACCTTGAAGCTCAATTTATGATATCTGAAATATTCTTTTAAGTCGTTCTGACTATAATAAATATTTATTTTTAAATGATAACTCTTAATAGAAACACACGATTTCATTAAACCATGACCATGTATTTGCACAAAGCAAGTAATTATTAAATGAATGGGTACATTTTGTAAAGTAGGTCTTATGGGTTATCTTCCAAAATCATATTGAATTTCTAAATCTGTTTTTGTTAAATACATTTGCTTTAACTCTTTAAAAGCTTATTGTCAGGGCCGGTGATACAGCTCAGCGGCATAAGCTCCTGCCTGGCAAGAGCGAGGTCCTGAGTTCGACCCCCGGTACCCACATAAAGGAAAAAAAGGGCCAGTAATATCGTTCAGTGGCACAAGTGCCTGCCTGGCAAGTGTGAGGTCCTGAGTTTGACTCCCAGTACATATATATATATATATATATATATATATATATATATATATATATAAGCTTATTGTCAAAGAGGAAGAAAAGTTTTGTAAAGTTCAATGAATTTTTATCATGTTTTCATGTTATATAAGTTTAAATCTCTGTCATGAGCTGGAAACTGAAAGAATAATACTGTTCGTATTGCCTGAAAAGGGTCTTTCCTTCAGGCAAGATCCTCATTCCTTGAAGCACAGCTTCCTTGTCTCCTAGAATGTCAACTCTTCTCTTCTTTCTTAAAGTGGATTCAGTTTCATGACTTTCTTAACTGCAGTGCACTTTATGTAAAAGAGAGATGGTAGGAAATAGGAAAGTAGAATTTTTGGAAATGGAATCTGGAAAAGAGAGGGTAAAGATGGCAGGGGGAAGAGGATAAAATATGACTAAGACATGATAAATATATGTACTATTTCACCAAAGTAAATGTAATTATTAATTATCATGGATATATACAATAAAAAAATTAATCTGCATGGCCAAGTGTCACTCTACTGCTCAATTTAAATCTCTGGTTGGAAAACCTAAGTACAAATCCCAGCTATACTGGTACTTGACCTCATACTTCATTTCTTTGTTTCTCAAGTTCCTCACTGAGGAAAAGGGAACATATCCCTATCGCACTGGGTTGTAGCAGGGAAGTTAAACTAATATATGTGCTTGACACATTAATACCTGTCATGTTGCAAACACTAATTAAATGTTTTCCCTTTGTTTTCCTATCTCAGTCATAGTTCATACACAGCTTCCTGCAGGGCAGGTAATGTGATTAGCCAGTTTACATAATTTCAACATCTAGCATGGTGTCTAACAGTCTTTAATGAGCCTTAATTTCATATATGAATTAAAAGTATGTGTCTTGGCTACAAAATTCCTGACATCCACAAGTTAAAGGAGGAAAAGTTTATTCTAGCTCACAATCTGTAGAGGTTTCAGTCCATAGTCAGCTGGCTCCAATGCAGGGTGGCAAGGAAAAGGGGCATAGCAGAGGGGAAACAGTCCATGTCAGTGCAGGCAGAAAAGCAGTGAGCCTTCCTTTCCTCTTTCATTCTATTCAGGCTACAAGCCCATTGGTTGGTGTCATCCACACCCAGGGTGAGCCTTTCCATTATCCACATCCACAACCATGCTAAACCGATCAGTGGACTAATCCAGTTATCACACTCATAATCCAGTATCAGACACCTGTGATCCAGTCACCTCCTAAAGCCCCACCTGTGAGCACATGAGGCTTTGGGGTGACATCTAGATATAAACCATAGCAATACCCTTTGCAAATAACTCCATAATATTTAGGAAGGAAGAAGAGTTCAATGTGGTAATGACATTTTTCTTAAAGAGATTTGAACTAATTTTCTATTTTATTATTTGGGTAAATGATGCAGCAAGGGACCCACTTAGCAAAGGAATCTAATATTTTAATTCTGATTTTCTTCTGCCCAGTGGGCATCTTTCCTTTGAATAGGCACTTTAAAGGTATGCTATTGATAATGAAACCTACAAGCAGAGCTACCATTCTATTTTCCCTAAAGTAATCACATCTCTAATACCAGTTTACATTCAATTAAAAGGGCTCAAAAATGACTTTTATCTTGAAAATACAAATTAAATCAGGTTTCAAAGTCTCTGTCAGGATTTTTTTTTAAATGTTGCTACTGATGAAAGAGTGGGACTAGACTGTCTTGAGGGAACAGAAAGCAACGGTAGTCATGTCCTTAGAGAAAAAGGGGCAGCTACAAAAGAGAAGCCTCTTAAAGGACACTTACTTATTTTTTTGTGTTTTTTTTTTTTCCTTTATTAGCACATGCTTGCTATACATGATGTTTATATTCATCTTGGGGAACGGATACATGTGCACAATACAGATTTTTTCTTGTTTTCTTTCTTTCTTTTTTTTTTTTTTTGGTCTCTTTCCTCTTCTCTCACACCTCTCTCTCTCTGCCTTTAAATTTCCCTTCTTCATTTTTATTCTTGATTTTATTATTATTATCAACTCATGTTTATGACATTTAATGTTTACATTCATTGTGGTTATTATGTTCCTATACATAGCACATCTTTTTTTTGTGTGTGTGGGTACTGGGGGTCGACCTCAGGACCTCGCATGCCAGCAGGCTCCCGTGACCCTGAGCGACATCACCGGCCCTTTTTTTTTGTATGTGGGTTCCAGGAGTCGAACTCGGGCCCTTGCGCTTGCCAGGCAGGCGCTTACGCTGCTAAGCCATCTCACCGGCCCTATATAGCACATCTTAATTCAACTTATTTTGCCTTTCGCTCTCTTTACCCTTCACCCTTGGTTTCCTGGACCCCTTCCCATTTGCAAGAGGTCTATGACCTTGTTTCCTTCTATCTATCCTTTATTATTCTCTTTCTTTGTACTTTGCCTTAGTCAAATGAGAAATAACATATTGTATTTAAGCTTGTGTGACAGGTTTATTTCACTCAACATTATATTTTCCCAATGCATCCATTTTCCTATGAATGCCTTGAATTTATCCTTCTTTATAGCTAAGTAGTATTTCGTTATGTACAGATAGCATATTTTCTTCATCCATTTATCAAGAGACCCAATCAAGAGATGTGCAAGTGGAATAAACAGAAACATCCCAGAAGTACAAATGGCTAACACAGTATGAAAAAATGTTCAACATATTTGACCACTAGAGAAAATGCAAATTAAAACACTAAGATTTCACCTTATACCAGATGGAATGGCAATTTTCAAGAAATCAAAGAATAACAAATACTGGTGTGGCTGTGGTGAAAAATGAACCCTTTAACATTGTTGGTGGGAATGCAATCTATTACAAACAGTATGGATATCAATGCGAAGATTTCACAAAGACTTAAAATTAGAAATTCCAAATGACCCAGGTATTCTCCTTCTAAGTATCTTCCCCAAAGAGCTTAAGACATCATACTATAGTGATACATGCATAGTAATATTTATAGCAGCGAAGTTCATAATAACAGCTGGTATACCCATCAAAGGACATTCACTTATTTTTATCTAGTGAATTTTAGAACCAAAAGTAAACATAAAGATTGTGATCTTTCATTTTTACAGTTAAGGAAAGTAAGGTCTAAATATGTTCAAAGACTTGCCAACAGTAAAGGGAACTCTGGAATATAGTCTACCTGGAATCTCAGTCCAATTGTTTATTTATGAGAACTTTCTTGACTCAACTAATATTTCTACAATGCATTAATAGATGGAGCTTCTATATTTCCTGTGTATATGTGTTCATTCATGTTTCCTTCTTAATTATATATTCATTGAATTTATATTACAAATACTCTAAATATAATTTTTTTAATGGCTGTGTACACACACTGGAAGAATAACAAAGCTGGGGCTCTGAAAAGCACTATTTTGGTAAAGTCAGTATGAGATAAGCAATTAGTTTCAGAAAACCCATAACTGTGAGAAAAGAGACAATTCTTATTTATATTTTTTTATTTTTTATATGCGGGTACCGGGAGTCAAACTCCGGACCTCGCGCTTGCCAGGCAGGTGCTTATGCTGCTGAGCTATCTCACCGGCTTGAAAATAGATAGTTCTTATTTTGATAATTGGTTGAACTGAACAGAAACGAAAGGGGTTGCATTTATGCAAAACCAGTATTCTTACTGTTTAAGATTGTAGAAGTCAATATGTAGGAAGAGTTTAAATATAATGTTACTTGGATAAAATTTAGAAAAGAAAAGCCTTATGTTAACATGTGGATACAACTTTTAGTTTTGTCAGTACTAACACTATTTTCAGACTTTTTGTTCACAATCAGAAATTGTAGTATTTTGTTTTGGACATCTTATTAAGAAAGACTGAGTTACTCAAAATATGTAAACACTGCCAACATTTGTGGTACAGAGCTTGTTAGAAATGCAGAGTCTGAGGCCTCAGTACAGACCTACTGACTAAGAAACTGCCTTGTCCTACAACCTCAGGGTCTTTGCTGGTGTCTTAAGCTTTGAGGACACTGCTTTGCCTACTGCATGCTCTTCTCCTGTTTTCAGCATTCTTTGCCTGCCTCTCAACCTGATAAAGAATACTATTATTCTAAATAAGGCATAACTCAGGCTTTGAGAAGACATGAAGTGTCAGCAACAGAATAATCTCTGTAACAAAACAAACCAAATAGTGTTCTCTGACTTGCTCTCCTCATCTACTTGTGACCCCCCTGGCTGGTCCAGAGCACATCGCATCCATGCCTTTGAGGTACATGGGCAGTGTGACACTGGACTGTCTGTTTCCCTAAGTCCTCTTCCAGTGTTTCATTTGGTGTAAGAAAAAGGTTAAATTTGCTTGCTCCATGCTTTCTTTCTTTTCAAATCTTGACGATAGTGGTCAGATTTTGCTTATATTCACACAGTAATTCCTTATATCACTATTAAATTCATCTGGAGGTTATCACCTTTGTATAGGACATAAAGTGTATTCAGCTGGAGAGAAGTGAGTAGGTGGAGCACTTCTATCATAGACTATAGGGAAAGAAAATTCCATTAGGACAATTATCTATGGCTTTTTCTTGAATGTTCACCCATTAGCCTCTAAAATGGATGGGCTCTATTCTATTGTGTTACAATAGAATCATCCTTCAGTGTATTTTAATTCTCAGACAGAAAATACCTACCTTTCATTACAGCTGTAAAATAGTGGTCTCTATTGCTATGGGATCAATCAGTACTAACAAATTGGAAGCGATGTTACTTATTACAAAAGATATGAATGAAATCCCCTAAGAATCTTAAACTACTTTAAAAAAATGGATCATTATAAGAAACTTATTTTAAGGAAAAAATGCCATTCTAATACTGCTGTAGTTTGACTTCTGCCACTCATTTAATACCATTCTCAGGTCCCTTTTACAGATGAGAGTTATCAGTTATTTGGGTGTGTGAACTATAGCAAATTATCTAAATGTTCTATGTCAAGGTTTGCTTTTCTGCATTTTATTTATTGATTTAGTTTAGTTTATTAATAAATGAGTGTAGTATATGTTTACATTCCTTGTGGGAAGTTGGTACATGTACATAACACACCTTAATACCTTTTTCATGCTCTTTCTAGACCCTCCCTTCAGCCCCCTCCATCTCTTTTATTTTTGCACATTTGCAGTATGTAATGTTTACATCCCTTGTTTGGAGTTGGTCCATGCATACAATGTATCCCAATTTCTTTTTTTCATCACTTTTTCTCTCCTCCTTCCATCTCTTGATCTTCCCCTTTGAGAAGATATATCTCCCTACTTCCTATTATCTATCTTTTATTTTGCTCTTTGCTTTTATTCTGAGTTTCTCATATAAGAGAAGCCATGTGATCTTTAAACTTTTGTTTTATTTATTTCACTCTGCATTATGCTAACAAGGTGCATTCATTTTCTTACAAGTAACTCTAGTTTATCTTTCTTTGTGGCAAAGTAGTACTCCATTGTGTATAAATACCACATTTCTTTATCCATTCATCTGTAGATGGCCATATAGGCTACTTTGGAGATATAGCTATTATAAATTGTGCTGCATAAACATGAGTACATGTGTATCACTGTAATATGATATTTTAACTAGGGAAGGTACTCAGAAGGGGAATCACTGGGTCAAATTGCATTTGTAGTTACAGTTTTTTGAGGAATCTCCATACCAGTTTCCATAGTGGTTATACTGTACTAGTTTCTATTCCTACCAACAGTATAGAAAGGTTCCTTTTGTCCCTGCAGCCTGTCCAGCATTTGATATTATTAGATTTCTTGATGACGGCTATCTTTTAAAGAGTAAGGTAAAATCTCATTGTTGTTTTAATTTGTATTTCCCTAATGGCCAGTGATTTTGAGCATTTCTTCCTGTATTGATTGGCCATCTGTTGTTACATAAGTTCTCTATTTGTTTTTCTTGCCCATTTTTTGATTGCACCTTTTATTTGAGAAAGGGTCTAATTTTTCTGAGTTCTTTATGTATTATAGATATGAGTCCTCTGAATGAGGAATTGATGGAAAAGAATGTCCTCATTTTGTTGGTTGTCTTTTCATTCTGTTGGTTGTTTCTTTTGCTTGAAGCAGATTTTCAAATTGATATAATCTCATTTATTGATTCTCAGAACTATTTCCTGTGCAACTGGGTTCTCTTCACAAAGTCCTTTGATCTGATGAATTTCATACTTTTCTTTATCTGGCAACAGTATAAACAAATGTCCTCTCAATTTTTATGTACACATATTTTAGGGATTATAGAGTATATACATATGGAGTATTGAATATACATAGATTACTGAAAAAGTGTATAGAGGCATCCAAAAAGAATATAAATTACATATCATTATTAAAATTGCAATTTAATTCAATAAACTTTTTTTTTTTTGTACCGGGAATTGAACTTAGGACCTTGTGCTTACCAGGTAGGTGCTGTGCCAATGAGCTATATAACTGGCCCTCAATAAACTCTTCTTGCCCTGATTGTTTTCCCTAAATTTAAAACTCTATGCCAGTGACTCTTGTATTCTAATTTCTGACACAGAGTTTTATTCATTGTGATATACATTCCTACTTTCTGTCGAAATGTGAGCTGAGAAGGCACTGATGATTTCGTTAAGAGTATTACATTTTGAATGGAACCAAAACCTGAGTTGCTGTTAAGTTAATCATTTTTCCATGTTAGATTATCTTGTTGAAAAAATATAACTCACTAGCTTCCTGTCTTTTCATGTCCTTAACATATGATGCTGTTTTATAATTCCTTCTGTCTTAATCATATACTGCATTATTTGCAACTTTCTTTGTGGCATATTCACATACATGAGCAGAGTTTACTTGTCAAGTTATCTCACAATTAAAAGAAGGTTGTAACACACTCATCTTTTATCTTCACTAATCACTAGTATATCTAGGGCAATGGAAGAGGCAGGGCTTCATTTCCAGTTATGCAGCATCCTCTTAGTGTCTTCTTCATTTTAAAGCATTAACATTTTAGAAGCATCAGAAATATATTTATAAAAATAGCTACAAGCACCTCAGCTAGATTATAAATGCCTCACATTAAATAACAAGGATTTATTTAGTTAAAATCCCAACATGACATAAAAATTCTAGCACAATGTATGGACTTGGTTATGAATCAAGTATTTGATTCATTAATTGATGAATAATGAAATCCTTGTGGTGCAACTCAATGAAATTAACTGTAAAGTAGAAAACCACAATTAACTGTAAAGTACAAAACCACAATATATTGCAATTAGCATAACTTCATTTTGCACCATAGTGGCCTGAAATAATGGATTAATTCCCATGACTTGATGATCCTGCCTTTGTGGTTGCTGAGGTATGTCTTTATAAACAGCAGCAAAAAAAAAAATGCATTGTTTAGCATCTATTTTTATCTAAATCAGCTTCCCACGTATCATGTAGTAGCAAAAAATATTCAGGAATTGATTTAGATAAGATTTTGAGATAATTCCCTTAGTACAATCTTTAAATAGATGAGATCTCAAAATATTTGAGTGCTGGATTTTTGGAAGGAGAATTCAAATTAAATTAGCATTGAAAAGTTTATACTTAACTCTCTGACTGCTTTACAAAAAACGAATTGATGTGTATGTCTCTGTGGTTGACCCATTTATATTTGACAATTAAAAAATGTTTATGTACAGGAGCTTTACTCTTGCTCAACTCAGCACTATGGAATTAGTTGAAGTACAAAATAGTAACATAGCCGTCCAAAAACACATGTGTGAGGTCTCTTATTTTCGGAATCAAATACCTTTTATGTTTCCTGTTACAGCTTGCTCTTTTCTTATGTATTTAATAATGTGTGTATTGGTGAAAAGTAAGGGTCTACTTCAGTAAGACATTCTTTGCAAGCTAACTTCCCAGGGACCAAGCAGACCTCCTGTAGAGCTGTTTGACCACTAAAACATTCTCTGTGGAAACTGATCTAGTGTTTAAGACAATCAAGCCAAGGGCAGTTGCTGAGGTGGCAAATTAGAGCAGCAAGTCCTGGGTTGCTGGGTCCTAGCGTTGCAATGGGAAATCTTTGACCTCATCTTCAGGTCATAGCAGGCATAAGAATGCTGTGTTTTCACCTTGAGTGTTGAGCTGATGGGAGAGGTTTTGAGACCAAGGTTCTAACAAATTATATATGTGAAACCATGCGACTTATACTCTAGCTCCTGATAATGTCAGAGAACACGTAGCCCTTCCCAAAACATGCAGACAGTATTCTTCATGTCCCATGGACTGTGGTCTGTCTTTTAGAGTGTAACATCTGGCTGGAATTTAGTGACTAGATAAAGGCTAGGTATACAAGAGCAAGTAAGTGATTGCCTGCCTATCCCAGTTTATAGTTTAGTAGATAATGTGTGTTAATTAAAAAAATAAATCCTACAGTGAAACTAGATTTTGTTTCACTGTTTGTTTTATGCATTTGCAAGGGAGTTTGTCTTGTGGATATTAATATAAATTCTTAGGTTCTCAGTTTCCTCCTATGCTAATTAAAAGTAAGCATGATGATTAACACTATTCATTTTTCCTTTAAGAGTGAATGATTGCCCCTAGGGACCTTCTCAGATGGAATTACACTGGCCTGAACTGGTTGATCCGAGTTCATTTGGCTGATTGGGCTTCCTACAGAAGCAGGTTTTCTTTTGATTATCATTCCCCTGAACTTTCTTTCTTAATCTTTATGTTCAGTGAGGAAATCAGAAGGGCACCGAGAATAAGAAAGCAGGGTGAAAAATATGAAATGATGGGTTTGGTCACTGGGCCTGAGTGACAGCTTTTCTCTTCTTGAAGAGGTGATAGACCAGATTGAGAGAGGAACCCCTACTTAAAGGCCTGGCTCTAGGAAGAGATGAAAATATAATTGACATCAGAGAAATGTGAGCATCTCTATGCACTCTTTCATTTTCTCCTCACCTTGAAGGTATCATAAAATAGGCAGCTGGAACATTTTTATCTTCCTGTAACAACTGGAAGTATTCCATAATCAATACATTTTATTTAAAAAATCGTGTTTTTAAAATTAAAGACAGACTTTTGACAAACTGGTGATTTTGTTTTTAATAATTTGCCTTCTTCCCTAGCCATTACTTCACTGAGTTCAATGTGTATGCTTAACAATAAAAACTGGAAGGCAATATTTTATCTTGTTCAATGGCCTTTGAGAACAGTGTAATTAGACTGGCATCTTTGATGCTCTATTATTAGCTGGGATATATTTAAGCAGAAGACTTTATCTCTTAAACTTTCATTTTTCATTTATAAATACTAGCAACTTTCTTCTTGGTGTATTATGAGAATCAAATGAGAAACTGTGTGTGAAAATATTATGTGAAGAGCCTGGTGTACAGTAAGTTGTCAGTAATAGACATGATATAATTTGATATTTTATTATTATTAGATATAGTCTACTGCTCTATTGGAAGAGAGGAAAGATATCTAAATTAGTGACAACAGCTAATTTCTTTCAATGATACAATTTTGTGTATCTGTCATTTTTGCATAACTGTCATTTTGTATAATGGAGGATCTTGGTAGACAGAGACAAGTTGAGTGGGGGAAGGGAGAAGCTGTTGTTGTAAAGGAATTATCTTTAATGCCATTCAGAAAAATACAGTGTTATTTGGTTAAAAGCTACAAACTTGAGGCTAGTTATCAAGAAAAAAATTACAAAATAAAATACAAATTTTGTGAGAAAGATCTGCAGTTTTTAGTGGAAGGGTATGTTAACAATTAATGATTTTTTTCTCATCCAAACCATAGCTGTCAATGAAGAGGCAAAACATATCAAAAAACTTTTTTCCAAGATACAGTTGTTTTCAGCAGTGCAAATTACAGCTACCTAAGTGAGCGGAACAATGAAGAGGAACCCTGGTAGAGGAATGTGTTAGGCAGAGAACTGGTTATTCTCAGGTGTGGCATGTGTTTGGCTGCTAGTCACAAGAGAAGAGAGGAGGAAGGCAACTGGGCCAGAAAAGATTATCAGGGCTAAGGAACCTTAGTGGCTCTGACCATCTTTGCATTGCACAAGACTCAGTTTTGTCCTGAGTTCCTAGAACATCTTACAGTCGGACAGAAGGTAGTGGTGATGTGATACTAATCTCTAAATTTTAACCTTTTGTCCTTATTCAGTTGTCATACCACAAAACACAATATCTGGACACCATCTATACCCCCTCTCCTGGCTAACATACCCCACCTTCCCACCTCTTTCCACATATGAGATAACAAGCTCTCTACATAGATACTAGCAGGATTTCAGGAGCTCAGTCAAAATGTGGGAGGTTCAAAGATTACCCCCTTCACAGTGAGGCTTTCAATTGTGAGGCCTGTGTGATGGTGTTTTGCACAATAGACAGTGTGCAGAACTACACATATCATAGCCCACTGCACAGAGCCCCTGTCTATTGGGTAATCTGAGGCTGCTAATAGACAATCTGACACTGCCAAAATTTGAGAACTACCCAAAAGACTGTATTCTTCCTAAGTGGTATAAATTAGGAACTAGTTAAAGTGACTTAGTGACTAGTTGAATTCTTACCCATCTTACAGATATATATGCTTGGAATTTCTTATTCTTTTTGTCATTTTTCATCTCAGTTTTAGCACCTTTTATGCCATAACATCAATTTAACAAATACTTATCAAGTGCCTATTATGAACCAGATGTAGAAGTTGTATGATTTATTTGCCTGGACTATAGTCTCATTTTCATTTTTAGAATCAGGAAGTTGTTATGGCTTATATTTAGATATCCCCCACAAGTCCTCACGTGCACATAGGTAGGGCTTTCAGAAGTGGCTTCCTCTAGGGTGTGCGATGCTGGGTGTTAACGATAGGAAGGCCCACTCTGGGTGTGGGTGGCACCACTCCAAGGGCAGGTAGCCTGAAAGGGATGAAAGGGAGAGGCTTCTGCCTTGTTGCATGCTTCTGCTTTTGCTGCTGCTGCTGCTTGGTACTTTGCCTGCCCACAATTAACTGTTTCCCCTTTGTGATGCCCCTCTGCCATGCCACCCTGCCTTGGAGCCAACCAACTATACACTGAAACCTCTACTAAAGGAGATTTCCTCCTTTAACTTTGGGCATTGGGTATTTTATCTCAGCAATGAGAAAAGTAAGTATGACAGAGGTAAATAGGTCACAGAGTGTCCCTTCTTTCAAATTAGTTCCGCATAATAATTATGCACTTTTTATGACAACGAATAGGCAAAGATGAAGAAAACTTTGAAAAAATAAATTATTCTTTTATTTAGTCTTTTATTCCTTCAGAAAACTACCATGGACTTAATCATACTATATTTGCAGTATGCAATTTTGTGAGCAAAGATGTCATGGAAACAATATTAAAATTTAGTAAGCTGGAGATCCTTAACATACATTAAGGCCCAAATTCTGATATAGCTTCCTCAAGTTCTATTGATTATCAATAATTTTGTTTCATAATCTTTAAAGTAGCTAAGTAAATCAATTAAATCCTTGATGTTCATTTGGTGTTCCATTTGATTCAGGGAAACCTACTTATTATATAGACTTTTGTACTCCATGAAACCTTTATTTTTTTAATTTTGGGAAGAATTATTGGTTTTCGTGTTTTGTTTTATTTTTTTTTGCTAAGAAGCTTAGGATCATCAAAATGCTCATTTTCTATCACTGAAATCCAGCATCGTCAGAAAAGATTCAGCAATGTATACTGGTTATACTGATAAAGGGCAGACAGTTGTAAATTAGTATTTGACTAGGGAATGGTCTATATGTCATGGGGTATTATGTAATGGAAGTAAATGTAACTTGAAGCTAATTTGAATCCTCCCTTAACCCTGCCATTGTTCCAAAGACAATCAGGAATAGCTCTCAGCAAAATAAAACTGCTTTGGAGCCTAAGAATAACTAGAGAATGGTGTGCCTGCAGAAGACTAATGATTTATATACACAGTAAAATCACCCACCTGGAGCTATTAAGATAGAAAAGGAAAATGGAACATGGCTATTATCATTACTTTATTATTGTACATTTGTACTTCTCAACCTGAGCCCTACTGCATAAACCTAATCGGCTGAGTGGAATGCCTGTACTTTCTACTAGTAAGGGTGAAGGAAATTAGCTCGTTTCCCCAGATAAATACTTATTTTACTGACTCTCTGAACATGCATCAATTTTTATCTGAATTTCCCTAACAAGGAAGGAGAAATACTGTAAATCATTTCACACTGTTTTTAACATCATTTATAATCTAGGAATTTGAAATTGTGTAGACGGATTATATAATTAGTTGTTTGGGTTTCCTCCAAGATCTTTAACCATTTTAAAAAAAAATCTATGAATATGTTAATGAAAATAAGATTCACATTGATAGTTGACAATGTTAGCAAATACCTAGAGAGCCAATGACAGTGCAGAAGGTAAAAAGGCTTGGAATTAAATCTATTCAGTATATTTAGGACTACAATCTAGACTTCTCAGTTTTCTTTATAGAAAGGCTGGTGATTACAGAGTCCACTTTCACTAACATTTTCTTGGGCTGGACGGTGTTATACAACCTGAATCTTTAAGATTCATAACAATTACTCATGATGTCAAGTTAATTGATGGTTCTAAATGATATGTGACGACTATTCAGATGGAAAATTCAAACTAAACCAAGCCAAACAAAACTTTAGGCAAACCATGGTTTTGTGGAAGTAGCAGGAATTTGATAACCAGGATGCCTGGAATGTCATATAAGTTCCTAGACTTTCTCTGTGATCTAATGACTCAGTTCCTTAAAGCTTCCAAATATGATCTGGAAAAAAAGACCAATTATTCTTTATAACTAATTTTATTTAATTACTTGGAGAAAATATATTGTACATGGGATTTTGAACTTTTATTTGTTTTCTCATTCTTGTACTTTTCTAACAAAAACAGTGTTTTGATCAGGAAAACCCAGTCTAATGTATCATTTTTTCCAGGTTGATCTCAAATGGAAACATATAGCTAATGCCATTCAGACAACAACTTTTATTTTCTCATTTTTTAAGTGAATTCCAAGTATTATACAGTGTGAAGAAAAGTTACTTTGTCTTTTAATAGTATCTTGCATCATAATGATAAACAGTGACTTTCACTTTTTTTTATTTGTTTTTTCTTTTCACCATTTTTTCTTTCTTCTTAGGGATAGTGGAATAAGGTTTTTATTTTGAAAAGAAATTTTATTAGGTTTATATTTTTAATTTGTTAAGCAATCATCAATTTTATCAAAAAACCACTAAAAGATTAAAATAACATAACATTTCTAAATCAGATAACCTTACTGAGAAAATACAAGCTTTGAAACATTTTTTTAAGATTTCACTACTAGAAAGGCATGAGCACGCCTGTAATCCCAGCACTCAGGAGACTGAGGCTAGAGGATCACCATGAGTTCCAGGCCAGCCAAGGCTACATAGTGAGTTCAAGGCCAAGTTGGACTACACAGAGAGACCCTGTCTCCAAAAAAAAAAGAAAAAAAAAAGAAAAAGAAAAAAATTGCCTACTGTCCTGTTACACTTTTAGTGTATTTTATTTTTAATTGACATAATACTTGCATATCTCTATGGGACACAGTGTAACATTTCAATACATGTACATAATATATAAAAACCTGATCAGTAAACTTTGACCTACTACTGTGAAAAGAATATATATGTATACACATATAGATACATCTATATATAAATTATTCAGTTTTCAAATTTTTTAAATTTTGAAATGGAACATATTATTTTTGAATTGTTTTCTATGCAACTTTAGTTCAGTAGGATATTATTTTTATATTTACACTCCAATGTACAAAGTAACCATAAATATAAAGTTATGTTTTCTAAGAAGGTAAAACAATTCAAGCTAAGTTTTTATATGGTCAACAAATTGGCCTGAAACAGTAGGTCTTAGTAAATGCTGCATTCTCTTTGTGCTTGCTCATGCCTGCCAGTCATTTGATTTCATTCTTTTGATTTCTTGAGCATTTCTATTTATTTATTTCTCTCCCAGAAACTGCTACACATCTCCAGACTTCCACAAGGATTACTCTTCATTACTTATCCCAATATGACCATCTTAGATTGCTCTTTCCTGGTAATCACATGTAAGACTCTCCTACTTCTCCTGAGTCACTCTGTCACACGATCCTGTTTTATTTTGTCTATACAGGTTGCTACAATCAAAAAAAAAAACATAATTTTTTCTATAAGTACCAATAAACTTCCAGAATGGGTGATGGTTGACTATTATGTGAATTTTTGAGTCACCTTAAAAATAAGAATAGTAACTAAATGTGGATGCTACATTTATCAGCTATCCACCTTTTTGTTGTTTCATCAGTCTCCTACACTGGATTTAAAATTTGCAAGAACAATATCTTTGTCTTATTCAGACAAATTGTACATCCTCAGAGGACATAAGAACTTTGAAAAAAGTAAATAAATCAATAAAACTTAGTCCAGGTTAATTCTCCAAACATCGCTTTTTGCTCATCTGTTGTCATAATAGTAGAGGTATCTCATGAAGTTAAAAAAAACTTTATTAATTAATAAGCAATTTTAAATACTATATCACAAAATACTTCAGAGGCTTTACAACTGAACAGGACCCAACACTTCCCCTCAAAAACTGTGTAGTACAATGCAGTAATATGTTTAATATACCTGAGGTAGTCACACATTTTGTAGATCCAATATATGCTAGATCCCCCCCTTCAAATATGACTCCATTACCCTGCAGTGTCTTGGGGACTATAAATCAGAACATAATTAACAAATTGCTTGGTAACTATGACTTGCTAGTTTTAGTATTGAGTGTAGGCAAAAATAGTCTGGCTGCAAGATATGCACTTGCAAGTATAGTAGCTCAAAAGCAATGTGACCAGTTTCATTGATACTGACAATAGAATGCCAACCATGTTTCACATACATATACAGTATGATTGCACTCCTAAGCCTGTTTAATTTCTGCCCTCATAAACTGCTTGCTCAAATCTATTATGTAGATCTAGGTAAGAAAACTGTAAACTGGTAGGTTAGCAGTAAGGCGAGGGCAAGAGAAAGGCTGCTTTAGGGTATGTTTGGAGATAGGAGAAAATGAGCTTAGGTAAAAGAGAAGGAAAGACAAAGACTGAACCTGTTGCTTCTGATTTGGGCACAAACACGGTTAGTAATACTATGTACGCTGGGGAGGAAACAAGATACAGAGAAATTCAGAATGGGAGAAGTAATAAACTCACTCAGAGGAATCTTTGTACAATAAAAAGAAAGGTTATAAAAATAAGGTCTTATGTCATTAAGGAATATCTAGAAGACAGCCACTGCCTCTTAGACAAAAGAAATTAATGCATGTGGAGGAAGTAGGGAGGGAAATAAAACAAATAAATAAATATATAATTAAGAATGTCTTAAAAGTCAAAGTAGTAGAAAACTTTTGGACATATTAATGTTTCTAGTATAGCGTAGCACTGGTACATTATCAAAGTGAGATAATTAGTTAACCTGCTCACACTAAAGTCATCAATATATTTCCAAATATTACATCCAACATTCATTAGCCTGCACTGATAATTTTTCACTGGGATTTTCAAAAAGTGGCGTAAAGCTTTGAGCAAACACAAAAGATCAATTCTATAATCTTTCAGTGCATCGTAAATGACTTGGTATTGTGTAAATGTGACATCACAGGAATTGTTGTAAAGAGTTAAGGAATAAATTAATAGGAGAAAAAAGAACAAGAGGGAGAGCCTTTCAGAGAATTTACCCAGGGAAAGAACTAGAACACCATAGAGGTAGTGGCCAGGCTGTTTGGCCTAACTCATTGAGTTTGAGGAGTTCTGAAACATGGAGTCATGAATAAATTTAAATGAAGATTTTTTTTCTTCTGCCAGAAAAGCAGGCAACGTTGCAGACAGAGCTTGCTCTGATAGCCTGGGTCCCAAAGTTATAATGATGAGGCAAAAATGAACAGCTTGTCAAAGACATTCAGTATACAAGCAACATGCCTTCTCCTCCTTCTCCTCCTCCTCTTTCTTTCTGTTATTACAGAAGATTATGTGGTCTATGTAGTTCAGCTCTTACTTTTTAAATTCCATGTTTTGTTAAGTAATACTTAAGCTTTGACTAATAATTGTTATAATATAGAGAAAAAATCTAGTTATTAAAGTTTAAAGAAAAATTTTTCTATACACATTTCTGTGCTGATATTTTTTATGTATAATTATCCAGACAACCCAATAAAATACCATTATTACTCCCATTTTATAGGTTAAAAAATGATGTATATATCCTTCTAGCCAGAGTCATAGACATAAGATTCAACTAGAAGTGAAATCTACATCTCCTTAACTTTACAGACTTGTTTTTAAACCATTGTTCTGTACTGTATTTCCAGGAAGAAGTATTTAGTTTATCACCATTGATCTAATTTACTACTTTATTCCCTGCCTAATTTTATTGAGGGTTTTATGTGATTAAAAATCTTTTGAGATTTAGCAATTTAAAGACTTCAACATTGAGTGAGTTATCTGATTTCTTAGAACATGTGTTATCTATACAGTGAGATTTGTAGTATACCACATCGTTTAAAATTATAATTTTAAAAATAATTTTAATACTTTGTAGTATTTATATTTTGTCTGTGAAGAACACATTTGAAGAAATCAGATATGAAAGGTTAATATATAATGACTGGGAGCATAACACATTTTTTGTCATAAAGTCTCATAAGCATGGGTGTGTCAAACCTACGTTTATTTAGAATATTTCTATTGATGTATTATTAATTTTAATTTTATGAGCTTTATTATATAAAGCAATGAGTGCTCAATAAAGAAAAATGACAAAAATAAAGTATTGCATTTTTAATATTTATTGAGTCTTCATAAAAAAATCAAAATTTTCAACATCAACTGGTTTTTTGGTGTATAGAGTCTAAAACAACAGCAATAAATTCCTACATGAACTACAATGAAAATAACAATAGCACACTACAAAAAAAATAATATTTACTTCAATTTTTATCCCTAAGGCAGCCTTCACACATAACACCACCTGCCATACACTCATATCACTTACACTGATAACACATGTATTTTGTTTTCCTGGCCTTTTTTTAGGACATACTTGACATCTCGCTGGTCTTGCTGTTTTGTTAGGAGGTTCTTATTATATTATGCAAGGTATAGTTAACAGAAGCATAAAATATTAATAAAATAAAGTATCCAGTTCTGAGTATGTATTGCACATTTACAATAAACATCAACATTTTCACATCAGCTGTGTATTTGCTTACAAAAGCTAAGAGATAACATCAGAAATAAAAACCTATGTGAGCTAGAATGTAAACACAAAAAAAAAGTCTACCACGAAATAATCTTTAATTCAACTGCCACACCCAAGGCAGTCTTCGCACGTGACAACTCTATGTTCAATGCACATATCTCACTTTCACTGACAGCACATGTGCTTAGATTTTCTTTCCTATGTGGCAGGCCATTCTTGTCACCTCTTTTCTCTTCCTCTTTTGTCAGAAACTTCCTACTATGTAGTACAATGTACACTTAGCAGGGAAAAATGTCAATAAAATAAAATACCAAATGTGTAATGAGTGCTTAGAATAGACATCAACATTTTCACATCAGCTGTTTTCTTGCTTGCAAAACCTAAGAGATAACATCAGACATAAAAACCTATGTGAACTACAGTGAAAATACCAGTAAAATTCTACAACAAAAATAATCTTTGCTTCAATTGTCACACCCAAGGCAGTCTTCACACATGAAAATGTTTATGTTTCATGCACAAGTGTGGCTTACTCTGATAGCATGCATGTTTTGTTTTCCTGTTCTTTCTTGTAGGGCAGTGTTGACATATTTTCTTTTTGCTGTTGTCATAATAGGTCTTTGTGATGCTGCACCTGCCTGTTTACCTGTCAGTGTAGCAGTGTGCTCCACACTTTGTTTGCATAGTTCCCTGGTCAGAAACATTTTACTTTTCCTATGCTATAAATGACCTCTTTTGAGTTTCAGTCACAATCTAAGAAAATTTCTCCATGATACTTTGCACTTGCTATTTTCTTTGTAAACTATCAAACTATTCATGCCACCCATGTTTAGAATTGAGTAAAACACAACCATTAGCCAGTGCTTTGTGTTTTCAGTGAGATCATAGTTGCTGCATAACTCAGTCAACAATATCTACTCCACCTTTGGTCTTGTAGAAAGTTTCCATCTCAGGCTTTCATTTTGTCAGGGTTTCCCTATCAATATTTCCATCATGGTGCAATATTATTTTTTTCAATCAGTTTTTTTTTGGTACGTTTTAGCTATATGTAATGATCACACATCCATCATAGAGAATCTGCACCTGCACATGACATGCACTGTTTGTTTCCCATTCCCCTACCCTTCAACCCCCTCTTCCTCTCCCCATCTACAAAAGCTTTGTTTCCACCTCAACCAGTTTGTTTTTCTTTGCCATATACAAGGCCAATATGTCTTTCTGAAATCCAAAGATTGTACTGTACAATTGTTTGTTTTGAAATTGCAACATTTAATTTGGAATTTCTGCTTTGTTCTTGCATACAGTCCCTGTGCTGGTCAACTTGTGCTTATTAGCAAATGTAACATCATTTGGAAACTAGTAGAAGAACTGTCGAATGTTACATTCTGAATAGTTTGGGAAATGGGAGCAATGATTCTATTCACAACATCATGCAACTTATTACTACATGAATAAGGACCTGATGGCTGAGTTCCAGGATAAATTTCTAAATTGAAAGCATAATAAGTCTTTGTATCTACAAGGGCATAAATTTTTATACCATATTTTTACCCATCACTTTTCCATAAGTCTTTTACATTCCTGTGATTACCATGAGAAGTCCCTGCTAAGTACAGCAGACCTATGAATGCTTTCAGTTCAGCTAGTGAGGTGTCATAATAAAAACATTTTTGAATATGGCTTTGGTGCATACATAACGTTTTTCTTGTATTTCAGCCTTTATTTCACAACACCTCGTAGTATTTTGTCTGTTATAATTTCCAGCATTGTATGGCAATCAATTCTGTCAGCCTGTCCAATAGGTTTCACCCCTGCCAAGATCCTCATTATATTTTCAGACCTAGTTCTAACATTGGATGGTGGTTGCATTTGGTTGCATGACCATTTTGCAACAATTCAACCACACAAATATGTACTTGCTGTTTTCTTCATTATCTGAATCAAGGAAGTCTACATTCCCTATGTCTGTATCAGTTGATTATTGCTCCATTTCACTGTCACAGGAACTTTGACTCACATGGCCAATATCAAAGACATCATCATCATCATCATCCACCCACCACACTCTTCTGTAATAATGGGTCATCTTCATCATCCATGAATGAGTAATCTGATGATTCACCTTTGACCTCCACAGCTTAAATATCTGTTTTTTCATGTGCCATTGTACTGAAATGGGCTACTTCTACCAGAAAAATCAAAAGAACTCTTGAAAAAAAATTTGGAGCAGTCTGGATGTATTACACCCTCTGTGATGCTCAGGTAATCATATACCAAACCTGTTAGATGGAGCATAATATCCTTGAAAATCCTGATTTGACAATTCTGCATATGTGCAAACACCTTGCCTTTCATTGTATCGAAAGGGTAAACATATAGATTGCTTTCCATATCCCTCAGGCACAGCTACTGAGATGCACAGCTGGCTACTACTATGTTAAAGTAAAAATTTACAGTAGAAAAATAAGGGATATGTTTGTGGAACTCAGTGTTATGCTCTTTGGGTTTATATGAGTATGATGTCATATTTTGGTAGGAATTGGAAAAGAAGAAGGGAGGAAAGGAGAGAGACAGTAAGGAAAGGAAGGAGGAAGCAGGGAAGGAAGAAAAAAGGGGAAAATGAAGGAGGGAAGGAGAGATAGAAGGAAAGAAGAAAGAAAGGAAATTACATAGATTATACAATAAATACAAATATTGATTTGGTACAAACCAAATAATGTTGCAAAGAATCACTGATTAACATAATTAAATGATATGAAAATGTTACAAAGATAACAGCCAACATAATGTTGGCAGAAAAAGTAACAACATGAAAAGAAAGAATATATAGATAATAAGTCATTGCTGTTATGGAGAGATGATAATGAGAGAAAGAAAAGCAAATCTTAATTTTTGGTTTCTATGGCCTCTAGTAATGATGGGAGTTGCAGAAATAACGTGAAAGGAGGATTAAATTCAAGGCAACTTCTTCATGGTTTTACATTTCCATCTAATATGTATTTGGGGTATGGTGATTGATGGACACGAGCTGCAAGGAAAGATCATTTTGAGTGACCAATATATTGTGGTATCTTAAGAGATGCTGGCCATGGACCATAGTTTATGCTAAAGAGTGAATTGTTACAACTATATGGAAATTTTGTTTTTTATTTTCAGATCATTTTTTGTTAATACATGTTTGTAGTAGAAAATGATTACATTCCTTGTTGTAAGTTGATACATGTACATAATACATCTTAATTACTTTTTCATCCACTTTCCCTCCCCTCCATACTCCATCTCTTGATTCTCTTCCCATCTGAGAAAGATTTATCTCTCTACTTCTTATTATCAATCTTTTATTTTTATTTATATTTTGGTTTCTCATATAAGATAACTGTGCAATATTTAAAGTTGTTTTTCTAATTTATTTCACTTAACATTATTTTCTCAAGGTGCATCCATTTTCCTACAAAAAACTTAATTTTACCCTTCTTCATGGCAGAATAGTACTCCATTGTATAAGCACCACATTTTCTTTATCCATTCATCTGTTGATGTCCAAATAGTCTGCTTCTAAGATTCAGTTATTATGAATTATGCTGTTATAAACGTGAATATGCATGTATCATTGTAATATGACATCTTTAATTCTTTTGGGAAGATATCTAGTAGGGGAATACCTGAGTCAAATGGAATTTCTAGTTTTAGTTTTTTGAGGCATCTCCATACCACTTTCCATAGTTGTTATACTGGTTTAAATTTTAAAAGATAAAATTATTTGACTTTTTATGCAGGACACATTATTCATTAGTTTTATAGTTCAATTTTCCACTAATATGGTCTTTATTATATCTTGCGGCTCATTATATTATAGCATCACTATATCTAGTAGTCTGCCTTCAGGAAAGTGAATCCACATGGATGAATCAGAGAGTTCCCTAAGATATCCTGAGTTACATTAAATGCCTAAAAGAATCTTTCTTCAGTGTCTTTAAAAAAATTATCTTAGAAAACTTTTTTTGTATGTGTGTCATTCTTTATTAGATATATGACAAAGAGCCATCCATAACTTTTCTTTAAAAAACTTTTAAGAGAAATTTAACTTGGCATGAATTTTCTGTTTATCCCCTATGATTTTTCATTTTAATATAAATGCAAAGAAAATGCGTTTATTATTATCTAATTTTATTTCCATTAACATCAGTCTTCCATCTGATATCACAATCAATTCCTTAAAATGATTTTCTGATTGCATATGTTATACATAAACTGCAATTTGCAGGAGGAGATTAAAATAATGTTTTTGTACTTCCTTCTTTAAGTTTTTGCAAGACATCACCCACTTTTAGAGAAGTTATCTATGGAAAGAAAAGCACCGTCCTCTCAGTTTATGAGTATCAATCAGCTGTTACTACTTGTTTTTATTGTTTCTCTGGGTGCTGTTCAGTCTATGTTCCTCCCTGTCCGCCTTTCAAGTGTGTTCTGATAAACTAGTATGACCTTTACTATACCTTGTAGCTCATTACATGGTAGCATCACTGTGTCTAGTAGTTTGCCTGCAGGCAGATGCTACAGCAAAGTGAATCCACATGGATGAATCTGAGATTTCCCTTAGCTGCATCCATAAATATAACTACACAGCTCAGATCATTACTTCGGTCCTCTTCCATGTCCCCAATTTCATGTTCTGTAAATTTCAATGAAATCACAGTAAACTTTGCTTCATGAAGTCAGAACAAAATACTTTCTAAACTCATCATTGAAATATTTTACAAATGAAACATGTCAAAAAGAAAACACGATTAAGCAAAATGATTATTTGTGTGTATGTATATATGTATATGTGTATATATATGTATATGTGTATGTGTATATATATAGTGCATATATATATATACATATATATATATATATATATAGTGTAAAATGAAAATAGCTTGATTCTACCTTAAAGTAACACATTTGTATACCCTGATGGCTTGAAAGAGTTTATGTTGCTTCCAAAGTGCTAATGTGTCCTGAAGGTCATTATTTATACAATAGAGAAACCACTAAAAGAAAAAGACTGTTGATACTATTAGTAAAACAGACTTTCTTTCCACAGTGTTTTGGATTTCTAAATAAGCTGTACTGTATTTACTCTTATAAACTTAGAGTGGAAGGATATTGTGATGAAATACAGCCCCTCAAGAAAACCATGCTCTAAGCACTTTTGCTCTCAACCATATGTCTAGAGCTACAGCTTTAAAGTATCAGGCTTATCTATTACTTGACTGCACATTTATAACATATTACCCTCATAAAGCTCAAGGAAATAAAATACATCTCAGCTGTCTTCCTTGCAATCCTCAACTCTGTCATAAGTAACTCAGTGTTTGCATTTAATGCCTCTTCTGATATCTGAATCTGGCTGCCCTGGATGTTTTTTATGAAATTTAACCATCCTTCCCTTTTCAGTTGGAAACCAAAATATGGTGCACGTTTCATTTATATGGTGTTTAGGTAAATTCATATGCATTCACACACATCAGTCTGAGTTTTCACTGCATTATCTTGTCTTGTTTCCTTTTGATTAGGGTTAGCGCTTGAGAAATATTTAGCTGTTGCACATCCCTGCTAAACTGAATTGCTGAATACTACCTGGTTTTAAAATATCATTTTATTGACTGCTGACATTAAGAAGCAAAGATTATAGTGCCAGGATATGACACATTAGATGCTACTAAAAACATATATTTTTCTCAGCATCTGATAGATTTTTTATGTTTTAGTTATAAAGATATCAATTTTATTATTGTTACAAATAGTTTGGAAAACACATATCAATTTATTTCTAGGTGACATTTTCCTATATTACATTATTCTACAGAAAAGAGTTTTTGTAAAATCAATGGCACAATGAAAGAGAAATTACTGGGTATTTCAGGGAGCTTTTAAACTATACAAAATAGGGTATTAGTGATTCATGTAGCTCCATCATTTTACACTAAATTTGTTTTCTACCTCTTATAGATTGAGTTTCATTGCCAAGAATTTCATATGTTGAAGTTTGAATCCCCAAAACTTCAGAATGTGACCTCACTTGCAAATAGGGTCACTGAAGATAAAATTAATTAAGTTATGAAAATATCAGTAGGTTGGCTCCCTATCAGGTTTGAATGGCATCCTTACAAAAGGGAGCATTTGGATTCAGAGCCGTACACATAATAAGAATGCCCATATAAATGAGGAAAGAGATAAGGATGATACTTTGACAAGCCAAGTGTTAAAGATTGCCAGCAAAACAACAGAAGCTAGAGTGGAGGCTTAGAAGAATCTTCCCCTCAGCCTAGAGAAGATATTAGTCCTGTTGACACACGGATCTTAGATTTCTAACCTCCAGAATTTTGAGATAATAAGGTTCTGTTGTATCAGCTATGCAGTTTGTAACACTTCGTTGCAACAAGCCTAGCAAACTAATAATTACAAAGCTAGTGCACAGTAAGAAAACATAATCGTCAGTTGTTAGAAGAAAGTGACAGTTCTAATTAGCCTGCCATTAATTTTTCTTGGTGACTATCCCTGCTTTAGTAGTTATTAAGCTTGTGAATACTACCAATTTCCTCTCTCAGAAGCAAACTTTCCTCAAGGTACATAAATACGGTTCAGCTCAGATTGTAGACTTCAGTTTCTAAATGGGTAATGTAAAACGACCTTAAAGCTGTCATAGAATTCTGGAATTCTTTAAATTTATAATTTTATTAAAGTCAATAACTATTGTTTTCTTTACAGAAAAGAAAAACTGAAACTCAAAAAGTGTAAGTAGATGAAAACTATGTCTGAAAAGTGTCAGAAGAGGAATTAATTTTTAAATCATGTATCTGCAGTGGGTTTTTCAATTTGCCACTGTGGTACCAAAAAGGTGTTTCATTATAGAAATTTTGTCTGTGGCTAAAATATAGCATGAGTATCAATTAAATCCTGGCTAAGTCAGTAAATATGTTTGTTGTCAAGAAAGAATTGATTTTTAAAAATTAGACTATAGGTGTTTCAAAATACTTGGAGATAATACACTCCATTTTAAACATTGGTGTATAATGGATGTCCTTGAAAGAAAGAAGTTGCTGAAGCAAATTCAGCTGAAAATCAGCAAACTGTACTTAAGAATTACATCTATAGCTGTGGATAGAGTCCACATTTTATTTGTGTATCTTTCTAACAATCAATAGGAAGGCATCTGTAGCATTTAGGTGTTCCCACACAGATTGCTGGGACAGCTACCGAATCACTGCTTGGAAATTCACTATGTGAACACATTACCTTGGCCAAAAAATCATCACTTGAACAGAATAGGAAACAATAGTAGAGGGTCACTGTAAATTAAAATAATAAACATCTAGCTAAGCAGTGAATATAATAGGGATTGTGGAGGTTCTGCAAGCATTGGGAATTCCATGTTACTAATATTTCATATTGTTTCAAAAATATACATTAATAATTGCAAATATATCAATTGTCACAATGTGCAAGAATAGCAATCTAGGGCCGGTGAGATGGCTCAGCGGCTTTAAGCGCCTGCCCGGCAAGTGCGAGGGCCCGACTTCGACTCCCGGAACCCACATACGAAAAAGGGGCCGGTGATATCGCTCAGCGGCACGGGCGCCTGCTGGTGCGCGAGGTCCTGAGGTCGACCCCCGGTACCCACAAAAAAAAAAAGAATAGCAACCTAATTATAGAATGAAAGTATACTGAGATTTTGGTTTCCTAGCATTTATTTATTTTTATTTTAAACAGAAAAAAGTAAGAAATAACAATAAAACAGAGTTTCAAAACAGACTAGTAGGAGAATAACAATAATCAACACAATGCATATTATATTCACAGTAGTTGCGAAGAGTACAAGATATAAAAAGAAACTATATATATATACACAGACAGCTAAGATAGTTGTACAGCTGGTTTCTCTTGGTCCATTGAGGGGAAAGTTTTGTGCAAGTAATTTTCTGGACAGTGTTTCATGCCTATATCTTGTATTCCTAGCATTTACGGTGATTGTGTTCTTGATAGTGGTGATTAGAGTTGCGGCTCCATCACATTTCTACCCAGCAGTGGAAGAAAGTAACAGTCTATAAAAGGTAACTGGCACATTCCCTCATCATCAAGAAAAATGTTTTTATTGGTAAAAATTATATTTTATATATGAACTCTCCTGATTAAATCTCAAAATCCTGGAAAAAATGATACAGACATTACTATTTTCTTAGCACTTGACTTTTAGATTCCTAAGAGGGTTAGATTTTTAACTAAAAAGGAATTTATATTTCAGATCTATACCTTGGAATCATCTGCAGGCAACTTTTTCTTATTTTTTCTGTCAGGTGCCATCGACTGAACCCAAGTGACAGCACAGCTGCCAGAGAACTGACATTCATTTTGGAATTGTCTTCAAAGGGATGAAAGTTTCATTTGGAAAATGTAGAAAATCTGACACATTCTGAAATTCTTAAGGACAACATCACAAAAGAATAGAAGCAATTTAAAATTTGCTTTTAAAATTATCAGAAAAAGTGATAAAGAAATAATAAATCTATAGATGTAATTTATTGGATGTTTGTGTTTTCTAGAAAGCTTATCTGAAAAATAACCAAAAATGGTATTGCAAAAATATTTATACATTCAGAGTTTAAAAATATATATATTTGGAATATATAAATGAAAAGTGTTTAAGGAGATAAATGTATTTATCATGATTTATAATTTATAAATTATGCAATGTGTATAAGTACTGGAAGTTACACAGTATTCAATTAATATGAACCATTTTATATGTTTGAGCATCAGATTAAATTAAAAGAAATAAATATGGGAAATTTTAGAAAACTAGTACTTTACCTAGTTAAAGTATATAAAGTATAAAGTATAAGCTACTGTTGCTTGTGGAAAAAAATAATTGAACTAATATAGTTGCAGTCTTTAAAAGCATAAATAGGGAGGTAGGTGATACATTTATACAATCATAGAGTGGCTCATGGGATATTTATGAAATAAATTAATTGAATTATCAGAAGTTAAACTATGATTTAACTAATGATTTTATGATTTATTTGTAGAAACAGCATCATCTTTTTCAAATTTTTGTTTATGTAAAATAGGAATTAACCTATGGAATTTTGATATAAAAATTAATTTAAGGTTGAAACATTAATGGAAGAAACAGGTCACTTAGTTTATATAAAGAATAAATGAATGGCATTCATTGTGTTTACACATGATTTTATTTTTTCCATTAATTTTTATTAATAAATATATATTTCAATTTGAATTACCTATATATTTCTTATGAATTAAAAATCAGTGTTACATAAGGGGTACTCTTATGTGACTTGCTAGTGTGACTTATTTCATAATAATGTGAAACCTCCCCAGTTATTATTTTGGGTATCATTTCATATAAGTTAAAAGAATGCAAGGCCAGGGCCGGTGAGATGACTCAGTGGCTTAAGCGCCTGCCAGGCAAGCGCGAGGGCCCGAGTTCGACTCCCGGAACCCACATACGAAAAAGGGGCCAGTGATATCACTCAGCGGCATGGGCGCCTGCTGATGCGCGAGGTCCTGAGGTCGACCCCCCGGTACCCACAAAAAAAAAAAAAAGAATGCAAGGCCAAATAAAAGATAAAGAAAATTGAAAATTAAAATTATATTAGCATTACAAGTTATAATAGAATAATATTTTATCACTCTTGTACCTTTTGGATTTTGTTTGGAAGGAATTATGAAATGAATGCATTTTTAAAGCTTAAGTACTCCATGCTTTAATCCAAATTCACTGTTAAGTTTTATATTTATGTCCCCAGCAAGAAAGTTTGTGTTTTTTCTTTCTTTAATTGTTGTTATTAGCATATATTTCTGATACATTATAATTACATTCACCTTGGGGAAATGGGACATAAACATATTGCTTCTTGATCATTTTTACTGTCTTTTCCCAATTCCCCCTGTCCCTCTTACCCCAGATCTGCTTCTCATTCTCCAAAGACTTCTTCCCTATTTTCTACATTCTCTCATTTTGCTCCTTAAATGATTTCTGTTTTGGGTTTCTCATATAAGAGAAACTATGCAATATTTAACCTATGTATTATTTATTTAACATAACATTATGGTCTTGAGATAAATCCTTTTTGGACAAATGACTTAAATTTATTATTATTGTGTGTGAATAATATAACAATATGGATATATACTACATTTTATTTTACATTTATCTGTTGATGGGCATATAGGCTACTTCCTTGATTTAGCTCTTGTGAAACTGGTGCTATAAACGTGGGAATGCATGTATCACTGCAATATGATGACTTTAAATCTTTTGGGAAGATACCCAGAAGTGGCATAACTGGGTCAAATGAAATAGCTATTTTTAGTTTTCTAGGAATCTCCATACTCATTTCCATAGAGACTATACTACTTTACATTCCTTCTAATAATATAGAAGAGTTCCTTCAACACAAAACCTTCGCTGAATTTGTTGTTATTTGAATTTTTAACATACTGTTTCTGGGGTAAGATAAAATCTCAGTGCTATTTTGATTTGAATTTCTCCAATGGTCAAAGATGCTGAACATTGCTTTATATAATTGCTAGTTGTTTGCATTTCTTCTTTTGAGAAAGGTCTATTCAGTTGTCCATTTATGAGTGGGTCTTTCATTTTTGGGGGTCTACAGTTTTTTAATTCTTTATATAGTCTAGATAGTCATCTTTTGTGTGTGAAGTAGCTGGCAAAAATCACTTTTCCATTCTGTATGTTGGCTCTTAACTCTGATGACTGATTCCTTTGCATTGCAGAAGATTTTCAGTTTTATATAATCTCATTTATTAATTCTTAATATTGTTATCTGTGTAATCGGTGTTCTCTTAAGAAAATTTTTTCTATGCCTACAGCTTGAAGATTCTTACTTGTTTCATCTTCCAGCAGATTTTTTTATTTTATTTTAAAAAGAAAAAAAATAAAAACAATAATACAGAATTTCAAAATGAGGTAATAGGAAATTAACAATGGGTGATATATTGTGTATGGTTATCTTCAAAGTAGTTGCTCAGATTACAAGATACAGGCATGCAAAGTTGATCAAACAATACAAGCATAAACCATTCTTTTCAATGAATTAAAAGAAATTAGCAATATACTTAGCTGTTTTTGATTATATATATATATTTGTTTTTCCTTTTCCCTTCCTTCTTTTCTCCTTTGTCCCATCCCAGTTGTTCTTTCCTTTTGAGCAGTTTCTTTCCCTTTCACATCTGTAGATGTGAAATCTACAATCACAATTGTAGATTTTGGACTTTATTTACTTTCAGTTTCTTACACGAAGGAGACAATATGATGTTTACACATGCAAGTCTGATTATTTCACTTATGAGTATGGTCTCAAGTTGCAACCATTTACCTATAAAGCCTCAAGTTTATCCTTCTTTATAGCTGAGTAGTACTCCATTGTATAAAAATACCACATCTTTTTACCCATTGCTCGATTGATGGACATTTGGGTTGTTTCCAAGATTTAGCTATTACACATTGTGCTACTATAAACATGGGTGCGGATATACCGCTGTGGTATGATGTTTTTAATTCTTCTGGGAAAACACCCAGAAGTGGAATAGCTGGGTCGAATAAGACCTCTAATCCTAGCTTTTTGATGAAACTACACACTGATTTCCGCTATGGTTGTAACCAGTCTACACTCCCACCAACAGTGGAGAAGGATTCCTTTTCCCCGCAGCCCCATCAGCATTTGTTTATTGGTTTATTTCTTGATAATAGCCATTCTTTCTGGGATGAGGCAGAATCTGTGTTGTTTTAATTTGTATTTCTCAAACAACCAATGATTTTGAACATTTTTTTCATATATTTATGTGCCATTTGTATTTTTTCATCTGAGAAATGTGTATTCATTCCATTTTAGGATTAGGTCTTTCAATTTGGGGGGCCTGATTTTTTTCATCTCTTTATATGTTCTAGATAGAAGTCTTTTGTATGAGGGGCAATTGGCTAACATTTTTTTATCACTATGTGGGTTTTCTTTTCACTCTGTCAGTGATTTCTTTATTTATTTATTTTTTTTTTTGTGGGTACCGGGGGGTCGACCTCAGGACCTCGCACACCAGCAGGCGCCCGTGCCGCTGAGCGATATCACCGGCACCTTTTTCGTATGTGGGATCCGGGAGTCGAACTCGGGCCCTTGCGCTTGCCGGGCAGGCGCTTAAGCCGCTGAGCCATCTCACCAGCCCAGTGATTTCTTTTGATGTGCAAAAAATTTTAATAATATGAAATCCCAGTTGTTTATTCTTTGGAGTACTTCCTTTGCAGTTTGGTTTTTGTTTATGAAGTCTCAGCCTACCCCTATATCTTCAAGGTTTCCACCTAATTTCTCTTCTAGTACATTTAGTGTTTCTGTTTTAATATTTAGATCCTTGACCCATTTTGACTTTAGTTTAGTGCATGGTGATAGACATGGGTCTAGTTTTAGTCTTCAGCATGCGGAAATCCAGTTTATCTAGCATCATTTATTAAAGAGGCTATCTTTCTTCCAGTGAACATGTTTGGCCCCTTTGTCAAAGATAAAGTAGCTGAGTGTGTTTGTAGCTGCATCTTCTAATATGTTCCATTGATCCTCAGGTCTGCTTTTTTCCCAGTAATGTGCCGATTTTATCACAGTAGCTTTGTAGTATAACTTCAAATCAGTGATTGTGATGCCTCCTACCTTGCCTTTGTTGTTCAGGACTGCTTTTGCTATTCTAATTCTCTTGGTTCCAAATGAATTTTAGGATGTTTTATCTAGATCTGTGAGGCATGCTAATGGTATTTTGATTGGGATTGCATGAAATCTGTATAACAATTTTTGGAGTATGGCCATTTTCACAATGTTGGTTCTTCCTATCCATGAGCTAGGGATATCTTTTCATTTTCTGATATCCTCTTCAATCTCTTTTTCAGAGTAGTGTAATTTGCAATTTATACAACTTTTACTTCCTTTGTTAGATTGATTCCTAAGTGTTTCATATTTTTGGATGCTATTGAGAAGGGTGTGGTTTCCCTAATTCCTCTCTCAGTGAGTTTGTTTGTGTACAGGAATGCTGTTGATTTTGGGTATTGACTTAGTATCCAGCTACACTACTGAATATGGTTATTAATTCTAGAAGTCTTTTGGTGGAGTTTTGGGGATGTTTTATGTAGAGTATCATGTCATCTGAAAATAACGTGGATTTAACTTCTTCCTTCCCTATCCTCATTCCTGTTGTTTCTCTCTTTCGTCTAATTGCTCTGGCTAATGTTTCCAGAACTATATTGAATAGGAGTGGTGATAATGGGCATCCTTGTCTTGTTACTCATTTTAGAGTGAAAGCTTTCAGTTTTTGTCCATTTAGTATGATGTTGGCTGCTGGTTTGTCATAGATAGTTTTTATCAGATTGAGGTAAAGATCATGTTTTCTGATTTTCTCTAGGGTTTTTATCATGAATGAGTGTTGGACTTTATCAAAAGCTTTTTCTGCATCTATTGAGATGATCATGTTATTTTTGTCTTTGGTTCTGTTGATAAGGTGCATTACGTTCATTCATTTGCATATGTTGAACCATCTTTGCATTCCTGGGATGAATCCCACTGGTTGTGGTGTATAATCTTTTTAATGTTTTGCTGCACTGTTTCCTAATATTTTATTGAAGATTTTTGTATCCATATTCATTAGGGAGATTAGCCTGTAGTTCCCTTTTAGGTTGGGTCTTTTTCTGGTTTTGGTATCAGGGTAATGCTTGCCTCCAGGAATGATTTAGGGAGTATTGCTTCCCTTTCAATTTAATTAAAGAGTTTAAGGAATTTTGCCATTAATATTCTCTAAATTTCTGGTAGAATTCTGCTGTGAATCCTTTGGGACCTGGGCTTTTCTTTGTTGGTAAGATTTTAATTAGGTTTTCAATTTCATAAACTGATATTGGGTTATTCAGAATTTTTATATCTTCATCATTCAGCTTTGGTAATTCATACATTTCTAGGGATCTGTCCATTTCTTCTGTTTTCCACCCTGTGTTAGTAAATTTTTTCCAAGTACGTATTGGTGATCTTCTGAATTTCCACAGAACCTATAGTGATTTCACCCTTTTCATTCCTCAATGCATGAATTTGAGTTTTTCTTTCCTTTTTTTGATAAGGTTGGCTAAGGGTTTATCAATTTTATTTATTCTTTCAAAAAAGCAACACTTTGATTCATTAATTCTTTGTATTGTTTTCTTAGTCTCAATTGTGTTAATTTCTGCTCTGATCTTTATAATTTCCTGCATTCCATGGGCTCTGGGTTTGACTTGCTCTTCTTTTTCTAGAAGCTCAAGGTGCAGCATTAGGTTCTTTATTTGTGCTTATTCTATTTTCCTGATATGAGAATTCACCACTATAAACTTCCCTCTTAGAACTGCTTTTATTGAATCCCATAGGTTCTGGTAAATTGTATTTGCATTTTTGTTTGATTGTAGATATTGTTTAATTTCTTCTTTAATTTTACCTGTGATCCATTGGTTGTTCAGGAGGGTGTTATTTAATTTCTATGTATTTATAGAGTTTTTGCAGTTTCTTTTGTCACTAATTTCCAATTTCATTGTACTTTGGTCAGATAATATGCATGGGATAATTTCAATTCCTTTGTATTTACTTAAGCATGTTCTATAGTCTAGTATATGGTCTATTGTAGAGAATGTCCTGTGTTCAGCTGAGAAGAATGTATATTCTGATGGTGTTGGGTGGAACACTCTGTAAACATCCACTAAGTTCATTTGTTTGCAGGTTTGGTTTGGCTCTGTTATTTCTTTGTTGATTTTTTGTCTAGTTGATCTATCTCTTTGTGACAATGGGATATTAAGGTCTCCCATTACAAATGTGTTACTGCTTATTTGGTTTTTCATGTCTATTAATATTTTCCTTATGCAGTTGAGTGTTCCCATATTTGGTGCATATATATTTATGATTGCTATCTCTTCCTCTTGAATTTTTCCCATAACAAGTATGCAGTGGCCTTGTCTCTTTTGATCATTCTTGGTTTGAAGTTCACATTGTTTGCAAACAGAATAGCTACCCCTGCTTTTTTCTGATTTCCTATTTCATGGAGTATTGTTTTCCACCCTTTGACTTTTAGTCTATGAATTTCTTTTCGAGTTAAATGTATTTTTTTTATACAGCTTATTGTTGGATCTTGTTTCTTGATCCATTCTGCCAGTCTGTTTCTTTTGCTTGGTGAATTGAGGCCATTTATATTGATGGTTATAACTGATATGTATTGGCTTATCTTTGTCATGTTATTTTCCTGCTGTTGGCTCCCTACTTTTCTCCTGTGTTTACTTGCTTGCCCTGCTTGGTGGTTTTCTTCTGTTGTTGTTCTTGGAATTGTGGTCATTTTTACCTCTGTCTAGAGTATCTTTCAGTACTCTTTTTACCTCTGTCTAGAGTATCTTTCAGTACTCTTTGTAGGGTTGGTTTGGCGGTCATGAATTTCTGCATTTGTTCTTTGTTATGGAAGTATCTTATTTCTCCATAATTTTGAAAGATAGTTTTGAAGGGTACATCAATCTGGGTTCTGAGTTGTTTTCTTTCAGTACTTGAAATATTTCACTCCAAGCTCCCCTTGATGTATTTGTGTTGAGAAGTCTGCCATGATTCCGATGGGCTTTCCTTCATAGATATTCTGTTTCTTTTCTCTAACAACTTTTAAAATTTTGTTCTAGTGCTGATGTGGGATTTTGATTATTATAAGTCTGGGTGTAGATTTATTTTTGTTATGCCTAGTTGGAATTCTATATGCCTCACTTATCTGTATGTCAGATTCTTTTCTCATGTTTGGGAAATTTCCAGCTATTACTTCTAGAAATAGATTTTTTATGTCATTTGTGTTGACTCCTGCTTTTTCCTTGACACCAATTATTCTTTTTTTTTTTTTGTGGGTACCAGGGGTCAACCTCGGGACCTCACGCACCAGCAGGCACCCTTGCTGCTGAGCAATAACACTGGACCTTTTTTCGTATGTGGGTTCCGGGAGTCGAACTCGGGCCCTCACGCTTGCCAGGCAGGCACTTACGCTGCTGAGCCATCTCACCAGCCCTAATTCAGCTGCTGAATTGTTATATCCTGATGTTTTGTTATTTTCAAGATATCTTTCCTTTCATGATTACTAGCTGTGATCCTGTCTTCGAGTTCTGAAAGTCTGCCTTCAATTTCTTTCAAGTGGTTTTGTCAGCTTTCAATGTGGTTTTTAATTTCCTGGATATCTGTTTGAATCCATTTCATGCATTCTATTTCTTTCCTATATTGATCATTCATGGTTTTCATCCTCTTCTTATCATCTTTTTTTTAATCTATCTCTACTCTAGATTTGCTGAGCAATTCCTTTATAAATGTTGACATTTCTTTTTTTACCTGTGAGATTATTTCTGATCTGATTTCCTCTATAGCCTCATAGATTTGTTTCTTTACTTCAGTTGCTATCATTTCAGAAATTTCAGGTCTTCCAAATTCTTCTATGTTGATGTCTCCTGGACTTGTTCTGGGTGCACTATAGGTCTGAGATTGCATTTTGCTTCTCCATCTTGTCCTTTTCTATTTCAAAAATTTTTTTATTTTGTTTTCTGTTATGATCCTTGTGAGTTTTTTAGTAGGAAGCTGTATCACTAGTGTGAAGACCCTTCTAGGAAAACTCTGTTCTTCAGGGATGTCTTCTGTGTGTAGGAAATTCCTAGTTTGTGTCTGTCCCAAGATCCTACATTCCCAATTAATTATGTGTGGGATGTTGGTATCTGTTTGGTTCAGTCCCCAGTCTTTGGTGTAGGGCTGTGGTGAGGTTATTGCCCTAGAGCTTCCCAGTATTGTTACAAAAGGGAGAACAACTGATTACAACAGATATGACATCCTAGCTAACATAGTAAAATTGGCAATAACAATAGCACAAAGCACAATTTAGAAACTGATAAACTGTGGTAACTATTGACTTTGTACTTTAGACCATGGGAACAAAGTTTATAGTTATATAACTGAACCGATCACAAACCAGGAGTTTGTATGCAAAGTGTTTCCCCTTAGTAGAGTGGTTTTACCCTGTGGTGGGGAAATTTAGGGAGGATAGTGTATAAAACAAAGATAACTGGAACGGAAATAGAAACAAGGGTGGAGGAAAAAGGATGGTCATGCAAGGTTTGGGAAACTAGAGAAGGGGGTAGAAGAGAAAGAATGAAGGAGTATTCCGGGGATTATTTGAACTTGGTCTCTGAGTTTGGGGGATGGGATTAGTTTTCAGTGGCTGGAGTTCTCCCCAACTATTAATAAAACAGAAAAAAGAAAGAAAGAAAGAACAATAAAAGAAAAAGAAAAGAAAAAAAGGAAAAAAAGAGAAAAAAAAAAGAAAGGAAGAAAATTGAGAGAAAAGGTCTGGGTATTGAGTCCCAGATTCTTCTCAGGCTGGTTGCCGGTCGCACAGTGTACTAGCCTGTATTTTCAATACTTCCCAAACTCCTCCTGCAAACCAGTTCCAAAATCTTCTTAACCATGTACAGCCACTCCAAAGTTTCCAGTCGTGGTACAAGTTTTCTAAATCATTCAGCTTTCCCATTTCTGGGACAAAATATCCAAAATCCACAACTCAAGGCAGAAGAAGTTTATTTTGGCTCATTGTTTAGTGGGTTCAATTCGTGGTTGGCTAGCATCTAGGCAGAAACCCATAATACAAAGGCCTTGGGGATAAAAACTGCTCATATTATGTTGGCTGTGAAAAGAGAGAGAAAAGAGAAGCCCAGGATGAGAATACACCCTTCCAATTCACCTCCCAACTGTTCCATCCTTCTGGCTAGGCACTACCTCTAAACAGAAAACTTTTGGGGATCATTTCAGATATAAACCATAAAAGAAAGTCTGAATAGTTCCCCAACTTTATTTTATGAATCTACAAGAAAATCTACAGTTAAATTTTTACCCATAGCAAGACATTCAAAGTTTACTTGGTAAGCTCCAAAAAAGAAAAAAAAAAAAAAAAGAATAAAAAAGAGGTTATCTCCTTTTTGTCTTGTTTTTCAACATCAAACTGGAAGTCCTAGATAATAGAATAAAAGAAATAAAAAGTACACAGATTAGCAAAGAAGAAATCAAACTGTATTTTTGAAATATGACATTGTGGTTCTGTTTGAAAACCCAAAAGTATTGACCAAAAAACTGTTAAAACTAGCACAACATTAAAGCAAATTTGCTGGATACAAGCTAACATATAAAAGTAATTTCTTTCCTATATACCAGAAGTGATCATGTAGCACTTGAAATGAACAACACATTGGTAGTTATGTTAGCATCTGAAATGAAATATTTAGGAATAAAAATAATAAAATATATACAAGATTTCTATTAGGAAAAGTACAAATGTTTGATGAAATCTAATAAAAAACCTTAATAAACAATGAAATATTTATTCCATGTTCATAGACAGGAAGACTTTATTTTCAACTGTCAATGAGTCGGTGATGGCAACTTGATTTATAGTTTCAGCACAGTTACTATGAAAATATCAACAAACTCATTCTAAAATCCATATGGTTAGGATAAAGATCCAGACTAGCCAGTTCATGATAGAAAGAGAAAAATGAAGTCGGATGATTGACTATACTTAATTTCACTTGTCATACATTTACATCAATCAAAGCAATGCAATGTTGGCAAAATAGTAGATAAATAGCTGGGTGTGGTGATACACACTTGTAATCCCAGCACTCGGAAGGCTGAGACAGGAGGATCATCATGAGTTCGAGTTTAGCCTGGGCTACATAAGCAAATTCAAAGCCAGCCTGCACTACACAGTGACACCCTATCTCAAAAAAAAAAAAAAAAAAAAAAGGAAAAGAAAAAAAAGGAAAAGACTAGAGAAAAAGATCAACTGTAAAGAATAGAGCACCTAAACATGAATTCTCATAAGGAGTCAACTGGTCATGCTAACAAGGAGCAAAAAGAGTAGAATCAAGCATAGGTACGAAATGCTTCTAAAACAAATGGATATTAAGATGAAAAACAATGATCTAGACATTAAAATGCAAAAAATTAATCTTACACCTTTCTAAAATTAACTCAGAATGCACCATAGATCGAAATCTAGAAGGCAAAACTACAAAACACCTGAATATAACATAAGGAAAGCTTGACCTTGAGTATATGACTTGTAGATATAATGCAAACAGTAGGATCAATGAATTAAATAATTGATAAAATAAATTTTTTGACATTAAAAACATTTGCTGTAAGAAAGATGATGTCAAGAGAATGAGAAGGCAAACCGTAGACTGGGAGGAAAACTTGCCAAATTTACAAAGGATGTAAACAGTGGAGAAGATAAGGATTCATGGCAATAGAAGGAATGTAGACACTCTCTCCACTTCTGCTCGGTTTTGTTATGAACCTAAAACTGCTCTGAAAAATACAGTGTATTGATCACGAACCTCAAACAACAACAAACAGCTTGTCTCTGATACTAGACTAACAAGTTTCAGAGAATCTTGGATTGCCATTTAAGGGGTCTTGAAGCTTCGCAGCATTCTAGTTCAAAAATTATTAAACACTAATTTTTAAGGTGAACTTGTGCTATTAAATGAATAGGTATGCAACTGTTAATGCCTTTTTCCTATGTGTTAACAATGCTTGAGGTTTTAATGGTTCAGAATTCCATTTATGTAAATTATTGCCACAACATAAAGTTTGTGAAATAAATGACACAGGATCCAAAATCTAAAAAGCAACAATAATTTCAGTATCACTATCAATTGTAAGATCAATAATTATAGCAGCGATAATAGTATATATTTATCTATTGAGTAATCTAGGCTTTTTTGGGAGGTGATAAAAACAATCACATTTCTTCTTTATAACAAATTCTTGAGCTATATACTATTGCACTATACTCGAGTAAGATTTTGCTCAAATCATACAAAATTAAGATATATTTTCATTTGTTCTCATCACTGAAGTGTTCAGTGATTATAATGTTGGGAAAAGTGGTATATCTGGAATGTAAATATGTGTTTAACTTATCTTCGGAGTTGTTATCCTTTACTAACTCATAAATTACTAGGCCAAAATTACCCACTCCAGTTGACATTTTAAGCTTATATAGAGAAAATGTCAAGAATTTATATTTTTATGCCTATTTTAGTCATTTTCTATATAGAAAGTTACATATAATTTATTAAATTCATTTGTCTTTGTTTCAGTGATACAACAAAATACTTTGTTGAATACTCTTCAAGGGTATATATTCATTGGCTTTGACAGTTTGATGTGTAGAGTTTCTAATCTTCCAGCTAGAAAAAGATGAAACATTAAACACTAGCTTCTTGATCATATTTGCTAGAGGCCAGGCTTTTTGACTAATAAAAATTCATTTTTTCCTTTCATTTCTATATTTATGGATTCATGGATCAAGAAATACTACTGATACTATGTACAGCAATAATAAGATAGTTCTTAAGTAGTGTTGTATTTGTCACTGGCTTCCACTATTATCCCTATTACTAACATCATTAACATCAGGTAAGGCATTTCCTTGTACGCTTAATAGCAGGCACCCCTATGGGGCAGAGAAAACTAGACTGAGGTTAAAGAAGCTGAAATCCATTCTCAATCCCTTCTTTTTTTGTGACATTGCTTTGCCTCAGGGTACCACTTTAACACATTGAATGTGAAAATTACTTCTGTTTCTAAAATTTCAGTGTAAATTTAGCACAAACTGTAGCATCTTTATGTGAAAAAACGTACCAGATATAATTGATCTTCTAGGTGTTATATTATTCTCTAATTAAATTTAAAATGACTGATTTACAAAGCCTAGGTTGTGATTTGATCTGATCCTGAATCTTGTTCTTTTTCTACCCTCCCCAAAATACAGTTTGATTTACTATTAGTTTTCCAAGGAGAACCTTAAATTGAAGGTGACATTGTGTGGCAGTTTCCTCTTGCTGAAGAGGGATTATGAAGAGGGACAAGGAGATCTATAAAACAAAAGTAATTTTTACCTAGTTTAATATTCCTTATATTGGAAGAGAAATGAGTTGCATTCTGAGTGCATTAGAATACATGTCCCAGTAGGCATGGATAAAAATGTAAAAAGTCTTTCCATTTGCACTTGTATTTGGAATTGTTTGGCATGAGAATATTGAGACAAGTGAAAAAGACATTATATTTGGAATGTGGTCCCTACTCTGTCCTTGAATTTCACATTCAATACTCTTTCACAAAAGCTCCCATAAGAGACTATTTCCATATTATTCCCCTTTATGCTAAACTTGAATAGTCAAATATGACTATTTGAAGTCTGATCTTCAAATATAAAAACCCAACCTGGAATTTCAAACACAATTGTGTAATAATCTTTGTGCAGAATAGAATGCAAAATCTTTCAATGAATTGAAACACCTGCTTTACAGATATCCCGTGGAGAACAAGTCACACACATGTGGGCAATTCAACAAATTTAACAAGACCTAATGAGCCTTGAAACTGTAATTTAATTCTTAATTTCTGTGAAGTAAATTTAGTAATGACTGATAAGGATCATCACCATCCACACTTACAGAGTCATTAGCAGGAAAGTGGAAACACCTGTCCTTTTATGTAAGGCGCTTAGTTCACTTCATCTAAGATTGAAGCTGCTGTCCTTTGAACAGGAGAAACAAATGACACTCAAGGTTTAAATTATTTTAAAAGCAAAGTTCGACACTACAAAGCATGAAGATCATTAAGATCAAATCCCATAGCTATAACATTAAGATTAGCAAGTACTTCATAACTTCGTTAACAGGAATAAGTAGATATGTGATTTATATACTCTAGCGTGATGGTAGGATGTATGAAATAGTTATAAACGAGGATATATTTGCTATGTACAGTTGTGTTCCAGGATGGGATTACTTTCTTGCAGAGGGTTTCCTTTGTTACTATGATAGTTAAATCTCTGATACTATTATTTTGCTGTAAGGGTTTCCCTTTTTGTTGTTTTAAGATACTGGTCATATTCATAATTCATTGAGAGTATGAATGGATAAATTGTAGAAAAAGCAAAATATTCCAATGTTAAAATTTAATACTTTTTCATAAAGTGCAAGAACAGTGTTACAATATCCATTTCCATTCTTTTTCTTTTTAACATAATGACTTCTTTCCATTGAGATGTTTCATAAGAATCCTAACAGGGGGCCGGTGAGATGGCTCAGCGGCATAAGCGCCTGTCTGGCAAGTGCGAGGGCCTGAGTTCAACTCCCAGTACCCACATACGAAAAAAGGGCCGGTGATATCGCTCACCGGCACGGGCGCCTGCTGGCGCGCGAGGTCCTGAGGTCGACCCCCAGTACTCACAAAAAAAAAAAAAAAAAACGGAATCCTAATAGGTAAAAACGTATTTGTATGTCCTCTTCTCTCCAATACTGTTTTGTAAATGAACTCCAGTAAATTAAGCAAAAAGTTAATCCTGAAGAAAAAAAACTCAATGAATGTGTCACACAATGTCAATAGTCAGTGTAGATTATTGAAAATGACAGAGCCCCAAATGTCAAGTCTTGCTTCTGCCATAATTCAGGCTAGTGATATCAGTAGAATAGCAAATGCTAGGAACAATTGGAGATCTTCAAATTTTAATTTCTCTGTGACTCAGTCTCTACATACGTAAATATTTCCCTCAACTCCATGTTTCTCAGGAGAGTGTAATAAAATAAATACTTTAAGTTACTTTGTAAATGGCCAGAGTTAAGTGAATTTGTTATCTTTATTCACATATTCAGTTGTTTTGTTCATTAGGCAAACTAAATACAGGGTGTTTACTATGATTTAGGCAGAAGCATAAGTAGAAGATGAGGATGAATTGTTGTAGAGGGCTTTTCTCTGGGCATTTTTTTATTTTTTTTTTGGTGGGGACTGTTGATTGAACTCAGGACCTCGCGCTTGCCAGTAGGCACTTGTGCCGCTGCGTGATATCACCGGCCCTTTTTTCCTATGTATGTTGGTACCGGGAGTCAAACTCAGGACCTCATGCTTGCCAGGCAGGCGCTTATGCCCCTGAGCCATCTCACCCCCCCCCCTTCTCTGGGCATTTTGAATAACTATCCGGAGAAAGCATTGATTTATCTTTTTTTTTTTTTTGGTGGTCTTTGTTTTTGCAGAATATATGATAATGACTAAATTTAGAATTGTAATTATAATAGTGTTAATATTTATTATTTTATTTGGTATAAAACCCAGTTAACATGTAGAAAAATGTAATAAATTAATAAATGATTACATGAAGAAGATAGAATTCTAGGCCTGTCAAATTAAAGAACAAGGATACCATGGCCATGGAAATAAGAGTATAAGAATGTATGAAAGGGGAAGATGGGGCCTGTGAGACAGCTCAGCGGCATAAGCGCCTGCCTGGCAAGCACGAGGTCCTGAGGTTGACACCTGGTACCCACGAAAAAAAAAAAAAAAAGAAATGGGAAGACGTAAAGAACTGCATTACAGAGTGAATCTCATGTTTTGCAGAAGCAATGAGATAAATCAAGTGTTCTGTCTAATGTGAATATCTAAAGAGCTTCAAACTACTATGTAACCTGGTATTCTGCTCTGGCTTAAATATACTCTAATTTGTTTCCTGATTCCTTAGAGGGGTTTTGTCCCCAAAAACATATGTTAATAATATTAACAGAATAAAAACAGTTCAACTCTACTATTTAGAGATGGGGCCTTTTGGAAATGACTAGGATTAGATAAAGCCATCGGGATGGAATACATATAATGGAATTTTGGTTGTTTTATAAGCAGGTTAGAGAGACACATACAGGAACATTCTTTCAGCCCCTTGCTTCATGATGTTGTGTGTTGACGCTGGACTCTGCCAGCAAGGCCATTACCACAAAAGGCCCCCAGACCTGCTTTATTTCTTCATGAAGTTAATTTGCCTCAGAAATTTCAACAAAGTAGAAAATCACCCTAACTTATGTAGATACTAACCAAACTCAGGCTACTAGGCTAAACCATCTGAACAACTACTTCACTGGGAAACTGGTTCATGCATTTTATATAATTGGTCTGAAAATCATATTGAAATATATGGAGTTAAATTTACATAAATTAAGTCATTAACATGACTTAAGGAAAAATCCCTTATCCTTGAATGAAAGAGTTATTTTATAAGTAGTATCAGGAACTGAATAGCTTTTTGTTTATTTAGTTATTATTAATATGATACTAAGAAACTAACCCAGGGGCTCCCTACCACTGAGCTACACTGCTCAGGCCTATTTATTTATTTATTTATTTATTATTTTTAAATTTTTAGACCAGGTCTTGCTTAGTTATCAGAGTACTCGCACACTTGTGATCCTCCTGCCTCATTTACCCAAGAAGCCAGAATTACATTTGTATGTCATCACACCCTCCTGTATTATTTATTTTTCTGATAACTAGAGTTTAGATGATGAAGTCTAATGTCTCAGACTTGATTTTTGGGTATTGTGCTCCCTGTTCAAAGACTATTTTGCCTTCCGAAAGACCTGAAAATATTCCCACTTCCTTCTGGAAACATTGTAACTGCAGGTATTGCTTTTGATATATGATTTATCTACAGTTAAATTTTTATGAATGGTATGAGACAGGAACAGGGTTCATCCTCATTTCCCAACATAGATGTATATTTGTTTTAACACTGTCTAGTGAGAGTGTTTCTTTCTTCTTGAATTTTGTTCTTTTGGTATATAAGCATTTTTATATTTGTGGGCTTTTTATTCTGTTCTGTTTTTTGATTCTTATGCCAGTATCAGCCTCTCTTGATTACTGTAGCTTTTTAGTAAGTTTTGAAATCACGTATTGTGAGTCTTCCCAATTCATTGTTTGAAAAGTTCTTTTGGCTATTGAATTTCCTTTACTCACCATATACATTGTAGTTCAGATGTTTGATCACTACCAAAACCCTGTTGCTGATCTTTTTCTGAGAGTGTATCTAATCCATGCTTAATTGATATGAATTTATGTCTTAATACTGAATCCTGCTGGGGGTATAGCTCATTGGCACAGTGCCTGCCTGGCAAGCATGAGGTCCTGAGTTCAATTCCCAGTGCCCCCAAACAACCCCCCCAAAATAAACAAACAAACAAAAAACGGAATCCTACAATTTGTAGATACACTATTTCTCTTTGCTACTTTAGACTTTCTATCATCTCTTTTAACAATGTTTGTGATTTATTTATACTAATGTCAAATGCATTTTGTAAAATTAGTACCTATATATTTCATTATTTTGGTGCTATCATAAAAGCTAGTATTTTTATTTCAGTTTTCAATCATTTATTGCTAACATATTGACCTTTTATATTGCAAAATTATTAAATTCATTGATTAGTTCTGGAAGCAATTTTTTTTGACTACTGGGGATTTTCCACATAAAAGATAATGTCATGTGTGAATAGACAGTTCTGTAACTTCCTTTAAAATTTATTTCTTTTAGTTATTTTGTTATATTGACAATGGCATCCAGTAGGTTATTGGATAAAAGTATTAAGAACAGATATCTTTCCTTTTATTTGATTTTTGTAGAAAAGCATTCAGACTTTCACATGAGGTACAAGGTTAGCAGTGGGTTATTTTTAGATGAACTTTCTATTCCCAGTTGGTTAAGGCTGTTTATCAAGAGTGGATTTCTTTAGCTATTGGCGTTCATTTAAGATATCCCATGAATTCACAATACATGGTTTCTTTTTCTGCTTTAGGAATATATTGCAATTAACAGATTGCAAAAAAGATCTTTTATATTTATGGTCATTTAAAATTTATCTAGAGCTATTTATATGTTTGTGTAGATACAAGTTTCTCTCTAGTATTGTATTAATGTATCTAGTAATTCCTTTAAGTTTGATCTACTGGCAATGAATTCTGTCATTGTTTGTTTAAAACATTTATTCCTCTTTCACTGTAAAAACTATTTTTTCACTAGGAATAGTATTCTTTGATGACGAATATTAATCTCTCAGCCTTATAAAGTGTCTCTTCATTGTCTCTAGGTTTCAGAAGATAAGAAATCTGGTGTCATTCTTTGTTTTTTGATGTAATGAGATTTTTATTTGGGATTGCTTTTCAACAATCTATGTGTATACAGTTATTTTTAAATAAATATATCCTGCTGAAAATTTATCTGCTGAAATTCTCCATTTGTTCATTTGTATTACACAATTCTTGTTCTAGTATTTTACATATTATTTGTACTTATTTTAAACACTTTTTCTAATCCGATGTCTGTTTCTTCTCCATGGCTGGTCCTTAATATGTTTTCTATACTTACACTGTATTTGTCATTTCTGGTTTTTGTGCATATGTATGACTCAGTACTGAATAATAAACTCAAGTAAATTGTATTTATACCCTAAAATTTTCAGACATCTTTTGCCAGACAATTAATGAGAGAAGGAGTTTAAGTTAGTAGAGTCAGGAGTTGGCAGGTTTGTGATTTTGATGCTGCTATATTTTGGTCAGTGCACTATACAGTTCAATTCTTTCATGGTTATCATATGCTTACAGGGAGAGTTTCCCACAGTATTTCTGCTCTATCTTCACATTTAGACCACGTATATCTATAGCTATGCTCCAAGATGTCCTATCATATTCTTGCTTTGTCTTGCCTTAGAAGAAAACAGCTCCTTCTTTTCATTTCAGTGGTTAACAGCGTGATGTTGGCAATAGGGGTTTTCTGTTGTTTTAGAACACGCTTAACATAGAGGCTTGGATAGAAGCCTTTCTCAATGACATGTATTTGTCATGTATTTGAATTAATAAGAGACCTCTAATATTCTAGGCTTAGGCCTCTTCCTGCTCATCCTTCATGAGTGGAAGTCTTCATGTCTTTCTTTTCTCACCCATAATGTGTACTTATTGATTCCCTGGGAGTAAATTTATACAGTTCTTCCTCTAAAGACTTCATCCATTGTAAGTTAGGACAGAACAATCTGAAGGACCTTGGTAATGTTGTAGCCATGGTTCTCTCCTCCAAGAACTATACCACTCAGAGAGACTCCAGCAGATCTGTCCTGCTGCTGATCTTTATTGTAAGTACCTGGTAGAGGTTTATGGTGATGAGCCTATAGATGTTCCATTTGCTTTTTGTTTCTGTGATACCTTGAATTTTGCATCATTATGCTAGGCAATATTCTTATTTTAGAAATTAGTTAAAACTCTGACATGAATTCTTCTTACTTGTTTGTATTATCCTTCTTGCTCCCATTTGCACTGTAATGGCCCTGGCATGTGTGCCCCATGTCTACTTGGAAGCTATTTTCTTTCCCAGATTGTAGGCTTTATAGTTGCTTTGTGAACTCAGTTTTCTGAAGAGTTGAAAAAAAAAAAGCCATGATTTTCTTGATTGTCTGTTATTTCTGGATTTCTAAGTTTTAGGCAGGGAGAAATCTCTCCCCTATTTTTCAAAGGCTCTCACATTTTAGCCTATTGTTCTACATTGCATTTGAATTTTATAAATGTACTAGTTACAAAATTGGCCAAGTGTCAGTTTTGTATACCTGAATTTTCAGGGGCTTTTAACAGCCCAAGTGTCTCATTTTAGAGGTTTTATGCAACTAAATTGCTAAAAATTTTGGTTTTAAAAATCTGATTTTGGGGGCCGGTGAGATAGCTCAGCGGCATAAGTGCCTGCCTGGCAAGCACAAGGGCTCAAGTTCGATTCCTGGAACCCACTTATGAAAAAAGGGCTGGTGATATCGCTCAGCGGTAGGGGCACCTGCTGGCGCGCGAGGTCCTGAGGTCGGCCCCTGGTACCCATAAAAAAAAATCTGATTTTGAACACTCTTCATGTGTGACTCAGGTTCTTAGCCTGTTATCTGGAAACAGCAAAAGGCCCCAGAATGCTTCTTCCTAACCTATGACCTTCTTCCTTCGAGTGTGCACTTTTAAAATGCCTTGTCTGTCTGTCTGTTTGCTACTTAACTTTTCAGTCGATTTTTTAGTTCATTTGCTCTGCCATATCAATTGCATTTTAATTTGGAGCAGAAATCCCATGCTGCTATTCTCTTGCTTCCTTTCATCAACCAATGATGCCCATACCATGATTTTGAATATTTAGCGTGCATAGTATGCAGCTATAACAAGAAGAAGATTACCTCTAAAAGACTACTGGATATGATGAAAGTTTAATTTTCTCCCAAGGGACAATCTAGATGTAGGGTCTTGTTTAAAAGTGACTCCACACTGCTTTATAGATATATCAACATATCTGGTTTTCTTTCTTGTTCTACCTTCTACTAAAGGATTATTCTGTATTTTATGGTTGAAAGTGCTCACTAGAACCATTACTTTCAAAGTCTGGATTCTGCTGGTACTATTTGGAAACAGGAATTGCTTTAGTGATAAAGACTTCTTTTAGAGGCTTTTCCTTTGGCAATAAAATCCTCTAGAATGTTTGCTGATGTTGTTGTTGTCATCATCGTTGTTGTTGTTGCTGTTGGATAGTATCTTGGATTGCGCCTAGGGCTTTGCTATGCAAAAGGCTATCACTGAGCTACATCCCCAATGCTCTCATTTTATTTTGAGATAGGGTCTTGCTAACTTGCTCAGGCTGGCCTCAAACTTGTGATCTTCCTTCCTTAACCTCCCAAGTGGATATGATTACAGAACAGTGCCACTATTCCTGGCTTCAGTTTATAATTTTTAATTTTTCTTTACAGATATGTTCTTCAAATAACTCTAGACCAATTGCTCACTTTTTAGTTTTTGAGCTTGGACAGTGTTGTATTTACTGTTTCTACACCAAACACACCTTTTTCTTCCTCAGTTTAATGTTGACCAATTTGTGTCAAAATGTAAATGAAACAAAAAAATTGTGCAAGCGAAGAAAACTTTGCTAACTTGGACTACTCCTCTTCTATCTTTGTCTCCATGTTGCATAATTCTTAACTGATTTTATCTACCCTTGCAGAGTTTTACTAAAGGAAATAATATATATATCATTTTAGCAACTTTTTTTTTTTAATGTGGGTACCAGGAGTCAACCTCAGGACCTCGCGCTTGCCAGGCAGGCGCTTATGCCAGCTGAGCTATCTCACTGGCCCCATTTTAGCAACTTTTACTAGTACATTGTCCTAGAATAAATGACATGGTCTATGTTCTGCATTAATATACGCAATAATTTTTACTGAGATCCTTCTTGGTTTCCCTGTTTCTATTTTATCACTATTTGCTGCCTGCCCTCTGAAATAATTCCACACATTTTATGTTTATGTTAGTCTAGCAGTTCACTCCAGGCAAAATCTTGTATATCAGTTGATGATAACATGTATTCACATATATACCTTCCTTCTGGCAAAACTATATAATTATAAGGTTAAAATGAAATAATTTTTTTTTTTTTTTTTTTTTTTTGTGGGTACCGGGGGGACGACCTCAGGACCTCGCGCACCAACAGGCACCCGTGCGGCTGAGCGGTATCACCGGCCCCTTTTTCGTATGTGGGTTCCGGGAGTCGAACTCGGGCCTTCGCGCTTGCAAGGCAGGTGCTTAAGCCACTGAGCCGTCTCACCGGCCCTAAAATGAAATAATTAAAGAATTTCTACAGCCAGGCATGGTGGCACATTCCTGTAATCTAGTACTCAGTAGGCTGAGGCAGGAGGATTGCTGTGAGTTGGAGGCCATACATAGTTAAGTTCAAGGCCAGCCTGAACTACATAGCAAGACCTCATCTCAAAACACACACACACACACACATACACACAGAGAGAGAGAGAGAGAAAGAGAGACAGAGAAAGAGAGAGAGAGAGAGAAGGAATTTCTACAAAGTCTTTACTGGGTAAGGCACTTGTTAGAATAGCAAAGTCAAGTATAAATAATAAAAATATTTGTATGCATGGATGCATTTCAGGAACCAGGAAAATTTTCTCCAGGTAATGTGATATATTTCCAACTACAGGCACAACTTTTTTTCTGTCTCATTTAACCATTTTGAATGTTGAATCATTTATAAGTTAATTCTCTGTTAAAGAACAAAAATTTGCTTTATTGACAGTAAATCTGAAATGTCAAAACTGAGAATATATATAGTAAGAAATCTTTGGTTAAAACAATTCTGAGAGGCATTACGTTTGGCCTCATGAAATATGGTCACAAACGTATGCACCTAACTTCCAAATGTGATTTGAAATTTAATTATAACAGCTAGTAGGGGTTTTTTTTCTTAATGTGCAACTTTATTCAAATTATTAAGCTTATCACCCACTGATATATAACGCATCAGTTCCTAGACTAATGAACAGTATATTCCCATCAATTTTCAGAATGTTTTGACAGTTTTTGCCTCAGTGTCTTTGAATTACAAATATGTACATGCATTGTTCACTGCTACAATAGGTCTCTCCCTTAGGATCTGGTAGGTCATGATTTTTTATTTTTAATTGTTTAACCAATCAATAATATTAAATTATCTTATTCCAAAGAAAAGGAGGCAGTGCAATTTTGGGATGTGTTAAAATCTTAGTTCATTTCAAAAATCAAGTAAATAAGTTATTTAAATGTGAGAAAAATATATGCATTTTGAAATAAGATATTTATAGAATTCACATAGTCTACATGGGTTCACAAACCTGTTTATGCAGTTATGAAGTTTTAAAAGCTCTGAAAAACAAATTTTAAAAATAGCACAGTAGATAGAAAAATCTGTTCTGATTTGAAGGGAGGCAATATATTGATTTTGTTTATTACACTCAGTGTGAAAATTGTTTTGTTAAAGAATTTTAATGGGCTTAATCATGGAGACTGTCCCAGATTCTGCTGTTGGTGATTACTTAATATACAACATATATATATAAATAATATATACATAAAAGTTCCACTTATCTATCTCTATTTACATGGATAATACAAATTCATATTATTATACATACACATACATGGTGTGTATGTATGGTCAGCATATCATCATATGTCACATATTTATATATTTATCAATATATATTTACATAAAAGGATCAATTTTTGTGATTCAACCTGGGTTTTATATGATCAAAATCCCAAATCTTCCAGTAAATTATGGCTTATAATTCATACATATAAATTTATAAATATAATATATCTTATTATGTATAGTGTATGTATATTGTACATGAGTTAATTTTCATGTGTATATAAATAGATATTGATAATTTCACATAGTTCAACCATGTATTTCAATCTAATACATTTTTTGATTATTTAAAAATAATTATATGCAATTTATTTCATTATATATGGATACAGAGCATAAAAATTACTATTAGTACACCATGTGCTAAAGCTACCCACTAAAGTAAAAAAAAAATAATTCTAAACATTATAGAAGTAACTATACATCTATATTTTTATTTAGACCTCAAATTTTCTATCTGAGCTCAAATTTTCTTCCTGAATTCTTCTGGTAATTCTACTTACACTACATGATGATTATCATTTCCTCTAGTCCTGATAACATCACAGCATCTATTAATGATACCTTGACACACAGATTTTAAGTCTCAGTTTGGCTTGACACCAATCTATTGCTTGTTATTCAAAGACTGATTATACTTCAAGTTTTTCTCACATCTCATCTATTGCCTCTGCAGACATTAATCTTGTTCATAACTTTTCAGTGATAAGTCTGGACTACTGAAATCATTGTTTGAATTGACCTTCTTATATCTAGTGCTAGGATACTTGTGTCCTCTATCAAGTACTTGCTCAACAGCATTCGACAATTCCTAATTTTCTGCTTAATTTATGTTCAAATTCCATAACTTAGCAGTTGATGCCCTCTACTGTCCAGTCATAATTTTATGTCAAAACCTTATTTTCCTTAGCCAGTTAAGAATAAGAAAACTCCCTCAACTTAATAAATTACTTTTCGAAAACACCCATAAGTACACCAGGCTTAATGGTGAAAAACTGTGTGTCTTTCTTAAAGATTAAGAAAAAAAACAAGAATATTTGTTCTTACCATTTCTACTTAACATAGTATTGGAATTCTACCCAATGCAATAAGGCAAGAAAATGAAATAAAAGGCATATATATTAGAAAAGAAGTGGTTAAATATTTCATGTTGGCAGATAATATTATTTTTATAGACAAAATCCAAGCGAATCTGTAGGAAATATCCCTGTATAAATGTTAGTCCAGCAAGGTTACCTTAAAGAAGATGAATGTGTTACTGCACTCCCTTCTCTGCACATTCTCCAGTGAAATATTTAAGATACATATATATATATATATATATATATATATATATATATATATATACACATATTCAGAAGACTGGTAATTACAGAATTGTGACAAAAGAACGCATAAATGAATAGATACACTGTCAATGCAATAAAATTTTCATTAAGAGTGATTATATATCCTATTCAAAATAGAACAGTTTGGGGATGAAAATCACTTTATTTTCAGATAAGTAGCTACAATGGATTTGAAAAAGAAAAATTGTGTGAGAAACCATTCAATTCAATTTTTTTTTTTGTGGGTACCGGGGGTTAATCTCAGGACCTCGTGCGCCAGCAGGCACCAGTGCCGCTGAGCGATATCACTGGCCCTTTTTTCGTCTGTGGGTACTGGGAGTCGAACTCAGGACCTCACGCTTGCCAGGCAGGTGCTTATGCTGCTGAGCCATCTCACTGACCCCATCAATTCAAATTGAAGAATTAATATATAGCTATAATTATCAAAGCTGATGTTTGTAGAGGGAGAAAAAAATTAGTTAAATGAAATTGAGAATTGTAAAATAATTGCACATAGGCATAAATAACTGATTTTGACAATCAGTCACAAAAGTAATTAAATATTTTCAACAAGAACTTATGGGTTAATTTGATATCCAGAGAGTAAAAAAAACACTCAAATATTTTAAACAAAATATTTAAAAATGGATCACAGATTTAAAAGAAAAAGGTAAAGCTATGTGACAATGTGAAAAATAAAAGTGGAAAAAATTTTAGCATCTGAAACTTGGTGAAATATTCCTATATGTGAAACAGAAATCATGATTTTTTTTTTTTTGGTGGGTACCGGGTGTCAAACTCAGGACCTCGTGCGCCAGCAGGTGCCAGTGCCACTGAGCTATCTCACTGGCCCAGAAATTGTGACTTAAAGAAGAGACAAATAGATCTGAGTTACAAAAGTTAAAAGTCTTTGCTCTACTAAAGTCTTTATTAAGAATATAAAAAAAAGGAAAACAAATTATAGGGAACAAAACATTTGCAAACAATATATGACAAATAAATTGTACCTTGAATATGCAAAGAATTGTGAAAATTTAACACTGAGAAAACAAAAAGTCCAAATAGGAAATGAACAAAAGTAATGAACAGACATTTTATCATAGATTATAAAGAAATGATGAATAAACACATTGAAATATATTAAATATCATTAGTGACTAGGAAAACTAAAACCATAGTGGGGTAACACTTCTTATATGTTAAAAACTATTAAGATATGATAGTGATGATATCAAGTCCTGGAGAAGAGGCAGGGAATTTGAAATGATCATGTGTTGCTGATGAAAAATGTATAATGGTACAGGCTCTCTGGGAGTGGGTGTAACCATAAAGGTTTAACGAGGGAATTTGTGGTGATGGAGCAGGTGTAGTGGGGTGGGGTTTCCCTGTAGCGATTTTAACTATAAATATACACACACTGTGAGTACTCACAAGTGGGTATGTGTAAAACTGGAGCAATCTTCAGTAAAGATCATGGATTGTACCACTGTCAATTTCTTCAGGTTGTCATTGTACTATTATTCTATTATGTACAATTTCACTATTGTCGGAAACAATATAAGCTATAAGGATCTGTTTTTTCATTTTTACTAAATTCTATGAAATTGCAATTATTTATGAAGAAAATCTAAAAGCTTATTTCTCACAATTTTCTAGCACACTTTTCTATTTTATAAAAGTGATTTATTTACTTCTATATTAAGAGTGTTATTCTGTCATTCAGTATTCTAATTATAATGTGGAATTTAGTAAAATATGGAATATGCCTGAAAATGAAGAAGGGCATTAGAGATCACACAGATCTGATTCAAAGTACTAGACCTTCCACTTGAACTCATTTTTGAATAAATTGCAGAGATTCTGTAAAAATTAGGTAAGATGCTAGTGTATATGTCATATAATGGATTATAACTTGTATCTAAATCTATTTCTATTTTCCGTCATACTTCTATTTTTCCATCTAAATTTATGAAATATATATATATACACATTAGAGTTAACAAATTTGATTTTTACAATCTTTATGTTTCCCACTAACCTTAGTACAATGAGACAATGAGTAAATAATTCCCTGAGCCTGGTACTGTATTATGAGCTAAAGCAAATAAAAATTGATATATAGCATCTACTCATACAGAAATTAAATTTAGGGACACAGAATGAGGTATGTTAGAAAGTGGCTAAAGGAAAAGAAATTTTTAGGTACAACGTGTGTGTGTGTGTGTGTGCATGTGTGTGTGTAACAGAAGGGGGAGAAGGAATTAAGGAAGAAGGGGGAAGGGAAAAAAGAGAGAGAGGGAGAGAGAGGGAGATGCAGCCAACGAGGACTGAGGTAGCTGAGGTAGGTATGCTTCCAAAGGTTATTTTAAACTATGGTCCTTTAACCAAAAGCAACACTGTGAATTGAAAACTCTCTAGAAATTAAATTATTTGGTGTCACAATTGCCTACAGACATGGGACATGCCATGGTTCAGATTTTAATTGTCCGCAAATGTCCATATGCTTAACACTTTTCAACTGCCCATGATGCTATCTGGAGGTGATGTAGTCTGGAAGCTGGGACCTACTGGAAAGTAAGTAGGTCACTTGGAGCTTGCCCTGGAACGGTATATTGGGATCCAGCCCCTTCTCTTTCTATGCTTTGTAGCCACCACGAGGTGAAAAACTTTGGGGCATCACATCCCCTCCCACCTTTATATACTGTTTTGCCCCAGTCCTCAAACAATAGGGCCAAGAGACCACAGGCTGAAACCTTTGAAACGGTGAGCCAGAATAAATTGTTCCTTATTTGGTTTTCTTATATATTTTGCTATAGCTATGGAAAGCTGACAAGTATAGGTTCAATACCCTACTAAAAATTTTGTTTAGGTGTCAGAATGGATTGTCACAGTTCATACTGAGACTATTGGAAAAGCTCTTGATTGATGTGATAAGGTTTCTGAGATGAGAGCAGGCCATCCTGCTAGGTCAAAATGGGTTTAGAAATGGAGAAAAGAGATGACTCTGGCTTTCGTGGGACAGATAGGGTAAAGTACGGTGGGGCACGAAGCCTGTCCTGATGGACACACCACCAGTGTAGGCAACTTTTATCCATTGGACCACACAGCAGACCTACTGCATATGAAATTCTTGGTCCATATTCTAAGAAGTCTATCAGTTATTTATAAGGTACTCTAAAATATGAGAATTTCTGCCTTAGTAGCAGGATATCCTGGAAATAAGAGCATATAGCATGCGAAGAATGTGAGGGCTTTTTAGAACTTTGGAAGGTGAAAATAAAGGCAAAATTTTATCATCTGGAGATTATATTAATAAAAAACGTTGTTAGGGTGGAATAACAGATTTGTAATGGGACAAAACTAAATTCAATAATAGTGAATTTTATAAAATCAATATAGATCATAAAACAGTAACTTTGAGCATGTTTATTTTCATTGTAAAATATCTATTTATCATAAATCTAAATTTGCTCTTGATATAAAGATTGTATTCCTGTGTTGCAAATATTACCAAAATGTACCTCTTATATTGCTTATGAAAAATGTATAGAAAATATATTTACCATCTACCTTATGGAATATAACAGGGAATTATTTCTAATTCACTTGATTTTGGAAGTGTAACTGGCCACTTTAAAGGACATAAATATGTGTAGATATGTAAAAGTTAAGCCATAACTTCTATAATTTGTTTAGGGCTATCCCAGTGAGTATTTCAACAAATGGATTGAGTTTTCAAGCAATCATTATCAATAATGCAGGTAATAGAAACAATGATTTTTTTTGAAGAATATTTTTTGAAAAAAATTCAAATGTTTAGTCAATAGACATATTGAGTATGTAACATACATCAATGCTGTCCTGAGCACTGGAGACAAGAGTACTAAAGATTTGTGGACATTCGGTACTTGCTTTCCAAGAATTTGTGATCAAAGAAGTCATCGGGTTCAACTGATACACTTACAGGTAAGAATATTGAAGTATTGAAAGTTTAAATAGTTTGTTCAGGGGTTACCTAATAAATAGTGCTTTCTTAGATTAAATTAAATTCAAATAAAGTGTTAGTTATAAGATAAACAAAGTCTTAGAGCTTGTGGTAGATGGAAAAGGAAAGCTGAATTTAAGGTATTTACTTTTTAACACTTAAAATATTATAGTCAAGCAAAACTTCTCTGGAAGATTATTTTACAAGATGACCTGCCTTTTGTATTTGTCTCGTCACACTACTGGATAATGGTACAGCAGGGCCAAGCCTCTGTCTTCTGTCTCTTAGATTTTTCCTTATCTGTTTTCAATCAGAAGACTTGCCAATTTCCCAGGATACAAGATACATAATAGTCACTTAGTTTCCATCTCTATAGTCCCCTTTAACCTTAAAGTTTTTATCATCTCAACAATTGAAAAGAAGATGATTTTGAATTTGCATTCAACTTTTTAAAAAATTGCACAGGTCAATGTCAATCCAATTTAAAATAGAAAAGAAAATATAAACACTTATAAAGCTTTACTTATCAGACAGATATCTCTTAATTAAATGGGAAAATAATTTAACATTTATAAATTATAAATCATGCATATGCTTGCATATTATATGGTCTTTTTACTCACTGTAGACTGAAATGCTTCATGCACTTGAAATTCTATGATTTGTTGCTAAATGTACACAACAAAATTTTTTTATTCTTTAGCTGCATACCTGAAAAATGTATTAAATATTACTGTATAAATGAAATAATTTCCTGGGGATATATCTCAGTGGCACAGCGCCTGCCTGGCAAGCACGAGGTCCTGAGTTTGATTCCTGGCACCTCCCCCCCAAAATATATATATATATATATATATATATATATATATATAAATGAAATAATTTTAAATCCCCCAGAAACCTAATAAGGCATCCCACAATAAATTGTTTTAAACCTAAAATTTAATATAAAGGATGGGAATGTAGCTCAGTTGTAGTGCACTTGCCAGGCATGTTTGCAATGAGGCCTTGAATTCATACCCCGATCACACATACACCCCAAACAAAACAGAAAATCCCTAAAAATCAAACAAAAAACAAAACAAAAACCCTAAAAATTACAAAATTGTACGCAAGAAATTTGCTTAAAATTAGGCATACATAATATATTGATAAACTCTGGACTGAGCACATTGTGTAATTTCTTATTATAATTTCTTTATTGTATGTAATTTCTTTCTCATAATTTTATATTAGAAATGCTCTAGGGCCGGTGAGATGGCTCAGCGGCATAAGCGCCTGCCTTGCAAGCGCGAGGGCCCGAGTTCGACTCCCGGATCCCACATACGAAAAAGGGGCCGGTGATATCGCTCAGCGGCACGGGTGCCTGTTGGCGCGCGAGGTCCTGAGGTCGACCCCCGGTACCCACACAAAAAAAAAAAAAAAAAAAGAAATGCTCTACATACATAAGTGAGCAAAAATCCAGGACAAACACATTTTTTAATAGACATGTCCTTCTCGTGAGGAATAGCATTATTTTATGAATATATTATAATGTTTTTATTATCAATGAAAAGAAAGCTAGGATATTACATTCTCCACCTAGAGGTTTTAGAATTTTTTTCTACTTTTGAATCATTTATTGTAAAAGAAGAAAATGTTCAAAGGATATAGTAACAAAAACTTTATTTCACTTATCACTGGAATTTTGACAAGTTGATATTAAGATGAGCTAGTATTGCTGGTAATAGCTGTGCATAACAGCTGTGCTTACATTCTGTAGAATGTGGAGCTGAAGAGAAATGACAGAGCACAGGAGTCCCTCTGGAGAAGTGATTGGGGTGAAATGAGATGGAGTGGTTAAGTCAAATGTTGTCTCTTCTATTGCAATTACAGCTACCTGCTGATCTTATAAAAAGGGCTTATTTTCCTGTGCTTTTCCATATAAGTAAAAACCTGACTTTCTCTGTTATCTGTCCTGAAGAGAGTGCAAAAGTACAATTTGAATTAAAAATAGAATGTCACAGGAATACTTCAAAGAAACAACAACTGGGGTCTCAGCTTATTAAAAAGCTTTTGCACATCAAAAGAAATCACCAACAGAGTGAAAAGAAAACCCACAGAGTGGGAAAAATTTTAGTCAACTGTCCCTCAGACTAAAGAATTCTATCTACAACATATAAAGAATTGAAAAAAATCAGGCCCCCCAAATTCAGAGACCCAGTCAAAAAATGGGCCTCTGAGATGAATACACACTTCTCAGATGAAATACAAATGGCAAATATATATATGAAAAATGTTCAACATCATTGGTCATTCCAGAAATGCAAATTAAAACAACACTGAGATTCCATCTCATCCCAGAAAGAATGGCTGTAATCTAGAAATCAATCAATAACAAATGCTATCAGGGCCCTTCTCCACTGCCAGTGGGAGTGTAGACTTTTATGACCATTGTGGAAATCAGTGTGGAGAATCCCCAAAAATCTAGGATTAGAGGTCCCATTCGACCCAGATATTCCCCTTTTTGGTATTTTCCCAGAAGAATTAAAAAATCATACCACAGCGATGTATCCACACCCATTTACAGCAGCACAATTTGTAATAGCTAAATCTTGGAAACAACCCAAATGCGCATCAACCAAGGAATGGATAAAAAAGATGTGGTATTTTTGTACAATGGAGTACTACTCAGCTATAAAGGATAAACTTGAGGATTTTATAGGTAAATGGATGCAACTAGAGACCATAATAATAAGTGAAATAAATCAAACTTGCTTGTGTAAACATTGTATTGTCTCCCTAGTGTGAGAAGCTGAAAAAGTAAATAAGATCCAAAATGTACAATAGATATTGTGAAAGGGAAAGAAACTGCTCAAAAGGAAAGAACAAACTGCTCAAACTGCAATGGGGGAAAGGAGAAAAGAAGGTAGGGAAAAGAAAAAGAAATATATATATATATGATACCTAAAATAATTTTACTACTAACTTCTTTTAGTTCATTGAAAAGAACGGTTTGCTTGTATTGTTTGATCAATTTCACATGCCTATATCCTGTAATCTGAGAAACTACTTTGAAGATAACAATATGCAATATATTAACCATTGTTAATATCCTACTATCTTGTTTTGAAATTCTGTCATTATTTTATTGTTTTTTCTCTTAAAAAAAACAAACCAGCTTTAAAAAATAGGATGTCAGTATATAGACCCCAATAAAAGATAAAGGAGAAAATGGTTTATATTTAGCAATTGCCATGAAAACCTTCCACAACACCCATGATGATGGCTAAACCTTAAAAAGCCAAACATAGAAAATTTCCATATCTATATCAATTACTGATGATGATATGAAGCAACTGTCACTTTAAGTATGCTTTTGGGCCTATAACTTTTTGCAACTGATTTGGAAATTCTTTTTCAGTGTCTATGGTAGCTGATTACAGGTATACTCTGCAGATGCAGTTCCTTACTAACCAGTGGAGTATGTGCACTAAAATACACATACAGGAATATCTGTGATTTCACTGTCTGTGTTAGTCAACAATTTGAAATAAAAGAATGACTAATCTGCATTATATATATATATATATATATATATAGTAATATATATATTACCCATAAACATCATAATAAGTAATAGAGGTGTACATAAGGTGTACATAAAGGTGTACATGTTGCATTTATTAGTTTTTTTTCCTACTGCCTGACTAATTGCCACACATTTAGCCTCTTGAAAGATTATACCTTTATTATTTATTTTAGTTTCTCTGAGTCTGGAGTCCAGGAAGAGGTAGCTGGGTTCCACCCTTGGGGTGTTACCAAGGGAAGTCAAAATGTTGGTTGGAGCTGCAATCTCATCTGAGGCTTGGGATCATTTCCTAAACTCATTCAGGTAGAATTCAGTTTCTTTTAATTATACTATTGAAGTCTATGTTTTCTTTTTATTAGGGGGGGGTTACCGGGGGTCGACCTCAGGACCTTGTGTGCCAGCAGGCGCCCGTGCCGCTGAATGATATCACTGGCCCTTTTTTCGTATGTGGGTTCTGGGAGTCGAACTCAGGACCTCGCGCTTGCCAGGCAGGTGCTTATGCCGCTGAGCTATCTCAGCAGCCTGAAGTCTATGTTTTCCTGATGGCCTTTGGCAAGAGTTTCTTCTTACAGCTGACCAGCTTTCATCTGCTAGAAGTCACTCTCAGGTGTTAGCCCAAAGTCCTTTCATAACATAGAATTTGCTTCATCAGGACCAAAAGGAGAACATCTCTGGTCTTGAAACTCTGTGTTAAAGTCTCAGTTATTCTGAAGGACCTGTCTGATAGGATTACCCAGCATATGTTCCCATTCGGATAGCTCAGCTACTTAGTGGCTTAATCACAGGAATGAAGTCATCCTATATCCAGAAGTCCTTGTTAGAATATTGTTTATTTGTATTATACAACTCTATATAAAGTTCAAAAACTAAAATTTAGGGAAAGAAATAAAAAAAAAACATGTTATCTTTAAGGAGATAATAATTGCTAGGATGGGAAACAAAGGAAAGCTCAGGTGCTAATAAGCTTCTGCTTTTTTCCTTTTTAAAAAAAAATCTGGTAGTTACAAGCATGTGTTCACTTTAAGCTGTTCAATTAGGATTTGTGTGATTTTTGGCATATAAAATTCAATTAATTATGTTATAATTAAATTAATTCAATTGAGTTTATTTTTAAAAAGTATCTAAATATAGTTTTATTGCCTTCCAAGAATGTACAAAAATGAGCATATAGAGATAATTTAGCATTTTCAGTCAAGAGTGTGTGAGAATAAAATGACTTGTCAGATATTACATTTATTTGATGGTAGTAGCCCTGATTTGAAGCATATCATATGGGAAAATCAGTCAAAATATTTTTGAGTCCACTGTCAAAAACAAAACAAGCTTTTCATTCTAAAAACTAAAATTCATATGTCCTTCTTTCAAGAAGGTTTCCTTGATTGGCATGATCTGAATGAAATAGATCAAACATTTAAAAAAAGATTGCATAACTGTCAATTTACACAAGTCAATTGATGATTACCTTCCAGCCTCTATTGAAGCCTATTCCTGCTAAAGGAAAGGCTAGGTTCTACTTTGGGTAAAGTTCTATTTTACTGGTGAAAATGGGAAAGAGGTAATTAGTAACTCACCCTGTGTCTCAATCATTTGTGCTGTTTTCATTTGTACCATGAATTTACATTGTACAAATTTTTACGTACCATATAAATTTCAATGTTCTTGCTTTTGTGCTTTTTGAAATAGTGCTTTTGAAACACTTCAAGTAGAAATTCTTATTTTAACTCAACATTGCAAAATAAGATCTCTCCCACATAAATCTTTAATTTTTAATTCTAGTTTTTGAATAGTGATGAGTATTGCCATGCATGCTTTCCCCTAATGCCCACTGATTCTTTTTTTCCTTCCTAAAATCTATTACACTGGGAATAGTAGTGAGGTAGAGGTCTTTGGGTTCTCATTTCATGCTTCAGAACATTTTGCTTTAATTCTCCTAAAAAACTCCAAACTTTGTATTTCATAACATCTGATTTCTTAACCCGTTATTTTTCAACTGTGTTTTTTTCTCCCAAAGCTTAGACTAATCATTCCTCTTCATTTTTCCGTGACTCGTATTCTGATTCGTATTCATGCTCCCATTAATTTTATCATAATTCTTTTCTTTTTTATGGGGGTAGCGGGAGTCAAACTCAGGACCTCGTGCTTGCCAGCTGGCACTTGTGCCACTGAGTGATATCACTGGCCCTTTTTTCCTTTTTATGTGGGTACTGGAAGTCAAACTCAGGACCTCATGCTTGCCAGGCAGGTGCTTGTGCTGCTGAGCTATCTCACCGGCCCCCATAATTCTTGATGTAGATCACACTCTACCCTGTCAGCCTCAAGTTTTTTAAAAAATAAAAAACACCTCAACTGTTCTAGATATTGTTATTATCATTAGCTATAACCCTCTGCAACATTACTATTTTGAAGCTCATTGTTCAACCACTGCCTTCTGTTCCTATGTATGCATCATTTTTTGTTTTAGTTTCTAGGACATTTACTTGATAATTCTCCATTTTATAGCTCATTGATTATATTAACTTCCCATCATCCCTCATTATCTTAATATCTTTTGTCTTCCTTTTTCATTTTTATGGACAATCATTAAAGTCATATTTTGCACCCACATTTTATTTTCTTGCTAGTCATTTTCTTGCAACTACATCTATGAACCTCAGTTTGGCTGAAAAAAATCATATAAACTTGTGTCTTAGTCACTTTTCCCATCACTGTGACACAATACTGGATACCCACAACTTAAGGAGAGAGGTTGATTTTGGTTTGTGATTTTAGTCCATGATGGGATGGCTCAAAGGCAGAAACAGGCTGACAGATGAGCACCACATTAGAAAAGGTGCTCAACCTGTGGCAGCCAAGAAGCTAGAGAGAAGACAGGAACCCAGGAGGGCTGTGTACACTTCCAAGTCACTCCCCCAGTGACCTGCCTCTTCCGAGCAGACCTTACCTCCTAATTGCACATTCAGCTTTAAACCCTTCCATTAATGAGTATAATGCCCCCATTATCCAATCACCCTCCAAAGCCCCATATGTAAACACATGAGCCTTTTGTGGTACATTCTAGACCTAAACCATAACGCCTTATGAATAATTTTTATTGTAGTTCATATCCATGAAACTCAAAGAGGCCATTGCAATACTAAAATATTCCTACAGTCCACTCACCATCCATTTTTCAAATTCCAAATATTATTTTTTGCATCCTTACTCTGAGGTAATGACTTTGTTTAATCTAAAGCTAGTATCTCTACCTAAACAGTCCTTTCCTCTCAAACAGAAAGGGCTACTAGATCACAAAAGGTACATGTTTACTATCACTAGTAAATAACTTTAATAAGATTCTGAGGTTGTATTTCCTAGCCTCCTTTGAACCAATGTGAAACTGTTATTAGTTCTCAGTAATGGAACATGAAAGGAAGGCTTCGTGACTCTGGGCAAGTGATTAAGAAGCAAGTAAACCTTTTCCATGCTGCCTTTTTCTAATAACTGCTTAGAAAAAAAAGTGCTCAGGATTTAGGGGTGTACTAAGGCACAGGATTGAAGCATCCTTGGAAAATTCGTATAGAATTCTCTGTGCTGTATATCCTTATAAGACAGTTGAGTGAACATTTAATAAAGGATTGTGTTAAGCTACAGAGATTTTGGGATGTAGATGTTAGACCAGGTAGTATTAATTTATGCATATCTGCTTTGGCCTTACTCTAGCAATGTTCCTATCTACTGTATTTTTAATTTTTCAGTCTTCACTGGAATGCTAATATTTCTCTCATTAAAAATATCCTAATTTAATTTCCTGAGCAGATACTGTAAGAGCAAAGTTATAGGATAGCAAACCTATAGAAATATTGTAGCGGAAGTTAGAAATCAATTAGTAGCCTCTGACTATGCTCATGCTGCCTGTCACATAGTTAGACTCAGTCGGCCTTGACTGTCTGCATCCAGCTGCTTCTCCCAGATAACACACTAGGCCAACCTAACTGCATCCAGCTGTAATATCTGTGTTTTCCCACCCAGAAGGATATATCTGTAGTTTTCCGTCTTGCTTCAGGACTTTGTGCCCAGAACAGACTGGCCCAGTCAAGTACACATTTAACTCTTATCTGCTCCACTCAAGCCCCCTCCCCTCTTTCCCAGAATGTTCCCTCTTAAAATAAACAAGTCCTTACAAGTAAGTCTGCTTAGAATAAGCCTGCCTGACAACATATGATTTAATTCATGTAACCAATCATGTAATAACCTGCTATCAGCTTTGTATTTCCTGCTTGCAAAAATGTATCTAATCTGAACTCTAAACTGACTCTGGGCTGATGATTTGGACCTGGTTTCCATCAGCCTGCTGGCATTAATAAACAAGTTGCCTTCCAAACTCCTCAGTGCAGAGCATTTTCCTTTCAGTCCTGGTTGGATTTTCCACAACAGTACCACCAAATTACTTTACTATGCAGTGAAATTCCTTAAGCAAATTATTTATCTTCAATTGTGTATTTTCTCATTGTCTTTTACTCTCATGTCTGGCTCCATCAAAATTTATCTTCCTGAGATCAACAAAAATGTTTAGTGTTATTAAGCCACAGATCAATTTCCAGTCAGTCAGTATCTTGAATGACTTACTAGACACATGGTAAAAAGTGCCTCTCTCTTCCTTGCTATACCCTATTCATTTGGTTTTGGGACATCAGGTGTTTCAGTTTATCTTTTGCTTTAAAGTCGTGCTTCAGGCTCCTTCGCTGCTCCTCTTCTTTCCTTGGAAATCTTCACATTAGATTGCCTCATGGATAAGCCTTGGTTCTCTTCTCTATTGATACTCACTCAGTGGTCACATCTGCTATGATAGCTTTGTTTGCATGATATTGACTCCTAAATGTATACTTCAACATAGACTTCTCTCTTAAGCCAAATATTTCTAAAAATATGGGATTACTTGATATTTCCACTTGGACTTCAATAGATTCTTCTATCCTATTCAGGGTGAGAAACCATAAATTGTATTTAATATTCACAAGTGTGGAGGTTCCACACAGACAGTTCCCCTCTGGAGTTTTTAACATTCAGATTAGTCCACACTGAGGCTTTAGCGGTTTTCCAGAGTCTGGCTTTTCTGGTCCCTGTATAGGTTCCTGCAGATGTATCTGCTTGGGAGTTTTTGCACCAATAAGTCTTTATTTTCTCTGTATTCATGTGCCTTTTTTTTTCCTATTTTGGGAGCAATAATTTATCTGCTTATGGGCCGGTGAGATGGCTCAGTGGCACGGGTGCCTGCTGGCATGCGAGGTCCTGAGGTCAACTCCCGGTACCCACAAAAAAAAAATTTATCTGCTTACATCATTTCTGTAACACATTTAAGAAGTCTTGGTTTTTAGGTTTGCTCAGCTTTTCCTAACAGTATGGAGTGATACTCCCAAGTCTTTTTCTGCTGGCCTAGAAACCAAACATTTCCATCTGGGGAAACTTGAAATCTCTAATTTCTACTTGACATGGTGGCAGCTCCCTCAATTCTGTTCCTAAGAGTGAAAAAAATTATTGGACACAATTTTTTTTAATGTCGTTAATTTTCAAATTCTAATAATGTGTCCATAAATCTTGCCTCAGCCATTTTATGATGGTATCCTGAATTTGGCTTCATCTTTCTATCTGTGCTGTGATTGTTCTTCTAAAACACTGTGGTCTTGATTATAGAAAATTATCCTCTCATTCACTCTCTCTTCTTCCTTTTTACATCTATAGTCTAAATCTGAAGAGATCAGCAAGAGTTATTATTTTCTTAAAATGCTTTTTATTAGTACATGTGTGTAGTATATAATGTTTGTATTCCTTTTGTGGAGTTGGTACATGTACAAAATACATCTTAATTCCTAGTTTTAGTCTCTTTTCCTCCTTCCTCCACCCATTTAATTTCCTTCTTTTTGTTTTGTACATTTTTGTAATACATAATGTTTACATTTCTCGTGTGGCATGGGTCCATCTACATGCCACTTCTTAATTGCTTCTTCTTATCCCCTGTTCTTGTGCTCCCTCTCCCCTCTCCATCTCTTGATCCCCTTTCTTTTTAGGAAAGGTCTAGCTCCCTATTTCCTATTACCTGTCTTTTTTTCCTTCTTTCTTTCAAATTGTTAGTTACTTCATGCAATTCCTTTGGTTTAATCAGTCTGATGTCCTTGCATTCAACTCACTGTATGACCATGTATGACCTCTGTTATTCTCAGCCTCAGTTCCTAAATCATTCAGGCTTCCTTACTTGCTAAAGCCACACTGACCTGCCTACTTTTCCTGGAATCCATAGCACTGTCTTGACCTAGTTCTGTTGCATTGGCTTTTCCTAATTGTTGTAGTCAGAGTTCACAAGAGAAAAGATTTAATATAGGGCACGTAATTTATAGGACTATTTTACAATATTCACCCAAAGAGTCAAATGCAAAGGAGTGCAGGAGATCTGTCCACACACAAGAGACCTGAGAATCCAGCTGAGGGCCTGGATCCCATGGCAATGTCCTGCACAAGTGCAGCTGAAAAGCCCATGGAAATGTCATCCATGGGTACAGTTGGAGGACATGAGCCCACAACAATATCTCGTGCAAGTCTGTATCAAGGATCTGCACTGGGAAGACCAAAAGGTCACTGGTGGAAGCTAGAAATTCTGCACCAGCAAGAAGAAGGATCTGTGCCAGCAGGCTGAACAGTCTGCACTGGAGATGGGAAGCAATGCTCAAGGTAAGTACCAGAGCTCCCCCAAAGAGAACCACAGCCACCCTCAGCAACAGCAAGGACCCAAGCTTCTCTGATAATGAAAACAGCCGAGGTCATATCAGGAAAGCCAGCACAACAGGCTTCTCTAGGAGAATCAACAGCACAACATATTCCCCTCTATTTCCCTTTCTATACTGTTGTCAACAATCCTCACGTGGCTCTTCTACACTGAGAACCACACTGATTCAGTTCAGCTGGGTGTTACAAGTTGACCATTAGTTATTCCACCACACTAATGCTTGGGAATTTCTTACTCAAATGACATACAGCTATCTCTTTGATTTTCTTAAAATATGTATGTAAAAATAACTTTTTGGTATCACCAACAATGAACAATCAATCTAAATTTAACCCATTCTCCTACCCCTCATGTCTCCCAATATCCCTTACTTTGCCCACTTTAAATAATTTTCAACAGCACTTCTCACTTTCTAACATACAACATATTTGTTTATTAGGTTTGTTTTTTGCAGTCTGCTTCCACTCTACCCCCTTTCTTGTAAATATTATGTTAATATAGTAATAATAACAGTAAGCCCCATAGGGAAATGAGGTGGAGATTTTTGTCTGTTCTGTTCCTTGACATATTCTAATCACTTAGAATGAATCCTAAAATAATAGGTACTTGATAATGTGGACTGAATAAATAGGACAATATCATCAGATGTATTTCTATTAAAATAAATTTTATTTTAGATTCTAACACACAGAAACACACAGATACATTATACATATATAGCATCTAACACATGTCATGGCAGCAACAGTCAAGGAAAATACGTGATTCTGGTGATCCAAAATAACTGTAGTATTAAAGTTTACTTAAAAATATTTTAAAAGTTGTTAAAATAACAGACCTTTGCATAACAGTTATTTTTAAATAAAAGAAACCACTGATAGTCATTTACATTCATTTTCTGTACTTTAATTGTAATTTTTAAAGAAAACTTTTCTTATTGTGTCAGAACATAGAAATGTGTTGTCAAAGTTGTTTTTCACTTACCTGGCATCCACTTAGAGTAGCAGAGCACATTAGTCCTGAGTTTCATTGCTCATTTGTTTTCTTTTCTTTTTTTCCTGAGATATGGTCTCATTATTTGGTTTAGGCTGGTCTGTAACTCACTATGCAGCCCAAGCTAGCCTCAAACTTGCCATGATCCTCCTGCCTCAGCCTCCCAAGTGCAGGGATTACAGGTGCACACCACCATACCCAGCCTAGTTTCTTTTTCTTAACAGTTATGCTTAATCAACCTGATCCAGGACTTTTTATCCATCTCTCATAATGAATAAGGATATTTTGATTATATTAAGATGGATTTCATATTTTACTAAAATATCTATAGTTCAGCTAATGTAAAAACCTTAAAGATAATTGTGAATTAAAGTGACCACTCTCTAACACTAAGTCCAAGATATTATAAAAACATAATTCTTCAATAATACTTCCAAATGGCTCTGTATGTGAATAGCGCTGGAAACCATAATAAGACAGTGAGAATAACATTCAGGATATCATTCCAGGCACTCTGCACATCCATCTATTTAAAGATAATCAAATTATAAAAAAAATGCCATTCGATACCATTTCTCACTGGTTCTCTACATTTATAAGATTTATGTGTGCCTTCCAAATTGGCTTCTAACTCCAGATTCTTAGAGAAAAAAATACATATCTGGAGGTTAATAAAATTCCTTCTACTTTCCATTTATTAGAAGCTATACTTGAAAAAAGTTATTGAGCATTGAAATACATCTTTGATATACTGTAATATGAAAGCCTCCTTGGTATGCCTAAAGAGGAGAATCTAATGCAAGTCTCACCACAGATTAATTCTTTGGAAAAAGCAGAAAAGAAAAAATTGAGAAGCTATTATCAACTTGGAGTGGTAATGACACTTCTGCTTGAAAAAAGAAAGTTCCAGTTACTTCCAATTATTGAAATAAAGAGTGCTTATTTGTTCGCTTGGCTTTATTCCAGCAAAGACTCAAAGGAAAAATCATGAAATGATGCCTTTCTAATTATTATGAGTAATTATTATAAATTATATTTAGAAAGAGAATTTGAGATCAGGAGCTGTGCATTATTTGTGTCTTTTAATTTTGAGACAACTATAAAACAGACTATGTTATAAATGAGATCAGTTGCTTGGTGTTTGTTTATACATAATTTTTAAATTTAGGTTTAGAAATAGAAAAATCACAATAGTAGTTCATAGAGTTCATGTTTACCTTACAAATAGTTTTCTTGTAGTGAAGTTTGTATTAATATAAAATTATGACAAAAATAGTGAACCAATAGCAATATATTTTTATTAACTAAAGTCCATAGTTTGATTACTTTAATTTTTATTTAATTTTTTTCTGTTTCAGAATTATCTCCAAGATACCCAAATAAATTCCATCATTATATATTCTTCGGCATCTTTCAACTCTAACATGTTCTCTGACCTTATTTTTGGTGACCTTGAGAGTTCTAAAAAATTCTAGTCAGATATCATAAAATGTCCTTCAAATGAGATTTTTCTGATATTTTCTCATTATTAGACTGGAGTTACAAGTTTGAGGGAGGAAGATAGAGGAGTGAAGAGCCATTCTCATCTCATTATGTCATGGATATATATTATCAATGTGAATTAGCTCAATCAATGCCAACCATCTGCAGCTGGCTGAGATAGTGTTTAGTTTCTCCACAGTAAATTCTCAAACACCCACAAATTTCCATACAGTATTTCTTAGAAGGAAGTCTCTATGCACTAGCCCTACTTATGGCATAGGAGTTATAACCCATTGCTTTAATGGGACAATACTTTAGAATTTCTATAGAAATTTTCTAAATGGTACATCTATTTTATTTATTTATTTGGTCATTTATTTTTATCAATGTGAACTTAATGAATGTTATGGTTTGCATCTCCCCATATCTAATTTCATGTGTTTGGAAGGTGATTGGATAATTGGGATGATATATTCATCAGTAGATTCATTCACTGATGATTTTAATAATTTATTGTGCTTTTAGGAGGTAGGGCCTCGTTGAAGTGGTGGGTCACTGCAGCATGATCTGGAAGGGTATGTTCTGGTTTGATGTTCTTCCCTTCCTCTTCTCCCTCTGCTTGTGGACCACCATGATGTGAGCAGATTTCTTCCAACAGAACCTTCTGACATGCAGTTTGTCTCAGAGCTAGCTAACCATGGACTGAACCCATGGAAATTAATGAGTCAAAATTAACCCTTGCATCTTTAAGTTGCTAGTGTTGGGTATTTTATCCCAGCAATTGGAAAGGTAACTAATAAAAGAATATATTTATATTATACTTTGGGTTATAATCCATTATTACATTATTTTGTTCTCAAAGTTTTCAACTTTGGCCATTGGAGGACTTTCAGTTAGCTCTACTGTCCCTTTGGCATAATTACTAGTTTCTTTATTCTTTATTATTTTTCTTTTTTCTTAATACTTCCCTGTATGTTGATACTACTGGTTTGTCTTATAAATTTACTATTCCAGTATCAGCCATTTCTCTAAAGAGCACTGATTTATTTTATTAAAAAAGGGTAACAGGGCCGGTGAGATGGCTCAGCGGCGTAAGCGCCTGCCTTGCAAGCGCGAGGGCCCGAGTTCGACTCCCGGAACCCACATACAAAAAAGGGGTCGGTGATATCGCTCAGCGGCACGGGTGCCTGTTGGCGTGTGAGGTCCTGAGGTCGACCCCCCCGGTACCCACAAAAAAAAAAAAAAGGGTAACAAAATCTTAGATCCGAATATTGGTTATGCTCATTACTAGTTGGATGTTGTTTCTAGGATCTCAACAGATTTTGGAATTATAATGTGTATGCTAATCTGTATATATACAGACAACTATTTCTATGTTGATCCACCTGTACATATGCTGGCTAAACATAAGTTACATAAATGTCTCCAACTCATGTCTACTATTATGAAGCTCACTCTGGCCATCACTCTTTGCTTCACTCTTTGCTCACTCATTCTAGCGTCCATTCCAAAAGTGAGGAACCTGCCTGTCATCTGCAATCCCTCTGCTGATTTATTTGATCCCAGAATATAACTACTGTGGTTTTAGAATTGTTATTTCATATACCAGTTTAAAAAGGACTTTGCCAACTGTAGAATAATGCTTATGTATACTTTCTGTTGTCTTTAGTTAAGGTATCCATGAGTTTCCAAATTTTCTTAGGTTAGCACCTCCCCTTTCCAATAAGATTATAACCTATTTGCAAAACATTATTTTTGCAGTGTTTACATTTTGTCAAATGATTACCCCATGCCATAATTTATTTTCTTTATATTTCCATACATTTAGGTGCCACTAAGTTTTATAGGTTTTGACAAGTGAGTATCATGTGTGTATCACTGTATCATCATGTGGAATAGTTATGCATCCCTATAAAAATTGTTATATCAACACACACACACACGCACACACACTAAACTACATACTTCACATATACGAAATTACTTCCTCTGCAAACCCCTAACAACCACTAATTTATTTACCTTGTACATACTTTAGAATTTTCTACAATGTCATAAAAGTGAAAATGTACAACATATGGCACTTTTGCACTGGCTTTTGTCACTAACCAACATGTATTTAAGATTAATTTGTGCCATTATAGGGCTTTGATACCCATCATTGGCTCACTGCCTGATATGCACAAAAGTCAGTATTATGCCATTGGGGTTTTTGAAGAAGAAGAAAGCTTTACTGAAAGATCATTAGGAAGGAGGCCAGGAATTGAAAAAAAAACCAGAATTCAAATCTGCTTCTGCAATAGGTTGATAGTAGGGAAATTTAATAGGAAAGGAGAGGTGAAAGCTGCTTGTTGATTATTTATTGAGAAGGAGGGGATTCTGGTTCTTTTGTGAAGGTATAAACAGTCAACATTCCTCTACACAGGCTCTATATTTCTTTTATAGGGAAAGTTATCATGTTCTGTGCCAGAAATTTTGAGCATAAGACAAAAATATAATTCAGTGCCGGTGAGATAGCTCAGCGGCATAAGCGCCTGCCTGGCAAGTGTGAGGTCCTGAGTTCGACTCCTGGAACCCACATACGAAAAGAGGGCCAGTGATATCACTCAGCTGCATGGGCGCCTGCTGGCACGCAAGGTCCTGAGTTCGACCCCCAGCACCCACACACACAAAAAAAATTTTAATTCGTTAGAGGAGCTGGTTTCTTCTGTGTATGACCAGTCTTATTCTCCCTTTTTTCCCCCATTCTCCTAACATCTTTTTAACCCCTTTTCCCCTTTTTATTTACAAAAGCTTCATTTCCATTTTTTCTCCTTTTCCATTTTTTTCTTTTTCCTTCTTTCCCCATAACCCCAGTTATTAGAATAAAGATTCTTGAAGTAGATAAGAATGATTTTCTGGATATCTGTAGGATCCCTTGTGATTTCACACTTTTCATTCCTAATAGCATGGATTTGAGTCTTTCCTTTTCTTGAAAAATTTGGCTAAGGATTTATCAATTTTATTTAATCTTTCAAAGAACCAACTCTTGAATGCATTGATACTTTGTATTGTTTTCTCAGTCTCACTTGCATTAATTTCTACTCTGATCTTTATAATTTTCTCCCTCATATGAGCTTTGGGCTTAACTTTTCTTTTTCTGGAAGCTTGAGGTTCAGCATTAGGTAATTCATTTGAACTTGCTGTTTTCCTGATGTGAGAGTTTGCCACTATAATTTCCCTTATAGTACTGGTTTCATTGTCTCCTATGTGTTCCAGTATGTTGTATTTGCATTATTGTTTAATTGTAGAAAATGCCTAATTTCTTCTTTAACTGCACCTGTGACTCATTGGTTGTTCCGAAGGGTACTATTTAATTTCCATGTGTTTATGTAGTTTTTGTGGATTCTTTTGCCATTGATTTCTAATTTCATTGCACTATGGTCTGATAATATGAATGGGGTAATTTCAATTCCTTTACATTTACTTAAGCATCTTCTATAGGCTAGTATGTGATCTATTTTGGAGAACACCCCATGCACAGCTGAGAATGTGTATTCTGGTATTGGGAGGTAGAACACTCTAGACATCTACTAAGTCCTTTTATGCACAGATTTGGTTCAGTTCTGATATTTCTTTGTTGATTTTTTGTGCAGATAACCTGGCTTTTGTGACAGTGGGGTAATGAGGTCCCCCATTACAATTGTGTTAGTGCTTATTTGATTTTTTTCATGTCTGTTAATAATTGTTTTATATAGTTAGGTGTGCTAGTATTTGGTCCATATATATTCATGATTTTTACCTCTTCCTCTTGGAGTTTTTCCTTAACAACTTTGTTGTGGCCTTCTTTGTCTCTTTCAATCAGTCTTGGCTGGAAATTCACTTTGTCTGCTAATAGAATAGCTCCCATTACTTTTTTCCGGGTACCTGTCACATGAACTATTATTTTCCATCCTTTTACTTTCAGTCAATGAATTTCTTTTTGAGTTAAATGTGTTTCTTGTATGCAGAATATTGTTGGATCTTGTTTCTTGATCCATTCTGCCAGTCTATTTCTTTCAATTGGTGAATTGAGGCCATTTACATTGACGGTTATAACTGATATGTATCGGCTTGTCTTTGTCATATGAGGCTATTACGTTCCTATATGGCACATCCTTATTCTACTTATTTCCACTTCTCTTCCCCCTTCTCCCTTCACTCTTGATATCCTGGACCCCTTCCTGTTTGCAAAAGATCTATCCCCTTGTCCTTTTTTATCCATAATTTATTCTATTTTTTGTTTGTACTTTGTGTTACTCAAATGAGAAATATTATATGGTATTTAGGCTTGTGTGTCTGATTTATTTCACTCAATATTATATTTTCCTGGTGCATCCATTTTCCTACAAATGTCTAGAATTTGTCCTTCTTTATGCTGAGTAGTATTCTATTATGTATAGTTGCCACATCCTCTTTATCCAATTGTTTTTTGATTGATATACTGGCTGCTTTTAGGATTTAGCTATTATGAACTGTGCTGCTATAAACATTGGTAAGCATGTATCACTATAGTATGATGCCTTTAGCTCTTTGGTGAAGATACCTTAAAGAGGAACAGATGAGTTATTGGAATTTCTAATTTTAGCTCTTTGAGGAATCTCCATATTAGTTTCCATTCCCACCAACAATGTAAAAGTGTTCCTTTTTTCACCACAGCCACCCCAACATTTGTTATTTATTGACTTACTGATGATTTCCATTATTTCTGGTGTAAGATGGAATCTTTGCATTGTTTTAACATGCATTGTTCTAATGGCCAGTGATGTTGAACGTTGTTTCACGTATTTGTTGTCCATTTGTACTTCTTTCTGTGGAAGTGTCCATTCATTTCACTTGCCCATTTCTTGACTGGGTGTTTTGTTTTAGGTAGTCTAATTTATTTGAGTTCTTTATATATTGTAGATCTTATTCCTCTCTGAGTAATATAATCAATTGAATACATACAATGTACCACATTTTCTCTGCCCATCCACCTATGGAAGAATATTTTTGTTTGTTATATCCTTGTTTTGAGCAATTATGAGTAAAAAAAAAAACTTCTGAATAGCTTGTGTATGTGTGTGTGTGTTTGTGTCTCTGTGTATGTTAGTCACTTCCTTCGTTGCTGGAACAAAATACCAAACACGGCAATTTAAGGAAGGACAGATTTATCTTGGCTAATATTTCAGTCCACAGATGGCCATCTCCAAGTCAGAATGGCATGGTAGAGAAACTTGGTGGGTGAGAGATGTCATGGCAGAGCAGAAGTGAATGAGAGACCCAAAGGAGGAGATGGGGAGGGACAAAAACTCTTCTAGGCCATGTTCCAAGTGACCTGCTTTTGTGAGTAGAACTTATCTCCTAAAAACAAATCAGCTGTAAGCCCACATAGTCCAACTACCTTCCAAAACCTTGCCTAAGAATGCATGAGGCTCTTGGGAGACATACAGATACAACCATAGCAATCTGGCTATAATATTTTAAATTATATCTATTTGCATAAATATCTAATAATTGGTAGATAATAAGACTATGTTAGCTTTATGAAAAAGTTGCCAAATTGTTTTCCAAAATGGCTGTACTATTTTACATTCTTACTAGCAGTAAGACCTTTAGCTCCACATTCTCACCAGCAATAGATATTTTCAAATTTTTAAATGCCAGCCACTGTAATGGGTGTATGATGTTATCTCCTTGTTGTATGAATGAGTAGTTTCCTCCTGACATGTGAGGATGTTTTCATATGTTTATTTTTAACTCTTTCATTTATGGTGAAATATTTGGTAAGACTTTTGTCCCATTTATAAAGCCATTTTTTTAATTAGTAAATTTTAAGAAACTTCTGAATATTTAGAAGTCCTTCATTCAGATATGCAATTTGTATATAGTTTCTCTAAGTGTTTTTCACAGAACAAAGTTTATAGTAAAGACTAACTTCTGAAATTTCTTTTTCAGGGATTATATTTTAATGCTTGCATTACTAGAGTCAGATGTAGGAGAGTGGAAAACATCTGCCTGTGCACTGGAGACTTGAAGGATCCAGTCAAAGGCCTGTGTTTGTTTGTTTGTTTGTTTTTACCTTGGCCCTGCAGCTAAAAGAAACAATTTCTTTCAGGACACATTTGAAACTTTTAAAATTTTTATTTGTGTCTGGAGCTGGGAATTTGCATTCTTGAGCTCCTTATTTTCCTTTACCAATTTGTCCTCACAATTGGGAGACCTCAGATTTCTCATGGATGTTTTGAGCTAATTATTTCCCCTCACTAATTTATCCAAAGATGCTAAAACCAACCAGCCAGCATCATTATATTTCCAACTCTGCCAAAATTATTTAAAAGATTCACATACAGATTCAGGAAATTCCTTACATCTCACAAATGTTGAGTTAGGATAATTAAATAGATCTACATTGTGCATCATTTTAAACAGTACACACCAAGAGCTATGCGTATTCCTGCACAATATTAGTGGAATGGAGCATAGCATTGTTATGTCTCATCAAATTAGAGAACCAGCTCCAAGAACCCCTAAAACCATTAAAAAATTTTCATCTTTACGACTCTGTTTCTCTAGAGCCACTCCTGGTAACAATTTTTTAAGAAAGATTGAATATTTTATTTTACCTTCATTTATATCTTCTGTTACTTCTTTAAGCAGAATTCTACTTTCTGAATTGCATAAGCATCTGTCTGCCTGAAGAGCTTATTTTAACATTCTTTATTGTGCAAGTCAGCTACCAATCAGTCCCCTCAGGGTTTCATTGTCGTTGTTGAGAAAGTCTTTGTTTGCCCTTCATATTTGAAAAAGTACTCTAGGATTTCAATATTTTCTTTTTTTTTTTTTTTTTGTGGGTACCAGGGGGTCGACTTCAGGACCTCACGCGCCAGCAGGCGCCCGTGCTGCTGAGCGAATATATTTTCTTATTTTTAAACTCTATTTCATTCTACTTTCTTCTTGCTTATGTAGTTTCTTAATGTCTTAGTCTGCTCAAAGCAAAACAAACACAACACCATAGAGTGGGAGGTTTATAAAAACAAAATTATTTCTCACAGTGTGAAGGATGGGAAATCCAAGATCAAGATGCCAGCTCATTAGTGTCTGGTGAGGGCTCTGTGCCCAGAAAGCTAACTTTTTGCCACGTTCTCACTTGCCAGACAAAGGCAAGCACTCTCTGTGGTGTCTTTTAGAAAGACATTAACTTATTAATAGGGCTCTTCCCTTATAACCTAACAAACCCTACAGGGGCCACTTCCTAAAGCCATAATTTCAGAAATTAGATTTTCAGCATATAACTTTTGGAGAGACTTAGACATTCAAATCCTATCATTTTCTTTGTTACTATATGGAAAATATGTTTATCTACCCTCTGGCTTCCTTCAAAATTTTCTTTCTCTATTTTAAGTTTCAATATGTTATACATAGTGTGGTATATTTAGCAATTATCTTGTTCAGCATTCTCTAAACTTCTTAAATCTGTAGTTTGTTGTCTGTTATTTTTAGAAAATCCTGTCATTATTCCTTAAAATATTTCTGTTATATACTTTCTTCATCTCTTCTGTGACTCTGATTTTATTTCTTTTATAACTTTTTGTATCATCCTTCAGTTCCTAGATACTCTGTTCTGCTTGCTACTTTCTTTTATTTTTTGTACTCTAGTTTGGGAAGTTACATTTAGCCTCTCTTCATGTTCACTTTCCTTCCTTGCTGTGTTGAGTCAAGTGCGGAATTGGTCAGAGATATTCTTTTGGTTACCTTTTTTTTTTTTCTAGCTAACTTACTTACTTTTCTCTCGTTAATGAGACAAAATACCTGACACCCAAATTTAAAGGAGGAAAGGTTTATTTAGCTCACAGTTTGCAGAGGTTTCAGTCCATAATATTTTGGCTCCAAGGCTACCAAGTGTGGCTTGGTAGAGGGGCAACCCTTCATGGCAGGGGAAGAAAGCAAAAGTAACAAGAGCAAAAGGGAGGAGCAAGACTCTTTTCCTCCCTTATACTGTGTGCAGACTACTTGCCCTAGGGCAGGTGTAGCACTCCCACCCTCAGTCCAAACACTAGACAATGAACCAGTCACAAACTCTAGATTCAGCTGCCTCCAAAAGCTTGTTTTATTATCCTCTCCTTTTTGAGGGAGTGGTATACTTCTGTTTTGACTGATACTTAGGTAATGTGTGAATTTGGCAGTTTCTTCAGCTGAAATTCATTGGAAGTTGTCTTGTATGTTGATAGAGTTTAGGGGAAGAAAATATTCTGCATGTTTTAGATGTAATTTTTATCAGGATTCCTCTTCCTGTTTGACGGATTCAGCTACCCTTTCTTTTCTCTGTATTTCACTATTTTCTCAAGATGCAATAGTCTCAATATATTTCCTTAGAATTTTGTTCTCTATTTTCTGTGTTTTTGTTTTTGTTGTTTTCCTTTAGGTGAGATACGTGAGGTAGAGGAGACTACAGTTGGGTGAAATCCTTCTCCCAGGATCCCAGATCCGATAAGTTTTCCATATATAGTTTATCTCTCTATCCACATAGGATTAGTTCCCAGACTCCCCATGGATAGTAAAACCCACAGATTCTCAAGCCTCTTACATAAATGGAGTAGTATTTGCATGTAACCTATACATATCTTCTAAGACCATTAAAATACTTAATATAGTGCCATATTATATAAATAGTCGTTATACTGTATTGTTTAGGTAATTATAACAAGGGAAAACATGTATGTAGTCAATACAAACACATTTTTTTTCAAATATTTTCAATCTGCAGTTAAGGAAAAGGACGCTGAAGCAAATTCTCTCCCCATGCATAATGGGCCTTTGCTTTGGAGAAGTTTCTGGGAGAGTTTCTCAATAACCCTTCTTGCCCTTTCTCTGCGAGGGGTAGGAAGAGATTTTTCTTAGATAGTCTCTGTGAGAGTTTCATAGATTTCATTTAAATAAAAGACTAAGAAATTGTATAGACTGGCTCTAATTTGTACCCTAGACAATTCAAATTTTCACACTAGTTTAGTCCACAAAAATTCAACAATTTACAGTGAAGTAAATTATGTTACGGTTTCTGTTACCTTCTGATCTGGGTAAGCAGATCCTGAGTTGGGGGTTCTTCCTGTCTAATCTAGGTTCTGGTGTGCCAGTTTGCTCTGAAATTTCAATTTTTTTATGTATCTATGAAAGCCATGATTTTCAATTTTTCCATCTTTTGCCTATAGTAGATACAAAGTGGACAGTTTCCAGGTTCTCTACATACTGGAATTGAAAGTCCATTATTCCAAAGTTTTTGAGATATTTTGGTAGTATTTTCTTTTCTTTTCAGTCTTTCTTAAGTTCTACTTTACAGACAAGGGAATGTTAGAGAAAATTCTAGTTACAGACAAGGGAATGTTAGAGAAAGAAAAAGAGAAAGAGAGGGAGGGAGATAAGGGAGAGAGAGGGGGAGAGAGAGGGAGAGAGAGAGAGAGAAAATGTGTAAGTTTTGGATACCTGCATATAGAAAATCATAAAAAAATTGTTAAATATTTTTGAGCACTTGCTATGTGTTAGTACTTCTGTTTAGTATTTTACACACATTATCTCATTTATTTCTTTCACTAACTTAAGGAGTTTGCAATTTTGACTCATATTTCATCTAAGAAAAGGTGGCACAATATGCTCCATGTGTTTTCTTAATGACATCGAATTAACAAACAGCATTAGGAATTCAAATCTAGAATGATTTAATTCTATAGCTCTATTCTTAAAACTCTATTCCATCAAGAAACACTATTAAAGATCCTTGGGAATTTCTCCATTAAATCATTAGCATAAGAAGAAAATCCTTAATTTGTACTTTTCAGTTACTTTGCATATACCACACCTTTAGATTGTTTTTCCTGTGTGAGAGAGGATAGGCAATGAGCAAAAATTCATGAAATACATTTCAGAAGGGATTGATCTAGGCCTAGAGTAGGATTTCCTCTTTTCTATAGTTGCACTGCATAGAAGGCAAGAAAATAAAAATTAATATCATATGCTAAAATCTGCCAAATGATGAAGATGAGTATAGATTGGAATCCATGTTAGTTATTTTAAAGTAAATGCAAATATGTCAAGTAATGTAGATGTCAATATGATAATAGCTTTGAAGTCACAGGTAATTTTTAGCAGATAAATTTCTCTGTTTTTTGTCACAATTTGTAACTTGTTTACAAGGGTGGCTACAGATTTCATTAGATTGTAACATTCATTGATAATAATGAACATTTTATAAACTAGTCATAATGTGTTATTTGTTCAGGTAGCCACATAGTTATAAAGAGTAGTCTGGTCGAGAGACATTTTCAAATAAACATGGAAATCTACTTATGTAAAGTATGAAAATTTATACAATTTCCCCCCAGGATTTAAATATTTTATGTCTTTTAAATTGTGTTTGGAATAAATATTTAGTTTCAGGTACATAAGTTGTCTGATAGAAATAGTTGAATGTTTTTTTCTTGTTAAATGATATGATATGCAATATGTGTCTCAATTGAAAATATGGTAGAAATAACTAGCTAGCATAACCATTCCTTACCGTAAATGATTTTAACATAAACTAGGTACACAAATTTAAAATAAAGCAAAAATATTGTCTTTTACTACAATTAGTTTTTAGTTACTACATTTGACATTTAGCTACTGTGTAATTATTTTTTTCATTCTGGAATGCTCTTCTATGTGTTCTTTTGTCTAAATATTGTTTGAATTTCTGACACATTACATGTAAGAATATATTTTCAAATTTTCTCTAGATAAAATAGTGTAGGTCTTTATGAGATTAAAACCCAAATCTGTAGTTGTAATAAAAATATGTTAGAATATAATATTGTGTTTATGATTCTTCAGTTGACCCACAGTAAGAAGCCAAGATTGATAATAATATTATCTTTATTTCTAGAAAATTCTCAGAAAAACTGAGACATAAAAATGGACAAATTTTCAAGATTTATATTGATAACTTGTGCAGATAAAAATAGTATGTTCGAGTACCATGATATTTGCGGTAATAACTCAATTTAGCACCTCTTATCTTTGGCTAATTATATCATTATTTCTAAAACAGGATCAAGAGATGTGTCACAGAATCCTGAGAATTCTTTATAAAAATACTATTTTTCTTTTCAATTATAACTTAATAAAATTAATATTTTTATATGCTGGACATTTTACTTTTGAATACTATACTATAATTTCAAGTCTCCTATATTTTATTTACTTTTGCATTTATTCTAAGCTCTATTTCTTGGATATTATGGGCTAAAGAAGTAAGAATAGAGCTCATTTTTATGTGCAAATAATGCACTGTACAAACAAAGGATTTTCCAGTGATTCTAGCACTTAAACTTGATGGTAGAAATTAAGCTTAATAAGTTTATAAAGAGTTACAAAGCATGGGGTCAGGGAGGAGGATCTCTTCTCTTGAAGGCATTCTTATCTTTGTTGAAAATAACACTTGTTATCAGTAAAACACCATTCATCTTGTTATTTTTAATGTCGTAATTTGAGATTTTACTACTTTGTAATTTGTCAAATGAGAGTTTTAACATTATAAGAGAATAATTATCATAAGGAAATTATACCTAATTTTATGTCACAATTCTAAATATTTTCTAATAAGATCATTTAAATCTCTGAAGGATTTATAATATTTTCCTTCTGATAAAAACTTAAATTTGAGAAACATTGCTATTTAGGAAACATGAGGGACTGAATGGTGTGATTCAACTCATAATACTGCAATTATGATTCCACAGAGCAGTGATTAAAAACATAGCAGTTTCTAGCACATACACTTTGTAGTACATCAAAGAGTTTGCATTTGTTGTTCATTGAAAACAAACACAAAAGCCATCCGGTAAATAACTTGGTAGTTAAGCCCTTATTTTTACTCTTGCCTTCAAACTAAAAAGCAAAGGAAATCAAAGCTGTCACACTTGAATTAAACTGTTCTTTGGATCTAGACTGTTGGTGTAAAGTTTTATTTGGCTATATATATTCACTTTATTTTAAAGTGTCTAGTGCATGGATAACGTTTCAGGTTCATATAAGGACTTCACTGTGAAACAGACATGGCTATTGATAATAACTGGATCTGCTGTGTGTGCTGGTACATGCCTATAATTCCAGCATTCTGGGAAGTGGATGCAGTAGGATCACAAAATCAAGCCTTGCTTGGGAAACACACACACACACACACACACACACACACACACACACCACAATAGATCTATGTTATCAAAGAGAAATTATTGGACAATTTATATACTCGAGTTTACCTTGGTTGTCAGGATATTTGGACTGGTAGATTCTAACTTATTCCCAGGTTCCAAGAAATACATTAACCTTGTAATTTTATTCATTTATTTAACTATGTTTTTAAATATTTATTTATTTGATCATAATAATTACATTCACCTTGGAGAATCAGTACATGTATGTATCATATCTTAAAAACCATTATGTTTTCTAGGAATTCCAGAAGTTACACGTGCGTGCAAAATCAATTAAATCTTCACTATATTCAATGATTCCTGAATCTACCACACATGGCTTTCTGTCTTGTATTGTCTTTTTTGTAGCTTCTTATGCTTGTGGTTCTCACCTTTGGATCATCCTGGAAGATTTAAAAATTCCCCATACTCAGGACAAAACACAAAACAAATTTGCAGCTCTGAAAGTGAGAAACATTCATCAATAGTTTCTAAAACTCTCAGAACGATTCCAGTGTATGTTAAGATGGAGAACCACTGCCCTAAGACATGTTTGCCTGAAATGGAAGATCATTTCACTTCTTTAAAGATCATGAAACAGCCAGATTCTTTAGACTTTCACAATCCTTTTTCAAACCAGAACAATTGTTTCATTTTCCTTATTATCACCTTTCTTTGCTTCCTTCAGAGTGAGATGTGTGTCCCCTCAGCACAGCAAAATTTATTTCTGAATCTCATCTCTTACTCCTCACACTTAATGACTCTTTTAGGTCCTTAATACATTACTCATTTGCAATTAGCTTTTCAACTTTCCTATTCCATCAAGTTCTTTCATATCTAAGATATCAATAATAATAAATTTTAAAAACTGAATGAAAGAGTGATTTGGATGTAAGCTTCCCCCACGGTGAAGTATTTTGATAAGAAATCTTGGGTGTTAGTTTTGGTACAGGATATTGGAAAAATATTACACTTGAACATATTTTTACCTGTTATTGTTCTTACGTAGTTTAAGGAGTTTGAATCATACACTGCACATTTTATACAGAAATTACAAGATAAACAGATTAACTTCTTAGGTTCTAGGTTATTAGAACACTGACATATCTAATATCCCCTCACTAGAAACATTTTTTAAGGAGGATAACATCAATTTAGATACTAGAGAAGACTCAAAAAAGTTTAAAGGAGCTTCAGGTCAGAATCAAATTATAAACAAAGGAGGAGTCAAGACTACATAAGAACTGATAGTAGATTGCTTTTAAGAAAGGTTGTGCTATATTGTACTTCACCAATATAAATTATGTGCTTAAATTTCCCAAGAATGTAAGGTTGTTCTAGGAAATCATGCTAGCTAGATAAGTATAAAGTGACTCTTTTCCTATTGTTTCATTTGCATTTATGTGTGTTATTATGTGTGACCATACCTTCCAGCCTTTTGATGTCCTTATTACCTTCCATTCATTCATATTTCTTCCCATTTGTTCCCAATTTTTTTGTTGATCTATAAGAATGGCTCGCTTGTGGTCCTCATCTAAATTACTCATTCATGAGTAAAATTTCCTCCCGTTTCATTTTAACTTGTTTGTAATTTTTGCCTGTAAAATGTATTAATATGGTTATAATTATCATTTTAAAGTAATTTTTGTCTTTTAATAATATTTATTTTTCATGTTCCTGCCTTATTGAGCAGACTCTGCCAGCTGATCCTCCATTTTCTGACTTCTGGATTTATCTGAATTATTTTTTCTGCGATATCACTTTGATTTTTCATCTATCCCCTGCATTTATATTTAAAGGCTTCACAGAACCAAGTTAGAAATAAATAAATATTGTATATTGTATATCACTTCAATGAACTCCATGTCTGGTTGACTTGATTAACCACACACTGACTTGGTGTGATGATGAATTTTCCCTTTATTATGATTTGTTTTCCTCGCTTGAGAATACAGAGTAATGTGATTGGTATTATTTTGACATTATACATGTAATTGTTTTCACTTATGTGGATAATCCTGGAATGAGTCAACTTCAGTGAGAGTTGTAGAGCAATATTTATTTTCTAATTCTATCAATAATTCAGCAATATCACCTTTAGGTCTTTCATAAAGTAGTTTTTAACCAATAAATTGTCCTTATGTACTTAATGTAATGTGTCTAAAGAAAAAAGGAAAATTCTACATATTTATTTTCTTTTAGTTATAATATTTTAAAGAAAGGAGATGACTTTTGATTGAATTTGAATAGTAATATTTTTCCAAATTTCTCTATTTTCGGGATCATTCTATGGTCAAGTATATTAACTGATTCTTTGTATTTGAAATCACCACATAATTATTATTTTAGAGCCGTAGATTGCCACAATTTCATCAGTGGGGGCCTTACTGAGTGGCTGTCAATCCTTTTGATATGATCCCAACAATTTCTAAATTTGCTTTGTCACAGAAAAAGGATCCCAGGTTTTTGGTGTATTTTTTTTTTTTTTTTTTTTTGTCTTTTCGAGACAGCGTCTCACTGTGCAGTTCAGGCTGGACTTGAACTTACTTTGTGGCCCAGGCTGGCCTTAAACTCACAGTGATCCTCCTGCTTCAGCCTCCCAAGTCCTGGAATTACAGGTGTGTGCCACCACACCTGGCTGGTGTATCTTTCCTAATTGAAATCTTTATCTGGTAATTTCCTCAAGGTTTCTTGGTCCCTTTAATGAAGAAAATATATTTGAAACAAAAATATATGTTCTAGGGCCACTCCTTGCACCTAGGTTACATTGATTCATGTCATTTCAAGTAACAGTTCTAGATGATGTATAAGATTAAAAAAATATATTGTATTCCAATTCTTTTTTATCATTGCCAAGATATTAAAGTTTACTATTATATCTACATTTTATACTGAAAATCAATCCAAAAAGTACAAGTGACTTCTAAATTAAATCATTTTTATCATTGCCAAGATATTAAAGTTTACTATTATATCTACATTTTATACTGAAAATCAATCCAAAAAGTACAAGTGACTTCTAAATTATAAAAATATTTCCAAAATAATGATACAAATATCAATACAAAAAAATGAAAATTCTATATGTGTCAGTTTTCCAATACTATAAAAATCTGAGATAATCAGCTTACAAAACAGAAAGGTTTTTTGGCTTATTGCTTTGGACCTGTGGTGAGGTAGGGCTCCATGGTGGAGAAAGTGTGGAGGACACCCTGCTCACCTCATGGTGGCTGAGAAGCTCAGAGAGAGAAAGAGTAACCAGAGTGTTAGTATCTGCTTCAAGGGCGTGTCCCCAATAACCTAACTCGGTCCCACTGGCTCCCACATATGGAGGGTTCTGTCATTCCTCAACAAGTTCATTAGCAGGGATCAAATTTTAATGGCTGGGCCTTTAGGAAACTTCCAACATTCAAACTATAGATTGTGCAAAGGTTACATTTTTTTTTATAAACCGGTTACATTTGTTAAGTTCCTTTTGTCCTTAGAATATATTACACTAAATTTTTGTTAAGGCTTTTGTTTTAAATTCACATGGTACATTTTTTCTTTGAGTTGTTTTTACTAGATTTTTTTATATGGTTGGAATCATTCATTTCAGTTCTATTTTACATTATAGGTTTGAAAATTCCTAAGTGTTTTCCAAAGATTACTTTTCAGTAAATAAAAAATAAAATTGACTTAGATGGTTTTGTTATACAAATGGTCTCTATTCCTGTAGGTAGTGTTACTTGTTTCATACTTAACTTACAATTTTTTAAATGAAAATTATGTGCCTGTATAGACACATACTGTATTTTTCTCTATTTCTTAGAGAAAATAATATATATATATACATAATATGTATGTATACATAATTTGCCTTTGCTTTTAAAACTATGTATCTCAACTACATAAATTGCCAGAGGTTATTTTTATTTTTTTTACAGTTACATATTCCATGATTTATTCTTGCACTATTTAATCAACATTTTGTTTTTGGATATTTGAAATCTAATATTTTGTTATTAAAGTAACATAATAACTATATATATATATAGATAGATAGATATAGATATAGATATAGATATAGATATATGTGTAAGTTTTTCTGTAAAAACATAAACCTCAACATTGTGCATGGTTACTTTCTTATATTAAATATATTTTTTCACTGACAAATTCTTTCCCTTTTCATCTTTTTCATTTCTTATATTTTCATAATGTACAGAGTTAGTGATGGTTATATTACTATTTACTAATTAGATTTTTAAGATATTTAGATTGGATTTTGGCTGAATTAGATCAAGCATTAAACTACACACTAATGGATAATAAGACTTTGGGGGATAAGAGTATTAGTTTATATAAAGTAAATTGCCTCATATTAGAAGGACCTTTGTCATTATCATTGTATGTATTTTATATTAAATTTTGATGAGAATTAATCAAAGGGTAGAATAAAGTGGCTATTTGTTTGCTTCAGATTCTATTTCTATTCAGTCATGATCTTCTACTTATAGCACAGATCTGGAAACTTGCCAATTGTATTTACCAAACTCACATAAAATTTTATTAATGGTACATATGAAAAAGACTACTGGAAGTAGAATGAAAATACATTTTTGCCTTTCTTTTCTCCTTTTAATAATACTTTAGTTAATATGAATTGTGAACAAGCAAATGCTGGGTTTCTCCTCAAAGAGCAAGTTTCTTGAAGTGTTGATGTCCTTGAGACCTTCTGGCGTTCCCAGCAGGAGATTGTCCACCCGCTCCATTTCCTGTAACAGCAACATTAGGCACTGCAGAAGCTACAGCAACAGCAGAACGGTAGGCAAATTGTTATGGTTGTGTCTAGATGTCCCCACAAACCTCATGCAGTCATGGGGAGTGGGCTTTTCAGAGGTGGCTGAATCTAGAGTTTGTGATTGATTCATGATCCAGTGCTGGGATTAAAGGTGTGAGGGCTACACCCACCCTAGGGCGGGTAGCCTGCATACAATGTAAGAGACAGAAAGAGTCTTGTTCCTTGCTTGTTGCTTTTGCTGTCTTCTGCCACCATGAACTGTTACCCCTCTGCCATGTGCCATGCTGCCTTGGAGCCAGCTGATTGTGGACTGAAACATCTACAAACTGTGAGCTAAATAGACATTTCCTCCTTTAACTTCGGGTGTCAGGTATTTCGGGCTCAGCAATGAGAAAAGAGGCTAAGACACAAATGTACATTTATAGGTTTCTAGATGAAAAAATGGTGTAGGCTCTTGGTTTTGGGGGTGCTTAGTGGTTAGATTTTCAGCATCAACACTAAATGATTATTGTACACTCTGGATAACAATATTTTCATTTTATATTCTTCTAGTCCAAGGGTTGTATTTAATGTTACTTATTTTTGAATAAACTCATTTTATCATATTTTCTCTTCTAAGCTGTCCAACAGTTTTATTAAATTGCTTTCCCTTTGAAATCTTGAAGGGAATTTTCCTGTCCATGAACTAAAATATATATATATATATATATATATATATATATATATATATATATATCATAGCCTAGATTTCTTTTTTATTCATATTTGCCTGGTAGATTTTCACCCTTTTTTCCTAATCACTCTATCTTTATTGTAGGTCATATATACCTAGGTCTTATTTTATGTTTTGATCTGCTTGAATTTCTGAATTTAATTATTAAATTTGTAAAATATTTATTTTATAAATTTATATTACAGTTTAACAACTACATTGAAAAGCAATCATCACTAACATTTATTTTACCTTATGGCAACTTTTAACTTTTAAATTTAGATTTTGTATTAGTCAATTTTTTGTTGCAGAGACAAAATGCATGACACATAATTTAAAGGAGAGAACATTCATTTTGGCTCACAGTTTCAGAGGTTTCAGAACATAGCTGAATGGTTTCAAGGCAGAAACATCATGGCAAAGCACAAGGTGAAGCAACGTTGTTTACCTGGTGGGATACGGGAATCAGAGGGAGCAAGAGAGCCTAAGAGAGAGGAAGCCGTCAAAGGCAGGCCCCCAGTTATCTGCCTCCTCTAACTGGGCCTCACCTCCTAAAAACATGTTCAGCTGTGCTACATGCTCAGCACATGAGGTTAGTTCTCTCATGATCCAATTTCCTGTCTGTGCCCCACCTGTGAGCAAGCCCTCAACACCTGAGTCCTTGGGAGCACTTCCTATATAAATTATAACAAATACATTTCAATGTATTTTAAGTCTCTGCTATTCTAAGAATCATTTCTCTCTGCTTATTTGTATCTTTAAATTGCATTTCATGTTTTCCTTCTTTTATCTCATTTTTTGCTCCCTACAGCTTTGATGTACTTCAGCTGATTTAAAAGTTAAGCATTCTCTTTTTATGTACTTGTGGTATTGCCCTATCTGCTTTCATTTCTACTGTTCCCTCCTCTTCTATCCTACTATATTTTCCTTATTATTAGTCTCATAGCAAATGAAGTATAGAACACATTGAATTTCCAGAAACCTATGTTCAAATATAGGAAATTATTTGCAGGTTTTTGTTACAACTGAATTTCATCAGTGATGGATTCTAAACCCAGTATAGAGATTTAGGATTCAAAAACATTGTGGATATACATTTTGAGATATACTTAATGGTGTTTTATGAAGCATGTTAGTCATCCTGACTCTGTTTCCTAAATTTTCAATATGCAATAAAACCAACTACTTAATATAGATCTTTAGCGACTAATAATAATAATAACATGGTAGATACTAGATAAAAGATAACAATAATTTGTGCTTATAATATATCATGAGTATAGTAGGGATTTGTTCTCAGCTACTGCCTTTTTAATACAATAGAATATGTTTTCAATGGTACAGAATAAATCGGTTTTGCAGGGTACAGCATTATTCCTCACTCTTGACTCACTGAGAGTTAACTGGAATATCAGACATTCGATTTACAAATTATATTCTCCAATACCAAATTTGGAAAATAATGTTAACAAGTACAAACACTATTCTGGGTGTCCTCCTTTTTTGAGCCAATGATAGGTGGCTGTGACTGGATATTCTGTTTTCATAAATTTTTAAAGAGATCAGTTTATTTGATAGTAGTTTGTTCTTGAAACTGCCTGTCATTTATCACATTGCAGGCCTCTTTCTGTTATGTCTTCAGAGCGTGTATATTTTTGGAATCCTTGTTCTGAAGTAAAAGATAAACTGTCATCCAAGACATATAGTGCGTTAACATAAGCAGCATAAATCTCTTGTGCTCTCCCATAAATATCCCTTTGTGACTGGATCTTGGGATTTCCTAGTACCGAATGTGCTTTTGGTTGTTGATACTCCTCAGCTAACATCATTAATCAAATGAGTTTATGAGCAAAAGCATAAAATGTCCATTGATATTTTCCATAACTTGTTAGATGAAAGGTAGACTTTAATAAGAAGAGCTGCTGGATGATGTCTAGATTTCCAAGGGAATTTTACTCCCTTTCCTGATCAGGTTGTCTGCCAATTCGAATCCTCATCTCCCTTTCCCAATAACCTTTCCTCCCAGAAAGGAAGTATATCCATTTATAGATATAGATAGAGAGATCTCCACCTATATCAAAATATAGTTTCCAAAATTACGAGGTGTTTTCACTCATGACAATGAAGTAGAAAACATAAAGTCTTATGGGATGTAGAAAAATAGCCCAGTGGTTTGTGCACAAGCTCTGAAATTGCACTGCCTGAAAACAGATCTCATTTCTATCAATCACTAGTTGTGTATTCTGGGCAAATTAAGTAAACTCTGTTTCAGTGTTTCATATCTTTTTTTTTTTTTTTTTGTGGGTACCGGGGGTCGACCTCAGGACCTTGCGCGCCAGGAGGCGCCCGTGCCGCTGAGCGATATCACCGGCCCCTTTTTCATATGTGGGTTCCAGGAGTCGAACTCGGGCCCTCGCGCTTGCCGGGCAGGCGCTTAAGCCGCTGAGCCATCTCACCAGCCCCTCATATCTTTAAAAAATGAAAATAATAGTAACCAATTTCACTGGCTCGGTGTAAATCTCAAATAAGAACATTTATACAGTATAAGGTTCTTAGTTTTGTATCTGATTTGCAATGAAATCCATCAAATAAAATAATGTATGAGTCAACTGCTTTTACACAGGTGCAACTTATTAAAATGACATATGCAAATTCATAGAATTTATAGGAAGGCTCTCAAATCAAATTTATAGAAAATTCCCCAAGGTCAAAGACCCAAACCAGCCAACAACAAGTATGGCACAATAACAGATATGAAACAATAATAACTCTAGTATTTAAATGAATTATAAATGGATCACTGTTGTCTTTACCTACTGATTAAACTTGTGCTCCAGGATACATTTTTTGTAAGCTCTGCTAGAGTATTTCCAAGAACATCATGATTCCAACCATCAAATGTCCCAAATTTCTGCCATGACACATAGCAGTAAAAACATAAGCTCCATAAGAATAATTTTTTGAGGAGCCACAGTTTGAAATGAAATCTTATTAGTTTATTTTATGGGCTGGCCCTAGATCATATGCTTGCATCTTGATTGCAACGTCTGCTTAAAATCTCTTTTCTACTATTACATTAAGAATGCTTAATTATGTTAGCATATTATAAACTTTGCATATGATTTCAAATATCCTATTTATAAAGTTGGTAGAAGTAGAATTTACTAAACTAGTGAGTTTAGGAATGTAGGTATTGAACACACAGATGTGTGAAAATTGAGGTGCAGTAAGTAAATATACTGATTATAAATATGCAGAGTTTATATAACAGAGCACAATATGATGAGAACCAAGATTAACCTTGGTAGGCAATGATCCCAGTTTCTTTGATTACAGAACTGGATCCTTTTCCTAATGACACTGTAATAAAAAGTAATTGATGGTAAGCATGGATCATTCCAGGTAAAATCTTACAAATTGTATGTAACAGCACACTTTATGGATCATGTCAGAGGAATTTAACATAGAAAATATAGAACACATTCACACAGAGGAGTATTTGGGTAGAAACGCAATAGATTCTTCTACTTGACTGTATTTAATTCTATTAAGTTACCACATACACTTGTTATTGACTGATTTGGGGCTTTGACCTTGGGGAAATTTCTATAAAGTTGGTTTGAAAGCCCTCTTACAAATTCTATGAATTGGCATATATCATTTTAATAAGTTGCATCTATGTAAAAGCAGTTGACTCAGATTATTTTAATTTCTTGTTGGTTCCATAAAAATCATCACAATTTTAGCAGTTTAAAACAATACAAATTTATTTTTTCACAGATCTGCAGATTAGAAATCTCATACAAAGTTTCACTGAACTATAACCACAGTTTTGGCAGGACCGCATTCCTTTGTGAAGGTGTTAGGAAAATGACCCTTTTCTTGTTAATAGAGGTTGGTGCTCATTTTCTTGGTCATAAGACTGAAGTTATTTTTTCCTTTCTAGGTGGCAGCCAAAGCACATTTCTAGCCCCAAAATACTTCCTACATTTCTTAGCTCATGGCTTCACCTCAGGCTTCACCTCAGAAACCAGTAGTTGAGGGTTGAGTCACTCTCATGATTTGATAATTTCCTCCCTCTTCTATTATTTATAACAAGGTTAAAGGATACAAAGTTAATGTACAACTATTAGCTGTTCTGTGATATTCTACCAATGGAAATTTATAATTTAAAATTAAAACAATACTGTTTATATCAATGCCAACAAATAAGGAAACATTTAGACATAACTCTAACAACATATGGGTAAGAGCTATATGAGGACATTATCAAGCTTCCATTAAAGAAACAAAGTCCAAATACACGTAGAGACATGTTGTGTGTATAAACAGGGAGAGGTGATATTTTCAATATACTAGTTCTTCCCAAATTTTTCTATAGATTCAATACAATTCCAATCAAAACTTCAGCAAGTTATTCTGTGACTATCAATGAATCAATTCAAAGATTGTAAGTTGAAAAGAAAACAAAAGACCCAGAAAAAAACAACATAACATTTAAGTTAGAGTACAGAGCAAACTGAATTCTAAGCTTACGCTTAACCTATAGTAATTAAACCACTGTACTATTGGAAAAATAATAGAAAAATAGATAAGTGGGACAAAATAGGAAGCACAGAAATAAATTGTTACAGATTAAACCAACTTCTCTTTGACAAAAGAGTTAAGGAAATTCATCCCAGAAAGGGTAGGACTTCTAGTAAACAGTATGTGGAAAAAACTGAGCAGCCAAAATCAATCAATAAATAGATAGATAAATAAATAAATAAATAAATAAATAAAAATTTAAAAGGAAAAAAGAGAAAAAATAAACTAGACAAGGACTCTACAGCCTTATAACAATAAATACAAAATGAGAATTGAAAACTATGAAACTTCTGAAAAATAACTTCAAAAATCTAGGTAACTTTTTATTTGGTAGTGACTTTTTAGATACAATATGAAAACATAAAGAGTGAACCCTAAGGTAAACTATTGACTTTTGTTCATTGAACATATATTCTTTCTACATTATAAACTCATTTAAAGGAAGGCCCAGTGAATTTGAAAATGATATGGATATAAACAGTCTTAGGGAACCCAACCAAATGTGATACAAGACCTGAGGGTCTCTCTGAGGCATGATCATATGTCTTGTATGAAATCCCCAAACAAGAAGATGGTTAGAAGGGAGAGAAAAGCCTAAGGCCATATCACCCTGAATGCGCCCAGTCTTGTCTGATCTCGGAAGATAAGCAGGGTTGGGCCTGGTTAGTACTTGGATTGGAGATGATAGAGAAAAAATGTTGGCGTTAGACTTGCTGAGATTTGTAATAAGAAAAACTTTAGAACCCAAATTGCACTCATAGTAGAAGGAGGATGACTACATACTGAAGTGGCAAAACATCAAGAAAAGAAAAACAATGAAGATCTTTTTCTCACAGGGAAAGAAGAATGTGTATAAAGAAATCATACTTCAGCAAAAAAAACTTTAGAAAAAATACATTACAGATTATATAATAAAATCTTAATTGCTGTGAAAGAAATAAATCTCAACTTTTTCATATAAAGTAAAATACAACTCAAGTATATGGATGAAATAAAAATATTTGCAATAATATGAATACTAAGAGAATTTATAATTTTTTCAACAACAAACAAAAATTAAAGTTTAGATTTCAGTGAAAAAAATTACAGAAAGGCATAAATTGCAAGAAAAGAGATATTTGTCAGATATCCAAACAATCTAAAGCTCGGAGAAAAACTAGAATTTATGAGACCTAAAACCTATGAAAATTTATTGTACAAAGGAGGAAACAGAGGGAAGAGTAGGCAATCCATACAAGAATCAGTTATAGTATATATGAATACTCTTGTTCCAGAGATTGCAAAATATTTCGACGTATATCTTGATTTTGCCCATTGCAAATGACCACCTCTTATTTTACATAAATTTAAAAACCTCATGTAGTTTACCACCTAATCATGTTAAAATTCCATTTGTAATGTTTAGCAAGCCCAAAGCCATTAAGTGCCAACACCCCAAGCATCTTCAAAATCCAGAAGTCATTTACATACCGGATCATACCATTATCCATTAGCATCGTCCAAGAAGTATAATTTTAGATTAACCTTTAGTTTCAAAGTGTAAGAATATATTAATTAAACTGTGTTTAAAATTATACATTTGGCAATTCTTTTTTCTTCCTGCAAAGCTAACCTATAGTAGCATGGAATATTTTTCAGTAATAAAATGAAATGAATTATGCCATGAAATGACAAGAAAACCTTTATGAATATTCCTATATGTCACAAACACGAACTAAAAAATATAACAAATAAAAAAATAGGAAAGGGGATCTAGAAATAGAGGAAAGTGGGTGGGGAGGGTTAGAATATTCTGTTCTTTATTTTGTTTTGTTTTGTTTTGTTTTCAGTCCTTTTTCTCCCATCACACTTATTTCATCTGGTTAAAATTACAATCCTTCCCTGGGATGTCAAGCCTTTAAATATTGTTGGGCAGCTATTATTTATAGTTTTCATTTAGTTAAGCCACACCTTTTGTGGTTTATTTCAATCATTGCTCATAAATCAATCCTTCTGTCCTTAGAAAACTGAATAAAATAGTGTGTCACCTGTTTTTTAGTTGGACTTTTTTTTGTGTGTGTGCTGAGATTGGCATGGCAACTCTCAGTACAAAACTGCAGACTTCACTTCAAAAAGTTACCCCTGGCTGCAAAAAGACACGATAGCCTAAGAGCATTTCAGAAAGACCCTCAGTAAGTGACATTTCTGCAAATCATTACTTGACCTGGTAAATACAACAGTTCTTGGTAGGTAAAATGGAGCCAGAGAGAAGATTGTTGTGAACAATTGTTACATAGATTTTTACTACTTGGTAAAATGATGTTTAGAGCTTTTAAGAGAATGATTTATATATTTCTTTATTTTCCTTATTTACATTCTTAGTTTCTGTTGATTTTTAGTGTTGTAATTTCTTATCACACACATATTAAAAATTTAATACTGATAAATAGCTAGCTTACCTTTTGTTGACATTTACTTAACATTTTCAAGCGAAATGCTCTATATTTTATTGTAAAGAAATTGAACTTTTGATAATTAATATATTGTAAACATTCTTAATAATCATATGGTGTAGAATTTCCTCTCTCATAATCATAGGATTTCTGATTTGCAGATACTATATGAGAAAACCTTCTCAAGATGTTTCAGAAATTCAATAACCTTTTTTTTTTTTTTTTTTTGGTAGGTACCGGGGGGTCGACCTCAGGATCTCGCACGCCAACAGACACCCGTGCCGCTGAGCGATATCACCGGCCCCTTTTTCATATGTGGGTTCTGGGAGTCGAACTCGGACCCTCGCGCTTGCAAGGCAGGCGCTTACGCCGCTGAGCCATCTCACCGGCCCTCAACAACCTTTTTGTCACATTTAGACTAAAATATTCTATGAGACAAAAAGGAGATTGGGTAAATTATTAGGCTGATGTGGGAAGATGGTTATATTTTTTCTTATCATTTACTTTTTTCAGCTCTTCTGAGTTTAACTTCAATTAACCTCTTGTGTTGCACACGTAAATTATCTCCCTCCAGAAATCACTCCCTAAACACAAGTTCTCCCAAAAAAGGAAGGATTTGCCCATTCTACCTTCTTGGTCTCATCTTTTTCCTTTTCGCCATGCTATTTACGTATTTGCTCTACTGTTTAGACATGTAGTTTCTCTTTCCTCTCTAGTTGATATACACTATGTTATTTTAATCATTTCCACCACATACCTATTCCAACCTGACTAAAATTGCACACTACTCCGGGAATGTTCATCCTTTACGTAAGTGGAAACATCCTGTACAGGTCTCATTTACCTAAGGCACTTTTATTGTAGTTTGTTGTAACCTTAGCCCATAAATTAACCCTTCTGTCATAAGTCAGAAAACTGAATAAAATAGTGTATTCCTTGCTTTCTAGTCTGATGGTTTGTCTTGCTGAGATTGGCAAAACAACTGAGTACAAAATTGCAAATCTCACTTGAAAACTCACCTCTGACTCCAAAGCACACAATGGTATAATATCCTTGTGGAGCGATGTTTATCAAGAAGACCTCTCCTTTCCAGGCTACTGTATCAGGACAATATTAGGTGGAGGAAAATGGGGTAGAACAGATATGATAAAGAATAATAGGGAGAACTGAAGGGTTTTGTGTTTGTGTGTGTGTGTGCGTGCACACATGCACCCTCTATACTTGCTGTTTTTACACACAGTTTTCAACACTCTGAGAAAAATCCCATTACCTAGACTAGAAAATATAAGTTCACACTAAGTTATAACCTGATTCTTGATTTTGGTAGTAGCCTTTTCCTTGTTTTGAAATGGGAGCCATAGAGCAATGACCCTTAGAATAAGTACTAGGCTTCGGCAAGCATAGTTTTAGATTTGTTTTGTTCAGATCTAAAACTGAACTTGGTGTTCTTATTTCCGTTTTTAAATTATTTTCTGAAGTTCACCATCATAGGTTGTATGTCACAGTTCCCAATTTATTGATCAGGAGCTGTATAGGGCTGAGGAAGAGAGAAGAAATAATCTAATTTAAAGTGGCTGGTGAAGACATCTGTGCACCAAATAGGTGGATATATACAAAAAAGAGAAAATGTCTTTAAAATGCATATATTGAATTAATGACACTATTAAACTTATGTTAGCATTTTTATCTTTATGTGTTTTCTAAATACATAGAAATCGAAGATGTAACTTTTTGTGTGATGTTAAAAATTATGTTTGGGCCGGTGAGATAGCTCAGTGGCATAAGTGCCTACCTGGCAAGCGCGAGGTCCTGAGTTCAACTCCCGGAACCTACATGAGAGAAAAGGGCCGGTGATATCACTCAGCAGCACGGGCGCCTGCCAGCGCGCAAGGTCCTGAGTTCGACCCCCGGGACCCACAAAAAAATAAAAAATAAAAAAATAAAAATTATGTTCAATAAATTTTAAAACTTCCATACTAGATATATTCTTCAACTCCTTCATATCTGAAATTAAAAACTTTATTGACTCTCAGAAAACTGATAATTTTTGTTAAACAATAGTTTAACTCACTCTTGCCATCACTTAAATTAATTTATTCATCTTAGTTTCATTCTATTTTCCCAAAAATACATGCACATTTTTTCTCCTTTTTCTTATATTCTATATATCATCACATTAAAAAGTTCTACATACTTATTAATATTTCTATGCCTTACTTTGTGAGACTATCCAGTATTCTATCTGACTGTTTGAAGCATTTCTTGTCATAATTGCAAAGAATTGATATCCAAGTGTCAAATTCCTAAGGTTTGTCCTGGATTTGACTTTGAAGTGAGTTCTAATGCAGAGAACATGTGCTCTATCCCTGGGCATCACAATTCTTTCAGTACCAGTTACATTAACAATTACTGCGGGACATGTAATGGATGCTGTGAGGTAAGTAGAAGAGAGGTAGATCTCAACTAGCAAGGCCTTGAAAGTGAAACTAGATAAGAACACTTTGGGGAAAAAAAAAAAAAACACTGAAAAGTGAGGAGTCACTGTTTTTACAAGTCTAAAAGCATAGAAGCAGGCTGAATTTCTCATGCCCCAGTGATCCCAGATAAGTTATTTGGAAGGAAAATTTTCCAAAGTTTATATAAAAATGAATCATCATAAAGTATCTTTACCCTCATCATTTATCTGCGTAGTTTGAAAAAATAAACATATATTTCCTGTGCTTTTGCCAATAGTACATTTCCCGTTTCTTCAGTAATTGCATGTATCTGTGTGCGTATGCGTGTGCGTGTGTGTGTGTGTAGCTACTATGCTCTATTACTGTGTCAGGCATCAATAAAACACCTTATCTTTATATCACTCACTACAGCAAACATCAACTTGATACTATATTAGCCTGTATATCATGTCTCTTTATTTTTAAGGAACCTATGATCTACTTAAGAAAATAAGACATGTTGTTCCTTGCTTTCTCAACACAGCCATGTACTGAGAAACAACTAAAAGCATTACCAAGGTGCCAGCTTTGTTCTTAGAAATAACAATACATATAATGTGACTCAGAATGTTTCAAAGAGAGCAAGATTTAACATAAGACTAAATTTTTTGCCAGAAATATAGTGAGTAATGGAAATATATTGTATTTCATTTTTATTTTTAGATTTTCTTTTGATTAGATAAGCATCTTTTATCAGAGTGTTTACACATGATGGAATTGGCAAAACATGATTTCTTGTAGCGAAAAGCAATAATGAAATTCAAACAGGTTAATTTACTAATATCTTTGTTCAAACAGTAGCATCTTACTGAAATATTCAGTATTAATTTATAAGAGATGAGGAAACTTGAGTGTAATAAATGATTTATTCAAGTATTCTTCCTAGATATGGATATTGGCTTGAGGTTTTCCATCATGCATGTTAAATGACTATCTATCCATCTATATTTATGTATATATCTCTGTAGTTGACTAGTTTCTATGAATAGAAATATATTTAATGAATAAGAAAAAAATTGTATAATATTATTAATATTTTCAGACAAATGAGACACAAAATGTATAATTTTTAAGGCAAATTTAAAATAATAAATTGTTAAGATGCTGGTTGAGAAGTAATTATAAGCAAATGACTAAATAACAATTAATATAGTAGATAACTGTATAGAAAGGTAACATAGCTCAGAATCTAGCTGCAAAGAAATTTCTGATGTGGCACAATAATTATGATCTGGCACTAAATGAATGAGCAGACAAGCATGTCACTGGGAATGCTCAGAAAATCAAAGGATATCAGAAGTGATGGACTATGAACCAAGAGGTTATTTTCTGTCGTCAGCTGCTTGCTTATTCAAAATGTCATTTGTCAGGAGATCCCAGCTAAAGACTCTAGGATACAAGTAAAGTGCTTGAGTCTTCTGAGTTGCAAGAGCAGCCTGGACCTGGTGTACAACTGCAAACTCCAGATGTGTTTCCACTGTGGTAAGAGCAATGTGGCAATACTCCATGTGTCAGCAGGACCTCTGTACAACCTTCAGCACTGATGATTCTCACCTGCAGAAGCACTCATGGGACATGGCACAGGGTCATACTAGGAAGATGGTTTATCACAGTGAACAGGTACACAGCAAAATCAGCAAAGGCAAAAAGGCCACATGAATCACACTTCAGAGGAATCTAAGCATTAACTTTCAAAGTCTCCAGTGACTTTACACAGGTTGCACTTAATTCCCCCAACAAGTTGTGACAGCACATGGTAAATATTCTCTCCTAAGAAAAGCTGTTAGAAACTCAGTGCCCAATGTTTTACTGGGAGCTAGTGATACAGACATCCTCTTCTTAGTTCATACCCAAGTCATGCACTGGCAGAGGTAAAACAAGTATTCATTGTAACCCATATTGTTTGTGAAAATAGTTTAGGCATAGTGAGCCAAATGTGTATGTTTTCAGATGGGTTGAAACCTCCTGTAATACAAATTGCCAAATATGTGTCAAACTTGTTTTCAACAGAGCCTTGTAGGCCTATCTCAAAGGATAAAAGCCAGTTTTGCTATGCTGACTCTTTTCTGCACATATTAATAGAAATTCTACTTTTAACTACATACACTAAATGGCTGTTTCCAAAATATTTCATCATGCTGAAAAATATAGCAATTTATTATATTTTTAATATCTGCTAGGGTAAATTAATTAGGTTGTTCATAGAGGCAACAAGACTGGACCTTTTTCACCTTTGCCACCACCTGCTCAGAGGCCAACGTGTGTGACCACAGTTGTCCAGCCAAAATCCATTTGTGTCACAATGGGGATACTCTATGATTGGAAGAAAATATTGAATTTGATCACAAGGAGAGCATACAGGAAAAAGCTCTTTGTAACCTCATTTTTAATACTGAAAAATTGTAATGACTTAAAAATCTATATACTGGAGAATGAATTAGTATATTACATTAGTGCATTGTAGCATCTTTCCAAAAATGAAAATAAATGGTCAAAAGAAGAATGTATCAAGATGACTTACTTTTACAAATATATGGTTGAATGGAAATTATTAGGTTACAGACCATTACTCAAGATAAAGCTATCAACTTGCATACAATACAAAATATGAGTGCCTACTTATGTGTAATAGAAGGACAAAGTTGCCTGGGAAAAGGAAACACCAAACCCAAACAGTTCTTCCCTTTGGGATGAGAGAAAAGAATAAGATCTGAGAAGACATTAAAAAGGATTTAAATGGCATCTATAATAGTTTGTTCTTTCAAAGATCTGAATCAATTATAGAAAAATGCTAGTATACTATAAATTTGGAGGATAGGAACTTACGTATGTATGATTTAGTTCCCTAAAACCAAACGTCTAGCATGTCTTTTGTAACAAATTCAGAATAGTATCTATGCTTCCACATATATTGAAAGCATTTTAGCCTCTCTCAGTAATAAAGCTAGTTAAAAGTGTCTGCAGTGGACTTTGACACATTTGTTCATATTTCTAAGCAGTATTGCAGTATTAGCAGGATTCCAGGGGAGTTGGAAAAGTATATTCTAAATCCCAAATGTCGAAATAGTATTCATCATAGAGTGAGAATAAAGTGGTGGATAGTCTATAAAGTAGAACATTTTATCAAAGTACATATTGCATTGAGTAGTTAAAGATATGTTTTATTCTAATTTTGCTTCTGGTGAGATCTGGGAAGAATTGATCAGGAAACCTCCCAATTCCCAAGTTCCATATACTCATCCTTCTTAGTAAAGGCTTGCCCAATACCAGATGCTTCAATTTCCACAGAGCATTCTGTCCAGAGTAATAGCAGCTCTCCGTTCTGTGACCTTGTTCCCAGGCAACATTGTGATCCATCTCCTGTGCACACATTCACCTTCTTTGTCAACATTATCTAGGATGACAGGGCAGAAACAGGAACAAATAATCACTATGAGTTTTTAATATTTTCAAAATATAGCTTAATAATTATAAGAATGTTTTAAAGTCTCTGATTAGATGTTAAGAAATTTTCTCAAGCAGAACACTTGATGTATGTCTAACTCTATCCTCCTTCCTAACATTGCTATATTTTTTTTCAAGGCAAAAACCTCAGATTTGCATTTCTTCACATAACATGTTCAGGAGAATAACCTTACCCTTCCTCCTTACTTCTACATTTCTACTAAATATTGTTCCATAATCTCTGGCTGAAACACATTCCCTCTAATACTTTCCTGTGGCTACTGTTGACCTATGTGTATATTTGTTTATTCTGTGTCTTCTACTACAATAAAATTTATGGTAGTTTGGAGGCTGAGACAGAAGGATCTCAAGTTTGAGCCCAGCCTAGGCAACTTAGTGACTTAGTGAGGTCTTGTCTCAGAGATAAAATAAATCAAGAGCGAGCTGTGGATGTAGTTCAGTATGAAAGTTCTAGTTCAATCCCCAGTATTGAAAAAAATACAAAGACTGAGTGCTTGTTGTTCATACCACATTCTTGGTCTCAATTCAGGGTCTGTTGAGTAGCAGGGACTTACTCAAAATTTGACAAATACATGAATTAGTATGTTTTTGAGGAATGAATTGTTAAAATTTCAATGTTATCAGATAGAAAAAAGCCAGAAAAAGTAGATGATGTATCTGAGTGAAAACAGCCGGCAAATGGAAGATCCTTTTTAAACCTGAATTCTACACTGCATTTTCCTACACTGATGCATAAAATTTTGGGGCTGTTATCTAGGATTCTGATGACTCAGGTATATAATAATTCATCTTTAGTAGTAATGAGATACAAGGTAGCTTACACTAGCACAAGCACCTTCTAAGATCTGTGTTTAAATCTTACTGCAATTTTCTTGTGAAGTGGGCTGATCTCTGTAGAGCTGCAGACTCCTCTCACTGTAACTGAGTACACAAGATCTAGCACTAAAATAGGGCACAGGATCTCCTCGGGCTCTTTTTCTTTAAACTTATTTCAGAATCTCAGCTGTAAAAATATTGCCACATCAGTGGAAAAAAAAAGATCAGAATGAAGAAATATAAGGAAAGGGAAGTAAAGAAAAAAAGGTTGTTTTTCTTTCAATATTTATAGTAGAACTAGATTAATCTACTCAGGACTTCTGAGAAGTGAGCTCTTTCCTATTCCAGTAGGACCTCACTTTGTACTTATTCTTTGGGAGTGTAACGCTCCAGTGTAATGAGCGAACCCCAAGAGAGTCTGCTGTGGTAGAGAGTGAGAGTCCTGTGGTACAGAGACAAACTGTCCTAGTTCCTAGGCCCAGTCCTATTCTTTGATTTAACCCATCCTAGGAGAAAGAATGAAGAGATGAAGGAATCTGGAGCTCCTCCTTGTGGTTGGTATCTGCTATTAGCTAATCATCTTTAAGTTTATGAGAAACATAAAATCAAATAAAGGCTTTGAAATAATTTAAACTTATATTAGCTGTACCTTGATAAATATAAGCATTCATTACATAAAATTAAAGTCAGACTTGGCTTATCAGCTTATTAACAGTTTATCTAAATTTTAGTTCAGGCATCTAGAAGAATGTAATACTCTCAGGAAATCTAGACTTATAAACCCAAATCTATAATTAGCATTTGATATGCCACTGAAACTGTCCTTCAATTATCATACATATTATTTATAATTCCTACCTTAGTCAAGAAATTTGGGTCTGCCATCATAATTTTGCAGAGGAGAAACTGAGCATAAAGACATTATGTAACAATCTGAAGGTCACAAAATCAGTAAGGGTCAAAACCAGCATTTCACAATGGCTCATCTGATTTCAAAGCCCTATGCTCTTTTTAACTATGCCACATAGCTTGCACTAAATTAAGACAAACGTCCCCATGTTTAGAAAATTAAAAATATATCATTGATGTTTCATATATCTGCTTAGTTATTATTGCTGATGCTGTTGCTATTTATGTGAAGATGGCTGAAAGAGGAAAAAAAATATGTGTCACTGTGTATACATCAAGTTGCTAATGCAGTCACTGTCTCCAGAGCCTGTCACCGCTTGTAATTCTGCCACTTTCCTCCACCAGCTGCCTAGGGCCTTTGCACAAAATGAGCTATTCCATATCTGATCACTAAATTCTCGAGTTAGTTGGCTGCTCTGGTCCCTTGGGATCCCACAGTTATGCCTGAGTGCTAGAGGTACCTTTCCAGCATGGATTGTAGATCTGTTTTGCATACCCAGAGCCACTAAGCAGGTCACTATTTGTTACACTTAAGCAGCAATTTGGGTGGCAAAATCAGGCTACCTGAAAGATTTAATGCTCTTTCAAAGGTGCTTGATATAATTTGCTGAAAAAATTTTGGCTTGCACTATAAGAAATCAATTCATATGTTAAGATACAGAAATAAGAGCTTTAAAGAATTAAAAGCAACCCTTTAGTCATTAAAATATATTTTTTCCAGCATGAACTGAACAAATAGTCAAAAACTCACATATACTGTATGTATGATAGTATAATTTGATGCTCTATTTGTCTGTGGTTTGGTCATGAACAAAGGTCATTTGTTTGATTCTTACAAGGTGAGAGGAGAGGAAATGTGTTATTCTGACATCCTGGAAGTGGGATGAGGATTGTTCTCCTCAAATGAACTAGCTCTGTGATTTCTTGAAATTCTAAGAGCAAATGCCATAAAATTAGTTCATCTGCATCATCACACAGTGTTTCAAAAAGACATTGCTTGCTCTGTTCACTTGCTGGGTCACTCATCCCGGAGGTCATGTGTTGTGCGTTTCCGCATGCACTCAATGCCCAAGCGAAGTCAGGGAGCAGCTGGGCAAAGGAACGTCAGAGAGGTTGGCCAGCCATGTCAACCTGTGTGCCTCTGGAGGCAGTTGGGGTTTATCCGAAGCATCAAAACTGGAGGGGAATTAAAGCATCATTGCAGCAAAGATTGGGCAACCTGTAATGCTTGCTGTGAGATACAAATTTTATTCCACTGCTGCCGCAAAGGCTGAGTTTTGCCTGAGTTATAACAAAGAACTCTATACAGCCTTTTCAACTGCAAACTTCTATGTGGATTCCTAGGTATTAGGATTTTGTTAGTCTATCACACAGTTCATCTAATGATTTCTTTTTGAGACTTGCATTGCCCAGTGCTGGATGGAAAGATGTGAAAATTAATTTTGAACTTTAATGGAAATTAGCTGTGCTGTTTGGTTGCATGTTGCGATTGTCATCATGGAGGTCAGTACTAATGATGTGTCAGGCTTTCTCTGACAGTTTGCATACAGGCACACTGTACTCAAAGCTCAGCAATGCCATTCTTAGAAGATGAAAAGGCACTGAAGTGTCAAATGGGGACCTCACAGCTGACATATCCTAGATCACTACTGGAACTGAGTGGACTTCTCTTCCATTCCTGTAATAGTAAAATAAGTTTTTTTTTTTTTTTAGATCAAAGTCACTAGTGTATTTATAGTAAACATTTTCTACCAGATTTTTTTTAAAGTCCTTATGGACAAAAAGGGAATGCAATTATTAGTGCACCAGAAAATTTGTTTTATACATTATAAAATATATATGCTACATTGCAAGTTAATTATATTAATGCTGCTTGTGATTGTTATTCATTTCTGTGGAGACTGAACTGCTTCAGTGTAGAAAATATTGATAAAACATATTGACAAAAGTATATCTGTTTGAATGTGAAATAAAAATTTCCTATTAATAAATTTTATAATTTCATGTATGTAACAGTTCTTTTAGTACTTATTTTTATAATTTTGTAATTTGAAAATATAAATACTATTTATGAAACAGAATTTTTAGTTCAATATTCACTTCAAATTACCAAGAAAGATAATATGAAATAACTCTGAAAGTGATGCAACTATTCTCATTTTGTGTCTTATTTTGTCACTGGTAAGCATAAATCTTTTGAAAATCTATTCATGGGGAGGCAAGCACATTTATATACCAGTTTCTAATAGAGGGTATCATTTGAAAAATACTTTTGTGTCAATGAATTTTAGTAATTAACATTTCATTAGGGGAAATACATAATTTCATTACAAACTATCATCCTTTGTGATAGTTTAAAAATGTACACTTTAATAGACAAAAATACTTTAGGAATTATGTGATCAAGTTCTAAAATATTTATTTTATCTTTATACATACATTTATTGTTTTCTACTTGTTTAATATGTACTTTGATTTATTGGAAATAGATCTGTGATTATAGATGTTACATTAATTAAAGTAGTGCAGACAATACACTTCCATTCTGATGTAAATGAGCATTATAGCATTTGTGCTGAAGTCACTTAAATGGTATTCTCTTTAGCTACAGAGCAGAAGGGAATGCAACACATCTAGAAGTGATTGGCATTTTTTTCTAACCTCTCTGTCCTTTCCTCATGAAAATGTTTAGCTACTCTTGGGAAGCACAGGCGTTGAACAAAGGACAAGAGTCCAAGGCTGTGCCTTTCGGAAGGCTAACAGAGAAATTCAGCCAATGGAATGGCCAGCTGAAAAATGTCAGATCAGATATGCCAGTCACCATAAGAAAGGTGATGACCTGAAGAGGTGATACTGCCAGTGTGATGCTAAACTAAATCTAAAAGCATTCTTGCTATTGATGTCACATTTATTTATTTATTTTCAGTATAGTAGGAACATTTGTAGAAGATATAAGCTGATGTATGAAATTAATACTTCAAAACTCTATAAAAATTTTTCTGTAAAAAAGAAGAAAGGAGGGCCGGGGATATAGCTCAGTGGCACGGTGCCTGCCTGGCAAGCGCAAGGTCCTGAGTTCAATTCAAAATATCTAAATAAGGGCTGGTGAGATGGCTCAGCGGCGTAAGCGCCTGCCCAGCAAGCGCGAGGGCCCAAGTTCGACTCCTGGAACCCATGTACGAAAAAGGGGCTGGTGTTATCGCTCAGCGGCACGGGCCCCTTCTGGCGTGCAAGGTCCTGAGGTCGACCCCCGGTACCCATACACACACAAAAAATTCTGAATAAATAAATAAATAAATGAAAGAAAGGAAACTTCTTTACTAAAAGAAAAATCTAGAGTATGTCAGTGTAAAAATACAACTTTTTCAATATAAATATCTTTGTTCAAGAAAAGTGTGGCCATCTACTTTGTATTTAATGAAGCAAAGTTATATTTTCAAGATATAAAAAGGTCCTTCACATAAAGAATATAAGACTTTAAAAATGTTGGAAGAATTTTTGTCTGGCAGCACTCACCAATTAATTTGAAATAAGTATTACTTTATGATGAGAATAAAAATTAAAAGACAAGTACAACTATATAATCATCAAATTAATGCAGTAACTAATCAATGTCCAATGAGAAGGGCTATAGATTTGCTTTGCATTTTGATTTCCCTTTATTAATAGGAAAAAATTCTAGAACTCATGGCTAACTACCACATTTGGTGCTATATTTACATTTCAGTTACATCTTAACATTAGCCGTAGAATATCCCGAGTTACAATGTTACCAATTAGATTGTTAATAGGTTTTATAATCTGCCAGTTACAATAAAAATGAATCCTAACTCATTAAAATTTTCAGTATGGGCTGGGACTGATGCCTGTGTTACTAGCACATAACATAAAAATTACTAAAAGAAGCAACCAAAAAATAAGCACATAGACCTTTTCTCCCAAAAAGAGACAGGGCGTGGGACAGTTAAAAAGAGGAAAATTGTATCTTTGATATATGTTGACTTTTTTCCCTGTTTGTTCCTCTATGTGCTTTTTGGGTTTTTGTTTTAAGTTGTACTCTGACAAATAGCAGAATATAGTTTGTAAACCTGTGTGGCAATACAAATATTGGAATGTGTAACTTCTTTTGAAAAGGGGAAAATGAATTTTATTAGGTATTCAAATATTTTCTCATAAATTTTAGAGGAAAAATTCTAGAATGCTTTCCAGGGAAAATTTATTAATTTGAAACGTGATAAACTAAAATAATTGAGATTTTTAGATGATTTTAGGAGCCTTTATACTTACTGTATGTTTCTTATTCTTAATTATTGTCCAAAAAATTTAGAGTCAGCAAATTTTTAACTTTAATTTTTTTTAATACAGTACAATATTGTTGAATGGAGTTCTCTTTGTTGGCTTTTATGAGAAAAAAAAAATTAAATGCTCAGCAAGTAGAATGTATAAATGTGTGAATGAGCACAGTGTTGCTGGGTACATGGTGTAGAGTTCTAATCCATAGCTATACCCACGTGATCAACATTGCATGAACTACAGATGATCCCAGTCAGAGCCAGACCTTCTGCTTATACTTTCCCTACCTGATCAAGGACAGCACTCCTGCCCAACTGCATCCTCTGTATTGTTCCATAATATATTGTACCTAAATCATAGAACCAGCCTGTAGCATTATTTTAAATAAAAAATGGACATCTTAGGTCTTTATAGCTACTGTGGCATATCTTTTCTATTCAGAGGAAAACTTCCCACTAAATAGGCTTTATCCATGCTCACTATCTCATAAACACAACTAATCTTTTTTTCTCCTAAATATTCCATCAAAAGTCATTGTGAGGGTGCAAATAATTGCCAGGAAATAAGTGTTAATTTGCACTTGAGGAAGAGAAATTTATTTTGGATCACAATTTCAATGGGTTAAGTCCATGGTCAACTGACTTCAAGGCAGGAATGGCATGGAGAGGAAAGCTGTTCACTGCATGTTGGCTAGAAATGAGAGGGAGGGAGGGAGAAAGGCACAGAGAGAGAGACAGAGACAGAGGGTGAGACAGAGAGATAGAGCTAAGAGAGAGAAAAAGAGAAGAAGAAGAAGGAGAAGGAGAAAGAGAAAAAGAGTCTTAAGACAAGAATCCACCTTCTTTTTTCTTTCTAGGTCATACATCGAGTGACCCACCCACTTTGAGCAAGCCTATCTCCAAACATAAGACTTTCGGGGGACATTTTAAATATAAACCACTAAATTGTGCTCTATCGTACACACATACAGACTAATGACTGCACTTTGTGTCTTTGCTCTATCCTTAGTGCCCAAAATAGTGAATGGTGCATGTTAAATGTTAAATAAGATGCTTGAATGTTTGAATAGGTAAAATCAAAAGAAAAATATTTGGTACATTATATGAAATTTTAGTTCATATTAAACATTCTAAATTGAACTTTTTGGGGGATACAGATTTTTCACCTACAATACAGCAATTTAATAACATAGATATCAAAAATGTTATTCCTTTCTACCAAGTCAACAAGGACAATAAAGCTAATTGATTTTTTTAAATTTTGTTTTGTTTTTTGTTCTAACTTTGTGTGTGTGTGTGTGTGTGTGTGTGTACTACAGGGTTCTCCATTTCAGCTGGTAATGTATTTAACAATTCAGGCTAGATTTTTATTAGCCTCTTTTTATTACGTGCTTTAATTTTGGGCATATATTAATTACTGTCATTTGTACATTGCTGCATTTATCCACCACTTCACTTTTCACAACTCTCTGATTCTAAAACCAATATTAATTGCAGTGATTCTGCCATGAAATCAACACTGTTCTTCTGTACTTATAATGTAATTTATAAATGTCATGAAAATGAATTAACTGTAAATTGCTAAGGATTAAGTTACTATGTAAACATCAGGTTTTGGATCCCCTCTTATTTTCTTTTGTTTGTGATTTTTCTATTGTGCATTCACATTTGTTGGCAATTTCTCTAGAGGTAAGTACAGTTTCAAAGACAGTTGTATTGCTTTGGAGATCGCCATATCCTCTATCCACTGAAATCATTCTTACTCAGTGTGTATATTAGGCTATGTTCATCCAGGGAGATTTTTATTTTATTTCTCTTGGAATTCTCAGAAATACATCAACAGGATGGTTTAGGATCTAAGAATTCAGGCCCTACACACACAAAGTAATAGATGATTTTGAAATACTAAATTGGAAGTAGGCTTTTGTTTGTATAGGCACTCCTCTTTTAATGACTGACGTTCTATTCCTACAATTAGATTGTAAAGTTAATTTGGCATTAAATGAAGAACCGTATATAGTATGTAAACTACATTATTCAGAACAAAGGAACAGTCAAAATGAATTTCAATTTGATGACTTTGCCTTTATTTCCGTACCTCTTACATGCTGTATTATAATGTATAACAGAACATGAAACTACAGTACTGTACAGTACAATCAGCAAAAATTATAGTACTGTATAAACAAGGTGTGTACAGAAAAAGACATTGAGGAGCTATGAACAAGCTGTACAAAACTATACAAAAAAAAGAAAAAAGAAAAGAGGTTGTAAGTCAGAACAACACGACTTGGTTCTAAGTCCAAACAGTTGTTAAACTGGTAGGTTGTTAAAGGAGGAATATCAGTATATTAATCCTCTGTCCAGAGCCTACAAGAAATTGTCTATTTTAGTTACTTTTTCTTGTTGCTGGGACAAAATACCTGACACCCAAAGTTAAAGGAGGAAAGGGTTTACTTAGCTCACAATTTGTAGAAGTTTCAGTCCATCATTGGCTGGCTCCAAGGCAGGGTGGATGGCAGAGGTACATTGCTGAGGAGAAATAGTTCATGGAGGGAGAAGACAGCAAAAGCAAGCAAGAGACAAGTGACAAGCCTCTTTCTGTCCCTTATATCTTATCCAGGCTACCTCCTCTTAGGGGAAGTAGCACTCACACCCTTAATCCTAGTGCCTTTAATCCTAGTTTTGCACTGTGAATCAATCCCAGCAACACACACCCTAGATCCAGCTACCACTGCAAAGCCCCACCTATGACCCCATGAGGCTTTGGGAAGACATCTAGAAACAAGCCATAACGCTATGCCTTTAGTTAATAATATTTCTCAAAATATAACTTTTACTGATTCTCAGATTTTACAAAGGAGTTTTATATTTGAGTCACCACCAAGCACAATTCCAAGGTCTAGCCTATTGTCCCCTCTGTAACTTATCCTGTAGTTTCTATATATGAAAGATTTAGGGCTTAAAGCTTAATTCCACCAGGGTACTTATGCACCCCACAAACAAAGATATACACCCACATACACTTTCCTTGTTGGATGTCCCTGTTTCATGACTATTCTCCAATTTAGTTCTCCTATATTTTGTGTTATTTTTCATTTCCTTAGACTAGTATTTTAGGGTTTTTATTTTACTTTCTAAAAATTTAAATTAAATTGGTTTCAACTAATACAAAAAACATAAAATTGTACATACTTATGGGGTATCATGTGATGTTTTTATACAAGTATACAATGTACAATGTGTAAATCAGGTTAAACACCATATATCCTCAAATGTTTATCATTTCTTTATGGTGACAACATTCAAAATTCTTTCTTCTAGATTTTTGAATTATACAATGTATCATTGTTATCTATGGTCACTCTACTTTAAAAATAGCACATCAAATCTTAAATTGTCTGCATTTATTGTATAACTGTAATATGATACATATTTATCAATCTCTCCCCTTCTCTCCCCTTCACCCACTCTTTCAAGCATCTAGTAACCACTGTTCTCTTAGTTTCTATAAGATTAACTTTTTTTGATGCCACCAATGGGTGATATCATGTAGTAATTACCTTTCTATACCTTGCTTAATCCATTTAACACAATGAGCTCAGTTCCATCTGTATTGTTGCAGTTGACAGGATTTCATTATTTTTTATGACTGAATAATATTCCATTATGTATACCAACAATATTTTCTTTATCCATTTGTCACTGGTGGACATTTTGGTTGTTTCTATTTCTTGGCTATTGTCAACAGTGCTTCAATAAGCTTAGAATGCAACTGTTCCTTTGATATACTGATTTTATTTTTCTCAACTATACACCAAGATGTGCTGGATCCTATGGTATTCTCATCATTACCTTTTTGAGTAACCTCTGTATTTTCTATAGTAGCTTTATTAATTTACTTTCCAACCAACAGTGTGCAAAGATTACCTTTTCTTTACATCCTTACTAGCACTTCTGAATTTTTGTCTTCTTGATAGTCTTTTTGCTGGAGTGAGGCTCTCCTTGTGGCTTTCCTTTGTATTTCCCTGATATTTGGTGACATTGAGCATTTTCTCACATTTGGAGATTTGATGTCCTATTGGACATTTGATGTCTTCCTTTCAGAAATGTCTATTTAGGGTGTGTTGTCAATTTTTTTTCCTTTATGTGGGTACTGGGATTCGAACTCAGGACCTCATGCTTGCCAGGCAGGCACTTATGCCACTGAGCTATCTCACCAGCCCCTGTCAATTTTTAAATCAGGTTTTAAAATTTTTTTCTGCTATTGATATTTTGAGTTCCATACATATTCTACATATTAAACTCTTGTCAGATATAGTTTGCAAATATTTTCTTCCATTCTTTAGGTTGTGATTTGCAATAGCACTGTTTTGGTTGTTTCCTTTGCCACGCAGACCTTTTTTTTCTTGGTGACATCCATTTTTCTATTTTGGATTTGTTTCCTGTGCTTTTAGGATCTTGTCCAAACAGTAATTGCCCATTACATTCCATTGTCTTGAAACATTTTGTCTATTTTTCCCTAATAGTTTCATAATTTCAAGAGACATTTTGAAGTTTCTACTCCATTTTGAGTTGATTTGTGTGATAGATGAGAGAGAAGAAATATTTTGTTCTTCTGCAAGTAGATACTCAATTCCAGTGCCTTTTGTTGAAAAGACTATTCTCCAATGCATGTTTTTACTATTATTTATTTATTTATTTATTTTTGAGACAGGGTCTCATTTTGTAGGTCAGGCTGGCCTTGAACTCACTATGTAGCCCAGGTTGCCTTGAACTCACAGTGATCCTCCTGCTTCAGCCTACTAAGTGCTGGGATTACAGCTATGCACCATCACACCTGGCCCAATGTATGTTTTTTTTTTTTTTTTGTGGGTACCGGGGGTCGACCTAAGGACCTTGTGCGCCAGCAGGCGCCCATGTCCCTGAGCGATATCACTGGCCCTTTTTTCGTATGTGGGTTCCGGGAGTCGAACTCGGGCCCTCGCGTTTGCCAGGCAGGCGCTTATGCCGCTGAGCCATCTCACCGGACCCCAATGTATGTTTTTAAAAGCAACTTTGTTGAAAATAAGTTGGCTGGGAGGTTCTCTATTCTGTTGCATTGGTCTAGGTGCCACTTTTTATGCTATTGTAAATGGGATTTTTAAGCTTACTCATCAGATAATTCACTGTTAGCATATCACTACTTTGTATGTGATTTTGTGTCTTGCAAATTTGTTGAATTAATATACTTGTGCTGAGTTTTTGTTGTAGTGTTTGAGGTTTTCTAAATATAAGATTATGTCTTTGGTGAACAGTGAGAATTTGATTTACTCTTTTATAATTGAGATGCCCTTTATTTCTCTCTCTTGCTAGTTGCTCCAACAAAGACCTCTACTGCTATGTAGAACAAAAATGGTGAAAGCATTTTTCTTGTACTAAGTCTTAGAGAGAAAGTTTTCAATTTCCCAATTCTGGATGATATTATTTGTTGCATTACTATATGTGCCCTTAATTGTGTTAAGGTATTATCATAAATATAAGAGAAAAAACAAAAAAAGAGAAATTTTATTAATAAAAGCTCTGTACTTGTATTATATTCTTTACATTTTGCATTTTTATGTCCCATTTTACATATTTTCATAGTCAATTTCTTAATATATTTATGTAGCTATCATTAATTTTTATTTTTAATTTTATTAATGACTTAAACAACATGCTTACAATATTAGGGCAGTATTAATTTATTCATGTAGTTAAACTTTTAAGTGAGTCTTATACACCCCAATGTTTTCTTTTATTCATTAATGTCTCCTTTCATTATGAGCAAGTCCCTTTGTTTTTTTCCGGGATACTTCTGGTAGAGATAGATTCTCTTAGCTTTTGCTTGCTGAGGAATATCTCCTTAATTTCTAAAGGATACATTCTGTGAGTACAGTACTCTTGGTTGGCTGGGATAGCTTTTTTTTTTTTTCCTTTAGTTTTTGAAAATTTAATATCATTATCTTCTGGCCTGTGATATTTTAGCTGAGAAGTCTGCTTTCAGCAGAACCGGGACTTTCTTCTGTTATTCGTTCCTTTTCACTGTTAGTCTCGAGGAACTTGTCTTTATACTTCATATTTGATATCTTGATTCTGAGTTGTCTTGAGCTTTGACTTGAGTTACATGTGATTTGTCATATTTGTCCTCCTTGCACATGAATATGTATGTGTATCTTTCTCTAGGGTTAGGACATTTGTTGTTATTTATTTGAATGACCGTTCTACCCTTTTGGTATTCTCATATCTATTTTGAACCCCTAAAACCTGAATATCTGCTTCTTAATGCTCTCCCAAAGTTCCCATAAGCTTTCTTCATTACTCTTCATCTTATATTTTCCTCTGTACACTTTCAAATAGATTGTCTTTCAAATCTCATTCTTTTTTCTCTTTTAGCTGTTCTATTATTTGTGGTTGTTTTGTATCATGTTTGCAAATTCAATGAATGTACTTTTTAGCTCAAGGATTTCTAGTTTCATTTTTGTAATCATTTTCATCTTTTTTGTTAAGTTTCTCTTTTAACATATTTAATCATTTCTCTCTGTTCTCGTTAAACTCATCAAACTTCCTTAAAACAGCAGTTGTAAATTCTCCAACTCAAGAGTATTCCCATACTGGGTACTGTATGAACATTTTTGTCCATTTAACCTGTTAGGTGAGGGTATGGTTACCTGGCTGTTGTTGATGCTTATTGGTGCCTAACATATGAACATTAGATATTTATCCCAGTCTTTGTAATCTGGCTCTATTTGCATGTCTTTCCCAGACTTTAAAACAAATGCTTATTTTCTCTGAGTAGTGCAGTCACTTTATGATTTTATCACTAGATGGTGCCTTCAAGTCAGGTTTGCTGAGGCTGCTCTTGATACATTTTAGCTGTTTTATCACTAGAGAGCACTGCAAGGCCAGATTTTCTCCAATCTGCCTTTGGTGTGCTATTCAGCATTCACAAGGAAAATAGGTAAAATGTGTAGTTTCTCCCACAAACCTCTCCCTGGGGCTGGGGTAGGCCTAGATACTTCATTCACAGTTACCAGCCTGTGGTCAGACACTGAAGGATTTTACCCAGCTCTGCACAGAATCCATGTGGATGAAAAAGCCCAGTCTTTTATTTCACTTCCGTGATCACCAATGCCATAGTCTTGTTTCAAACCTTGAGACTGCAGCTCACCAAAACCAATGAAGCACTAGTGTAGGACCAAGGCCCATACTCCTACGGGCTACCTACTGCTAAGATGGACTTATGGTCCAAGACTGCTACAACCAGCCACAGATGAGACTGTCCAAGAACGGAAGTTTGAAAGAATAGGATCATTTGTTTATTCCTTGTTCTGAGGCTGTTTCAGGAGCTCCATTTGCAGGAGCTAGCCTGGGCACAGGGCTGTTGGATCTGTCCAGTGATATGTTTTGCCTGCTTGGCACCAGGGCCAAAGCAAAGTCTTGTGCTTACTACCTCATCGTACCCATAGCAAATAGGGTCTTGATCCACACTATGTTCCTCCAGGCTGAGGGAGTACTGAAAACAGTCCCTTGGTTGCCAAGGTCAGTGCTTAAGCTGGGCTGTACTTTGTCTTCCTACTACATGACCTGCAAAATCTGGGGAGGTACCCACAGGCCTCCATTGCACCTAACTGAGGAAGGCTGAAATCGGAGTCCATCCTACAAACACACACGTTTCTGCCTGATGCAAGATCAGGTCACAAGCTCCATGTGCCGTCACTGGGTTGAGTATGGTAGATTTCAGTTTTGGTCTAGTGCTAGCTGTCACAGCACGATGGCTCTGACTTTGAGCTTTACTGTGGCACTGTGCTAGCTGTCCTGCCCAACCCTCCACGTGGGGAGCCCTCCATGCTGTACGAGGCTGGGGGAGAGTTGTGCAAGCAATCCTTTGACTGTCTGGCCAAAGCAGTTCTAACAGCTTAGCCTGTGTGCTGGCCTCTGGCCTGAGGTTGCTGGGCCCTTTCTGTTACATCTTGACAGATGTAGTGATGATTTGAAGCCTGTGACCGGAATTTATTTTCTTCTTCTGCCTCCAGGAAGGGTTTATCTCTCTCCACATTTCTTGGAATTGTAGGGGAAGTGACCCAGGTAACTCTTTCTTTCGTGCCTTCTTCAATGCAGCTCTTCTTATTATTATACAGTAACAGTCACTGTGGTCTCTCATCTGGCCTCCTTAGTGCATGTGAACATAGCTGGGTACAAGAATAACTGTTCAGAGTGGTGTGTCTGTGGCTAAGTAATTGCTGAGTATCTTACTGGACTGATCCCTCTTGCTTTGCTCCATATTCTATGTGTCTTATAGGCAGCAGGCTTGGAAATTTCCCATATAAGTACTTTAAACAGACAACTTTTTAAATTTCTTCTTTAAAAAACTTTTTACTTTTGCATTTGCATATGCTTGTCGCTAATAAAATAAATAAAATTAAGAGACAAATTAGAATAGTTATGTCTTGGGTTAATATTTTATATAAAATTATTCTTACATGTGAAAAAATGCTTTTACACAGTATTTTATATGATATGGTTATAATTGTAGAAAACATAAAAAATTCTAATTGATGCACTGATATTAATAGCCACTTTTTGAGAAAATTCCTGTGGCTGATTACAAACTGGAATTCCAGAATAATAAGGGAGAAATTCAGAGTGAATTTCAAGTCAATTATTCATTACAAATAGAGGCCTTCTGAAACCTATACTTATGTAATAAAATCTGCCAATACACAAGACATCAAACACAGCATAAATGATTAGGTTTCCAAACTTATATATTGACAGGAAAACTATCTAATTTTCTAAATATAATTCAACACAAATCATATCAAATAACTCACAGTTTACAAATGTTCCAATTCCAAGTGTAAGACTGACTGCATCTTTTCAATTCTAGAAATTAAGAATAATTAGCTTTCATTAGATTTTCTATAGCCTTTGAAATAATTTTTATAACCTTGGAATAATTTTTATTCCAGTGGTAGGCCAAGAATAGCAGATATTGATCTTTTGTAGTTCTCATTTAAAAGTTTTGCTCTACAATAATATTAAACTGGGCCAGTGAGATGCCTCAGCGGCATAAGCGCCTGTCTGGCAAGCGCGAGGGCCTGGGTTCGACTCCCGGAACCCACATATGACAAAAGGGCCGGTGATACTGCTCAGCGGCACGGGAGCCTGCTGGCGCGTGAGGTCCTGAAGTCGACCCCCGGTACCCACACACAAAAAAAATTAAACTGTAAATGATTACTTATGGCTACAATTAAAGTTTTTTGATAACTTGGAAGTATGATGTTGACCCATGAACTCTAAAAGAACTGATAAGGTAATGACACTATAAATTCCTTAGAATCAAAAGCATAGAATGAGTTTTTAGAGTCTCTTAACTACTCTGAATTATACCTTATAATATTATGAAATCATTGAAAATATCCACTTATTATTTAAATTTTCTTAGCCATTTGAATATATTTCCTAGATGAATAATGCACAGTTATATCACAGGACTCATTCTTCTTCGAAAATGCTTAATGATTATAAATTATGTCTAATTATAAGCAACGTATCATATTTATCTCTTTTTCTGTTATCTATCTATTGCTGATTACCCATTCTTCTATAAGTGTAGATATATTTAATTTAGGAAATTAACTGATATTTCAAGGAGAAATTCCATTAATAAAATGTTCCTATTTCAGTTTAAATTTTAAAATTAATTGCACAATCATGACTAAACTATTTAGAGTGAAAATTTTAGATCTGTAAATTCATGCTAATAATTCACTTATCCCATATAGTAAGACAGTGGTTAGTTTGAATGGTTCATTTTTTCTGAGAAAGGGAAATTTACCAATATATTTATTTTATAGATCATGATTTTGGTGTTATATATAAGCATTGTTTGTGCAGCCCAAGATCACAAAATTTTCTTCTATGTTATACGCAGGTTTATGTGGATTGATGTTTAAATACATTGAACCAGCTGTGCATTCCTTAGAAACTTCATTGCTGTACTCAATTTACTAATATCTTGCTGAGGATTTTTGTGTCTATGTTCATGAGAAATATTGATTTACTCTTTTCTCTCTCTGTCCCTCTCTCTGATATTTATGTAACACTCCTTTTCTATTTTATAGAAAGATTTACATATAATTGATATTATTTTTCTTTAAATAATTTATGGAATTGTTCCAGTAAAACCATCTATGCTGAATAATTTTTCCCAGAATGTGTTAATATAGTACTTAATTTTTCTAATAGTTATAATATTCTTCACATTTTACCTTGGGAAAATTTGGTTTTCAAAAATTAGTTTTGTTTTTCAAAAATTAGTCCATTTTATCTCAGTTATTAAATGTATGCACATGGAGTTTTAATGTCACCTTGTCTGTAGTAAAGCTCCTTTTTTATTTCTGATATTAGCAATTTGTGTCTTTACTCTTTTGTTCACTGATAGAGGGTTATAAAGCCTAACTTAGCTCCTCTGTTTCCTATGTAGTGTTATATTTTTTTATTATTACTTCACTTTAATCTCTTGCCCTTTTTAGTGCATTAACACAGTTTTTCACCATGAGGGTGCACTAGATATTGATATATTGATGTATAAACAACTTTTCAGTATATTTGAAACAGCAGTTCACTGATAAAATGTAGAAAAATTATCATTGCTCAGAAAAGTTATCATTGCCTAATTTCCCTCTCTCTCCTTTTTACATTATAGTTTTTCCATATATTACCTCCCTAAATATTCAGAACTCTATAAGTCTATGTATTAGCTTAAATAAATCAAGAGAATAGTCTTTTGTATTTACACAGATATTTACCATCCTATTGTTCTTTATATTCTCATGTTCCAAGTTCTCTTCTGCTCTTATTTCCTTTCTCCCTCAGAACTTCTTTTAGCAAAGATGTTAGAATGTTTCTACAGTTTATGAATTCTCTTAATTTTCTCTGGTTTGAAAATGTCATTTTTCATCCCAACAGGGGGTGAATTGTATGTTTAACTGGTCTGAAGATATTTTTAAGTACATTGACTTTTTTTTTTTTAAGATACTTTTTCTCTCTTATTTTTTAGTAGTTTTATTTTCTATGACTGGGCACAAATTTTCTTGTGCTTTTTCACGTTGTGGTTCTCTCAGCTCCTCAAATCAGTGTTTTTATGTTTTCACTATAATCACAAAGTTTTCAGTCACAGTTTCCTCAGTTAAATTCTCTGTATCGAGCTCCTTCTCCTCTTTTGGCATTTCAATACCATAAATGTTAGACCTTTACTAATATGTCAAGTCTTTGAGGCTCTCTGTTAATCTTTTTCAATATTTTTCTTGTGTAGCTAAGAAAAATTTTTGGATTTATCTTCACATTCCTTCACTTATTCCTTTGCCATCTCATTTCTGCCTATCTAGTGAGTTCTGAAATTTCAGTTGTACTTTTACATTCTAAATTACCCATTAGTTCTTTTTGTGTCATCTAGTTCTTTCCTGGGAATTTTATATTTCTATTTTTCTATTGTTTATATTTTTATTGTTTTGTTTATTTTTATAAAAACAAATTGAAATTTGTTGACAAACAATTCCGTATCTGTTCCATCTCGGTCTTTGCATCTGCCTTTTATCTTTTCTAATGTCAATTGAGATTTTCCTTATATTTCAATTGTATATTTTTCATTTTGAATATCATGTTATGAATTTCTGGGTCATAGTTAAAGCCTATGAAGCATGTGACAATTTTCTTTCAGGAGACAAGACCTTAGATTCATATCTGAAGCTAAAACCCAGTCTCTGTGGGACATGAATGTCAGTTACTAAAATTTTGAGATGGTATTTGATCTGTCCTACAGATGTCCTGTCCACATAGTAGATTCAGGGTGGTATTCTTTCAGTCCAGTTCTGTCTTTGTTTTTCTGGTTAGTATTAGGTTCATGTACACTTATCCACGGGTTGAAGCCAGGAGTTCATAGATAAATTTATGGATTAGCTTTCATAAGCGCTTCCCTCTCTGTAATCTCTCTAGAAACTTCCGGTTACCAGCAGTACGCTATTTGGTCCTCTGACCTGAGATCTAGGGCTTCAGTAAATCCAGTGTATTATCTGCTTCTGCAGTTGCTTTGCAATCAAAGATAAGCACTTGGTCAGAAAGAAATATATATAAGTATATCTGCTTAGCATCATGCTTCCATAAATCAGACAGGTTGAGTGCATTCCCTGGTCCTTTGGCTCCTGTAGGGAGCTTTTAAAGACACTGCTGCTCTTCCTACCATACATTGCCTGAAGATGTGAGGGATGGGGGCAAGACAAAAAAGTAAAGAGGAAATGTCTTCACTTCCTTTGAGTCTAAGTATATTCATTTCCTATTTCTGAAACCAGAATCAGTGAACTTCTTTGAGAGCTCTCTCAGTCCCAGTGCCCATGTCTAGTTTTCAGGCTGGACTGATATCAAATCAAAGAATGTAAAAAGGGAGTAAAAAAGATGGTATTTATTTCTGTTTTTTTTATCTGATATGCTGAAATCACTTAATTTCTGAGTTCTCAAATTGCTAGTCATCATGTTCTCTCCACCATTTGTATATAGTTTCTAGAAAGAAAGAGAGGGGATAGTGTGCTTATTCCATTATTCTACTTTAGTTGGTGTTGCAAATTTGCCCCTTTCAGTCTGTTTCTCAATCTGTGGGAATTGTTCTATTTCTCTGATAACTTCATGCCCCACATCCCTCTCTGTTTTCCTTCTTCACTAGAGGAACTCAAGAGAAACACAATTAATAATTATATTTTTTCTTATCCTGAAAGTTTTTCTCAGATTCTTTTTTGTGAAAATCTTCTGAATATTAGTGTATGGTATTATCTTAATTTAAGTATTTTCTGACTATTGCTAAGGAGAATACATAACATTTGGGATTAAAAAAACAGAACTAAGTTGCATTAACGTACATGTTCCTATTCCCCAAGGTGATCATAAACTGCATATATTGCAAACATGCACTAATTAAAAACATTTGAATGTCATCTTGGGCTTTTCAGTTGCATTTCTTTTCTTCTTTACCATGGTGACAATGGATGATTTTATTACTTTTCTTTGTCAGATTGAGTGGATTATCTGGGACAGGATGTCAAATACGCAGCTTGTTCATACTCCAAACCCATATGAATAACTGCCTACTTGCAAACCCCACTTGGTTATCTAATAGGCATCTATTAAATATTCTTTTTTTATTTTATTTTATTTATTTATTTTGTGGGTACCGGGTGTCGAACTCAGAACCTCGTGTGCCAGCAGGAGCCCATGCCACTGAGCGATATCACCAGCCCTTTTTTCGTATGTGGGTACTGGGAGTCGAACTCAGGACCTCGCGCTTGCCAGCCAGGCGCTTATGCCACTGAGCTATCTCACCGGCCTTCTTTTTTTTATTTTAAAGAGAAAAAAATAGAACAAAATTTCAAAACAAGATAATAGGAGGGTAACAATGGTTAATACATTGTGTACTGTTATTTTTAAATTAGTTACTCAGAGTACAATATATTGGCATTCAATTGTCCAAACAATATTAACACAAACCTTTCTTTTCAATGAACTAAGAGAAATTAGTAGTATAACTATCTTAACTATCTTTTATATGTATATGTATATATATATATATATATATTTTTTTTTTTTTTTTTTTGCTTTTCCCTTCCTTCTTTTCTCCATTCCTCATCCCAATAGATATTGTAAAATGGGAAGAAACTGTTAAATATTCTCAAAAGAAAATTTTTTCAATTCTTTCCACATCATATTGAAAATATCCTATCTCAAGTTTTCTTATTTTATTAATGGGTACCTTTATTTCCTTGTATAGGTATTAAATCTATAATCAAAGTTTGATTTTACGTACCAGCAAGATCGAATGACACTAGATCAATCTATATCTGACATACCATTTCTCACCATCTTCACTGAAATGTAACACCATCCACAATTATTTCTGATTTCTAAAGTTATAGGATATCTCTAAGAATAATTATGGATATGCTAGTCCTTGGTGGAAAAGGAAAATGTCTATGAATAAAAGGTTAAACAAGTCACAATGATTTTACTTGTGGTAAGGATACATTTTCTAAAACAAGTTCTAGGTTACATCTGGAATTCCCTGTACGAATGAATGCTTGTGTTAGCTAATACCTAAGATAAACACCTTAAAGTAGGAAGGATGCATTTGGCCTCATTGTTTTGGAGGTTTCTGTCCACAGTCACCTGATCATGCCAGTGTGGTGCTCCATGTACACCATGGCAGGAAAATGGCAGAGAAGCTTCAGAGTGGCCACGAGGCAAAAAAAAAAAAGAGAGATAGGAACTGGTATCCCATATCTCCTTCATGGGTACACACCAATGATACCACTTCCTTCTACTAGGCCTACTACCTCTTTAAATATTCCACCACTTCCTGATAACACCATGAGCTACTGACCGATGCTTTTTATCATATGCTCTTTGGAAGACATGTCAAATCAAAACTATGGCATTGTTAAACACACTCAGTACAAACTTCTAGGGTCTTAAAGTGCAAAACTCATTATAATTCTGTTATTTGGGGTTCTGTACATGAACTTAGTTTTAATAATCCATTTAGTCAAATTTCCAATTTAGCAGCCATACTGAATATTTTCTCCTTTCTAAGCCCTGATTAGCCTCACTAATGTGAGAATGTGGTACATTGTGGGAGAAAAGCTGCTTACGGTTGCAGAAAATTCAGTAATTCACTGAATACTGACTTTAAATTATTGTTATATAAACCAATCAAAATACTTTTGAGCCTGAGTTTTAACAAGAGTCATATCCCAACATATTGCATCCTGTAAAAATTATTCCATTTTTCATGCAAAGTCAGAAATTTCTCCTCTCAGTGACATGTTACATATTTAAAATTTAGGCCGTATCACATTGTTTCCTCGTTGATTGTTCTAAGGAAGAGAGCCTTTCAAATGTATGGATAAGATTATTGCCTGAGTATGGAATCATACTGATTTCTGGATATTGAAGACTCATGTGGGTACTGGAGGATCTTTACCTCCAAAGATGATTATCATAATGGCTTTTCAATACTTTTATTTTCAGTTATATCTCAGCGTCCTTTTATTCAGTTCCTGGTACAATACCATGAGAGTTGGAATATATTAGCTTGTATCATTGTTCCAAAGGACAAATAATCCAAAACAAATCACCAATGTCATTTCTCCTGTTTGTATACTTTTTTTTAATACAACCAGGTAAAATTCATAAATTAATCCAGGCAGATTACTACTTATCTACTCATCAAAAAAGGAGGTACAGTGCTTATGAAATTTAATGTCATCAGAATTTGGGAGAAAATATAATTTAAAATTCATAGTTTTGGGACAAAGATACATAGATTTTTTTCCATTTTAAAGATTTCATCCTATGTCATAATAGTCAATGTCTGAATCACTGAGTACTGAAGATACTATTCCTTTACGTTTCTTTTCTTTTCTTTTCTTTTTTTTTTTTTTGCAGGTACCAGGTGTCGACCTCAGGACCTCACGCACCAGCAGGAGCCTGTGACGCTGAGCGATATCAACGGCCCTTTTCTTGTATGTGGGTTCCGGGAGTTGAACTCAGGACCTCATGCTTGCCAGGCAGGTGCTTATGCCGCTGAGCCATCTCGTCGGCCCACTATTCCTTTTCAAAATTGCTATCAGTATAAAAATGATATTTCCATGGTACTGCTTGATTCTCCAAGTATGTTTAGATCCATAGCTACATTATGTCAAGAGTATAAAATTTGAATAGTTGTTGTGGAAATGAAATTTTGTTGCAGAGTAGTATGTTTCATGCCAGGTGCAAATGAAACTGTACCATGGTCAAAATGTCTTAAAATGCACCTAAAATATAATGAAATATAAACCTAATCTCTGCCTGATCTTACACTCAAAGAAACATACACAAAAAAATAGTACATTATAAGTAATGTCAAACTTTTGTATCTCTTTAAGATTAAACAGATCAAATTAGTAAGCCAGAAGGTTTTTTCTTAAAGTTTCTGTCTCCCCTCCATGTCTTGTGAATTGAAACTACCATAACATAGTACTTAATAAATATTAGCTCTTTGCACCTTATTAATTGGAAAGCAGTTCCTTTGCGGGACTTTTAATATTTCCTCTAATTTTTCTCAGAAATATGGTTGAACTATTTGGAAAATATGAGAGAAATTAAGAAAGGGACATGATTACTTATCATTTGTGTTTTTTTCTTTTTTTGGATTCCCTATATTTAGTTATGTGAAATTACAGCAGCATAAATTTATATAAGTAAAATTATTCTCTTAGTTCTTCTGAGAACTGATTTTACAAAGGGTCAATATGTCTACCGAGTGCCTTTTTTATGATGATTGGTAAAATTACATTTGGAAATATTGTTCCATTCTCATTTCTTGGCAATGATGGAAAAAAATATGTAATTAAACTTTTGAGATTTCACAGGGAATAAAAAATTTCTAACTATTAGACTTCTTACTAATAAATAAAGAACATTTTCCAACTCATTATTCTTTCATTTATGCCACTAATCTAGAAAATGCAGAAAAATATTTTGTGCTTAATAGCAGTGATTATGTTTAATCTACATTTTCATGTAATGCTATTGTCCTTTGAATAGGGCTTGATTTTAAAAATGTGACACTTGTTATAAGAAAATTCAATAAATGAGATTACTATAAGATTATTAATATATTTCTGTGTTTTGGAAATAGGTGGAATTAATTAAATGCTTGTTAATTAAAATTTTATATAAAAAACAATATGGAAGTCTTTGTTTAAATTCTTGCTCATGTTCTGTTTAATATTCTTTCTGTTCACATATTTTTATTTGGCAGTTTTTTCCAAGAGACAAATGATATTTAATGAAATAATTTTCTTTTCATGTTAAATTCTACCATGTTCTGGACATATTTTTTATATCTCAGTTTATGACTAAATCTGAATACATGAAATATTTAAATGCTACAAGTGGCTTATAGCATAACAGGAAAACATTTATTAGAATGAAAAATTGCTAAAATATTAAGGCATGGAAAACATCATAAGAAAAATGTCTTCAGGGCTAAGGCCAGGTGAGGAGTTCTGTGATATGACAACAAAAGCATGATTCATTTTTTAAAGAGGATAAATTGGTCTTTATCAAAATTAAAAGTTTTGTGCTTAAAAACTCTATTAAAGAGATAAAATACTAACATAAAATGTCTGCAACTCACACCCAACAAATTCTTATCTAATAATAATTCTGAAAAGTCAATATTAAAAGAAAAAATGTAATTATGAATTGGGAAAATTATGTACAGATAATTTATCCATATGAAATGTGGATGGTAAGATATAAAAAATGCTTAGCACCATTATCCATTGAGTAAATGTAAGTTAAAACTGCAATAATTTATCACTAAATATCCTTTAGAATAGCAAAATTTTGTTGTACAACACAGTGACAAAGTGCAAAAAAAAAATGATCTTTATATGTAAAATGGCAGAGTCACTCTGGAAAGTAGTCGGGCAGTTTCCTTTAAGACTAAATCATCGTTTATCTTATCACTCAATATTCACATTCTTGGATATTTATCCCAGAAAAGAAAGAAAAGTTTTGTTCACAAAAACTGTACACAAGTATTTGTCATAGCTGTATATTTGATAATCTATAACTAGAAACACCCCAAATTTCCTTCAATAGGTAAATAGTTAGAAAATTCTGATACAATGGAGTACAATACGGTGGAATACTAGTCGAAAAAAGTAGTGAACTATTAATTCACATAGCTATTTTTGTAGATCTCAAGAGCATCTTGCAACTCAGAAAGTTTTTTTTTGTTGTTGTTGTTTTTTGAGACAGGGTCTCACTATGTAGTGCAGGCTGCCCTTGAACTCGCTTATGCAGCCCTGGCTGGCTCGAACTCCCACCTTAACCTCCAAAATCCTGGGATTACAGGAGTGCTCAAAAAGTTTGTTGTAACTCAAAAAGTTACATTCTGTATGATTCTTTTTTTTTTTTTTTTTTAAGTTCTCAAAGTGGTAAAAGGATAGAAATAGAGAACAAGTTAGTCTTGCCAAGAGGCGTAGATGGAAGATGGCTAAGTGAATAGGGGCAATTTTAAAAATGTAGCTCAAGGAATTGTTTTGGTGGTTGTGATGGTTAACTTTATATGTCAGTATAATTGGGTCCTAGTGTGATCAGATATTTGGTCAAACATTATTTGAGGTGTATCTCTGAGGGTGTCTTGACTGAGATTAGCATTTAAATTGGCAGGAGTAAAATAGATTTCCTTCACTAAGGTGGGTAAACTTCATCAAGTTAGCTTAAGGCCTGAACAAAATAAAGGCTCACCCTCCCTTGGGTAGAATTTTTCTCTCCCTGATTTCAATCTCGCTAGGACACCTACTTTTTCCATAACTTTGGACCGGAACATCAGCAGTTCTTACGTCTACAACCTGCTGACCTTCAAACAGAACCACACCATATGGTTTCCTGGTTCTTAGGCCTTTGAACTCAGAATGGAACTAAACTATCAGCTGTCCTGTATCTCTGTATTGCCAACTCTCCCTACAGATTTGGGGCCATTTCTACTTTCATAGTTGTATGAGTGGATTCCGTATAATAAAGTTCTCTATCTGTAAACAGATATGCATACTCTCCTAACCCTCTACTGTTACTTTGTTGGACCATGATATAAAATTACATAGAAATGCACATACACCCATGTGCACATACTCTTGCATGTACACATGACAAATGTAAAAAGTGGCGAAAACTCATTAAAGGCTGTATATAATGTTGTATCAATGTTCATTTCCTATTGTTACTGTGCTACAGTTTTAAAGGATGTTATTATTAGAGGAAGCTGGGAGGATGATACACAAAGCTATATACTATATATATATATATTCTAATTGCAAAATAGAAAATTTTTAAAAAGACAAACATTTCAAAAAGAATTGATTTTCATTTTGTTTCAGGTTAAGATTCTAATTGAATCTTACAGGAATATGGGTATGTTAATCCATATGCTGAAGCAACATCATAAGGGAAAGATCTTTGACATGGGATCATTTGATACTTGTGATAATCCTCAATATTTGTGCATATCTGCATGAGATAGCCAGTATTTAATGAGTTTACATTACCCAAATGCTTTATATCATGATCTGTTTTCTTCTTCTCAGACAATACTAAAACAATATGTTGATGTTAATAGAAAATTGGGGCTTAGAGATATTGAGTAACAGGACTGACTCACTCATTTAATCATAGGGTACAAACCTAACTATTACAATGGACCATTAATGACTTCAGGAAATCTCCCTAAAATTGTCCAAAAACAGACAGAACAATAAGCTATTTCTCTGCATTGGTCATTATAACTTCTAGTATATTGTCCCTTGGTGATGCTTAAACTACAAAATGAATGCAGCCACAAACATTCAAAACTCATGTCTATGCTGAATAAAATTATCATGTTGGCTAATTGTAAAGGTGAGCCAAATATAATGTAGACTATTTGGGCATTTTGTTTTGTGTTTTAGTTTCCTGCAGTAAACAATACAAGGGCTTAAAGTGGAGACAGATAAGCATTTTTTGCCATGTTTAAATTTTTAATGACTTGATCTGATCATCTGCTGTTTATTTTCTGTTGCCTACATCCTTGTCCTCTCTGCAACAGACAAATGAGAACAAGGTAAATACATCATCTATTTCCAATTTCAGCAAGCAAATTTGGTTTACTTTCAATAATTTCCACCAATGATTGTATTTTAGTTCTATTATAGTATCAGGTAACATTAAATTTGTATAAACTTTGTCTTTAATTTTAGAAGGCATATGAATTACTTCTTCAGCTGTATATGAAATGATCATTGTTATCAATCAACATTTGCTGTCTTTTAAAACACAACCTTAGGATTTTTGTTTTCTTGTTAGAAAGTTAGAAATTTGATCTTGCTTTAATACAGATTTTATGCATGCAATGCAGTTTACTTTAAAAAAGTTTAAAAAATATATTCATGATTCTATTTACTTGAAAAGAAATCTGTTATTTGTTTATGGTATTTATGTAATGGCCTGAACATTTGTCTACTAAAAAATAGATAACTTTCAAATATATAAACTCCTGAGAATGGCTTTATTGTTAGAACAAACCATGGTAAAAACACTTTGAGCAACAGAAACTGTTAACTTATGCTGAACAGGCCAAAAGTCCTCCACTCTGAGGAGGACATTTCCGAGTAACTCCTTTTGAATAATCTCATTTCTTTTTTAAGGGAACTTCTCATCTCATGGTGTTACTTGAAATTTAGATCAATGAAAGCTGTATGCATGTTTGAAACAAGCATCTGTGTGCATTTAAAAAATAGCAATATATGAAGATATGTATGTCTTCCAATTTACCACAAGAAATGTAAACATTATGTATTATACACATGTGCTAATAAACTAAAATGAAAAAGTCATAAAAAGAAAAAATAAGTAAAAATAAAAGCACAAATACAAGAAGTAGCAATTTAATTTCTCTTATTTTAGCTCAAATTATAAATTCTATGGTTTACTACTCCACTAAAATAAAGTAATTCATGACTTGATTTATTTGAACAGTTTTGAGATGTGCATTTATTTCATTAGGGTGAATATTTGTTATTTCTACTGCCAAGTGCATAAAGAGTGGCAAGAGAACATCCTTGAGTCAATATGCAAAGAAAAATGTTACTGAGATGAATGCATGATGGAGAGGAGAACCCTAACTCTTTTTTAGGAATCCTAATTATCTTTCTTTACCTGATTTCACAGAATTTCAGGAGATTCCAGACTGTACTGTTAAGTAGTTTACATTTGTGGAAATTGTTTGCCATTTGTGCATGGAACAATTTATAAACTGGTATTTCATTTCTAATTCTGTGAAAAATAAAAAAAATACTTCAATATGTCACTAAACCTGTGCCGTGTGTATACAATTAACATTAAGTTAAGAAGTGAATGTGGAAAGTTTATTTTAACTCAGGCACTGTGTCATAAATTATTGGCACCAACATTATTTGGGCATATACCTTCCTATGAGGGAGTTTGCTGTTTAAAGATAGATGTCGACAAGTAAATTACTATTTATTGTACTCTTTAGTAAGTACTATCATATTTAGTAAGAGTACTGTTGGGGTAATGAGTAGTCTTCAAGAAACCAAATGGTACATGAATTATAGAGAGAATCAAAGAATAACTTAAGCTTTTTAAAACTAATTTTTACATACATCATCCGTACTACTTAGAACAATACCATAGAGAGATATATCTTATGAGACTCTAGTATATCAGCAAATACATCTTGTATTTTTAGCAACCTTATGTGACCTTGGTCATATTGAATTACCATTACACCAAACCATTTTCTGAAAGCGCATGTGGAAAAATACAAAATATCTGACAATCCCTGTCACAATCAAGTGTGTATAAATTTTATAAACTCAGAGAAATAGCCAAGATAATTCTAGCTCCTTGTCTACTAGTCAGAATACATAGTAAATTCTTAACTATAATTTATTATAATGAAACTTTAACAGTCAAAAGATAGATTTCTATTAGTTCTTCTACCTCACCAGTAACCCAAAGCTTCCTGTTTTGTATGGAATTGGAATTTAAATGAGACAGCGAAAGTGAAGGGTTGCATCATTAGCTCTCAGACTGCAGAAAATACTTGCAAAATATAATTTATTTAGGTAGTTTAGAAGCAGGAAACTCAGAGTACAACTCTTATGAATAGGACTTAAAATAAGAAGGCAGAAATTGAAGTTTTGGGATTTGGATTTAAAAAATAAGTTACATGAAAGTGATAAAATAAAAATGTGTTGACAATATGAAACCTTGGTTAGCATTTTAAAAGAAGAACTGTGGCATATTACAATAAGTTATTTTTGGTCTCTTCCAATATTACAAGGTATCAAAATACTTAACCCTGACTTCTCTCTACGGTCATGAAATCTGGAATTTCTCAATTCTAACACATCTGTCTGTCTCTATCTTTCCTTCTGGATTTCCCCCTCTTTTTATAAACTGGACATCAATGCTTTCAAGGTCTCAAAACTTTAATTCTTGAACTTATCTATTTTTTCCCTTTTATCTCAACACATCTTAACTTGGATAATCTTCAAAGTCAGGCTATATATTAACCGTTGTCAGGTTTTGTTTTCTGTTTGTCTAGAGCGCTAACACAGTCACCTTCACGCTGCGCAGTGTTGGCCTGCCCCGTCTCACATTCTCTTGGGTGACCATTGCCATTCTACCCGTCTCTGGAAGTTCTAGCTCACATATCCACGCCAGCAAGATACTTACCACATCCATGAGCTTCAAGAGACCGTAATCTCCCAGTCTCCCTAGACAAGTACCCATGTTTCAGCTCCAATTACCACATCATATATCTCCTTTTATCTGCAATGTCAGTGACTCTTAATTTACTTTTTGTTCTTTTACAGTACTCTGCGCAGGATCATTTTTATGCCCTCAACTTCTAAGTGTTGGTACCTTTAAGGGTAGAGATTAAACAATTTTCTTATTTAAATATCCCTTCACTAATTATCTAGTTCAGCCTTATACCTCCAAAGCTGATCTCATACAAAAGACAACCTAGAAAATCCTAAAACAAGAAAATCAGCATATGGAATCATCTGATAATGGCTTACTCCCTTGATAGTAAGGATTGGTTTTTCAAACAATTAATCTTAGAAAATGGAAACCATTTCTTCCTTCTGGTTATAGTTTCAGTATCTACATCTCTCATCTTGTTCTATATCCCCAGTTGCTTCATGTATTTTTTAATCTAAATTTACTCTGGCAATCCTGTCTTAAATTCAGTCTCATCTCAGTGTTCTCAGAGATACGTTTCTCTCTCTGATTTTACTGTGTTTGTTGTTTTTACTTTTTCTTGTAGCTATCTAAAGTAGATGCAGCTTTTATTAAATTGTTTGAACTAATTGTTATTTACCAACTGTTATGGATAATTTTGTCCTTCATAATATGCCTTATAACCATGTTATTACTTTTATTCCTGACAGTTGGATTACAATTCTTCTCTATGATTACAGCATCCTTTTTATCTCTCTTCTCTGTTCTTCTTTCTTCTAGTTTATCTTGGTCATTTCTGCTAGATCTATTTTCTTTAAGGACAACTTTCTATCTCATCTATAACAATCTAAAACAATAACTAACCAATGGGTTTGGCTCATGCTTGCGTGACCTGTGAATCCCACCGTGTCTCACATTAGAATGGACCCACACTTGGCTTAATAGTTTGCTGTAGCTATTTGGCATTTCTCTTAGTTTTGAAAAAAGAGCTCTGCATTTTTATTTTACGTAAGGACCTGGGAATTACGTATCCCATCCTATTTCCTATGACAATGAGAGATTCTGATAATAGCCTCCTCCCTAAATCTCAAGGCCTTTCAGACCAATGCTTAGTCTTTTAAAATTGTTGCTCCTTCTTACTTTTCAGTGAAAGTGGACTGCCAGCTAATATATTCATTGAATTCCTTTCTTGTGCTTCATTGCCACTTGATATACTTGCAATTTAGCTCCTCAGAATTTTGTCCAAATTGTTTTCTCCACGTCTTATTTTCCTTACTTTTAATCTCCGAATCACCACATGTTCAAGTCCTTCTTCTAAAACCTAGACTGGTCTATTTATTTTTACTAAGACCAAACACTTATCACTTTCAATTTTATTATTTTGGGGCTGAATTTCTTGATATCACTATTAGATTGTAAGTTCTAGAAAGATAAGAGTAAGCTCTTATTTATCTGGAATCACATATAGTATTTAGTACATAATATATATGCAATAAATAATCTTCCATATATTTATTACAAAATATTTACTAATACAGTCTCTCAAACTTTTAAAAAATAACATTTTCTTTTTTGGTAAAAAAAAGGATGGCATCTCATCTAATGTGTAAAAATCTGTGTGTGTGTGGGTGTGTGTGTGTGTGCATGTCTGTGTTTGGCTTTCCTGATTCCCCAGCTACAGCTTTTGTTGCTTCTGAATACAACAGAGGAAGGAGAGAAACCCAACCCACAATAAGTTTAATGATGAGCAAGCTTGTAATACAAAGAAGAGAAGGAAGTAATAAAAAAGAAGAAAGAAAAAAATTAGAATATAAATACAAACATATCAATTTAGCTGATTAACATGTTCCCTTGTTGCAATAACTGCACTCTCTGACAAGCCGGAGAGGCAATAGATTTTTTGCTGTGTCCAGGAAAGAACAGAAAAGGCAAGTTTAGGAGATAAAACTGTAGATGGCATGGCTTGCCTCCAGCATTTTGTTTATGAGAGCATCCATTTGTGTCAGTGTGGGCTTGCTGAATAATACCCATTCTATCTTTGCGGCATAGGTCAAACATTGGAGATTTATTTATTATTCCTTTAACAATTTTTACTGATTCCAGAATGTCTGGGAATTTCTTAGTAGTATGAGGTTATATTTGTCAAACTTTGGTTAGGTATATCACTGGTTACATTGCTTTGATTTTTTTTAACAACGTGAGATGAAGATTATACAATGGAGAAAAAGATAGTGAATAACTAGGGGAAGAATAAGTACAAAAAGCAAAAAAATACATTTTCATGCCATAATGAAGCTCAAATATTGCCCAAACCATTCCATTATTTACTTTTCCAGTTATCGTCATTCATTATTTCTGATGTTCTAAAGCATGATTCTTTAAATGAATAAATACTTGTTAGGAAAAAATGCAAGTCAAACTTAAGTTTTAGTATAATTTTGTGACTTTCTTGTACCATTTAGAATAAAAGGGGCTGGTGAGATAGCTGAGCAGCACAAGTGCCTGCTCACAAGCATGAGGTCCTGAGTTTGACCCCTGGTACCCACAAAAAAAAAAAAAAAGAAAAAAAAAGAATAAAAATTTTGTTTGTACATGAAATATAGTATAAAATATTGAAAAAAGAGACTATTTGTTAAGAAGGTTAATGTAGGTTCATATGAAGATATTAAATAGACATAAGTGGTTTATTTCACATTTTTGGTCAATTGATATTCCCATATTGGCTTCAAAAGTGTACAAAAATCATTCCGTTTTTCAGGTGATAAAGTGGGCCTCTTTTATATCCTATGGAAGAAATACTGAACCACTGGAAAATATTAAACCTAAACAAGAACTTAGAAATCACTTAAATCATCCTTCAAATTTATCAATAAATGATAAAATTAAATAAAATACAAATGGTTTTTCCACCTCCTTTCCAATACCTGTATCTCATGTTTACTAGTTTTGTTATCTAAAACAAAACTAAATGATAATGGTGATAGTTCATAAAAAAAACACACATGTGCAAATTACATGAATTTTTTTTTATTTACTATTTATTTTGGTATCAGGAATTGAACTCAGGGCCTCGTGCTTGCCAGGCAGGTACTGTGCTGCTGAGCTACATCCTCGGCCCTACATGTATATTTTTAATTGATCATTGTGCTGAATGACAGTTGAACATCTATTGAGATATTATTTTTCTCCTTTTGGGTTATTAACATTGTACACAACGGGCTTAGTAGAGTTTCAGTATGTCCAAGTCCTGTACTTATTTGTCTTCTCTCTCTTTTTTTTTTTTTTTTTTTTTTAATGTGGGTACTGGGAGTCAACCTCAGGACCTCGCGCTTGGCCAGGCAGGTGCTTACACCGCTGAGCCATCTCACCGGTCTTTTCTTAAGTAGTAATGCCAATCATTTAAGTCACTTGTCAGCATGTATTTTCCATTTCTGAACTGTTGTTAATATTCCCTACTGCAAAAACCCATGAGAATGAACAAACCCACTAAGGAGTCTTTTAGTCCTTGATATCCTAGATTTCAGTGACATTTCTATACATCACTTCTTAGTCATGACCTGTGAATTGATTATCACTAATAATAGAGCCTGATTCAAAATCTTGATTTATATCCTCTGGTTATCTTAACAATTTTTTTTTTTTTTTTTTTGTGGGTACCGGGGGTCGACCTCAGGACCTCGTGCGCCAGCAGGCGCCCGTGCCGCTGAGCGATATCACCGGCCCCTTTTTCGTATGTGGGCTCCGGGAGTCGAACTCGGGCCCTCGCGCTTGCCGGGCAGGCGCTTAAGCCACTGAGCCATCTCACCGGCCCTATCTTAACAATTTTAATCATCCTTCCAGCTCAATATTTCTATTCCAGCATTGATTCATCCTCACTGAAAATCTCAGTTCTCTAATTTACCGTTCTTTAACTAATTTTCCTTTTCCAAGTTTTGAAGATTTTTCCTGACCCAACATTTGTTCCATGATTCTTTATTGCAACAAGAACTTTATAAATAGCATTAAACACTATGTTTTGATAATATTTGCTGAGGAAAGTAACAGTTGTAATAAGAGGCAATTACTCAATTAGACCTTCTCAAGAGCATTTCACCATGTTGGAGGACAACACGCTGTTTAGTCACACTGTAATTTAGGACCACGCATTTCAATTGGGAACTCACATTATCCAATAATCCTATGATATATCTCTATTGTGTTTGCTATTCTAGGTTGTGATTAAATACCACTTTTCTGTACAGCTTTCCACTGCATTACATTTTCCTCACTGTCAGCTGATGATATTGCTTCTTATTTCACTTTTAAGAATAATAGAAACTGCCTCATCTTCTTGTAATCCTGCCTGCATATTGTTTTTCCCTCCTTTATAATCAATGGATGTTACTGTTCTATAGCAAACCACTCTGTCCATTAAATATGGATCTTATAAACCCTAGCCTCCTCAAAGAATTTGTCATAAAATGCTCCCATTTTTTGTATCATAAATATTTCCTCTACTGGTTTATTTGTCTCTCTCCCTCTCCTCTCTCTCCTTCTCTCTCTCTCTCTTTCTCTCCTTCTCTCCCTGTCTCTCTCTGTCTCTATTTCTATCTCCCATTTGAAAACAACTAATCAAAATTCAAAATAAAAAACATATTACTACCTGTATAATCCTCTTGAAGTTCCCTTTCCATATTTTCTTTTACTCATTTATTACTGTGCAAAACTTCATAAAATACGTCTGGACTTATTGTGTCTGATTCCTAATATTCTTTTTTCACTCTCACTTGTAATAATATCAATTTGTTGTAAGCATGCAGGTTAAGGTCAACAATATCTTCCATCTTCTCAAATCCAATGATCTTAATGTAAAATTCATCCTCACTATGAAGAACTGGGCACTTTTGATCAACTACCCCCTTTGATGTATTTTCTTCATCTAGATTTATACTAACAGCTTCTCCTCATTATCTTCTTTTCTTTCTCAGTCTTTTGCTGTCATCATCAGCCATTCATTCCTGTATTTATCTCTGAAAGTAGTGCTCCTCATATCTTGTCTTCGATTCTTTTCTCCTCCCTATTTGTACATTCTTCCTAGGAAATCTACATTAGTCCTATGGATATTAAATTCTAACTTTATGGGCTCACCCCAAAATAAAAACTTTTAGACGTCCTTTTCCTAAATTTCATTTTCATTCTCTCAGCTTTCCGTTTGTTACCTTATGATTACTAAGCTCAACAAGGAATGGGGGTTTCTGAGTCCAGACACCTACTTTTCTTATGGTGTCCTCAAACTCAATGAATATGTGTTTCCACTGGAGTCCACTTGAATAAACTTCTCTATAATCAGTAAAAAACACCAGAATTTTGTTGTTTTTGTGGGCCCTAAATAGTTTTTCCACTTGACTGCCTTCTTACATTAGATATAGTCAAGATGGATCACTGAACAGCAGTTACTGCTCACAACAGTCACATAGTCAATCACTCTCTTAATTTAGTTTTAACACAGTCATTTTTACACTTGATCCACAAAACCTCTAATAACATATGCCAAATATTAACATATGTAAAAATGAATAAACAATACAGTCTTCTTTCCCTACAAAAATCATCTAATTGTGGACAAGATAGTCCCATTGGAAATGTCCCATTTAAGCAAGCATAACCAGGTAATACTGCACTACATGGGAAATACTGGAGAGAGAGACAAATAGTTATGAAGATATTGAATCAAATAATCAGATCAAGAAGATACTTTTAAAGATATGGTAATAATTTATCTCTTCACATCTTTAACAATCATTCACCGAATTTGTAATATTTTCATTTCAATGTGCTACAAAATTTGTTTTGCCAAAGACTGGTTTTGATGTTTAACAAAAATAACATAAATTTTAAAGAAATTAGTTAGCTAATATATGTTAAGTGGACCCTTTTCTAATTAAAACTTGTCGGGGATATCAAGCCGGGAGTGGAGGGGTGTTTAATGTGCCAAGAATCTTCTTTTTCCTCACTTTCCTAAATGGAAATATGCTGGGATTGATAGTCATGAAATTCTGCTTCCAAACTTTTTAGGCTGTGAGAATTGAAGAATAGAGACTTAGAAATAAACTTCTTTTTCCAACTATATCACCCTGAAACTCTAGCAAAATTACATTGTTTTTGGCCAAAATTGCCTTTTCAAGCAAGATTACTAGAGCTAATTTCTGGTTCCTAAATACAATTTCTTCTGCTATCAGCATGAACTTGCTACATTGCTCAGTGGTTACATAATAATGACTAAGCATCCCATATACACAGTTGCATCAGGATTCTGTAAAAGTGATCTGTCCACAGGCTTGCATAAGCAGTTATTTACAGGTCTAGATGCAATTCATCATGGCAGTTCAAATAAACAATTTGAATATAGATTCTAAATTATGCTCAGTAAGGAAAAGTTTGAAAGACATATATGGCAAAAAAAATCTATTTATTTATTTATTGGTGGTAAAGCAGATAAATTCAAAGCACCTTAATTCTCTTAATGTGGTGATATGGTATTCAGAAACACAGGTTTTATTTCATAGTTCAAGGGCAAATTTTGTGTCTTGCAAGATGGGAAGTATCAATGAAATTTTGATACTGGAGCTATTTGTTTATGTTTCAAATATATTTCATGTCTTATGTATCTGCAAGTCTGAATTAGAAATTCTTATTGAACCCCGGCTGCATGGCTATAAAACTGATTTATTAATAGACATAAGAATCAATAATTTCTTTTTATGTAAGAACAAATAATATGTGTGAATAACTGAGGGCTATACTTTATGTTTGGTAGTTTATCTTTCTGCCAACAGTCATTCTTCTGGATGGTACTGCTAGGAGCTGGAATTTTCCACTCAATTATGAAAATAGTTGATATGAAAGACCAAAGATGAGAAAGAATTCTCAACTAAAAATAATCTAAATAATCTAAATAGATCCTCCTATATATTCATACAGTGAAATATCAAAAGTACCAAAAATTGTGCAAAAGCTTTGACTTTTTGTAGTTTTTAAGAGCAAAATTAAAGGAAACCATTAGTATTAGATACCACTGGTGCCATCAGTATCAAGGGTTACCATTTTACTTACTACAGAAAATTCTAGCAAAGTTTTTCTCTACACACAAAAAAATTCCTCTGTCCCTCTTGGATCTGTTTGTCTTTCAGTTTAGGAGAAGAACAGAGGCTCTGGCATTCACTTTGGCAGATTTAAACAAGAATTACCATCCTATGGACCCAAAGTGGTCAATTACAATTCTCTGTTTTGAATATATAGAAATAGTATTTAAAAACATTTATATCTTTTCTTGACTTCTTAGAAGTATGACAGTGACACTACTTTCAAGTTTCAGAATTTTAGAGCATAACCATACCGATAATCCAGCCTGAAGTATAGGATAAAATATTGGCGGGTATATAAAAATCAGAAATTAGAAATAATCTCAGTCTTTGAATGATTATTGATCTCAGCTGTTCACTTTGGAACCTTTTTCTTTGAGAATAAAAAACAATCCTTTTTCCCCCAAGCTTTCCTAACAGAGCTTTGGGCTTCTTGAAATATGAATGTTTGGGCTGGTGAGATGGCTCAGTGGCATAAGCGCCTGCTTGGCAAGCGCGAGGGCCCAAGTTCGACTCCCAGAACCCACATACAAAAAAAAAGGGCTGGTGATATTTCTCAGCGGCACGGGCGCATGCTGGCGCGTGAGGTCCTGAGGTCGACCCCCGGTACCCACAAAAAAAAGAAAAAAAGAATGTCTTTTTGAAATTTTATCCTAAGTAGGTTAAGTATATGAAGAAATGTCTATTACGAAGAAAGAGTAGACAGCGGAGCAGTTCATGAGAGATGGAGGAGCCTAAAATCATCTCAACCTCGAGAAATTCCACTGCTACATGTTGAAAGAGCTTTCCTCATTGGTATCTATAGATTATAAGGAATTCCTTTTCTCTGTTTAAACTACATTGAGTTTTTCTTCTAAAGTGACTGGGAATTTTCTTTCAAAGCCTGAGTTTGCAAATAACACACACCAGAAATGTGCCTGCAAGGAGGGTAGAGGGAGTGAAAATTCCTTTATCTTGTCCTGTGAAACTGACTCCATACACGCATTGATCAAATGATCTATTGCGTTTTGTCTCTTACATTACATGTCCACATAAGGCAACATTTGAGGAGACTTGGAAGCCAAATAGAGCCAAAATATTTTGAAAGTTCCCAAGGTAGACATGTCTAAGACAAATGGGTAGTGATAAATGAATAATGGGACAATACTAATGCACATTTTACAGTATTTCCCAAATTTCTAGTGAGACTTGGCTTTCATTGGTCACAATAGTAAGTTATTGATAACCTTTATATCTTTTACTTTATTGTCCTGCTTCTATATGCACCTCTCCTGTTCTCTGGAAATCCTATCTGCAATAGGCATTTGTTCCCACTATTACATAATAATTACTATTTCATTTTACATAATTATTTCTGTATTGTTAGATATGATGGCCAGCGTTTTACTCATATGATCCTGAGTACAGTCATGATCATGACTTTCAGTGGAAAGTACTTTTTTAATTTTTTTGTCTTTTGTGTGTGTGTGTGTGTGGGTACCGGGAGTCGAACTCGGCCCCTCGCGCTTGCCGGACAGGTGCTTACGCCGCTGAGCCATCTCACTGGCCCCTTTTTTTATTTTGAAGTTTAAATTGCCAGAATAGCTTTTCTTTCTTATTCACTAGTCACTGAAGTCTCTTTCATATCTTCCTGATTTTCTAATTTGTAATGGTTCACGGGTCAGTTCTTAATCTATTTTTCTTTGTATCCACTAGATTTGATCACTTTCTGTCTCAGGGCTTTTGATATCATATGTCTGACTTTTCCAAAATTTATACTTTAACCCAAGATCTCTTCTCAAATTTCATCTTTGATTATATCCTGTGAACATTTCCAGGGGGGTAGATATTGAGCATATCTAATTTAAAATATATCGAATATCTGATGCTGTCACTTGTCTTCATCAACTCAATTAGTAGAAATCTATTATGCTAATTGGATAGACTACACATTTTGGTGTCATGTTTAACTGTACCATTTGTATTTTAAACCCTCACACTGTGCAGAAATCTAGTTGGTTTTACCTTTAAAATAGATCCAAAATCTGACCACATGTCATTCCTTATATAATTATCATCTTGTTCTAAACTAGCATGATGTCTCAATTGGTTACCTGCAAAATTTAATGAATATCAATATTTCTGTCTTTACATTTCCCACATTACATCTCTGCCCAGCATTCGAGTGAGATTTTTTTAAACCTAACTCAGATTATGACCTTCCTTTGCTTAGATTTTCTTAGTGCTTCCTATTCCAGAGTAAAAGAAAAATCCTTAAATGATCTATAAATTCTAACTTGGTCTGATCTTTCATCAACACTCTAAATTTATTTCCTGTTATTCTCTCTTCAATTATTTCTATCCAGCCACATTGACCCCTTTGGCCTTCTTTGAACATGTTAATCATGTCCCCTTCTTTAAAGTTTTTGCTTGGTTGCCTGGACCATTTCCTTTCCCTGGAGTGTTTCTCCTCCAGATAACCTCAATCTGTGCTTAAACGTCAACCTCCCAGGAAGCTTATTCTGATCACCTATTAGAGTCAGTTAATACCACACTTGAAAATTACATTGCCTTACCCTATTTTCCCTTTGTAAATTGACCCTTAAACTACTATTTGTTTTACATATGTTTTTCATATATTATTTATTCTCTGTCCCTCCACTATAAGAACTCCCAATTGCTTTGCCTTCCACCTTATCCACAATATCCTTAATTAGCTTGTGTTGCATACTTGTAATCCCAGCACTTGGAAGGCTGATGCAGGATTGTAGGGAGTTTGAGGACAGCCTGGGCTACATAGTCAGTTCAGGGACAGCCTGAACCACATAGAGAGACCTTGTCTCAAGGAAACAACAACAAACATAAAATAAAAAAAATGTGTCTGAGATATTGATTAAGCCAAAGAATTTTGTTTAAAACTTTTGTACACTGGAAAATTTTTGTATTACTTAGATTGCATCAGAAAAACAAAAACAAAGTTTAGTCTTTGAAATAAATGTACTGTACTATAAAGAATTAGTTGATAGTTGACGAAAGAACTGAGGATCCAAAGACAGGAGGATCCAACACCTTGAAATTAGAAACAAACAGGAAGCTCAAGAGGAGCATAGAAAACATACATTAGTCCTGGTGATGTAGTTTGGTGGGTAAAGTGCTTGTCTAGCATGCATGTTTGATCCCTAGGACTGTAACGGAATGAAAAGTTAGGTTGGAACATGCCAGAAGTGAGTGTCTCTAAAGAGATCTAGAGGTACAGTGGCAGCAAGAGCTGACAAGAATGGGCTTCAAGAGGGAAGAGCAGTTTTCAAAAGCTCAGAGACTGGAGAAAGTGCAGCCCTTTACGGGAAACTTACCCTGAGGCACAAGAGAGCTAGAAATGCTGTATATTTCTCCCTTCTTCCCACTTCCAAGCCTTCTGAGAGCTTCTATGTTTGACTGAAACCAGCAAAAGGGACTTAACATGAGAGTCTCTGAAATGAAGTTTTCTGAAATTAGTGAAAAGAGCAGGGCAAGAAGTATCCTCCCAGTTACTGGATTTTAGAAGTGAAGGAGGGGTCCTGAGCCAAGGAAGGTGCATGATATTGAAAAGCTGGAAAAGGCAATAAGACAGATGCAGCTCTAGAGTGTCTTGAAGGGAATTTAGCCTGCCAGCACTTCTCTTTGACAAAGGAGACTAGTGCCAATCTTCTCATCTATTCACCTGTAAAACCAATTGTATTGCTTAAGCCAACAATTTTGTAGTAATCTGTTAGAGTAGCAAAAAAAAAATTCCAGAATTTGCTATATATCATATTAAAACTGCAGTAGCAATTTTGAAAACAGCCTCATTTTACTCATCTTACATGTTAAGTACATTTTGATGCCAAAACTCTCCCTATATCTCATTATTTAGAAAATCAGTACCAACAGAAGAAGTAAGGTAGGCTGTTCAGTGTGCCAATAAATACAAACACACACTCTATATGGTAGAAATATGTCATTTAACTTGAATGTTTAATTAGTTAAATAACTCACATGCTAAGACTTCAAATCTTGGAATATTTTATCAGACAGGAGTCAAATCGGAAAATGCCCTAGATTTAAAAATGGAACACGGCCCAGATGGATTCATTGAAAGGTTGCAGTTATCCTATAAAAGTCTAAACACAGATTGTTAACTAGATATAAGGGAGCCATTCAATAGAAGCTTAAAAATGTGAAAAATAACAGTTTTAGCCCAATTCTCTTGTGAGCAGAAAATTATTCTTTAAGTAATTTAAGTGGCATGAGCTTAGAGAGGGAAAAATTAATTGTGCAGCTGCACTGACAATGACTATAACACTGAAAAGAACAGAAACAAATGAACGGAAGATGAGTTGACAATAGTCTGATATCATAAGATTGAAAGATACCTAAATGATGATGTATCTGTTAAGTGTCACATAGAAGCCATTAATTAGATGAAGCAGGTGAGAAAGATTAGCAAAAGATGAAGGATAAATGTTTACATTTCTAATGGCTGTGTTCAAGAAAAAGAACATTGTATATGATTCCAATAATAATGAAAATCACTGTCTATATCGTCACATGCATTATGATCATAGTAAACGAAATTATGAAATCACGTATCTTAATTATTGCTGGAAAAATGCAAAATTCATTGGTAAACTAAGAATAAAATATATCTGTAATACAACAATTTACTTTCTTCAATTTTGCTTAAAATCTATCCTTATATGATTCGAATGTATGAAAGAAAAATGTCTTTCTTGACAGTAACCACCTAAATATACATTACTGTGTATGTTAATAGACATTAACTATTATTTATTTTTCTATTTTACTACACACCACAGAGCTTGAAAAATATATATCCTACTACTTATTAGCCTTTCCAAGACGTCAAGCTCATATTCAATGAACCGAAAGAAAATTTCTAGCTTTCTTTTCTGTTCCACATCTACCCCACATTTCTTATTCAGTTCATATACATAACCTTAGCCATTTTCTGTATCATCGTACTCTTCTTTTTCAGCGCTTCATACACTGCTTTCTTTCATCCTTCTCCTTTCTCACCAGTTCCTTCTTGTCCTCTTATCCACTTCCTCTATGTTTGAGCACCTAATATTTGTTAGACATCTGTAGGATATGCAATGACTAACAGTCTCAGTGAACTAACACTCAGTGAACTAATATCCTGCGAAGACAGGATAATAAGTGTAAAAATTATGATGAGGGCCCAAAAGTATTATAAGAGCAAATGGTATGGGACGACAGAGGAGAGACAGAATACTAATGAATGGCAGAAGAAGTGTGCCAGAGGGGATGACAATTGAATTCGATTTTTATAAACAAGAAACCGTCAGGCTACAAAACGTGGAAAAAGGATGTGTCTCTCAATTACTTTTTTTCTTTGAGAGTGTGTTTTTTTTTTTGTTGTTGTTGTTATTAATCATCTGCTTTGCTTTCCTTTTTTTATTATCTCAGAACCACAAAGAAGCTACATACCACATACACACACAGACATGGTTCCCATTAGCCGTGATATCCAAAAGTTTGACATTGATTCAAAATGTAATGGAGTACATGAAGGATTTTACAAAAGTGTTCTGCAATTGTTTTTACTTTATCTGATCTGCTTCAAGTAGGATATGGAGTTTGGATGCTGACTTCATAATTGGCACCTTGACAATGTCTCAACTTTCATCTGAAAATTCTGACTCTAATTTGACACAGTTTAATGTTACCAAATAATTAATACAGGATAAAGTTAAGTAAAACACTCTACGTTATTTCACAAATATTAGTTTCTAATAGATACAATAATTTATTTTAGGTGAAGAAATTTTAAAGCAGGTAATAGGAAGGATAATAATTTCAATCTTCAATTTCGTTAACTGGTTTTGTACTGAAAAGAACTTCGGCGTTATTACATTGTATGGGTTGTGCTTGTCTGTTATGGTGTAAAAGAATAAAGTCCTCTTCCTGAGACTTTGTCTTTGGGAGAAAGATGGAATATGAGGTGCACTTAAAAACTGAATAGGTCAGGTGCAGGTGAAAAGTTGTAATAAAATGGAATATTGATTTATAAGCAAAGGTTGATTAAAGAATAATTGTAGATTACAGGGAGAAAAAATAAAAGTATAAGGTAGTCAACAATTACAAACTAAATAGATAATCGTTCAGAAAAGTTCAAGAGAAGGAATTAGGAGATTTTATTCAGGGTGTAAGGAAAACATTAACACTTTTTCATAACTTGCTTCATAACTTTAGGGATTTATCTTGTAAAGTTTCTTGAGCTCTCACTAGGGGTTAAGAGATCTGATTCAACTAGAACTCATATTCTGTGTGCTAAGTTTCACTTACTACTCCAGTATTTTTCAGAAGAGGTCTAACACTCCAAATAAAACATTAAGCCGCCCCACTTTCAGCTGTGATTATCACCTACATTACTTCTCTGATGGAATTATTTCTGGTTTTCATGGAGCTCTGAGTATTTTATCACATTTCCTTTGAGATAAAAAATAAAGATATTATTCATTTTTGACAACTGCTAACCCCCTTGTTCTTTAATTTTAGTATTGGTTTTTTAAATCCAAAATATTTCCCATTGCCATGAAGAATTATATAGAAGGAAGTGGGAATTTATTCAAAACCATACAGTTAACAATATCTGTCCCTACTTTATTCTGCATCATTACTTCTGAGCTATTTTTTTTTCTCACAATAGAAAAACAAAAGTGCCTTGGGAGGCTTTTAGGGAACAGTTAATTTTATCATTAACAACAGTTAAATTTAATGCTTAACAGTTAAGCATTCCAAGGTTTCTGCCTACCACCTGGGTCTGCGCGGTGTTTTATTCTCCCTGAAAGCACCTGTTTTTAAATTGTTAATGTTGAAATTGTACACAAATGGTTTCACTTATCAACCATCTGTGTATTCTTTTGTTAATTGTAGAAATTTATAGGCACACTATCATAATCTGATACATGTATGTAGGGTATAATGATCATATCAGAATAGTTAACATTTCCCTCTCTTTAAACATTTTTATTAATATTTGAATAATACCTAATAATCACATTTATTTATGTGGCATACTGTGATATTTTAATACTGCTATACGACATGTACAGATCATATCAAGTAATTAACGTTTACATATCCTTATCATTACTTTGTTTTTGAAGCTCTCAACCTCTCCTATTCATTTGTAAAATATATAACAGGGCATTTTAAATTACAGTTACCCCACTCTTATATAAGCATATCGAGTAGCTACCTACAGAACCCTATTTCCTGCTGAACTATTCAAAATAATTATGGAATCAGCTTAGGTGCTCCAATATATGTTCTTATCTATGCATTAATTCCTAATTCTTGATTACTCATTAATCATAAAATTACTTAAAAATAATAGTATTATATTGAGTTCATTGTTCTAATGCAATATTAATATTTACAATTATTATGTACATACTTAAGCTATATGGAAGCTGAAAAACCTTTAAGTAACATATTTAAAACCATTTAGGTTGAAGCCAGTCTCTGAAAGACAGAAATTATCACTTCATGACTTGTGGATCAAATCCTGTCCCAGGCATCATCTGTTTATTTTATAGCATTAAAAAATAGAGTTAACTATAAACATAATGATATGTGAAAATTATGTATATGAGGGGATAAGTATTCTTTTGAAATGAGAGGGATTATTTTGAAGGGAATTAACTGGTAATATGATTTTTACTATAATAATGTTTTAAATTTAAATTTAAAATTTTAATTTTTATGATATATTTTATATATATTTGATATATATTTGATATATATTTTATAATATATTAATACATGTATAGAACAGTAATTCATATATATTTATTATAGCAGCAGATATTACATATTAATACATTTTTCTCTTTTTCTAGATCTCATATTATTAGAAACTATTTTTTAAATTCTAGGGACTATTTTTGGGGGGTAAGTTCAAGATTGTTTTTGTTTTTTGATAATAAATCCAAGTACCATGGAAAACATGGCTCAAGTGTAACAGATTGCCATAGTTACCACAACACTAACAAAATTTCTCCACCCCAATCTTGGAAATCATTTGGATTAATCAGGCTGAATCTTTCTTATTTGGTAATTTTTAAGAATGTTGACTGTATTAAGTTTAATTATGGAGTTTCACAGTGAGGGGATGCCTTTGTAAATTTGGATCCCAAGAATAGGTAAGTCTGACCTCAATCCTGTTCTTGCTTGCTTGTAGGTGCTGGGTTTCATCTCAGAAGCTTAAAGTCTTAAATACACACTTCCTGTATCTTTTTGTTTTGTTTTGTTTTTTACTTATTTAATGGTACCAAATCTGGACAAAGAAACCCGTTGGAGAATTTCTATGATAGTTATCGCCATAGTACACTCCTTTTCACTGGAAAATGTAATTGTTCCATGTGTGACACCTGGAAAACACTGCAACCATCATGTATTGGAGAAGAGCGCCATCACCACCACACTGAGGACTGCAGAGTAACTGTGCTTGAGATGCGAACGTGTCTCTGCAAACACGTGGGCTTCTCTGACTCTGATATTTTTTTAAATTGTATAATAGAGAAACATGAATGCGCTGGTTTTCTGGCCTCTGTTCTCATTATCTTTCAGCACATCTTTGCTACAATTCTAAATGTCCTGTTTATCAGCTACATATTTCTTAGTTTAGATTCATCAACAGTGGGTACTAAATTATATAGGTAAGATTGTAAAATCAGAAGAAGTGACAAAAATTATGTATAAAAGAGTGGAAATTTATTAACATGTAAACATTTATGTCATAATTCACATTTTGTTTAACTCGAATTTAGTAAGCTTCATATTTCTTAAGACTGCAAATCAGGACTGTAAATTAGTTACAGAGAGATAGCAATCAGGTAGGGTGTTTCACCTTAAGTATTCAGGATGGCAAATGTTCAGCCATGATGAACCTAGGTATATAAATCAGGGCTCTATGTTACTATGCCTATGTATGTTACTCAGGTCTCATATGTTACTATGTCATATGTACATAGTCTATAGCAATCCTTCTGAGGATAAATAAAGACAGAAATTTTCCACTTGGTATAAATTACGTCCCTGAAGGTAATTCGATTATTAATATTATTAAACAGAAAAACAAAACCCCTAATTTTTAGCCTAGGAAAAGGTTTTATAATACCAAGTAATGGAAGGAAAAAGATAGTTATAACATGGCTATATCATTCAAGTGTAAGAACAAAAGGAAAGCTTTAAAAAAAATCTTGTTAGAAGAAAAAAGAATAAATGTTAAAATGCATCTATCTCTGTTTTCAACATAATTCAATATAATGTGGATCCACCATAACAAGAGATGAAATGTAAAATGATAACACAAAGATGTATGACAAAAATACTGGCTGAGTTAGATTGAAATAAAACAGAGATGGATGAGGTAGGGAAATATTGAAATTAAATGCAGTATCGCGGAAATTTTCTTATACTTTAAAAAGAGGATAACAGAATTTTTATTGTACAGAGTGATGTAAAAGAACAGAAAAAAAAACAGTCCCGGAATAGAGGGGTTAGCAAAGAGGGATGAAAATAATAAGCATAGGATAGAGATGGAACAAGAATAGAATTAGAAATAGAGATAATTGGTGCCCTCTGGAGAGACCTCAGAGCACAACAGAAGCTATAGAAGCTATAGAAAAGAAAAGAAGTAGAATAAAATTCTAGTAATGTGATATGTCTAAAGATTGAGAGTTCAACAGGGTTACAGGAAAGATTAATGGAAAGAGAATAAATGTCTATATAAATTATGGTGACCTTTAAGTCTCAAGAACAACAAAAAATTTTATAATAATTTAAACATGAACATTATCAAAACGGAAAAAATAGAAATATCCACAAAGGAATAAAAATATGTTTTTCTTCAATATTTTCATTTATAATATAAGGAAGACATAAAAACCATAGTACATAAGTTTTTTAACCTACATAGTTTTGAGGAAAACAACGTGATTCAAGAATTTCATTTCCTGCTTATTTAAAAATGAATACAGGGAAAAGGAAGATTTAAACTATCATCCTTGTATCTAAGAAAACAAAACAAACAAAAACTATTTGGAATAGCTTGATTTAAGTGCTCAAGAAAGGCCAATTACAATATAAGACATTTATTTTAGGATAGATTCAAATTGTCTAAAATATAAATAAAAGCACTATAAATAATTCTATGCATATTATTTCAAAGCTTAATACAAATCCCTTATACTTTCTATGGAGTTACTACTTTTTTTTTCAATATTATGCTTTAAGTGAATACTAATTTTCTCTGAACACTCCACATTACTGTGTGGTGTACCCTCTTCTTTTCCAATACAGAGAATACAGCATTGTCATTTAAAGATCAAATATCTTTTTTTTAATTTCATGTATGTTTCCTCTAGTCCATCATATTGAACCCACATACAACCCCAAAACTATATAATGATAATCCTAGAACCTAGTTACCGCCTATAAATCTCTGACATTTTCTTCGTCCTCTTCAAGTTTTCTGTTATCTGAGTGGCTTCATAATCCATATGAATGACTAAGAAAATCTCCTAGTCTCTGAAAATATTTGCCTTTCTCATTTTGAAGGGGTTTTACCAACACTTTCAAATAAAACCTGATTACTCAAATTTTGAAAATAAACAATTTGTGTCCACTCAACAACATTATAATTTTATAATCTCCATATCTTCAATTTTTTGCAGAGATATATTTAATTACAACTTTTATGGAGTTAGAGAATGTGCAACTATTTTGTGTTATTTTGAAATTGGGGTACTCTTAGCCCAGGTATAAACAGTGGAGAAAACTTCACATGTTACAAAACAGACTTAGTTATATCGTTTACTGTTCATTAAAGTAAGTCCTAGAAACAGCCCAAATGTCTATCTTAAAAAATGACTGCAAAGTGTGATTGAAATACATAATGACTGTTTTGATTTAAAAGTTTATTACAGTGAAGACACATTCCCATAATCCTCCTGAAAATTCTCCACCTCTTTTAGAACACATTTGTCCTTTTGTTCTTGCCACATTTTGAAGAAGTTCTGGAAGTCCTGTTTTGTGAGTGTCTTTATGAGATGTATTCACAAGTGTCAACCAATGCAAAGGCAAGTTAACATAAAAACATTATGCAACAGATCTGACCCAGTGCACCTTCTGACTCTTTCCCAAAGTCAAAATGACCATGAAAGGTGTATGTGTTGCATCGATTCAGGAAATTAAAGCAACTGTGGCCCTGCTATGACAGGGCAGCTAAAGACCCTTACTAAAGAGTACTTCCAGAACTGATCGAAGCGAGGGGGAGCATTCTGAGGGAGATAAATATCAATGTGACTTTTACTGTAATACATCTTTTAAAAATTTAAACGATAACTGTATTTTCGGGTCTCACTTTGTAGATCGTGGTATTATTCTGGGCAACTGAATGCCTACTTATAAGATAATTGTGTACAATTTCCCAGCTTTTCTCTGAAATACACATTAAGTCATGATCTCTTGTTGTATTTAGCTAATAAGAATGGTTGGCTGGTGATTAGAGGGTATGAGCAAGCCTCTAAGCTAAAGTATTTATTCTTCGGCATCTCTTCTTTGGTGTCTAAATGGAGGCTGCCTCCTTTCAGCAGCCTAGGCTCTCTAATCCTGCCTCTGCAAGGCCATCTCCATTAAAGTTTACTAGTCCATCAAGATATAACTCTTATTCTGTACCCAACCCTTGAAAGTGTTAGTGGTTTTTGCCAAACTCCAACACATATTGTCTAGTTTTTAAAATGATTATAGAGTTATAAAATTTCACAACATTTCTTATGTTTAGATTAGAAACTTACTTGGGGTGGAGTAGGATTTTAAGACTTGTAATGTAGACATGTGCAGGAATTGAATGCTTTGAGAGGAATTGGAAAAATCTGAGAACTTAAGAAAAAACAACTTTCATTGAATTTTCCTCAGTGACAGAAATAGCCCCATACACTGAAACCTATGGACATTAACCTATATGGTTCTGTAATGGCCTGATCAGAAGCATTTGCTTTATATTTTTTCACTTTAAGACTCATCTCCACCAATCTCTATTTGCTCTATATTAATTTTTACAATAAGAATTAATCACTGTTAAAAAAGAATATCATAAGTATTTTTGAAACAGCTTATAAAATAATTGTGACACCATAGTTTTGTCAAGTATCTTAATATATCCAGTGTAATTGACAGGGACATGAGTTGTAATCTTAGTTCAGACCAAATTTATCCATGTGGGTCAATTTAAATGGGACTTTGATTTTATGTACTAATCTCAGAGGCTTGGAATAATCTTGGTTAATTGATTAATAATGAGTTCTGATTGTGTTCTACATTCAAATATCTTGACATTCCAGGACCTCTCTGGCATCATGTGGAGGAAAAATAAAATATTCAGAAATATGAAGTTGTTGAGTTCAGTTATTATGCTGCAGTGGATTATTAGGTTACTTCTCATCCTAACCTGAACTACACTTTGGGAAGTGTTTAAAATCCAATGAATTAAAAAAGGCATTGAAAATAACAAAGAAGAAAGACAAGAAAGACAAAAAGGACATTCTCAAAATGTTATTTGGTGGTTGTGTTGATAGCAGAAGATACTGCCTATGTAATGAATTCTAAGAACTTCACTGGGCCGGTGAAATGGCTCAGCGGCGTAAGCGCCTGCTTTGCAAGCGCGAGGGCCCGAGTTCGACTCCTGTATCCCACATACGAAAAAAGGGCCGGTGATATCGCTCAGCGGCACGGGTGCCTGTTGGCGCGCGAGGTCCTGAGGTCAACCCCCAGGTACCCACAAAAAAAAAAAAACAAATCTTCACTAAGTCTTTCATATAAACATTAGGACATTAGTTGGAACGGAGTAGAACTCAAGATGGAATGGCATTTTATGAGGAAAAAAACTGGATGCTTATTTTATTTTAAATAACAGATCTTTAAGGGACCTTCATAGAATCTAAATGCACAACTATTATATTACAAGTGATTAGGCAAGTTAAACTTACAAGTGATCTATGTGTCATATGATCTGCCCAGGCATAAGTGCGCATAAAGAAATAATCTTTCATTAAATGGAAGTAATATATGAGGTGTGATGGACAAATAAGAAAATATTTAAATTTAAAAACATTATTACAGTAAAAGACATTGCCATTAATCTCCCTCAAAATACTCCCCATTTCAAACACACTTCTCCCTTTGTTAGTGCCACTTTCCCAGACAGTTCTTGAAGTCCTTTATTTGCAAGTGTCTTTAGTTGTGTGGTATTGGCTGCCTAAGAGTATTGAATTAATTTAAAACTTTCATTGATGATAGTCATTTTGCCAGAGTGTCATGATGCCGGAGTTGGTGAATAAGGTGTATGTGGAAACACCATAATATTTTTACCAACCTGCCTTTCCATTGGATGGTACTTAGCAGAAGCATTCACTGCATTTTTTATCATATCTCCAAAAGACACGAAAGAGAATTTTCATAACTGCTTCTGAAAGTAGTAAGAATTATGGGATAACTGTGTTTGAAGTGGGGGTAAATATTGTGAGAGGGATTAATGGCAATGTGTCATTTACTGTAATAATTTTTTTAAGAATTTAAGCAATCATTGTATATTTGATCACTTCTCCTATATTAGGTATTAGTTGAAGACTTGAAAATGCAAATATATTTTATGACTAAGTCATTCAGGATTTAATTGCATCTACTCCTATATTTGTGTGCATTTATTGGAATCAGAAATTCCTTATCAGTTGAGAAAAGAAGAAAAATATCTTCCCTTAGATTTGCAAAGAGGTATGCTGATTTTAGACAAAAAGAATTTAAAATTATATTACAGTTCTATTTTGGGGTACTCCTAAAAGACAGTGGAAAATAAAATTCATTTCCCTGAACAAAATTTCAACAAGTATATTTGGCTATCTGCTTACTAGAAGAAGTGATAGCCAGAGGAATGGGTTTTCGTGAATTCAGGGGCCTCAACAATTTGCTGATCAATCAGGGACTTGAAAAAATAAGAATAAATAATAATGTATAAAAAAGTCACACAGATGTATTTCTCTATGCAAGCATAATCTATGAGTATATTTGTCTCTGTTAATTCCAAATATACCTAATGCAACTGAAATTTCAAAAATCTTGTGAGCTAAATGACCTATTTTTGAATATTGATTACCTTCATTTCTTATCCCTCTATGAACTGGTCATTATGTAAAAATCCATACTATGCAAGGCTCATTAACATGGTCTTATGGTAATCTGACTGCTCATAGCAAAGTGCCAAAGCTCCTGAAATCACAGATCACCGTTGAGACCCTACTATTGTAGCGAGATCACCCAGGCCTTTGGCAGAAGATTATGAAAAGGAGAGAGGATAGAGATTTTATTTTCCTCTTGCAAAGTTTCTGATAGAACTGTGGAATGACTTACAGAAGATTCAGTTATGGAACCTCATGAAAAAAAATGAAGGTCATTTACTATCCTATACATTTTAGTAAGTGCTTTGAAGTAATGATAATTTTGGTGATATTTCTTCTATGTCAAGTATACACAGTTTTGAGACCTAAGAAGTCGAATAATGTGTGGTCACTCTTATTATAACATTAAAGTATTGGCTTGCAAATTGTTACTTCTTTTTTCCACAGTTCTGGAATCTCTGTGTAGTTACCTTTGTTCTTAAAGGAGAAAAATTTTTCAAAATGAGATATGGCATTGGTCCTGTTATCTTAAGGTAAGATTGAAAATTAGTTCCTTATGTCCTTGAACCAAGAGATAGAATGGCTGATTTCCAATGCCAACAGGAAATAAGGTTGCTGGTGCTATTGGAGGCAGGGAGAACAATAACAGCAATCTAAATGCTTCACTGAGCCCCTCTGTGGTAAACAGTAGATGTCAATGGAAAAACATAATGTCCAATTAATGCAAGGTCCTAATGGACCCTGACTCTCTAAAGAATGATTTGCATTAGCCTATTATGTAGAGAATACTAACCAGCTCAGCTACTATCCATGGATGATGGAAGCATAATATATTAAAGAGTTTCATATTCCTATAACAAAATACTTGAAGGAATTAAATTATGAAGAGAAGCAGTTTATTTTGGCTTACAGTTCAGGATGTTCCAGTCCAAGATTAGGCGGATGACTATTTTAGGCCTCTGATGAAGACAGCAGAGTATGGTTGCAGAGCATGCTGGAGAAAACTGCTTATGCATCATGAGCCAGAGAACACAAAAAGACCAAGAAACTGGAGTTCCACAAATTCCTTTGAGGGCACGTCCATAGTGATCTCAGGCCCTCCGATTAAACCCACCTCCTAACAGCACTTACCAACACCACCACCCTGGGGACCAAAGCTTTAGCACACAGACCTTTATTGTGCATTCGACACCCAAACTATAACACAAGGTATAAGTAAAAAAGAAATGACGTGATAAATGTCAATTACAGACTTTCAACCAGTTGGAGAATATAAGTGACACTACCAGTATATGTTTCTTTATATTTACATCAAACTAAATTTTACATTGGTTTATTTTTTGTAGGATGTATATTTTTTGTTTAATATGCCCTTTCCCTTCACATTGGGATTGAGAATTCTTGGTGGTGCTTAACTTTAATTTGGAAGACCATTAAAAGCTACATTCATAACTAAGAATATATACTGCCTGGAATTCCTGAATTGAGATAATTGTTGATAATTTGCGTGTATCCTTTTCCAGAGGTGCTTAGAATGTCTCTGATTGTGACAGTTATCTCATGTTAGTCTAAAACACAAAACTGTTGTATGATTGAAGGATTAGAATGGACGCTAAGTAGAAAAAAGAGAAATGTATTTTATATGAATAGATGTTTTTAAATAATAATTTCATAATAAATACAAGGTTCTAGAAAATATCTCTAGAGAAGAAAAGTCTGAACTTATTTAATGGTTCTAATAATGTTCTAATTCTTTTGTTGGATTTGGGGGTTGTTAATGTTCATTATATTATCATCCTTTAAAACTTCCATATATATTTTATATATTCTCTTGTATCAAAAAATCATACATTGATTATAACTATCTCTCCTTCCTAGCATTTTTAAAACTTGTGATATCTTTCTTAAAAATCATATTAAATCCTTGTTTCCTAGACCCTTTACTCTCTGCTCGACTCCTTCAACAAATTTTATATTCAGCGTATTACATCATTCTTAATTTAAACTGTATTTTTACCAATGCTACCAATTTTTTCTCTGGTTTTCCTTCTGTATCAACTGAAGTGCTTATTTATGCATGACTTTCTTTATCAAAGGGAACTGTACAACTCTCTTCCTTTGCGGTCTCAATGAAATATCACCATCTATCTACCTATTTGCCCACATTATTCTTTCTTCTTTTTAATCTTTCAATTTTCCTCATCCTTATATTCATAAAACTTATTGGGATCACTAACCTAGGCTAAGTTCTACCAAAATTTATGTAATAACAACTTACAAACTTAGGCAACATCTCATATTCCACAGTGTGATCAAGGTGATTTTTAAAGTGAATTTGTAAATTTTCTTACATCCTTCAATAACACCTTATTATTACAAGGTAAAAGAATCATAACATGATATTATGAAATAATTAAAATTACTTTTATAACTATGAAATAAGGTAAGAAACTCTTCAACATATATTTGCAATTAGTGCATGTTACAGAATTTATATAACTTCATTTCAATTTTTCAAAAATAATGTTTTTCATATATGGAAATATATCATTTTTAAATTTTCTTGCTTTTAAAATATTCATTTTATCTGCTTATAGGAAATATTGTAGAGAAGTATAGCATTTTGAGAGCATTTATTTCTGAATTAAGGAGTTATGAATTACATTTTTTTCTTGTTTCCATGGTTATGCCATTTCTAAATTATTATAATTTGTGTCTGTGTGTTCCACTATTTTTACATGCATCTATGGACATAAACAAAAAAAGTTAAATATTAAATAATATATTATTTCCTCTTTTAATCCCCTAGTTCATAATGAATTTTCTTACTCTTTTTTCAAAAACAGGAAACTGAATGAAAAATATACGATATTTGATCCTGTGAGATTTTGCCTGATTTAATCCATGATATTTTGTCCCAAGTAAATGTCAGCTAACATCACATTGTCAGATGTGAGGCATTTATCCATGAATGTTTGCTCATTTGACAATATTAGCTCTGGCTTAAGTCAAATGTTACTTACAAGGGAAGGGGAAAATATTGCTATTTAAGGCATCGTTACCTAAAAAAAAACATTAACACACACACACACACTCACACATCCCTCTAAATTTGGATTCTATCCAGACCTTAATCCAGGCTTCCTCTGCAAAAACAATTTTGAGAGTCCTCTTTCCAAATTATACAGTACAGGCACTAGTACTTAATTATTAGTAGTACTGTGTCACCATAGTATTGTCCATGTGATCAACCACTAGATGTCTGAATGATCACTTGTAAAAGATTTGTCTTTAATGTTTTCCCTCAATATCTTTGCCCCCAAATTTAAAAATTGTCCCATGGCTAAGCATAGCTTCCATCATTGTTTCAACAGTTATAATTAGTAGTCGATGTTTTTCAACTATTTCCACGTGTTTCAGTCATACCCTATTCAGCCTTCTTTTTTAAACCAGTGTTGGACCAAGTACATATTATGTACTTAGTTACTCAGGCACTTTAGTCCTAGAGATAACCTGCTCAATAGGAAAGAATTCATGCCTTCAAGGAGCTATCAACTTCCCTAAAATAATATCACCAATGTACCTAGAGCAATAGTTTTATATTTATCTTAAATATCCCTTGGATAAATAAACCTTGCATTACAAATCCACTCTAAAAGACAATTACATTTCTTTGTTTCTTGAAAAAATTTAAACAAAATTCAAGATGACCATTCCAAATGATTTTTCAGAAGGAAGAAAATCTACATTTATATTGTCCTTATTCTCTTCCAAGTCTTAACGTGAATTTTCAATACACTATAAAAGATATGTTGTATAAATCATATTTTCATTTGAGAAAGATGTGCTCCTACATAGCCCTCAAATTTCCTGTCACCATAAGAAAAATAAAAGTATCCAACAGGTTCAATTATACTCCTGCATACAGTTTCTAAGTACTAGAAATAATTCAAAAGAATTTAAAAATGAAATGAAAGCTTTACATAGACAAAAACATTCTATCACAGGTTGAAAGGGTTATCAAATTTTCTATAGAGTTTGAACAAATCTAGGTTTGGATTATTCCTTTGGCATTTAGTGTTTCTATAACCATTGATATATTATTTTGTTTTAAATAAATTGGAGCTACAATATTGACCTAGCAAGATTTTGAGAATCATTAAATAAGGTATTACATATAAAGTAACTAGTATGTAAAAGTGACCTAGCAAAGTGACCTAGCAACATATTGACCTATCAAGATTTTGAGAATTATTAAATATTATATATAAAGTAACTAGTATGTAAAAGTGAAACAAATGGCAATTTTTCTCTCTGCTTCTGTAAATATTCTCTATTCTGTAAATATACAGGGTATTAAGAGGAATTTAATCTAGTGCTTAAGAATATAAGAAATATAGACTTTTCTGGACTCAAATCCTTACCCTACAACTATAAAAAGAGTGTCCTAATTAACCAACCCACTAACCCTTAGACTAAAGAGATTGAGTTATTATCTCTAAGGAACTTTGCTCTAAAGCGGTCAGTTAGTAGCTATTATAATTATTCTGTAATAAACAAATAGTTTTCTACTCGAAAATAACTTCTGTGTAGCTGCTATGATTGTGAATCTGTGAAGACATAAGAAATAAAATAATTTTCGCAGTCTTATGCATTATGATTTGATTTAACATGATCAACTTTCTTTATTCAATTCCAGAGCTTATTGTGTCCATAGGAGCTCATCAGAGAACTAAACTATCTTGTAATTACACACATGGGGATTAATTTTGTTGCAGCAAAAGCAACAGCATAAACAAAACCAGTTTAAAAAATTCATTTCTTCTTTTAATCATCAACACATTATGTCCTCTCCACTCTGGAGTTTCTGTGTTCAAAACGTTTCAATTTACTTTCCTTCTGTGCACTTATCTATTGCCCTCTCAATGCCTTTCTCCTGTACTCCCTCCCCTGTAATCATCAAGTGAATAGTTACCAAGAATTTGATAATTGTTTATTCCTGAGTTATGGATTACAGTCCACTGAGGGTCCTTAGACTTCTACAAAAACTTGAGATTAACAATTTTGCCAAGTATTCACACCGAATAACCGGTTTAGAGATTCTGAGTTCCAACTGGTTATTTTTAACACACATAGCCACCTGTAATAAGTAGCCACTAAATAACTGAACAATTCCCGTGCTCTGCTTATCTATAAAATACTCTGGACTAAGGGGCCATGTGGCTTCCCAATTCCCGGGACTCCTGGATCCTGGAAGCCTTTTTTTTTTTTTTTTTTTGTGGGTAACGGGGGTCGACCTCAGGCCCTCGCGCCCCAGCAGGTGCCCATGCCACTGAGCAGTATCACTGGCCCTTTTTCCATATGTGGGTATCAGGAGTTGAACTCAGGACCTCACGCTTGCCAGGCAAGTGCTTACGCTGCTGAGCCATCTCACCGGCCCCTGGAAGCCTTTCCTTAATATTATTTTTCCAATAAACTCTTCCCCTTTAATCTTCTTCCTGTCCTTGATTTCATTCTTTGACTTCATAAAGCAAGGGCTAAGGTTTACACAATTTTTATGGAGTTAACCATTTTGAAATGGGAAAAATAACTCTCAACCTGTTAGATGTCAGATGTGCTGATTTCATGGTCTCACAGTAGCAAGGAATGAAGTCATGAACTAATGGAGGAAATTAGGAGAGTTATATTAGAAATAAGGATAAGAATAACTCCTGGATTTCCAGGAGGGGCCCTCAGTGTGTGCCCATTGAGGCTCTTTGCCAGGGGTGATTTATACAACAGAATCACAATATGGGTACAATATGGGCTGAACCACAATTAAGCTATAGAATTACAAGTATAGTCACTAGCTAATATTGATCCAATAAGGAAACGAGTCACTTAGCAAGGGTATATGGAAAGAACAAATGTAGTCTTGGGAAGTCATGGGTCCAAATGGTCTGGTCACCCACCTACGTATCTGATGCCTATTTAGGCTCACTGGAGCAGCTGTTGCTAAATACAATGTGATTTAAAGTTGCTGTTTATATCTAGAGAGGCTTACATGGGACTTCCTCAAGTACCCAATCCCTCTCTGACTGCATATTAATGTCTACCTAACTTATTTATCCCTAGTAGTTTTTTCTATTTAAAAAGTCTTTAGGAAAATATCTTTATGTCACTATTCTTTTCACAGATAGAAAAATACTTCTATAAGATTATATCTTTTCTAGACTTATTTTGAAATAATTCCAAAATTACTGTAGAAATGGACTATTTGGATGATATATGTATATTCATAGATTTTTATAAAATTATAATCCTTAAATCATTTTTCTATTTTTTTCTCCATTTTACAGGCTACTAGTTAACTACATTTTCTTATCAGGAATGGTTATGTGAGATGGAATTTGCAATATCTTAAACATTAAAGAATTAAAAATTAAAGAATTAAATGAAGATTAGTTGTGGACACTCACATATGTGCAGTTTTGCACACAAACATATACATTTACATTGTGCATTCCTCACTCAAATCTAATATCCATCCATATCTAACTCTAGGTTGTATAAGGTAAGAGGGATGAAATTGCTGATTAAAGCCTGGGTAATAGACAGAATACATTATTCTAAGGGCTTCAGGGAAGATTTTTCCTCAACTCTCCTCCCACAGGAGTTTACATTTTCTGTTTTATCTCTGGGATTGAGTTTACTGACAAGTACACATTGAAAGTCTGTGAGAAATTCCATGGGAGATGCTTAGCAGCATTCAGATGCAGAGATGGTATTTGAGTCTCCAGCATCTGGCCTGCTTCTTTTGCACTGAGAATTTTGAACAGATGAACCTTAGGGTGGTTGGCAAAGACACCACCTATATATCTGTTTTCCAGTAAAAGATGCATCCTATATTTGAATTCAATGTAAAGTTTGGATACTTGGAATAATTTTCATTTGATTGGTATGCTGAAGTCAATAAAAATGCTAATTCTCTGAAATACATATGTAGAATTTATAGTTTTCTACAATTGTTGTACCACAGGAACTCACTTTATAATGTATATTGTTCCCCATTTCTTTGCTCTGAGATTCTCAACAATTTTTTTTCTATACAACAAGTAGCTAGGAAGTTGCAAATTACACTACTGTAATATTTGTTTGATATTTTATGAGAGAAAAATTAAGCAATTGGCTATGATCTGTAATCAACAAAAAACTTTATATTTAAGACTCTGTGATAGAAGAGTACATATTTGTTTGTAAATTACGTGTGATTTAATTGAAATGTGGTAACCTCTTCATCATTAAATATATCTAGAATTCGAAATCTGGCTAAGTTGCATAATATTAAAAGCAATGGAGATAATTTACTTTCACTCAGTTAACTACAATGCAACACATTCAGTACAGTGAAATAAAGAGGGCTATGGAATATAAAGGCAAATGACTGAATTAGAAAAATGATAAAAGTGTAATTATTGAAGCTGTGAGGGTAGATGCATTGTGACATAGGCATTTAGAATTATAAAAACTTAAAGTAACTCCATTTTGCATGATACTTTTAAATTCACATAAAACAATTAATTTAAATTTGAAGTATCTGGAATACAAAAAATTAACCTCATCCTGAGATAAGATGTTTAAAATTAAATATAATAGAAACATAAATCTTCTGTAAGTCTTATTAAAGAAGAAATATCTGCAGTAACTGAGTTAAATTTCTTTCAACCAAAAACTCCTGTTCTGAAATGCTACCATTCTGACACACTGACAAATTGCTGCGACAAATGCTAAATAGTTAAATGAACAGGTGATGGATAGCCTCATAAGCCTTGCAGGGCAGCCTGTGTAAGATACTAATTGGTTCTGTGGAACGGGTTTTAGTCAATAAATTCACTTTGCAATTCATTTTTTGTTAGACATCTTTAAAGAATGCAGTGCTGTAGGTGACAAACCACTTGCAACATATTAGGCCACAAACAATTTTATTACTCTGACTGTAGAAAATTTCTCTCTTATCCATTCCTGCCTACACTCTAGCACCAAATATCCATTCATTGTTAGTGAGATTCTTTAAGGGTTGCCAAGATTACCATTTGACTTTCAAGACTACCTATTGTTTCCTTACTCCAAAATGGTCCTAAAGTTCTTCTTCTTCTGTAAATTATCTTAACCTCAACATTTTAAAACAAAATTTAAGTGGGAAAAGTTTTCTTATAGGATCAGAATAAAAATAATTTTTTCCAATATATATGAAATACATATCTAAGTTTGCTTTATTTTTTGAATGTATTGGATCTCTTTTCTTCCTGTTTTTAAATAAAATATTGTGTTATATTTATTCAATTCCTTTGATGTTTCAGAACCTTTTTCTAGTGAAAAAAAAAGAAGAAATAAGGAAGAAGAGAGGGAAGGAATAAAATAGGAAGTAAAAAAATAAAAGTAAAGGGAGGAGGGATAGAGGGTGGAAGAAGAGAAAAAATGAAGTTTGAAGGAAACTAAGGGAAAAAGAAGAAGATGAATAGAAGAGGTGAGGAGGAAGTGAAGTAGGGAGAAAGGAATTAAATTCTAATTGACAAAGTCCTTAGGAACTCACTAAGAAAATAAGAATATGCTGTTAAAATTACTTGAGATGAAAATTAGCAAGCATTTAGCTCATTTTTCAAAACTGCCTCAGGTCTTTCTGTACAATAACAGAAATCAGTTACCTAATGGTTTTGTCCACTGGAAAAGACAAATTCTTTTGATCTCGAAATTGGTTTTCTCTTTTCAAAATATGCCAGATATTCCCTCTTTCAAGACTGAGCTAGGACTATAAATAATTATTTTGCTCACAGATATCCCATCTCTGCACAAAGAAGAAAATAGACACTATGTACATAGAAAAGCTAACAGACTCTGATGATTGGAATAGGTTTAAACTTCTAAAACTTATAACTCTGTGAACTTGAGCAAGTTACTTTATCTATTTATGACTCAGTTTCCTCATCTGTAAAATGGAGATAATATTAGTATGTGACTCATAAATTTGCTGATATCTATATATTTATATATCTGTATAACTTCCAACAACATCTAATATGGTAAACAATTAATTTATCAGCATTGTCACTATGATATAGGTGTGTTATTTCATTTCATTTATAAATATAACTTTGTAAATTTCCTGAGAAATGTTTTAAAGTACATATTTGACCTCTTACTATAGTGAAGGTAAGAAATGAATAAGGAACAAATATGTATATATAATTATAATTGCATATCTTTGCAATACTTTTTTTCTGTCCTAGGATACTTCTCTTAGCATGCCCATATGTTCCCTCTCTATATAGATGAGACACAGCCAAATCTACACTACTTAAGTGAAATTAAAGTTTATCTAATTACTCTAGAAACTTCTGATAGCATGTTGAATTACTCTGGTAACACTAACTCCACTGATTAGATTTAACTGGTTTGCTGTTTGATTTTATGAATTTTATTAGAATGTAATTGTTTTCTGCTTCTCACAAATAGCATAAGTAAGTGTAACCATAGAGATCATGCAAAGAAAAAAAAAATCTCCCTAGCAAAGGAGCCAACCTGCATTCAACAAAAACCAATACAAAAAGATATCGTACGAGTTAAAAATGTTTTGTCTGTCTATAACATCACAATAAAAATGAAATTTTACTTATATTAAATTAACAATGTTAAATTTATCAAATGGGAGTTTGTATTCTTTACACATAAATAAATAGGGGAGTAGGCAGCTTGTAGGTTTAGTTCCAAACTCTATGATATTGACCCCGTAATGTTCTTTTCTTTCATTTCTTTTCAGTCGTATGGCATGATGCTTGCAGCAACTGTAGGCTTTATGTGTGTGTTCAAATAATAGAAATGAATGATATCACCTTCAACTGTTTGTTCCTTTTTGAAGAAATACAGCATCCCTCTCAAAAGTTTTCAGTGGCATTCCAATCACTGATTCATACATAGTGGATTAAATATAGATATATTATGTAAGCCTCTATGTTAGTCAACTTTCATTGCTGTAATAAAATACTTAAGGATGACAACTTAAGAAAGGAAAGGTATATTTTGGCTCACAGTTTCAGAGGTTTCAGTCCCTGGTCTGCCAACACCATTGCTTTTAAGCCTGTGGAGAGGCAGAGCAGCATGGCAGAAGGACATAGTAAAAGGAAAACTGCTCACTTTACAGCAAGAGAGTAAAAGAGCCAGAAACCATATACTACTGTACTTCCTCCATCTTCCAATTTTATTTCATCCAGGTCCTAACCTATTGAATGGGGCTCCATGCATTCAGGAGGGTGTCTCTCATTCAGTTCCCTGACTCACATGTCAGTTATATCTGGAAACACATCACAGATACACTCGGACATATCCAGAAGTGTTCTTTACTGATCTCATAGGCGTGACTCCATCCAGTCAAGTTGACAATCAAGATTAACTTTCACAGCCTTCTTAGTGAACAGATTCCCAAACTTAGTTATCAAAAACTGGTATATAAAAAGGGTAATCCTTTTACTCTTCACAAATTTCTGCGGAATGTTTTGCATTTGTCTTTTTCCTTGAAAAATTTCATACTTATTTCAGCTAGAATATATGCAACAAAATAAAGTTATACAGTTTTATTTTAAAAAGCAATAATTTAAAGTGTAGCCTGGGCATGGTGGCGTGTTCCTGCAGGCCAGCTACTCGAGAAGCTGAGGTGGGAGGGTCAACCGAGTCCAAAAGATCAAGACCAGTATGTGCGATACCAACAGTGAGGATAACAACGGAAGTAGAAAAATAAACTATCAGAAAAAACAATTATGGTTTAAACTAGAAATATTTCCCTAATGAATGAAACTAAATTCACAAATGGGTATATATGCAAAAACTTAAATCTAACAGTTTAAGTCACCAGTTCGTAACAATAATATAGTAATTTTATTTTAATTATTTCAATAGCAGCTGTGTGGTGTTAATGGCAATTTTGATTTAGCGTTTGAGAAACCAGCACGGCACACTTTGAGCAGTCTTCATTTTCAAAATTGCTCATTGATCAAGATAAAAATAAAGTTGTATTTCTTACAATGGATAAATCTTTTTAGGTGTAGCAGTAACTCATTCAAGAGCTAGAAAATGGAAGGCTATAATTTTATTTTTGTGAAGGAAACACATTCTACTTTCTGATTTTCTTTTTTTAAAAATTCGGTTGCACTTGCTTTTATGCAAAAACATACAACCAAATAAGGAAAAGCCACCTGCCAGAATGTAGATAGTCCACAACTTAGAATGTCCCCCGTGGGCCCATGTGGTAAAGGCTGGGTCCCCAGATTGCAGTAATTGAGAGAAACTTTACAAATTGGGCCTTGAGTGTCTTTAGGCTATCAGAGGCTCTTCCCTGTGTGAGATCCTAAGCCATTTTCCTCTTTTTGCTTCCTGTTTCAGATGGTGACCAGTTTGTTCTGTCACAAGCTCCCCACATTTTCTTTCTGGCACTCTCACTAGAGCCCCAAACAAATGGTTCACATGATCTTAGACTTTACCCTCCATAACTACAAGGCAAAATAATTCTTTCATAAGTTAATCATTTCAGGCATTTTGTTATAGGGGCAGAGGACTGGTGAATAAGGAAAATTGATACTAATAAGTGAGGCATTTAGTATAACCATACCTGATGATGTGGAAGAGCCTTTGAAATTGGTTTATACAAAGAATTTGGAAGAGTTTAGAGGAGCAGGATGGGAAAAGTCCAAAATATTTAAGGGGAGTTCAACGAATGATTCTCTTAAGTGCTCAAAAGATCAGAATACTGATAAAAATGTGGCTCATAAAGGCTATGCTGATGAAGTTTCAGATAAAAAATGAGGATTCTGTTGTACATAGGACTAGTCTATGCTCGTTACATTGTACCAAAGAATTTATTGCATTTTGTCTATCTCCTATAACTTTGAGGGTGGTCTAATTAAAAGGTCATGGACTATTTTACTTCGTGGAAGAAATGCAAGGCAGCAAAACAGAGTGGTACTTGGGTATTGCTAGCTCTCTTTAGCCAGATTTGCAGTGAAAATAAGGAGCAAAGAGGAACAGAGCTAAATTATTTGGAAAATTTGCAGATTGGCCAGATAGGGACCACCTGTAAAAAATGGGGCCAGAGTGAATGGTTGATAAGGAAATTAGTGTTGACAAAAGGGGGCCAAGGAATTTGCACCAGAAAATAGGAAAAATGAATCAAGGTCATCTTAGGAATCTGGACAGCCACCCCATCCATTAGGGGATCAAGGGGAGAGAAATACAATAGTAATATGCTTCAAAGCTGTCCATGACAGAACTCAGTTTAGAAATAAGCCTCAGGATGCACTGCATTCCCAGGACCACCATGGGATTTATTTCCCCACGGTACATTTTTTTTGGATTCAGCTGACAAAACAGTCAGAGGATACTGCAGTTGTAATTAAAGCAGGCCCAGGTGCAGAGGACCTTGTACTGGCAGAGGACCTTGATGTTATCCTAATCCTGGTTTGTAGGCATAAATAATGCAAGAATTATGGGGTCTTTGTGACTTCAACCGAGATATTAAAGCACAACAGGGGAGCCCGTGAAGTGTTCCAATGAGTCAGAGTTCCTGTAAGCAGTGCCTGAGAGGGTGATACATGGAGCTCTGCAAGTGAAGCTGAAGTTGAAGTAGAAATTCCACCATGACAGAGGTGCCAGCAAAGTATAGCATTCATCAGGGAATATTGCAGACACTGATGAAAGAATGGTTCTATGGGTAGCTACCTGCAATGCCATGGGGAAAAGGCTGCTCAAGCCATGGGGGTTCCCAGTTCTGCACAGTGTGCCATGGATGCTAGACATGGAACTTTACGATTTAATGTTTACTCTTCTCATTTTCAGTCTTCCTTTGAGTTGATCCATCCCTTATTTTTGCCTATTCCTCCCCATTGGAAGGGAATGTTTATTCTATGCCTGTCCCACCATTGTATTTCCCTTTCTGATTTTTAAAGGGGCTCATATTTCATTCTGCTTTGAATCTCCGAGGACATATTGGACTGCAACTTTTGATCAATGCTGGAACGTTTAAGACTGGAAATTCATGGAGATGAAATAAATACATTATACATTTTGAGATGGACGTGAACCTTTAGGTGGTAAGGATGCATGCTACAGTGTCAATGTTAAATATCCCCCAAAGGTCTATGTGTTAAAACCTCTCTCCCTAGGGTAACACTATTAGGAGGTTCTGTGGACCTTCAGAGGGTAGGGAGGTCTTTAGGATGTTAGGGTATGAATCTGAAGAACATTGTGGAACCCTGACCCCTTCTTCTTCTCTTTGCTTTCTTGCTTATAAAGTGAAAATTTTGGTATTTTTCATGTTCCCCACCATTTCTTTCTGGCACGCCTACCAGAATTCCAAATAAATGGTCCATGTGACAAAAACTTCCAAAACAGGGAGCCAAAATAACGTTTTCCTCTTGATTATTTAATTAGCTCAGGTATTTTGTTATAATGACTGAAGGGTGACTAATGCCATATAATAATGATAAAGCTATAATAATAATAAAATGACATGTTAATTTCCATACATATTCAAAGATCATTGTAAAAATAATTTACATCATGCATAATCAAGTAATATTTTTATGACATTAAAATAATATGCAATATTTAGCTGTCAATCAAATAAAAACAAAGGGAAATATACTACTAAAATAAAGTATTATGCTTGTGCTATTTCAAAGAAAAGAATTCATCACATTATTTTAATTAGAAATCTAAGGAGAAAAACCCTACATAAACACCTTGAAAATATTGTTTTCAGTGCTGGAGGTGGAACCCAAAGCATCATACATCATAGGCAAACATTCTACCATTGCATTACAGCTGTATCTTAAATTTTTTGTCTAACAATTGAATTTTAACTCTATAAGCAATAAACATAGTGACCTGTCAGAATTACTTATTATATTAACAAATTAATGTGAATATCATAATGTTTGATTATTATAAATAAGGTTATTTTAAACTTAAGAATATCCCATTCTTCACTTGGAATATCAAAGAAACAGTGAAGCACAGATGATATGACAGGGTGCACAAAAATACGTCAAAAAAATTCAAACACATAACAGATAAGCATTAAGGATCACCACTGTAGCAGGATTTAGAAATTACATTATTGATATATTAAGTTCAAATATAATGTAGACATTCCCATCTTTTTATCTTATACCATTGATATAACTATATAAGACACATTTTTGTCTCTGCATTGAAATTCTGTGAAAAATCTATTTCTGAGCAGCTTTATTAAAATAAAACTGACATAATTCAAGATTTTCACATATTTAGTATATGTTATTTTTATGTATATATGCATCTATAAAACTATCACTAATGTCAAAATAGTTATATATTCATCCATGCTTGTAATTCTATCCTCTTTCTTCATCCATCCCTCTTTTCCAAGTGACCACTTATTTTCTTTGTCACTATTGATTAGATTGCATTTATATAAATAGAAGAATAAATATTAGTTGTCTTTCCCCAACTCTTCCCATTCAGCATAATTATTTTGAGATTTATCTTTCATATATCGATAGCTCATTATAGTTTATTACTCAGTGGTATTCAGTTGTATTAAAATAGTAGATTCCCATATCTGGGGCAGTTGCATTCTATAACTTCCTCACAAACAGTGAATTACCAAATACATAATAATTTCTTTCCAGCTTTTGGTTATAGCATTGTCATCAACCAAATCAATACATACCCCAATTTTATATAGTTCTTTTTAAAGACACTTCATTCAATACATAATTTGATTCATTAATATTGAACACGTCGCCAATAGTGCTATTAGTCTTGCCCGAATAAAGCTCATCCAGTATGCTTATTTAGTCCATAAATTACATAACTTGATCTCATTTTAGCACTATGGGTGGGCACTATTTTTACCAACAAAAAGCACAAAAAAGTGGCACTAAATATAATGCAAAAGGACATAGCATGAGAGCTGAAACAAAAATGTAGAGTGTTACCCGCTCCATTGTAAACTGAGAAAATATGTATTGGCTCACTCAAGCTTTTCACTGCTCTGTGTGAACACATATCCTCAAATACTCATGAAAACTCTGGTTTTGGGTTTACCAATAAATTTCAGACCGTAGTCAAATTCACAAATATGTAATCTGCAAATTAAAAGAATTGCTTGTGCTACAATTTATTTCTCCATTCACTCTTTAACGGATATTTGTGTTGTTAACCAGCTTTTTGCTATTACAAATAATGCTGCCATGAACATAGGTGTAGAAATGGCAAATGCTTTATCTGCTTTTAGGTAAAAATCAAGACTAGAATGGTCAAATCATATGGCATGCATAGTTTTAATCTTTAGAAAAACTACCAAGCTTTTTTTCAAAGTGATTGTAGGATATAACATTCTCACCAGTGTCAACCCATTGCATAATCAATATTTTTACATGTATTCTTTCTTGATGGGCATGAAGTTATATCTTCTTTTTCAAAGTTAGCATTTCCTAAAGCTTAATGATGCTGATCATCTTTTCTTGTGATTTCTGCTATCTTTAATATTTTTGAAGTATCTTTTAAAGTTATCTGCCAATTAAAAATTTTTTTCTTACCTCTGAAATTTGAGAGACTATATATGCATTCTGGATACAGGAAACAGGCTTTGCTAGTATTTTCTTCCAGTCTTTGTCTAGTCTTTTTATTTAATTTCTAAAAGCAAAAGTTTATATTTTGAGAACATTCATTTCAATAAATTATTTCATAATGAATTATGCTTTTGGTCCTCTGTCAAAGGAATCTTGGCATAAATATCCTATATTTTATCTTGTTAGTTTTATAGTTTTAGTCTTTAACTTTAGAACAATGTTCAGTTGAGAATTTATTTTTGTACCTATATACACTGCATGGTACAAATTGAAGTTCTTTTTTTAATGTATGTTTCTGGTTGTGCCAGCACCATTTATTGAGAATAGTTTCATTTTCCTGCTGAGTTGCCTTTGCAAAAACCAACACTAAATTGTTCATATATATGTGAGTCAATTTATATGTCCTCTATTCTATACCTTTGATCTGTTTATATGTGTTTTAAGTGAAAACTGCATCCTCTTGCTTAACTTTGCTTTCTGGGTATCAAAACTCAGGTATTGCTAGCTCTCCAATTTTGCTATTTTATTCAAAGTAGACTCAAGGAAGATCCTTAGCATTTCCATACGAGTTTTAGAATCACAGTGTTTGTTTCTATGAAAAATATAGACTGGACTTTGATGAGGATTATTTTGAATCTGTAGAAGCATTTTGGGGAAAACCGATATCTTAATACTCAGTGCTTTGAATTAGGACCATAGTAAAATTTCAGCACATATTTATCTTCTTTAAATTCTCTCACAAATTTTTCATAGTTCCATTTTGGCTCATATCTATTTTTTATTAGTGCTTGCTAGCTATGTGGATTAGTGAGCTTCATTTTGGTAGACTCACACATGCACCTAACATACTGTGTTTTTGCTCCCCAGTCAGCACCTTGTCTTACCCAAACTAGTTTCACATTTTTTTTTCTAATAACGATGGATGTTCTAATATTTGAATCTCTGTAGAAAGCTAACAGGTAACAGTTATATAATTTTACACAGAAAATTTAAAATCAAAACCATACATAATTATTGTAGCATGACAGTCATGATGACATTTTTGGACATACTTAAATTTCCATTTTGACATAGTATAGCTCTTTTAATCAGTCATCTCTATCTAATACAGAAGAAGGTTTTACCTAACTAGTTGACCTTTAATGAGATTTCACTGAAGAAATGTTGTGACATTGTCTGGACTGTTTAATGTCTGGGCATCTCTAAGTATAATGGTGCACATATAGCACACACATCACATAATTTTTTGTTATTATTACTGACTGGTAACCTCATGTTGGCTTGACATGAACCTCCTATCACAATTAATTTGAGCACAAAGAAAGGCAAATGTCTGAATCTGAAAGAAAAGGTCTATCACCGTAAACCATCCCAGTTTTACATTTTAGAAGTGATACACCTGGAAGGCATGAATACATTTAATACAGCATAGGATTAACGATGAATTGTCATACTCATGTGAAAGACCTTTGTTTCTTAATTTAGTTATGTACCAAGAACATCTATTGTGAGAAAATCTTATTATATTATTTCTAGAAAACTTAACCTTTTGCTGATGACCAATTTATTGGTGGTGTCTCCCATAAGGCTATGGAGATTACTGGGGCTTCCCATTAATAAACAAGGACTAGATAATTGTCCAGGCAGCTGCTTTCTTATTTACCCGTTGAAGTCCTGTCCAATAGTTTCTCCACTCCCCAATAGATTTTTTTTTTTGTGGGTACCGGGGGGTCGACCTCAGGACCTCACGTGCCAACAGGCACCCGTGTCGCTGAGCGATATCACCGGCCCCTTTTTCGTATGTGGGATCCAGGAGTCGAACTCGGGCCCTCGCGCTTGCCAGGCAGGTGCTTACGTCGCTGAGCCATCTCACCGCCCCCCCAATAGATTTTTGTTTAATTATATTAATCATTTTTTGATGACATATGAAAACCTGATCACAACACTGAACACATTATTTTTGAACAATAACAGACTCTCAAGTCATAATACATAAACAATAACATACATTACATTTATACAACCAATTTTAGCAACATTTTGACCAACTGACAACCTGGGTGGAAGCATATCAGATAAATGCTTCAAAAATCCAAAAATGCAAAAAGAAAGGAAAGAAGAAAAAAGAAAAAAGAAAATTGTTGAGCTCAAACAAAAACAGCTGATAAATAAACACACAGATTCATGGACAATCAGCTTACACACTCAGAATGCACTCAAATAAATTTTTTGGTCAAATCAAATTATAATAACTTTTATAATTCTAGAAGTTTGCAATTATAAATAGACTAGTCGGAATATTTTTGGTAGATCACTTAGCATAAAGAAAGGGACACGAGGGCTGGTGAGATGGCTCAGGGGCTTAAGCGCCTGCCTGGCAAGCGAGAGGGCCTGAGTTCAACTCCCGGAACCCACATACGAAAAAAGGGCCAGTGATATCGCTCAGCGGCACGGGCGCCTGCTGGCGTGCGAGGTCCTAAGGTCGACCTCCCGGTACCCACAAAAAAAAAAAAAGAAAGGGACATGAAAAGTGCCAGCATTAAGACAAAATAAAATACACAATTATATATTAATTATAGAGAAAAGATTTTGTTCCAAAATTTCTTGTGAGAGATCTGTGTTAATTGACCTAGCTTCACATTTTTGGGCCACATTGTTATATTCATTCCAAAGTAATTCTCATTTTTATTCTATTGAAAATGTTACTTCTTTTTTTTTTTTTGTGGGTACCTGGGGTCGAACTCAGGACCTTGTGCACCAGCAGGCGCCTGTGCCGCTGAGCAATATCACCGGCACTTTTTTCATATGTGGGTACTGGGAGTCGAACTCAGGACCTCGTGCCTACCAGGCAGGCGCTTATGCCACTGAGCTATCTCACCGGCCCCATGAAAATGTTACTTTTGATTTATATTTTCATATTGCTCATTGCCAGAATAAAGATGTAATGAAGTTGATTTTCATATATTGATGTCCTATACTTCAACTTTGCTAATTTCACTTATTCTTTCCACAAAGCTTTGTAAGTCTAGCAGGAGCTTATCATAGACCTTGCTGCTGCATTGGTCCCAACACCAGAAGTGTGGAGATAAAGGAACAAAAAGTGCCCCAATAGGTTTACACACTGCATAAGTCTAGTGAAACAGAATGCTCATACAAGTTAGGCAAATTAGATTTATTATTCACAGGCAACAAGGATAAACAGAAGCTTAGGATTCATGTCAATCTGCTATCTTTAAGATTAGGAAAGCTTACTTGGATGGATGGAGTCTGCTTTGCCCATGCTCTAAGTTGCACCTCATTAGAGGGACCCCAGGAGCACTCCATCCTGGATTTATATACCCTGGGAGCCACTTGGTTTGCTGAACTCAGTTACAGAACATTTTTTTTTTCTCAAAAAATTGAGAGTACAATTTGGATATAGCAGATCTTATCTTATTTCAAAATATTGCATTCTTTATACATTCTGCCTGAGAACCGTAAACTTAAGGGGAAGAGCTGAGTTGGCCAAGGTTATTTTCAGTCCTATCCTATATTTTTCAGGTGTATACATAATAGTGCCTTACACAAATAAAATTTTACTTTTTTATTTATTTACATGACACTTGTATATGCTTTATTTATTCATTAGACATTTCAGTCAATATTTAATAAGGATGTTGAGATCAGACATTCTATTTTTTATTCCTAATCTTAGCAGCAAAATTGCAATCTTCAACATTGTTAGTTCTATTTTATTGGTAAGTACCATTATCAGATGACAATTATTTTGTCAAGAGTTTATGTTAATTTGAATCAAGATTGAAGTTCAGATTTTCCCAAATTTTTTTTTTTTTTGGCATCTATTAGGATAATCATCAGGCTCTGAGTATGTGCACATGCATGTGTGTTTTTGAATATAAAATTAATTTTTATTCTTAGAATAAGTAATGCCTAGTTATAATATTTTATTCTTTTATATATGGTTTGATTGGATTCAATAGACTTTTCCTTAGAACTTTGGCATCTAATTTTGTGAGAGTAATTATTTGTAGTTTTTCTTTTTTGTAGTTCTTTATATGATTTTGATATAAAAGTTATGGTAGCCTCAGAATCAGACTTAGACAGACCCAGATTTTGTGGAAGGTTTTTTTAGAATTAGTTTCACATCCTTTTAAATGTTTACTTGCCTTGCTTTATGAAAGAAAGTGGGTCTTGAATTTTCTCTATGGAGAGGTTTTCAACTCATTTATTTAATTGATACAGTAGAATATTCAGTTTATTCCTGGCAAAGCTTGGACAGTTACTATATTTAAAGCAATTTTTCCACTTTATCTGAATTATTTTCATAAAAAGTTTCATAATATTCCTGCATTGTCCTTTGAATTTCCATAAATTCTATTATCACTGTTATTCCTGTTTTTTGCTAATGTTTATCTTTCTTCCTTATAAGTGAGGCTAAAGTTCTTATCAATTTTAAGATCTTTTCAGAGAATTAGCTTCTAGTTCTATTAATATCAGTTGCTGATAACAATATCTTCAATACAACACAAAAACCTTGAACCATGAAATAAAAATAATTTCACAAATAGTACATTACCAAAATTATGAACTTCTGGTCTTCAAATTATTCTATTAAAAGAATGAAAAGACAAGCCACAGGTTGAAAGGCAATAATTTCAAGTTATGTATTGGATAAAGGTCTTACCTTTAGAATATACTTTAAAAACTCTCAATACTCAAAATCTTAAATCCAAGAACCCAATGAAGACATGGACAATTTGGTGTATACTTCATCTAAAAAGATACAGAGATGATGAATAATCACATAAAGTGATAATATAATTAGTTTTTTCAGAGTACAAAGTAAAGCATAATGAGCTGTATAGCATGCAAAATAGAATGGATATAATTAAAAACATTCACCAAATCCAATTTGTCAAACTGGGATTCCCTCATACATTGTGGTGGAAATATAAACTAATACAATTATTTAGGAACCCAGTTTGGCAGGTTTTTAGAGTTAATCATAAAATTAACAAATGACTGAGATTTCCACTGCTACTCATTTATTCAAAAGGAGTGAACGCATAGGTTCATACTGAGATTTACACACGTGTCTATAGCATATTTATTTATAGTATTCTCCAAGTCAAAACAATCCAAACTTCTGTCAAGATCTAACTAGATAAACAAATTTGGTATAATATTTTACTGAAAATTCTCCATAGAACCAGAAGCAACAGTTGAAATATATGTGTATATAAAGAGACTTATTACAAGGTATTGGCTCAGGCAGTTATGGAAACTTAGTTCTACAGTTTGCCTTCCTCAGACATGATACACAGATTGGCGTGAAGGCCTGAAAGTTGAAGAACCACTGGTGTAGATTCCAGGAACTGTCTGAAGGCCTGAAAACCAGGACCACCAATGGCAGTGAACATTAATGTCCCGGATCAACCAATTGCGCAGTGTTAATTCAACCTTCCTCCACTTTTTGTTCCTATCAGGCCCTTAGCAAATTGAAAGATGCCCACTTCTACTGAGGAGACACCTTTGATTTACTCCCCCAATTTATTTGCTGATCTTTTCTGGAAACATTGTCACAGATCAACCTAGAAATGTTTAACCTGTGACTCAGTCAGTTGACAAATAATATTAACTCTCACAACTACCTAACAACAAAACAATAAACTATGAAAAAAGATAGTAGATATATCACAAGATAATTTGCTGAATAAAGAACTATAGAAAAAAATAACACCTTCATGGTTATGAAAATTCTAGAAAACAGAAATTATACCGACAGGAAATAGACAAATGAGGGTTGAAGGCAGATGATTTGAGAAATGTGTTAGCAAACTACTTTCATGAAAAGTAATATGTGTGTTTATTATCTTCAATTGGTTTCAAGTATGTCCAAGTATATCCATATTTAAATAAAATCGGCACTCTTAAAATATGATTTTATTGTATGTCAATTATACCGAAATAAAACTCTTAAAGCAAAGCTAAAAAGAAAATATAGGTTCTAAATGTTATACTTTCATCAAGAGTAATAAGCAGGACAACAAACTTTTGAACTTTCTATATATGCAAATGTGTATTGAAACTATTGTAGATGAATTATGGACATCAAGAATCAGATGTACCAAATTTGACCTTCAATTTGGTGACTTTATAAATATTATGCTTGTTGTTTTGTCATTAATCCTTCTCTTTTTATTAAGTTTGTTATTTTTGCAAATATTTTTAAAGTGGTGTGTTTTCTTTAATTATTTGTTTCTTTGTTTTGCAGTGTGATTCCTGGTTCCTGCTCTCCATGTACTTGTAGTTGCCCCTTAGCATTTTCCTTTCCTCTCCTCTGAAGCTCTTGGTGTATACATATGAAGTTTAACAAAATAAAGGTGAAGTATTTTCCAGATTGAATTGTAGAATCCCAGGACATGTTTGTATTTCCTTTTTACTCCTGAGTGTGGATATTGATTCTTAATATTATGCACCTTACAAAACACCTTACTGTATACTTAGAGAAAACACGGAGTCAGGCCTTAACCAACTTTCCTCCCACATCATACTAAGGATTCTAAGAAGACCTGCCCATTTGACACAGGTCTGACAAGATGCCTCTGTTTCCTCATCTCTACAGATGAAAGATGTTCATCAAGCCAGGTATTACTTTACTAAGTATGAAAGAAATTGAAAAATACAAACCAGAACACAGCCTACATCATGTGGCCTAATTTCTAGAATCTGCACTGATGTTTGTGGGTACTATTATAGTAATATAATGTTACCCCATCTTTCCACTTGGCAATTTTACCTTGTTCATACTCCTTAAATTGGGAATTCCAAAATGGCTTGACAGAGGACAACTGGTAAGAGGTGGGGACTCTAGAATCCTGAGGTACTATTTATCACATGAGCATAAAAATTTACTCCCACATTTTTTTTTTGTTTTTGTGGGTACTGGGGGGTCGACCTCGGGACCTCGCGCGCCAGCAGGCGCCCGTGCCGCTGAGCGATATCACCGGCCCCTTTTTCGTATGTGGGTTCCAGGAGTCAAACTCAGGTCTGTGCGCCTGCCAGGCAGGTGCTTACACCGCTGAGCCATCTCACCGGCCCCCTACTCCCACATTTTAACTAAGGTTACTGAAATGTAACTTTTTTCTAATAAAATCTACAAACTATATTTAGCCATGTTTAAATGAGTATGGTTTTATCTTTTGAGTAAATGAGCTATGAAATATTTGCTTTAAAATGTAATGTCTCCCTTCTCTAAAATTAAATGCAGAACAATTTTATAGGAATTATTACATAATATTTAGTTGTGCAGTGTACATTCGTGGTTCTACTGAGTAGCCAGGAACCTGTAGTAACAGGAACATAATTGTTCAACTTTATGTTGCTTTGTGTAAGACTAGGCTCATAGTAGGCATTGCTAAATTTTAAATAATATATGAATAAAAAGAACATTAGCATTCAATACTGAAGAATTTATGACAGAACTAATATTTCCATATTTTTAATATCACTGTCAGTGCTTACTGGAGAAACAGGTTTAATGCAATATATACAAATATTTAAGAATTTAGAAGATTGGCTTACAATGACTGCCCATAACGTCAGGTGAGGAAGCAGGCAAAAGGTCTGTCTGTGCACCGGAGATCCAAAAGATCAAGTTGAAGGCCTGGAGCTCAGTGTAGAGTCCTGTGCAAGTCCATATCAGGAGGCCAAAAAGTCTTCAATGGAGGCTGAAGGGTCTGCGATGAAAGCCAGGAGATGATGCTCAAAGTGAAGGCCAAGTCTGGAGCTCCTCTGAAGAAACAAGCAATCTTTCTTCATTTCCCTTTTATACCATTCTGGCAACAATGCATGGGTCTTCCATACTCAGAACTATGTTGAGCCAATTTAATTGGGCATTTCTTATTCAAGTTGACACAATCAGTTAACTATTAAGTAATAAAGAGTTCATGGAAGATAAATCATAGAAAAAACAGTATGTCAAGTTAAATAAACAATGCTAAAGTTATTCACACTCATCTACCTTTTAAATAATGTCCAGGAATTTTTTTTTTTGTAGAAATAAAGTCTGTTGAGCATCTCCATTGAATACAAAGCAGAAGATGTTGCATGAATCTTAACTTGGGTGTAGCCAGTATATATTGTTCACATTGAGGAAAATAAATCATGGAGAGGTGGAATGGCTGGATGGATTATGGGTACTTGCTTTTTCCAATTATTCTGTTATTAAATTATGATACAAAAAGTTAAAAATATAATGTGAATTTACAGAATGGGCAAGTGTTTGTAGCTTTTAATATTTTTCAGTGCCATGTCTTTAGGACCAATTTTTTTTATTTTATTGGTACATTTTATATATACATAGTGATAACTTTCATCATAGGGAATTTGTACCTATACATGGTATATCTTGCTTCTTCTTTTATTTCCATTCCCCTCCCCTCCATTTAAGTTTTTAATCCTAGTTGCAGCCCAATATTTATGGGAATGAGATTTACTATTTTAATATTTTATTTACTGGCCTCATTTTTCTTATTGAGTATTTGTTTCCAGTTTGTATAACTTAAATTTCATACTCCAAAGGAAAGCATTGCAGATATTATTTCATATATTCAAATCAAATCATTATTGCCTTGTGCTCTGTGAAATATCCCTTGCAAATTATTTCCAGGTACTGTTAGGTGCCTGGAGAAAGCTTGCCTACCTCCTTGAATGATAGATCTTGCCAAAAGTATATCAGTGTTGGTTGCTTAGTCACTTGTAGCTCCTCAACCTTGACTATTACAAACACATACAGAAAGCTTTTGTTTCTGGGTATTAACTAATAGGATGATATTTTTGATTATTAAGAGATCAGTAAACAAGGTTCATGTCCTTCCCAACTGCTTACAACAGACACAAAGATAAGAATATTGTCTTTCTCTTTAAAGGAAAATATAGAACAGATATTTCTATAGAAATGTATTTTTTCCAGTGAACGGTTATGCATGCTAAAGATGTGTAGGAACTAAACTTCAGAAAGTAGATTGTATTAATGTGACTCAGAATAGCCAATATCACCGTCAGTAAGGTGATCTATTTTTATCAAAAAATCTTGAATTTAAAATTTACCATAATAGAATTATTATTTAGTTAAATAGCTATATAATTTGATTTGAAAATAAAGTAAAAGTACAATGCTGATATATGTCTATGCGTTTTATACACGTTGGAGGTTTATTCTGCAGTTTAGCAGCTAACGACATACAGTAAATTGAATTGATTTGTAGGTGAGCTTTCAGATACGCTTCTCTACTTTCGGTGCTGTGATCAAATATGGGAAACGTTATAGGAGTTAAGAGCTAAGCTGTTAAAGGAGACAAGCTGGATTTATAGCTATCTGAGAGCCATGGTAATCCTATGTACTTTCTTGCATTTAATCAGATTTTGTGGCTCTACAATATAGGCTTCAGGTCTCTTAGGAACTTATCAATAATAAATATTTTATTTTATTAATAGTAAGAATTGTGGCAATACACCAAACTGAACAAACAACTGTTATGTGATTTCCAATACAATGTTCTATATTTATGAACCATAAAATTCAAAGGTAGTCCTATCTAGAATATTGAACTCTAAAGCTTAACTCCTGAATCAAATATAGCTGAGAGACCAGAAATTGTCTAAATACATAAAATAAAGTTTAGACATATTTGCTTTAGTTTTTTTGTTATTTGTATAAATTCTTATCTGTTTTCCTCATAATTTTAAATTTTACATATTCTAACACGTACCACAATCTATTTACTTACAGTTTGCCAACTGATGAATATTTCTATTCCAGTTATATATTAATGTGGGTTATTTGAAAATATCTTTACAAAATTGGAAAGCCAAGTCTCAATATTGCTATTAGTTTTTAAAGACACAACATAAAGCCATTGTTTCTTTAGAAATTCATAAAATTGGACTGTCATATAATCTTACTTAATAATTGAACTCAAATTAATATACAAATAAGCCCAAACAAGGTAAGTGATCCTGAAAAACTGTAATTTTAATATAAAAATGTAATATGAATTCAGTGAGAACTCAATGGCTAGTTTTAACCACATGGGATAATGTAAGATTTTCTTGAGATTTACTTTGCATTGAATATGAACCAATCTCTCCAGTAAATATTAGACAATGTTAGAGAGAAAAATTATCTGGAATTTATCATTCCTTTTTCATAAATTTCTGTGCATTTTGAACTATAGTTGCTGTTTTTCAAGAAAAATCATGGTACACTTACATTACTCTCAGTGAATGTTTTTAAGAATTCTAAGTCAACAAAAATTAATATGAGATTTTCGAATGAATATGAAACAATTGTTTTGAAGTTAGAATATTTTATTTTATTTTATTTTATTTTATTTTTATTTATTTTTTTTTTTGTGGGTACCGGGGGGTCGACCTCAGGACCTCGCGCGCCAGCAGGCACCCGTGCCACTGAGCGATATCACCGGCCCCTTTTTCGTATGTGGGATCCGGGAGTCGAACTCGGGCCCTCGCGCTTGCCGGGCAGGCGCTTAAGCCACTGAGCCATCTCACCGGCCCAGAATACTTTAAAGCTAACACTGCTACTACATTTATAGAAATTTGTTTTCTTTCTGTTTTTCTGGGATACTTATGGTTATTACATTTAAAGAAAAGGTAAACTTTTGTGTTTTTTCACTTTGTATTCAACATCACTGCATTTTATTTAAAAGTTTATACAACTATAATTACAGTTTACACAGAAAATGATTCTCTACTAGGTGACTAACAATCAATTTAATATAGTTAAAGGACATAAATATACATAAATATGTTATATATGTATGTTGCTTTTCTACTACAGAGTGTAAAAGTCATGCCAGAATCCAGTAAATTGTTCATATATTTTTCATCTTTCTTTTCCAGCTAATATCTTTAAGGTGTTTTCAAAGGAATTACATGAAGTGGAGGAAGTAATAAGGGAATAAACGGTGATGATATGCTTTGGAAGAAAAGAGCGATCGAGAGATAATTTCTTTGCACTGTTCTTATCTAAGTCCTGTTCTTAATTCTGTGTGAAATTTACCAAAATCTGTCTATATCATGCCACATCAGGAATCTGAAGAAATCAAATAAGTTGTTGTCATGCTCATTTTTCTTTCATATTTCACTTTATGTAAGTATAGTGAGAATGCCGAGCTGAGTTTAAGGGAGGTTACTGAGGTTAATATAGAGATGGCAGCACTGCTGCTAGACTAAATACCTCAGAGTTAGCAGTGAGGAGAGAAAGTGCACGTGCCTTATGAGATCTTTGAGGACAACAACTGTGTCTCAATCCCCTTGAGTTCAGTGTTATTTATCCTAATTTGCAGAATGTACCAGGACTGATGATTTCAAACTTTGGATGGCATTTGAAATAGTAAAACAAAGAATGGTAGCCAATATCGTAGGTCATAGTGCAAACACTCGAAGTAGAACTAATAAAACCAAGAAGCTTGGATGATGCAGAGAGATTGGTGTTCGTGTAAAGTTAAATGCTTTCAGTTTTTAATGTGAAACCCAGGAGGCAGCATCCACAAACAGCTTCTGATTCTCTTTCAGCTTATGCTATAATTAACAATAAGGATAGGATTTCTCCACATTTGCTGGGTCACAAAATATCCAGTGGAACGTGTTAGGCAGTAAAATTATCAGTTTTGATCCCTTTACCCTGCATTTTATCTTTGCCCATCTCATTCCCACCTAGCCCTACTCCTTCTCACAGTTTGTCCAGTTTGGTGTCTACAGTGTGCAGAAACAGGGAAGAAGAGGAGATAGGGGTTCCAGAAGTCATTTGAGCTTTTCTGTTGTTGAATTTAGGTAGAACTCATAGTATTAGATATTTCACTTTTATTATTACTATTTTAAAACTTTTTTGGGGGAAGTAGTTCTGGGGATTGGACCTAGGGACAATTTATCCCTGAGCTACATCTTCAGCTATAAACAATATGTATTTATTTCTCACAATTCTTACATCTAGGAATTTCAAGATCAAGGTGCGAACATGTTCAGGTTCTGGTGAGTACTCTCTTCCAGGTTTTAGACTGCTGACTTTTCTCTGTGTCCTTACCAGAGGGTAGAGAAAACAAGTTCCCTTGGGTACCTATTAGAGGGTCACTAATCTCATTAGCAGGTCTCTGTCCTCATGATATGATCACCTCCTAAAGGCCCCTACATCTTAGTAAGTTTCCCTTTGGGGTTAGAATTAATATAGAAGTTTTGAGAGAATAGAGACATCTGTCTATAGAGCTATGTACAGTTTTGTTATCAAGTTTTTTCTACACATAAGAGATTTTGAAACTTTTATTCTCTAATGTAGTTTTTGTAAGACAGAATTTTTTTTTACTTCAATAATATAGGTTGTGTTTTGATCTTAATATAGATAGGGTCAAAAATAAATATATAGCCGGGGATATAGCTCAGTAGCACAGCACTTGCCTGGCAAGCGCAAGGTCCTGAGTTTGATTCCCGATACCAAAAAAACAAACAAACAAACAAAAAAACCACCTAAATATATGAGCACTACAGCACACATTCAGAAACTCTGCTACCTTCATGCTCTAACCAGGGATACCTGTTCTCAATGGTACCTACAGACCAGAGAGGTAGCATCCTGCCTGACTGCTCGTAAAACTCTCTTTGGTATTTTCATGGTGTTTTTATAGCTTTGTGGCCTCTTCCAGCTGTTTTGGAGTTAATTCCTGCCCCCAGGTACCAGTAACTGATACAAATTCAAAATGTTTCTTAGTATTTTGTACTGTAAGAATACAAAATATGCCAATTTTATGAAGCTCATTTATTTATTAGGTATATGTTAAGCACTTGATAAATATTTATTTAAATGTCAAATAATATAATAAGGACAAAAGAAAAAGAGGCACAAAGAAGTGAAGCAATTTTCTCTAGGTGACAGTAAGAGACGGGACGATATTCAAAAATAGATGTTATATGAAGAGACACATTCTTTTATGTGCATGTCACGTTCTCTAACATTGGCTTTCTACATAAAGAGTACTTTCCTAGCAGATCCTTGCATTAATACTGTTTAAAGTCACTTTTGTGATTTTTCAGTTAATGCCAGATAAGATATTATCTTGACCAAAGATTATGAAAAACAAAACTCTATAATTGATGTTTATAGATGTGTGGACTTGGATTGTGGTAAAATTAGTAACAAAACTCTTTTTTTTTTTTTTTTTTGTGGGTACTGGGGGTTGACCTCAGGACCTCGCGCGCCAGTAGGCGCCTGTGCCACTGAGCGATATCACCAGCCCTTTTTCGTATGTGGCTTCCGGGAGCCAAACTTGGGCCCTCGCGCTTGCCAGGCAGGCGCTTATGCCGCTGAGCCATCTCACCGGCCCACAAAACTCTTTTATGTGCAAAACTAGTACACTTGTTTGAATACAGAAAGCTAATTATATTTAGAACATTCTGAACTGAGAGCAACTGTTATTCACATTGGGAAATATATTGAGAAAATTAGGAAAACAGTGACTGTATATAGAATGCACTGTGCATGCTTGTGGTTTTGTGAAATCTTATTGTTGTATATGGCAAGTACAGTTCTGAGCCCTCTAGAGTTGATTATTATTAGTTTCACAGCCAGTTAAACAGTAGAGTGAATAATCCACATCGTATATTCCTAAGTTAGTGTGGCCTAGCTCAGTGGCATTTTTCTGAGTGAACTTATTATATAAAAATATTAAGAGAGGGCCGGTGAGATGGCTCAGCGGCATAAGTGCCTGCCTTGCAAGCGCGAGGGCCCGAGTTCGACTCCCGGATCCCACATACGAAAAAAAAAAGGGGCCGGTGATATCGTTCAGCGGCATGGGTGCCTGTTGGTGCAGGAGGTCCTGAGGTCGACCCCCCGGTACCCACAAAAAAAAAAAAATATTAAGAGAAACTTGCTACAACAGATCTTGTTGATATCCAAGACGTCTCTTGTTAGCATTTCCATTCAATACTACTAGGTGTAGAGTCTGTCTCCTTTTCACTTCTGGGACTCTGGGAATTAAGACTTTTTCAGATTGTCTGCAGGCCAGCCCAGCAATGCTGAGGGGTTAGTATGACCCAAAGTTGTCCAAATATTGGTGGAAGTTGACCTCAAAGGCCCTCGCTTTCTTTCCTTTCATGATGGGATCTGGGCAACTCTGAGGCACATTCCTAAGTTTCCCATGGAGATTTGCCATAGTTATCTAGGGTGCTATTCCATTCAGTTACACCCTTATTATTATTTTTTTTTCTTGGAGTCTCACCCTTGTTTTTCTTTCTTACCAGTGCTCCTATTTATGATTTTTGGGATCACTTCCCGAAGAAACTATTTCCTCTCAGACTCTTGTGTCAGGGTCTGCTTCTGGGAAAACACAAACTGACACATACTCTGACCTTCTGAATTAAACTTATTGGAAAAAACATTCAGCAATTAAATTCTTTCATTACTAGTGTTTCTTTCCATGATTGTTATTCTGCAGTTTCTTTTAGCTCTAATCTTCAAATTACCACTCTGAGCACCAAGGCTAGTGACATAAATTGTGAGTCCCAGTGCAAAATGAAAATGCAATGCCTCTTATTGAAAAATTTGTTAGGCATAGTGTGAAATGAAAATGAAAAACCTCTTATTTTAAAAAGCAAGAAAAAAGGAATCCTGAAAGGTACTGAAAGGCAGAACTTTTCCCTTTCTTCTGTCATCTCTTTCATAACATGTCAGTAGATATTTACCTTTCAGTATTTTAATTTATACAGCAGAACATAGACATTCAGGGGTATCCAGTGCCTTACTTTGCCATTTTGCATCTTAGCTCACAGTCACAGGCTGCTGGAATCAATTCCTCACAGGCACTTTTTCATCATGTCCCAGGCAAGAGTAGAGAAATCAATCTTTCTGTCCCATTGGCTGGCTGTCCTATCTCACAGTGCATGGGCAATTCCTAGTGGATTACAACCACTGTGCAAGTTCACACTTGATAGCTGGTTTAGTGTGAGCTACAGGATCTTTTTCACACAGTTACTCAATCACACCATGGTGTTGCGAGCTCTTATCAGAGACTGCTTCAACCATACTTCACTCAGAGCGTCTGCATAGGTATGTGGAGCATGTACAACCAACTCTGATGCTCCCAAGCTTGTGCTCAGTTCCCTCCACCAGTGTAGGAAGCAGCAGCAAGGATGAGTGGATACAAGAAGGGGGAGGCCAGGCAAGGACTGGGACACTAGAAGGCAGAGGGTGGCATGTTTCACTTAGAAGTTACTGAGGAGAAGGCCAGGAAGTAGAAGAGCTGATAGAGCAGATGGCTGTGGAAGTTTCCTGGGGAAGATTGGATGTGTGAAGAGGGAAGACTTCATGTGAGCTTTATTTACAATACTATGTTTTTATTCTACCTATTACTGTCTATTAGCTGTGAAAGGATGTTCCTCTATCATCTTAATAGCTGTGGACATTTTCATGGTTCAGATTGAAAATGCCCCCAGCCCATGCACTCAGAGGCAGTACTTTTAGAAGGTTATTTGATCATGGAATCACTGTATTCATCAGTGGATTCACCTACTGCTGATTTGAGGGCCTAAGTGTGCTATTGGGAAGAGGGGCCCGGTTGAAAGAGTTAGGTAACTGGGGACAACCTAGAAGGTTATATCTCTCTTCCTCGCTCCTCCGTTTGATTTTTGCTTCCTGGCCTCCTGCTTTCCTCCACCCAGACCGTTCTAGTGGGCTGTTTCTGCCTTGGAGCCAGCTGACCATGGACTGAAGATGTGAGGCAAAATAAATCTCTCCTCTTTTAACTTGTGGTGCCGGGTATCCTTTAACTTATGAGTGAAAAAAATGCCTAAGACACGCAATTAATTTATAGTTTTCTTCTCCAAAAATCTGAAATCTTCTCTTCATACCTTTGGTATGTCCTAAGACTTTAGTGTTGAATTTCTCTGTTCTTATTCAGTTTATAGTAAGCTCCTGATGTCAGTCAATAGAATAATGTTCTTATCATTACTCCCCTTCTGCTTATGATTTTGAGCTAATTACTACCATATGGGGCATGTGAGAAATGTTGGGAGCTCTCTGGGTCCTCACTATCCAATGCACAGCATATAAGCCCTCACTAATTCCACAAATAAGATCAGGAAATCAGGATTATATCTGAAAGACAATATTCAAGGTAGCAGAAAATCAAGGGCAACTTTACAAGGTGAAATTTATTGGTCTGCAAGACAATGCCTGATAAGACCCAACTACAGGTAGCTCTAGAGTTCACAATTTGTAGTTCCAATTTTTATACTCTAAACAAGTTTGGGGACAGACCAAGAACTAGGCTGACTAGTTTTACTACAAACTAATGCTATCTATCCATATCCTCATTTGAATTAGTACTTGGCAATACTGTGCTCATCTGTAAGAGATCCCTTATGATATCTCCAGTTTTTTCCATCTCATCCCACTATCATTTTAAAGTTCTCATTTCTCACTTTGTCTACATAGCTGTTTGCCATTCTTTAAGCAGCACTTCATCCATCAACCTCACCTGAATCTGTCGTGACCTTCACATGCTAGTTATGTCAGCCACAAGACTGGGGAGGCACTTTCTTCCATGTTCTCCAATCACATGCCATTTTTCTAATAGTTAATATACATTTGTTAAGTGCACACATACCCTTAAGCCAATTGTCTTCATTTTGGTAATATATTTAAAAATGTTTACAGTTTTACTGACAAAAAGACCGCTTGTAGTTTAGATCTACAATGTTCCTCCAAATTGCAAGTATTTAAATATAGGGCATTTGGAAGTTGAATGGATCACGGGATGCTATACTCATCAGTAGATTAATCCATTGATATGCTCATGGCTGAATATTCTGTTAGGGGGTGGAGCCCATTTGGAGGTGGGGCCCATTTGGAGGTACATCACAGGGGGCATGACCTGGTACAGTATATTTTTGTATCTAATTTTGTATCTAATTTTGTATCTAATTTTTGCTTCCCGCTGCCCTGGGTTGAGCACCTCTCCTCCACCATGCCTCTCTGCCATTCCATTTCTGCCCTAGAGCCCATCACACACTAAAATCATATGCCAAAATAAGCCTCTTCTTTTTAAATTTGTGGATGCTAGGTATTTTGTCTCAGCAACTGGAAAGTGAAAAGTGCAAGGTAAAAAGACTAATGTTAACTTGTATTTGTGCTATAAATAAAATTTTTTCACTTTGTTTAGTTGTATCATCTTCCTTTCTAAGGTGACGAGTATTCTATGCTCATTTGTGACAGGCACTTACCCCCGTACCAAGCCCTGGAGGAGAGTTCAAATTAGAGCTGGCTCTAGTGGATGTCAAACTAAGCTGCACTCTATTAAGACAAGAACTGGTAGTCATTCCACCAATTGAAAGAAAAATAATGTAAATAATTTTATATCAGTTTTGATACATGTAATAATATGCATATGAATTATTAATTTAAGGACATGTGTGCATCTTTTTAAAGGCACAGTACATAACTTTCTGTTTGATTTAATATTCCAGTTGTGCTTGTTGTGCTTAGCAAAAATTCTTTGCTAATACCTGAATATATTCCTTGATTGTCATCAGTATTACAACTAATAACATTCTCTTTATTATATTCTCTTTATACTTTAAATAGTATCAAATATCTTTACTTATCTACTTTATTCATGTGTATTACTGCTGAGAAACATACACAAGATGTATATAACTATTCGGACTATCAAAATGTAGTGAGAATATATGTTAAATTTTTGTGTTTTATCTTTCTACATTCCCTGAAGTGAAATGGTAGAGGTGGTAAAATGAAGTGAGAGAGAAAGAAACTTAGTACTAATAGCAACTCAAGAAAGATAGCAAAGTTCACACTTTTCTACCTTCATGTTCTAGCACTTTTAGCTTGAACTGTTAATTGTTCTTACAGCTTTACTTCTTATTTCCAGAAAAAGAAAGACAATATAATGTAAAATTATCATTATCATTATAAAGTAAGCAAGATTTTCATTTTAAAAGACTTCCTCTATATTTTGAAAGTAAATATTCATAAATTTCTCTCTTGCCAATATTTGAAAGCAACTTATCACGTTTTTCCAGAAGAGGTAGTAAGAGAAAGATGAGTAATGTACATTCCTCTTTGCTGAAATTAGTTCCATGCAAACTAGAAATAGATTTTTTTCTTTTGATTGTAGACTAAAAACTTTCAATCTTGAAAATGGAGTCAACAAGGCTCAAGTTTCTTTGAGTAAGAAACAAAGTTTTTCAAAAACCACCTCTGATTTTGTTCATTATTACCTAACCATTTTATTCTTATCCAAACAGTCAACTATGTTCTCCTTTAGTCTCCCTCATTCTCTTTAATTTTCTTTATTTCCTTAGAAGGCAACAGTGAAGGCCATTGTAGACCCACTTTCCTTTTTCAGGAAACTGGTTTGGATTATTCACAGTCACAGATTTACACAATGCCAAAGTTCAGATACTTCCAGATGAGGGTGGCTGAACAAAGTATTTTTAGGAGATACTAGGAAGAAAAATTAACAACAGTACTGCAAATTATATAATAGAGCATAGAATTCCACCATACGCAGTGCAGTTTCATATTTAGCACCTCTCCAAAAGAGAATTTTTATAATAGAACAGCTTCATATTTAGATCTGTATCTTTCTCAGTTGCCTTGTCTGCCTCCAATCCTCTGAAGATATGCTAAAAATAACAGTGACACAAAAGCCTCAACATCTTCTGCAGAGGTAAGTGTTCTTTGTACACAAAGATGTTGCAGCAACTGGACTTTCCTTTCTAGAACCTGCACTGTAGCTATTTTTAATGCCTGTGTGCTTTATAACTTTTAAAAGAAGAAGCAGAAGAAAATGAAGATAAACTGATTTTTGTAAAAGTAATCTCCATGATGCTTGCTCATCCATTTCTGAATGCCTAGCACATAGTAAGTCCTCAATAAGTAGTCATTGAATTAACAGGACAGTAGGCCTCTAAGAATGTGCTATTGTTAGTAGTATTTTAAGTCATTAGATTAAAAACAATTATCCACATTCCTATATTGTCCTTCATTGACTCTGTCTTATTATCTTATTTATATTATTATTTATTCCAAAGGAACATAAATGTATTTCTCATTTTAATTGCTAAATATCCTCCCAGAGCCATTAATTGTTTATGTCACAGGTGCTAATAATCTACAAAATAGCCATTTAAAAGATACAGAAAATATATTTGATAAAATTGAATATCCTTTACAATGTCAAATTCTTCCAATGAGATACAGAGGAATGAACCTCAATAAAATAAAAGGCGCATAAGACAAGCCCATAGCTAACAATGTCACTGGGAAGCCAGCCCCTAACACTTTGTAATTGCAACATTCTGAGGGACTAGCCATACACCATGATTCCTTTGTGTCTTTGACAAAAGATTTAAGACAAGGCATGAGTCAGTTGTGTATAATCTGGGTAAACTTTATTGCAAAATGATAAATTTGTAGATTGATAGAATATACCTTCAGACATGAAGGTACACAAGCTCGAAGATGGCAGTTGCACTAAATGAGGTCTCAGGTTACATTTTTATGATTCACTGGTTCTTACAAGGGATTTCATTTTGTTCTTCTAAGGTCACTGTTCTTTTACAAGAGAGATAGGCTGTGCTGACCTACTTCAGAGGGAAGAAGGTCCTTGTTTGCTTGCCAAGTAGATGTTTTCCATTTTGCTTATTATAAGACCTTGAGATTTTTTCCAAACCATTACCCATGGTCCACAGTTTGTAAGGCCATGGACCATAGCAACATGCCCAGAGAATGTTACGTATTCTTGGGTTCAAGTATTTTTTCTTTTAATTTTATTGGTACATTTTAGGTATACATAATGATAGAACATTTATCATAGGGAATTTGTACCTGTATGTTATGTACCTTGATTCTTTTTTTCCCATCACCCGCGCCCCCACCTTCAACATCCCTTCTTATTTACAAAAGCTTTGTTTCCATTTCTTCCTTCTTGGGTTAAAGTTTGAAACCACAGTCTTGTGTGCATTTTATCTATAGTTAAGAAAATAAAAGATAAAAGAAAAAATTATGTCTTTTTTGCTTTTTATGTAACCAGCCACCAGGCCTCAATTGTTAGGTAGAATGTCTAACTGTGTGCCTAATAATAACATATACGGCAAAGTACCAGCAATGCTTCTACCAGGTATATAACTCTATTCAAAAGAATGAGATTGATATGTTGAAGACAAAAGCTAAACTCTTATGTTTTTGCAGCACTATTCATTGTATTTATGATATGGCATCAACCTGAATCCATCAGTGATTAAATGGATAAAGGAAAGGTGATATTTATACACAATGGAATGCTACTCAGTCACACATAAAACAACTAAGAAGGAAATCTTGTCATTTGTGGCAACATGGATGAACTGGAAGTCATGTTAAGTGAAATATACTATGCTCAGAAAGACAAATGTGGAATCTAAAATTATTAATTTAATAGAATTTTAAAAATGGAATGCTTTTTCCCAGAAATTTGGGTGGCCAGGGTGGATGAGGGATTTGAAAAATATTAGTCAAAGGATGTACAATTACAATGAGATAGGAGGAATAATTTCATGAGCTCTATGTTCAATGATGGTGAATACAGTTAATGATGACACATTATAGTCTTGAAAAGTTCAGAGTGGATGTTTAGTGTCCTCACCACAAAAATGATAACTATGTGAGGTAATTCATTTTCAGTTCCTAGGTATAGCTATTCCGTAATGTACATATACTTCATGACATTATGTTGTACATGATAAATCATACAACTTTATATGTCAGTATAAATGTTTTAAAAATAATCTATTACATAAAATGCATAAAGAACCCAGCATAGCTCCAAATGAGTGTATAGAGATGAACTACAAGAAATGAACCTTGTTTATTTTAGACATTTGTGTTGTGTTAGTTACTTTTCTCTCATTGGTGAGATAAAATACCCAACACCCAAAGTTAAAGGGGCAAATTTTTTTTTTTTTTGTGGGTACCGGGGGGTCGACCTCAGGACCTCGCGCGCCAGCAGGCTCCCGTGCTGCTGAGCGATATCACCGGCCCCTTTTTTGTATGTGGGTTCCGGGAGTCAAACTCGGGCCCTCGCACTTGTCGGGCAGGCACTTAAGCCACTGAGCCATCTCACCGGCCCAAGGGGCAAATATTTTTTAACTCACAGTTTGTAGAGGTTTCAGTCCATAATTGGCTGGCTCCAAGTCAGGGTGGCACAGCAGACAGGCATCAAAGAGGAGAAACAGTTCATGGTTGGCAGAAAGTAGAAAAGCAGCAAGAGGCAACCACAGCTCTTTCTATCCCTTATTATCTTATCCAGGCTACTTAGGGTTGGTAGCACTCACACCCTTAATCTTAGTGCCCTTGGTCCTAGAATTTCACGGTGAATCAATCCCAGTGTCACACACTCTAGATCTAGCCACCTCTGAAAAAAGCCCCACCTATGACTTCATGAGGCTTTGGGGGGACATCTAGATACAAGTCGTAACATGTGCCTTCATAATAATGTTATAAATGTTATAAAGAAAATTTCAGATGCTGTGAGGGCACAAAATTGGAGGAAAGTGTTCTAATTCTATTCTGTCCTTATTGAATAGAGGCCACTTCTTGTGGGTGAGATGTCATTTGTCTCATTTCTTATATTTTTTTGAGTCTATGCTTTAAAAGTAAAGGCTGGTTATATCCGTTTTTGAGCAGAGACTTTTGTAAATAGAATGTCATATTAACATTGGATAAGAGACTCCTTTTCAGTGATGGTATGCATGAGGAAGGAAAGAACATAAATATAATTGTTATTTTATTTTCTATATAATTTTTTATTTATTATTTAATATTTATTCTTAAATTACTAAATAAAATTTTCAAAACAAAATATAAATGATGGATTTTATTGTGTACTTAAATTCTGCACAAATTCTTTATGTAACAAAAATATTGTGTAGCCTACATAAATTACTCTTTCTTTTCAGAATCTCTTGTATAGATTTCAAGATATTGGAAAGTGCAGGTTTTTAAGTGATTGTTAAATGATTCTTTCACAAAGCCAAAATTTTCTTTCAAAATATAAATTTACATTGCATGTCTATTACCCATGAGCTTTCCTTTGAAGTATTCTCAGGTCATCATTCAAGAGTCAAATGACTGGGTGATGATGTTTGTTCACATTTTTACAGTGCCACATCCACTGTTTAAAATTCTACAAATAGTATACATGGTTTTCATGAAATTGTAGCTTAAATCCTTCATATGCTGTACTGATAAGGTTTTAGTTTCTAACCATTAAAATATTTAAACATTTACCTCATAATTTGTAAAAGTTTTGTAAACAAACAAAAAATATACTTTAAGATGTCTGACTCAATTTCTTACATTTTCTTCCCCTAATAAGCCATAGTTAAATTTGGTACATATCACTTCAGACATCTGGTCTTCTGTACATATTTACAAAAATGTATGAGCACATCCATAGACACAATAATATGTGAATATTATGTATATAATAAAATTTCCACAACCTGCAGCATGTCAAGGTCCATGGTTCTTCTACTCTACTACAATTTCCAATATTATTATGCATAGGTTGACACCATGTTTCAGCCACAGAATAATCCATAGTATACAACTTTCAAAAATTTATTGTTATTACATAGCATATATACTACAAGATCATTCTTTTTATATTCTTGAAATCTTTGATCAGCCATTAATGATAACTGAACAAGGTATAATTTTTCTCTGGCACTGGGTCCTGACTAGGAAGACATTTACTAAATGTGCTATGAGAATTGTTCAGTAAAACACATTAGTGGTTTCATCACAAAGAACTTTGGCACAAAGAAGTTGCTCAGTAAACAGTTTGTCAGAAATAGCTATCAGATATGAGTAAGAGATGCATTTCTATGTTATAGGATAGAGGCAGTAGGAAGTCATACACACCCCTGCCATCCAAAAAGATCACTTTATTTTATATCATTAGAATACATTATTTTATTTAAACAGTTTATTTAACTTCAAATGCACTATATGGAATCATTAAAACATGGAATTAACACAAACTTTTCTTGCAGAAAAAAGAATAAATAATTTTTGATGAAGGCTATCAGCAAATGTTAACCCAAAAGTCACCTGTAGTTGGAACCAGCAAGGGAAACATGGAACAGCATTTCCAGACCAGCCTTCCACAGTCAATAGTTGGTGATTGGCCTCTGACAAGTGCCTGCAGCTACAACCGCAGAGCAAGAGTTGGCAGGGATTCCACTGTAGGGAAGGGCTCATTGTTTGAACCTAGGTCCCAGAGCAGGCCCTTGACTGCTTCACACTGCCTAGTTCTCATAGTGGATGAGAGAAAGACAGTCATGATAGACTGCAGGCAGTCGGAGAGCAGACTGGGAGGAGTCCCTCTGAGAGGCAGGGCTGGTGAACACAGACTGATTTCCTGCTGTCAGAGGCCAGGTTCAGCCTGAGTTACACAGGAGTGGAAGCCCACACTTGTGCCAGTTTCTCACTGTAAGCAGATCTCCGCCTAGCAGCATTCTGGGGGCAGACTGCCACCTTAGACTTCCAGCAAGAATAAAGACAGGTCCTGGCCTGAGCTCTGCTTCTTAACCCTAGGCTGAGGGAAGAAGCCATCCATCCAAAACAAGAGAAATCTTCCTTTTATTATATTGTATTTGATTCTATTATTTTTCATTTTTATTTTGTTTTCTAATTTTTTTATTCTTCTTTTCCTCCTTCTGTACATTTTTCTCACACTTTTATTCCATTATTTTACCCTTTTTTCTTTTATGAGCATGTCTGTGTATGTATATTTCTATTCCTATTGCCTTTTTTCACCCAAAATAGTCTATAGCAAATTCTTACTTGTCCCTTTATATCCATCATACTTGTATCCATATCTCTTTGTCTGATTTCTTTCTCCTGTGTCTTTCTCATTCTGTTTTTTTCTTCCCTCTCCCCCTTTTTCACTTGTCTCCCCTTAACTTTTTCTCTAATATTTATATAGTCATAAAATCATTTCTCATCCCCACTTCTCACTATCAACTTTATACCCAATTTTCCATTATCCCTTTCTAAATATATAATATACTGTTACCATCATTAGGAGCCTTTGCCCCCTTCTTATTTCCTCCACCCCAAACTACAGAGCAGATGACTTAAAAAAGAAAAAAGCCTAGTCCCCAATCCCCTGGGCTTTAGGTAACTGTTTGCTGCTTTTTCCCGGTAGAGCAAACACAGCCATCACATTTAGTGCACATTAACTGTGGGTCAAGACTTGGGTTATTAAGATGCTTACACTATAACCTTGAATTACTTCTCTAGGCCAAAGGGAGACCCAAAACGGGGTCTCGTGGTATGTAATTTGTCATCTAGCCCTGATAGATATCACTGTAACTGATTAGCCTGTTATTGCTATAGCTGATTTGATTGCATAGGAATAGTTCTGACTCAGTGAACAATTTCATGCCAGTGAACTTCTCTGCCAAACTGACCATCACACCCACGGAGAGGGACAGCAAAATTTCCTAACCCTAGAACTCAGACTGGGTCAGACCCTGCAAGAATGTCTCCACCCTGGCTGAAAGAAGCCCTGAGTCTGAGCTGTGGTGGAGGGGTGAGAGGATTTATTGGTATGTGAACAATCAAACTCTGTGGTGAAGAAACTACCTGGTAATCACATACGCAGTGTCTCACTGGAATATTTAATCTGTGTTCCCGATGGACCTTTTATTGTTTCAAGTGCTTGTAGGTTTCTTGGTTTATTTAGTAATGTGGGGTTGTTATGTTCTTGCACGGTTTTCTGTGTTTATTAGGTTATTTTTGTGTATTTGTCCTTTCATTGGCTCTGATAGATGTCTAGGTTCACCCCCTTTTCTCAGCTCCCTATTTAGTTACTTCTCCTCAAGCCCCCAGAAAATATTATTAACATATTTCTTTATTCTTTTTCCAAATATGAAAACTCCTCCCAGGTTTTTAAATTTCCCATATTTAGCTCCCTCACAGATCTTCTCTAGTACTGTTTTTCAGTTGTACCCATCTTAATCCTTTGTCTCTACCATATCTTACCTAGCCTATTGTCCTCCCTATCAGCAAGTTCTGACAACCACATAGCCTTCCTCAATTACAAAGTGAACCCCCTTTCTCTCATATCTCACACTAGTCCCTGCAAAATATCCTCTGAAAAATCTCAGTCTTAACCCTTCAATTTAACTAAAAGTACTCCAATAAAAACAGATCCCACATCCATATTTTCTTTTCATCTACCACTATACACCCTTCAAACCTCTCCCTTAGTGTCTAATAGTCCTCATTCATCCACCTTGCCTTCTTTCCTCCCTACTTCACTTACCTCACTGCAGAACAACCACAAATAATAAACTGTCGCAGTGAGCATAGACAATGGACAAAGGGGGAAGTATAACTGAAAGGATTATCATATAGTAGTGTTGTAAGACTGAATCTGTGGATGCTATTATAACTAGAAGTAATTCTTTTGGCAAAACAGGGACAGAGTGGAAATTACTTAAAGTAAATAACAGAAGGAGTAAATACTAGCACTGGCTATATCAATCTAAAAATTATTCATGGGGAGGCAACATCCTACTAAAAATCTATATGTAAGCCACAAACTCTCCTCACTTCTCTAGTTCCCAAACTGCAGTACCTCCCCAAAAAAGAGAGAGAAAATAAACACAGATACCTATTGGAGAGTGGGGAAGCTAGGAAAGAATATCTCTGATCACCCCCTCAACTGTGCTAAGACAAAGCCAGGGATCAGGAAGGAGAAGAAACAAATACCAGGTAGCAGAAAAATATCTATGAATAGTTTAAAGAAAGGATGAAGAAAATAAATAAATGAGTTCAAAGAAGAAATTAACCAAAAGATCTCAACAATTTTGCTCAATATGCCTACAGTGAATTCCAACGAAATAGGTAAAAACTGGACAAGCTAACCAAAACAGTCCAAAATTTGAATGATAGATTCAACAAGGATATGGATTCCTTGAAGAGATGTTAGACAGAAATACCTGAAAAAAAAAACTGTATAGAATTCATACATTTCAGAAATGACCAAAGTGAAGACAGAGTGTCCAATATTGAGGGCAAAATAATGAATTACAATAAAGAGGTCAAAGAACCAAAAATAAATGAATAAATAAATAAATAAGAGAACAAATAAAGGCTACCTAGCAACTACTAGATGACAAGAAGACCAATATAAGTCTAATTGGAGTTAGAGAAAAATTAGAAGATAGCACAGATGAATTCACTAATATGCTTACAGAAATAATGGAAGAAATTTCCCAAATATAAGAAAAGAGTATAAAATACAAGTAAGTGACACTAATAGAACACCAAAAAGTTATTTTGAAAAAGCTCACCAAGGCACATCTTTAATAAATTACCAGATATAAAAAAATTAAAAGCAACCAGGAAACAAACAAACAAAACAACAACAACAACAACAAAATAAAATGTAAAGGTAAACCAATTAGAATCACAGCAGATTTCTCAAAACAAACCTTAAAGGCCAGAAGAGCTTGGAGTGAAGTATTTCAATCCCTAAAAGCAAAATAACTTTCAATCCAGATTAATTTGTCCAAGAAAGCTATCCTTCAAAATAGAGAAATAAGGTATTTCCATAAAAAAGACCAACTCAGAAGATATATGAGTGCTAAACCAACTATAGAGAAAATACTCAAGAATATCCTCAATAGAAAACTCAACAGAAAAAATAAATCAAACACAGCTAAAACAAAACAAAACAAAAGCAGAACAAAGCAAACAAACAAACAAACAAAAATAACAGGAAATTAGTGAGGTCAATGGATAAACAGCAACAAAAAACATCAGAAAAGAAAAAACATATACCAACTGGGGGCCCGTGAGATGGCTCAGCGGCTTAAGCGCCTGCCCGGCAAGCGCGAGGGCTCGAGTTCGACTCCCGGAACCCACATACGAAAAAGGGGCCGGTGATATCGCTCAGCGGCACCGGCGCCTGCTGGCGCGCGAGGTCCTGAGGTTGACCCCCCGGTACACACACAAAAAAAATATATATATACCAACAGATAAAGAAAATGATGATTATAAGTAATCAACACATCTCAGTAATATCTCTCAATGTTAACATTCTCAACTCTCCAATTAAAAGACATATAGTGGCAGACTGGATCAAAAACAGGATTTAACAACGTGTTGCATTCAAGAAACTCATCTAATCCAAAAATATATTCACATACTAACAATTAAAGGATGGAAAACAACATTTCATGCTCCAGGACTCCCAAAACAAGAACTGGTAGCAATTCTAATATCAGACATGGTAAACTTTAAGCTAAAACTGATTACAAAATACAGCGAAGGTCACTGCATACTAGTTAAAGGAATAGTCCGACAAGAAGAGGTAACATTGATAAATATATATGCACTGAATACTGGATGGCCTATCTTCATAAAACAAAAACTGCTGAAATTAAAACATCAAATAAACACTAACACAATCATAGTAGGGCATTTTAACACCCCAGTTTTGCAGAGATAAATAAACTACAACAAAAACAAAAGCTGTAAAGAAATTTCAGAGCTGAACCACACCCTTGAACATAATGGATATATATGAAGTATTCCAGCCCTCTACTTCAGAGTATACATTTTCTTCAAAATAGGTCACATACTAATCCAAGTAAATATAGAATAGAAATTACCCATGCATACTATCAGACCACTGTGCAATGAAAATATAAATCAATGACAGAAGAAATTTCAGAAAAGGTAAAAGCTCTGAAAGATTAATAATATATTCCTAAACAATAAAATGGGTCACAGAAAAAATCAAAGAAGAAGTTTAAAAATTCCTGGAAGTTAATGACCATTACTATGCAATTTGTGAAATCCTCTGAGACACTATGAAAGAAGTTCTAAGGAGAAAATTAATATTAGTCAAAACTCAGCTTAGGAAAACAAAACAAGCTCAAATAGACAACCTTATAAGAAATCTTAACATACTTGAAAATCAACAACAAGCCAGTCCAAAATTAAGGAGGGAAATTATGAAGATGAAAACAGAAATCAATGAAATTAAGACTAAACAAATCAACAAATTGAAAAGCTGGTTTTTTCAAAGAATAAATGAAATAGATAAGTCCCTAGCCAGAGTTACCAATAGAAAGTGAGAAAAGACTCACATCAATGCAATTAGAAATGAAAAATGTGAAATTGCACAGACACTGTAGAAATCCAGGAGATAGTAACTGCTTCAAAAATTATATTTCAATGAATTAGCAAATTTTGAATAAATGGACAGATTCCCAGACACATACAATCTATCAAAACTAACTCAAGAATACATAAATATGCTTAACAACCCCATAATAAGCAATGAAGGTGACACAGTAATAAAGAATCTAGCAACTAAAGAAAAAAAAAAAAAAAGAAAAGCCCGAGATCTGATGGATTCTCTACCGTATTCTACAAAACCTTTAAAGATGTCATATGACCAATATTCCTGAAGTTCTTCAAAGAAATTGAAAGGGATGGAACACATTTATGGAAGCCAGTACCACCCTGATCCCAAAACTTGATAAAGACACAAATACAAAAGAAAACTATAGGCCAATCTCCTCAATGAACTTAGGCAAAAAATCCTCAACAAGATGTTAGCAAATAGAACGCAGCACATTGCCCAAAAGTTCACACAGTATGATCAAGTAGGTTTCATCCCAGAGATGTGAGGATGGTTCAATATACGTAAGTCAGTAAGTGTGATACATTACATAAACGGAGGCAAGGGCAAAAACCATACAATCATATCTGTAGATGCAGAAAAGGCTTTTGACAAAATCCAACATTCCTTCATGATAAAACTCTGAAGAAAACAGGTATATAATGAACATACTTGAATATGATAAAAGCTATATGAGACAAACTAATAGCCAATATTATATTAAACAGGAAAAATGAAAGCATTACTCCTAAAATGAGGAACAGGACAAGGATGTCCACTATCACCTTTTCTATTCAACATAGTGCTTGAAACATTGGCCAGAGCAATCAGTAAAGAGAAAGAAATAAAAGGGATACACATAAAAAAGGAAGAACTCAAATTATCATTATTTGCAGATGTCATGATACTCTACATAGCATACCCAAAGAACTTCAACAAAAAACTCTTAGAATTAACAATTAAATTCAGCAATATAGCAGGATACAAAAATCAACATACAAAAATCATTAGCATCTGTGTACACCAACAACGATTGTGATCAGGAGGAAATTATGAAAATGATAACATTCATGGTAGCCTAAAGAAAAATGAAATACCTAGAAATTAACTTAACCAAAGAAGTGAAAGACCTCTACAAAGAAAACTACCATACTCTGAAAAAGGAGACTGAAAAGGACATCAGCAAATGGAAAGATGTCTCCTGCTCCTGGATAGGCAGAATCAATATTGCCAAAGTGGCCATACTCCCAAAAGTGTTATACAGATTCAGTGCAGTTCCAATCAAAATACCAACAGCATACTTCACAGATCATATGGAATCAGAAGTGACCCAGAATAGCAAAAGCAATTTTGGACAATGACAACAAAGCAGGAGGCATAAAAATACCTTATTTCAAGCTATTCTACAAAGCAATAGTGATAAAAACGGCATAGTACTGGAACAAAAACAGTTACATAGATCAATGGAAGAGAATTTAGGATACAGAAACTTCCCCTGACACATTCAGCTATTTGATCTTTGACAAAGGTGCCAAAAGCATACGTTTGAGGAAAGTTGGCCTATTAAATAAGTGGTTCTGGGACTGGTTATCCATTTGTAGAAGATTGAAACTGGACCCTTATGTCTCAACATACACTAAATTAAAATAAAATTGATCAAAGATGTAAAGTTAAAACAAAAACATTAAACCTACTGGAAGTTAAAACAGGTAAAACACTTGTAGGGATATGTGTAAGAAAATATTTTCTAGACAGAACCACAATTGCACAAGAAATAATAGAAAGAATCAACAAATAAGATTATATCACACTAAAAAGCTTCTGTGCAGCAAAAGAATCAGTCAGTAGCATGAAGAGACAAGCTACAGAATGGGGAAAAATTTGCCTGGTACTCTTCAGACAGAGCACTAAAATCTAGAACATAGAAAGAACTCAAAAAATTAAACCATCTAAAACTAAAGATCCAGTCAGGAAATGGGCAACAGAAATGAGCAGATACTCCATGGCAGAAGAAATACAAATGTTCAACAAATATATTAAAAAGTGCTCAACATCTCTGTCCATTAGGGAAATGCAAAATTAAAATAATTTTAATATTCTATCTTACTCCAGAAAGAATGGCAATCATTAGGAAATCAAATAATAACAAATGCTGGCAAGACAATGATGAAAAAGGAACTCTCCTTTGTTGGTGGAAATGTAAACTAGTCAACCATTATGGAAATCAATATGGAGATTTCTCAAAGAACAGAAATCAAAAGTTCCATATGACTCAGCTACCTCCCTGCTAGATACCTTCTGCAAGGAGCTTAAGATATCATACCACAGTGATACATGCATACCAATGTTTAGAGCAGCACAAGTCATAATAGCTAAATTCTGGAAACAGCCTGTATACCCATCAGCAGATGAGTGGATAAAGAATATGTGGTATCTATGTATTATGGAATACTATTCTGCTATAAAGAATGACAGATTTGAGACATTTGTAGGAAAATGGATGCACCTGGAAAATATAATGTTGAGTGAAACGAATAAGACATACAAGCTAAAATACCATCTGGTATCACTCATTTGAGCCAGGTGAAGTACAAACAAAGAGAATAACGAAGGATGGATATAAAGGGGCAAGGAGATGGATATCTTGTAATACGGAAGTGGTCCAAGGGAAAAAGTATGAGGGGTGAGGAGGAGGAGAAGGGGAATAAGTAGAATATGCCATGTGCAGGAACCTAATGACCTCTATTAATGCAAACATTATATGCTGCAACATGAGCTAAGATCAATAATATCAATAAGAATGAAAAATGATATAATATCAACAAGATGAAAAATGGAGGAGGAGGGAATGGGAAAAAAGGGAAAGGGAATAAAATAAAGAAATGAGTTTTGTATATACATGAAACCACTACTCAAGATGACTGTAAATTGCATGAACTCCAAATATGTGTGAATAAAGTTAAAAAAAATTAAAAAGCATAAACTTGTATGGGTAGAAAGCAGCATAAGAAATTGCTAAGGCACAGGATAACCTTCTTTTATATTTATCAAATGGTAATGGAAAAGTATAGATTACTCCATGAGGAAACAAAGAGCTCTGCAGAACAATAAACTGAAGAGCTCTCCCAAGAACAGACCACATGTCCCAAGGGAAGATTCATTTATACTAATAAAGGAGAATTGCTTCACTAAGTTTGCTGAACCATTTGCCTGAGTAAGTTTCTGCAATTTCTATGGCCTACAGCCATGTGAAGTGCCTCCCTCCTTTCCATATTTCAGATCAGTGATTACAGTAGATTTCCTGTTAATGCTTCACCATTGCGTGCTGAGTGTGCAGACTGCAGGTAATTAGATGGTTTTGTTTCTTGAGTATTAAGAACTAGAGGCATTATGTCAGAACCAGCAAATACACCACTGTGAGATTCTGGACACTAACCCACTGCCAGAATGGGATGGGACTTTGGAGAGTAGTGAGTATATTTTAGCTGAGGAAAGAATGAAAATATCTATTCATGGGTAAGAAAACGAGTAGGTTCTGACTGAGATCATATTGTTATGCCCAGTCTCTTGCTGTTCTCCTTAGGATTAAATTATCTTTCTCACATTCCTTGGCACCATGCATTGTTGTGGCCTTGATTTGGCCATCTTAAGAGACAAATGTCACTTCTGAGCAGTGTCTCTCATCTCTCACATGGGTCCACCATTGCCCTTTTTTATTTTCCATGAGGCTGGAATCATGCTCTTTTGTCCTGTACCCAAGAAATAAAAAGTATAGTTCCATGTTAGAATAACAGCTGAGTAAGCACTATCATTGGCCTGAAAGTTACAACTCATTGGACATAAGTATCCTTCCACGTCTAATTCTGGAGAAGTAACAAAGCAAATTTACAGAATCTGACAAAATCTATCAATATATTGGATATGCTGAAATTTTGAGTTGTTTTGTGTTTTTACAAGCCTAATAAAAACACAGAAAATATCATTATATGAACAGATGACATTAAACTCAGGTTATTTAGAGAATCATTGGATGATATATATGCATGATTTATTGGTTATAAAGTTTCAAGCCAATAATTAAATTTTTGAAGAGGCATTTCCTTTTTAAAAATGTGGTTTTTTGCATGTTTGTCAATGATTATTGACAAAATATGGTATATTTGGTTTCTTTTTCTTCATTGAGATCCAAGCTGCATAAGAAGATACAATTAATTTTATTCTTAAACTGCTTAAAGCTGCCTTATGAACCTGAATTATTAAATAATTAAACTTATTTGGAGTTCTGAAGGAAGGTAATGCTGACTAGTCAATTGCAGTTTTCTCCTTCTATTTAAAACTTTTCCATCCTTTCTCTTTAAATCTCTACATTATGATGACTCTAAAGCTATAATAAAACCGGTTGTTGTTTTTAATAACTCAAATAAAATGTTTTTAAAGTATATGAAGTAAAATAAATTCCAGTAAATATAATCTGGCCAATTGCATAAATAGAATTGAATGGTTTGACATTTATCTTCTTATTTTCTATCTAGTTTCAGGTTGGAAGTTACAGGCTAGCTCTTAGATATTTGAACACAAACGCAAAAGATCCCTTTTTATAGAAGCACAACTGTAACAAATCGGGATAGAGACAGTATGATAGCTTCTCTCAAAGTCTTCAGTAAAGCCATAATGGGAAATCTAGTAGCCTAAATTAACATTTTAGTTTGTATCTAACAATTACAGTCATATTTCTTCTATTTGTGTATACATGCCCACCTCTTATTTGACTCTCTACTTTTCATTATTTCCTTTTATTATTAGCTCGTTCTTTGAAAGGTAACATTTTGACAATGTAGCACATTTTTAGGGAAATCTTTTTTTGTTTGTTTAGTTTTTGTTTTTTGTGGGTACCAGGGGTCAAACTCAGGACCTCGCACGCCAGCAGGCACCCGTGTAGCTGAGCGATATCACCAGCCCTTTTTTTGTATGTGGGTATCGGGAGTCGAACTCAGGACCTCGCGCTTGCCAGGCAGGTGCTTATGCTGCTGAGCTATATCACCGGCCCTAGGGAAATCTTATAAATAGATTCCACTAGAACTGGTAGTTGAAATAGTATTGTATTTCATAATGGAGTTTATTTTTTGTGCTGAATCCAAAGTTCTTTAAGGGTAGGAAGCAGCTACTGAAGACATGTTCTGACATCACTTTTCTGTTATAATAAATTCTTATATTTATTTGCCTCCTTATTTGTATTGTGTTATTGTTAGTCTTTTATTTGAAAGATTGTCTTTTGACTATTCCAATTACAATACCAATAAGCTAATATACTAATATACTAGTATGCTAAATTGATTCATTTACAAAGAAAAATAATGATCTGGTATTGAATACAAACTGCAGGTAATTATCTCAGATATTTCTTCTCGAAATAAAATAGTGTCCTGTGTTCTCTTATGTGATAGTTTTCTTTCTGTGTATTATTACGAACAGTCGATTGTAACATTGTGGCTTGGTGACCCTCAGTCACTGAAGGTGACTTTCTTCCAAATTATAGTCTGAAGTCAATAGTAGCCAAAAACAATAACACTATGTCTATATCATTCACCTGGGTTCATCTCATCACATATGCATATTATCATCTCAACAGTGTTATGAGAAAAAGCAGTTTAAGACAATGCAGTGTCTCAAGAGGAGGTAGATCACATTCACGTAACATTTATTACAGTATTTTGTTATATTGTACTTTTTATTATTAGCTTTTAAAAATCTTTTAGTATAAATAATTTATAAATTATAAGATTTAGCATAGATATATATGTATAGGAAATAACATATATATGTTATATATATTATATATAACATAGATAGATAGATAGATAGATAGATAGATAGATAGATAGATAGATAGATAGATAGATGGCTTGGTAATTTCCATAGTTTCAATCTTTCCCTGGGACATATCCCTTTTGGATATGGGAGCACTATTATAAGTTATAAAACAAACAAAACTAAATGAAAATACTTACTAAAGCCATATACTAAGTAACGTTGTAAAAATTTCTTAGATGATTATGTTCTAGGATTCATTTTTAAATGATTACCCTGAACCCCTCCTCTTTATCTAAAATAAAAGCTAAAATGACAAAGACCTAAAAGAAAAAGGCAGCATTGTATCTATCTTACAAAGAAGTAAGTTCAGCACCCTCAGGGTAAAACATCTGGTGGCAAAATTATTTTCTTCCAGCAATCACAATGTCTTAACATCATTACTTTATTTTTAGTGAAGGTGTCAATGTTAGTAAATCTTACCATACATGTGTATTCTCCTATATTTGAAAATACCTCCTCCACTGTTCAAAAATATTCATGGATCATTATTTTCAAATAAAGGCCGGAGTCAAATTATTCATAAAGAAGAATAAAATTAGGTTTAAAATGCCATGAAGTAAGAACCCTTTACAAAAATTTGCCCTGAATGTGTGTTCACACAGTTGAGAAACCGTTCATCACAAGAACTTATTCCAGTCTCAAAGATTCACACCTCTGAGGGGTTACTGAAAATGACTGTGAAAAATTATTCTAACAGTTGTGAAAATAAAATAATGACATCACTAATTTTATGACTTCTAAATTTGATATTAAACTATTTAAAGTAATTATCATGCCTTAAAATAGCACAAATATACCATGTTCTTTCTTTTTCTTCCCTGTTATTTTAACTTAGGTGGTTTGAATATCTAAACAAATTGTTATAAATCCATTTGGAATGATAACGAAATATTTGTTTAGCAGTTAAGTTACATAAATCTACTTCAATTAAGGTGAAATAATTGCAAAGTCTTTCATATATTAGTGTTTATTTTCAAATATTTATAGACATCTGTCTATGTCTATACAGTCTGCTATTGGCATTTTATATAGATTATAAAAGTAAAAAAATTGTAGAATACATACATCCTGGATTTTTGTGGTACAATGATGAAAACAATCACTAGTATGTAGAATCAGACACTGTGACTCCTACACCAGTTTCTTTGTTATCTTTGTGAGTATAAGTATTATCTGTGTGAGTATCTTTGTAAGGTAGTTGGGGTAGGCTGTAATTTCTCAGTGTGTGGACTTAAAACTAATAGCCCGACATTCACTGAAATATTGATATTTTTTCATGATATGATTAGCTTCTTCAAAAAATAACATAAGATAAAAATTAAAATCCGAAGTGTTTAGTTTAAATAAGTTTGGTTAATGCTGCAGACTGATTTTTGTTCCTGTAGAAACACATGATGCTAATATTTGAAAGGTTTTCCGAAGTCCTCATGTAAAGAAACCTGAGAACCTCTCAAACAAGTACAACCACAGGAACCCTGCTGAGGAAGTATATGTTAAAGGGGGAAGGAATTGGTATTCTCTATGGCACAGTTTGGGCAATGCTACCCTCAAGCCATAAAGATTTGACCAAATCTGCCATTCAAAGACCTCAGGATAAGATCTATTAGAGATTTTGTGGACCATATCATGCCTTCAAACCCCATTTATAGGGGCAAAAACACAGAAAGTGTAGCTTCTCTAAAAACTTCCTCCAACTGCAGCCAATTACCTTCTAAGTTCATACACTTGGTCAATATGGCAAAGGGGCTGAGGTGTGAAAAAAAGGAACACTCTCTAGGTGACAGATTTACTTAATAAAACTTCTTTGTTTTATTAAATAAGCAATACACTTTTAAGAGCTCCTTTTCATACGTCTATAATACATACAGAATTAGGCAAGCCCTATTAAGAGTCAAATGCAATGGGACCAAAGTAAATCTCCTTTTTTATGAATGTTTATATTTTAGTAAAGAAAGGAAAGAATAATGAAATTACACAATTAAATGTAGCTTATAAACTTCCTTGAAATGTGCAAAGATAAATATGAGGATTCGAATCTATTGGGCTGAGGTAATTCTAGGGCATAGAGGTTCCTGGTTGAGTATCAGTCAATTTTATACAAAATAATGTCTTAAACTGAGATCAGAGTTTACTTTTATTATCATTGTTACCACTGGAGAATGAAAGCCTGAACTATAATTAAACACTGAAAACTAAATTCTGAATATACCCTGAGATGAATAATTGTAATCAGGCAATCAATAATTTGCTATTGGATTTAATTATGAGCTCAGTACTGGGGAAAAGGGTGAAGGCAAATAAGAGTTGGTCTCTGATGCAAGGACTTCCAAGTTAATAAAGCTTCTAAAATGAATAATAAAATGTATTTATTTGAGAACAAAAGTTTGGAAATACATGAAGAATTCTTTACCACTTGATAAAACATCTCGATATCATTTTATAATTGCATATGTCCTTTTATAAACTTTGACTCCGTTAAGATCAACTCAATAATAGAATTATTGAGCAATGGAAGTCCTTAAGATTGATACTAAATCTTACAAGAATCCTGCTTTTCTCTTACTATTGTTTAGATTCTCACTTATGCCTGATAACTCGTTATAGAAGAGATATAATGAGATTATCACATCTTTAAAATGCTCTCTGAGAGAAAGAACACCTATGTACTGTTTCTCCAGTGATGTATGTTTTATTTCCTTCATTCTGAGACCCTTAATTTAATCCAGCTAAAACTCTTGATTGTCATTAGCTACAGAAAATGTCAAAGTTCAGAAATGAAGTTTGTTTCTAAATTTTGAAACTTGTGAAATCGGGACTGATTTTCTTACAGAAAGGTTGTTGCTTTCTGTAACACCTCCTCCAAAATCATGTGGTGTTTTGAACTACAAAGATACTATCAAGACTAAATTACCTTTTTATTATATACAAACTACATTGAGAAATACAATATAATTTCTCTTTGTGTCTTACTCTACTAGTTGTCATTTTAAAAGTTTTGGGTACTTCTAATTTGTAACTTCCTCAATGTTTTAAAATACTTTTATTCAGAAAATGTATAGCAAAGATAATCAGGTTTTCTTTCTTGGTAAAATGGAACAATTAAGTAGTGGGTTTATTAACCGTTTTATTGAAGGAGTGAAGGATGAAAGCGAGTTTATTCAACACCGGTTTATATCGTGTGTTGAGCAGCAAGACAAGCTTCTATGGATATAAACATTTTTTTAAGCACACCCTTAATGAACATGTGAATATTAAAATGTCATTTTAAATCAGTGCAGGTCTAGTGAGATGGCATCTTTAAAATATTGAATTTTTTTTCTTTTTCCATTCCTTTCTTTTCCCTTTCCCCATCCTAGTTCCTATTTCCTTCTGAACAATTTCTTCCCATTTCAAAATATCTATTGTACATTTTGAACCTTATTTACAGTTTCTCATACCAGGGAGATATATTTTATTTTTTTCCATAAAATAAAATTTAAAAAAATCAAATGTATCAAAATCTATTCAAGTTTTAGGGATATAATTAGACTTTTTTTTTTTTAACCTACCATTGACCATTTTTTCAATCATGATGGTCGCATGTTGATTGGCTTAAGTAGAGATCAAATGAAGTTAAACAGGTTTAGCTCTTCCTGTAGATGTACATTTTATTTGTTGCCAACTGCAGTGGTAATTAGCTTCATACTGACAGGTTAGTTTTTGATTTTGCTTTTCCAGAAAGGAAAGTTTCTTGATGTGTGCTTATTCTTTCTCATTTGAGCAAGTCCCAAATGGTAGATTGTAAGGTAAGTTTTGTTTGCTTTAGTTTTAAGTAAAGGACTTCATCCCAGCGGATGAACTAACAAGTCTTAGGAAATTTGCTAACTGAAAAGACTACTCATATGTTTAAATATCGTGCATGTGTTTCGGCAATTTATGTAATTTATTAGAGTACAATAGTAAATTCAGTGGTATTGTTAATATAAATGGGTTCTTGACTGAACTAGATTTTCTGTACTTTTTTCTCTGTTATTCTCTACAAAAACTGTTTATATCCAAGAAAATTAAGCAAGTCAAAACTAAAACATAGTTTAGAAAGAAAATGGTGAGTCACATTTTCCTCATTGAAACAATACTTCTTTCAATATTAGTACTAATTTATGCAGTGCAAAATTATATATATATATATATATATATATATATATATATATATATATATATATATGTTTTTACTGTTTCCTTTCATTTCTTCTACTTCTTTCATTTTTACTTAAATAATTGATCAATAATCGCTGCATCATATAAAGAAAATGGATCTAGTATGTCAGTGTGGATGAATAGCAGTTCAAAAGATCTGAGGGAGTCAACATCTTATTTAAAAATTATTCTGTTTGTGAAAAGCTATGTGATATGATTTAAAGGATAGTGTTACTTTGCTATAAAGGTAAAAATTCATATTTTGACAGAATATACAAAGTAAGTTTCTATAGACTATGAAACATTTATAATACATTTTTAAAGTGGGGTTGGATTTTGACAGTCAAACAAAAGAATATAAAAGACTGCAGTATTAGGAAAGACTGGAAAATGAAAAGCATATCTATGTAATTTCACAGATGATATTTGGTTAACATTATTTCTCAGTGCACACGTAGCAGAGCATAGCGTCTGCAGGCTGTCACATTGTCCTATGAGTTGGCACCTATTTCAAAAGTATATGTGCTCTCTTTAGGCTTTTGCTAGATGTGATGATTTTAAGTTTAGAGGTCTATAACTAGAGTAAGAAAAGCATGACACAATTTCTTATATATATCAAAAATTTCATAATTTTCACAGTATTTCTTTTCCAAAATAACTTTCAAGTCAGTGATAAATTTCAGCAAATTCATCTTAAAGAAACTAAAACTATTTTGTCGCTCTTATTGGTGATGGTTTAATATAGGGAATTTGTTTCTTAAAAAATCATTCACAGGACAGGAAAGGACATTTTAGGTTGGCTTTCTTGAGTGTCATGTGACCCACTAGGAGAAGTTACACTAGAAAGCAAGGTATTAGGGGTCTGCTACTGAAAATTTTGACTCAAAATTTTCTTACTGTACCACAATCTGGAAATTACTCCACCTTTGCCCCATCTTCCACAATCTTTCACAAAGCAAATAACAGGGGTAGAACTGAAGATAATACAATATTCAAATGTTTGTGCAATCATAAACAAATGTCAAAGCCTTATATTCCCTTTTCCTTATCACACAAATGTATCAAAGTGGAGAAATTTAATTTACATAGAGAATATAGCCAGCTCTGACATACAGAAAGGAGAATCAAAAGAAACTATAGCAAGTCAACATATCCACTATAAATTTGCCTTTTTATGTTTGTCTTTTGTATCTATTTGTTCCATCTCGATCGTTTTAATCCTTTTACCATTGTTCATATAAACTCACCATTTTGAATTGAAATTCTGATGTGTACCATATATTTGTGAAATCAGTCTGTTTCCAGTTGAACAATCATTACCTTCCTAAAATTTTGAAAAGTAGAGTATTCAGAAATTAACTTTAATTTTTTTCATTGAAATTGGAAATTAACAATCAGTACACTTAGTAAAAATGTGTAAGTCATTATCCTAAGAGTCCTTTCTTAGGATACATAATGGTGATATTACAAATTATCTTGTATGCAATTTTCTTAATTCACAAAATTTCTATTGATGTCTCAGTCTGCATGCTGAACACATTTTCATTTATCCCTGTCTTATTCTTCTTTTCATCCTCTTGCCTTTTCTCTTTTCTCTCTAAATTGATACCAGATAACAAGAGAGCAATCCAGGACAAATTCAGAAAGCAAATATTCAACTAATACATTTAAAGTACTTTCAGATATACAGATATGCATAATCATTAGTTCTGTTATGATGAAGTTGGGAACTTAGTGGAAAATATAAAATTTTATGGTACTATCATATAAAATACAAAACTGTGCCTTAATCAGGATTTTTTCCTCTTTACTTGCCCCACCACATAGTTTTTGTATTGCACATCTTTTTCCTTATTTTTGTGTTAAGACTCTGTTTCTGAAGTTAAAATTTTGTAATCAGCAGGATAGTGAAAACAAGTAATGACAATCATAAATAATAATATAAAATTGCTCAAATTTAGTTTTATAGCAGAAATGGAGAAAATAAAGACATTTACAGATACATCTCAGGTTTCTACCTTATCATTATTGAGACACCAGGCACTATTGCTTTTTCTTTTAAATACTTTTTCATTTGTATTTTTCTCTCTATTTTTCAAAACCGTGGGCTTGGCCACAATGACTTCTTTTTTGGGGGGAGGGTACCAGGGGTTGACCTCAGGACTTTGTGTGCTAGCACGTGCCTGTGCCCCTGAGCGATATCACCGGCCCTTTTTTCGTATGTGGGTTCTGGGAGTCGAACTCGGGCCCCCGCGCTTGCCAGGCAGGTGCTTACACCACTGAGCCATCTCAGCGGACCCTGGCCACAATGACTTTTAAAGCTTTTTTTTTTTTTACTTTCTGTTTCTACATGTATATATCTGTCTGTCTTTATTTTTTTATTTTTATTATTATTTTTTTGTTTATGGTACCACTGACAGTATCTTTCTCTGATTCAAGTTACCAGTCTTGTCAAAATAATTTTCTGATATCTGTTCCTTAAAAATTTTAGCTGTTTGTTGTCCTCCATTTGATAAAATCATAGACTTACAAGAGGCATCATAAATGTTATCCTGCCATCTTATTATGCACAAGAGTTTATAAGCCTCCAAAAAATTCCATGATATTTCCATCCACTTTAATTTAAATGTTCAGCACCCTCTTTACACCCACTCAATCAGCATTTCTCATACATTTACATAGTTCAGAGACTGATTTAGCAAGGAAATACATATTTTCATGTTGCTTTTCCCAACACCTCAAATATATATGACTCCTACAATGTGGCAAAACAATATTGATTGGATGGATAAATGGGTGACTTAATAAATGTTAAATATTTTGGAAATAAAAAACTGCAACAGTCTTTCATTATAACCCAGCATTAGTACCTCATCCAAAATGTCAAAACAAAAGACACTTAAGATTGAAAACATAACACAGATTACTGATTTTCAAGATGAATTTGTATAGCAACTTGCCTTTACATATTTAAGATCAGTTTAAAATGTTTATTAGAGTTTAGGGAGTGTATTAGTCACTGTCTTATCAGTGGTGCTAAATATCTAACACCTGCAACTTAAAGGATGTGAAATTATTTTGTTTTCCAGTTTCAGTGAGTTCAGTCCTTGATCAGTCAGCTCCAATACACAAACCACATGATGGAAGGGCCAGGTTGAGGAAACTTGCTCACATCATGGTAGCTAGAACACTGAAAAGAAGAGAGGAGTTAAGAAGAGAATACAGCCTTCAAATCATGTTCCCAGAAAACTACCCCTTCCAAATAGGCCCCACCCCTGTATGTGAGACTTTTGGGGAATATTTCAGATCTAAGCCATAACATTCCACCTCTTTGGTAAAGCCATTCTACCAAAAGGGTCGCGTCTATCTCATTATGGAAAATGAATTTAGTTTTGTCAATATCTTACCAGTTTCAAGACTGATGAAAAATCCAAATCAAAATCTCTAGGCAAGCTCCTAGCTATAAGCCTCTGTAAAAGTAAAAAAATAAAGTTAAATACTTCCACCATTCAATGGTGAAGGGTAAACATTCCCATTCCAAAATGGAGGAATAGGGTCCAGAAAATGGTCCAGTGTAAGACTGACACCCCACAAGGCACACATATTCGGTAGTGAATGTTCACTACCTATGGCAAGCTGTAGTGAGATGTGAGCTCTAAGGTTCTTGGGCAGCCTTACCTGTAGGGCCTGGCTGGTTGTAGCCTACATCTCTCACTTGGACTGGCTCTACTTACTGCTTGTATCTTTGCTCAGCAGATAGTCAACATTCCTGGCATCTCCAATTTTCCAGAGTCTCCACTTTATCTTCTTCTTCAATCTCACACTTTTATGAACTGCCTGTTCCTAGGTTTTTGGCAGGGATTATGACCCTGTCTCACAATTTTGCCCAACCTCCCATGCCTTCCTTTGAAATCTGGGTGAAAATTTCCATCATCACACAAGTGTTGTATTCAGCATGCTGAAAAAATAAAACAAAACAAAACAAAACAAAAACATGAAAATGATATTCGGGTCTACTTGTGTCTTGAGCAATAGCCTGACCTCCTTGAGCCATGGCTGCAGCAGATTCTGAGTGTCTGGATTACTGAACTCTGGGGAATATTTCCCTATTCATCCTTGAATTAGGACAACCTAGAACTCTCTTTTCAAAGCAAAAGTCTTTTTAAAATGTTTACTCTTTTACAAATTGAGCCTACAATAGTTAGGTTGTGGCTAATTCTACCAGGTTTTATATTTTCCTGATGCAGAGTACCTGCCTTTCTTTTAATGAAAATCCTTAGAGTAACCACATTCTCCTTTGCCTCAACTTTGCAGGCACCTCCTTTCTGGCCAAGATTCTCACCTTTCTGCTCTGCTTTTAGCTCCTGATTCTTAGTATAAATCTGGCTAAGAGGAGCTAGCAGTATCTATGCCATAGCCTGTTAGGCTTTCTTGAAGTTTCTTCTACCAGGATAATTAGTCAATTACCCTTAATATCTATCTCTTCAAGAGTCCTAGGACATTGGTAAAATGTAGACAGATTTTCTACCAATGTGTAACACATATAGCCTCAAGTCCAACTGTCATTGAAGTCCTTGTTCCCAAGTGAAACCTCCTGTGACTGGCTTTTATTTTTTGCTTTATTATCAAAATTCTGGTCTTCTGGGATCATACAAGTACCACTCGTGGAGTACTGCTCAAAACACCTGAAGACATTTCTAGCTGACATCTCCAAACTTTTACAAAGTTCTCCCTCAAGCCGTTTCCAAAGGCTTTTGAAGCACATGGTCAGGTACAATAAAAACTCTTCTGTTAACAATTTTTGTATTAGCTACATTACTGTCACTGGGTCACAATACCCAACACCAGCAACTTGGAGAAGGAGAGGTTTATTTTGGTTCAGTTTTAGTGAGTTCCGTCCAGTAAATGCTAGAGAACAAAAACAAAACAAAACAAAACAAAACAAAAAAAAAAAAAAACACAGTAAAGCAAGTTTAGTTGAATGTTCTGGCTAGAGTGATGGGGATATATTGTAGCATTAAGCTGTGTGGTCAGAGCTTTCTCATTAAGAAGGAAGATATGAACAGAGATTAAAAGCAAGAAGATAGTTTTCCAATAGTGAACAAGTAGAGCACAGACTTGAGGCAAGCTTGCATACAGTATTTGTGGGAGTAAAGCTGTCAATGTGTTTGGAACAAGACAGTATAACTAGCGAGAGGACAAAGACATTAGAAGTGTAAAGGGAACTCATGTGTCCATGTGGATTCCTAAGGCATATTTTAAAGACTTCAGTTTTACTTCAAGCAAAACAAAAAGTTCAGTTTCTTCTTTTTGTGGTACTGGATATTGGAGACCAGGCCTTTACACTGAGATGTATCACCAGCCCTTTTTAATTCTTTTCTTAATTTGAGACAGTAACTCACTAAATCTCTAAATTGTCTAGGCTGGGCTTGAACTTGAACTTGCGATCCTCTGCTTCTCAGAATGTCTGTATTACAGGCATGTGCTATTACACATGGGATTCTTTGTATTTTTAAGTGCTCATTTCTGCTTCTGCACCTTTTAGTATGGTGCTAAGTTATTCATATATTCATTAACTCATTTTCATAGATATATGGTGCAGTCCAAAAGATTAACCAAAGGGTTACTATAGGTAATAAGATTGAATGAGAGAAAAATGGAATAAAGAAATTAAAATGGTAAAAACATGAGTATCTGGGATTAAGTTTAGATATTAGAATTTGAATTCCAAAGCCAAAGCATTCCAGGAAATCATTTTTCCTTTATTTGTGGGCTCAAATTTTAAGTTGCATTTGAATGCTCATTCTTACATTACGCTTGAAGTGAGACTGATCTAGACTCCACTTCCGTTTTCTTACTTAAGCAATGTAGACTTTTAATTTAATTGAGTCCAATGTAATGCATTCCCTGAGGTTACAGAATGTAATGATTAAGAGCTCCAATATTCTCTATTAGTCTGTCAAATTTCAAATACCGATTTTCATAATCTATTGGCTATGTAATCTTTGTGGTTACTAAAATACTCCGGGCTCTATTTTCTAATCAAAATGAACATACCCTATCTCATAGAGTTTTTGTGAACCTACAAAAAGTATCTGTAAAGTGCTCAAAATAATGTGCTCATTAATAATAATGATGACACCAATGACACAGAAGACCATATGGCTTCTGGCATGTTTACTGCAAAGAATTCAAAGATTCCCCGAGGACTAGTATCTATCTTCACATGACTTTTTTTTTCTCTCCATGTGATTTTAATCTGTTATCTCATTATAGGCTATTTTATGTATGAACCAACCTCCAATATGCATATTTTATTTTCTCCATCAGATTATATGCTCCAACAAAGTGTATGTGTAATAAGTATATTCATTTATTTATAAATATTCATATATTATTTAATTTACCATATAATATATATGATATATATACATATATTAGCATATAGAATAAAATATAGATTAGTTCTACATTAGATTCCTATTCATATGACTGTTTTATTGCTTTGAAGATTATTATTATTTATTCATATGTTCAATCACATTTTTACTACTGAATATCAGTATGTGACCCTCAGAGAGATGACCTGGAGGTTGGAAATGGAAGCCAGCCTAGTTTTATACTTCAGTCTTTGATTTCCTGGATATGCAGTAATTTTTCTTCTTTTTAAAGTATTTGTACTCTCGGGCTATTGCCCTTGGAATTAATCACTAGATTTCTTAAGTAGGCATTTCATTGCTCTTCATCTTCAAATTCTTAGTGATGCATTTTCTGGGGATTTTAGCATCCTTGTTTCCTCATCTCAGCTGTTTGCACTATAATTACCTAATTTCTTTGCAAACATCTTCCCAGTAGAGCTAACAACCTGCTTTGTCACCATGGTCTAGAATCTTTAGGAGTACAGCTACACTTATAGAGGTACCTGACATGCATCTTAATATTTCTATATTAATGAGTACATTCTCTATTTTATCAACTTTTTTTAAGATTTGAAAAATTATGATTTATACATTGTGAACAAAGCAATGACACCATAACTACCTTAATTTTGCCACAGTTTGCCACTGTGGGCAGAAATAATTAATAACTCTTCTGTTCCATTTAGAATATGTAGATAAACAGATTGGTAAAAGAAGAAATATTATGCCTACAATGGAAGTAATATGGCACTTAACTTTGTATAGCAGTGTCAAATAGCAGACTGGCAATTTTAAGCACCTCTTAGTTTCCTTAAAGTTCTTAGTAATTTTCCAGTTGAGTCATTTCTAGATTTTACTAGCAAGATATCAGAATTTAAATGTGTTCTCTACAAATTTATCAACTGATCAACAACTGTGTGTTAAAATACTGCAATACATTTATTAAAAGAGATTCAACTTGAACAGTTTTCCTTAAATGTCTCTGAAAAATAGAAATAAAAGCAGTAATGTAAAATTTAAATGATATATCTATCACTTTAGACATTTGCTTAAAACACCAAATTTCATTTCAAAATACTGTTTTTTTTTGACATAAAGGAATATTACACCTTATTGTACCAAATTTTTAAATATTTAGCACAGAGAAGAGGTGTTCCTTAAACATTTGTGAAAGATTGTGTGAATTATATTCATTAATTTGCATTAGTTTTATGTTTCACAAGATCCACTTGCACACCATTTATGTTCTTATCCTATAGGTACCCCCAAAACAGAACTAACTCTACTGAATCTAAGTAATACTGAATCTAAGGTTTTCCTGTTTCACATGCTATTTCATAATTTTGTTACACATGTTTTTTCTATTTTACTTGACAAATATTTATTGAGCACCTGCTATGGCTTGTACATACTTCTAGATGCCTTTACACTACAGTAGCTCATGATCTTGTGATGCATAATGACACAGGTTAGAAGACTTATTGTAAATTCGTTACACAGTGCAACGTCGGTATATAGGATAGGTAAATAGTAAAATTTGGGAGGGGAAATATAAAAAGATTTCTTGCAAAAATTAAAATCTTTTTAACATCGAAAAGACAAGGAAGATCAGAATAGTTAAAAGGAAGGACAAAAGTTGTAGGGCACTGAAATCAGCTGGCACCAGCTAGTGAGAGCCTGTTTGAACTCATCACTTTCCAATTCTGGGATCAGTGACATCTTGCTAATACCTTGAAATAGGTGACGGTGGAAAATATTACTTGTTTTGGTTTGTTTAATCCTCCCTTTAATCTTCCTCCATAGCAGTAACATGGGGGAAGAGGACTAGAGAACAATACAGGCCAAGAAAGGAGTTAGTACAAAGTTCATAGGCACTTCCTGACATGTTCAGGCAAACATTCTAAATGGCTGAGGACTGGTGCTTGATGTGGACTGTGCTGATGCTAGTGAGATAAGTAGAAACTATCACACAACATCCACAAAACCATAAGCATGTGCTATGTATGTTATAGAAAATGTATTTGAAATATTATAGGAAAATTCATAATTTGTCTTGTAAAAAAGATTAAGTTGTTCATACCTGTTGAATTTCCTTTCGTTTGTATACACAGCCGTCCATATCATGTGTTACACATCCATAAATTCAATAAACTGGGAATTGAAAATAAAATTTAAAAACTCTCTCTTTACATGTAAAGATTTTCCCCCATCATTATTATCTAAACAATACAGCCTAACAACTATATACATAACATTTCCATTGTATTAGTTATTATAAATGATATAGCTATAAATTGTATGAGGTTAGATATTTTATATGCTAATATTATGCTATTTTATATAAGGGATTTGAATATTCATAGCTTTCCGTATCAGCCTGGTAACAGTATGCTATGCTCCATGGAGTCTGAATGATAGCTGCACATATCATTGCATTTTTTTCACAACCTACAGACATGCAAGGTGTTTTGTTTTTCTTACCTTCTGTGATATGTTGTTGTTTCTTGTACATTTTCTTTATTATTCATCATGACAGTTTCCTATTGGCAATTGCTAAATTTCAGAATATAACAAATATATATAGTTTCAGAATATAACAATATATCATAGTTCTTTATGTATGTGAAGATGATAGTTTCAGGTATCACCCTTTTGTTCTCTGCTTCCAGAGAGGTCATGGGTGGAAAGTCATGGGAGACCACTAGCTCCCCAGACCCCTGCCAGAGGCAAAAACATCAACCAAGTATCAGGCAACCACAGTCAGCCATCTATTCAAACCCTTTTGAAATAAGGCAATGACCAAGTTTTATCTGATCCAGGAATAATCAATTGTGGGATACAGTGATGAGATTATTTAATTTTCTTATTACCATGACAACACAGAACTTCCTGCACAGAAGTAGGGCTGCCTGGAAGGTTTTTTCCCTGCTATTTATTGCAGTCATTCCCAGATAGTCTGAGTCTGCTTACTATACAAATGGAATGTAGCAGATAAAGGTTATTATTTGGGCCTAAAGTCCTTTTATGGTAATCTGGCCAGGAAGAGATCAAATCTAGACACTAGCATTGTTGGGACCAGTTACGCTTTGAATTCTCTTTTGAATACATTCGTGAATATCATGAATTAGATGTTCCTTTTATTACTGGAAAAGAGTAACTTCTGCATGTTCTTAAGAATCTGTTGCCCTGCAGTTAACTCTCTGTCTCAACTTTTCTGCCCTTTTATCCAATATTATGACAGTTTTGTTTCTCTCATCTCTCACTAGAATCATGTGTCTAAGCTCATACCTCCATGTGTTAAATTTATGTATAACCTGAAATTGCCTCAATACATAGTTTAAATTCAGCCTAAAAGTTTCTGTGTACATAGTGAACCATGACCTAACTTGCTGTGAAAGCAGAAGGTAACCAACTCTTAAAGAACTAAGTCTCAGCCAGTCACATTGTAGGGGTAGATAGAGGGGCACAGGCAGAGATAGGATAAGACCTGGGTGGCTCATGGTTATGAAAATGACCACATGCTGATTGTACACAATATATTTGACGAAGCTAGCTCTTGTGAAATTATTACTTGTATTCACCCTGTGCCCCAGCTCCCATGACAGTTATCTCACCACAGAAAAAAAGCCTAAGACCCTGATTGGCCTAGATTATACCAATCAGTGAAAATTTATTTTGAGAAACCAGATTACCCTGATAAGTATGAGTACAATGGTCCTCTGACCTTTGGGAAACTCAGCCCGGTTCTCCCTATTTTGTAGCACTGCTACCTAGTATCTTCTCCCTGCATTCACAACCTTATAAATAAACTTCTGTTTACCATCACTTTCATTTCTGGATTCCTTTTTCTCTGTGAGACCTGATTTCCCCAGTTTCTGCTGTGAGGATTTTGGCTTTGAGCCAGCCTTGCCTCACTTCCTCATTCTTTGTCAGATTGAGGGCACCAACTCAAAGGCAGAAGGTCATGGGAGACCCCTAGCTCCCCAGAATGCCGCCAGAGGCAAAAACATCAACCAAGTATCAGTCAACCACAGTCAGCCATCTATTCAAACCCATTCGAAATAAGGCAATGACCAAGTTTTATCTGATCCAGCAACTTTTGTACCTTACTTTCATTTTCTGTACCTCAGTTTCCTTTTTCTGTCTCTCAAGTGTTACCTCGTTATATGGTAGCTCTGGAGTCACTCTGATTCGATAGAATACCTGATTCACAAATTGTTCCTTGCTCAATAAAATTAACTTGAATGAAATACATTTGATGTTTTGTTTTTACCATTAACTTGGATATCATGTGCAGCTTATAGGAACATCCATAAGAATGCCCGTTTCCCATTCTTCTCCCTTAATCTATTTATACTGTTGAAATATAGATGACTCCTCAGACAGATTAAGATAACAGAGTAAAATTTTAAGGTTTGAAGTGCTAAGTTCCATGGAACAAAACAACCACACAAAGGAGGGACTCCTTCTCTCCAGAGTAACTCTGGAATGCATTTAATCCACTATTATTTGTTCCCTGATGTTCACACACTGATAGAGCTTTTTTTTTTTTGTGGGTACCGGGGGGTCGACCTCAGGACCTCGTGCGCCAGCAGGCGCCCGTGCCGCTGAGTGATATCACCGGCCCCTTTTTCGTATGTGGGTTCCGGGAGTCGAACTCAGGCCCTCGCGCTTGCTGGGCAGGCGCCTAAGCCGCTGAGCCATCTCACCGGCCCTTGAATTCTTACAATAATAAAAATTTTCATAAATGAGATAGAGCAATAAAATTGGCAAGAATAAAAATATCCATTGGTAGATAAGAGAAGAAAATATTTCAAGAAGGGCATAATTAATAGGATAAGAGATTCAGAGAAATTGAGCATAAAAAAATGCATGTTAAATTGGTATTATGAGTTTCAAACTCATTAAGTTTTCAAATGTAGGTTGTGTTCTAGTTACATTTTAACATTAAAATATTGTCCTACTATGTTTCCATAGCTGTTAATGTATTTCTGTGTTTTCAATCTGTTATTCTTTATATTTGCTTTACACATAAATGTACGGAATGATTTCTTTAACTATAGTGTTCATAAATATGGCTTTATCTTTTCTTCCTAATGTCATTGCTATAGTATGGATTTTAAATGTTGCCCAAAGGTTAGGATAATAAAGGTTAATCCCTATCCTGTGGCACAATATATTGGAAGGTACTGGAATTTTTAAGAGGTGAACCTAATGGGAGAAAGTAATTGGGGTCATGCCCTTGAAAGAGACGTTACAGCACCAGCCCCTTCCTGGTCCCTTTTCTCATTTCTTCACCCTGAAGTGAATGGCCTCTTCTGCCATATGCTCTTCCCACAAATATAATGCCTCACTACAGGCCCAAAAGTAATGGGGTCAAACAACCGTGGACTGAAACCTTGTAGGCCAAAATAAATTTTCCTCTTTTAAGTTGATTATCTCAGATGTTTTGTTACAGTAGCAGAAGTAAAAATAAACATGAATAACCTAGCCACAGTTCAAGTGAATGACTAAACTTTCCTGTCCTATTGATACAAAGTTTAGCCATGTGACTTGCTCTCTTCAACAGCATTTGGCTGAAACCATGAGAGGCAGCGTGTTCTTCTCACTGTTCTTACAGTCTGCCTTCAGAGATGGAAGGCAGGAGCAGAGCTGTGCACCTAATGCAGAATCTAAAGCAGAGCTGCCACAGACAACCCAAAATACACCAGAGAGATAAGTATCTATTGTCATAAGCTATTGAGATTTGGAGAGTATTTGTTGTGTACCATTATCATAGCAACATATTATAGGTGTTTGGCAAATAGTTATTGATGTATGCATGATATAAATAACATTTGCACAGTAAAAAAATTAAAGAAATTGTGATAATTTATAATTTAATTTAATTCTGATTATAATTAAGTAATTATGTATATTAATTTACTATTGTGGCTCAACAAAATTACTGCAAAAATATTGACTTAAAACAAAAATATTTTGTCTTGCACTTCCATAAGGCAGAAATTTGACACAACTTACTTGGGAAATATCAAGGAATGAAAGAGCTATATTCCTTTTGGAAGCTCTAGAAGATATGTTTTGATGTGTTTGCCAGCAACTATAGATTGCCCGTTTTTGGACCTCTTTCACAATTTTCAAAGCCAGTAATGTCACTTACACACAGCATCTCTCTGACCTATACTTGTTCCTTTTTTTTTCCATGTTTAAGCACATCTATGGTGATGTTGGTGTCCATCCAGGATATTCTCTCCATTTTGAGGTCAGCTGATTAACAACCTTAATTCTATCTGCAACTTTAATTCTCTTTTGTCATATATACTGGTATGAATTGTGGTCTTAATAAAGTCCACCTGATAGCAATGAGCATGACTTTACTTGGGAAACCAACTGTTGTTATAGATAATGAGTTAAAAATCTGAAAATAAGATCATTCTGGAGTACAGTGGTTCCTAAATCTATGATAAATATCCATACAGGTAAGGAAGAAGACAACAAGTAATACATATGAGGACTGGGGCAGAGATTAGAGTTAGGCAGGCACCCACACCCCACCCTGTGCACCATGTGTGGGCCCATGAGAAGGTCGGAAGGACATGGGAGGATGTGCTCCTAGAACATTCAGGGAGAGGGTTCTGACATCTCACTACCTTGGTTTCAGTCTTTGGTTCTTCAGAACTGTAAGATGTTAGGTTTCTGCTCTTAAATCCACCAATTTTGTGGTAATTTGTTATACTGCAGACATAGGCAAGTAATCACCATATAAATTATTCACAGGTTCTGGAAATTTAGACATGGATCTCTGCAAATACCATCATTTTTGAGTATCACATTTATATAATCTGTGACTAAGTGACATCATCATTGAAAATACTTTAATGTTAGAAAACAGTATATAATAAAATGACTGATAACGATAAAAGCTGATTGATGCAATCCAGAGAACTATACTAAAGTAATACATCCTTACTTCATTGATATTAATAATAAATTATATCTATAAGACTATTCAAATACTATCTACTTGTTTTTCAGAACAATTCTTACTGCACTTCATTGTGATTCAAATCCAAGTATTTGAAGAGTCTCCTTAAACTATACTTACTTAGGAGTGACATAATTCTGCCTAATATGACCTAACTATCCTGTACACAACCAAAAAGGGCACTGGTCCTTTCCCCAAAGTCTCAACAATATCAGCATTTCTCAAAACTCTAAGTTCAAAGTCTCTCCTGTGCCTGAAGAAAACTCTGAGCTGTGAATCCTTATATAAAGCAAGTTACATAAACCTAAAATACAGTGGCACAGGGCAAATATTACCATTCCAAAAGAGAGGATTAGGGGAATAGAAACAAATCAGACCAAAGCGAATTTGAAACCCAACAAGTCTGAAACCCTCTTATTCTATATCCTGTATCCATCCAGGGTACATTGTCGTGAGATATGAACTTGAAGGAGCCTGCGTGCCCTCACTCTTATGCTCTGCCACACTTCCTCTTTCATTTCCTCACTACCTACAGCTTTCCTAAGCAGACAGTCCATGTTTTTTGGTATCTCCAACTTCCTGGGTTCTCTGTTTTACATTTGATTTTATTCTCATTGTTTCACACATTGCCCTTTCAAGAAGTCACAACAGGGACTCTGACCAGGTCATATTTTTTTGTCTGGCCTTCCGAACTTTCTTTTGAATGTGGGTGGAAGCTTCCATGACCCTACAACTTTTGAATGCTGCATGTCTGAAGAACCAGCATTATGTGAGTAATGCTAAAGTCTGCCCACAGTACAGGTAGTAGCCAGCTGGTCTTTGGCCACAGCTGCAAGGACCTCTGAGGGCCTAGCTTTTGAGAACAGTGAAATGCATCCCAGAGAGCCAATTTCCTAGACAGCTGTTCTCAAATAAAGAACTCATGGATTCTCTTCTCAAATGAAAGTTGCACACTTACCTGCAACAGGTGATGTCTTGCTGGTCCCTGAGATGACATTAGGACACTTATTTTCTTATCCTATTTCATGTAATTAGTTTCTTTTTAATGGTTCTAGTCTCTTCAGCAACCATACTTCCTATGGCCTCAATTTTATACAAGGTTCCTTTTTGGTCAAAAATTTAAAGTTTTTTCAAATATCTCCCCTCTGATTTTTGTTTCTAATTCTTACAATAAGTCTGGATAGTAGCAGACAGTAGCACCCATGCCAGAGTGTGAATTATGAGCTCCTTTGAAATTTCCTCCCCCATTTTAGTTAGTTCTTACTTCTCTAACTCTGCCTCCTGTAATCTCTGGACGTGGGCCAAATGCATACAGATGATTTTTGAAAGTGTAACACGTATAACATCTGGTCTAATTTCCAAAAGATTTCTTGTTCCCTTCTAAAACCTCATGAGTACTATTTTCATAATTTCTAAATTTTTATTAGTACATATTTGTACTACATAATGAATACATTAATTGTGGGGAGTTTGTACATGTACATAACACATTCCTTTCTCATACCCCATTTTTAATGTCTACATTTGCATCAAAATTCTGGTCTTCTAAGCTCCCACTAGAATGGCTAATTTTCTGTTGTACTCTTCTAGTTTACTGCAGCCAATTTCTCCAAACTTTTCCTCTTTTGCAAGTCATTTGCAAAGGTTTCTGAATTCATGGTCAAGCTTGGTCACAGCAAGAACCTCACTTCTCCAGTACTAAGTTTCTGTATCATACAGCTTTCCCATTGCTGGGACAAAATGCCTGACACCCACAATTTAAAGGACAAGAGTTTAAATGATACTTGATGGTGCATGCCAGAAATATCAGGACAAGGTAGAGGGTTGAATATTAAAGTCCACTCTGGAAAAATTAGTGACTTAACAAAACTCTTTCTCAAAAACAAAAAAAAAAAACAAGCAAAAAAAAAAAAAACCTTAAAAAAGAGTTTGGGGATATACCATAATGTGAAGCCCTGGGGTTCAAACCCCAATACTGAGAAAAAAGAAAGGAAAGATTTTTATTTTTCAGCCATAGAATTTTCAGGCTACAGTCAGCTTGCTCTTAAGCAGAAACTTCATGGCAGAAGGGCGTGGTGGATTAAAATATCTCACTGCTCTGCAGCCAGGAGGCAGAGCAAAGAGGAAGAACACAATAGAGAAAGAAGGTAGGGACCAAATACAGCCCCCAAGGTTATCCCCTCGTGACACCCAGACACACCCAAAAGTATGCTTTACTGATCTAGGCATCTCTCGGGACAATCAAATTGACAAACTTAATCATCACACAGATGTATTATTTTAAAAATCTCATGGTCTGTTTTAAACAACAATGTAGATTTTAGGGGCTAATTTCACCTTACCACTTTCATCTCAAGTTTCAATTCATTCTCATGGGTAAAATATGAAATGATCTGCCTGTGTTCAGAAAACTATATGCATATTCATTTTTAGTTTTCTTGTATAGGTCACTTACAGAATTACGCTTTGTCAGTAAATGAGACTACTAACTAGATATTTTTGTGAGTTTACATGTGACTTGACACTAGTCATTAATAAACTTAATACTAATGGGATTCTATGTTGATAGAGTGTGATGATGAAATTAGGGTAAAAATGTTATTACAAAATGACTACAGAAAAAATAACTGCCCTCCTTTCCACCCTGCTTAATAACAGTGAGTAATTTAGGTAATATTTGTAATTCATTACAATTGTGTTATTTTAAATTACATAACTAAAGAAGTCTTTTAATTGTGAAACATTTTGATGTAAAGCAATGCAGTAGATTTTCCTTTCTTTAATCTAACCAAATAGTCGATATAAACTATATAGTCTTTATCTGCTTGGAAATATATGGATATATCCTCTGAGCATTTTAAGTCCAGTTTCACTTTTTCATTGTGATTCACTGGTATGGGAACAAGTACAGTAACACAACTATGTTGATAAATATCCAGAACAAAGGCTTTTTCAACTGAATATACCACATAACCAGAAAACATGTTTTCAGACCTTTATCACAGTTAGAAGTAGTGTTGATTTGGCCATGGTGAAGTTCTCAGTATTTGTGCTAATAAGCACAACCTCTTTTTGCAAAACAACATCTTGATATTCTTCCCAAATAGTTCCATTACAGAGTAAGATAAAAATACTATGGCCTAAAGAAATTTTTGAACTCTTTCCCTCATTATGATGATGTACACTCCTGTGTACCTTGTGCACATTCTTCCTATCTCCCCTCTTGATTTTCTTTAGATGGAGAAATGAAATGAGATTAACAAAAACAAACAGCAGTTCTTTCTCTTTGCAAAAGGGAAGTGGACAGAGCTAGAAGAAGGGAAATGGGAAGGACGGGGAAGGAGAAGGGGAAGAAAAATTTAATATGTATTATCTCCATGAATCAACCCTCCAAGATGAGTGTAAGCATCATGTGCTGCAAATGTGCACTAATGAAAATTAACAGAAAAAAACACACACACAAATCCTTTCCCTAAGCCATTACTTTGCTATTCGTTGAAGAAAAGATGGAACTAAAATACCTAGAAAAGCCTTTTAAAATGAACTTTCTCATCTGGAAGTAATATTCTTAGTGCTCCAGGCATCTTATAGCTTACAATGAGCATTCCAACAATCATCTTGGGTCCCTGAGTATGAAAACTATGGTAGTAACACAGACGGAAAGAGTATAAGTGTTGCAATTGTTTGTGAAGTCAACAGACCAGCCCTGGAATAGCTTCTTCTGTAATTCTTTTTATAAGAGGTCAATAACTAATTTATTTAAGGAACCAAAGTCTTTATTACTTTACTGCTTTATGTTGTTGAGTTTCAATTCTCACTTTATAAATTTTTCCCTTGTACATCTGAGTTTTTTTTTTACACACTTTCTCAATATTCAAATCATCTTTCCACTCTAACATCAATAAAATTAATTAGTATGCTTTAGTTCTGCTCAGATTTGTATACTTTCCTTGGAATATAGTGCATTCAAATAAATTGGAGAATTTAGACATCTTGTACAAGTGGATTTAATGATATCAGTCAATTTATGTTTCTACTGTTTTTGAAACATTCAGACGTTTCATAAGTATTTCTGGTCGAATTAACCAGTATATTTTTAATCTATCTACTAAGGTTTCATACAAAATCAGAATTACAGCTGGTGTTTATAAAGAAAAGTGTGATAGACTTGAATCTGGATATACAGGTAAAAAAATAATGATCAGCAACTAAAAAATTTCTGTTCCCTAAAGCATACAAAGTTTCAGTTGTTCTTTGCCCACAGCTCTTCAAAAGATTTTTGATCCTTTTAGATAAAGAATTTGCTAATACTTTAAAGTTATAAACTTAAGATCTATAAAGACTTTTTGAGTATGATATGTGAGAGTTTTACTTAAGCAAGAAAATTCGTGCCACATCTATAGCAACAATTCACCGCCAGGCATTTTAGGGATACTAAAACTACAGTAAGAAAAATATGAGGTCTGAAAAAAACTTAGCTAAGGATAAAATATAATAATAATAAAAAATAACAAAGATAGGATACTTCTTGAATTTGCATCGAGGTGCATTTATTCCTTTTCTGTCCTCAGAACTTCTATTCTTGCTCCCTCACAGTCTTGCCTAAGTCAAATATAAATCTAATCGATGTCTGTAATAAACATGTTTTTGATAGACTTTCATCCTCATTAATTTGAACTTTTTCCCTGTGTATGATTACTTGTTTGTTATGCCTCTTTTTTTTTCTTTATGTGGGTATTGGGAACTGAACTCAGGACCTCATGCTGGCCAGGCAGGTGCTTGTGCCACTGAGCTATATCACTGGCCCTTGTTAAATCTCTTTTCTGGAACCTATCTGATATGTGCTGAATTGTGTCTCTCTTCCCTAAATTGAATGGTGAAGCCGTCACTCCCAATAGGCCTGTATATGGAGACAGAGATATTATAGGTAGTTAAGGTTTATTTAAGTCTTAAAAGTCTTAATCTAATAGCATATGTGACCTTGTCTAGGACTAAACTAGATGGAGAAGGACAGAGAGAGATTGAATTTAAGAAGGCATCTGCAAACCAGGAACGCTATCCTCACCAGTGTTTCACCATGATATCACCTTGATTTTGGGATTTAGTCTCCAGAATAATGATAAAATACATTTCTGTTGTTTAAACCAATCAGCCTATGGTACACACATAGATTGGCTCATTGCTGTGGATATCTTATGAGAAATGAATCATTAGAGGACTTCATCATTATACTTACACAATCCAAGAGAGTCACGACATCATTAGGTAATCCTGTGGGGACACCAGCAGAAGTGTAGCCTATTGTTGACTACAATGTAGTTACATTGTGCATGACTGAACTTTATTACGGCAGCCTGAGAAAGCTAAAGTACTGTGTTATTATAACTTACAACATTATTATCTGTGCAGTTTTTCCCCTATTGGATTTTAAGTTTTAAGGATTATATTTTATTCTCCCTGTAATGCTTACCATTCAGTTCCTTTCAGTATTACTCAGTTATATATCCATGAATGACTGAAAGAAATCCTCAGCTGAAATTGCATCTAGAAAGGAGCAGAATGTCATAGCATATGGAGCTAAAAGTCACCATAAAGTTCACAAACTCAAGCTCTCGAATGCTGACTATAGCTCAGACACTTTGTGTAGACAGCAAATAACTTAGATTATGGACTGAAGTGGCACAGGTAATGCCTGACTGACATAAGTAATTGACTATTGTTCTTTTATTTTTCTTTTTTTAGTGTATGCTAGTCATAAAAATAATGTGTCCAATTCTGACACATTCACCCACACATAGAACATATTCTGATCATTCTTACTCCCATTATTCCCTTCTTCCTTCCTCCCCCAACTGCCCTGGATGCCTTTCTTCTTTTCTAATAATCTGACTCCCTCTTTCTTTTCATCTCTTTTTAAAACTTTTCTTAGTTTTTAAATAGTTTTTAGATTACAAATATGAGTGAAATATGTGATACTTAACTCTTTAAGTGTGGCTTATTTCACCTAAAAGGTTGATCTCCAGTTCTATAGCTTTTTCTTCAAATGTCATGATTTTGGTTATTTTGTTACTAATTAATATTCCATTGTGTATATATACATGATATTTTTACCTATTCATCTATTGAGGGCCATGTAGGCTTTTTTCATAGCTTAGCTACTCTGAACTGTGCTGCAATAAATATAGGCATGCAGGTATCACTATAATATGCTGACTTTAATAATTCCAATAATGTACTGAGGAATGGTATAGCTGGGTCAGATGGTAGTGCTGTTTTTAGTTTTTCCAGAACCTCCGTATTTATTTCCATAGTGGCCCTACCAATTTACATTTCCATCAGCAGTATAGAGGATACCTTTTTACCACCTACTTGCCTATATATATATTTTTTATTTTTTTGTATTTTTAAGGATAGTCATTCTCACTAGTGTGAGATGAAATCTTAATATAGTTTTAATTTACATTCCTCTGTTGGCTAAAGATGTTGAACGTTTTTTCATATGGTCATTGGTCTATTTGTGCTTTGTCTTCTGTGAATTTAAATATTCTTTATACTTTATCTTCTTAAGCCTATTATAATAATATTTTTAAAAAGAATATTTTGGGGAACACACCTTACCCTAATTCTGTTCAATATTTCCAGATTAAAATCCCTGGAGTCTGCATTTTTAAAACTGTTTAAGCAAAACTGATGTGGATGGCCCTGAGACTTTCTTTTAAGATTTATCCATTTCTTTTCTCACATGGTTGCTACTTTTTGTATATATAACAATAGCTTTCATGATACTTATAGGAAAAAAGAAAACAATGTGGAAGGAGGGATATATCCTGATAAAGCTGTTATTGTAATGGTAGTGGAATTTTTTCAATGAGCCCTGAAAAAAAATTGGAGTTTATTATTCCAGCTACCAAAGAATTTCACCTATGAGGAAAGTAGTATGCCTTACTTCTAATAGTTTTATACTTTACAAAACTTTTTAGGAATAAATAATAGACTTAAATCTAGATATAAGGGTGATATAGTAATGACTAGTCACTGAAAAGACTATAATCACATGAGTGCAATTAATATATCCATGTTGCAATGGTATGGATAAATATTAATGGAGACTATGTAGTATATCTTGATCAGAAATATTAATAGGAACAGTTTTGTTTTAATAAATACAATCAAATTAAAAGATAACTGTAAGTCTACCAGAAAACAGGAACAACCATTATTGAAAGAATGGTTGAAAATATAACACATTCATTGAAGATAATGTGATAGGTCAGATTAAAAACTTTTCTAGTTGATATCTTCATTCCAATTTCCTAGAAGAGGAAATTAAAACCAAAGAAAGATAAATAACTTTTAGAATAAGTTAAAACTAAACTGGAGTTTTCTTAATGCAATATACCTAAACAACTATTTATACTACTTAAGTTATAAATTTTCACAGGACCAGGTAATGTTTTATATTAACTAAATATAACAAACCACAACACAATTTTGATAAAGAACAGAATAAATGAAAATAGGCATGCAGTCTCTTCTATGCAACAATATTTTTCTTAAATGGAGGCTTTTTAAGACAGTAGTTATTTCATTTTCTTGATTATGTGAATCTTTGTTCCTTCCGTTAAGCATTAGGCTTTTCAATAAAACTAGACTAAACATAGAAATGATCCTTATCTACCATGTGGCTACAAAATAAAAAACTTAGTTATATGGGCATAAGAACTTTAACATCTCCCACTCTCAAGACAATTGTATTTCTAGAATACACTTGTCTTTATCCTCGGCAAAAATGAAAACATATTTCTCTGAAGGACGTACATGGCCAGTGGTTACCATTGTGAGCAAAGGAGTAGTAAAATGTGTTTTCTTCCAATTATTATTAGCAAAAATATAGATCCTTCCTACTATGTGCTGAAATCAAAATAAATTGAAAAAGAGGAAGAGAGAGACAGAGAGAAAGAGATGTGAGAGAGAAAGAAAGAGAAAAGAGAGGAGAAAAGAGAAGAAAAAGAGGAAAGCAAAAACTTTTTGAATACCATTTTTTATTTTATAAAATATAAATCCTTTATAGGCTTATTGCAAAAACTAGAATCCCCATTTTCATTTCTATGTTCAAATAAACAGAAAATATTCAAACATCATTCACCTGGTGACTTTTTTAAGGGTTGTGGAGTGTGATGGACTTTTTTCTTTTCTTTTCTTTCTTTTCTTTTTTCTTTTTTTGTGCTTAGCATAAATTTGAGCCTTTTCACTACTCTCTAAGTTTACATCATTTACATATACCAACTATCTGTAATTTTAAATTTATTATTGTGCAATATTTCATTCTGATTTGAAAATCATGTTCTCTTTTCTAAACAATAAGTTCTCTTCAGTAAGAGTAGAATTCAAATAATGTTACTTTGGCCATGTTAAAATGTCAAATTTATTTTTCTATCTTTATCTTATTCAAATTGATTTACCAGAAAATTAGATCATATCCCTTCTAGAAATATAGTACAGTGGTACTTCACTTCACAAACTTAATCTGTTACACAATTCTGAGGAAGATGCCTGAGTACTTGTCCCTCTTGCCATGTAGAGTTTTTCACTGGAAGCAAACTTTTGCCAAAGGAGTTTGTTAGTGAACCAAATTGTTTGCAGAAAGACGTATTCATGAACAGTATAATTTAAAATTTACTTTTACTTGTTATTGATAAACCGATTTGTGGTATAATATTATAAATATATTTAATGATAATAATTTTGTGAAACACTTCCAGTTTTGACTTTCAGTGTTGCTATGGGATAAATTAGACTTTTTAGCTCTAAATCCTTGACTACCTCACTGAAGTAGTTACTGTTCTAGACAATTTACTACTGTTGAATAATAAAGGTTATTTCATTTCTAAATCATTTCTTTATTGTTTTTTCCCCTACTTCATTGTTTTCTCACAATATTCCTGGTAAGCAAGAGTATGAAATGCTATGTGTGGGAGAATTTATTCTTTATCCATGTAGGAATCTAAATTTGGGGTTATTCGTTATTATAGCTAAAATGTATTAGGTGACTTATAAACAAGACTCTGGGCTAAGCACTTTATAAATAATATTGTCTTTAGTACTTTCAAAGGTACTTTAATACTTTCATAAAAAAGGTACTATTGTTACCGTCATATTATTGATGAAGATAATGAGGTTGACTCAAGTAATGTACTAAAGGACACAGAAATAGGCAGTAGAAGAGTTAGGATTTAAATCCAGGTGGTCTGACTGCAAGGACTTCACTATTCTGTATATGTAATGATAAAAGATATTTGCATACAATCCTTTTATATAAGAAGGAAGAGATTTTCATTTCTGGTTTTGTAATTTGGTGACATGCTGCTACATTTTACATATAATATCACCTTTTTATTTATTTATTTTTTATTTTGTGGGTACCGGGGGTCGACCTCAGGACCTCGCATGCCAGCAGGTTCCTGTGCTGCTGAGCGATATCACTGGCCCTTTTTTTGTGTGTGGGTTCTGGGAGTCGAACTTGGGCCCTTGCACTTGCCAGGCAGGCGCTTACGCCGCTGAGCCATCTCACCAGCCCCATCACCTTTTTAAATTACAACATAATACTCAGAAGTACCAGCATTTTGAGAAGAGTTGTTTATGTGAAAAAATTTCAAGAATATTCAAATATTTTATTTTTTATTTTTATTTTTTTTGTGGATACCGGGGGTCGACCTCAGGACCTCGCGTGCCAGCAGGCACCTGTGCCGCTGAGTGATATCACTGGCCCTTTTTTCATATGTGGAATCTGGGAGTAGAACTCGGGCCCTCATGCTTGCCAGGCAGGCGCTTATGCTGCTGAGCCATCTCACCGGCCCTCAAATTTTTATCAGTGATTAACACACAGATTTTAAAAAGTGAGAATTCATAGCAAAAAAAAATTTTTCTTCCAAATATTAACATGTTAGCTCTTCCCAAGAGAACAACAGATTTCTCACTGAAATAATATCATTGCCAATATTACATATCTTGAGATTTTAGTGTAGCAAAAGTCAAAGATGAAATTATCTTTGTTAGGAAATTTGTGACATACAGGTAAAAAAAAAGTTTCATTTATTTTGAGGATGAGAGTCAAACAAAATACACAAAAGTATTTATTGCTTTTTTAAAATCACATAGCAAAAGAAAAAAGAATCACATAGCAAAATACTTTATTTTTCCCCACATTTGTGGAATGTCATCCCTGTATCTATTTATAATGAAACAGGAAAAGCTATCAGATTTTCTTCCCCTCTAGTGAGCTTGAATGGACAACATCATCAAGCATATTGTTAAAGGAGAACCAAGTGATATGTTAGTTTAATGAATAATATGCTACTGGCAAAATCATTTGAAAAATACTCTCACTAATTGGCTTCTGGGAGCAGTGTCCAAGAGATAATTCATAAAGCTCATGGACCCAAGTTAAATTCATGAAGATCATCCATGACAATATCAAGAATTAGAAGAGCGGCCACATAAAACAAGAACATTTATTAGGTCACAAGGTGATTGACAGTTTGTATATCAGTATGGCAATGTGAGGATTTAGAGACAAATTCTCTGTGAAAGGTACCATTCTTAGTTGGAGTTGTTGATCCCTGATTCTTTGGCCTTTCATAGTAACAAACTTCTTATTTAAGAAGGACAATGATGAGCTGATGAAACCAGATGATCTGTGTTCTGGGGAAATCCATGTTTTTACTACCTTTCCTTGAGATTAATTTTCTTCAGTGTCCGACACCAGCTTTACACTGCATCAAGAGTGTGAATCTGGACAAAAAATGTTACAGTCCCCTCAATCAGTTCAGAATCCCATACAATAGGGCTGGGGATATAGCTTAGCAGCACAAGTGCCTGCCTGGCAAGTGCAAGGTCCTGAATTCGATTCCAGGTACAAAATAAAAAAGAATCCCATACAACAGAAGCCAGACTGAAATTTTCTGTGCAACATTCCCTAAAATTATAGGAGTTGAGCCTAGAGCATTTCCCAATGGTTGAAATGCCTTTCCAACTTCCAAATCATAAGAAAAATCAGTTACAAAATTGTGAAAATCCTAAATTTAATACTCTTGCAAGAATGAGAGCCTAAAATTTAGCAAAATCAAATAAAAACAAAAATCTTTACTAATTTTAACAAATCCACTGAAATGAAGCTAAAACAAAAAACAGGAAATGATGATATGTGGTCAAAAGTTAAGATTGCCATTTTTTGGAAACAGGGACAGGAACATACTGAAAAAGCCAACATGACAATATTAGTTGCTCACTTTTATTTGTTGCCATTCCTTGTGTGTGTGTGTGTGTGTGTGTGTGTGTGTGAATATATGTTTGTGTGTTTGTTTGTGTGTATCTGTATTGTTTGCAAGGGTGGGTAACTGTCTCAAATAAAATTATTGGCAATAGACACATATACTTTGCATAAATTTTATGCATGGTACTTCAAAAAACAAAAAGATTTTAGAATTGAAAATAGTTTTTAAGTTCACAATTCTGATACATAATTTTGTTTAATGCTGTAAACATAATATGTAAACTTTTGCATTATTTTAGGATCTCGTGTGCAAATTAAGGTAGATTGTCAACTTGATTGGCTTGAGATCTTCTCAGGAGTTTAGTAAACCATACTTCTGGGTGTGTCTGGGTGGGTCATGAAAGTGTGACCTTGGGTACTATATGTGGTCCCCGGGCTTTTCTCCCTGGTACTGTTCTTTAGTGCTAATTCTCAGCCACTATGAACTGAGCAGCTTTGTTCCAACACTCCTTTCCACCATGTTCTATCTGCTTTAGGCCCTGTGACTATGGACTAAATCCCATGAAACTATTAGTAAAAACAGAAACTTTTCATTTTTAAAATTGTGTACTTTGGGTATTCAGTCCTAATGTTCACTGATATTTTCCATTGTTTGAGTATTCACTATAGGTTAGAGATTATGTAAAAGCAATTGAAGTAGGCTTCTTTATTAGGCAAAAGTTAGATATCAAAAAAAATTAGTAAAGTGTGAAGAATGTTTCAAACATTTTAAAAGATAAGACAAATCCTTTAGCTTCTTTAATATAATTTAAATCATTGCAATGCAAAGCATCATTAACTGGTACACTTCATAGTCATATTGAACAATATGTTCATATATCATATATAACACACAAAGGAAAAACTTTGAGAATAATCTCTTCAGCCAATGAAGATTATTCTGAGAAAATTACACAAATTGGAGAGGATAATATTTAGAAAAAATAGTACAGTACTTCTTCAGTAGACAGATTATAGACCAACACCATTTTAAAGATTATGTTTGGGGGAGGTCCAAGGAAACTTGATTTCTCATTCCCAACCTCCAAGGATGAATATATTTTAACTTTAGAAACAGTAATTGACCTGGGTAGGCATTGCCCAGGTTAGGAAAACTAAAGTCTCTGACTTACTAATTAGCAGACTGCTGATCCAACAAGCTTTATGCTCTGATGTTATTTTTCCAATTTATTAAAACCAATATTTATTGACTATGTCTTTTCTTCTAGCATTATAATTAAAACATATTTCCTTAAAAACAGAATTTTCCATGAAAGACAGTTTTGTATGCATTATCATATTGCTACCCAGTTAAATATATATGTATACACTCATTGTGATTTCTCTAATCCTTGTGTTTTCTAATCGCAAACAGTATAAAACTTTATAGCTATCTTTTTTGTTACTGTTTCTCATTTAATTCCACTCTGCTAATAAAATATAATTTGTATAATTTTCATCCACTGAAAGATTTTAAGATTCAATTGATGGTCCCAGATATATTTAATTTCTGAAACTGTTATAAAAGTACTGAACAATGAAACACATTCTGACTTTTGAGAAGTAGCATCTTATATTTTTAATTTACACAATTGCTGTTAATTATTCTTCTCTAAACTCCTATGTCTGTAATGATTTTTTGCGATTATTTTATGTAATTATTTGTGATGTGTTAAATTTTATATTGTGAGGATAGATTGATGTATTTTCCCTTTCATTTGCATGTGTTTTTATTTGCTCTATTTTAAGCCTATCCTATCAGTAGCATGATATTCGTAAATATCAAATGTTCTTGATGGTTCACAACTTGTATTTAAAAAAAAATCTTTATAGATCTCCTCAAGATCTATCTTTCCCAGGAGAATTAAATATATCCTACCACAGTGACATATGCGCACTCATGTTTATAGCAGCACAATTTATAACAGCTAAATCTTGGAAACAACCCGAATGCCCATCAACCGAGGAATAGATAAAAAAAGATGTGTTTTTTTTTACATAATGGAGTACTACTCAGCTATAAAGAAAGATAAACTGGAGACTTTTATACGTGAATGGATGCAACTTGAGACCATACTCTTAAGTGAAATAAATCAGACCCATATGTGTGAACATCGAATTGTCTCACTAGTGTGAGAAGCTGACTGAGTAAATAAGATGCAAAATGTACAATAGATACTGTGCATTGGGAAGAAACTGTTCAAAAGAAAAGACAAACTGTGATGGGGGAAGGGGAAAGGAAGGAAGGGAAAAACAAAAAAATATATTTATATACAAGATAGTTAAGATAGTTATACAGCTAGTTCCTCTTAGTTCATTGAAAAGAAAGTTTTGTGCTAATATTGTTTGGACAAGATATCATGCCTATATCTTTACTCTGAATAACTACTACAAAGACAACAATACACAATGTGTTAATTATTGTAACTGTCCTACTAACCTGTTTTGAAACTCCATTTTACTGTTATTTTTATTTTTTAATATCTTTTAAAAAACATCTACCTTTCTGGAACCTACTGTAGCTCTTGAGGAAGTATGTAAGCATCAATTTGGTCTGATGCATCAGATATAGATCTCTAGGAACTTAAAAAAAATGGCTTTTCTATTATTGTTTACTACAATAGCTGCATTTTGATGAATTACTTAGTAATTCCTCTTTTTTTAATTTGATCTTTTAGATGTTTTGTATTTTGCTACCTAGGAGTCTAATTGTATGTATGGTACACTTCTTCATAGTATTCCATATGTCTCCCACTGTTCAGAGTTTTTCTTCTCCTCCTTCTCTTCTTCCTTCTCCTTCCTTCCCATTCCCCTTTTCCTTCTCCTTATTCTTTTCCTTCTTCTTTCCCCCCTCTCTTATTCTTCTTCTGTTTATTTTTATTTTTTAGGTCTGACAGACATTTTTCTTACCTTTTCTAGACTTCAATATATACTCCCATGAAAAATTATTTCTTCCATTGTGTCTAATGTCTTGTTAAAACTATCTATTGGCTTCCATTATACCACAGTACAGTTAGCCCTATGCATATACAGATCCCACATGTGCAGACTTAACCAATCTTGGATCAAATATATGTTTAAAAATTCCAGAAATTTCTAAAATACTGAACATGAATTTATCACTTTCCAAGCACTGTGAATAACCCACATTAATTAAGTGATGTGTGGGCATACCTTGTTATAGCCTCTTGCCATTTCAGAGATTCCCAACATCTCTCTAGAATTCATTGTTTCAACATTGCTCATCCCCATCTCCTTGATGTACGGAGTAGTCAGCGTTACCATAGGTACAATAGGAGCATATGTACTAAGACTCTTCTCTTTGTGCTATTCCTTAAATAATACACCATAACAATTTACAGAGGACTATATTGTATTAGCTATAATAAGTAATGTAGAGATGACTTAAACAATACAAGCAAATGTGTTTATGTGCCATATACTTTAACATTTATATACATTAGTTTTGCAGGGGTCTTAGGAATATCCCTGTAGTAACTTAAGAATGACTGCATGCTGATTATTTTCCTATTTCACTTGATGTTTTCTCCATTCTCCTTTGATGACTTATCCTCACTTACCAAAGATTTAATTATTGAAGTTACTCAATTCTTAGTCTCTCTGCAATCTTACTTTTTAAAAAATTCATTATGAGAAAAGTTCTAAATATAAATATCATCCTACCTTAAATAAACAAATATTATCTACTTTTAAACTTCCTTATTTTATCCTCCCCTAATTTTCTTGATCTGAATATATATGAAAATGTTCAAATTTTTCAGGTATTTTTTCTCTTTTTTCCCTTGCACTCCTAACTGTTCATTATTTGTTTGGTTGATTCCTTCTCTTCACCAGTTAGAATGTCAATAACTTAAGAAAGTCTTTCATTATCTTCATTTTAACTAGACTTTCTCCTCTATTTCATGTTATCTCTGTTAATGAAATTATCCTTACTCACTGTCTTTATTTTTATATTTCTTCAATTTTCATCAATCTAATACCATTGAGCTCTGTCTCTTTCACCTTCTACAAACATTTTAATAACATAGGCAATCCATATTGTTACTAAATCTAGTAGGAATGTTAGAATACTTCAATATTTACCTTAACTTCATCAGTTTAGACTTTGTCAATTCTCATTTAAACACTTTCCTCATTTGGCTTTCTTGACAATGCCATCTATTTTTCCTTCATCCTCATGGGCAACTACTTCTTAGCCTCCTTCATGGGTTTTGCTTTTATGTCTATCTTTAAATCAGGTATTCCTAGAGTTCTAAATGCATTATGCTTAGAATAAATTAGGTTGGGTTTGTGTTTGTGTTTGTAGGAAATAATACCTTTTGCACACTAAGTCTTAAGATGCTGTTATGGGCTGGTGAAACAGCTCAGTGGCATAACTGCCTGCCTGGCAAGTGCAAGGTCCTGAGTTCGACTCCCTGTACCCACATACAAAAAAAGGGCTGGTGATATCGCTCAGCAGCACGAGGTCCTGAGTTCGACCCCTGGTACCCACACACACAAAAAAAGATGCTATTATAAAACTGTATTCAGTTTAATCATTTGAGTATTTCCTTTAGTAGATAATCAAATTAGTGTGGAATGAAATTATACCATAGAGAATGTTGAATATAATCAATAATTGGGAGGATGAAAGAATTTGATAAATATTTGCTTAATGACTGAGTGAAAGCTCTGGTATAATCACAAATTTGATACCCTGATATTGTCTGCTCTATGTACAGATAAAACTCCTAGACCTAAAATTAAATTTTAACCTATTCTTTTTTTGTATATTCAAGTAATGTCCTCTATATCCCCAAACTTCCACTACTACTTGATAAACAGAGTTGTTATCCAAATCAGTTCACCAAATATGTCTCGAATGTGCACAATATACATGATTTTATGGAAAAATAGTATTTTGTCTTTCATGACTTTATAATTTCTTTAAAGTTGAGATATGCAGTAATGACAAAACTTAGCTAATATGTGTAAAATTTACATAATTACTTCAAAATAATAGAAGAGAGACAGTTCTATTTTACATTAATATATCTTAATAAGATGGTAGAATAAACTATATTATGATAAAAATCTATATATTAAATATATATTATTATATATTAATCTAATTAATATATATTACATAATATAATATCATATTATATATTAATGTTTATTTATATACATATGAAATGTGGCTACTAGACCAAAGTCACTATATATATATATATATATCTTTGGTCTAATAGTCATATTTAAAAAGTATAAATAAATAAATAAAATTAATTTTATTAATATAATTAAAACAGTATATCTAAATTATCATTTCAACAATGTTTTTATTAATATCTTTTATTAGTATCAATAAAAAATGGATAAGTGAAATGAACTGACACTTCGCAGAAGTCAAAATGGCCAATAAAAATATGGAAAATGTTCAACATCCCTGGCCATTAGAAAAGTTCAAATTAAAACAATACTAAATTTCCATCTTATCACACAAAGAATAGCTGTCAAGATATCAAACAATAATAAATGCTGGTGAGGATGTGGGAGAAAAGGAACTCTTCTACATTGTTGAGGAGAATGTAAACTAGTACAATCACTATGGAAACCAGTATTGGGATTCCTCAGAAAACAAAACCAAGACATCCATTTGACCCAGCTATTCCCCTTTTAGGTGTCTTCCCTGAAGATGACATATTTCAGTGATATATGCACACCCATGTTTACAGCAGCACAGTTTATAACATCTAAATCTTGGAAGCAGGCTATATGTTCACCAACAAATAAATGGATAAAGAAAATGTGGTATTTACAAACAATAGATTACTGTTCTTCCATAAAAAAGAATAAACATTTTTGAAAAATGGTTGTACCTTGAGACCATAAATTTAAGTAAAATAAGTCAGACACACAATCTCAAATTATCATGTGGTTTCTCTTATCTGAGAAAACTAAAATAAAAATGAAGAGCAAAATAAAAAATAGATAATAGGAAACAGGGGGATATATGTTTTACAAAAGGGAAAGGGCCCAAGAGATGGAGGGATGGGGAGAGAAGGGAGGGAAAGTGTCTGAGAAAAGGAATTAAGTTGTATATGTGCCAACTCTCAAAAAGGAATCAACACTACTATTGAAAAATTTTACATTGATTTTTATTTCTTTTTTTTTTTTTTTTTTTTTTGTGGGTACCGGGGGGTCGACCTCAGGACCTCGCGCGCCAGCAGGCACCCGTGCCGCTGAGCGATATCACCGGCCCCTTTTTCGTATGTGGGATCCGGGAGTCGAACTCGGGCCCTCGCGCTTGCCGGTCAGGCGCTTAAGCCACTGAGCCATCTCACCGGCCCTGATTTTTATTTCTAAAGTCTTCAAAATTTAGCATTCATTTTGTGCTATGACACCACAATTTGGACCCAGAATTTTTATTGCAAATTTCTCCTCTTTATATAGTTGTCATAAAATTGATAGTTAAAAAGTAGTTGCATGGGGCTGGTGAGATGGCTCAGCGGCGTAAGCGCCTGCCCGGCAAGCGTGAGGGCCCGAGTTCGACTCCTGGAACCCAAATGGAAAAAAGGGCCAGTGATATCGCTCAGCGGCAGGGGCGTCTGCTGGCACGCGAGGTCCTGAGGTCGACCCCCGGTACCCACACACACAAAAAAAAAGTAGTTGCATTTATACAAGTTTATGTTAATATTTCATAGAAAATTAGTCAAGCACAACAAAATAACATATAGATTAATATCTGCATCCTACAGACTAGTTACTTTTTTCAGCAGAATTAATTTTATTTTCAAATATAAGCATACCCAAGTAAAAACCGCCGCCTCAGAGTTCATTCTTTTGCTAGCTTGGTGGTATTTGTATTAACTTCAAAGGGATATTGCTTAAAATAAGTCCAATTTTAACTTTACCAACATCTTAAAAGCTCTCTTCAGATATTTTCTTCTTACTTTCACAGGCCAAGTATGTGATTTTTTGAATACTGATTCATACTAGAAAAATGCATCAAATCATGTCTGTGTATTTGTTTTCTGTATCGACAGTGATTTTTACATTGCACTACTCAACAAGAAATTTATTCCTCAATGGTAATTCAAATCTCATCGACGTGCAGTATGATATCAGTGAGTAAACATCAATCTTGCTATGATATTTTTGCCTTTGGTTATTCAATATTTGGTAAACAAATCTTTTGTTTCATGAAAAATCTTGAATTTGATAGCACAGTAAATCTTTGTAAGGCTCTTCACAACTCAACAAACATTTGCAACAGATACAAAATCATGAAATTCCTTTTCTATTATTTCTTTCAACTGGTCTCAAACCTGGTGATTTTTACTATTCCATGTTTTGAGAAGTACACCTGTGACAATTTTATACCTGTTACTTCAGGTAGTTGAGGACAAATGTTTTCAATATGTTATGCAATGCAAAAAACAAACACTTTAAGAAATTCAACAAATCTGGAACACAATCTTCAAAATTGCAGCACTTTTTTTTTAACAGATACAAATGATTTGAGAAATGTTTGTGGTATTATTTTAATTTTGGAGACTGTCTACAAAATGCCATTTCTTTGTAAACTTTAAAGGTCTTTGAAGTCAAAAAAATCATGCTCATGGAATTAATTGATCTGTACCTACTATTTTGCCCAATTCATCTAAACATAAAAAAATGTGATTTTTAATATTTTTAAGAAATTAGGGCCAGAGATATTACTCGGCAACACAGCGCCTGCCTGGCAAGTGTGAGGTCATGAGTTTGATCCCTGGTACAAAACAAAACAAAACAAAAAACCAATTTAATCATTGACATTAGTAGAAAGGTACTATATTCTGTGGACAATTGTTTAGTGGTATTTGAAAATGTTTCACATTTCACCCAATTTATCTTTTCTTTCATTCTAAAATTTACAATGAGATTTTCATAACTAAAATAATTTGCTATTTTCCATATGATAATAATACTTCATTATTTCAAATGACATTTGAAAATCAAATATTTAAATAAAATTTAAATAGCTAGACAAATATATAGCAAAGTTCCCGCTGAAGAAGTCTGACAGATTATCTTATGCAGGTCTCATAATGTGGCTTCTTTATCTTGATTATTGATCTTGGCCCATGCTTTGCTGTTTAACTTAGAAACTCTATGACTGTCGTCTTTCTGACACAGATTCTTTATACGCCACTAAGAATTACCTCTTAAAACAGAAATTGTATGCATTTACACTTAATGACTACTAAACACATTACATGGGTGAAAGTACTTATTTTAGTTAGTGTGGAAGTATAAACAAAGAGTGTTTGGTGGGAAATTTGTCAGAATAAGTTAAAATCAGGAAGACTTATTATTTCACTATTCTTTGATAGAATCCACCAAAGTGGAAATACTCAGAATGTCCTCATCCCCATGTAAGTCACCTTAACATTAAGTGTGCTCCCGTTGTTCTCTCAGCCAGCTTTAACTCCCCGCTTCCTAGGAGAATGGGATTAGAAACTTTCAACGTGTGCTTCATTTACTGCCCTTCTGTCACAGCTACACAGCTGATCACTCACCCAAACTCTTCCCTCAAGACCTCTGCTCTCATTAGTTATATCAATCCAACAAGAATATAGTCAACTCACACAGGCCTTGGAAATAGTTTCACTGAGATGAAATATATACAAATAAAACTATTATAAATTACATTTTATATTTATATATTATGAAATATATAGAAATAAAATATATTTATATTTATACATAAATATATAAAATATATATTTAAAATTTTTATCTTTTATTTGCCTTGGTTTAATTCTACATTAACTGATAGTAGGCCAATGAAAGAATGGATAAATGAAGACAACACTTTTGTGCAAATGCTGCAATACAAGGAATGTATGAGACTCAAAATGTATTTAAAGGTGTCAGGTGTTTTAGCCCATTTTGTTTACTTTCATGTATACCTACTTAAAATTATGAGATATTTTTTGGCAGAGAGACTTTTTTAATAATTACTCCTAGAATTTTAATTACAGATACATGAATATGGACTAATGTTTAGTAACATTTTTCTGGTACTTGGACAAAGATTTGAAACTAAACAAAAATAAAATATGTTCCAAGGTGGTTTTTTCCCCTTTTAGTGGCAAACAAGGGTTATTTATGATTGAAGCATTAGTTTAAGTGAAATTACTCTTCAAGAGTGATTTAACATTTGAGATATTCAGCCACTGAAAACAAACCTTTCATTAAAAACATTGTTGGGCCTGTGAGATGGCTCAGTGGCATAAGCGCCGGCCTGGCAAGTGTGATGGCCTGAGTTCGACTCTCGGAACCCACACAGGAAAAAAGGGCCTGTGCTATCGCTCAGTGGCATGGGTGCCTGCGGGTGCACGAGATCCTGAGGTCAACCCCTGGTATCCACAAAAAAAATAAAAAATAAAAAATAAAAGCATTGTCATAAAAGCTAGATCTCTTTTAACACTGCTATTCTACTCCATTATGCCTGGTATATTTAAAAAGTGATTACCCTACTTTGAAAACAATATACTTCTTCAAACCCAAATGTATATATTTCACTATTATTATCAAGATAATAATTACATTGTTATTGTTATAAGATCAATTTTTAGACTCACAACACACTAGATTATTTAAATATATTTCATATTTCTTTCTTAAATGGCATATTATGTTAGCAAAGTTTATCACTATGGCTTCTTGGCCTATCAATTTTGAGATTGTTTCCTCTAACATCAGTGGTTTTTTTTCTCCCAGTTATTTTACTGCAGCAGGCAGGACATCTACCTGAATATATTGCTTTGCTGAAAGAGCCTGGACTTTAATTCTGTAACAGTCCTGTTACATTACCATCTTTCAGGAGACCTGTCACTAAGCCATGGCAGGAGGAAAGAGGAGCAGGAAAGGAACATTGATGAGAGCAGTTGCATTCCGGTGATTTCCCAAGAGAAGACAAACACCAATCTACTGAAGGACTTTGGCTGCCAGCAGGTGAAATCAGGACATTGCCTTTATTTCCAGCATATTAGGGATGTTTCAATTCTGCCTTGCTCAGCTGGATGGAAAACATGCTGACAGACCCTGACCTTTCATCTGTGGAATGAGGGAATCTGAAGGTTACTTTACGGCTACCTAGCAATGAATTCATAAGCCTTATAATTTCTAAGAATTGTGTTTGTGGCCATATCTTTTAGGAAGAGTGAAAATCCCTGTTGCATTTTCACACAAAAAAAGTTTGTACAGTGACATTTTATAGGTTTTTATTTTGCTATTACTTGAAGGTAATTACATTTCTTTCAGAAGAAATATCTTTCTGCATTCATGGGCTCATGCTGTAGTAGATAAGAAAGGTAAATATTATCCATAACCTCGAGACACAGACTCATTTTCTCTGACTTGTGCATAATAACAACTGAGCCTTGTCAGTCTGGCTGGGATTTTGTCCTAATAATCAGCCCTGAGAATCCTTCTTTCCATGCACACTGAAATTGTGCCCTGCATTTATCAAGTGCTTTCATACTTTCCTGGTTTTATGCAGGCTGTTCCTCTGCCAGTGATTCCTCTTTTAGGTATTTTCCCATAAGATAGGAGAACGTAACATTACAATGTTATATGCATGCCTATGTTTATAGCAGGACAACTCAAAATAGATAAATTTGGAAGTGGATATATATCCACAAATACATAAATAGATACAGAAAAGGTGGAATTTATGCAAAATGGAGTGCTACTGTGCCATAAAGAAGAATAAACATTAGTCATTGTAGGAAAATGGAAGCACTTTGAGATCATCATGTAAAGTGAAATAAATTAGACACACAAGCTTAAATATCCCAAGGTTTCTCTTCTAAGAGAAGGCTAAAATACTGTTACAGTGAAGAGCAAAATAAAAGACAGATAATAAGAAACAAAGAGATGTTTTACGAAGGGGAAGGTGACCAAGAGATGGAGGGAGTAGCAAGGCAGGGAGGAGAAAGGAATGAAAAACTATTTAAGATGTACTATGTACACATTCTAATTGCTCACAGTGAATGCAATTATTTTGTACTGCAATATACATAATAATTTTTTTAAATGAAAATCAAAGATGCCCATCATCTGCCTGCTTTGCTAGACCACAACTCAATTTCTCTAAACCACTGCTTTAAATGTTATAATTTGATAACTTCAGCTATCTCTTTATTGTGCTCTCACATCACCTAGTGTGGTCTATTACCTTAGTGCCTTTTAGTTGAAAGTATAAAGCATGTTATTTCACATGAACTAAAAAAGTGTTGCTTGTCCTTTTATTTTCAGTCATAGCGTACTTGCTGAAATGCAGTAAGCTTTATTAATTATTTCAATAAATGTATTTATGGTCATTTGCTATATTTAAGGCTTATTTAAAAAAAGAATGATTTTGTATTTTCCCTTTAATTTAAATTGGCTTTTACTTCACAACTTTAATAGTAAGTTACCTATTTATAGAAAAGGACTATATATTTTTATTTCCATATGAATACTATTCCCTCCAATTTTTAGACAGTTTACTATCCCCACTATTTAAATATTCCACTACATGAAAATCTTTTTAGAAAATTTGATATTATTTATTCTTGGATTCTACCACTTTTTCAGTGTCTCTGATTCTCCCGCTCTCTCTTCTTTTCTGTTTTTTCAGGAACACACTTAAATCCCTTCTGTCTTTTACCCAATTACTTCCATTAGAAAAAGCTGTGTGAAATCCAATATTGCTAACTAGATCCAAGCAAATTTTCCAAAATACCTATCACATTACCATCTTCTTCTCTCCATTCTCTTGTAGAGGATCCCTTCTCCCTTTGTCTTGCTTGATTTCCCATGACATGGAAATACACAATTTGTCCTATCTTTAAAATTATTTCTCTGCTCTGCATCCTCTCCTACACTAATTTATTTTCTTCATTCAGTGCAAGACTTCCTTAGAACTTGTTTATACACACATATCCATTTTCTTTCCTTTGTAGTCACTTGAAACCTACTGTGATCAAGCTTTCTTTTTGTACATACCTTCTACTTAACCTGAACCAGACAAGATCACTGCTCATTTACATAGTGTGATAACTCTCAGTGCTCACCTCAGAATTTATTATCATTAATCATCTGGAGAATTGAGCATAATTGATTGTTACTTCTTTTTTAAAATAATCTATTTGACTTTGATATGCAATATGTCTGATTTCTAAGAGCATAGTGCTTGCATTAGGTGCAGTCAGAAGGTTATGCATTGTCCATAGAGAAGACAAGCATGAAAATACGACCCACTAAATTGCTCTATTTATATTGTCACCATTACCCCTAGTCCCTACAAAAAATGGGATACCTTGTATGCTGATATTTAAACATTGCTATGGTTACTATAGAGTTTAAATAGTTGATGTCTAACCTCTATTTTAGTACTTTTCCAGTTTTCCACATGGAAATTTAGCTGGACATTTCCCTCAGAAGAAGCTGGTGCCAACACAGAACTGCCTGAGTTCCTTTCCAGAGTGGTTTGAATATCCAGCCCCTGTGCCTCCTACATTTTTTTTGTCGACCGGGGGTCGACCTCTGGACCTCGCGCACCAGCAGATGCCTGTGCCGCTGAGCGATATCAATATCACCGGGCCTTTCTTCGTATGTGGGTACCGGGAGTTGAACTCAGGACCTCGTGCTTGCCAGGCAGGCACTTACGCCTCTGAGCCATCTCACCGGCCCATGCCTCCTACATTTAAACAACGTATTCAAAAAGAAGAATGCATTAATAACAGGAAAGATGAAGTAATAGAGCATAAGCTATTCCAACCCTGTCTATTGTTTTACACTAAATTTGGAGTGTTGTGTGTGTGTGTGTGTGTGTGTGTGTGTGTGTACAGATGGTAAAACAGAAATAGACAACAGTTTGCCATGTGTAATGTTTTTGTTTCCTATATTTATTACATCATATGTGAAATAACTTATTGAAATTCAGTATCTTTAAGTTTGACATTTAGTCTTCTATGTTTTATTGTTGTTTTAAATATAAAAAATTATAAACTAATATTATTAAAAATTATTGTGACAGATCTTTTTTTAAAAAAGTTGTTAAATGTGCTAATTTGTTTAATTATTCTGTTTTAGTTTTAATTAAAACTGGTTGACTTGAAAAGCAGAAATTTATTGTTTCACAATTCTGAAGGCTCAAAGTCCACAAAGAAGGTGTCAGCAGGTTTGGTTCCTTCTGAAGGCCGCGAGGAAAGGGAAAGTTTGAGGCCTGTGTCTTTGGCTGCTAGATCGCCGCGTTCTCTGTAGAGCTCTTCCGTGATCCTCCCTTACTGCATGTCTGTCTTGTATTAAAATTTTCACTTTTTATAAGAATACTAATAATGCTGAATTAGGCCTGGCTTTCTCCCTAATGGCTTCATTTTTTGTTATTTAGTTTTGCTGTTACATACATGTATGACTTCATTTTAACTTGATTACTTCTTATAGACTCTACCTCTAAAGGAGGTTGCATTCTGAGGAAATGGGGATTAGGAATGAGAGACAGGGCCGGTGAGACAGCTCAGCGGCATAAGCACCTGCCTGGCAAGCGCGAGGTCCTGAGGTGGACTCCTGGTACCTACATTAAAAAAAAAAAAAAAAAAAAAAAAAAGAATGAGAGACAGAGAGAGAAGAGAGAGAGAGGGAGATCGAGAGCAGGAAGAAGGAGGGGTGGAGGGCGGGAGGGAGAGAGAGAAAAAGAGAGAAAGGAGAAAGGGCCAAAAAATGTATACACAATTCAGGAAAAAAAAATATAGTGTGATGTTTTTTCAACAAACGATGTTACCCTCCTATGGGGGATCCTGGAGGATGTGCTATATCACAGAAAACCCACTACACTGCCAATACTTAGAGGAGAAATTGAAAATGCATGTGCAGCAATCTCAGTGACCAAGGTTACCCAAGCAGCAATTCACCATACTAATAAATGTCTGGAAGCAAATGGCCACCCCTTTGAGCACCTCCTGTAATTGTAGAGGCCAAAGGTAACTTGCATTAATCTCATGATGTCTAAAGAAATTTAGTATTAAAATATTTGTACAAATTCTTCTTTTCCTGAAGTGCGTATACATTTTTGGCAGACTCTGTATGTATATTTCAATAACATATATACTTTACATTCTGAAAAATAAAAATTTTATATTATCTATCATTAATATTCACTGTATTTGATCAGGCATATTGAAAACAATTTTGTTGTAAGTAGTAGTTAAGAAGTTATCTACTTCAGGTACTAGGTAGGTATTATAGCTTAATCCCCAGATTTCTAATCCCCCTGGGAAATAGCAGAGGTGTTCCCTTGGCCTGTAATCTCTCACGAACATTTTTTCTCAAGATGCTGTCCCTTTCCCATGTTTCATTGGAAGTTTCTGTGACTAATCTCTTTTAAAAATATAAGATTTCCTCTCAACTGTGTTGACTCCACAGTGAACTATTTTACTTTTCTACTATTTTTTTTTTTTTTTGTGGGTACCGGGGGGTCGACCTCAGGACCTCGCGCGCCAGCAGGCGCCCGTGCCGCTGAGCGATATCACCGGCCCCTTTATCGTATGTGGGTTCCGGGAGTCGAACTTGGGCCCTCGTGCTTGCCGGGCAGGCGCTTAAGCCGCTGAGCCATCTCACCGGCCCTCTACTATTTTTATAACACTTAATCACTGTATATTTTACATGGCTATTTTCCTTGTATTACCAAAATAACTTGGCCACATCTCTGTGAATGAAAACTCCAGGAATAATTGTCATCTGCTTTGTTTATTGCTTCATCTGCTGGATTTATCTGGCACATTGTAAGTACTCAATAAATAACATAAAATGAATATTTTTGTTATATATATGTATCAATTCCTTACGGTGAATGTAATTATTATGTACTCCAAACATGTACCAATAAAAGTTAAAAATTTTTTTTTTTTTTTTTGTGGGTACCGGGGGGTCGACCTCAGGACCTCGCGCGCCAGCAGGCGCCCGTGCCGCTGAGCGATATCACCGGCCCCTTTTTCGTATGTGGGTTCCGGGAGTCGAACTCGGGCCCTCGCACTTGCCAGGCAGGCGCTTAAGCCGCTGAGCCATCTCACCGGCCTCAAAAAATTTAAAAACAAAATAAAATAAGAGAAAAATTTTAAAAAAATAAAAATGTAAAAAGTGTTTTTGTTTGTTTGTTTTGCTTCTTTCTTTTCCTTTTTCTATTTTTTTTTTTTTTTTTTTTTTTTTTTTTTTTTGAGACAGGCTCTTGCTATGTAGTTCATACTGGCCTTGAGCTCACTATGTAGTACAGGCTGACCTTGAACTCAAAGCGATCCTACTGCTTCAGTCTCTGAGTCTAGGATTCCAGGTGTGCACCAACATGCCCTGCAAAAATCACCTTTTCTAATAGAAAAAAAATAAATTTAGGAACAAAAATAAAAATTTTAACTAGGTCTCAGTTTATGATGAAAAAAATGACAATATTTTGCTAATGCAACACCAGCTGCTGTAACAGGTATACCTGAACAGTCAGTAGATTAATTTTGCCTAAATAATAATTTGACAAATATTTCCTAAGTCAGCTGTTCTTTTTCAGTTAATGAAGGATTCTGACACTTTACACACAACATGCATTTTTTTCTTTTTCTTTTTTTTTTTTTCTTGTGGGTACCGGGGGTCGAACTCAGGACCTCATGCTTGCAAGGCAGGTGCTCATGCCGCTGAGCCATCTCACCGGCCCCAACATGCATTTTAATATGAAGTTTCCTAACACATCCTGGGAATTATGCTTATTATGGGAATATTCTGAGTACCTTTCTAAGGTCTAAACATTGTGCTCATTTGCAACATTCCCATTCTTATTCCATAGAATAGCGCTCAGAAAGCAAAATTAACCCTATGCCTTGTGAGATAAGCAATGAATTTGGTAAATAAATAGATTATTAACAGGACAAATAATGCAAAGGAGAAAGTAAGGTGTCTCATTAAATTTGCATAAAAAGTTGTATATTAGATTTTGTGTATGATGAAGATGCAATTACAGAACTGTGTTGGAGGATTTTTTTTCTCATTTTAAATATTTAAAATATATAATTTTGGCTCTTCTATTTTGTGAAACATTGAAGAAGAAATTCATGTTTTTTATAAAGCTTGCCCAAACTAAACATTTAAATTTTTGTATTTGGTGGTGTTTTATGTTTACGTGGCAAGTGGATTCTTGAAATTAATGTAGTATTATTTTCTGCGGCTATTCTTCTCAATTTGGGCATCTTGTTTTGTAAAATGCCTACAACAGAGTTTCACATGCTGAGTGGAATCTCCCCTCCAGAGCACAAGAGGTACCTAAAGAGCTTTCAATAAAAATGTATATTAAGGCTCAATAATTATGCAGCATTAAAAAGATACGTTGACTCTTAACGAGATAAATAATTTAGGTTTTCTAAGTATGACAGTGATGATTTAATTTAGATATTCCATGTTTGTTTTTCTGAAATGTCAGAACAGTATTTATGTAAAATGTTCAATGTGGAAACCTTTTTTCACTGACACGTATTTAAAAAAAAGTTTTAGTTTCCTTCTAGAAGCATAAAAGTAAACATTTATACAGTAAAGTCACTAAGATATTCTTTAGCTTTGTTTTGTGTGTGTGTACATGTGAAAATATACCTTTTGCTTTATTTTTACAATGAAAGTGTTTTTATCTTAATACCTATTATACTCCTTTCATAGAACAGCCACAATAAGGAATCACAAATGGTGGGGCATAGAACAACGGAAATGTATTTTCTTACAGTTCTATAGGCTAAAAAGTCTGAAATCAGGATTTATTAGGGCTATGAGTTTTCTGAAACTTGTAAAGAAGGACTGCTTCTTTATTCCTTCCGGATTTTATAGCCCCAGATATCCCTTGGTATGTGGTCGCATAATTCTACTTTCTACCTTACATGGATCAAAATTTCCCTTTTATTTAAATATGGGCACCGATTATATTGGATAAAGGCTCACCCTCTCTTCACTTTTTTTCTGATTACTTATAAAGACCTTGTTTCAAAAAAAATCATATTCTGATGTAACAGAGGTTGAGATTTGAACAAATTTATTTTAGTGGGAACACAATTCAACCCATAACATCTGATTACATATTTTGAAGAAGAAATTTGGAATAATACATCACATACTTGCATATATTAACTATTACAGTGGAAATATGTATGTTGTATAGAAGCTTTTATATTTTTCTTTATTTACCGAAATATCAGAGTTTAATACACATACATGAAGTCATTGTTTCATAACCACAATTCATCCCAAATTTCCTCATTATGTTTACTCAACTGTCAATACCAATACTAATATAAATCATAATTCGTGATCTGCTGACAGTACATTAGATATGTTAGTGTAATTATATAAAACACTATATTCTTGAATACTCTTACTTGGAATATAGCATTCTAATATCTGCTATAACACTTGAGAATAAACATTCTATTTGCTTTATGTTAAGCTTCATTTTGAATCAAATTTACTTGTTAGAGACAAATATTTTAAAATTTAACCTTCATTTAATTTCTGATTTTGACTTTTTACTAAAAATGTCTTTAATCTAGAAAAGATTTTAAATATATTAATATTTCATATATATTTGCACACATACACATATTTCACTCTACTTACATTCCTCAAATTAATTAACATTTGCTTGAAAGAGTTGCAGTATTGTAAATTTTTCTTATTACTAACTACAAAATGAGTATATATATATGGTAAAATATGAAAATTTTTGTAATATAAATGTGTGATATCAAAACACATTCTTACATTTTAACATTGTATTGATAAATTGATGACATAAAAATAAAATACACTAAATTTTTTTTCTGTACGTTTTATGTATTGTGTAATTTTCTGAATCATTGTTATGAGGTACTGATTTTTTTAAACTGTAATACAAAGATGGTTGGTTTTTCTTGAAAAACCAGATTTTATATACAAATAATACTAAATAAAATTTTGTAAAAATGAAAAAGTAATACTTTCTGCAGAGTTGCAAAACAATTTGAATATCAGACTTTAAAAAAGCATGCAAATAATAAAGAGTTGCATTGAATACTGCAACTCTTTCTACTCATCTAGAATGAGAAAGAAAATCATCTGTACTTCTTAAGATGAAATCATTGTTTTATGTTTCATTATACAAACAGAATACCTACATTAGTGCCTCAGATTTTTATAAAATCAGAACTCCTTAAACTTCTCAAAAGTGAAGGGCACATTTACTTCTTACAAAGAAAATGTCATTTGTACAGTAGACAGTGTTTCTAGGTGTCAATTCATGTGTGATTTATCCTGCATATATTCTTCAATTTATTGAAAATTTCCTGAAAACATAAATTATGCCTTTATTTTAGTTTTAGAAGTAACAATTCAACCCAAGGTATTCTGGCATTCCCTCCACCAACACCTAGGCCCCAGCCTTAAAGCAGATCAGGTATTTATTCATGGTCAAGTCATTTGCAATATTCAGGTAAAATGACATGATTCATTATTCATATGGCTTTTTATTTGATTTTTTTCAGTGGTAAATTCTGATTTCCTTTGTTTTTATCACTCTCCAATTGCAAATTTGTGGCTCCCTAGGAATCACACAGGATTCATGAATTTCACAAAAGTTTCTAGTCAGATCCAAAGAAATGATGTCAATGTATCGTATGTGGAATATAATAGTTAAAAAAAATAAAGAAATAGATACATTTGCTGAAGTTAAGATGATTTTAGAGAAAAATGATGTTGTATATAGAGAAAAATTAATAAGTTGAAATCAACATAAAGCTAAGAATAAATAGAATTTGAAGGGAAATGGAGAAAATACAATTGAGAATAATGGAGAAAAATATTTACTAGATAATCATGCAGTTGCAAGTCAATAAACTGAGGATTCTCCTTCATGATTTCACTCATCTACATGCTATAAGAGATAATATCAGTTTTTGAAAATAATGGATATGAAATTGCAGTTGAGTATTTACAAAGAAGTACATTTTGTATGGCAAATTTGGGTAACAGTTAATGGAGTTAAACTAATATAAATGAAATTATAGATATTGAAAGTCAATTTGAGATTGAATACCTTGTACAATTGTATTAGTGGCTGCCACAATTACCACCTGAAAGTCTAGATTAATCCAGGACTACAGATATAAAAGTATAGATGATGAAAGAACTTGAGGAGGATCACTGGAGCACAGTTAATAAAATGATACAGCAATTAATGGTTAGCTAAGAAAGAAAGAGAAATGAGGAAGGCCCTCATAAAAATGATGCAAATAAAGCATTGTAGGACAGGTCATCCAAAAGTGGTTAAAGTTGGAACAAGGAAAGTGTGGAGAGCTGGAAAGACAGGAACTGGTGGTTACAGAGGAGGAATTAAGTTCGTGGTTTCAAACAATCCCTAAGCTAAACAATGTTCAGTTGTGGTCAAAAATTTACACTAGTAAGTGGGTTTGAAATAAATGGCCTTTGCTTGCCCAGCAAGCTCGAGGTCCTGAGTTCGACTTCCAGTGCCCAGATATGAAAAAAGGGCTGGTGATATCGCTCAGTGGCACGGGCGCCTGCTGGCGCACAAGGTCCTGAAGTCGACGCCTGGTACCCTCCAAAAAAAAAAAAGAGTGGCTTTTGATAATTCTTCCTTCTTAAATTGTGTGTAAGCTTTATTTTTAAGTAGAAAATAAATGATAGCCAAACCAAAATGCTTACATTTGAGTAGTATTTTGAGTTTAAGAGGGAATATTTTATTAATAATGAGTATATTTTCATTTTCAACGTTTAAATGTTTATAAAGATTTTAATAAGCTTCACAGTCATTAAGCAGTTTTTAAACTTAGGATTCTTGGTTCTTTTAACTTCTTGCTTTTAAGTGGAATCATTTATCTTCAAAACATCACAAATTTCAAATAGGTTACAATTTTTTTTAATTCGAATTATGTTTTTCAAAGCAAAGGACTCTATGCTAGTAGTCTTTGAATATTTTCATATTACTTCAGACCCACATTTGCCAGAATGAACACTTCAGATGGATTTAATGCCAGCTTGGCCTGAGAGACAACAAATGACAAAGAAAAATTGTAGATGCTATCTAGCATCTTTTGTGTGAACTAAATGAATGAGTCAATTGAGGATACAGCAGCATTACCTACACAAACCTGCTTCCAATGACTCCACTGAAATCCCAGTGTGAGTAACAGATGGAGTTTGGACAATATTCATGGCTTCAAAAGTTTGTTGGCTTTCTGCTCCAGACTGAAAACCTAAAATCATGAACATGAAATTTGGTTTTCCATTCCTGACAAATCCTAGGTGTTGATATATTGGCATTCCATTTGAATCAGGATAGGAAAATTAGACAGTTCTTCCCATTCCCTCAGGAAACAGGATTGTTCCCAGAATAAAAACCACAACATGGTTGATATTTTCATAATAATTCAAAAGCAAATTTATCTCTGCCATTTGGAGTGCAGCTGTTTACACCAGCCTCCCCAGCATCAAACACCCAGATATGGCAGTGGGGAGGGTGGTGGTGGTGGCTCTGGAGACCTGAAACTGCTCCTAGGAATACTGTGGTTACTGCTCTATTGTGGCTAAGAACCACCCAGAATTTGTGGGAAGATGCTTACCCCTCCACTATATAGCAACAGACCCAGAAGCAGGAATGCTTTCTGCTTACTTCTTATAATTCTGAAATAATTTTAGAATTATATATTCTGCAAAGGATAAAGAGATATTTGAGTTATGAAGTTATTTGGGAAATGGTATTTGTAAAGCTAACACTTGTACTGTTTTTATGTGGACACCTTTTTGGAGACTTCCTTTTCTTAACCAATGAAGAACAATGATCGTGTTTATACTATTTCCTAAGATATGATGGCTGTTTCAAGAACTCAACCAACCCAAGACTGCTCACTCTTTCTATTTGATTTTCTCTTGTGATTGGAATAATAATGCTTAATGTGCTAATTTTATCCCAAAAAGAACCATTAGAAAGCTAAGATATATAATAAAATAAAGTAACCGGAAGATGATGCCAGAAAATTATCCCCTTATCACAATTAGGCATTTTCCAGTTGTATTCTTCTTATGTCTGTCTCTGTCTGTCTCCTCTCTCTCTTTCTCATCATTTTATGCCCATGTATCAATAGATATGCATATATGTACATATGTTTTCAAGTTTGTACTTCATTTTAAAGACTCTTCAATTTTTATATCTCCCAATGGTTACATAGTCCCTTGAATTTTTAATTGGTATTTCTATCACTCATCTTGCTCCTTAACTCTGTATTTTCTTATAGAGCTACTGAACTTTGTCATTTTTTCCTCAATGTATGTTATTATTCCTTGAGACAAAAGATTTGCATTTATTTGTATAACCCCTATCAGAGAAGACTGTTAATAAATGCTTTTAGAATTTTTTGGACTTATCAAGGTAAATGGGCAGTGGGAAGTGGAATATGTACAGGGAAGCAAATCAGCATCTTCAGAGACTACCTTGGTGACTATCCCTTTATAATCTACCAAAATATTCTGAATTCTTATATGTTATTTAAGTGCTTTGCTGTTCTGTAAAGAGAACAAAGAGGAATTCATTATGCTTTCCACCCTGCGCAGAATAACAAAAGTGGTTACAGGTCAACAGTTTTTTCCATTATTCTTGGGAGCTGTTAATTGCACACACTATTAGTATTGTTTCTTTTCAGGCAATAGAAAAATGAGTCTTCATAAATGCTAAGCGTAGCAGTCTATAAAGGTGCAAATTGTATATGCTGCTTAATGTAGTGTTGCTGATGTAGCCCAACTGGGTTTATGACACACATATTCCTTATTCACTAACGAGGCCAGGAGGAATCAGTATGTGTTTCTAGGTTCTGCACCTGCCACCTTATTGAAGGCACAGGGTCATGGCTTGTAATGAAGTTTCTTTCTTCAAACAAACAAACAAGCAAAGAAAAAAAAAAAAAAACTTTTTTTAACATATGAAAGGTAAAAGGATGTATTTGTCCAAATTTGTAAAAAAAATTACCAAATTTTAAATACCTGTAGTTTTTATTGGAAAAATAAAAGTAATTTTGAATTAGAATTAAAAACTGTTAACATGTATTAACAAATATTTAAGTATTTTTATTCACCTGAGTCTCTTACACATGACTTAAGTGTGAAGCTCACAAGGAATACTGTTGACATTAAATAGGCAAGAAAGATAACACTGTTTCAAGAAAGTTTTTTATTCACATTACAATTATTATAAATCTCAAAAATATATAGCATTTGTATCTTAATGGAGTTATTATTTCTCTAAAAAGATAAAGGCAGGAAAATATAAAATCATAATAAATACCTTCATAATTTTAAAATCTAAGTGCTATAGTATGAAGCCAATGCCTAGAAAAGCATTATCTGTATAACTGATACTCAATAAATATATGCTGCCTGGGTGACTGACCACAGTACATGGAATAAATCTGAAGCAATTCTTGAAGCAGCTGGTCATAAAGTATAGATAAATTATTGGAATATCTGAAGGTTAAACTCATTTTCCAATAAAATGGAAAGAGCTTATATAAAAACCCAGGTAAATAATGGTTTAAAGATATTCCTTTACTTCCAAGAACTATGGAATTTCAATGAAAGAAATGGGAGAGATATTTCAGGGAGGAAAATGAGAATATTTCCTTGCTTTCTAGAAGGAGAATTTCTTCTTTAGAAAACACTTCTCTACTTTTACAAGAAAAAGAAACTGTCTGCTTTTAGTTATAAAATATCTCCTCTACTATTCCTCTTAAGCGTTTTGAGAATTCTCGGTTTTCAATTTGTACTATATGAACTTCTAAAAGTATTACTGTGGTGGAAATAATTGTTTTTTTTTTTTTTTCTTACCAACAACCTGATTGGATTTATTTCTTGAATATTAAGTCACCACAGTTTCTTTATGGATATGAATTTACTTCACAGAGAAAATAAATGTTTTAATCTTCAAATAATAATATACTACAACATTCATTGTAAGGAGTGAAATGATTTGAGTTATAGAGCTACATGCAATTTTGTTAACATATTTTAATTTATAGAAAGCCTGAACCTAAATCATAATTTGATGATAAATATGATGCAATATTTTAAGAATTTATGGATGTTTCAAATTTTCTTGCTTTAAAAATGTAAATATACAACTATATTTTTATTTCTACTTTGCAGAGAAGGCTATGGATAAAATAGAGAATTGAAATTCTTAATATTACGTGAGAATTCTCATTTTTAACATAATTAAATGAGAGTAAATTATTTTTGGAATGTTTTTATTTAAGCCAAATGTTTGAGTTAGTTTGTTTTGATCAAATTGCTGCAACTCAAAAATATTCAGGGCCCTGATTATTAATGATGCCACTTCATTAATGCCAAGTCATGAATAGGAACACTGTATTTTATTTTTATTTATTTATTTATTTATGTATTTTTGTGGGTACCGGAAGTTGATCTCAGGACCTCGCTCTAGCAGGCGCCGGTAGGGATGAGCGATATCACTGGCCCTTTTTTGGTATGTGGGTTCCTGGAGTCAAATTCAGGACCTCACGCTTGCCAGGCAGGCACTTATGCCGCTGAGCCATCTCACCGGCCCAGAGCACTGTATTTTACAAGCACTAAAAATGAGATATGAGGATAAATGAAAAGTCTGTAATTGATCACATGAAAGCAATAAGAAAGCTCTGCAGTAGGTGTATATGTGAAATAGTTAAAGCAAAAACGATGACCTATTAAGAAGTCTATCTTAGATTTCTGCATTTATATTATTATCTGACACTTTTTCTTCAGTTCTATCATAAACATGTGGATGAACTGTATAAACATTTCTTAATAATATTGAATCTTTGAAAGTCCAATAATTATCCCATGCAGAATGAGTAAGTAGGTAAAATAGCCAGAATTATATGGCTGTTACCATTTCACATCAGTGATTTTTGATTAATTTTTGGTTTCTGGGATAAACATTTCATTGTTTGTTAAATATCCTCTAACCAAAATTTCATTGCAAAGACTCACTTTTAATGCGCACAAAAACTATTGTGTTTTATATTAGCCAACTTCTCCAAGGGTATTTTCTTTTTTGGCACTGGTAGTTGGACTCAGGACCTTGCGCTCGCCAGGCAGGCGTCGTGCCGCTGAGCTATATCCCGGGCTCAAGAGTATTTTCTGATTCCCCTGGATTATACAGTATTTGGTTTATCCTCCTAGGAATAATACGTTGGAAGCTTGGTTCCCAGTGGCAGTGTTCAGAGATGGTGAGACCTTTGCCTGGTGGCAACGATTTTAAGTTGATTGGATCATTAGGAACGTACCCCTACAAAGAGATTAAGTATTTCTCAGCTGATCGCAGATAATTCTGTGAGAAGCATTTATTATCAAAGGATAAGACTGGCCCCTTCTTTCAGAATTTTTGTCTCACCACGTGATCTCTCCCACTTGCTCCCAGCATGACATTTTCTGCCATGAGGTTCTCACCAGAGCCAGGCTATTGTTGGCACAATGTCCTTTACTCTCTAAAACTGAACTAAGTAAACATTTTCTTCACACGTTACCCAGTCATTGGTATTTCTTTTTTATAGAATCACAAAGGGGATAATAGACTGACCTATCATAGTTTACCTGGAAATTTAAATTTGTGATCAAATGATTTCTGTTTCACCATGCCCTTGACTCTAAGGAGAGAGTGTGAAAATGCCACGAAATTCTCATCATGTGGATTTAGAAACAGAGAAAGCCTGTTTATAGGATTTGAACAGAAAAGAGCAAAATTCTACAAGAGCGCAGGAGTGAAAGACGACAAGAGATATCTCTCCTGTGATGTCCTGTACTTTCTTCTTATTTCTATGATAATCTCAAACATGCTTAAGCTACTTTCAATGAGTTTCTCTGACTTGTAGAAAGTATTCTTGAAGAAATAAAGCTCTGACCAAAGTTAATGCTGATAATTTCGGACATTGTTCCATGTGCCTCCAGTGTTACATAGAAAACCTTTAGCACTGGAGGAAACAGTGTATTCCGATCTGATCCATAGAATCTCTTCAACCTAAGGGGCCAACCCCAGACTGAAAACTAGGTCTAAATTTTTAATCCTACCAAAAACAACAACAACAACAACAAAAAGTCATTTGTACCCATTAATTCAAAACGCGACACTCTCTTAGCCCAGGTATCCTTCCTCAATGGATACTTTATAGGGAAGCTTCTTTCTGGGCTAAGTTTGGGAAACACAGAATATCCTTTACAGCTTCAGTTTTTAAATAAAGAAGCAAAAAGAGAAAATTCATTATCAAGGCACCATTCAAATAAAAAAGTAATTGAATAAAAATGTCAATTATTATTGTGATTTTCTTACTAATTATCTGAAAAATTTCAGTAGTAAATATCAGGAAAGTTTATTTTATCAGAATTAATTAGACAATAATTTAGTTTATTAAATTCTAATAGGCATTAGTACAAGTATTAGAGTGATGTGACACTTGTTTTTGCTTATGCATTTTCACTACACTTATAATTTATATTTAGAAATCACTAGTACTCTCCTTATTGATAAAAGTAAAATTAAAAAAAAAACCTTCATTGGAAAACCCCTAACAAAACATAGATAAAACTAGAGCTTTCAAATGAATAAAGAAAAGCAAAAAATAGTTAATAGAAATATATTAACCCAAGATAAACTATGAAAAAAAAAAGAAAAGGAAAGTTAAATGGTAATAGTATTGTGTAAATCAGTAATCACAATAAATGTGAACGGAATAAGTTCTGTAATAGTAAAAACTAACACTTTCTACATAGTTTCTACAAACTAGTTACAACTATAAAGGCTGTACATTTATTAAATATTTTATTTCTTCATGTACACCACGACAAATTATACAATTCCTATAATCTTATTATTTAACAGAAAAGCAACTACAGCTATTTTTGATAATTTACATAAAGTGATAATTCACATCAATTATCCAAGTACATAAAACTAAGTCAAGAGAACACTTTGTAATCTTTTTCTGCTTTAAAATTAGAAAATCAAAGGTCAGATAGAAGGTAAAATGTGCAAATCCATAATGATTGTGAGGGTGTATCACAAATGTATCTCAAAGAATGATGCATAAGATTTAGTAAAGAAAAAGAGTTGAGGGCCGGTGAGATGGCTCAGCGGCTTAGGCGCCTGCCTTGCAAGCGCGAAGGCCCGAGTTCGACTCCCGGAACCCACATACGAAAAAAGGGGCTGGTGATATCGCTCAGCGGCACGGGTGCCTGTTGGCGCGTGAGGTCCTGAGGTCGTCCCCCCGGTACCCACAAAAAAAAAAAAAAAAAAGAAAAAGAGTTGAAAATGTAATTAATAGGTAAAGTTTTATAATATGTAATGAGGCAATACAAATGTTGAACAGAAAATTTTTAAAAATGGTATATGAATAAATTGATACACATGATATATAGGTAGATCCTGTTCTTTAAAAATGGGGAATGTATATTCTCTCCACCCTTATGTAATAAGTCACAAAGGATTTTCAAACAAAAATAAATTTCAAATGAGTCAATTTATATTCAAATTTCACTTTCTATTGACAATTCAATAAATTGGCCAGGAATAAAATAGTATACAACTCTTCCTGTCAATGTATTTGAAAATTTAAAAAAACATATTTATCATTCCTTGTAAGTTACATATCTCTGCTTCACTAGTGTTTGCAGTAGGTGTCTTGAATTGTTTTTAATGGAATGTCTACTTGTTTTTCTCACATTGTCATAGATAGCTTCCTGCGCCATACAAAGATTCCTTTTAGCCAATATTTATTGCTGTTCCATTTAAATACTATACAGACTACTTACTGTATTTGTGCTCTGAACACAGTCCAAATTATAAACTTCTCAATACGTAAATATAAGTGGTACAATAATACGTGACTTGTTTTAGCAGAAAAAAGACAACAGGAGGATTGAATTACAACATACCACCTTGAAGTAATACTTACAGTTCTTGTGGAATCTTTTAAGTATATGTGTTTGCAGATTCCTCAGGAAATTGTTCAGAGAGAAAGAGGTGCATACAGATTAAAAATGACACCTATATTTAGTAGAAACTTTTTTGCTAGTGCTGCTTTCTTAACACAAAAATATAAGAAAGACACTGTTAATAGTTTTATTATTTTTTAATCAATATGCTCAGTAAGTAAATGAATGGAAATGAGGAATAAAAAGAAGTCAGCCTAGCATGGTAAACCACACTGTAATATCAGTGCTCTGGGAGGCTAAGGTCGGAGGACCTCAAGCTCTACTCCCACATGTGCGATTAAGCAAACCTATTAACCTATTTTAAAATAATTATTTTAAAGAAAGCCTGGAGATGTAGCTCAGTGCAGAGGGCCTGCCTCCCTCGCTGGGAGAGATAGAGAGAGAGAGAGACAAACAGAGAGCCAAAAAAATGTATGCAAACTTCAGAGAAAGAAAAGTAATAGAGAACACTTCGAAATAACCCAGATGAGGAACCATTATATCCACACTATACAGATGAAAAAAATGGTTTTCATAAGACAATGCATTATTACTATTATAATTACTTTATAACCATTAATTAAAATGTAAGGTAATATGTAAGGATTTATATATTTATATTTCAAAATGATTGATATATGAACATTTTGTTTTCATCTGTTGTAATAACAATTTCTTAAACAGGGGATTGATTCCAACACATGAAAGGTTTGTTTCATTTTAGAGTTTTTAAAAAATGACCTCCATTGAATTAAAATCATGATTTTGAAAAGAAACAATCCTAAACACTAGAAGTGAAAACATCAGTAAAATCTCAATTGACAAAATAATTAAATGTAGTATCATGTTTATCATTCTACATAACTTCCCTGAAACACAGGAGAATTGAGTGAAACCCAATCTAACAGTAATACAGTATGACTGAACAAAGCAGGTCATTACTCTGAAAGTGAAAATGTTTACTCCCTTAGTAAAAGCAATAGTATTTATGATTTGTCAGTCTCAAAAGACAATAGTGCATGTAGCATACTAATTAAGAAAAAATAATCAACTCTGACTTTAAAATGACAGTGAATATACCATGGTTTTTTTCTCATCATTACTAATCATAAAATAATACCATTATAAAAGTAGTACATACCATGGGGTGGAAGCATGGAAATTTAAAATTTCTGAGAGTAAGCAAATAATATCCAGAAATTTTCACTGTCCAAAAAATTGTAGTGTATCATCTCCTAAATTTTCAATGCAGATACAAAATATACACAGTTTTTTAAAAAATAAATAATTGAAAGTACACTAATAAAATATCTCGGAATCCATCCTACCTTTTACATTTTTCACATATTTTCACACCCACCAAGTATTTCATTGTCATTTTTTTGTTATTAGGAAATAAGTATATAGGTGATTCATATGTATTTATATGTGCACATTTTTCTGATTATAAAAATATAAATTCCTAGTGAAATTTTATGTTAAGATATAAGACTTCTTGGTCAATATTTTGATGAATTACATTCAAGTTCCTGATTAAATTTTTGGTATGGATTTGAAGTCTGGTTTTGGTGAAAGAACTGACTCTTCTCTTCTACCTCCAGTTGTCTCTTTGGCTTCTGTAAATGTTGCATTACATTCCTGCTCATCTCTGCACATAAATATCTTAATGATTTAAGAAGTGTCTGTTGTTGATTGGCCCTAAATTATCCTAGCCCATCTTATCTCACTTAAAAGCTGAAGACACCAACATACAAGTAACTAAGGCACTTTTCAAGTTTCTAGAAACTGCAAGCGAGTCTTGCAGGCAGATCATCCTGTTATGTGAAGTGAAACTGTGCTCCCAAGGAAATAATCATATCGTGATGAAAAATTCCCCCTAAGCAAAAATATTCCCAGATTAAACAGTACCTTCCAGAAACAGACTCGAGATGATCAATCAGACTAAAGCTTCACCAAGACTACTAGACTATGCACAATTTTTGACCCCTGCTTTTGTTTTTTCCCCTACATAATCCTGAAGCTCTTGTCACTACCTTTAAGACATGGCCTAGGCTTATGGTGCTCCTGTTCCTTCCTAGTATGGCCATATTGAGTACATTCTTTTCTTTGTTCACCACTACTTATCTACCTCTGATCATACTCTTGAGACAGTGGGTGGCCAAATCTGGTCTTTAGGGACCTCCAAGGTCAGGCTTCGGAATGGTGACTCTGGTAACAAACTCATGATCCAGTAGATAGGAAACATTTGAACAAATGGAATCACTTGATAGAAAACTAAATATAGGAAGGAAATCAGTCTAGACTCTGGAAGGAGAACACATTTTTCAGGTTAAGAAATGTAAGTTTGTTTCAGGTAACAGGACCTAAATTCATGAGATTAAGACACAAAAGCAAGACACTGAAACAATGATATAAGCTAATGTTGGATAAGTAACTTTTACAAAATAAGATAGATCATGCTTACATTTACATATCTTTTCATATATTCTCCATTTATTTCATTTTTGCTGTTATCTAGAAGGTAAAATATACTCAGTTTTGGTGTAATCATGTCAAATACAATGAAGGGTCAAGTTAATAGGTTTATAAAGGGTAAGCTGTCCTCTTCAATGAGTAAGAGTGTGATTAATTGTGTTTTTATTACAATATTAATACTTGGGAATATGAAGCTAGGATATATTTGCACCTGCCCTTCTTTATTTAGATAATTTCTCCTGTCGTATATACCTGCATGATCTACATTTAAAATTTATTTAATAATAGCAATACTATAAATTGAATATATTAATAATATTTGACATGTACTAAGTGATTAACAATTGCTGGATTGTTCTTAGAATTTTGCAAATGCTAAATTCCAACTAATTATCACAACAAACCGGAGAGGTAAACATGGTCAATATTCTCATTTTACAGGTATGATAACTAATGCAAATAAAGTTTCAGTTGCTCATGGCCCATTGTTGGTTAATAAAGAGCTGGAATATGAAGCCAAGATGTTTGAAGCCTGCCTTTGTAACCCTCTCGTCACTGGGACAAAATACCCAACACCCACAACTTAAGAAAGGTTTATTTTGGCTCATGTTTTCAATCCATGGTCAGCTTGATCCAAGGAAGAAGTAGAGGGGCATGGTAGAGGAAAATGTACTTAACTCATAGAAGCCATAAAACAGAGAGAAAGGAAAAAGACTATAACCTTCTGTGTCATGTTCAGTGACTCCAACCAGGCCCCACATACTCACAGTACATTCAGCTACTTAACTTATCAATGAATCTGCTGTTAACCGTAGCATCCTTCTGACCCAACAACCTGCTACACATGTTAAAATTGTAGGACATTTTAGATCTAAATTATAACAATCTTCTCCTGTTCCTTGAGTGGCTCATGTCTACCTCATTATGCAAAATTCATTTAGTCTAAGAATTTCCAAAATTTTAATAGCTCCAGCATTGCTGACAAGTCTATGTCCAAAGTCTCTTCTGAAATTTAAAGCAAATTTTTAGTTCTGAGACCCTATAAAATCAAAAAAGACAGTTAAATACTTCCAGCACAACATGGTACAGGGTAAACATTCCCACCACAGAAGGGAGGAATAGGGAGACAGAAAAGAATGGGATCAAAGCAAGCTAAAAGCCAGCAAGACAAAATAAATCTTGTAGTTCATATTCCTGTGCCCAGGGAAAGTTGTGGTGAGACATGAGCTCCCAAAGAGCTTGGGAAGCCCCACTCTTATGGCATTGCTGCTTGCAGCCCTCATGAACTTTCTCTTGGTGTGGATCCACTCAAAGCGTGTGGCACTCCTCAATAGTAGTTCCCTGTTTCTGACATATTTATCAAAATGGATCAAAGTTCTAAATATTAAAACAGAAACACTAAATCTGCTGGAAGAGAGAATAGGTAGAACTCTTGAAGATATAGGTATAGGCTAAGACTTTATGAACAAAACCCTGATGGCACAGGAAATATTTCAAAGAATAAACTGGGATCTCATCTTATTAAAAAGCTTTTGCACAAGAAATCAAATCAAAAACAGAGTGCACAGACAACCCACAGAGTAAAAAAATTATTTTTCCAAGTGTTCCTCAACAAAGGACTAATATCTAGGATATATAAAGATCTCAAAAAAATCGTACCTCCCAAATTTAAAGACCCAACCCATAGTGGGCATCTAAACTGAATACATACTTCTCAGACAAAGAAGCACAAATGGCAAATAAATATATGAAAAATGTTCATCATCACCAGTCATTCAAGAGATGCAAATTAAAACAACACTGAGATTCCATCTCACTCCAGAAAGAATAGCTATTATCAAGAAATCAACCAATAATGAATGCTGGCAGGGATATAGCGATAAAGGAACACTTCTCCACTGTTGGTGGGAGTGTAGACTCGTGCAACCACTATGGAAACTGATGTGGAGATTCCTCAGAAAACTAAAACTAGAGGTTTCATTTGACCCACATATTCACCTCTTAGATATCATCTGGAAAGAATTAAAAGCATCATACCACCGTGATACATGCACAGCTGTGTTTACAGGAGCACAGTTGGTAGTAGCTAAATCTTGGAAACTTGTTGGCTAGTTTTTATGTTTTCCTTGTTAAATGTCTATCCAGATCTTTGGCCCATATATATCTGGATTAGCTGATTTTTACTTTTAATTATTTGGTGTTCCTTATATATTCTGTGAGTTATTATCTTGCCATAAAAATAGTTGAAAAATATTTTCTCCCATTCTGTATGCCGTGTCTTTACTCTAATGATTGTGTCCTTTTGATGCAAAAGCTTCTCAGTTCGCTATAATCCCTTTTGTCAATTTTACTTTTCTTGCCTGCATTTCTATCCAAGATATATTTTCCTATGCCAATTTTCTTGAAGTAATATCATAGCTTCAGAATTTATGTTCAGATTTCTGAAGTATTTTTTAGAGTGTGTGTGTGTGTGTGTGCAGGTGTGTGTGTGGTTGGAGTTAGATATCTACCCTCATTCTTCTGTTTTGTCAGCATCATTTATTCAAGAGATTGCTCCTTCTCTGATGTATGTTTTTCTGCCTTTGTCAAAGGTAGGTTTACTTGTGTATACAGATTAATTTTGGAGTCTTCTCTTCTGTTTTATAGATCTATGTGTTAGTTCTTATGCAATTACCACGGTATTTTGGCTGCCATAGGCTTGTAGTATGTTTTAAAGTCTGGTATTTTGATGTTTTCCGTCAAATTTTCTTCGGCTAGCATGGGTGTTGTGTAGTTCTATATAAATTTTAGATTTTTTTATTTGATTACTAATGTAGTTAATACTTTTATGGAAAGTGCATTGAATTTATACAGAGTTTTGGGCATTATGATTATTTAAAATATTAATTCTTCTAACCTATGCACATGGGATATCTTTCTATTTCTTTGTTTCCTCTATACAATACTTCTGTTGTCAACATTTTAAGATTTTCAGTGTAGTTTTTCAATAGTCTTTTATTTCTTTGGTTAAATTTATTCTGATATTTTTAAGGTATTATGAATGGAACTGATTTGTTTTCATTTTCAGCAAATTCTTCATTGGAGTATAAAAGCGCTATTGTGTTTTATAGTTTGACTATGAGTCCTGCAGCTCTTTTGAGTCATTTATCTGTTCTAACAGATTTTTGAAAGTTGAATTAGGTTTTTCTATGTATAAAATGTTGTCTTCTGTAAATATGGATGATTTTATGTCCTCCTTTCCAATTTGGATTCCTTTATTACTTTCCATTGTCTAATAGCTCATGGTAAGATATCCAATGTTATACTAGATAAGATAGACGAATGTGTACACACTTCTCTTTTTCCACATGTTGCAGAAAATTATTTCATCTTTTTCCCATTCATTATATTTACTGTGGATTTTAATGAACAGCCTTTATTATTTTGAGATTTTTTTAATGCCTAATTTTAGAGACCGTTTATCATGTGACATGTTGAATTTTATGGAATGCTTTTTCTATATTTATTGAGATGGAAATGGTCATATAGTTCTTTGTCTTTACTCTGTTTATATGATATATTGTGTTTATTAATTTGGAAGTAATAAATCATTGTTGCCCCCCTGAATGAATTTCACTTGATCATAGTGTATGACCTATTTGATGTACTTTTATATTTATTTTTCTATTATTTTGTCGATAATATTTTCACCTATGTTTATCAGAAACATTGGTCCATATATTAGTGTTATGGTAATGCCAGTCTTGCAAAAAAAACTGTAGTCTACACTTTCAATTTCTTTCAAATGCTGTAAGAAGAATTGGGATTAGCTTTTTAAAAATGTTTTATAAAATTTAGCTATAAAGTCGTCAGTTCTTTTTTTTTTTTTTCTTTTCTTAATGAAAAGATTTATGGTTACTCCTTCAATTTCATTACCCATTACTGGTCTGTTCAATTTTTCTATTTTATTTTGATTTAATCTTCGTAGGCTATTTGTGGCTAGAAATCTACGTGTTTCTTCTAGGATGTCCACTGTAGTAGCATACAATTTATCCATTATACTTCCTTACAATCCTTTCTAATTCTGTGGTATCCTTTGTAATATCTCCTTTTTCATCTCTGATTTTATTTATTTATGTCTTCTTTTTATTTTTTGTCTAGGAAAAGTTTGCCAATTGTATCTTTAAAATAAACCTTTTCTTTTTATCTATTTTTTGATTTTTTTGGGTTTGAATTTATTTATACTCTGATCTTTATTACTTCTAAGATTTTAATAATTTTTGTTTTAATTACTTCTTATTGTAGTATGTCTTGCAGGTTTATTGTTTATTTCAAAATTTTTTATCTATTGATGGGAATTTAGTTCAGTTCCACAATTTAGCTATTTTGAATTGTGCTACCATAGACATGGGTCATTATACACACTCTTTAATTCTAGGAATAATACACCAGGGAGTGATATTATGAGATTAATTACTGAGAACTTTGAAACTGCTGAAAGACAAAATAAAGCAAACAGTTAAAGTCATATGCACAGCCAAAGACTACCTAGATAGGACCCAAATAGCGTAGGAAATAACATCAAATATCATCAAATGGGACTACACAAAATTAAAAAGCTTCTGCACAGCAAAGGGGACAATCAACAGAGTGGAATTACAAAATGGAACAGAAGAAAAACTTTGCTAGTTACTTTTCTAATGGAGCATCAATATCTATAGCACATAAAGAAGTCAAAGAACTCGACGACAACAAAATCAAATAAACCAATCACTAAATTGGAAACAAATAGAACACAGAACTCTCAAAAAAAGAAGCACAAATGGCTGACAAGTATATGAAAAAACTGTTCAACATCTTTATCTATCAGGAAATGTAAATCATAACCAATGCTCTTTAAGTTGGAAATTTCAGTAGTTTCTGAATAGGGATTTTTCTTAACAATTTTTTGAAATACAGTTTTAGCAACATCTTTCCTCTCATCCTGGGTGAAATCTTTGGGACTATGTCCAAATGGCCATTAGAAAATTTGTACCATGTGCTGCATGCAAGTGAATTGTTCTAATATTTCATTCAAGTACCTACTGTTTTTCACGCATTAATATCCTATTGATTATCATTTTGCTTTTGTCTACTGTTTTGTTTTTAAACCTTGGATAATTGAAATGCTTATTAAAAGTAAATTAATTTTAATTCTTCAAAAATTTTTATCTGTGTTTCTATTGGCACAGACACTGCTTCCGAAATAATTTGAATGCATTATTTATATATAAAGCAGAGACGAGAGAGGTGGGAATCCCAATATCCTATTCTAAGGTATGGCTTCCTTCTGATGAGCCTCATTGTTAGAAAAGTTCCATAAGCTTTCAATAACTCCATAGTCTGGGGATCAACCTTTAGCGTCTGGACCTTTGGTGAATATTTAAGATCTGAAATATAACATACTCACAGCTGACTAAATTATTGCACTAAAACTATTGCTATGGATGGGAAATATAAATCTGAAATAATCTAGTGATTATATATTATATAACTTATTTAATTAACTAGTTAAATGATTTACAAAGTACAGATATGAAAACCAGATTCTTGGGTCTTTATTAAACAGTTTATAATTAAAACTGATCATTTGTAGAAAAATAATAATAACGTGCCACAAAATAAATATTGAAATTATAATTAACAAGCAGTGTAGTAAAGGAAAAAATAAAATCTAGCAGAATGTAAAATTTTTTTGCTTAGTATTTTTAGCATAAATTTTCCTATCATAGTGGACCGTCAGCTTTCAGTGCTTCAGTGACAATGAGGGACTGGTGATTTTTTTAAAATCATGATATTTGATAGCATTAATGACTAATGTAATAGAAAATTGATTTTCCAGCTCCTTTCCCTTTGCTTAGTGTCTTTTCCCTTAGATTAAAAAGGAATCAATGCGTCAATATCTGAATATATGAGTCAGCTAAGTCTCCATTTCCTTCACTTGGTATCTTTACCTTTAGATTCAAATGGAATTAATATGTCAATATCTGAATATATGAGATACAGCTAAGTGCAGAGAAAACATTGCTCAATTAGTAATTAGATGACTTTATACTTTAACCTAATTGTCCCCCAAGTAAGTTGTACAACTTGGGTAAGTCACTTGTTCTTTCCAAGTTTCATTTTTTAACCATACAAGGAACTGGTGTCTAAAGTACAAGGTATAGTTCCTATAATTAAATTTCTAAAGAAATATCAATCAAAAAAGTAGTATTAAAGTCATTTTGTGATTTTGTGATGTTTTCCAAACTGTCTTCTACAGAAGCTTTTTGTGATAACAAATGTTTTATACTTGTTTAATGTGGATGTATATTGTTCCCATTGAATGTACACTTCACTAGTGAGGTCAGTATTGCTATTATTTCTTTTTATGAAAGAAGAAACTAACTTAAGAAAGGGTCAAATAATTTGCCTTGTTTCACAACGATAGTGAGAAATCAGGACAGAATTCAAAGCAATCTGACCCCATAACCAGTGACTGAAAGCATTGTCCACACTTCTAATGGGTGAAATGGCTGTTTTTGCCCAAATAAAATGGAGAAATACTGGCTTCAAAAGAGCAAACCAGATGAACATAAGTCACTTAGTAACATTTAATATTTTTTCTGAAAATGCAAAAGAATGATCAAATATAGGATTTTTCACTTTTCTGTACCACAGAAACCCTGTTAAAAGGGATAATTAACAGCAAACTCACTAGACTTCTGTAAAACATTTTTGAAAAATGCTTATTTTTGAATCTTAGTAGTAGACATTACAGTGATATTCGTACTTAACATGGTATTTTTAGAGATCATTTCCTTAAGTATATTGAAGTAGTAAGAAAAGATAACAAGTGTGGGATTTGCTTTCCTATCTTTAAGTCCAATATTTCATTTTTCTTTTTTAAAATATTTTATTCCTGTTTATTTTATTAGTACATGTTTGTAATTCATGCAGTTTCCAATCATCTTGGGGAGTTGTTACACATATATATTACAGCTTTTATTTTTGTATCCTTGTGCCCTTCCCCTTACCTTCTCCCCCTTATCTGGTTCCCCAATCACCTTTTTCATACTCGTTGATACTATTTGTGTTAGCACATGCTACAACTTACAATGTTTACATTGATTAGGGTTATTAGGTTCTTATGCATGGCATATATTTATTTTTCTCATTTCCCCTTCCCTTCCCCATTTCCCCTCTCCTTCTCTTAGACCATTTCCCTATTGTACAAAATCTCCTGGCAAATTTTTCCCATTCTGTAAGTTGTCTCTTTATTCTACTGATTGAATCTTTTTGCTGTACAGAAGTTTTTAGTCTGACATAATCCCATGTGTTGATTCTTGCTGGTAATTCCTGTACAATTGAGGTTCTGTTTAGAAAATCCTTTCCTACTCTTATGTCTTCAAGAGTTTTACCTATTTTGTCTTCCTGGAGATTTAATGATTCTGTTTTAATGTTTAGATCTTTCACCAATTTTGATTTAAATTTAGAATATGGTGAGAGATAAAGGTCCAGTTTCATTCTTCTACAAAGAGATAACCAGTTTACCACTACCAATTTTTTAATAGACTCTCTTTCCTCCAACACAATGTCTTGGACATTTTGTCAAAGATCAAATAGCTGAATGTGTCTGGCGAGGTTTGTGTATCCTCCATTCTGTTCCACTGGTCTACATCCATTTTTTTTTCATTACCATACCATGTAATGTAACCATAGTATGTAACCATAGTATGTAACCATAGTATGTAACCGTACTATTGCTTTGTAGTATAACTTGAAGTCTAGTATTGTTATGGCACCTGCTTAGCTATTATTGGCCAAAATTAGTTTTGCTATATGGGATCACTCTGGTTCCATATGAAATTTAGGATTGTTTTTTATAAATCTAAAAATTTTGCCACTGGTATTTTGATTGGGACTGCAGTGAATCTGTATAGTAGTTTTGAAAGTATGGCCATTTTGATGATATTGGTTCTGCCTGTCCAATAGCAATGGACATTTTTCCATTTTCTGACGTCCTCTTCAATCTCCTTCAGAGCGCTGCCGTTTTCTTCGTATAGGTCTTTCACTTCTTTGATTAGGTAAGTTCCTAAGTATTTTATTTTTCTTGAAGTGACTGTGAAAGGCATTGTTTTCGTGTTATCCTTCTAATCACATTGATTGTTGGTATACACTAATTCTAATAATTTTTTGTGTTGATCTTGACTCTGCTACTTGGCTGAACTTGGTTATTGTTTCTAAGTAATTTCTTGGTGTTTTTTGAGTCTTCTATGTAGAGTGTCATGTCATCGGCAAATAATGATAATTTGAGTTCCTCCTTTCCTGTATCCCTTTTATATCTTTTTCTTGCCTAATTGCTCTGGCTAATGTTTCAAGTACTATGTTGAATAGCAGAGCTTAGAGTGGGCATCCTTGTCTTCTTCCTGATTTTAGGGAGAATGCTTTTAGTTTTTCCCCACTTATATGACGCTGTATATTGCTTTGTCAAAGATAGCTTTTATCATATTCAGGTGTCGTCTTTCTATACTTGTTTTCTTCAAGGTTTTATTCATGAAACATTGTTGAATTTAGTCAAAAGCCTTTTCTGCATCTCTTGAAATGATCATCTGGCATTTGATTTTTTTCCTGTTTATGTGATGTGTTACATATATAAACTTACATATATTGAACCATCCTTGCATCTCTGGGATGAAACCTACTTGATCATGATGGATCAGGTTTTTGATAATATGTGGCATTCTGTTTGCTAATATCTTGCCGATGATTTTTGTATCTATGTTCATTAAAGAGATTGGCCAATAGTTCTCTATTTCAGTTACATCTTTATCTGGTTTGAGGATCAGGGTACAGTGGCTTCCATAAATTATTTGGGGAGCATTCTATCCCTTTTAATTTCTTGCAGTATCTTTAGGAGTATTGGTGATGTAATATCCTTAAAAGTCTGTAGAATTCAGCCATAAGTCCATCAAGTCCTGGGCTAGTTTTAGTTGGTAGATTCTTTATTACTGTCCCAATTTCATCGCTTGTGATTGGATTGTTAAGTATATTTATGTCTTCTTTGTTAGTTTTAGTAGTTTGTATGTGTCCAGCTATCTGTCCATTTCTTCAAAATTTGCTAATTTGTTAGAATATAATTTTTCATAGTAGTTCTGTCCTCCAGATTTTGACAGTGATGGTTGTGATATCACCTTTGTCATTTTTAATTGCATTTATGTGAATCTTTCTCTCTTCCTCTTGGTAAGTCTTGCTAAGAACCTGTCCACTTTATTTATTCTTTTGAAAACCAGCTCTTTGTTTTGTTGATTTGTTTTATAGATTTTTTTAGGCTTAATTTCATTAATTTCACTCTCATGTTTATAATTTCTCTGTTTCATATTCCTCAAGTATCTTAAGATTTCTTATAAGGTTATTTATTTGGGCTTGCTTTTTTCATGTGAGCATTAATTGGAATGAATTTTCCTCTTAGAATTGCTTTCAAAGTGTTCCAAAGCTTTCATTTAGTTATACAGTCATTGTCACTAACTTCCAGATATATTTTACTTTCTTCTTTGATTTCCTCTGTCACTCATTGGTTGTTTAGGAGAATGTTGTTAATTTTTCAGGAGTTTTTGCCTTTTTCAAATTTTCTTCTGTCATTGATTTCTATTTTCATTGCACAGTGGTCGGATAATATGCATGGGGTAATTTCAGTACTTTTGTATTTACTTAAGCAGACTTTGTGGACTAGTACATGATCCATTTGGAAAAAAGTACCATGTGCTTCTGAAAAGAATGTATAATCTGTTGTAGATAAGTGTAATACTCTGTATATATCTATTAAGTCCATATTTTCAAGGGTATGTTTCAGCTGAAATTTCTTTATTAGCTTTTTGTTTAATTCATCAGTCTCTTTGAGAATGTGGGTTGTTAAAATAATCTACTAAGATTGTGTTAACACTTATTTGATATTTTAAATTCAGCAGTACTTGTTTTATGAAGGTAGATGCTCCAATATTTGGTGCATATAAGTTTATAAATGTTATCGCTTTTTGTTTTATTGTTTCTTTAACTAGTATGTAGTGACCTTCTTTGTCACTTCTAATCCATTTTACCTTGAAGTTTACCATGTCTGATATTAGAATTCTCACCCTTGCTTGTATATATGTATTCACTTGCTATCTTATAAATGGCCGAACAATTAGAACAGTTTACTGCTTATCATAATGTAGATTCTTTATTATAATTATTTTTGGATTTTTATTTCCCACTCTATTCATCAAATAAATCCAAAACCCTAAAGAAATACTTATATTGTTTTTGTTGTCATTCCCAGGCATAAGCAGAATGGATAAAAATTTCAGTCACCAAACTCATTTGCCTGAGTGTGGAGAGCGGCTGAGCTGGAGATCGGTCGGTCACACATGTGGGGCTAAAGCAATGCCAGCCCAAAGAACACGGAGACCCCGAGGTGAGCCAGACAAACAAATTGTTAGGCAAGTCTTTTCTCCCATTAAGAAAGGGGTTTCACCTGTTACCAACCTCTTGCTCATTGGATAAATGAATGCACTGCAGTCATTGGGCCGTTCATATTCTCCCATCAGGAAAGAGGGCTCCACCTGACCTCAATTTTCTGCATTCTGATTTTTATCTTCATTTCTTCTTCCTCCACTGTCCTCCCCCTGGGAATTTCAAGAGCTGTGCTGGACCTGGCACCCCAGTTCAGGGTCAATACAATAGTCTCCCCCTGGGAATTTCAAGAGCTGTGCTGGACCTGGCACCCCAGTTCAGGGTCAATACAATAGTGTTCCACCTTCCTTTTTTTTTTTTTTTTTTGGGTAACGGGGTGTCGACCTCAGGACCTCGCGCGCCAGGAGGCGCCCGTGCCGCTGAGCAATATCACCGGCCCCTTTTTCGTATGTGGGTTCCGGGAGTCGAACTCGGGCCCTCGTGCTTGCCGGACAGGCGCTTAAGCCTCTGAGCCATCTCACCGGCCCCTGTTCCACCTTCCTGAATCAGCTTTTACACTGTAAAATGTCCTTTCCATGGTTTATTTACTGTCACATTACTTGCGATGGGGTGTTTTTTGCTTGTTATTTTGCTGTTTATAATGTGCCTTAGTTGAAAGAAAGATGAAGTGGTATCTAGTATTCCTACATACAAGAAGGTTGTGTGATATGCCTTCTGAAAAAAATATGTAATTAGGTAAGCATTGTTCAGATATGAGTTATAGTGCTGTTGGCTGTGAGTTCAATGCTAATGTATGAACAAGGCTTTATAACCAGGAAGGAAGGAGCAAATTAACTCATTTTTATCATTTCAAAATGTGTTAAAGTAACATTGTTGTGCATGGTGAAGCTATGGAAAAGATGGAAAACAGGCTAAATTTGTGGATACATGGTATAACTGATAAAATAAAAAGGGCAATGAACAGAATTGTTGTGAGAATGAAAACTAAACAAGTCTACTATAACACTCGACACTTCATGACCAGTGCTGGCTACCCGCCCTGTTTCAAAGGGAAATATGGCATAACAAATGTTAAAGTTGCAGGTGGGGAAGGTTCTGCAGATCTGGAGGATATGGAAGAATTTTAAAAGTATCTTCTAAGTGTTATGCAGAAGCGTTATGTAAAAGAACATATTTTTAATGCTGACGAAACTGGCTTGTTTTACAAGGCTATTGGCAAAGTATCTCATACCAGAAGTGGCATTTTTGTGACTAGACAGTCTCAAAACTCATGCCCCAGACTTCCTCTGCAAGCATAGGAATATTAGCTAATTCAATACTGATGGTGACCTTATGGAACATAAGTGCATAAGATTTTAATAATTGACAAGATTTAGTTGAGATTTGGTTTGCAGGAAGCCCCTTGGCTTGGATCTAAAACTTACAGGAAGAATTGATAAAATTAAAAGGAAAGTAATTTGTCTTGAAGCCAGAGCAAAATCATCACTAATTTTTAAAAAAATGACTTCAAGTGTGGTAGAGTAGTATTGTCACTTTTTCAAATGAGCAAAAAGACTGAGGAGTAAAGATACCACTTTGAGGTGAGATACACATACAGCCTTTGCATAAAAATAAGCAATCTTAATCCCGTGTTGTTAAATATAAGATCCCTCACTTCCAAATAGTGGATTCTTGGAAAGGAGTTGTCAAAAGCTAGGGTGCTAGACTTGAAAAAAAAAAAAAGGAATGAACGTGAGCATGAATACTGTCACTGTTTCTATTTTCTTTGGCTTTATACCCTGAGTGGGATTGCTGGATCATATAATAGATTCATTTTTAATTTTCTGAGGAAACTTCATACTGTTTTCCATCATTACTGCCTCAATTTTAATTTTGATTCTCATCAACAATGTATAAGGGCTTCCTTTTCTCTACACTTTCACCAATACTTATCATCTCTTGACATTTTGACAGTAGTCCTCCTAAAAAGAATGAGGTGATATCTCATAGTGATTCTGATTTGAGTTTCTCTCATGATTAATGCTGTAAATCTCCTTTTATTCTGTCTGCGGGATATTTGTATGTATTTGAGAAATTGTCTATTTAGGTTCTTTGCCATTTTTAAAATGTCTTGTTTGGGGGCCAGGAATCTAGCTTAGTGGCAGAGCACCTGCCTGGCAAGCACGAGGTCGTGAGTTTGATTCCCGTATCAAAAAAGAAAAACAAAAAAAAACCTTAAAATGTCTTGTTTGGAGTTTTTGCTATTGAATAGCATGAGTCCCTTATATAACTGATACTAGCTTCATATAAAATCATGTTCCCAAAAGAGTTATCTTACTGTATTTATTTCAGCATTATTTACAAGAGCTAAGAAGTGGAAATTAGCTGAATATCTACTACAGAATGAATAAGAAAATGTGACACGTGGGTCTGTGCATAGACATATGCACACAATGATATTAGTCATCCTTTAAAAATATGGAAAACTTGACATTTGTAACTTGAATGAATCTGAAGGACATTAAGCTAAGTCAGACACAGAAAGGAAAATACTACATGAGCTCATTTACAAATTACTCTAAAATAATCAAAGTCCTGGAAACAGAATAGATGAGTAGTTATCACTGGTTAAGGGAGAGGAGGAATTATAAAAATTAGCCACAGGGTTGAAATTTACAGTAATAAATATATTATGGAAATGTAATGTAGGGGATGGTAAATATTGGTAACAAAATTTTATATTTGAAATTTGTTAAGGGAGATCTTAAATATTCTCATCACAAACACATAAAAAAGTAATCATGTGAGGTAATGAATATGTTTATTGGCTTGTTGCAATCATAATGTGATGTATATCAAAACATTATGCTGAACATCTTGAAAATGCACAATGTTTTATCAATTAAACCTCAAAATTGGAAGACATTTTTAATAAGTGCTGCCTGAGACTCACCAGGGCATACTTGGACACTTTAGAGTGAATTGACTTTATCCTTTGTATGCATATTTAGTAAAGTTTATATCATTCTCATTTCTACGACAAAATCAAGAATTTTAGTAGGTACTAGAATTTAGCAAGGCTTGGAAAATCTACAACAATAACAATAAGCAAACATAAAATTGTGTGTGTGTGGTAGGCCATCATATATAATTTAGTATTATACATGTAAACTTTAAGAGTGAGCAGTTATTTGCAAAAATAGATCTGTGATTCTATTTAAAGGGGTATAGATTTAAGTAGAAATACTTTTATATATACAGATATAGAGAATTATGGATACTCATATATATAAGCATCCCACATATTTATGCTTTATATTGTTTATGTATTAACCTATATAGTTCACACCTTTAATAAGGGGATGGATTGGAGGATAATTAAAATATATTGTTGTAAGCAAACCTAGCCTACTTCAATGCTCAATAGCTTCTATACTTAAACCTTTTAACTGAACTTGGTATGTGGTAAATAATAAATCACATTTATAAGCAATATTTTATTTAAACTATATTTAATATAAAGCTATGTTAGCTAAATAATGTTATCTAGCCTACCTATTTTCAGATTAAAAAAAAAACCTGGAATTTGTTTACATGCAGTTGTTAGAGTTAAAATGCAGAGTGCATTACAGAGTCAAACTACAAATACAGGCTAGTTCAAGTCCACACTTTGAGGTCCTACTATGCTATAATGCCTCCTCATCCAAGTTTGGGAGTTGGCATGCAAATCCTCACTTGAGAATCATTCATTTTTATTTAATTTGTAATAACTATGTAAGACTGTTCTGAGAATAATGTAAAATTATCTGACTTACATATTTAAGGAACACATAAGCATAAAACAATGTTCTTTTATTATATTTTATAATAAAATCTTACTTTGACATGGCCAGTGTTTTGAACAACATTTTGTAAATAATTTATTTTCTATTGAACTTTAAAAATAAGAATTCGGGGCCACTGAGATAGCTCAGCAGCATAAGCCTGGCAAGCACAAGGTCCTGAGTTCGACTCCTGGAACACACATGTGAAAAAAGGGCAAATGATATCACTCAGCAGCACGGGTGCCTGCTGGTGGGCGAGGTCCTGAGTTCAACCCCCTGTACCCACAAAAAAATAATAAGAATTAATTTTAATGCTATTTTTATTGCAATTCAAAACTATTGAATGTAAATGATAATGTATACACCATATTACAACCTAAAATACACCAAAGCATTCATCTTTCTATTTAAAACCCACTTGAACATAACATGTTTAAAATCCCCATTTGGTATTTGCAAATTAAACATTTCCAAGGGTGATCATGTTGTAATATTTCACGTTTTAAGAATTCATACTGTATAAAATAAAAATGAAAATTTTTAGAAGTGAGAAAAATTAGAAGTATTTTGTGTCTTTGTGTGGGTACCTGACACATTGTGCCACGGAAATAATCTTTGTTGAAATATAATTGAATTCTTAATAAATTTTAAATGCCTTAGTTATTAGGTTTCCCATCCTGATATATAACATCTCTTGAATACTTAGCCAATGGAGTGAAATTTAATTTTGTCAACTTAACTAGGCTGGAGCTGCCTTTACCACAATTCCCTTCCTTTTATGTTTCCAATTATGGTGAGACACAAGAGATTTGGGGAGGGGAAGGAATAGGAGAAATGGGAGGAAAAAAAGATGAATAGCCTTTCTCTCACATAAAATATCATAGACATGCAACCCCAAAACCTATAGCTATTTACAGACCATCTGGACACTTATCTTCTGGCAGAAATGTGAGTCTTTCTGCTCTGGTTTTGCATCTTTCTCCGGTCTCATTGACTCCATGGTCATATACATATTTATCTCAGAATAAAATGGCACCAAACTGTTATACAGGTAGCACTACCAACCTCAGTGTTTGGAGTTTTAAGGTGGTGAGACACTGGAAACTCTGTCCATCCTAATGAGTTTCAGCTTACATTCATAAGTCCCAAGTTTTCCTACTTTCTCATATTTCATGTCCATTTTCTGGACCACTTATTGTGGTTATATTTTATCTTCTAGTGTCTATATCTTACTATCAAGCTTTACTGAAACATGTAGATTTAGTTTTGGATGGTACTTTCTGCTTCTGGGGTACCATAGCCACACCCCTGTCTTAATGTTTATCAAATTATCTTGCACATTGTTGTTTTTCCTTTTGATTTAAAGGTATCGTGACTCAGGATTTTTTTTTGTTTATTTATTTTTATTGCAATAAATCCATACCTTAAAGACATATAATGCATGCATATTGAATGAAATTAATCAATTATAAATTCTGCTTATTGAAATATTTTGAAAAATTTACTGTTTTAAAGTAAAATACTTTAGACAAGTCTAAAGATGTCCCCAAGGACTCATGCATGTAATAGTCGTAAAGGTGAGCAGGTGTTTAATTATAAGGAAGCCCTTAGGTCAATTGCTGTTGTATTTAATAAAGACTATCTTCACCCCATACCATCTGTGAGTCCGAGTTTTCATTATTCGAGGACTATAGCTTTGTGCCTGAATACTTTTGAGAATTAAGAGTACAACAGGCTGTATCTCTCAACCCTAATCTAATGCAATCCTTGGTTTTATGCTTATGACCAAAGTCTGTGTTTTCAAAACTTGTTCTGTTCTACATCACATAATGCTTCAGGTATTGCTATTCTGATATTTTGGACAAAATGCAATCTCTCCAAGTATATCCTAACACCATGTCTATGTTATGAAGAGTCATATTGGAAGAAATAAAATGATTATATTTAAATAAGGCTTATATATAATTTTCAGCATTTAATATTTATAAAAATGATCATTAACAATTATTGTCAGGTACTATTTTAACAAAATGGAGAATAATGACTCAACAATTTATTATGCCTATATGATCTCATAGTTTAATTCAACATACACATACACAAACATACAGTTTATATAGTAAACAGGTTCATCCAACATTATGAGTTTTTCACAGGTGTTACCAGATCCTACTAAATTAAGTAATAGCTCTGACTACAACGCAGGCAATTTTAAAAATTGCCCCTCTTTTGTTTATGACCATATACCTGAAATACATTATACAAAGAACACAACTCTCAACATGTATAATTTTAAGAAATACTATTTAGAGTTTTCTCATTGTCTCTCAGTCTACTTTTTAATTTGTTATTTCTTTTATATGTATTGCATTCCAAATAATAAGTGAAAGAAAAATAAACAATTTTAAATCATCCATGTATGACATTATGTTGTTATAATTTTCATTTTGGTTATCCTTGAAATAAAAGTCTAAATGAATTTTAGTGATTATATTCTGTTCCCTACAATATCCATTCACATTTATCAAATGTGCAATATCTTCCAAGAGGGTTGGACATCTCTATTTTCCTAAGAGTTGTTAGGGCATTGATATTATGGCTAAGACTAAAGCAAATTGATTTAGAGACCTCAGAATTCTCAGGCTCTGGGAAATGCTTTTCATGATGATTATCCATGAAAAATAAACTGCCCAATATGTGTGTGTGTGTGAGATTACAGCGGCAATGCCCATTGCATGATTTTTAAAGAAACAGTACAGTCTTTTTGCATGAGCCTTCTGGATCTAGGTCATGACACAGTTAATGACTTAATATAAAGAATATCCACACTACCCCAAAGTTTGTGATATTTCAGAATACTGCTGTTTTTTTTTTTTTTTTTTTTTTTTAAACACCTGAATCAAACCTGGGACTTTGCACTTGCTAGACAGGCACTTGTGCTGCTGAGCTGTATCACTGGCCCAGAATACTGACTTTTAAATACTGCCCTTAGCAAAACTGCTATCATGCCTCTGAAATCACTTGCCATTATATCAGTTTTCAAGGAGCACTTAAATATTAGCATAATGAAAGGAGTATTTATTTCACATAGCAGTGCTTTCATAGTCTAATATAGTTTGGCATTTCAAAAGATATCACAAAAACTTCAAAACATATATGTCTGTTGATTATTATTTTTAAAAATCAATGATATTTTTAAGTAATTGGTAATATAACACTATGGGATATGTACTGTAGTATGATTAAAAGTGATTTTTGACTTAGTGTCATACCTTTCTGGCAGAAGATACCCTGGGTAAAAAGGATTTTTAAAACAAAAAAAAATTTCTTTAAAAAGCTTTTTAGTAGGAAATTAAGCATTAAATACTTTTGAAAAAAAATTGTAATAATTTCTCTATATAATTAACTAATGAGGTTTCTAAATTCAGTGCATCATGTAGTTTCTTGACATCTCCCCAACAATCCACAGGGCCATTTTCCTCTCATCTGTAGCTCAAAAATTTTGTCCTTCAATACTATAATTCTCATTAGTATATTTTAATTATAATCAATACACTATGGAGAAGTTTGAGATCATGGATATGATTTATTACTAATTCTGAAAGCATTTGTCTTAGTTTTGGCAGTTGTGCTGTCTCTGAAATGCCCATGCTTATTTGGCAGCAACCTGTCAGGGCCGTTATGATTGCTATATATGGGGGGACAAGCTGACAGTTCTTCCTCCATTGCTGGTAATCATATGGCTGCAGTATAATCACACATATAATCTTGTTCACTTCTAGCTTCATCAAGTAGGAACATATGTGGCATAAATATATTATATCTATGTGTATATATGATCAAACCAATATGCAGTTGTCAAGATGTCTATGCCGTAGCGTCTTGTTAATGTCCTGCTACATGAATCTATAGAGATACCATTTCTCATATTATGGTAAATTGAGTGATGCTTAAAAGCTTGTGTAGTAAAAATGATTTCAGAAGCATGAGAGGATTCTTTCCAAGAGTAATATTTAAAAAATGGTGATTCTGAAATACACAAGCTGTGCAGGAGGGTGGGGATTCCTTATATTATTAACAATGACCTGCACTGGATAAAAATTTAAATTGAGTACTCAAATGCATAGCTATCCTCTGATGCTGTTCTGGCATTTACTTATATTTAATTATTTATTTATTTATTTATTTTTTGGTACTGGGAATCAAACTCAGGACTTTGTGCTAGCCAGGCAGGTACTGTGCCACTGAACTACATCCCCAGCCCTTATATTTTAAAGCTCCTCATGAGAACTTGACCCTGTTTTTATTGATAAATCTTTTATTCTTCTCTCATGAGCTATTGAAGCACTGTGTCAGGTTAGTTTATTCTCAGTGAAGGGAAAGAAGATTCTCAAATCATATGACATTATTTCTTTCAATAAAAACCAACCTTTTCTTCTTTTATGCAATTGTATATCCTACATTTATATGTGTTTTTGTAGTTTAATATTCTTTCTTACTTAAATAATCTTTATAGTTTATGAAAGGCATGTGACGTGTTAAATACATCTTAAATGAAATATCTTTCTCATGTTATTGGTCAATACCCCAGACACACAACAAAGTAGAAATGTGCTGCCTGTTACAGTGATATGCTAGTATCTGGGCTGCCCAGAGAACAGAGAACTGAGACCACTAACTACTCTATAATTGCATGATAAGGCAGAGACAGAAAGATCCTCACAGGTGATAAGGCTGAGAAATGGCCAGAAAAAGACACTAATGTCTGGCTGACTGACTGCATGTGCATTAAATTAAGAGATAAAACTTGTCAGACAGGATACATTTTTTAAAAAGCTAAATTAGCTTTAGAAGTATTAAAGGTGACCTTATTAAGCATTTGACTTCAACTACAGAAAAGCATCTAATACCAAATTAAGTATTTCACCATGGAACATGAGGAAGAAAAACTAGAAAGATTTTACCAAAAGGGAAAATAATTTGACTAAAACTGAGGAATATTTTGTATCATAATATCTGCTTCAATATATTTGATTTAATTTTGTTGATTTTAGACTATTAAGAATGGATGGAGATTGTAAACCACATATATAAAAGCAATGGATGATATCCTAAGAGTGAATGGATATACAGTCTTAGGAAATATTACAGTGAGTATAGTAGCTTAAAATAAATATCACTCTTACGAACAAGTAAAAATATTTATCTTCCTCTCTAATTTATGAGAGGAAACTGGGGACTTTCCATATATGGTCCCCAAGCTTACTGGCAGTTATCAGTGCCTATATTAGAAAGAAATTTTCCCAAATGATCTATGTTAATTAAATGTCTTCTGTCCTTTACTTGAAAAAACATCACATTTTTTTAATTTTAAAGAGAAAAAAATAGAACAATATTTCAAAACAACATAATAGGAGGGTAACAATGGTTAATACATTTTATATTGTTATCTTTAAATTAGTTACTCAGGGTATAAGATATCGGCATTCAGTTGTCCAATCAATATTAGCACAAAACTTTCTTTTCAATGAACTAAGATAAATTACTAGTGTATCTATTTTACCAATCTTGTATATATATATTTTTTTCTTTTCCTTTCCTTCTTTTTTCCATTCCCCCATCCCAGTTTCTCCTTCCTTTTGAACAGTTTCTTTCTGTTTTACAATATCTATTGTACATTTTGGATCTTATTTATTCTTTCAGCTTCTCACACTAGGGAGACAATACAATAAAACATCACATTTGACTCAACTATTTCTCTTATACATCATTTTAATATTCAGTGTATATGCATGGACTTCATAATGTATAAAACAAAAATGTTTTTCATATTAAAGTCAGTACATATTACAGTTTTTAGAACTGAAAAGCTTGTAATATATGTGGATTAGTAAAATGGTTAATTTTCCAGTAAAGTAAAAGAATAAATTTGTAGGGGCCGGTGAGATGGCTCAGTGTCATAAGCGCCTGCCTGGCAAGCACGAGGTCCTGAGTTCGACTCCTAGTACCCACATAAAAAAAAGAATAAATTTGTAGAAAATATCTACAGTACATTTTATTTATGATGTAAATATACCTTACTATTATGAACATTTGAATTCTAAACATTTACTTCTATAGTAAAATTTAACATATTAAAACTTGTTTTTTCTATTAATTTCCTTTACTTAGAATGATCTAATATATATGTCTACCGTAATAAATATTTTGTCAGAAATTATTCTCAGGTAATATGAAAAAGGATTATGAAAAGGCAAATATCAACATATAGAGCACATTCTGTAGACTTTTTGAGGTACTAATTCATGCAATTATTTTTACTTAAATATTCACCTAAGTCAAATATTTCCCTCTCATATTATTAAGGGAATATGCCTCATTTTCTCTTATTAAATGATACATTTTTAGAAATTATATTCCTATTATTTTACTTATATAATTGCTACCATTATTTAATTGTTAAAGTATTTATATGTGGCCATAATGTTAAAAACTTAGAAAAATGATTGCTTTGTACGTCTGCATGTTTTCAGGACTGAAGCTTTTGGTATCAGAGTGAGGACAGCCTTTAATGTGCTCTCGCTTCTAACTTCCTATCTAGACCCTAATCCTGAGCGATGTGGTCAGAAGTCTTGGACCTACTTGGCCTTCTGGAGGATCGTGCTTCCAAGGTACAGTGTGAATAACTTTGGGCACTGCCCACCACTTTATTTCAACAGGAAGTTGTACTGATTGATATGAATATGGGGAATTTTGAAACTATGGCTTTACCTCTTCCTCTAAGAAATCAGGTAATAGTGAGCCTTCTGAGACCTTCCACACTTCAATTTACTCTGACAATTCACACGGGTGAATAGTGTGGAATAACTCGTGTCTTAACATGAGATTAAATATAAGCAAGCTTATTATTGCTACATCAGATGTGCTCTCCCATCATACTTTTGTGAATGATAAATTTAGTTTTATAATTTCCACATTTCTGAATATTTTCTTGAGTTATCAATTTTTACTGAACTCCTGCCCAGGAAAGCACTCTTTGTATAACTTTTTTAACTGCAATGTATGTTGATTACTTGTGGATGATTTCTTTCCTTCAGATTAAGGTTAATCTATCTAGCTATGATTTTTCTATTTGTATAGCTATTTATTTTCTCTAATAATAAAGCAATGATGTTTTATGATTAAAAGTATACTTGAATGTGTAGTTCCATGAACCAGTTGATATAACAATCTGACTGAATGGAAAATTAACCAAGCCCTCTCCACAAATTTTATCAGTTCTAGCATTGCTCAAATGTTGAAATAGATAACTTCTTCTGGAAATCAAGACAAACCTTTAGCTGAAAAGCACTAAAAATTCAAAAAACATGTTACATATTCCCAACACACAGGCTAAAATTCTCATTTGAAAGAAATGCATGGAAGAACTGCAAAGAATAGAAAAGTAGTAACAACAAAACTAAGAAGGGCAAGCAGTAATTCCCATAGCCCAGGGATGCCCAACCCACAGACTGGTAGCAGGCTGAACAGCAGGAGGCAAGGAAATACAATTTCATCTCTGTTTATAGCCACTCCCCATCTCTCACATTCCTGCCAGAGCTCTGTCTCTTGTCAGATCAGCAGTGGCATTAGATTCTCATAGGAGCACAAACCCTATTTGGAAATGTGAATACATGTTCCTCATGAGAATCTAATGCCTGATGATCTGAGGTAGAACTGACGCATGATGCTAGCACTGGGGAGCAGATGAAAATGCAGACTAACACTAGCAGAGAGATTTAACTACTCAGAGATCATAATAAATTAATTGATTAGCAGACTGATATTCTCATATCAAAACCCTATCAGTGAGCAGCAAGTGAAAATTTTGCTGCATCTTCTGGCAGGTTTATAGAAACCAGTGACCTGGTATAGTTCAATTGTACAGCTACATCCAGTGGCAAGTTTTAAGCCAGAATCCAGCACATTTATTTTGTTTTTGGCATGTCTATTATTTTATTTGCTACTTCTGTCCCTGTCTCTTTCCTGCACACTTTAGTTTTGTTAACTTTACAAGTTAACTTTAGGCATAATGTGTAAAAAACAAGTATGATTGTAGAGGTTCTTTGAAAAAAGGGAAAGACCCAATGATGAGACAACAGAGGACTCTAAGGTTGCCATCAAAAAGAAAGCTATATTTTAAAGAAAATTCCCAAAGCCCAACTTCAATTGTGGTTCATTTTAACAGATTATTCACATTCCTCAAGCATGCTTTGTATGATATAGGGACACCATCTGTCCAGTGAATTCATGAAACCTTCAAAACTGTTTTGGTACATGAAAACAAAGACCCCCCTATTAAAAGATTACTACTGGAGTTTTTCAAAAAAAACAAAGCATGAACACAAAAATAGAAATGATTATTGAAGGCCACAACTTCTTCAGATGTATTCATACTGAGATCATCATTCCTAGTGGCTAACTGTATTGCTAAATGAAAGAAGCCCTTTGCTATTGGTGAAATTATGTTGAGGAAGTGATTTTCAACTGCTGTTGAAAACAAAGCAATAATGCTTGTTTTGTGCAATGTACTTTTCGGAAGAATGTGCAAAAGGTTACGTTATGGGGACTTTTCTTGCCAACCAACATCACAACTGTAGAACTATTCAAGTCTTTGAATGATTACCTATCAGAAAAACAGAATTGGTCATTGTGTGTCAGTATATGCACACAGGAGCTGCCATGTCTGGACAGTTTTCCAGTTTCACTGCTTGGATTGAAGAAGTTGATTCTGAGTATGGACCTACACATTGTATCATCCACAGAGAAATACTAGCTAGCCAAAAAAAAATGTCATCTCAATTTAACATTTTTTGGGATGTGATTAAAAATTATCCAGCCTTATTAAAGTACAAGCCATTTTCTCAGGTCAGTTTGCACAACTCTGTGTGAAGGTGGACAAGGAGCAAATGTCACACATACAAGTACTGTGGCTTTCTAAAGTAGATTACTGGCCAGAGTTTTTGAATTATGAGAGCTGCTGAGGAGATTTCTTTTAGAAAAACAGTCCACACTGGCAGAGCATTTCATTGGCACAGATTGGGACAAAATTTTCCTACTCATATTTCATAATCAACCTGTCCAACAAATTCAATCTGTCACTTTGGAGGAGAGTGACAACTGTGTTCTAGTTGGGAGAAAAAGTGTCCGCACTCAAAGTCAAGTTGGAATTAGGGGCATGGTGAGTAAGCATTAGGCTTTTTGACATGTTTCAAACATTAGCAGAGATTTTGAGAGACTAAACCTGGGGCTTCTTTCTCCCCACTTGTGTATGAACATGATCTCAGCTTTTAGAAGTGTTTGGACATTATATTCCAAAAACAAAAGACCTCCAAACTGGGATGGAACTGCAATGCAATGCATTTATGAGTAGGTCAAATAAATTGAATTTGTGCTGGAAAAGGATCAAATGCTTGAGATCATAAATGGTAATGACTTTAAAAGTATTTTTAAGACAATTTCAAATCTACATATGTTCTAGATTAAAGTCAAAATGGAATATCATGAGATTGACACAAAACATTAAAAAGTCTGCTGCCATTTCCAGTATCCTATCATTGTAAAGCAGGATTTTCTGAAGTTATAGGAACCAAATGAAATTACAGAATAGACTGGACAAAAGCAACACGCTTCAGGTGTCACAGTCTCCTAACACCCCTACTGATTCCTGAGAACCTCTCAAGGCCCTTTTCTTCCTTTCTCAATTCAAATTACTTGGTATCATCATAATCGTGCTAATCTCTTCAGCAACTACACATCCTTTATCTCCCTCACTACGTGTGGCACCCTTTGGTATTTTGCAAGTATTTTTCTCTTCTTTTTTCATCCCAACACTGTATAAATCTAGCTAAAGAAAATACATCATGCCCATGCCACACCCTGGAAATTGACCAGTGTACATTCCTATTAGCACTATGATCTTTAGAGTCTGGCAATAATCACTCTTCAAGTTCTGCTTAGAGCATTAGAGACATTCTCCAACCCAATTCTCCAGACTTTTCCAAAATCCTACCACTAGCCAGATCCAAAGATTTCTGAACCACATGATTATGTTTACTAATAGCAATGGCCTGATTCTCTTGTCAATTTTTCAGTACTTGTCAACCTCTCATCACTGGGACATAATGCCCAATACCTAATAACTTAGAAGGAGATGTTTAATTTGGTTCATTGTTTCAGAGGATTCTGTCCATGGTTGGCTAGCTCCAAGGTAGGAATATCATGACAAAGGGTCAGGGTAGAGCAAATCTTTTCACTTCATGGCAACTGTGAATCTAAACAATAAAAGAACATCAGAAGTAAATAATGCAGGGACCTATTCAGTGCTCAAGGTCACATATCCATGACATACTCAAAAATGCCCAGAATTGTCATTTACTAATTCCCTAACTCTCAAACCAATCAATTTGACAATGCAGGTTACATATCACTAGAGTATTGGAATGCTTTGTTATTTAGATTTCATGGTAGAGCATGTAACTTGAAAGTAGATCTTTTTCTGTTTCTTTCTTCCCTTTCTTTCTTACTTAATTTCACTTCATATTATTGAAGTACATGGTAATCATATGGGACTCTCCACCCCCAAATCTTATGATGTGTTTTTATTTCTCCTCTGAACCTTATGCACCATTAATCAAAGAAGTCTCTTGGTTATTATTGTCTCACTCTTATGACACTAGGGCTCCTTCTAATAGCCACTGTAAAAAAAATGTAACATGGATGAATGATTGCATAGGTGAAAGAAATAACTTTTAGTAAGTGTAATACCATTTTTTCTTGTATTTTTGATACAATTATGTTACCCATCCTATTTGAGTGGCACTTGCTCATCAAAATTTTATTTTTACATTTCAAATCAAACTGAAAGAGCCAGGATGGTACCTCCACAGATAGACTGGCATAGTCTGTTTTTATAGAACAGAAAGGATCAGGAGGTTGTGGGTAGCAAATAACTTAGAAAATCTTTGGTAGAGGGTAGAAGAAATTAAGTGTTGTAACTTTCAAAAATCAGTTTAGAAAAAAATGAATTTTAGTAAATGAAACCACAAAGTTGAGAAGGAGAACAATATTGTACCACTCAATTGAAGCTCATGTTTATTACACATCTGTACCTCCTTCTGAGAGACACATAATTAGAATAAGCAATGATCACCAAATAAATTTTCAATGAGATATCAGTCTACCAACAGAGAGTCACAAGTAGTGATCCACAGGTTCTTGATAGCTTTAAATTCTCCTTTGGGATATAAGTAGTAAAACATGGTGTAAATATGGAAGGTGGAGATGACAGAACAACAATTCATCAGTTTTTCTTAAAATGTTACTGTTATTTTAGAATAGTCGTATTTATTCTTCAAGTCTTACTTTCATCATATCAACCACATATATTGACTTTTTCTCTTTTGTTTCTATTGCCCTAAATTTTAAGAGTGAAAATACTAATAGGTAATGTTTTAAAACATTTTAAATTTTAGAATAAGGAAAGCAAAATATATCAATGTCCAAAATATTTCTAGGGAAGTATTTTTGATTAACATGAAATATGCACTAATTAGCTGCTTTATGTTGGAAATATTGGATTTAACTACAAAGTTTTTTGTGGAGGGAGTCTTAGTAATATATAGTGTCAAAGTCTGGGAATAAAATGGTATTTATACTAAATATATTCAAATGTGCAATCAATAAAATTCATATGTTTTTTGCTACTATGTAATAACTTTTTTGTGGCGTTGAGAATTGAACCCAGGGCCTTGCACGTGCTAGGCAATCTCTCTACTACTGAGGTACACCCTCAGCCCTATTATTACATCCTATGGCAGAATGCTGCTCAGCCATTTATTTTTAATATTAATTATTGCCTCTTATTAAAATCCTCCAATATCTTATTCTACAAAATCAGTTTTTTCTAAAGAATTTGTAATATAGTAAGATGATTTATATAAATGATAGTATAATACTTGGTTTTTAGTCTCTAGGTATTTAGTGTAGTGTCTGTATTCTTCAGATCTATGAAATATGCATGTAAGTACTTAGCTCACACACAAATTTACTAAGTATATCAAAGGAGAATAAATTAAATATTTTAAATAAAACTAAAGCTTTATCATATTATAGGTATATAAAAAGATAAAAACATGAAATAAATTCCAATTGATTTTATATATAACCCCTAAACTCCATACCCTAACCAATAACATTCTAAAATTAGACTCTGTATCTAGCAGGTAACTTTTGCTGCTATTTTTCAATATCTAATTTTTTCATCAACTTGCTCATCCATGTATCATCTATTCATTCATAAAACAAATAACTTTTAAGATCCATCAATTATTAAAGGACCTAGGACAGATTCTGGGCTATAACTTTAAGCAATATATGGTAGTGTTTTTGTTTCAAATATGTATGAATTTTGAGTAGATATATTAGTTTTTAACAAAAGCAGCAATATTATGTAACAACCACAAAACTCACAGTGGTCTAATGAGATAAATATTTATTTTTTCTTGATTTGCTATGGGCAGCAGTTTGGCTTTGGCAATATTCAGGCTTGGTTAATATCCATTAGTATCACTCATTTTCTTGGCTTTCTGGCAGGTGAGCTAGTCTAAAATGACTTTAGGTAGGACAGCTTGTTTCTACATTATTTCATGTCCCACCCTTCTCCAGAAGAGTTGATTGAGGCTGTTATAATTGCCTAAGCAAGCATCCAGGACAAAGCTATCCTACCGTATGTCTTCATGGTGAAGGCAGAGGAAAGAGAGAGAGACAGACAGACACAGAGACAAAGACAAACAGAGAGAGATAGAGACAGACAGACAGAGGGAGACAGAGAAAGAGAGAGAGAGAGAGAGAGAGTCAGACAGATCATAAGGCCAAACACATCATAAGGCCAGTTTGAATGGCTCATATTAAAGGAAAGGGGAAATGTAACTCATCACTTGATGAAAAGTGCTGCAAAATCATAATTAAAAGTGTGGATGCAGGGTACAATGAAAAAAATGAGAGTCATTTTTGAGATGAAGTTCCCACAATAGGAGACAAAAATAAACAGACACATAAAATAGTATAAAAACCTTATATTTTTCTCCAGGTTCTGAGTCCAACATTGTCATTTCATCCAAAGTTTTCTCACTATCAATGACATTTTCAACCATTCATTCTTCGTTCCTATTTTTTCTCCTTCATCAAGAGTTTATCAAAAATCTTTGTTTTCCTTTTGTAGGATCCATGTTTCAGCACCTTATTTTCTCTTCCAAACTTTCGACATATACTTCACCTTTACTGTTAAATTCTAGCAGATCATTTTTGAGTACTTATATGTCTAACAATCTTTTAGATTCACATTTTCTGGTTCCAAATCATACATTTACATCTGAACCTTTGTAATATAATTTCATTCCCTGCTGTTCCCCTGACAGCTTTTATACTTACCTCCATATATTTGGGTGGAGCTTTTGACATGATTAGTTGACCACCAGTTTCTTTGACAGTCCATCCTTTGGTTTTCTAGTGCTTCTCATTATTGTTTGAGCACTGGTTATCAATAGATAGCTTCAATTTCTGTGACTATTCAACAATTTAAAGATATAATGAATCACAAGAAAAAACAAGCACATAAAATAGAATTAATTTGCTGATTTGGAAATTTATTTATTGACTTTACTCTTTTCCAAACATTTGATTAGATAGTATACATCCTACATTGTAGGATTAGTATGGTAAACATTAATAAGCCATACATTATAGTTACAGGTTAATGATTTTTAAATTTTTTAAATATTTTGGAAAAATTTTGCAAAAAGAATGAAATTAATTTTCTGGCTCACTTTGATTTTTTAAACATATATATATTTTCTACATAGTCTAGAAGTTAATTATTATGGAATAATGTGTCAGGTTATCTCAGAACATTTACTATACCTTACTTTTACTCCATCCATTATTAACATACCTGTTATATCTGGCAGAAACTAACAAATAGAAAGAAAAAGGTATTAGAAAACATGATGTTAAACTTTATGGTAATTGCTACATTATTATCTTAAGTTACACACCCGATTGTATGACATTTTAAAAGAAATAAACACTCATACCGGAAGCATAGTTTGTGAACTGTGCTAGTAATTCTCTAAAAGTTAGGTTTTGAAATAAACTCTTCCAAAGGTTTTCTAGATGCACTATATTGTTTATATTATATTGTTTATGACTAAATGTTCTGCTTCTGAGATTAAGACACAGATGCTCTTTTTCTCAGTTTTAACCATGCCTTTATCTATTTCTTACATCTATGATTTGTAGTAGTCGTTTTGGAGATTTTTTTTTTTTAATTTCAAAAAATGACAGGCAATGTTATGGTTTAGATGTAAAATATTCCCCTAAATTCTCACATCTTCATAACTTGGGTTTTTGGAAAGTAATTGGATCATGAAGCCACTAAACTCATTAGTGGATTTATCCACTGCTGAGTTCCACAACTGAATGTGTTATTAAGAAGCACAGCCTGCTTGGAAGAGGTAAATCACTGGAAGAGTGACCTGGAAGTGTGGATTCTTATCTAGGGCTTCTCCGTTTTCTCTGTGCTTTCTGGGTTGAGCAGCTTTTCTTCATCATGCCCTTCAGTAATATCATTTCTGCCTTGGAGTCAACCAACCATAGCCTGATTTCTCTGGAACTTTCAGCCCAAATAAACCTCTCTCCCTTTATGTTGCAGGTGTTGGGTATTTTCTGTCAGTAATGGGACAAAGACAAATACAGAAAATTGGGGCCAAGAAAATGGGTTATTTCTGTAACTATATTTGACCAAGTGTTTCAGAAGCAGTTGGGTTGTTTCACTGAAAGTGTTTGGAAAGTTTTGGAGATATCAATTAGAGGACCCTGAGAATGCTATAAGCAGAACTTAATGGGCAATTCTCATCAGAGCTCAGAAGACCAGAATCCTGACAGGATGTGAACAGTAATGGTCAAGCTCATGAGTTTTCAGTTGGGAATAAGGGCTGTATTGGCAGTTGGGCTATAGACTATGAATATATCATCTGCCAAAACATTGTCTAAATTTTTCCAAATTCTGAAACTATGTGAAGCTTACTTTAATAATGGCTGACAAATCAGTCTGGCAGAGGAAATTATAAGGCAGCCCAAAAGCCATATGGTGGCGTAGATACTGCTGCCTTTTTTCAGGCAGATGTATAATGAGAATCAGAAGCAAAAAGGAGATACAAAAATAAGGAAAATGTTCAGCGTGACCAGAAAAGAAAAGTTTGTATCATCTATGTTGCTCTCGTTGTACAAGCATACAGAATGCTAGAATTGTGGGGTCATGGAGATGCCCACCCAAATTGAAAAGGAAGGCCTATGAGGCCAGGCAACATGTCCCTGAGCAGGTGATGTGAGAATCTGTGAGAATAAAGTTGAAAGTGCAGTGGAGACTCCAAGAATTTGGGGGATGCCAGGAATGTAGAGCTTCTGTGAAGAATAGCTGCAGGTAGTGAGTAGAGAAAGTACAAGAAAGAGGTCTTGTGTATTGAAACCAGCAAGGCCATAAAATGGGGATGTCCAAAGTTTTTGAAGCTCACATTTTGCCAGAACTTTTCCTGGATGTTGGACATGGAGCTACAGGGTTTTATATTTGCCTTGCTGGTATTTGGTCATGTTTTGGTCTGACCATTTTATGTTCCTATTCCTTTTGGAATGGTGATATTATTTCTGTGCCGTTGTATGTGAAAAATGTATAAGTTTCTTTTCAATTATTTTTACAGAGACAGCTTAGAATTTACTTTGAGTATCAGAGGAGACTTGGACTTTTTTTAGAAATGCTGGAACTGTTAAGAATTTGGGAATTCTTAAAGATAGACTAAATACATTTTGCATAATGAAGTAGATATGAGCCTTTTGGTGGCTCAGAGTGTAATGTTATGATTTAGATCTAAAATGTCCCTAAGAAGCCTCTTGTGTTCTGTCTTAGTTACTTTTTCTCATTATTTAGACAAAATACTAGACATCCAAAGTTAAAGGAGTAAAGGTTTATTTTGGCTCACATTTTGCAGAGATTTCAGTCTGTAATGGTCTGGCTCCAAGGCAGGGTGGCATGGCAGAGGGGCATTGCAGAGGAGAAATAGTTCATGGTGGGAAGAAGGGAGGAAGGCAGAAAAACAGTGAAGTAAGAAGGAAGCAGCAAGCAACAGTCAATGACAATAGCAACTCTCTTTCTGTCCCTTGTATTCTATCCAGGCTACCTTAGGGCAGGTAGCATTCACAACTAAGGTGGGTCACTCTTAATCCTAGCATCACACCATGACTCAGTCTCAGCATCACATTCTAAATCCCAGCATCACACACTCTAGATCCAGCCATTTCCAAAATGGTCCATCTATGACTGCATGGGACTCTGGGGAGACATCTAGATATTGCTGCAGAATCTGACACCAAACTAGATGGAAGACTCTTCATCAAGGAGTTGGAAGTCAACTTTTTATTAATGCCAGTGGACTGGTAGGAACTATGAATTCCAAAACTACTGTCCCTGGCTCAGAGCAAAACAAAGGCTTATATATGTTTGTAAGCAGAAAGTATGAGAGCTGATAACAGGTTATTTTATAATTGGTTATGTACATTTCATCATTTGTTGTTAGGTAGTTTTATTCTGGGCAGCTTTTGTTAAGGGGAGCTGTTGATCATAAGGTGGCAAAGTGTAGGGAGGGAGCTGGGCTGAGCAGGTGAGTAAAATCAAGCATGTCCTTTGCTGGGCTAGTCTGTCCCTGATCAGAGAGTCCTTAAAACAAGATACATTTACAGGCTAGGTATAGCAGCCAGGCTAAGTTATCTCTGAGTTGTAAAAACGACGTAGTATTTTATGGCTGACTGAGTCTGACAGTCTAATCCTGAGATGGGCTGAGCCTAACATAGTGTCAGGCTGTTAGCCTCAAAACTTCTGCCACAATACAAGGTATAACATGCTCCAATGTGGAGCTTTTGGAATTTCGTTATATCATGGGGGGACTATTTCACTGATAAATTCATATCTGTATGTTTTTCTTAGAAGGTGGGGAAAATTTGGAAGAGATGGATCACTGGGCTTACTTCTACTCTCTTTGCTTCAGGCTACCATGGATTGAACGGTTTTCCTCCACCATACCCTTTCACCATGCCATTGCTGCTTTGGAGCTGGCCAACAATGGACTGAATCCCCTGGAACCATGACTTAAAATAAAATTCTTCTTTTGGGTATTTTATACCAACAACTCATATACTGACCAACTTATTTTTGTGTTTGATAGTATTAGAAATACTTATTTTCATATGGTGTTAAAAATCAGCTGTAGAAAGAAAGGCTGTAACTTTGTTTTATGTAATTATTTTTATTTGTAATTTGCAAACTGCGAGGAGAAATTAATACCTATATTAGTTCCAAATAATCATGAGGCATCATGCTAACAGAAAAGTGTATTATTCATGTGGCCTCAATACATACATGTGTTCCAGAGATTATAGGCCATTGTTTTCAATGATAGGATTTCCTAAATATTGAACACAAGGAAAAAATACAGTTTTTCTGACACTATCACCTGTTCTTAAGTACATTCACATACAGAAAACAAATACAATTCTTGATTTTGTATAAGGAATTTGACAGTTATACTAAAATCATTCTTGCTTTGAATTGCAGAACATTTCTAAGGAAAATAATTTTTAAAATTTTATGTACCTGTTCCTAAGCTATACATACATGAAACAAAAGAATAAATGAAAAACCTAATACTTGACAGTGATATTCTTGCATTCTTGCCAAAAATGTCAGGAGAGAAGAAAGGATTTAGTTGTGGCTTTCATTAAATTTTCAATAAATGAAAACATGAGAAGAGTCAATAGAAGAGGCTTAGGAGAACGTGAAATTAGGTTCTAGCATTGCAATAATGCAATGGCCAATATTGAACATCATGCAAAAAAATAAAACACTGTGTAGATGAGCATTTACTTATTAATTTTTTATAACATTAAATTTTGGGGCCAGTGACATGGCTCAGTGACGTAAGCACCTGCCTGGCAAGCGCAAGGGCCCCAGTTCGACTCCCGGAACCCACATATGAAAAAAGGTCTGGTGATATCACTCAGCAGCACGGGCTCCTGCTGGTGCGTGAGGTCCTGAGGTCGACCCCCGGAACCCACAAAAAATAAATAAATAAATAAATAAATAAATAAATAAATAAATAATTGAACTTTAATAGTCCCTATCAGTTAAACACAAGTATCCTATTCTTTTTAAACTTTTAATTAAACTGCATTTCCTATACATAATGTAACTTGGGATAGAGGTCTGAAGTAGAGTGTTTTACATAATATTAGGGTGCTGGAAACTGGAAGTAGAAAGTGTATGAAGGTTTTGCATTTGGTTAATAGCTGCTTAAGCTATTTTGGGGGAGTGCAATGCTTTAGGTGTATTTGTCCATTCACTCATTCATTAATTCATTCATTCCTTTAATCATTATTTCAGAAATATTTAGTGAGTCTACTGTGGGCAAGCTCTATGTACTTGTTGGTATCATTCTCATGGGTGTGAATATACTGTTCAAATAAATTTGTTTCTAAGTTATTGTCAAAGAGAGCTAAATTTATGAATGGCTATATAAAATGAATATGAAAATCTATATTTTGCAGAAAACATAAAATACTAAAACAGTAACAACATTGATAATGAAAATCAAAAATAAAAAGTCATTAAGATATTAGGTCAAAACTCTTGTGACTGAGGGATCTCTGACATAAAAAGTGTAATTGAAAAAACTATGTAATTGAACCATTATTTATGCTAGCCAGAAATGTACCAGGTCATGGGACAAGTTCCCATAACTAAAGCTATTGTATAGTGGTTGGAAAGATGTACTTTGAATCTACCTAAAAGTAGTTTAATAAGGAAAATATAGGGAAAGAAAGCAGAAGTTGTTTACACTGAACATACATTAGCTACAAATAAGAAAGTAGGAAAATGGACAGTGGGGAAAGGGTTGGAAAAGCGGGGCAGTCCATAATGAAATGTACTGGTTGTTTTTTGGATTGGTTAGGTTGTAAGTCAGACATAGTGGCATGTATGGTGCCTATGGCGTTTGAGTTTCACAATCAGGAATGTGAAATTGTCTTTGTTGATTTTGGCTTGGTCTTACTATTCTTAATGGATTAACTTTCTCTGTCTCTCCCCTCCTCCATCCCTCAGCCCTTGTAAATTTTCGACTGCACAGATATTTTTCTTTTATCAGTGGGTTTTCTTCACGGTTTACTCAAGAGTTCACTTGATATACACTTTCTGTTCATAAATTAAGATGCCCTAGTGATCTTCATATTTGGGAATGTGACAAAAATAATAAATGTAAAAACTAAATAAACAAAATCAAAATCAATGAGGATTTAATGCTTTCTCTTTTAATGCATATAAAAGAAACTATTCAATCATCTCAATTTTTGCACACTGACAATAGGCTCTTACAAATGTTGATAACAAAATAAATATATCTTCATTTGCATGTAAAGGACATTTTTGTTTGTCTGAATATAGTTTATTATATTTACTGGCTTTATATCGTGCATGTGTGAGAGAGAGGAGAGAGAGAATCAAAAAGGGAATATTTATATTTATTATGCACTTATTATGTATTTGTGAGCAGTATCTCATTTGATCCTCATAAGAAACCTGTGATACAAACAATACCATCAATTTAGGATTAAATATCAAATTTGTTGACTCCAAAGCTTTTTCCCTTCTCTTAGGAGATACAAGCTTCTCATTTTTCAGATTGAAGGACATTAAATTTCACACGGGTGGCTCTATGATTAGCAGTAAATTGGCCCTTAGATGAAAAATTTAAAAGTGATCTCTGAATCCCATGTAGAAAGATCACTTAAAATCAGTCATGTTGCTTTCTGGCAACAGTTAGTGAATTAGTTATATTTAAATAAGGAAAACAATGAAGCAGAAACTAACTTTTGGGGCTGGTGATATACCTCAGCAGCATGGCGCCTGCCTGGTAAGTGCAAGGTCCAGAGTTCGATTCCTGGTTCCAAAGAAAAGAAACTAACTCTTTGAATTTAAAAAAAAAAAAGATAGATTTTCAAATATATTACCCAAGCTTAATCACCAGTTAAAGATGATCTTGAGTAGCTCTATATCAGCAAGTTAAAGGATTTGCTTTAATGTGTCACCATCACACTTCACCTTAGACCCACTACCTTCACTAAGTAAAGCTAAGAAAGATATCTCAAATTAAAAAGAAACAAAATGCTGATAATGTTATCTGAATATTAAAAAATTTGGTCAAACACGTTAATGGAGAGTAAACAATGGGCATGGTTTATGTTTAGAAAGCTATGTACATGGTATGTATTACTAGTAATAGAAAAATAATTTGAGAACAAGTATTCTTAAGAAAGAGTGCATATATATTCAGTATAACTTGTTAAGCTAATAGTCACTTGGAGGTTTCCCTGCAATAAGAGATTAAATGTACTGAAATATGGCACACCAGACTCTAATATTCTTTGGGTATTGTTATTGTTTCGACTGAGGGAGATTCTTAGGAGTTGAGAGAAAAAAAGTGAATAAGATTATTGAGAGAAATTTAACCAAACAGAAAGTGATAGGAGAATTGTATGTTAATGTGTTCCCCTTTTGCAAAAGGCTCACATAACGTATTTACCACTGAAAAGTGAACTCACTTGAGAGCCATTTATGATGTGTAATGTCCTGTGTCCTTTGTTGGAGCATTGGATGAGAGGTTAATTGAATAGTGGCAGGGCAAGCAATCAGAGCCATACAAGATGATTTCTACATGATTGCTAAAGACACTACTTTATTACTAAAAGCTTTTATATAACAAGTATAATCTGAAATAGGCCTTTTAGGGAAACATTTATTCACAAATTATCAGAAGTATACAGAGTTTTATTACATAAAACTTCCTATAGAAAAAATTTAAAACACTGAATCAGTGCTGTAGGTCAGATAATTGATTAGTAACTTTAAAAATAATACATTTATTTATTCAATATCATTTTCTCAGCATCAGTGTAGTCCACTGATGTGTTTTTATTCACTTCGAGTAGATGTATTAAAGCTCAAACATTAACGCAAATATTTGTACTTTTTCAAGAAAAAAAACATTTCTTTTTTATTTATATGATTGTAGCAGTATGGACATATGTATATTTAATTTTTAGAAAAACTATTAAAACAGTAAAACTGCAACTTTATTAGAGTACAGTAACTATCAATATCTTGTTGTCTAATGTAGTCTTAAAATCTTTTTTCTTCCCAATTTAAATCAGTAATCACAACTAATTAAAAAGCCACTTTATGACTTATTTTTATTGTTTATTAGTATAAATTTAATAATTTAATTTTATAAGAACATTTATTATTAATTTTCTAATTCAGGGATTTTTTTTATTAAAATCTATGCTAGTTTTTGGAATGACACAATAAGGACATCCTAAAATCCCTTCTCTCATTAAAAAAAAGAACACTCAAAATTTGTCAATATCAGTTTTTATAACAATTTAAAAAAAAGCAGGGGGCTGGTGAGATAGCTCAGTGGCGTAAGCGCCTGCCTGGCAAGCATGAGGGCCTGAGTTCGACTCCTGGAACCCACATACGAAAAAAGGGCCAGTGATATCATTCAGTGGCACAGGAGCCTGCTGGCGTGCAAGGTCCTGAGGTCAACCCCTGGTACCCACAAAAAAAAAAAAAATGGTGTTATAATCCAATAAATATTTAGTTAAGGAAAATTATGTAATTTGAAAAAGAACTCTAAGTGTTGGGGTAATTTAACTTGTTCTATTCCCACGTTCTCCTCCTGAGCTCTATGGTAGACTTGAAAACTATCAGTTATGCAACCATGCAAGCTTTGAAAATCAGCATTCTTGCAGTGATAGTAGGACATAGAACAAACTTGAACCTATTCCATAAGCTTCGTGTCCAAAGAATTGTTATCATTTGGCATCTTTTCCAGGTTTCTGGAAAAGACTCAGTTCTGGGGCTTGTCATTATATGATCTGCTTCAGGGCTTACTCAGTGTGAAAAGCTCTATCCCAAGAATATTATACAAAAAAAAAAAAAAAAAGCATTGATTTAACACTTTACCTGCCTGAAGACACAATAATAGTTGGACAAATAATAATCTTCACAAAAACTTGTGAAGGAAAATCTGTAAAATATAATATGCACAAGGGCTTTAAACAGCTCTGGCATATTCCTAGGGATCTAGAAGGAGAGGGCTCACATGTAGGAATGCGTGCCCACTCACGAAAGGACTGACAAGGCCCCATTCCTTACTCCTGGCTGACCATGGAGTCCTGTGCAAGCAGTGGTGAAAAGTAGTGTAGTGGCAAACTCCTGGATGGTTCAAGGAATGCCAGAATATATACACAAACTTTCAGCACAGTACAGAAGCCTTATTAAATCAAGACATTCAAAGTAATCATTGTATAACCATTAGCTGATGACCACAGTCAGCACAGATTACAGTGGTCACACACAACAAAGAATTCAGACTTTTAAAATTACCTTAGGTATGTAATTAGACCAACAAAGGAGCAAAATCCTGAGTAACTGTATTGTTTAATTAGGTATATTTTTAACAATAAAAGAGATGTGCAAACAGAAAATGTAGATCTCATGTTCAGGAGAAAAAGTTAATAGAAACTGGTTTTAAAGAAACACAGATGTACTTTGTACTCGACAAATAGATAAGAGAATATGAATATTTTCAAAGAACTAAAAAAAACTTTGTCTAACAAGTTTTTTTTTTTTTTTTTTGTGGGTACCGGGGGTCGACCTCAGGACCTCGCGCGCCAGTAGGCGCCTGTGCCGCTGAGCGATATCAGTGGCCCTTTTTTCGTATGTGGGTTCCGGGAGTCGAACTCGGGCCCTCGCGCTTGCCAGGCAGGCACTTGTGCCGCTGAGCCATCTCACCGGCCCTGTCTAACAAGTTTTAAAGGAAATTATGAGACTGATGTTTCTCTAAATAGAAAGTGTCAGTCAAAACGTACAAAATATTAAACAGTGATCCAATATATTCTACAGTTGAACACTGAAATTAAACAAAACCCAATAAATAAATGAAATAATTGATATTTTAAAATGAAACATTGGTAGAACTCTATCATATTTGAGTGGGCAGAAAAATGAATGAACAAGTTAGACATAAGCCAATCAAGTTATCTATCAATATTAACAAAAAGAAAATAGAATGTGGAAAGCTAAAGAGACCTCAGATATGGGAGCACCTCAGAGTCTCAGGAGAAAAGTGAAGCATGGCAAAGAGGCCAGGGGAATATTTGGTAAATAAAACTTTCCAAATTTGTGAAGAAACATTAATATTCATATCCAAAAAGCACAATAAATTCCAAATAGGATACACTGAAAGATCTGTAACTGAACACAACACAGTCAGACTTTGGAAATTGCAGTTACAGAAAGTATCCAGAAAATAGCCAGGGAAAATGACCAGTCACACACAGATGATCCTCTATAAGATTAACAACTGGCATATCAGAAAACATCAGGCAGAAGATAGTACAATACCACATTTAATGCACTGAAAGAGAAAGACTGCCAAACAAGAAACTCTCTTTAAATATATAGAAAAAAAAAATAAGACATTCTCATATAAATTAGTAAAAACTATAGAGGTAAAAAAGAAAAGAAGGACAGCAAAGTTATTTTTTCCTGCAAGATTTTTCTCTGATTTAAAACGAGACTGCATTGACAAATAATTGTAATGCATAAAGATGTATTTTATAATAATAATAGCTTAATGAAGTTGGAAAGAACAAAACTGTATTGTAGCAAAATTTTCAAATATTATGGAAATTATATTTTATTAATCCATTTTGAATCTGGAGGATAATTACTTGGAAGACTCATATCTGCAATATGTTTCAAATAAGACACTTTCAATCATTATTAGAACACATATTAGAGGTAATACGTTTTTGCATCTTGATTCATTTGCATCAGAATAAAAATTTTAGAGCATGATTTGTTTTTTAGTTATTATATAGTTTTCAGTGGAAACAGTGTCAAGTATGAAATCTATGAGATTTTGAATCAAATAGCCAAGATACTGAATTCCTGCTTTTGTTGTTTACTATTTAGTATAGAACATTATGTAATAGACAAGTAAATATACAAAAACCAGAAGGTATTGAAAGAAAATAGAAGAAACAAAAGAATATGGAACAGTATAAAAACACTAACTGTGGGGGCAAAAAATTATACAACCTTTCAAAAGATTCTGAAGATATTGCCATCTTGTATCATTGTTTTAAAAACAATAATCTGTTTAAGAGGGGATGATGATATTGTTTATTTAGAAATACTTGCATATTAAAAAGGTCACTAATTTAAAGGATTGGTCTCAATGGGTATGATTCATTTTCCTGGAAAATGCACTTGTGTGTTTTCTTCTCAAACCCCCCAAATTAGAAGATGCTACATATGTACAAATTATTATCCAAGTTGTGATATCAGATGTAGCACTATATGTAAAGTAATTTGGAAAATCAGATAACTGCAAGGAAGATAATACTTTGACACTATTAAATGAATAAGTATACTTTGAGACCTCTTCATTATGAATTGCATTTGAAAGTCATATAAAGAGAACAGCCACAGGCAAGTGGAATGGTCAATGCTACTTGGAGGTGACCACAAAGAGAATTCCTTGTCTAACATCAAGGGTAAAGGGAAGAACTATTGGCCAAGGAAGAAAAGATGTTCAAGTATACTCACACGACCATTATAGTTTCTTTTCCAAAACTAACAATCTAACAGAGGGAATGCTAGCTTGAGATATAGAGATTAAAAGTGAAGAATTTTGTATCCCACATGCTATACTGATCTCTGTGAAGGTTAAGTAATCAGAGAATCTCAAGTATGCCCTGTGAAAACCTGTAAATGAAATTACCCAGCAGAGTAAAAACATTGATATTAGAAGAGGCAAAGAAAGACCTGAGTGGTTACTTGGTTTATCTTTGAATAACAGTGATGCAGTTTTCTATCTCTTTCATAGAAAACTTGAAATAGAATTTCTGATACTAGATGATAATTTATTTTCTGGTGTTTGTCATCACCGAATGGATCTGTCAGTGTGGTATGAGATAGAAAGAGTTGGGGAAATAAGGGCAAGGTGATTCTGTGGTATATGGCTGCAGGGTGAGCTGCTAAAGTGAAGATCATCTTGCAACCTTCAGTGAGATCCCTCATATCAGAGGGTGTTAGACTGGCTGCAAATTGACTTGGGAAGATATCTAGACACAGAAGGACCCAGGAAATAATGGTACATCCATTGAAAAGGAAGATTACTTTAGTTACCAAAAATACTACAAAATTTTCTTTACCTTTCTGAATTGAAGAAAAATTTATAATTTTGCTACACATGGATTCTTACCATATAGAACTACATATTAAAAAAAATGTGTGTAGGAAATATTTTGTCCTTGGAACTTTAGCTGGCCAGATCCAGAGAGTGTGCCTATTAGCTCTTTCCCTTCTCTGTTAGCTTTGTAAAGCTATATATAATGACACAGCTAGCTCACTGTCAGGTGGACACCTGGCTCCTGTCTTACCCGTGGAGTGATTCACTAATTGGGCCAAGCCTATAAGAAGTGATGCTAAAAACTTCTATTTAAGGGATGGTCCATTATGTAATTCTGTTCTTGATTTCAAGAGCCACATAATGAAACTCTCCTAGAAAATAATATAAGAAAAGAAAAAGAAGACTAGGAAGCTTCTCTTCAGTTGAAATTTTGAAAATATCAGTTTATCATTGGGAACCTAGGAAGATTGGTGGTAAATTTAATGTTTATCTCAGGTAAAGCATTAGAAAACTAAAAGAATATTACTTTGGAAATAATCGCCTCATTCTTTATATTCTTATTATTTTATAGATCTTATTCCTTTTGTATGTAACAATAAATATAGCTTACTTTTGACACTTAATCCTATACCTACATTCACTTCTTTTTTTTTTTTTTGTATGCAGGTACCGGGAGTCAAACTCAGGACCTCGTGCTTGCCAGGCAGGTGCTTATGCCGCTGAACTATATCACCAGCCCCCTACGTTCACTCCTATTTTTGTGTCTACACATTTTTATACCTGTACTTACATTTATTCCTATACTTTCTTCTCTTCCTCTTCCTATTTTTATATTTAAACCTAGGCCTCTACCTTTATATTTATCTGTTTTGAGTCTAAAATGGCCTTTAGGGTTTGGCTACATTTTAACTTCATTGTGAGAATTAGTGAAACTTGGCATATATTAGAACAACATATTTTTCCCACAGATTGACTTACACATTTACAATAGAAAATGGACTTTAAATTTCTTGTATTAAATATTGGAAAGTGAAATGTATTCTTATCTTATTTCCTTTTGCAGTTTTCATTATTTGATTAATGTGACTTACATTCAAAACCAGAAGTAACATTGGAGGATCTGATAAACTGTTACCAATGTCTCAATAAATGTATGATCTTTAGATACCCAGAAAATGAAATATATATGGAATATTAGAAACAAATGTGATAAAAAGGTAGTGTGCTACTTTCTACAGAATAGTCAATTTTTGACATACTTTTGTTCTTTTCTCTGTTTTGTATGCATGACTTTGACTGGAACAGCTACATATATATTGCATTTGGGCAGTTTTAATTTATTGTCATTATATTTTCCTTCCCTTTCTCTGTTTCTCAGATATCTCACCTCCCAGTAGCACAAGTGAAAGAGATGTAGTTGTACTATCAGAGGAAATTTAATGAACAGCAAATCTATCAAATTTAATTAATTTAGGTGCATGATAAGCATTTTTTTCTTTCTTTGAGAAACACATTACTGTAGTAAAGAATGGGGAACACACACATCATTTTTTAATCAGGCCCTGAATGGGTAATTTGGAAATAATAAACTTTGCATAAGCAAAGTGATTATAATTACAACTAAAGCCAAGAGAGAAGTCTTGTTTATCATTTGTAGATTTGGAACACATACACGTTTAGATTCCATTCACTTACTGAGATTGAATTTGATTTTCACATTTACTTTTGCAAATTTTTAAGTACTGGTTATAAGTTAACACTGATTAATAATAATTTCCAAGATACTTTATAGTATTTTGTTTATAATTTTGAAGTAAAAATTAGGTACAATAACTTGTACAAATCTTACATGTACAAATCAGTGGATTCTGACAAATACAATTTACTGGTGAATTCAAATGCTGCCAACATATGAAACATTTCTAACTCTCTAGTGAGTTCCCCAGTACTCCTTTCCAGTAAATTCAACATAGTTTTCCCCTTCCAGAAAGCCAAGGAAAACTTTCTTAATTGTCTTCCTCGTGGATTCATTTTTTCTATATTTGAATTTCGGATGAGTGTGGTGTACTCTCTGTATTCAGCTTCTTTCACTCTAGCCTAACGTCTGTGAGATCCATGTGGTTAGACAATCAGTTGTCAAGGAGGCCAGACAGGACAACAGTTCAAACTGAATGTCAAGTTTGATTCACTTATTATGAAAGCGCTAACAAGAAGCAAAAAGCAGTGCTAGCTCCAAATTATTCCCTCTCCATGAAACGACACTGAATGAAAGTCTGAGCAAGAAGAAGGGTGATACTTTTTCTATCTTTACAAAGGGTCATGACTGATGCCCACAAAACAAAAACAGGGTAAGAAAGTATAAAAACTCTATGTCAGGGCCGGTGATGTAGCTCAGCGGCATAAGCACCTGCCTGGCAAGCACGAGGTCCTGAGTTCAATTCCCGGTACCTGTATAAAAAACAAACAAACAAACAAAACTCTGTGTCATCACAGTTATATTGACACAGAGGTCTTCAGATTGAAGACAGGATGTATTACCTGGTTGTATTCTTAGGTTCAATTAAGCAGGACAATGTTGGAAAATGCGACTGTACAAGGGGAGTATGACCTAATAGTAATAGACTAAGGGAGAAAACCCAGAAAAGCCTGTCTGTCCATTTCTTTTTGGCATCTCTGTGCAGCACGCCTTCCTTAAAAACTCATTTTGGAAGAGCATCTTATGAACTATAATCAAATAAGGAGGTTAGAGAACTGCTTTATGATAAATTCTTAGGATGAAAAGTATAAAAACAGGGTAATATTTTCAGGTGTTATGGTTAATTTTGAGGTAAATGGATTCTGGTTCCTATGACTTGCCTCTGGAATGGGGAATTCTAATTTCTACAGATTTTCTGGTGTGGAAATGAAGAGTCACATGTTGAGCTCACTGGGCCGTCCCTTACCCAAACTTGAAGTCTCACTTAAAGTCCTAAACCTCATTTTCTCCAGGAAGTATCTTGTGACCACCATCACCCCTCTGCGATCTTCAAACTAGGACATACTAAATGTTTTCATCTGGCCTTCACTCATTATACTTATCTCAGTTTATTCAAATTATATTTACATGTGTTTTCACTAGTCTATAAATTCCTTGAGTGCTAAAATAGTGCTTCACATATTCTTGCAACAAAGCACGTAATACAATCACTGCCATCTAAAAAACACTTGTGTGTTGGGAAAAGATATGCTCACACAGGAAGGATGATCCCTGAAATTAACTGAGCCTGAAGTCCTAGGGAACTAACTCTTGTCTCTGAATTTGCAGGCTGCTTAACTTAATCCATTGCGACAGCTATAACAAAATATTATAGATGGAATTTACAAGGAAAAAAAATTTGTCACTCACAGTTCTGAAAGTTATGAAGCCCAAAATCAAGCTGCCAGTAGATCTTGTGTCTCATGAGGGTATGTACTCAAGGATGGTACTTTCACTGTCTTTCTGTGGTACAAGGGACAAATTCCTTTGAGACTCTCTTATAAGGGCAATTATCTCATGCATTAAGGTTCATCTCTCATGACCTAGTCACTTCCCAAAAGGCTCGTCCGTTAATGCCAGCACACTCAGAATTAAAGTTCAAAATAAGAATATTGGAGGCACACAAACAAAATGTAACACAGGCATTTACCTAGTTGCTTCCTATATACTCAAAGAAGGAGTGGTGGTCCAAAAGAGACTCCAGGCTATCAGAATCTGTCCGCATCATTTCCTCTACCTATTTCTCTATCTCCAACAGATTACAAGTCATGAATGGCCTACCTTTAATATTTGAATTCAGAATTCAGGAAGCTTCAGCATTGTTTATTTTTAATGATATTAGTATAGTTCATTACTGATAAGAATTTATCCACTGGCCCTTTTGCATTAGGTATATGGAGTAGGAAACAAAATTTAAGGAATTTTAATATTATAGTGACTCAGGTTCAAGGAAGAGAGACATTGATGTTGTTTATACAATTGTGATATTTAGAATAAGAACAATATTTGAATAAGATTTGAAGCATGTTTAGATTTTCTTCCACTATGAAACTGGACCATTTGACATTCTTATCTGTGTGACTTAGCTCTAAGTTTTAGCTCTAACTAAATTTTCTCCTTATAGCAACCATTGAAGAAAAACAAAGCAAAACAAACACTATGTTATCATTTCCCGAGTTCTTCCCTAGTCATCATTTAGTTATATTAACTTCATAAGCATTTTCAAAGTTTACTTTTATGCTTTTCTTTCAGCATTGCTTTTGCTACCATGACACATATTATTCTGTGCTTTTGTATTCCCCTTCTCTTAATGTTCTTTTAATGGGGGAGAGGACTAGGATGTGTTTGGATTCCACAATGCTTTCATATCATAGGAATTCAGCAAATAACACAAATGATTTGACATAAGCCAGAATATTTGCCTATTTTCTCTTCCAGTAAATTTAGTGTTTCTGTTTTAATATTTAGATCTTTGATCCATTTTTACTTTAGTTCAGTGTATGGTGATAGAAATGGGTCTAGTTTTAGTCTTTGACATGTGGAAAGCCAGTTTTTCCAGCATCATTTATTAAAGAGGCTGTCTTTCTTCCAGTGAATATGTTTGGCTTCTTTGTCAAAGATAAGGTAGCTGAGTGTGTTTGGGGAAGCGTCTGCATCTTCTACTCTGTTCCATTGATCCTCAGGCCTGACTTTCACCAGTACCATGCTGATTTTATTACAGTAGCTTTGTAGTATAATTTCAAGTCTTGAATCTCAAAGACATAGGTGTAGGCATAGACTTCATGAACAAAAACCAGACTGCATGGGAAATAGTACAAAGAATACACAATGGGATCTCACTTTATTAGAAATCTTTTGCACAACAAAAATAATCACTAACAGAGTGAAAAGATAAGCCACAGAGTGGCAAAAATTATAGCCAGTTGTCCCACAGAAAGAACTTCTATCTAAAACATATAAAGAATTGAAAAAAATCAGACCCCCCAAATTCAAAGACCTAATCCAAAAATGGGTATCTGAGATGAATACACACTTCTCAGATGAAGAAATACAAATGGCAAATAACTACATAAAAAAATGTTCACCATCATTGGTCATTTGAGAGATACAAATTAAAACAACACTGAGATTCCATCACACCCCAGAAAGAATGGCTATCATCAAAAAATCAACCAATAACAAATGTTGGCAGGGCTGTGGGGAAAAGGAACACTTCTCCACTGTTGATGGGAGTGTAGCCTGGTACAACCACTGTAGAAATCAGTGTGGAGATTCCTCAAAGAACTAGGATTAGACACCCCATTTGACCCAGCTATTCCTCTTCTGGGTATTTTCCCAGAAGAGTTAAAAACATCATACCACAGCAATATATGTGCACCCATGTTTATAGCAACACAATTTGTAATAGCTAAATCTTGGATACAAACCAAATGCCCATCAACCGTGGAATGGATAAAAAAGATGTGTCTTTTTTTTTTAATATAATAGAGTACTACTCGTCATAAAGAAGGATAAACTGGAGGCTTTTTTAGGTAAATGGATGCAACTCAAGACCATATTCATAAGTGAGATAAATCAGACTCACATGTGTAAACATCGAACTGTCTCACCAGTGTTGAGAAGCTGAATGAGTAAATGAGATCCAAAATGTACAATAGATATTGTGAATTGGGAAGAAACTGTTCAAAAAAAAAAGACAAACTGTGATGGGGAAAGAGGCAAGGAAGAAAGGGAAAAAGAAAAAAATAAGATAGTTAAGATAGTTATACAGCTAGTTTCTCTTAGTTCATTGAAAAGAAAGTTTTGTGCTAATATTGTTTGAACAAGGTAGCATGCCTATATCTTGTACTCTGAATAACTATTATGAAGACAACAACATACAATGTATCAACTATTGCAACTGTCCTACTAACCTGTTTTGTCTCTTTTTTCTTTCTTTTTTTTCTCTTTAAAAATTAAAAAAAAAACAGAATATTTGGACTTTGGTATGAAATGAGGAATAAAATGCATCTTTTTATAACAGAAATATGTAGACTGGCTCTTTAGAATAATTAATAGGCTAACCATTTTGGTAGAAAAATGATTTATCATCTTGTAGTACACAGACATTTAATCAAAGAAAGAATCAATTCATACATTTACTCATTCATTCAACCCATATTCATAAAAAGATTACTATATATCCATTATTACTATATATCCATCACTAATTAGGTTTTGCACCACAGAGGTGAGCAAGATAGTCTTACTATCATTCTAGTTGTGAAGAATAGTATTCAGTCTGTTAGAAAGAAAGCTGTGAGTGTTGAAGTACCAACTTAGGGATATATTAAAAAGATACAAAAAAGAACTTTGATTTAATTGGCAGAAGTAATTGTTTCTAGATACCTCCAAAGGGAAAAATTACAAGAATGTCAAAATAAGTCAAACTAGTTAATTCACTTCTAAGTGGAGAGGGTAGGAGGAATTAGAGAAAAATAGAATATTTCTTCATCAAAGTATTAGTGAAAAGGTACTCTGGGGTGCTGGAAAAAGTGTGGAGATCATTGTCTGCTATTGGAAGATGTAATGAATCTTCTGGGTTTTTATTTTGTTTTGTTTGAGTAGTAAGAGGGACAAATACAGAAGAACCATAAGAGATCTTTTATAAATCACTTGAGTGAAATTTCCTAGTGACCCAGGACCTTCTGAAGGGTTTTCTACAAGGTGAAGGGAAGAAAAAAATACCCAAAAGACTACCTAGATGGATGAAGTGGCATAGGTAACACCATCAAGGTCCCACTTCTCAACATTCAATAACAGTAGAAAAGATAGGAGAGAAAATTAACTTTCAGATGGTGGCATATGTGTGGGATTTTGTGTGAGATTTGGCAGTATTTAAACAGGAGTATTGCTTAAAAAATAGCAGAAAGTTAGCACAATCTGATGAGCTAAAAGCAGTCTGCTATTCTGTCAAATCCTTACTCCAAATTCAGTTTACTATGGCCTGTAAAAGTAGTGATTATTTTGAGAACATAAATAAATTATAAGACTCTAAGTAGTTAAAGGTTGATCAGGTGTCTTGTGTGATGGGAGCATGGAAGGTAGATGGATACATGCAGGAACATGTGCAAAAGCACATGAGAGAATGTAACAATATAATTTAGGAATCTTAGAAGCATTACTCAACCTTTTTGTGATAATAAAAGAAAGAAAAACTATTTATTGCAAACGTACTCTTTGTAAAATCTTGTGTTTTACATAATAACTAAATCATTCCTTTGGAGTTTTCTAAATTTGTCTTTAGTATCTGTAACAGTGGGAATACAGAATGTTTAATAAATGAAGAATGGCTCCATTTCAAGTGAGAAATTCACTTATGGCAAGACTCTTAGTACCTTCCTGTTGGTTCTCTGTTCTTCATCAGTTGTGTAATTCATTTAGATCAAAGCATAATCAGCACAGTCACCAGATTTTTAATTGATATAGATTTAGGTGAAAAGGGTAATGCAGTAATTAAAGAGAGGTCTTTAGGATGATCTATTGGGTCTGTAAGGAAGAGTTGAGATCAATAAATGCAAAATTAAATATATTTTATTATAATTTACTTTATCATTATTTTTAACTTGGAAGTAAAATGCCTCATTGTTTCACTACCTTGATATTTTCCAAAAAAGACATTAATATTTCCATTTTAACTAGGGACCAAGAGACCATAAATATGACATTTACATAAAAGTGTCAACTAAAGAGTCATGCTAAGATGAAAATTTGTATGAAAAAATTTTGTACAACTTTTAATCCACCTAGATCTAGGCTTTTAAGGAATTGCATTGTTGGTGATAAAGAAAGATTGGAAAGATTCATTTTGGAAGGAAGTCTTCATGAATCGTGAGTCCAATCATTTCCATGTACAAAGGAAGATAGGTGCCTCCTCCATATCTCAGACTTACTGAGATAGGCTTCAGGAGGATGATGGATTGTCTGATTCACATGTCTTGAAGTTGACACAGTGTACACTGACTTATACTGGTGAGTCTAACAGCAAAGAGGTAGGATAAATATTTCTCCCAAATGTTGAAACAAAGAACAGGTAACTGAGTTAGGCTCAACCTGTATTTCTTATATCTCATCTAAACAAAGGATGCACATGGCTCCCAGAGACCAGTGATGCACCAGGCGAGTGAGAGAGGAGGCCTTACTATCACTGACAATATCCAAGAAGGCTCCCTTTACTAAAAACCATAACAAAATAAACCAAGGATATCAGTGAATTATTTGAAACTGCTAAATCAATAAGCGACAAGAGAGAGGAGAGGTTGTTGCACAATTCACACATCCAGGGTTTCTAAAGAGCTCATTCTATGCAATAAATTGTTGCATTGACAATTTACAATTTGTCACAGACCCTTGCATCCATGCCCTTGGGTAATCCTTTTCCATGATGTTTCTGTGCTTGGTCACATGCTTTTTTTTTTTTTTTTTTTTTTTGCCAAAAACAATAATGGCATTGCATCCATTTGAGAAGTACTTTTTTCACTGCTGCTTGCATTCTCTCTTAATGCTCTTTTTAACCTGCCACATAATGGTATCACACCATTGAAAGATGAGACACACAAACCAGTCAAACTTGCTGTTTCAGATAACAGTAAACCCCAGTTCATGTACCTCTGTAGGCCTTCTGAGACCATTCCATTCCAACTGAGCTACTACATGACTTTTAAGTGAATCCATTTAAGATAAGATGATAAGATAGGATAAGATAGATAAGATGAGATATCCAAGCAGTAAAAGTACACAGCTGATCTGTTGGCTCCAGATGTAATCGAGCTGCTATTTTAAGGCACTAAGTCTTGAGATGTTTTGCCACAGAAAATGTTAACTCCCTCTCCATAAAAGTTTTTTCATGAAAACAAACCTTTAATATGGAATGTCTAAAAATTTAAGAATCAGCTCCTCTCTCACTACTAAGGCTTTTTAGAAAAAAAATCTTTAAATACAGTCAGTCTAAAAAAAGTTAAGAATCAGCTATTGCTTTAGCAGTCAAGTAAGAACTTTACTATACCTCCTCTTTCCTCTTTGTACTTTTTGTTATTCACTTCACTTCTAATTCAAGAGTGATAGGAAATGCAAAAAAGGAGGTGAAGAAATGGAGATAGAAATCAATGTTACTCCACTGGCTTAAAGTCTAGTTGCTGGAGGAAAAAGATTAGCTTTAAATCAGATGGTCAGGGTTCTGACTACTATGTAGCAGCTAAAACAATTACTTGACATTATGTTTGGAGATTTCCTGGATTATTGTGGATGATGTTTGTTCTTCTCCTTTTTGTCTCCATCTCCAACCCCTTTTCCTTATTTTTCTTCTTCCTCTTTTTCTTACTATTACATCCAAAAATAAGTTACCTGAAAAAACATGGAACTGTTTGTTTCCATCCAGTAGTAAAAAGAGAACTCTCTCTACACATTTAAAAACATAATGTTATTTTATAGTTATATGTAATGAAAGTTTTTCACTCGACATTTTGATATCTCAGACCATTAATTAGAAATCCAGGAACTGCAGAGTAATTTTATCATATGTATATAATGAATCGAGCAATTATGCTAGAACTATAAATGCAAAGATTATTAACTATTGGTAAAGTTATTTAAAAAGCTCTTGCTTTTTAAAGATTGTGAGTGAAGTTTCCTTTGTTTTTGTTTGTTTGTTTGTTTTGTTTTGTTCTGTTTGGTCGTCTGTAGCTCATCCGCTCTGGACTGGTGGCTCTCAGGCTTCCTTCCTTAGGAGATTCTTCATCATCTGTCTAATCTTACATGAACAACTTAATTATATGCAATGGTATTTGGCTACGTGGATTCTGTAAAACAAGGTTTGAGATTACTAATTCATTTCTACATGAAAATGCAGTAAACATAGAATGCTAACATTTTCATTATGAAACTTAGATGCCACAAACAGTTAATGATACAGAATCTCTCATTTTATATGCCACATTATGAATGCTATAAAAGGATATATTTACTTTTTGCCTAATTCTCTACCAAAGGAGAAAAAAAAGTGAGGATAACTTACCAAGTTAGGTTATTTATTTAACATTTAAAATCAAAACTGTAGAACTGAGCTTCATATCACTATAAATGTAGCTTACCCTAGACGTAAGTTGGGAGATTTCCTTGTTTGCAGAACTATATGACTCCCCTTTCTCCATATTAGAAAACTTGCTGAAGTTATCTGAATCTAAAAATGCATCTCTCTCTAAAAAATACAATCACTTTATACACACCTGTGATGAGGTTAGATGTTTTATTTTTACTTATAAATGTAAAATCTCAGACCAGATGTGATTTGAATTAATTCTTGACTCAATGAAAGTTGTTCACAGTTAAAATGAAATGTATGCTGCATTCTGCATAGTTTGTTATCTCAAGGTTTCACATTACTAAAAACAAGGAGAAAAATGACAGAAAATATGTTGTACTTGGTATAACCTTGGGAATCAATTCTAAAATTTGAAAGTCAAATTGTTGAATCATGTGCTTTTGTTATCATCCAGGTATTTCATATTTCATTTTTTGACCCAATGTTGTAAAGATAAATATCTTGTACTACATATAACATGGAACACATCAAATTTAACATAATTTGTAAAGGTTCTGCTCTCATTGTCTTTCACCCTTGTCTGTCCATGATCAAGTGAAACAATAAAAGGTTAATAAAAATGTATGCAAAATCTTATTATTAAAGTAATATTGTGAATGAGCCTGAAATACTTTTTGATGCACTTTGTCCATAAGTTATCAGTGAGAATGACCAGAGTTTTCTCTACTCAATGATTGGTGTTTTCTCAATTTGCTACTAGAAATGGTAAGGAGTAAGCAATAAAGTGACTACTAAAGATAAAGGAGTGTTGCAAAAAAGAGGGTGGCAAATAAGGTGTGTAAGTTTGTTAAATTGCCAGTATTCTTGTCATCCATACAGCAAAAGCAAAGCATCCATGTGATAAATAATTTGACTTGATACAGCTTTTAATATGTAGCAAGATAAAATCTTATATATGGAAAGAATGCTTATTCTTCAAATGCAAGCAAAAGATTGATCCCTAACATCATATAGGCAGAACAAAATTTTGAAGATAATGGAGGTAAAACATTCATTTACATTGATTGGAAAAAATGAAAAATTTTTATCAAGTTTTCATTTAAATATACAACTCTAGGAAATTCAAGGAATGTTTTATTTTTTTCTCTACTCTTGTTCTCACTAGTTGTCAGCTTCTAGGAATTTCTTATTTTGCAAAAGTAATGCAAGCCATCTTACTAATAATGTATTTAATTCCACTAAAAAGACAAATGATGAAAATAGGCTCTGAGAAGTAAAATTACTCACATATAGCTGATTCTGTATACTATAGGTTGGAACTTTATTGCCACCTAAGATCCATATGTTAAAAACTTGGTCTACCAGGTGACAATATTGGGAGGGGATGGAGCCATTGAGAGGTAGGACACAACAAAAAGTGTTCAGGTTGTTTAAAGGGTGACCTTGAAAGGGATTGTGGGACCCCGGTCTTCTACTTTTCTCCTTTGTGTTCTGGCTATGAAGCGAGTTGTTCTGCCCTGCCATACACTCATGCCTTGATGTGCTGCTTCATACAGATCCAAAGCAGTAGGACTGATTGATTTAGGGCTGGAATCTCCAAAGCTTTGAGTCAAAATAAACAATTTATGTTTATAAGTTTACATTAAGTATTTGCTATAGTAATAGAAAGGTGAGTAATAAATTGTGAAAAAATCCATTACATGGTCTATTTTGACCATATATAGGGTTTTCAAGTGCTCCTTAAAAATAAAAAATGTAACAGAGCATGCTGGCTGAGAATGCAGTGACCTAATCTGAGTAAGTCTTCTGTGAGATTAAAATATGCTTCAAATTCATTTTTATAAAGAATTATTAGCACTTTGTACTTTGAACAGTAATATTTATTTTTATAAACTCTGTATTTTAAATTGTCTTGCAGAAAGTTCACAAACAGAATGTATTCTATTGATTAGGTGGTTTAGTAATTATGCAGCAATCTAGATCATAACACTAAATTAAATTGGCAGGACTTGACTCTGAATTTCAAGTTCATATTTGGAGCCAACCACTTCCTCTTTTTTAAATCACTTCAAATTTAAGGCAGAGTACAACATAGCATGGCAATTTCTCACTACTTTATATATGAATATTATGGTTATGTCAGTTTAATTCTTAAGTAAAAATGATCAGAAACTGTCTCCAAAGAAATCATTTTCAAGCTATACAGACTGTGGAAATTTTACAAATATACTTCACATGAAGAGAAATGATTTGCTCTTATGGGCATTCAATATGGTAACTGAAAAACCTGTCAGTATATTTTATTATATTGGTAGAATATACGACAATGACTTTTGAATACAAACTATGTTCTTTATTGTTTGTTATGGCTTGTGTCTAGATGCCACCCCCCAAAGCCTCATGCAGTCATTGGTGGGGCTTTTTCAGAGGTGGCTGAATCTAGAGAATCTAGAGTGTGTGATCAATTCACACAATGCTAAGATTAAAGCTGCTAGGATTAAGTGTTGGTGATTACTAAATCAGTCCACTGATTGGTTTGGCACCACTCTAACCCTTGCACCCTGTATCCTGTAGCCTGGATACAATATAAGGGACAGAAAGAGGCTTACCTTCCTTGTTGTTTTTGTTACCTTCTGCCTGCCACAAACTGTTTCTCCTCTATCACCCTGACTTAGGGCCAGATGAGAATGGACTGAAACCTCTACAAACTGTGAGCTAAATAAACATTTCCTTCTTTAATTTTGGGGTTGGGTATTTTGCTTCAGCAATAAGAGAAAAGTAAATAAGTCAGAATTTAGTACCAGAGAAGTGGGGTTGTTGCTGTAACTATAGCTGACCATGTGGTTCAGAAGCCTTTGGTAATGGCTTGTGGGAAGAGTTTAGAAATATTCAGAGATGCTGGCTGAAAAAGTAGAGCTGGAAGGCCTTAGGCTGTATTTAATGGGAGATTCTGGTCAGAACTCAGAAGACCAAAAGATAAAAATCCTGCCAGTAAAGACCAAGCTCAGGAGGTTTCTGCTGGGAAGGAGGACTGCATTGGTTGTTGGACTTCAGATGATGTGTGTTACACTTTGGCAGAAAGTTTGTCTACATTTTGCTCATGTCCAGAGACTTTGCCTAGGACTGAGATTAAGGGTGGTGGACTAATTAATCCTATAGAAGAAATTTCAAGGCAGTCTAAAGTTGAGCTGGTGGCATGGCTACTGTTGGGGGCTTTTAGCAAGATTTATATTGAGAGTCCAGCAGATTGATTCAAAATATTGTGAGTTTGGGCAGAAAGGAAGTTCCAGTAAAGTTATGACCTGCAAAGATGGAACAGAGGAGAAATTGGTCCCTGAAAAGACTAGCAAGAAAAAGCCAAGTATTTCAGAAGAACACAACAGAAAGATGGCCTGAGAACATCACAAGAATCAGCAGGACTCCAGCCTTTGCAGCCTCAGAGTTGGTCAGTTGAAAGAATTGCTTTGAGAAGAGAGCCCTAGAGCACCATGTTCCAGAATGGTGGAGGCCTAGAGAATTTCTTCCTCAGGATTGGGTCCAGAGTGCTCAGTGATCCAGGCACTTGACCCCTACAGCAAAGAAAGATGGAAGCCTGGTTACTTCTCCAGCTGGTGACAGACCTTGACATCATCCATGTGGTTTAAGGCGCATGCAGAATGGAAGGTTTTTGGGGTCAGGAAGGCTTCCAGGTTTCAGAAGAAGGCCAGGGAGGCCAGGCAGTGAGCCTCTGAGAGGACAGTGTGTGAAGCTGTGAGGGTAAAGCCAAAAGTGCATTGGAGACACCAGAAATTTGGAGAAGCCAGAAACATGAATTATTTCAGGAAAACTGCAAGGAGGGAGCAGACCCAGCTGCAGAGAGGCCATGGATGCTACAACCACCAGCTACCACCCCCCAAGCCCTTTGGAGTTCACATCTTGCCACATATTTTTTTGGATGTTGGATATAGAACTTCAGGACTTAGTGTTCCCTCTACGGGATTTTGGACTTGCTTTGTTCCCATTCCTTTGTATCACCTATTTGTACCTTTTGGAATGATAATGTTTATCTTGTGCCACTGTATGTTGAAAGTGTTTAACTTTGTTTTCATTTGTACATGGACTCACAGATAAGAGTTTGTCTCAACTCTCAGAGGAGACTTGGGGCTTAGACTTTTTAGCAGTGCTGAAACTGTTAGGACTTTGGCAACTCTTAGAGATGGACTAAATGCCTTTTGCATAAAGGGATGTGTGTGAGTCTTTAGAAAGCCAGAGGCAGAATATTATGGATTGTGTCTAGGTGCCCCCCCAAAGCCTGATGTGGTTATATGTGGGGGTTTTTCAGAGGTGTCTGAATCTAGAGTGTGTGACTGATTCACAGTGTAATGCTAGGATTAATGGTGTTAGGATTAATGGTGGGTTATTAATAAATCAGTCTACTGATTGGTCTGGTACTGTCCTAATCCTAGTAGCCTGGATAAAATTTAAGGGACAGAAAGAGGTTTATTTTCTCACTTCCTTGCTTGCTTTTGATGTCTTCTGCATGCAATGAACTGTTGTCCTCCTCTGTGATGCTCCTCTGCCACTCTTCCTTGGATACAGCCAAATAAGGACTGCAACCTCTGTAAGCCAAATAAACCTGTCCTCTTTTAACTTTGGGTGTCAGGTATTTTGGCTCAGCAAAAAGAAAAGTAACTAAGATATTGCTCATACATTTATTCAATACATGTGTATAAACTCAGTTTTAAAATCATTGAACAGAAAATATGTTCTGAGAGATAAGACAGATAGAGATAATTAGATGATAGATAGGTAGATAATCGGTGACTTTTTGAATAGCAGCTCTACTTTCATAGCAAAATTGAAGATAATGTACAATAATTTTCCATATGCTTTCTGTTCCTACATATGCAAAACCACTTTCCTTGTGAACCTCTCTTCTTCAGCAGAGTAGTACATTTGTTACAACTGATGACACAACATTACTACTCAAGGTGCATATTTTACATAAGAATTCACCCATAGTGTTGTAAATTCTGTGGATTTTGAGAGAAGTATAATGACAATTATCTACTATTATAATATGATACTGAATAGTTTCACTTATATAAAATTCCTTTCTGTTCCACCTGTTTTCTCTCCTTTTTTTCTAACCTCTGGCAATTTCTAATCTTTTACTGTCCATAGATTTTTCCTTGTCTAGAATGTCATAATACTGAAATCATACATCACATAGCCTCTTAATATTGGCTTCCTTTACAAGTAATATTCATTTTAAATTTCTCCATGTCATTTTATGTCTTGATAGCTCATTTTCTTTTAATGCTTGATAATATTCCATTGTCTGGTTATACCATAGTTTTCATTTATCCATTATTTACTGAAGGACATCTACAATGCTTCCAAGTTTCAGAAATTATAAATAAAAATATTTCTAAAATTTTTGGAATGGACCTTTTGGGTAAATACCAACTAATGTAATGGTTACCTAGTGTAGAAGAATATGTTTAGTTTTTGTAAGAAACTTCCAAACTGTCTTCTTAAGTGGCTGCACAATTTTGCAATAAAGGAAAGTTCCTTTTGCTCATATCCTCAGCAGAATTTGGTGTTCCCAGTGTTCTCAATGTAGGCTATGTAATAGATATGTAGTGATACTGTATTTGCACTCTTTTTGTTTACATAATATTTTCCTCACGTCTGCACCTTTAAATTCCCAAAAGCACCACATATTTTTAACTCTCATATTTATTGTATGGCTGATTTGCATGTGACATTTTACCCTGGAACTAATCCTCCACAGATATCAAGCTATAATTGTACATTTCTAATTTCAAGTAGCTTAGACATGTTGACTAAAGTTTTATAACATGTGAGTAATTATAAATAACACTATTTAAAAATATGCAGAATCATATTAAAGCATATAATTGTAGATCTTTAAAAAATTGTGTGTCAAGAATTGTTTCTCTGAAGAAATGCATTTCAGTTATAATGTGAAGTTTTTTGTGAAAGTAAGTGAAAGTTGAGGGGACATATTTTAAGAGAAATAATATTCTTGGCAATGGAAGCAACATAGGCTGTGAGATACTGGACAGAAAAATTCCAGTGTGATGAGAGGATAGAGAGCGAGTAGAAGGTGAAAAGACTGAGCAGAATAGACAGAATATCCTCTTAGCAATTTCCACCTAGATCTTAGGAGAAATAAGATTCAGAGAAATTGAAAGCAAGAGAGTATCATACTGTTGGGGAAATGAGGTTTCCAGAATGCTATAAAGCTGATATAAAATTATATTAAAAATAAAGAACAAAGAAACATGGAATAAATTAATAAATGGGAGGCAATGCCATCTATGTTTTGCTTTCAAGAACAATAAAGCCTGGAACTTTTAAATAAAATGACAGAAATAATTAGTAAAAACCTCCCAGAATGGTGATATAATCCCAAACATGAAAGGGCAGAGGAGATGAAGTTATAGAACTTTCGTAAACTACTGGAAACTTACTTTATCAAAATTGAACAAAGATATTTGTCAAAACTTGCAGTGGAGGAATAAGTGAAGTATGTGTCATCTCTTGGAGTCAGTGGGTAAATCTCTTGCTATACTGTATCTTTAATCTCTTCTTTTTATTCTTTCTTGTTTGTATCAATTATGAAGCAATGTAAAAAATATTCTAAATGTTGTTTGAATTCATCTCTTTGTTTTCATCTCAAATCATGCTACAACAATGAATTCTTTATCTCATATTTGAACTACTATAACTGGTCTTTCATCCTGTATTTGTTAATCTAAGCCTATCTGCAAAGAAAAAAAAAAAAGCCTTCCCTTTTTATCCCAAAATACAAATGGTAAAGCACAATAAAAGCACTCTTTTCTTCAAGTAATAGTCTGTGTGGAGTGCTCTTGGTCTGAAAGCAATTATTTCTCATGCATTAATTTGGGACCCAGCCTCCTTCCTTCTTGCTGCTCCACAACAGTATCTATCTCCAGCCAGCAAAGGAGAAAGAGCTTAGAGGCTTCTTAAAAGCCGTGGTTTTGTTTCCTAGGCTATTGGAGTATTCAGGAAATTGTTACATGTGCCTATATCTTCAGTTTGTTTCTTATGTGTTTTCCTCCAGTAGTTACACAATTTCAGATCTTGCCTTAAAATATTTGATCCATTTTTAGTGTGTTTTTCCACACAGTGAGACATCTAACTCTTCTACATGTGAATGTCCAGTTTTGCTACTAACATTTGTTATAGAGGCTGTTTTTTCCTACAGTGTATTTTTGGTGCCTTTGTCAAAAATCAGATATAGATGTGGATTTTTTTTTCCCCTAAATCCTCTATTCCATTGACCTCTGAGTCTGTTTCAATACCAATACTATGTTGGCTGTGTTATTATGGCTTTTTAGTATATTTGACAATCATGTATTATGAGTCCTCCAACATTGTTTCTTTTATTCAGGATTGCTTTAGGTATTTGAGCTCCTTTGTGATTTTGTATGAATTTTAAGATTTTCTCTAGTCTGTGAAAAATAACAAGATCCAACTGAATTGTACATCAGTTTAGTTAATATAGTTATTTTAGTAAAGGTAATTCTTCCAATCCATAAACATGTGGAGTCTTTCTTTTAGTGTCTTCTTGCTTTCATTTCTTCAGGGCTTTATGATTTTCATGGTTGAGAACTTTCACTTCCTGTTGAAGTTTATTCCCAGATCTTTTATTGTTTTGAGGCTCCTGGGATGGGGCCTTTTTCCTGATTTCTTTCTCAACAAGTTCCTTGTTGCTGTATACATAAATTACTGATTTTTCTATACTGATTTTTATACTGTTGTTTTACTGATTCTTTTGCCAGTTTGAATTATTTTTTGGTGGAGTCTCTAGGATTGTATATGTATAAAATCATATCTTCTATAAACAGATGATTGATTTCTCCCTTTCCAATTTGTATCTCTTTTATTTCTTCCTTGTGCCTGATTCCTCTGATAAAATTTTAAATCCTACATTGCAAAACAGTTGTGACAATGAACATATTTTTTCTCTTTGTCTCTTTCCTGATTTTACAGAAAATGCTTCTAGTTTTTTTTTTTCCCATTCATTGATATTGGCTGTGGACTTGTTAAACAGTTTCTTCAGAATTTTTATTGCAAAGGGGTGTTTAATTTTATGAAAGTCACTTTTTGCTTTGCTGAGACAAAATACCCAACACATAAAGTTAAAGGAGGAAAGGTTTATTTTGGCTCACAGTTTGTCAAAGTTTCATTCAGTCCATAATTGGCTGAGTTCAAGGTAGGTAGCATGGCAGAGAGGCATCACAGAGCAGGCAGGAGGCACCAGAAGAGCAGCAGCAGCAGCAGCAGCAAGCAACAGTAACTGCATCAGCCCTCTTTCTCTCCCTTATATTCTATCCAGGCTACCTGCCTTTAGGGTGGGTAGCACTCACACCCAGAGTGGGCCTTCCCACTATCCACACCCAAAACTATGCCAAACCAATCAGTGAGTAATTGAGTAATCACACTCTCTTAATCCCGGCATCACACATTTAATCCCAGCATCAAAAACTTGATCCCAGTATCACACACTCTAGATCCAGCCACCTCTGAAAAGCCCCACCTATAATTGCATGAAGCTTTGGAGGGACATATAGACACAAGCCATAACTTCTTTTTTTTATCTACTGAAATTCCACTTCATCCCAGTCAGAATGGCTATTATCAAAAAACAAAAAACAAACAAACTAAAACAACATGCTCTTGAGGATGTGGAGAATAAGGAACTCTTATACATTGCTGATGGGAATGTAGAGTAGTACAGCCACTGTGGAAAACAGTATGGCGTTTCCTTTAAAAAACTATTTGTAGAACTACCATATGATTCAGCTATATAACCAAAAGAAATGTAGCCAGCATATAAAAAAGATATCTGCATACCTTTTTTGTGACAGTCTTCACAGTAACCAAGTTATGGACTCAAGCTAGGTGCATGTCAAAAGATGAATGGCCAAAATAATTATATATTCATATATACGAGCATTACTCAGCTATCAAGAAGAATAAAACTGTGTCATTTGCGGGCAGATGGATGGAACATATTAAGTGAAATAAGGTAGACACAGAAAGATTCATGTCCCATGTTTTCTCTCATATATGTAAGCTAAAACAAAAGATAATTTGAAAGTTGAGAGGATGGATAAAATTAAAACTGTATATTTGCTTGTATAGAAATTTCAGTTAAACTCACTAGTTTGTACAATTAATATGAGTTAATACTTATTTTTTAAAGTCCTGGTTCCTGAGTGACTCACATAGTTTCCATTCACATTTTAACTGCAAGAATTTGGTAACTTGCCTCATCTAAGACAATGGAGCCCAATGTAATAATATGTGTGGCATTGTGCCCAGAGGAAGACGACTCAGTTTTTGGTTATCAGGTGGTGAATTCGGCCTCACTTGTCTCGAATCTTGCTCTAATCCAAATAATTCTTCAAATTTTAGTAAAAATTATTTTAAAAATCTTAATTTATAAAACTGTTTCTTTGTTTAAGTATTTTAGTGATGTACACTGATTTTAGGACAAGGTTCATTCCTTTTTGTAGATACAGATAAGCAATATTTATCTCATTATCTTCAAAATTTCTAGCATAATTTCTTGCTTTGTTCTGCCTTTTAGATTATGTTGCAGATTTACTAAACTTCTACCTGTTCTTTAGGACATGCTACATTATTTCCTTCCTAAACTCCAAAATTTGGTCTTTTCTTTGTAAATTACACTGTATCTGCCAATTCACTTCACACACACACACACACACACACACATGCATACGCACACACACTGTGTCTAAATTTTCCAATCCCAGCACAGTCATCAATCATAAACCAGAAGAGGCACACATGCCTTTATAAGAAGTCTTAAACTGTTGAGGCTAAATTTGTAAGTCTATACATAACAGTTGCTAAAGAGTTATTGTTAGTCACAATCACTTTTGCTATAATGCATATTTTAAAAATATAATTTTGTTCCAACACAGTTTAAAAAGCTCAAGCAATATACATAGCTTGCATTCATGTGTGATTTTATTCCCTACAAATACTAGGTGAGTAAACAAAGCTACACTCAGCTGAACTGACCCATGTAATGAAGAAAGCATGTGCGTATGCATATGCTACAAACATCACCCAGTACCTTGATGCACTATGTGATGCATGAGCCACTGCCAACCACATCTGAGTTTAGAGATTTCCATCCAATATGTAACAATCCTCCTTCCTCCACTTCATAATGCCCAAACTCATACCCACTCCACAATCCAACTTTGTTGCTATTGTCTTAAGTATAATTCTATGTCTATTATAGTATTTACATATTTCTTAACCATTTATCATGTACAAAAATTGTTATCATTTGAATTAGTTACGTATCATTTATTTATTACATATATAACTTTGACTGTTTTGTACTGTAATGGACTGAATTTTTGGCTCTCTCTTCTCATCAATAAAAAAATGAACTCTAATCCCCACTGTGATAATTGTGGGTATTGGGCATTTAAAGTGATTAAGCCATGGAGGTGAAACCATCATGAATGGGATTGGTGTAAGCAGAAATCAAATAGCTAACTTGCTCTCTTTCTACCATGTGAGAATGTAGAAAGAAGACAGCTCCCTAAAAACCAGGAGAGGTGACACCAAGAACCCAATCCTGCTGGTACCCTGCTCTCACACCAACAACATCTGAAACTTTGAGAAATAAGTATTTATTGTTTAAATCCACACAGTGAGGGACAATTTCTTGTTGCAAATTTGAACTCACCAAAGCATGGTTGTAGTACTATCTTTCTCTCTACAGTTCATATTTTAAAAACATAACCAAATATATTATTCCTATTACTTTTATTTGCTTTTTAACCTAGATACTGTATAATAGTTGTTCATATCTTTTGTGAACAGTGTGATGTCTCAATACATGTGTACATTTTGTATCGTTCATATCAGGGTAATTACCACATTTATCACCATATATATTTATCATTATTTTATACTGAGAACAACTAAAATAATGACATTTTGCTATTTTGAAACATTCAATACAATAGTTTCAACCATAGTCACCCTACTGTAAAATAGAATACTATATTTTATTCCTCCTATCTAACTGTATCTTTGTACTCATTGACCAATCTCTCCATGTCATACCCTCTTTCCTCTCCTCCCCACACTCTGGCAAACAGTATTCTAATCCACTTCTGTGAGATCAGCTTCTGTAAGTATCTACCTGTGAATGAGATGACAAAGGACTTTCATTTCTGTGCCTGATTTATTTTCCTTAGCATAGTATTATCCAAGATTATTCATAATGCCACAAATGACAGCATTTCATTCTTTTTAAAGCTGAATGGTATTCTCATGCCTTATACCACATTTCCTTTGTTTATCTATTGATGGTATGATAATATATTCTGGTGTCAACCTGAATGAATTAAGAATCACCTAGGGGCCGGTGAGATGGCTCAGCGGTGTAAGCGCCTGCCTTGCAAGCGCAAGGGCCCGAGTTCGACTCCCGGATCCCACATACGAAAAAGGGGCCGGTGATATCGCTCAGTGGCACGGGTGCCTGTTGGCGCACGAGGTCCTGAGGTCGACCCCCCGGTACCCACAAAAAAAAAAAAAAAAAAAAAAAAAAAAAAAGAATCACCTAAAGAATTAGTGGAGCACAGTTCTGGATGTGTCTGGCTAATTTGTACGCTGTATCGACTGAGAAAGGAAGACTGATCGACACTGGATATGGGTGGTACTAACTGATAGGCTTGTATCCTAGATGAAATAAAAAGGAAAAGAATGAAGTCTTCTCTTTTGCTTCTTCAGAGGAGCTTCCATTTTTGTCATTGGCTTGGAAGTTCTTTTAGGCTTAGAACGCAGACTCTTCAGCCTTCCAATGCATACGCTTTAACATTCTGACATGGACTCATACCGTACTCTGCAGTAAGCTTCAGGCCTTCAATTTCTTCAGACTGGATTCTCTGGCTCTCCTTCATAGAGACACTGATACTTTTTTCTATCTCTGACTCTGCAGACAGCCACTATGAGCCTCCTTTGTAAATCCTTCATATATCATATATTATCTGTTTCTCTAGTGAATATTAACTGATACATATTTTGATACCAGGAGTTGGCAGTAGAACTTGGCATCATCCACATGGTGCTGGTTTTACACACATGTAGAATACAAGAGTTACTAAGTCATGGAAGCTTCCACCCAAATTTTAGAAGAAAGCCTGGGAGGCTAGGCAGTGTGCCCCTGAAAGGGCAATGTGTGAAGCTGTGAGAGTGAAAATGAAAGTGCAGGGGAGAGCCCAGTATACTGGAAAATCCAGAAACAGGGAACATCTGAGGAGAGCAGCAAAGAGTAATCAAAGCCAGCCCTTGAGAGAGGCCATGAGGGCTACAACAACTGGCAGTGCCACAGGGGCAGACCCCACAAGACCTTTGGAGTTCACGTCTCACCACAGCTTGCCCTGAGTGTGGTACATGTAAGGATGGGATTTAACAATTGCCCTGTTGGGTTTCTGTCTTGTTTTGGCACCATTTCTTTGTATCCCCCTATTCCTCCTTTTTTGGGTGGGAATGTTTACACTGTGCCTTTGTATGTTGGAAGTGTTTAACTTTCTTTGTTTAACTTTTAAAGGGACTCATAGAAAAGAGTTTGCCTTAAATCTCAAAGGACGCTTTGGACTTGGACTTTCTGGCAATCCTGAAACTGTTAGGACTTTGGCAACACATAAATATGGACTAAATGCATTTTGCACAAAGAGATCTAGGTGAATCTTTTTGGAGTCTGGGTAGAATGTTATGTTTTATATCTAGATGTCCCCCCAAAGCAACATGTGCTCACCTGTGAGGCTTTTGGGAGGTGATGGGATCAGGAGGGCATGATACTCTTCAGCGGATTAGTCCACTTGTGATTTTAAAGCTAACTGTGATGTTGGGAGGCAAAGCTTGCTCAAAGGAGGTGGGTAACTGGTGACATGACCTAAAAGAATCTATTTCCCTCCCACCTTCCTTGATATCTTCCTGTTCCTTTACAGCCATGCCATGAGTAACCCTCCTCTGCCATGCTGTCCTGCCTTAGAGCCAGCCAAATTGTGTACTGAAACCTCTACAAACTGTGATCCAAAATAAATCTTTCCTCTTTTAAGTTGTGGGTGTTGGGTACTGTGTCTCAGCAGTGAGAAAGTAACTAAGACAGATAGACACTTAAGTTGATTTCACATCTTGACTCTTGTGAACAGTACTGTAATAAATTTGAAAGTACATATATCTTCTTGACATAAGGATTAATTTCTTCTGAATATATGCTCATTAGTGCAATTTCTCAATTATATGATTATTCTATCTTTAATTTTTTGAGAAACTCTCACATGGTTATGCTAATTTACATTTCCATCAGCAATATATAAGATTTCCTTTGTCTCAACTTCTACACTTGATTTTTTTTTGTCTTTTTGGTAATAGGCAGTCTAATTGGGGCAAAGTATATCTCCTTATGATTTTGATTTGCATATTTCTGGTGATTAATGATATGGAACAATTTTCCTTATACATCATGACCTTGTCTTTTTTGGTAAGTTTTTTTCTCAGGGCTTTTGCCATTTTTCAATAGGAGTATGTTTCTGCTGTTGGGTTGTTTAAGTTTATTATTCTGCATATTAAATGCTTATAAGATATATACATTGAAAATATTTTCACCCATTATTCAGGTTCTCTTTACAGTGGGGATTGTTTTCTTTGCAACCATGCTCCACTTTCCTAACTATGCAGGTACTGCATTTCTGGAAAAACAAAATCTTTTCAAAGCTTTTACCTCCTGCTTCTCACTCAAAACCTGGCAGAAAGCAGCCAGAAGTGTACAAGCTAAAGCCTGACAGTTGGGCTGCCTTTGAATTTCTTCTGCCAGAATAGTTATTTCACTGCCCTTATCTCAGTCACATGCAAAATCTCTAGACATGGCCAAAATGTAGACAAATTTTCTGCCAGAGTACAACACAAATAATCTCAAGTCCAAATGCCAAGAAAATCCTTGTTCCCAACTGAAAACTGATGTATTTGGCCTTTACTGTCCACATTTCTATCAGCATTCTGCTCTTCTTAGCTCTGACCAGAAACTCACATCCACTTGGCTTGTAGCATTCTAGAGTGGCATCTCCAAATCTTTCTAAATTTCTCCAGTAAACCAGTTCCAAAGGCTTTTAATGATCAGATATGGTCACAGCAAGGTCTGCAATCTTGGTTCTAAAATCTAAGTGCCTTTTCTCATTGCTGAGACACAATAGCCAATAACCACAACTTTAAGGAAGGGAGGTTTATTTTGGCCATTTTTAATCCATGGTGATCTGGCAGAAATGGCATTGTGAAGGCGCATGTCAGAGGAATGCTGCTCATTCAGTGGCTACAAAACAGAGGGTGAAGGGATGAGTTGGGGAAGGAAACATATACTTCTAAGTCATGACTTTAGTGACCAGTCTCTAACCAGACCCCACTTCCTAACAGCAAGCCAGCTATCAGCTCATCATTTGACAATCTACTGATGACTATACTGCTACCATGATCCAGTACTCTTCCAAACACAGAAGGCTTTGGAGACACCTGAGATCCAAACCATACCACCCCTCAAAGTCCCTATTGCAGTGACCTAGTTGTCCAACAAGGACCCACCTCCTAATAGCACAGTTAACTATGAACTCATCAGCAGATTAATCAATTGATGAGTGTGTAAAGTCCCAATAATCCAATCACCTTCCAAAATCCTAAACCATAAACACATGCTATTTGGGGGACACATTTTAGTTCTAATCTACAACATTTTAAACTAGGCCACCAAAGGGCTAATGACCCTCATTATGTGAAACACATTCTGTTTATCTCTAAGTGTTACCAAAATCTTAAAATATGGTCATTACACAAAAATCTGAGTGAAAATCTTCTGTGAAACTCAAAACCAACTATCAGCTATGATTTCCTATAAAAATCAAAAAGAAATATAATTTTTCCCACTCTGTGGGTTTTCTTTTCACTCTGTTAGTAATTTCTTTTGATGTGCAATAACCTTTTAAAGAGATGAGATCCCAGTTGTTGATTCTTTGAAGTACTTTCTGTGCAGTTTGGGTTTTGCTCATGAACTCTCTGCCTACCCCTATATCTTCAAGATTTCTACCTACTTTGTCTTTCAGTAGATTTAGTGTTTCTGTTTTAATATTTAGATCTTTGATCCATTTTGACTTTAGTGCATGGTGGTAGACATGGGTCTAGTTTTAGTCTTCGACATATGGGGAGCCAATTTTTCCAGCACCATTTATTAAAGGGTCTGTCTTTTTTCCAGTGAACATGTTTGGCTCCTTTGTCAAATATAAGCTTGCTGAATGTATTTGGGTATGCATCTGCATTTTCTGTTCTGTTTCATTGATCCTCAGGCCTGTTTTTTTGCCAATATCATGTTGATTTTATCACAGTAGCTTTGTAGTACAATTTCAGGTGTGGGATTTTGATGCCCCTGACTTGCCTGTGTTGCCCAGAATTGCTTTTGCTATTGTAGGTCTTTTCTGTAATTTTAAGAATGAATTTTAAGAATGTTTTCTGTAGACCTGTGAGGTATATTATTGGTATTTTGATTGGCATTGCATTAAATCTGTATAACAGTTTTGTGAGTATGGCCATTTTTACTATGTTTGTTCTTCCTATCCAAGAGCAAGGGATATATTTCCATTTTCTGATAGCCTCTTCAACCTCCTTTTTTAAGGTACTGTAATTTTCACTGTACAGATTTTTTACATCCTTTTTTTAGACTGATTCCTAAGTATTTCATTTTTTTGGTTGTTACTGTGAAGGGTGTGGTTTCCCTAATTTCTCTTTCAGTGAGTTTGTTGTTTATATACAAGAATGCTATTGACTTTTGATTGTTGACTTTGTATCCTGCTACACTACTGAATTTGGAACTGTCCTTCAGATAAAGGACTTCTATCTAGAACATGTAAAGAACTGAAAAAACTCAGACCCACCCAAATTCAAAGACCCAATCCAAAAATGGACATCTGAGATGAATATGTGCTTCTCAGATGAAGAAATACAAATGGTAAATAAATATATGAAAAAATGTTTAAATTCATTGATCGTTTGAGAAATGCAAATTAAAACAACTTTGAGAGTCCATCTCACCCCAGAAATAATGGCTATTATCAAGAAATCAACCAATAACAAAGGCTGGTGGGGCTGTGGAGAAAAAGAAACACTTTTCCACTGTTGGTGGAAGTGTAGACTGGTACAACCACTGTGGAAATCAGTGTGGAGATTCCTCAAAGAACTAGGATTAGACATCCCATTTGACCCAGCTATTTCCCTTCCAGGTATCTTCCCAGAAGAATTAAAAACATCAAACTACAGCGATATATGTGCACCCAGGTTTATAGCAGCACAATTTGTAATAGCTAACTCTTGGAAACAACCCAGATGCCAATCAACTGAGGAATGGATAAAAAAGATGTGCTTTTTTTTTTAATGTAGTGGAGTGCTACTCAGCCATAAAGACGCATAAACTGGAGACTTTTGTAGGTAAATGAATGCAACTCAAGACCATACTCATAAATGGAATAAGTGGTCCCATATGTGTAAAAATCATATTGTCTCACTAGGATAAGAAGCTGAACAAGTAAAGACGATCCAAAATGTACAATAGATATTGTGAATTGGGAAGAAACTGTTCAAAAGAAAAAACAAACTGTGATGGGGGAAAGGGGAAAGGAAGAAAGGGAAATAAAATGTATGTATTCACAAGATAGTTAAGATATTTATTTAGCTAGCTTCTCCTAGTTCCTTGAAAGAATGTTTTACATTAATATTGTTTAGACAAGGTATCATGCTTATATCTTGTACTTTAAATAGCTACTACAAAAGTAATACGCAATGTATCAACTGTTGTAACTTTCCTACTAACCTGTTTTGAAACTCAGTTTCCTTGTTTGTTTATCTTTTTTCTCTTTAAAATTAAACAAAAAGAAATATTAATACTTATGATAATGAGTATAGTACCACAAGATAAATATTTCCATTCTAAAAAGGAGTAGGAAGGAAATTGAAAGGAATCAGATAAAAGCAAGACTGAAACCCAGCTGGACAAATATTAAATTCTGTATCTTCAAGGGTAGCATCTGAGAAATATGATGATATGTCATCTCTATATGTCCTAGGTAACCCTATAGCTATGGTCTTGCTGGTTGCAGCCCACAGATTTTCTTACTTTGTCTGACTCTCCTCACTTCCTGAAGCTTTCTCAGCAGACTTTCCACATTCCTGGGATCTCCATTACAGTAGGAATTACAGTAGTGAATTAATTCTCACTACTTCACAATTTACCTTGTGAGGTGATTTTGGAAAGGACTGGTTTCCCAAGTTTTCTTCCAAAAGCTGGTGGAAACTTGAGTAACTACACAGCTCTTGAATTTTGCATGTCTGCAAAACCAGCACCATGTGGATGATGCCAAAGTCTGCTACAAACTCAGGCATTAAATGAATCCCATGGTACCATTACTTCAGTGGCCTCTGAGTGCCTGAATGACTGAATTCTGGGAAACACTTGTCTACGTAGTCCTGAATGAGTAGGCAGCCTGGGGCTCCTTTATCAAAGGAGTCTTTTAAATATATTTCTACTTTATACCCTTGTAACTGCAATGTGTAGTGTCTGGCTAATTTGTAAGATGACCTAAAGTCATCATTCCTATTGTTCTGGTACAAAGTACTTCATTTCTTCTTCATTTGTTCAGCAACCACAAATTTGTTGTCCCAATTTTACATGTACTTCCTTTTAGGCCAAAGCGTATTTATCAAATCATTCTGGCCTCCTTTTTGCTCTTGATTCTCCCTGTGGGTTTGGCTAAACATAGCCAACTGTGTTCATGACAAAGTCTGAATGCTGGCCTGCTTTGAAATTTTCTCCACCAGATTGATTTGTCTGCCACCTTAAAACTAAACCTCATTCAAAGTCTTTGAACATGGGCAAAATATAGAGAAGTTCTTTGCAAATTATTCAGGATTCCAAAGATTTCAGTCCATACTTGTTTAGCTCCAAGGCATAAACTGCATGACAGAAGGGAATGTAGAGAAAAACTGTTTAACCTAAGCTAAGCCAGGAGGCAAAGACAGAAGAAAGGAGCTGGAGAAAGGAATATACACTTTCAGGTCATGCTCCCAGCGACCCACCTCTTCCAATCAAACTCTACCTTCTAACAATGCATTCAGCTATTGAACTGATGAATATAACACCCCCATTATCTAATCATCTTTCTAAAGCACTACCTCTGAACACATGAGACTTTGGGTGGCATTTTAGATCTAAACCCTAATGAATTGTAAATGGGACTATTTTCATGATTTCTTTTTTATGTAGTTACAACCTTGTTGCTTTTATTGTATGGTATTACACATGTCATTTTTAGAAAACCAAATAACATGTTAAACAGAACTGAGTGTAATTGAAAGAGCAATGGTTTTCAGCTTACTGAACACTTGGTCATTTTTGTCCAGGCTTGAAATGGCTGCAGATTTGTTTTCTAGACGATCCTTGAATTCACTGGAATGCCAGACTGTGCTACTCTCAGGCCTTCATAGTGCTGTTCTGAGAATATTATCCAAATAAACAACTGCTCCTCTTTATGCCCCAGTGTCAGGTAGAAGGGAAATCAGGGGCAGCTAAAGATCCTTGTGGGGAAAAGCTTTTTCTAGGTCACCTCGTTATTGCAGGAAGAGGATGTGAATCTGTGTGTCTGGGAATGTACACACTTCACGCAAGTGCTATGTCACAGTCTGCTACTCTGTAGCATCCTGCATTGTGGCTTTTCTTTCCCATATGATCTCAGCCACCATTCTTTTCTCCTGAGATTTTGTCAGTCACTTTCTTTTCAGTAGCTTTAGTTTTCTGATTGGTCAAAAGATATGATGGAAATATCTCATCAATAAGATTTCCTTTTCTTAGAAAAGCCTTTCATTTGTATTCTTACTTGCATTTTACCAGTGCTATGTCCAACCATCGAGATAATAAGGAAACAAAAATGTGAATTTAAGAGACATGGCTGACAACCTGTCAGATTCCAACCCATAAAAAGTTGTGATACCTCTTGTGGGGTGTCTGCCTTTCCCTTTTTATTTTTTTTTATTTTATTTTTTTGTGGGTACCGGGGGGTCGACCTCAGGACCTCGCGCACCAACAGGCACCCATGCCGCTGAGCGATATCACCGGCCCCTTTTTCGTATGTGGGTTCCGGGAGTCGAACGCGGGCCCTCGCGCTTGCCAGGCAGGTGCTTACACCGCTGAGCCATCTCACCGGCCCTGCCTTTCCCTTTTTAGTACACACTTATATATCAGTCTTTGCAGTGATTGAACCTTTTTAAAATATAAAATATTACAAAATGTCTTTTATCTAAGGAATGTAGAAAGTGAGACCTTAATGTCACAAATTTAAATTGAGAATAAACCATCACATTCTCGCTGCTGGTTGGAGTGGTCAGGCCACCAAAGCATTCTTAGAATCAGTGCTGGATCTGGAGTTCAGCCATTGGGACTCTTTCTCCTCATGGATGTGATCAGATGTGAGTTAAAAGCGATGTATCACTGTGTTTTCAGGTGAAAAAAGACAAAAGATAAAATGATGTTACAAATTAGTGGTAAAACATTTAAAATAAACTACAAGTGTTACATTTATAAGGGGAAAAATATCTGTTCACAAAGATGAGAAAATATCAAAAAATGAGTAAAACTGCTTGTATTTAAAAGTAATGAAAACAAAATACATTTTACTGGAAACAATGTGGCTGAAGTTGCATTGATATATTCTGATTATTGTTCTTTCAGTGTCGTATCCCTGACAGAAACAAATAGGTGTACATATTACAAAAAATATGAAATTATTCACATATCATCATTTTCATTCTGTTTGCTTAAATTTCTTCAGTTCCTGCCTGAAGACTTTGATTTCAAATGATGGTTCATATTTTATACAGTAGTACAAAATGTGAAATAATTTAAAGAAAAACAAAGAGGAAAATTGTCTTTACTGTTATTAGAAATCTACAATAAACATTTAAAAATACAGAAAAAAAGTAAAATGGAGCAATAAACAAAGTGTTAACAAAAAAAATCCACAAATGAGTCCATGTAGTGTCATGCTTACTCCTAAAATGAGAGCCAACCTGTCCATATCAGCTGGAAAAATAAAATAATTTTAGTGTCTCAAACATTCAGAGGCACTGCTATAACAAAGTCAGCAATATCTATATCAATAGTGTAGTTAAAACCTGAAAATGCATGTGTATGTCTGTGATTTAATAAGTTGTTTTGAATGAGCTCTGCCAAGGTATTTATGGTCTCTATCACATGAGAGGAGTCACTTTGAAAAGTACAATAGGTACTCTGAAGTGCTGGCCTCAGAATACAGTTTACATAGAGATTATGATTTAAACTTCTGCTTTTTCTCTGTACTTTCAAAAGGAGTGAGAATGGGACTGTACTATCACTCAGAATGTAGATACCATACACAGTAAGAATTTAACCAAGCCTAACCTTTATTTTTTTTTTTTTGTGGGTACCGGGGGGTCGACCTCAGGACCTCGCGCGCCAACAGGCGCCCGTGCCGTTGAGCGATATCACCGGCCCCTTTTTTGTATGTGGGTTCTGGGAGTTGAACTCGGGCCCTCGCGCTTGCAAGGCAGGCGCTTACGCCGCTGAGCCATCTCACCGGCCCACCAAGCCTAACCTTTGACTTTCCTGATTTTATTATTAATTTCTACACAGATTACAATAAACAAACTCTCATTTTTCTTGCCTCTTACCATTTGTTAAAAGACAATGATGCATTTTAAGCAGGTTTGTAGTTTTTCTGGTCAGATTTAAACTTTTTATCTTTTCCATATTGTTTTTCTACTTGAGTGATATATATTTATGGAGTAACAATGTAAGAATTTAATGATCTATACAATGTCCAATAATCAAACCAGGATAATTAATATTTCAGTCTCCTTACCATTTCTTTGTTTGGAGCTTGCTAACCTCTTCCTTCTACTTCTTAATTAATTGTGAAGTCTAATCACCCTACAGTCTATAGAACTCTAGGACATATTCCTCCTAATTGAATTTTTGTATCCAACTACCCAAGCACCCTCCTCTCCCACCTTGGTAGGTTAATCATTACAGTGACCTTTTTCTGCAGAAGGGACAATCCTGAAATGAAGGAGATTCCCCGAGGTACCTCTTAGATCCCCTATGTCTTCTGACTAAAGCTGATGAAAAACTACAACCTTTGATCACTGATCTTAAGCTCCTTGTCTGTAATGGACCATAACAGCACTTCTAATCCAGTGATGAAATGTTGAAGTAATGTTAATTCAGAATTTGTGTTTAGTAGAAACATTAAATTCTGACAGTTTCCTTACTTAATTACAAAGTCTCTGAGAAATGGTTTCAGGTCATATAGGGAAAAAGAATGAAGATGATAACATTTTGACTGTGTGTATTAGTATTTTTTCTAGGGTTCTAAGTGTTTCTTTCATTCAAAAGACTCTAGTCCCATGAAATGGTGTAATCAAGGAATTGCTTGAGGAACCAAAACTCTATTATGGTGGTTTAAATCAGACAGAGAGCTCACCAGATTTAAAGCTGACTAGACACAGAGCTTTTATACATATTAGGAATGAATGCAATAGGCTGTCCCTGAAGAAGAAAAATTACCCGGTAGTCATTGCCAAATATCTCTGCAGGTAAAATATTCAGATTACTCTTTGGTTCTTCTCCCTATTAAGGGGACACAGCTACATGTGTCTTTAATAATTTATAGCCTCCACTTAGCTGCAGCCAGGTTGTGATCTCATGATCTCTATTTCATTACAGAACCTCAGTATGCTGGCAGAATTTCTCATTGCTGTTTCTAGGCAATAGACAATAGCTACAATAATGATATTCAAGAATTAAAAGCTATAATATAGATCTCAAATATATTCTTGTGAATTTAGTGATTGTTTTTGTGGAGTATCTTCTGGACTCTTTAAAGTGTCCATCAACATTGATGGACTAGCATGCACTTTTTATATAGTTAATCCAATCTATTAGTCAAGTCTACTTATACCTGTGTTTATGTATACTCAGTATACTCAGAAACTGCTGGCATTTTAATTTTCTTTAATGCAGTCTATAATTGGATCCATATTTCAGTCAACAGTAAACTTTAGAGATGCATTTTACTATTTTTACTAATGGATTCACTTGAAGATCTTGTATCAATAAGTTTCAGCTCTACCAAATATTATATTCTTTCCAACTGATGCAAACACTTTTAGGACCTATTTCTATATATTGTTTCTTAGGGTTATGTCAATATAATGTGAGAAACAATGCAATTATTTTACCACCTGTTAAACTGCAACTTGGTCATAGTTTGTAATTCATCCTCTGGGGCCAATGGTACAGTACTCCCATCTCATTATAAGTTTACAGGCTTGCTCCTTCTGAAGATAGACAATCCTTTAAACACAAGCATTATAGGTTCTTCAGTCAAGGGCAGCCTCACTTTCAGAGACAGGGGAAAAGATTAATCCTATGGTCTAATTTTCAGCTCAATATTCAGAAATGAAAACCTTCCCTTGAATCTAACATAAAAGATCCTGTAACCTGGAAAATTCATCTTCATTGCAAATCAGCTATCTAGGAGTAGACTGGGGGCATGAATGTGATGGAAATACATAGTACACATTGAAACTCTTAGCTTACATGTGAAAATGTTGGTGGAAGTTGGGAAAGAGGTGATAAAGAGGAAATTATTAAATCATCTTATGTGCATGTACGAATCTGCCAAAATGAGATCCATTAATTTGTATAACTAATAAGCATTAATAAAAAATGTTGGAAAAAACCTCCAAATGTTAAAAAACTCAAATCAAATTGACCAGTCCATAACTGAAATGGCTGAGAGAAGGAAAAATATAGCCTCTCTAGAAGAAAATAAAAATCATCAAAAGCCTGAAATAGTCCCCACAATTTTCTATATACAATGCCTACAACTAATAAAAATTAACTTGGTAAATTGAACATATTTTTAAATGAAAATCCTAAAGTAAAAACAAGTAGCAAATACAAACAGAGCCATAAGCAATCCAGGGGTTGAAGTAATCAAATATGGATTTTTATTTTATTTAATTATTTTTGTGTGTGTGTGAGTAGCGGGGGTTGAAGTCAGGACCTCGTGCACCAGCAGGCGCCCGTGCCACTGAGCGATATCACCAGCCCTTTTTTCATATGTGGGTTCCGGGAGTCGAACTCAGGACCTCGCACTTGCCAGGAAGGTGCTTGTGCTGCTGAGCCATCTCACCAGCCCCAAATATGGATTTTTAAATATCCTATTAATATATTCAAGAAATTAGATGGCAAGATAGGGATTTCAGCTGAAAATTAGAAAGAACTTTAAAAGAATCATTTGGAAGTCTACAGCTAAAATATACATTATCTGAGATTAAGAAATCAATGGTTAGGATTAATAACAAATTAGATAAAGCTGAAGAGCAAAGTGGTGAATTGGAGGATAGGTCAGGAAAAAAATTCAAAATAATAAATACAATAACATGAATTCATCTTACACAAAATGATTTAAGAACACTGGGAGAATTGATCCTTTTTTCCCCACAGCCCCTCCAGCATTTATTATTGGTTGATTTCTTGATGACAGCCATTCTTTCTGGGGTGAGATGAAATCTCAGTGTTGTTTTAATTTGCATCTCTGGAATGACCAATGAAGTTGCACATTTTTTCATATGTTTATTTGCTATCTGTATTTCTTCATCCAAGAAGTGTATATTCATCTCAGATGCTGATTTTTGGACTGGATTTTCAAATTTGGGGATCTGATTTTTTTCAATTCTTTATATGTTCTAGACATAAGTCCTTTTTCTGAGGGACTGTGGGCTAAAATTTTTTCCCATTGTGTGGGTTGTCTTTTCACTGTGTTGGTGATTTCTTTTGATATGCAAAAGCTTCTTCATAAGATGAGATCCCAGTTGTTGATTCTTTGGAGTATTTTCTGTGCAGTTTGGGTTTTGTTCGTGAAGTCTCTGCCTACACCTATGTCTTCAAGATTTCTTCCTACTTTCTCATTCAGTAGATTCAGTGTTTTTGTTTTAATATTTAGACATTTATTCCATTTTGACTTTAGTTCATGGTGGTAGACATGGGTCTGTTGGTGGGAGTGTAGACTGGTTCAACCACTGTGGAAATCATTGTGGAGATTCCTGAAAAAACTAGGGTTAGAGGTCCCATTTGACTCAGCTATTCCCCTCCTGGGTATTTTCCCAGGAGAATTAAAAACATCATACCAGAGTGATATATGTGCACCCATGTTTATAGCAGCACAATTTGTAATAGCTAAATCTTGGAAACAACCCAAATGCCCATCAACTGAGAAATTGATAAAAGAAAAAAGATATGGTATTTTTATACAATGGAATGCTACTCAGCTATAAAGAAGGATAAACTTGAGACTTTTAAGCTGAAAGAGTAAATAAGATCCAAAATGTACAATAGATATTGGGAAATGGAAAGAAACTATTCAAAATGAAAGAGAAACTGGGTTGGGGTAAAGGAGAAAAGAAGGAAGGGAAATGGAAAAGTAAAATATATATATAAATATATATATATATATGTATATATATATATATATATATACACACACACAATAGTTTAGATAGCTGTACTACTAATTTCCATAAGTCCATTGAAAATAAAATTTTGTGTTTATATTGATCAATTTTTCATTCCTATATCTTGTAATATGAGCAACTACTTTGAAGATAACAATAAGCAATGTACTAACCATTGTTACCTTCCTACTATCTTGTATTGAAATTTTGTATCATTCTTTTTATGATTCTTTCTCTTTAAAATAAATAAAGAACACTGGGAAACAGAACAAAATATAATTAGAGTTCAGCACAAGAGCAAAACAGAAACAGAATAAAAGCAATATTTGAAGAGATAATAGTCAGAATTTTCCAAAATCAACAGAAAATTTAGGAAGTACAAACAACCCCAAAACATATCTTAGTAAAACTGCTGGAAACCAAATACTATAAGAAAATCTTAATAGCATCTGGAGCTATAAACACAGAAATAAATAAGTAAGCTATAAAATTCAGTTATTTCAGCAAATTGCTTTTCTAAAAGCAAGGATTACTGCTTAAAAATTTAAAATGTCTGCTATTTCTAGGGAGGATGATGGGGGATATGATCAAGAAGGGAGATAGGAATTTTTTTGGTGATGGCAATGTACAATTTCTTAATCTGAATAGTGTTTGCCTATAGTGGTCTTACAATTATGTACATGCATGTTGTGTGCATATTTCTGTGTATATATATATATATAAAATAACACTATGTGTAGTATTGCACAATAAAATGACAAATAGTGTATTTTTAAATGTTTTATAAAACTATCAACTATGTAACTAAAATAAATGAGAATTTTTTATATGGCACTCAGTAAGGTTTTCTAATACTTTGAACTAGACATGGATATTTATACCCCTGAGTTCTTTTTCTTTCCATACGTTCTTCACTGCATTATAAACAAGAAATCAACAGAATTTTACTGATTATTTTACTAACATTTTTTGTTATAACTATCAGTTGTTATGCATTGCATTTTTCCTCTTTATGATATTTGACACAAGTATCTACAGGTGACAGTTTTAAATGTCTATGTCACCACTACATACCCAGACAGCTAGTAGTTACTTTACAAACAGAAAATAATGGAAAATGTGAACTGAAGTAGGCGTCAAGAATCATATCTTTGGAAAATTATATTGCACTACCTTTAATTGTACTGTTAAGTGGACTAAAAGTAGATAGGGATCCTTTAAAGGGCAGAATGGAATTCTTAGTGGAAATTATTCAACCCAAAGCACAACTGATCTATTGGTCATGAAAGCAATCCATAACCACCTGATTGGTTTAATTTGTTTCATCTCCTATGGAAACTAAGTTTCCAATGCCTATTCTTATGATAAAATAAAATAATCTCTTTGCTGTTTTAATTTTCGTGTCTGCTTTCTCTAAATGCATGCAGAAAAATAGACTTTGCATCTTTTACAAATTAAGAAAAAATGCTGTTCTTTGCTCTCAGCTAAATCTAACTAAAAAAAGTGGGACTAGCAAAGTTTCAAAACACATGGTACTAGGTAAAATTGTCGATTCCTAGTACTCTGAGTTAAAGAGGAAACAATCACATGTAACATTTAGACATACAATAGGTTTTTAAATTGGGAAGGGTCATAAGATAAAAATTTTTAAAAAGCAAAAGCAAAGAGCAGTAGCAACACTGACATCAGTCAGGAAAGTCTTCAAGACTGATTGATTAATTTTTGGCAGACAGATTTGTCCATTTCACTGCTCTTATATAAAAAATGGTCTATTGCCAGGATGCAAGAGAAACCCTTCATTATCACCATGAGTCCTGCCTGAGTGACTATGTGAGTGTGCCTGCATTGATGAGTGGAGTATGTTGAACATTGCTCCATTTGCTGTTAAATTTCTAGGGATATAATGAGAAGCCTGACAGAGAATCTGTGATGCACTCAGCAGAAAAAGTGAGGATTGTTTAAGATATAGAGGAATTCTTCCGCCTGTTATTATTCTCCACTGATTCGGAACAGAAGAAATCTGTTAGAAGTCACAGAGGGAAATAGAAGAACTAAATTTCATTTGGCTTAAAAGTGTAAAAAAGTGAAGTTTTATTCACACAGAAAGAGTATATAATATCCAGAATAGTCATACCGACAGCAAAACATTTTTGGGGGATTTGTATGGCTGATGAAACTGAAGGTTACAAGACATGGTTAAATGGATATTTTCTCATATATATATAATTAACATTCATCTAAGATTGAAAATAAATTTAAGTTTTGGTTATATGTCATCAAATAATCAAAATATTAGCTCACAAATATTTTTATTTACATAAAATGCACCCCCATGCATATGTATCAGAAATAACTGAATAAGAAGGTAGATGGGGCCGGTGAGATAGCTCAGTGGCATAAGCACCTGCCTGGCAAGCGTGAGGTCCTGCGGTTGACTCCCGGTACCAACATAAAAAAAAAAGAGGGTAGATGTATGGAAGAAACAATTTTCTCTCCTTTTCTTCTTTTGTAGTTACACAGAAAGTCTAAATGTTTTGTTCAGTGTCTCCAGCACCAAACCTAAATTGAAACTGGTTGTATCATTATTAGTTACTTAAACTTTGGCAGTTATCCTAACTTCCTTATAGATCCAATTTGTAATAGGAAATATTGGTAGCTAATATTGTAATGTCCTTTAGCAATTATTGTAATGGTTGAACAATTAAATGCATACAAAACACTTAACTGTGCTTTTAGTGCATGTATGCCAGCCCTTGCCTCTGCATAGAACCAAAGCTTGGTTACTTACACAAATAAATGTGGTTGATCTAGCTACCCTCCATAGATAACGAGAAGATTTCTTGATTAAATATTTTAGAAAAAATCTAGCTTTAATACATCCTAGTAACATTCAAATAAACTTTAGGAGGCACAGCCAACTAATAAACAGCAAGGTTATAACATAACTTTTCCAGCAATCCAATATGTACCAGGATACAGCTCCCTCTGTCATTATATTAGAAATGTCTTCTCACTCAGAGAACATACAGTTTCCTCCTAGTCAGAAGATATGAGCCACTTCAACAAAAGTTCTTTGATTTCAAAGTGTCTTTATGAGAAGTGACTGTTTCATATTGGATCCACTGAGCTATTAAATAACTTTAATTAACTTGTTGAAAGAAATGTTCGCCAAGCCCACAGTGAAATAAGTCTTCAAGTGGCAATTTGTCTAAAAAAATAAAAGCTGGTAAAACACCCTGGGCACCAAAGTATTTACTAGGATCCAACATTTCAGACATTTATATGTAATAATACGTGAATAGACTTATTCAACCTAGCACTTTAACATATAACCAAAGGACAAGATAAGCAACAGAACCATGTTCTACATATCACGGATTCTCATATATCCCAAAGCTGTACTGTCCAGTTTGGTACAGTCTCTGAGCACATTAAAAAATGGCCAGGCCAAATGAGCAGTGTTCTAAGTATAAAATACACATTCAATTTTCGACAGCATTCTGAAAAGAACAATGTAGAAAAAAGCTCAGTAAGTTTTCATACATATTACATGATGAAATAATAATTTGACCATACTGGATTAAGTAAAATGTTACAATTCACTTTAATTATTTTTTAAATATGGCTACTATTAAATTTAAAATTTCATATATGGCTATCAGTACTGCTTCAGAGGATAAAAAGTAGATTCTAGTATCAATTACCATTTCTCCTTCGCTTGAGAAGTTAAAGCAATGCTAAAACATTAGAACTAAGAAGATAGTTTTAATATGTGATTCTTTAATTCTGTTCCTCTAACCTAGAAAGATTTTCTTCAATATTTTGTATATTTACACTACCTTTAAAAGTTCATCCTCTTTTGTGCAAAATAGGTAAAAAATGTGTTTTAAACCTTTACTGGCAGAACAGTTTCCTACTTAAAACAGAAACCGAAACCCCATTCTCTCTATTGAGGAGTATTCTCATACATTTATAAAATAATAGTAAAATTCCCCTTATACGTGGAAATAAATAATTTTTTTTTGAGTCAGGGTCTCTCTTTCTAGTTCAGGCTGGCACTGAACTCTTTATATAGTCCAGGCTAGCCTCAAACTCATGGTGATCCTTCTGCCTCACCCTCCCGAGTGCTGGGATTACAGGGATGTGCCACCATGCCTGGCAAGAAATCTTCTAAGTACTATTTCTAGCATCATTATTACCATCAGTGTTAATAATTTTTTCATTAATAATATTTGCCATATATTAAATATTTAAATATTTATTGCACTAACTACTCTAGATTTATTATAATATAAGGTATTAGCCCTATTTATTTTTACAAGGAAGTAAAACAGCTTGACAGGAGCCACTTCTGACCCTGAACTCTGCACCTCTAACAACTATGACTTATTATCAGTATTACTGTGACAATAAAAGTGACATCCAGTATAATAAACTCTTTTTAAGATAAATAAAAATGTTCAAATTATATTTCCATTATTAAATACCTGATATCACACCTTAAAATAGTATCCTACTATGTTTCAATTGATCTATGAAATGCATCATAATTGTTTAAATATATTTATATAACTCTCCTAATTCACTTATTCATCCAACCAAAATATGTCAAGCACAGCATTATTCACACAATAAATTCACAATTTTTCATTTCTGAGAGCAGGATATTCGACATCACCAATCTTGTATAAACCTATTCATTGTGCAAACCCAAAACTCCTGTATGCATCCCAAATACCCAGGCACATAGGAAAGGAGGTTAGGGAACAGGAAAAGTTGATGGCCAATTACAATTGACTATCTGATTCAAATATTTACATTTAACTAAATCCTTATATTAATTATTGCCATTTTCCCTGAACACACACAGATAGTCATAGCAGATGTTCTCTATTTCTATTTTACAAAACAGTATGGATTGCATATAATTGGAAGCTTCCACATATGATCAGGTTTTTTTCTGATTTATTGTTTATTCTGCAACAAGAACAAAGTGTCTAAGGATAGAATATTTTTATTAAATTTTTCCTAAACCATTTGTTGGTAAGTTATCAACATAATTCCAATATCACCCCTGAGTATTTAAATAATGGATTTCCTACATATGAAGTGACTGTCTAAACCTATTCCATACCTATGAAAATAAGTTCATTATAACAACACATGCAGCAGATTTTATTTTCCTGAGATAACAATATTTCAATTTCATTTCTATCTTTCACATTCATTTTGAAAAGTGAATTTCATTTCATACTTTTCCCTTCAAAGGTGTAATTTTTCCCTGGGAAAGGGAGGCGGGTATGTTTTGATGTTCTGCCCTTGAATTTAGGTAGGCTTTGTGAATTTTATATATATATATTTTTTTTTTTTGTGGGTACCGTGGGTCGACCTCAGGACCTCGCACGCCAGCAGGTGCCCGTGCCGCTGAGCGATATCACCGGCCCTTTTTTCGTATGTCTGTTCCGGGAGTCAAACTCGGGCCCTTGCACTTGGCAGGCAGGTGCTTATGCTGCTGAGCTATCTCACCAGCCCCAGGCTTTGTGAATTTTAAGGCTGTGAATTCTGAGTCACAAAATGATGATAGATCATCTGTATGATTTTCATGGGACACTTATTATTAGAACCCCCAGCCACCAAAGATCAAGCAAACACAAGTATCAAAGTGAAAAATCTGGGTTCTAAGCCAACAACCAGTATCAACCACCAGGCAGGTAACTAATAAACCTCAGCTTGTTTGGGCTCACACCAGGCTCCTAGCTTTTAATCTCCAATATCATGGAGCAGAACCAAATCACATTGACTAAATGCTATTCAAGTTCCTAACCCACAGAATCTATGAGTATGCTAAAGTCATTATTTTATTCCTCTGAGTTAGAAGTGATTTCATATACAGAGACAGAGAACTAGAAAAATATATTATCAAACAATCATCAAACCTCATTCAAGTTAGTGAATCATCCTCCCAAAGTATCCTAACAAAAAGATCCAGTCAAAAATGTGCTACACAGGGCAGATGAGATGGCTCAGCGGTGTACGTACCTGCCTGGCAAGCGCGAGGGCCCGAGTTCGACTTCCAGATCCCACATACGAAAAAGGGGCTGGTGATATCACTCAGTGGCACAGGCACCTGTGGCGCGAGGTCCTGAGGTTGACCCCCAGTACTCACAAAAAAAAAAAAGTGCTACACAAATTTATTGAGATTTTAAAATCTAAAACAGTTTCTCAATGTTTCTTTTAATTACTGTAAGACTGCAGAACATGATAGGCTAATTACTTTAAAAATTTTCATTAGATTTGAATTGTTTAAGATTTTATTTTATTTTCATTCAAATTATGCATTTTTGTCTGTAAAACCACATGAGTGATATTGTCCTCTCAAACTCCCTATTAACTGGCAAAAATATTCAACTTGTGCCATTGCTGGACATATTTACCTTGATATTTGATTAAGTTGTGTTTGCCAGGCTTTTCTACTGTTTTTTAAATAGATGTTTTGTGAGAAGATACTTTGAGACTATAAATGCCCCATTTCTCATCAAGCCTTTATTCATTTGTTTTCTTTCTCCATGAGTACAGAATCATGGATTCTTATTTAATTCTAGGACTTAATCCAGTACATTTTATCTATTTTGATGTTCAAATTTCCCTGGATATTATCAGGATGATCCCTTTAAGCTCCATTCTGTGCCTTTTGATACATCTGTATTATTCCTTGATAGAGCATTATTTATTTCTGGAAGATGAATGAATTTCTACTTTCTGGCACAATAAAACATTCAGAAGCATCTTGTACTTCCCTGCCTCTGCCTTAGAATCAATCATTTCTTTAAGAATCTTTATGCTAAGCTATATGTACTGTATTTCTTGTCTTAGGCATTTTTGGCAGTGGCCTATACTGGAACCCTAACATATTTCTCCAAGGATAAATAAATTACACACACACACACACACACAATTTTTATACTACAGATCATTTCACTGGCAATCTAAAGAGGAGTGCTTGGTTAAACACATGTTGAAAATTGAAATCCCAAGAGAGTCATTGTGCAAATCAGCTTTCTGTGTTAATTGACTATGTAAAATCTAAATTACAACAGTAGAGAATGGTTTAGAATTTTATTTAGACAGTCCCTGATGTCCAACAAGAAAGAATTCAGATTATTCAATGGAATGTTATTTTCATAAAACGTAGGTTCTTAACTAAGTAATGTTTTCTAACACAATTCAGGATAGAGGTATGACTACAAAGAATCAAAAATTATTTGACTACTGTACTCTATGAAGTAGAGTTTCATGTCCTAAATCATATTAAGTATTGGGTACATATAGAGCTAAGACACATTCCTACTTCAAGGAATTACAGTTTAGTGGGGAAGTTAGTTACACAAATAATTATATTACACTGTGATAAGAATGTACAGTTGGAAAAATTCCATCCTCTTAAGGTCCTGGCTGGGTCTGAGAATCAAATAGACGTAACAAAGATTAGTAGAAGAGGAGCATAATACAAATTTTATGTGGCAAAAAAGCCCTCGTAAGAAAATGGAGACAATAGCAATTACTTGGAGTCAGTTACTTACATACAAAAAGGAACAAAGAAGAGTTGTGAGCAAGCAACTAAATTATATGAGCAATTTTTTAACAAGTTATCCACAACATTATCTCAGTTTTGACATCTAAGTTTTAAGGATAAGGATGTTGCATTTTTCTAGTATCAGAGTACGTTTTTCACACGAAAATTTCATATTCTGCTTTTAAGAAGCAGCATGAAGGTCAAAGCAATCTTTTTGCACCTTTTTTGTTTAAGTATCTTTACTTTAAATAGTCAATGTGCCAGAATAATATATTTTAACCCCTTCAAGGCTACAGTAGTGTTGTTCACATTGTGGTTTGATGCAAAGAGGAGACGTCCCTGTCAGAGGAGAGACGTGTGGGGACTCCCATGTTTCTCTCTGAACTTGGCTAAGCAAGGTGGAAAGCTTCCTACCAAACCCATCTCTGCAAGCAGGCTTCCTGTCATGGAGGTATATTCTAAGGAAAGTGACACAAACCCTGTCAAGTTGGAGAATAAAAATAACTTACAAGATCGGCCTGGTTCATAGCAAGGAGAATAATGTTAATATTTGGGCCAGTCTCTCAGAAGCTGTTATTTTCCTGTGTTCAAGTGACAGCTTTTTAATATTTTCTAATCAGGACTATGAATAAGACAAAGAGAGAAAGCAAAAGTAACGTATTTTTTAGCCTGAAAGCGGAAGTATGTTAAAATAACTTGCTTCTGTCTTCTGCTAACGTGATACATCTTCTTTCTTTTTTTTTGTGGGTACTGGGAGTTGAACTCAGGACCTCGTGTGCCAGCAGGCGCCCGTGCCGCTGAGCAATGTCACCAGCCCTTTTTTCATATGTGGGATCTGGGAGTCGAACTCGGGCCCTCACGCTTGCCAGGCAGGCGCTTATGCCGCTGAGCCATCTCACCAGCCCCCATGATATATCTTCTGAACAAACCATTTAATGTTAAATTTGCTTGTATTTCTATATGAACAGAGTCTGAAATGTATTGTGTTAAAAAATTAAGTTTACCATGTGGCCTTGCTATGCTAATACAACTAGAGGGGGATTTATAATTAACTACTTCTCTATTTTTCCACTTTGGCTTTCTTAATATTCATATTTCTTTAAGACACTTATAAATTACATAGCCATGACTTTAAGTTTTTCTGTCTTTTATGAGGGTTGGCTTTATTTACATCATTTATGTTTGACTTCACTGTAAGACAGCAGGAAGCCATACTGCCTTCTATATGTGTTGTCACAAATTTAACTCTAGTAAAGATTGCAGATGACTTGTTAAAAATAGTTGCAGCTATTTCATAATACCAAATACCAGGACAGACATTATGTGATTAATACACTGTAGATGTTTATATTTCTTTATAATAATGGAAATCACAGATTAAATACCTATGTATTACTCTAAATATTTATTTTCCTATGTCAGTAAATGCATCCATGTCAAGAACAATCATTCTCAAGTGCTCAAAGATAGCAAAAGAAGTTGTTTAATTTAGAACACTACACATTTCTTTTATATACCAGTGAAATGAATGAAAAGAAAAGAATCCTGAGTCTTACATTAAGTTCTGTCCTAAATATGTAAATTAACAACTGCATTAATAAATATTGCTAGTTATATAACAATATTTTACAAAGGAATTTTTATACTGTAAAATAGAAAATTGAGGGACAGCTTTAATATGTGCTGCTAATAAAGGATGGGAAGAGATGGGGAGTTAGGACCAACTAGAGCTCTTATGTAAATGGGAACAGGGAAATTTAAGTCAGCCTCTGAGTCTCTCACTTTCTCCATGGAATATTTTAACAATAATGAATAAAGTCTTTGTTTTTCTTCTTTTAATCAGATGGATAGGTAACATTGATATCACAACCTCTCTCATCTCTTTCTGACCCTCTCTCTTTCCCTCTCTCTAATTATGTTTACCTTTCCTACTCCTCCTTTTATTAATCTCAGTATACTCAACATAACAATTATGGTTAATATTTAATTTTTTAAAAATTTATTACATTACATCTTATTGGTATTAATACAATTCAAAACACACCCCCTTATTTCAACCTCATTTATTCTATTTTTCTTGTAAATTTCTAAAGCAGTTCTGGAAGTCTTCTTTATTAATATCTTTACTTGGGCTGCCCTTGCTATCTCGATGTCCTGAATTGATTTAAAATGTTTGACTTTCATGTTCATTAGATTTTGGAGAAGAACCAATCATCTCAAAGTGCCATATCTGGTGAATAAGGTGAACGAGGATATACCATATATAATGTTTTTGACAGTCTGTCTTTATGTTGGATGGCATTTGGAAGCAGCATTTACCGTACTTTTATCATACTTCATAGGATAAGTATGTTCAAAGTGAGGGGGAACATTCTGAGGGAAATTAATGGCAATATTTTTCATTGTAAATTTTTTCAAAATGTAAATATTAGTCTTGTAAATTTAATCATACCTACAATCTCATCTATTTTAATAAGATGATTCGTTTTTAACCACTTTTACTTTTCCCCCAAAAAGTCCTAATGTAATTAATTTTTACTTCCTTTTCAATTTAGAATAGTCATGATAAGCTACTACAAATATGCCTTTATCTTAATTGTCTAGAATTTGATAAATCAGTATAATCCCAAACAAACAGATATTTAGAAGAAAAATTAGTTTCTGAAGACGCAGTGTGTGAAATTATAAACTGCTTTTATTTTCTCAGATATATATGCAGTACCAGATTGCCAAATCATATGGTGGTTTTATTTTTAATTTCTTTGTGGAAACTCCATACTGTATTTCATAACAGCTATACTAAATTATATTCTACAGCAGTATGTGTAGACTTTCTTTTCTCTGCATCCTCATCAACACTTGACAATTTTTCCTTTGCTGACCTACAGACTGATTATAAACTGGCCAAGATGTTTATTGCAATGATGAAGCCGATTAGTTTTGGGTACTTCTGTTTGCACTGGTCCTTTAAGGGCTTAGACTACCTTACTTGACTTTTTACACTCAGTGCTGACCATAACACAAGAAATATATTAGGTCCCAAACAAATAAATGCTGAACTGAACTTACTTGAGAACTAAGTTTTCATGTGTCCATTTTCTATACAATGTATCATTTTAAAATCCATATGATATTAATGTGAAATTGAAAAAATAATCATAGCACAGATATTGTCATTATGTTCTTAGTACATAACAAATTTTTCATTGATTTTTCTACCACCGTTATAGCCACAAATTTCTATTGAGTATCTCTCTACTGTATGGCAAACTCTATTATGCATACTAGGATGCAGTATTGACAAAATCTTGAATCAGTCCCTAAGAAGTTCAGAAGTCTATTGAAGGTAAGGAGCATGAAGGCCCTTCTAACATTATGTTTTACATTGTGAGGTAGAAGTAAGTACACAGCACATAAAAGGTTCTATAATTCAGTACTAGAAAGGGGAGAAAAGGTAAGTTTCTTAAAGAAAAAAGTATATTAGATAACATATATTGCTATATGTGTCCTCAGGGTTGAACAAAATGGCTGGTAAAAGAAAGTAAATGAGTTTTTAAAATTAAAATAATACCTTAAAATGCTCATATAAAATGTTATATTTTTACTGTTATCCTTTGTTGCTTTTCTAGATTAAAAATGTTTCCATATATTTAGATAAATCAGGAATGGTTTGAACTCAAGATAGCATCTATCCATAAACTATTAATATATTCTAAAGCATGTAAGGTAATTGGTAAACTAATATGGAATTTGGGAATTAAAAAAAGAATATTGTAAGGAATGCTGTATCTAAAAGTATACCCTGACTTAATACAATTGACTTACATATTTTATATGTTCTTTGGTCTATTAGTCTGGTTTTCAATTTGTATATATGATAATTAACTTTATAAGGTCTGATAAGATAAATCTGATGCTGCAAAGTAAAAGAAGAGTGGATGGAGGGTGAAAAAGAAAGTTGTTGAAATGTATTACGTACATGTACCAATCCCCTACAGTGAATATAATCATTATGCACTGCAAACATGCACTATTAAAAGTAAAAAAAGAAGTTAATCTGAAAATACCATCTTAAAACATTGCTTCACAAAAAGTTTATAAAAGTGTAATTATAATGTCATTATTTTCTTAGTCCACAATTAAGAGAATTATTTATTTTAAATAAAATTGAGAAATAACCCTGCCCTCTAGTGGTGCTTAATAAATGTTAAAATGTATTGAAAATAGCATTTTGTTGCTGGTAGTAACATTTAATTGCTACACTTTTGCATGGAAATCCTTAAACCTTACATTCTTAATCACCAAATTGACATATTTAAACTAATGCTTTTTGGAATTATTTGGTAAATTAATTCCTTTAGAAATTTAATAGAAGAAATTTCATTATATGAAAAATTTTACTGAGTTCCTGCACATGAATGATATTACCAATGTTGAATTAGATTCTTTAATGGAATTCTCCTCCAGTTAAATTTTGTTTAAAACTTGACCATCTGGAAAAAAATGTACAAATTCTCCAAGTTTCCTCATTCAACTTCCTACCAATTTACCTGACCATCCAGTTCCCTGGGTCCCCTGATAAGCCATCTTCCCATGCTGCTTATCTCTGCCTACAGATGGGATAAGTCACTTGTCTCTTTTCTGATACAGGATTCTGAAGGATTTATATAAAGAATGCCATTTATTACTCTTAATTTTCATTCTTTAGATCCTTGAAATCTCTGTGTCTGGTTGTACGTTAAATACCACACATATGTTCCCATGGGCTTCTCCTACAAGAAAGTAAGAGAAGCATAACTATACCAACAGAAATTGTACATGAAAGAAAATACATATTATATTGAGATCTAAAGAAAAATAATCCTGGGCCGGTAGGATAGCTCAGTGGCATAAGCGCCTGCCTGGCAAGCACGAGGGCCCGAGTTTGACTTCTGATACCCACATATGAAAAATGGGCTAGTGATATCACTCAGTGGCACGGGTGCCAGCTGGCGTGTGAAGTCCTGAGTTCGATTCCTAATACCCACAAAAAAAAAAAAAGAAAAAAAAAGAAAAATAATCCTGAAATTTGGACTATAATGGTAAATATTTGTACTTATTACTCTCTGTAATGGTTTATATCTTTATATCTCTGTAATGGTTGTATCAAGAGCTTCATGCACTCAGAGGAGGTGGGGTGTTTGTACGGTGATTAAATTATGGGGCTTATAGTTTGTTTTGGGATTAGGAGGTCGGTTCTAGTCTGAAGAGAGATCACTTTGGGCATGGCCTGGAATGGTTTATCTCCTTCTCTGGCTCCTCTCATTACTCTCTCTGCTTCCTCAATGCCATATGAGTTGAACAGCTGTACCTCTGCTATAGCCTTCTACTATACTGTCCTGCCTTGCATCCACAGCACTGTGGACTAAAACTTCTACAAACTGTGAGCCAAAATAATTCTTTCCTCCCTTACAGTGGGACTTGGGTATTATGTGCCAGGAACTAAGAAGTTAACTAAGACACCCTCATAATAACAACAACAAAATAAGTCAGAAATAACCTGTGTACTTACAGAATTGCAGTACTATGCACCATTATATACTTTAGCACTACTAGTCATTTACAACATGGTAAGTGTTCCATGACGTCTACTGATTTAGCAAAAGTTGTACAACTAGTAGGTTCACTGAAAGGCAAAACTGGATGATGAAACGTTTTTTTACTTTTGCTTTCAGTTTACTACCATACTCACAAGTACAATTTTCCATGTTTCAGAACCTTGTCATGCCCATGTGCTAATTCAGAAAATTTTTGAATTTGTTAATTTTTATAGAAAAAAATTTAAAAATTAGAAGTTTATTCTGAATTATCTGAGTTGGAAAATATAATTACATGGAAAGTGAAAGAGAAAGACAGGAGGGTCAGAAGGAAATGTGGTGTCAGAAGGAAATGTGGTGACAGAAGTAGAAAAGAGAGAGAGAACTGAAGGAACTGCCCTGAAGATACAGTCATGAGACAAGGACGGGGCAGCCATTATGCCTTCTATAAATTGAAAAACAAAAGTGAGAAACAGAGGCTCTACTAGAGAATACAGAAAAAGAACAGTTTGGCCAATCTATTTTAGGCTTCTGATCTGCAGGACTTTAAGAGAAAATTTTGTGTCGTTTTAAGCAATTAAATTTATGATACAGCAATAGGACATTCATGAACTGCTAGTTTAATTATAAATTTCATGTACACTTGAATCATTACTTTTACTTACTCAGGTGATTGCAAATGTGTGGCTACTGAATTCACAGCCTCATTATCACCTGAAAGCTTCTAAGAAATGTAAATTTCCTGGATGTAACCTAGACAGACTTACTAATAGACACTACAGAGAGGTGTGGAAATGTGTGATTTAAGTATCCTTCTAATTTTAAACAACTGAATTTCATAAAATATTTCCATTACTGATTCCAAGAAAGAACATAGAGTTGGAAGATAAATGCATATTTTGATAGAGTTATTTAATTTTAGAACTGACAATAGATTCCTGGACTCTCACCACCCAACAATATTGATAGAAATTCACAATATAAGTATCCCAAAGATTTCATGAATTAATAAAGAAAGAGTGAAAGAAAATTCCCTCTCCACTATGCATTTTTCCAGTCAGAAGAGGATACTGAGCAAAGAGAGAGATCAACTCTGGAGGAATCAGCATGGTAATCTAAATGCTTCCTCATCTGCTTAAAATACAGTAGAAGGTAAGGAAGAAGATATATATTTTTTTTATTAATGATAGATGTATTTAGTGTATGTAATCAATAGATGAATATTAGAAAGATATTCTATACACAATCTAAGCCTGGTTGTAATCATTAAACATTTTATGGTTTCCCCTCCAGGTTTATTAGAAATAGCAAATAAAAATAAGGTATATAAAAGACCTTTTGGTGTATATATATGCATTGTGAAATGATTACCCCTATCAACCTATGCACAATTAACATCTGCATTTTCTCACATAATTTGTTTTTTTGTGATGAGAGTATGAAAGATCTACACTTTAAGAAACTTCAAGTGTGCAATAAATTATTACAGGTATTACCTATAGTCATCACAATGTGTTTGTGCACTTTAACTAACATCTTTGCAAACCCTCATCCCCGGCAAACTCCCTCTATTTTCTGTTTTTAATTTCCAATTATAAGTGAGATCTCTCATTGTTGTCTTTCTGAGTCTGTCCTTTTTTACTTAAACTCATATATTCAGGTTCACTCATATTATGGAAATTGCAGCATTGCTTTCTTCTTTATTACAATTTCAGTATACACCACTGTTTCTAAGTCTCGGCTATTGTAAATGATGTTGCAATGAACAAGGTAATGCAGAAAATTCTTTGAGATGGGGTGCTTTGTAGATAAATACTGGAAGTGGTAGTACCAGTAACACAGTTGAGGCTGGAAGACCATTGCCCCTCCACCCAGATGAACTTGGCCAACACCCAGGAGTATTTCTTCTTTCAATTTTCTTTGGAGAAGCAGAAAAAGCAAAGATCCAGAAAATCTCTATTAGTTCTAGAACAGAGTACATGTGTTTTACACCTCATGGCATGAGCTTCAGTAAACTTCTCCACATTTGAACCTTGTTGAAGGTTCATATATACGGACTACATCTCATGTCTGTCATTTAAGCAGAGTGGATTCTGGGACATGCATGCCTGCTGCAGGACTCTGAAATGATTCAGCACCCTGTCAATCATTCCTGTCCATCTTATCCAGTGACCCAACTGAGAAACACCCGGACTGGGATGCACTTCTTTAAAATTCAAAAGCCTGATTAATCTGCCCCTTTTATTTCCCTATTGCCCAGACACCATTTCTCTGTTCATACTACCCTTTTTGTTTCTGCTGGCAAACAGTACATCTTCCTGCGATCTTTGATAAACGTAGCCGTTTTATCTTTACCCTTGGATGCATACTTGCAATTCTTTATGAGCCTGCAATTTATCTGTGAGATTCACTACACAATATCAGAGAGGTTCCTAGATCATATGGTAGTGCGATCTTTAACTTTTAAAGAAAATTCCATGTTTTTCCATAATGTTTGTACCAATTCACATCCAACCCTTGATTTATAAGAGCTCCTTGTTGTCAATGCCCTCACCAAAACTTGTTCTCTTTTGATTTTTTTTAATAATGCTATTCTAACAACCGAGAGATGATATCTCAGGGGAGTTTTGATTTTAATTCACATTATTATTATCAATATTAAATATTTTTCTATCTACATGGCCACTTGCTTGTCTTTAGAAAACTTTTGTGCATTTTGCTAGGGCTTTCTTTTTGGTTTTGCTATTGAGTTTGTTTTTTCTATGAGTCTTTGATGTATTTGGGAAGTTAACCCCTTGTTAGATATATTGTTTGCAAATATTTTCTCCCATTCTAGGAGTGTTTCCTTTGCTGTCCAGATGCTTTTGGTCTGATATATTCTCACTTGTGTATTTTTGCTTTGCTCTCTGTAAATTTGGAATTACATCTCACCTTCAAAATCATCACCAAGACCAACTTTATGAAACTTTTCTCTGTGTTGTTTTCTGAAATTTTTGTAGCTTTGGTCTTATGTTTAAGTCTGATTGATTTTGAGCTGAGTCTTGTGAGTGTCAAAAGATAAAGACCTAATTTCTTTATTTTATCCCTTTCTTTTGCATGTAGATTTCACACTTTCCAATGCTACTTATTGAACTATCTTTCCTCATAGTGTATTATGTTTTTATTGAAGATTCATTGATAATACATGAGTGGGTATATTATTTGGATTTTGATCCTCTTCTTTGGTCTTGGCATTTTCATTCCAGTACCATACTTTTTAAAAAATCATTACAGCTTGGAATTATATTGTGAAATCAGGTAGTATGATATTTCTAGCTTTGTTCTTCTTGCTCAAGATTGTTTTAGCAATTTGTTGTCTTTTGTATTTCCATTTGAACCTGAGAGTTGCTATTTATATTTCTGTGAAAAATGTCATTAGACATGGTATAGATTGCTTTGAATCTATATAGTACCTTGAGTAATTAGGATATTAATTTTTGGACATTTTTACAATATTGAGTCTTCCAACCCATGAACAAAGGGCAGAATCATTTTATGTGTCTTTTTCAATTTTTTAATCAAGATTTCATGATTTTTTTTTTTTTTGTGGGTACCGGGGGGATGACCTCAGGACCTCGCGCGCCAACAGGCACCCGTGCCGCTGAGCGATATCACCGGCCCCTTTTTCGTATGTGGGTTCCGGGAGTCGAACTCGGGCCTTCGCGCTTGCAAGGCAGGCGCTTACGCCGCTGAGCCATCTCACCGGCCCAATTTCATGATTTTGTATAAAGATCTTCAATATTCTTGTTTAAAACTATTCCTTGGTATTTTATACTTTTTGATACTATTACAAATGAAATTATTTCATTTTTTGGATAGTGAAGAGAAATGCTACTTTTATGTATTAATTGTGTACCCTGAGACATTATTGAATGCATTTATTGGTGTTAAGAGATTTTTTATTTTGTGACATCCTTAAGATACACACACACATACACACACATACAGATATATTATATCCATATATATGCATATAATCATATTTTACATATGCAGAAGTAATTTTACTTCTTCTTCCTAATTCAGATTTCTTCCTTATTTCATATTCCTTCCCAATTGTTTTAGCTGGGACTTCTGGTATATTATTAAATAGAGGTAGTAAGAATATGCAACCTTGTCTTGTTTCTGATCTTTCAGGAAAAATTTTCATCTTTTCACTATTTAGTGTGATATTAGCTGTAGTCTGGATGTATATGGATCTTATTGTGTTGATACATTTTTATACCTAATTTTAATAAAATTATACTAATGAATTTTTTCAATTTTGCTTTTATTTATTGATCTGTTCAGGTAATCTTTGTTTTCCATTCTGTTATTGTGGTGTCTTATTTATTATCATGTTTTCTGAATATTCTTTCAATCTCTGGGTAATTTCCACTTGCTCATAATGAATAATTTTCATGTGCTGTAAGATTTGTTTTGTGGATTTTCAATCTATGGTCACTAGAGATAATGACAATTTTCTTTTGATGTTATGTCCTTGTTTGGCTGTGGTATCAGCCTGATGTTGGTCATGTGCAATTAGCTTGGAAGTATACAAACTTTTTTCAGATTTTTGATAGATTTTGAGAAGAATTTGGTAAATTATTGTGTAAATATTTGTCAGTAACCCATCAGGTTTCCTTAAAGGAACATATTGAATTATATTTCAATTTCTTTATTCATAACTTGTCAATACAGATTTCCTCTTTCTTCATGAATAAGTTTGGTATAGTATATGATTCTGGAAAATTAGAATATGCAACCTATGGGTATAAAATTGTTCAAAGTAGTTTTATCATTCTATGTAGTTTTAGGTTATCAATTGTAAGCTCACTTTACTTTCATTAATTGAGACTTCTGTAAGTCTAAAATTGTACCAATCTTGCTTGTTTTCAAATATAAACTTTACTTTCACTGATTTTTTGGTCTAACTTTTTTCAGCTATGATCTATATTATTACATATTTATTAACTTTAAGCTTAATTATATTTAGCCTAATTCTTCAAAAAGTTAGGTTATTTATTTGAGACCCTTCTCTTTATTCCCATATGTATACCAAACTGTAATCATTCCTTTTATTATTGACTTTGCTACATCTCATAAACTTTGACATATTGTATTTCTATTTTTATTTATCTCAAGATAATTTTATCTTTTTAAAAATTTCTTCTTTTGTCTTCAGTTGTTCAGGAAACTATGGCTCAACTTCCAGATATTTGTGAATTTTTGAGTAGTTCCATATTTTTGATTTCTAGTTTTATACCACTTGTGGATAGAAGGAGTATTTTATGATATTGAAGTTCCTAATTTTGCTAAGACTTGTTCTGTAGCCTAACACATGATTTATGCTGGAGAATATTGTATGCACTCTTGAGAAAAATAGTATTCTCTTTCTGTTGAATGGGAGGTTCTGTACATGTTTGTTAGGTCCATTTGTTCACAGTGCTATTCGCATTCAGTGTTTTCATGCTAACTTTGTGTCTGGATGTTCTACCCACTGTGGAAAGTGGGGCATTAAATTCACCTACTGTTATGTTATTGTTATCCTCTATATCTATTAATATTTGCTTTATATACGTAAGTGGTCCAATGTTGCAAAGTGTTATTTAAAACTGTTATATCCATTTTATGAGTGGGCACCTTTATCAGTGTAAAATGATCCTCTTTGTCTCTTTTAGAAGTTTTCACTTAATATTCATTTTGTTGATTATAAATTAGCTACCCTCATTCTTGCTTTGTTTTCATTTACACTGAATGTATTTTTCATCCCATTACACTTAGTCTATATGAATTAATAGCAGATGGGAGTCTCTTTTACCAAGCACATAGTTTCCTGTTATTTTATTAACCTGCTTATCTGCCCTATTTTTTGAACTATATTTATGGTAATTACTGATAAGAAAGAATTAATGTGGTCATTTCGTTCTTTGTTTTATTGCTGTCTTGTGGATTGATTATTCTCTCTCTAGAGTCACTTGGAATCTGATTTTTTTTTAGTTGTGTTTTGTTTTGTTTTGTTTTGTTTTCTAGCTAGCTTACATTCCCAACAACAATGTAGGAGTGTTCTTTTTCACAGTAGCCATATGAACATTTGTTATTCATTGACTCTTGATGATTGCCATTCTTTCTGGTACAAGATGAAATCTTAATGTTGTTTTAATTTTTGTTTCTCTATTAGCCAGCGATGTTGAACATTTTTATATGTTTGTTGGGCACTTGTACTTCTTCTGAGATGTGTCAGTTTATTTCACTTACCAATTTTTTAATTAAGTCTTTCATTTTAGGTAATCTAACTTTTTTGAGTTCTTTTTTATATGTAGATATTAGTCCTCTGTCTGAGAAATAGCTGGCAATTTTTTTCCCATTTTGTAGGTTGTATCTACTATCTACTAATTTATTCCTTTACTGTGTAGAACATTTTAACTAGATGTAACCCCATTTGTTGATTCTTGGCTGTTATTTCTTGTGAAATTATGTTTCTGTTCAGAAAGTCCTCCACTGTACCTTTGACTTCAGGGGATTAACCTATTTTATCTTCTAGTAGGTTCAATGTTTCTATTTTAATGTTTAGATCTTTGTCCATTTATATTTTGGTTTAGTATATGGTGAGAGATATGGGTCCACTTTCAAACTGCAAATAGGTGGTCGATTTTCTCACTCCATATGCTGAATCAGCACTTTCTTCCAACAAATGTTTTTAGCTCCTCTGTCAAAATTCAAATAGGAGAATGTGCTTGAGGATGTTTCTGTATCCTCTGTTCTGTTCCATTGATCCTCATGTCTGTTTTTGTGCCCATATATTTTTTTTAATCACTCTTTTGCAGTGTAACTTAAAATCAGGTGTTGTGATGCCTCCTGCTTTGCTCTTGTTGCCCAAGATTGCTTTTGTTTTTCCAAGTGTCTTCTGTTTCCATATGAAATTTAGGTTTGCTTTGTCTAGTTTTGTGAAGAATTCTGTTGGTACTTTGATTGGGATTGCATTGAATCTGGATAACAGTATTGGGATCCTGGCCATTTGATAATATCAGTCCTGCCTATCGAGGAGCAGAGAACATCTTTCCATTTTCTGATATCCTGTTCAAACTCTTCTTTCAGATTTCTGCAGTTTCATTGTAGAGTTCTTTCCTTTCCTTGTTTAGGTTAATTCCTAGGTATTTAGTTATCCTTGATCCTAATGTGAATTATTTTCATAATTTCTTTCACATTGAGATCATTATTGGTGTGCACAAGTGCTATTAATTTTTTTGTTAATTTTGTATTCTGCTACACTGCTGAATTAGTTATTACTTCTAATTTTTCTCTGGTGGAATTCTCTGTAGAGAATAATATCTTCTGAAATAATGATAATTTATGTACTTCCCTTCCTATATGTGTCCCTTTTCTTTTTCCTTCTTGCCTGATTGCTTTGGCTAATGTTTTGAGTACTAAGTTGAATAGAAGTATACTCATGGTCATCCTTTTCTTGCTCCTGCTTTTACAGAAAATGTGTTCAGTTTTTCACCATTGACTATGATGTTAGCCATTGGTTTGTCATAAATAGCTTTTATCATATTCAGCTATTGTCCTTTTATGCCTATTCTCTTAAGGATGTTTGTCATGAAGTGGTGTTGTCAAAGCAATTTTGTCAAAAGCCTTTTCTGTGTCTATCAATATGATCATGTGGTTTTTGTCCTTGCTTCTATTTATGTGATATATTGCATTTATTGATTTTCATGTGTCAAAACTTCTTTGCAATTCTGCAATTAAATCTGTGTGGTTATAATGTATGATTTTTTGATGAAGTGTCATGCTCTATTTTTAATATATTGTTAATGACTTTGCATCTATTTTCATTAAGAAGATTGTCCTATACTTTTTGGTTTGGTTTGGTTTGGTTTGTTGTTGTTGTTTTTGTTGGTTTTTTTTCTGGTTTGGGGATCAGAGTGGTGCTGGTTTTCAGAAATGAGTTTGAAAGCACTTCATCCCTTTCAATTTACTTGAAATGTTTGAATAGTAGTGGTGATATAACATCCTTAAAGTTTGGGTAGAATTTAGCAGTGAATCCATCAGGTCTTGGACTTCCTTTTACATTGTATATATATTTTATTACTGTTTCAATTTCCTTGCTTGTTATTCCATAGTTCAGCATTTTTGTGTCTTCTTGGGTTAGCTTTGGTAATTTGTATGAGTTGAGGAATCTGTTTATTTCTTGAAGATTTCCAAAATGGTTGGGATACAATGTTTCATAGTCGTCATTAACTATCTTCTGGGTTTTGGCGATGGCTGTTGTGATTTTGCCTTTTACATTTCTAAGTACATTGATATGAGTCTCTTCACTTTCTTGGTAAATTTAATTAATCCTTTATCTACTTTGCTTATTCTCTCAAAGAATCAGTTCTTTGATTCATTGCATCGGTATTTAGCCTCAATTTCATTCATTTCCACTCTATTCTTCATGATTTCTCTCTTTAATTTTGGGTTGGGTTTGGATTTTTGTTGTGTTTCAAGTACATTAAGGTTGTTCATTAGGTTATTTATTGGAGCTCATTCTGTGTTTCCTAATGTGAACATTGATTGCAATGAACTTCCCTCTTAATACTGCTTTTATTATGTCCCATATGTCCTAGTGTGTTGTATAGACACTTTTATTAACTTTCAAAAATTGTATAATTTCTTTCTTGAATATTTCTGTGACTCACTCTGTGCTTAGGAGTGTGTTATTAAGTTTCTAAGTGCTTTTAAATTTTCTGTGGCTTCTTCCATGTTTGGTTGCTATTTTCATTGGTCTGATAGTAAACATGGGGTAATTTTGATTCTTTTATATCTGTGATTATATTTTTTTATAATAGTTTAATATGAGATCTGTTTTGGAGAAAGTAGTACATGCTGCAGTGAAAAACATACTCTCTTCTTATAGTAGGGTGGAATAATTTGTATACATCCGTTAAGTCTATATATTCAAGGGTGTGTTTGATTTCTGACATTTCTTTATTGATTCTTTTTTAGTTGATCTACCTCTTTGCAAAATTGAGGCAGTAAGATCCCCCACTATGATGTTGTTAGTATTATTTTGATTGTTTTTTATGTTCAAGAAGTATTTGCTTTGTGAAGATACATCCTCCAGTATTCAGAGCATAAACATTTATAAGTGTTATCTCTTCTTATTGGATTGTTCCCTTAACTAGTATGTAGTGATCTTGTTTGTGTTTTCTGACCAGTTTGAGCTTGAAATTTGTGTCTTCTGAGATTAAAATGTCTGCCTGTGCTTGTTTTTGTGGTTCTGGTGCATGAAATATTGTTTTCCATCCTTTGATTTTTAGACTATGAATATCTTGAATGCAATAGACTGTTGTGTTGGACTCTGATTGTGTTCCAGTCTGTCAATCTGTATCTTTTAATTAGATTGTTGAGGCAATTAATATTGAAAGATAAAACTGAGAGGTGTTCATTCATTACTATCATTGCACTCTTTCTCCAAGGTTCCTCCTTTGTTTCATTTTTTTCCTGTCTTTTTTGTTGTTTATCATTGACTTTACTTGATGTTTTCATTCTCTCTGGGATTTTGGTTTTATAAATTACATAATTTCTGTCTAGTATATTCTTGAGTATTGTCTAGAGTGCTGATTTGGTATTCATACATCTCTACATCTCTCAAATTGTTCTCTTTTCATAAAATGTCCTATTTCTTTATCCATTTTGAAGGAAAGTTTTCCCAGATATGTTAATCTGAGTTGGAAGTTGTTTGCTTTTAGGGCTTAAAATACTTCACTTCAAGCTCTTCTGGACTTTAAAGTTTGTGTTGACAAGCCTACTGTAGTTCTAATGGGTTTGTCTTTACATGTGTTTTTTGTTTTTCTACTGATTCTTTTCAAAAAATTATTTTTAGGCATCTGGCATTTTAATTATAGCATGTCTTCAAAGCTTCTTTTTTTTCTTCATAATTGTTCGGTGTTCTGAAAGCCTCTCTTGCTTGTATATTGAACTCTTTTCTCATACTTGGGAAATTTTCTATTATGATTTATTCAAACCAATTTATTATTTCATCTGTGTTATCTCCTAGTTTTTTCCTAACTCCAGTTAGCCTTAAATTGATGCTCTGAATGTCATCCACCAACTGTTGGATGATATTTCTTTGTTCTCATATTTTTGAGACTTTCTGAGTAGTTAGACATAATTTAACATTTTGTCCTCAATTTCAGACATTTTACATTCACACTGGTCTTTCTGAAATTTAGGAATTCAATACAGTTTTTTATTTCTGGTATTTCTGTCTAATGTTTCTCTTTTCCTGGATTCTATCTCTTTGGTGAATATGCCATTCCTTTTTTGAATCATTTTAATATGGTCCTCCAATTTTTTGTTTCCCCAAGTCCATGGTGTGTATTTTGGGTGATAATTCCATAAACTTTTAATTCAACAATTTTTTTCATCTCATTTTTAAACATCTCATAAGGTTCCAATTGCTTTCCTCTCCATTGAATCCCCTTTGATCTGCCTTGGGAGATTTTGGAGAACTTGGGAATATCTTCTTGCCTTTTATTTCACATTATCCTATGTGTATGTATATCTGTTTTTGTTTCTGTTTTGCTTTTATCCCACCCCTCCTATTTTTTTATTTATTTATTTTTTTTTGGTACTGAGAGTTGAGGTCTAGAGATATGGGGAGAACTTGTAATTTACATGAAGTTTTTCAGTAAGGCACTGCCTTCCCATGATCTGCTTTCAGTTTATTTATTTAGTTATTTATTTTTTATGTGGGTACCAGGAGTTGACCTCAGGACCTCACACTTGCCAGCAAGTGCTTGTGCTGCTGAGTGATATCATCAGCCCTTTTTTTCCTTTATGTGGGTACCAGGAGTCGAACTCAGGACCTCGCGCTTGCCAGGCAGGCACTTATGCTGCTGACCTATCTCACCAGCCCTGCTTTCAGTTTTATGTGTCCAGACATAGTATTTACCCCTTCCACTATTTAATTTAAATGATGTGGTCTCTGTCCCTAGGTTTTGTAGAGTCACTTCTGGTTATAACAGCATCAACAGATCTGATCATATGTCACATATTTTGATGGACCTTGAATTTATAATTTTACTCTTTGTCAATATTCTATGCAGCCTGTGTTCAATTACTATTAGCAGTTATTCTATTATGTGGCAGAAATAGTGGGAAGAAACTGAGGAGAGGATGAAAGAGGAGTGTAAGTTAGTAAGGGGGTAGAGTGGTATGGGGGATAAATGTGATATAGAGTCAGATTCTTTTTTTGTGTGTGTGTGGGTACTGGGGGTCGACCTCAGGACCTCGCGTGCCAGCAGGCACCGTGCCGCTGAGTGATATCACCGGCCCTTTTCTCGTATGGGGGTTCCGGGAGTCGAACTCGGGCCCTCACGCTTGCCAGGCAGACGCTTACACCGCTGAGCCATCTCACCGGCCCCTAGAGTCAGATTCTTTAGGAGTACTTTTAGTTGGGTTGTAGGGTGAGTACTGTAGGTTATAATAAGATATTTGTGGGGATGAGGATGAGATATAGGAGGAGTGATGTGTCTTTTGGGACAGAGGAAACCTGTATGGCTGTGAGAACCTGTTGATAACTTTGTGTACCTGTAGTGGTGAAAAGAGATATGGGAGGACAGGCAGCTAGGTAAGATATGGAAAAACAAAATAAATAGAATGGGGAGGATAGAGAGTCAATACAGGAAAAGACAGGAGTGACAGAGACAGCAGAATATAGCAAACTAAAAACTCTGGGGGGGATTTAAAAATTGGGAAAATGAAATAAGATTATAGTATTGCTATGAGAGCTTTTTGTAAAGGAACTAGATAGGGCAATGATATGAGGGAGACAATCTAGACACTAACTAAATCAAACCAAATAGAAAAAAAAAGAAAACAAAAATCATGAAAGCAAAAATCCACCAATAATAAGACAAAAAAAAAAAATCCAACAGGCACTCAGTTCAAATAATCCAACAAGAGACTGAATAGGTGATTCACAGCTTGCCTGCCTGAATGTTCAACTATTCCCTTCTGCACTGATTGTTGTGCGATTATATCCAGCTACTCCATGATCACCTCTGACTTTTTGACTGTAGAACTGAAGCTAAACCATTCTCAGGACTTCATTTCATTGACTTGCAGGAAGAGTCAGTTCTTGGGTTATGAACTCTTCTCTCCCCCACCTACTCCTCAGGTGTGATGGCAGAATTGCCAGGGCACATTCATTGACAGGTGAGCAACCACAAAGTCATGGGCATGCTCATGCATACACCTCAGATATCTGTCATGGCTTTTAAGCACTGGCTGGGGAGTCTGCAAGAGATAGCAGTGACTGATGCTGGGCCACTCTGGTCTCCACTCTCTGCAGGAATCCACAGATTCCTTGGGCATGTATGAATGCCTGCTGGGATCCACAGTCCCTGCCTTTCTTCCCAGGGTTTGGGTGGGGTTTGCTTGCCCTTGGTGAGTGTTTTCAGGAAGTATGCAGAAGATAGCAGTCTCTTCTTCACCATGACATAAAGCCTATGAGTATGCACAATTCCCTTATTGTCATAGTTGCACACTGGTGACAAGAGGCCACCTATGTTCTTTACAGATAGGCATACACATTAGTTACTGGGGTGGTATACTGATATACAAGACAGGTGTAGAGCAGACAGAGCCTGCAGTTGAATGCTAATACCTGTGACCCAAGAGACGGTGGCATGAAAGTCTGGCCCTATATGATTCAGATGCACTGCTTGTGACTATCTAGAGGTGAATGTGCATAGCTGGTGCCAGGCAGTCTAGGTGTGCTTGACTGAGACTCAGTGGACAATCTGGACAAGTGGGTTTATTGAGTGAGTGCCAAGGCTGTGTGTGCCAGTGACTTGTTCCATGATTTTAGCAGGTGGAATTATGTGTCAATACAAATCTTAGGATGTCATTTGCTTTTTTAAAATGTATTTATTTATTTATTTAATTTTAAAAATAAAAACAATGGTACAAAATTTCAAAACAAGATTGTAGGAGAGCAATAATGGTTAGTACATTGTGTACTGTTATCTTCAAATTAGTTGCTCATATTACAAGATATAGGCATGAAAAATTGACCAAACAATGTAGGCACAAACTTTTCTTTTCAATGAACTAATAGCAATTAGCAGTATGACTATCTTAACTATATTGTTTGTGTGTGTGTGTGTGTGTGTGTGTATATATATATATATATATATATATAATATTTTTTTCCTTTCCCCTTCTTTTCTCCTTTCCCCCATCCCAGTTACTCTTTCCTTTTGAACAGTTACTTCCAATTTCATAATATCTAATGTACATTTTGGACCTTATTTACTCTTTCATCTTCTTACACTAGGGAGACAAAACAATGCTTACACATGCAAGTCTGATTTATTTCACTTATGAATATGGCCTCAAGTTGCATCCATTTCCCTATAAATGTCTCAAGTTTCTCCTTCTTTATAGCTGAGTAGTACTCTACTGGATAAAAATATACTTGTTAGGGGAAAACTTCAAGAGGAAGAGATAACGATCATAAATATGTATGCACCAAATATGGGAGCACACTACTATATAAGACAAATATTAATAAACATGAAAAATCAAATAAGCAATAACACAGTTTTAATGGGAGACCTTAATACTCCATTGTCACAAAGAGATAGATCAACTACACAAAAAATCAGAAAAGAAATATCGGAACTGAACCAAACCTGTGATCAAATGGACCTAGTAGACGTTTTCAGAGTGGTCCACCCAACATGATCAGAATAAACATTCTTCTCAGTTGCATATGGGATGTTCTCTAAAATAGACCATATACTAGCCCACAGAACATGCTTAAGTAAATGCAAAGGAATTGAAATTATCCCATGCGTATTATCTGACCATAGTGCAATGAAATTGGAAATTAACGGCAAAAGAAACTGCAAAAACTCCATAAACACATGGAAATTAAATAACACCCTCCTAAACAACCTACGGGTCACAGATGAAATAAAGGAAGAAACTAAACAATATCTACAACTAAACCAGAATTCAGATACAACATACCAGTACTTATGTGATGCAATGAAAGCAAGCCTAAGAAGGAAACTCATAGTGGTGAATTCTCACATCAGGAAAACAGAACAAACACAAATAAACAACCTAATGTTACACCTCAAGGTCCTAGAAAAAGAAGACTGAGACAAACTGAAAGCTCACACAAGGGAGGAAATTATAAAGATCAGAACAGAGATTGACACAATGAAGACCAAGAAAACAATACAAAGAATTAATAAATCAAAAAGTTGGTTCTTGGGCTGCTGAGATACCTCAGCTGCACAAGTGCCTGCTGGCAAGCACAAGGCCTGAGTTTGACTCTTGGTACCCACATAAAAAAAAGTTGATTCTTTTAAAGAATAAATAAAATTGGCAAGCCATTTGCTTTTATATCCTCTCTCTTTCATTAGTCTGGCAGGGAGGGGGTGCCCCTGCCTGTGATATGCACTGGAGAGAAGAATGCAGTAATACAACTTTCTCTAGTGTTTGGGGGATGATATGTGGAGGGCTGATGTATGTTAGACCAGGAATCTGGTCTTCACAGCATTATAGGTCTGTAAACCCTTTTACTTCATTATCAAAATGGCTGCTCCCTAGAGGAGTGGTGGGTGGAGGTGGGCGGAACTCCTTCCTTTTTTTTTTTTTTTTGGTTTTCAGGTTTTTTATTTGATCTACATATATTGTCTCCATTAATTTCTTTTTCCATAAGAAAGTCCTCTCCTTCAGAATACCTTCTTCTCAGTGACTCTTTTCTGAGATTCTTTCATGTGACTCTTCCTCTAGTCAGCTATGTTGAATCTTCTCTCTCTTTTCTTCTGAAGATTTTATGGTGTATTGTTTTCATTAACTATATGTTCATTATTAATTTAATGTTAAATGTAGTCAAACAGTTCTGAGACCTTTTATTTTCATCTCTAAGACTGATGTCATAAATATTAGGTATAATAACAGTTTGTGCTTTTGAGATTTCTGGGTTGACCTGGTGACCTCACCAACTCCAATAAACTTCTTGTTCACTGCTTTGATGTCACCTGCTGCAAAGTTCCATCTAAAATTACAAACAGCAAGTGAATCAGAGAAGGTGAGTTAGAGAAGTTTCCAACACATAGAGGTTTGCCAGGAAACACTATCAGTGATGGAACCAACACCAGATTTCAAGAATGTAAGGCTTTTTTTCCAACTTCTGACCAGACTGATAATCAATTCTTTCTCTCAGTTATGCAAACTTGCAAGCAATGTGAGCAATGTCACAATACAGTATAAGGGTAAAGCCTGCAATGTGTCACCCCGCATGGTTCAGAATAAACATCTGATCAAAGAAGACAACTACTCCATTGCTGTCATTTTTGTTGTAACTAGCAATGCTGACACAGTGAATATCTTTTAGAGATATATTCTTGACATTGAAGCCTATATTGTCCCCAATTTGAGCTTCATCAAAACTTTGGTTGTATTTCAAGAGATTTTACTTCAGTTGTGGTTTTGCTGGAGCAAATGTGATCACTGGCAGATTTGAGAACATTGAGATAGTACCAATAATAATTTTATAGACATTCTGAAAATGCAAATTAAAGAGCTGGTCAGTTGGATGTATCGGTGGTAATATGCAGTCCAAAATATCAAGCCTTTCGATTCTGATATCTCCAGATATATGAATGAATTTCTATTACTCAATCTAAGGAATGCTGGTATTAAGCTCCAATATGTCATCATCATTCCAACCAGAAATTGGCATAAATTGTACTGTGTAAGAGCTATAGTTAATGTTATTAATGTTGATGCTGAGTTTTTAATAATTTCTTGTATTTCTTCAACCTATAGCCTTGACTAGCAGGACCAATTTTGTTAATATACATAATTAGTTGCTGCCTACTGAGTGTACCATTCAGAAAATCTGGCTAAAGTGTCCGTCAGTTTATGGAAATACCAACTTCAAATCCATCAACATCAGTTGTAGTCATGAGAACAATGCAATCAGCCCTGGATATGCCAATGATCATGTTTTTGATAAAGTATTTGTACTCTGTGCATTGATGATAGTCACATAATACTTGCTTGCCTCAAATTTCTATGGAGAGCCGTCTTTGGTAACACCACATTCATGATCCACTTTCAATTCATCTAAAACTCATGTGGGTTTTCTTTTTTTCTTTTGTTTTTTGGATGAGAGTCCCCAAAATATCCATGTGTTAAGGACTTGGTCTCTAGGATGGCACTATTCAGAGATTCAGAAGACCATTATGAGATGGAGCTTAATGGTTGGTCCTTAGATCATTGAAGTCATATCAATCCAGGGGATTATGGGACATTTGAATCTTCCAGGTTCTATCTGCTTCTGGTTTATGAGGTGAGTGGTTTTATCAACCACAAACTTTTGTAATCATGATTTACTGCCACGAGAATTATAAAACAATGGAATACTTAATCTTGAGAAGAAACCTTTAGAACTGTGAGCCAAAATAAACTTTTTCATTAATACAAGAATCACCTCAGTTATTTTCTTTTAGTAAAAGAATGCTGACTAAAATCCTAGGCATAAAAAGAGACCTTTCCTATTTCAATGGCTTCCTCAAATTTTTGATGTTCCATTTGTTGACCCCACCAGATTTATCCAATGATTAGTAGTTATGGACTTGCTTGCATTTATATAACTAATGATAAAAATTTTGATATGAGTCACTTTCTTTCTTATTTTGGAAACGGTTTATCACTCAGTTCCATGACTTCTGTGTTCCAGCAGCAAAACTGTTATGAAAAGCTGTATGTACAATTTTTTATTTCATTCATTGCATTGTTCAGTTCCAGAATTTCAGTTTGAGCTTTCTTTCAAAGTTTTATTGCATATGAAGTCCTTCAGTGAATTTCTTACTTCGTTCATGTATTGATTTTTGTATTTCATTGAGTTATATATCTATGTTGTTTAGTAATTTATTCCATTTTCTTAAAAATATTTTGGATTCTTTGTTAAGAAATTCACATTTTAATTTTTAAGTAAGGGAAATATTATTGTTTTCCAAAGGGGATTTTAAGTTTCTTTTATTTTCCTTGATCTTTGAGTTCCTTTATTTCTGTCTTTGCATTTAGTGAAGTAGTCACATCCTAGTTTTCCAGTTAGCAGTAGACTCTTAGGAAAATACATTTACACCAAAATTTACCCATGATAGACATTAAATTTATATGGAAGTAGAATGCATTTATTTTGGGTGTATGCATTTATTCACATACACATGAAATCTCACACATATACTTGTACATATAGTAATATAAATGTACCTATTTACATATTTCTTTTTCTCAACTTATTTTAGTTCTAATTCATAACTTATTTGTTTTAGTGATTTAATTTTTATTATTGCAAAATGTAGATACACTAGAATTTATTTTGCTATTGCCCTGGTAATATACTTTGTGTTTCTCTAGTTTACACAACTACAATAAAGATACACTTACATACATTTATTATGTGCACATGTGCATAATTAAATTATCTGCAGTGAAATTTCACATGCATCATGCTTTGATATCAAAATGTATTTACATTTGATATTTACAAATTTCACCTATTTGATCTCTAGAAAGAATTTTCAATTTATACGTTCTTAAAAGCAATGTGACAATGGAGGACAATGGCTTTAGAATAATTATTATATATATACTTCATTAGAATTTCATCTTAAAGAAATTGATGACAGTTTCTATCAAAACGTGTGTTATCATTTACTCTCCATGCAAACAAAATCACAGCTCTGTATATGAAAGAACAAATGAAGAGAAGTTTATATAAACAAATTTAGAAGATTCAGTTTAAATAAGAATTCATCGATTTTCCACTTTGGTGAATCAATATTGTTAAACTATATTGAAATAATAATAAAATAATTATATTGATATATTGAACTTTATTGAGATTTCTATATAAAATTATTTGCTATCGTTAGTATCCAGCTATATAGTGTTTTTATTTTTAATATCACAATTAACTTTAAAATTCTAATTTATTAAATTTGTTTTAATAAAACATGTAATACATATATAAGAATAAATATTCGTTATTTAATAGTAGACTTAGATAGTGAATATACAACTAAAGCAGATTTAAATGTACTTTTTTTACCTTGAAATTGTTCCTCAATTATTATTTCCATAGAATATAACCTGAAATGCTTGTTTCCATTTTCTTCCTTCTATTCTCTGTCTTTTCCCTTCCTTCCTTTCCTCCCCACATCCTTTTTTCCCTTTCCCATTTGAATATTTTCTTCTTATTTCCCAATATCTATTGTACATTTTGGTCCTTAGTTACACTTCTGTTTTCTCACACCAGAGAAAAAATATGATACTTAAATATTTGTGTCCAATTTATTTCACTTAACACCAAAAATCTCCTCCAAAAGACTTGGAGATTTAATAACCTAATTCAGTAGCATAGCTGGATACAAAGTCAACACTCAAAAATCAATAGCATTCCTATACACAAACAACAAATGTACTGAGAGAGAAATTAGTGAAATAACACCTTTCACATTAGCATTGAAAAAATTAAATACTTAATCTAACAAAGAAAGTAAAACATCTATACATTGAAAATTACAGTACTCTGAAAAAGGCAATCAAAGAGGATATCAGAAAATGAAAATCTATCCTTTGATCTTAGGTAGCAAGAACCAACATAGTGAAAATGACCATACTTCCAATATTTTTCTACAGATTTAATGCAATACCAATTAAAATGCAATTAACATAACTCACAGAACTACATTCCTAAGCATTTCTAAAACATTCATAAAATTCATTTGGAAGCAGAAGAGACCTAGAATAGCAAAAACAATCCTGGGCAACAAAGCTAAGGCAGGGGGAGCATCATGATCCCTGACTTGAAATTATACTACAAAGCTACAGTGATTTAAAAAAAAAAACAAAAAAACAAAAAAAAAACAGCATGGTACTGGCAAAAAAAAAAAAAAAAAAAAAAAAAACCTGAGGATCAATGCAACAGATTAGAAGATGCAGAAACAATACCAAACACACACAACCACCTTATCTTTGACAAAGGGCCCAAGCATATTCACTGGAAAAAAGATACTGTCTTCAATAAATGGTGTTAGAAAATTTGGCTTTCCACATACCAAACACTGAAACTAGACCCTTGTCTCTCACCATGTACTAAACTAAAATCAAAATGCATCAAAGATCTAAATATTAAAACAAAAAGAAACCTCCACTAAATCTGCTGAAAGAGTGAATAGGTAGAAATCTTGAAGAGGTAGTTGTAGGCAAAGATTTCATGAAAAAAACCTGATCACATAGGAAGTACTACAAAAAATCAACTGGGATCTCATCCTATTAAAAAGCTTTTGCCCAGCAAAAGAAATTACCAATACAGTGAAAAGACAACCCACAGAGTGGAGGAAAATTTTGAGCCAGTTCTCCCTCATACAAAGTACTAATATCTAGAACATACAAAGAATTGAAAAAAATCATACCTTCTAAATTTAAAGACCTAATCCAAAAATGGGCATTTGAGATGAATACACACTTCTCAGAGGAAGAAATATAAACAACATATAAACATATGAAAAAATGTTCAGCATCACTGGCCATTTAAGATACCAATTAAGCCAATGCTGAGATTTCATCTCACCCCAGAAAAAAATAGCTATTATCAAGAAATCAACCAATAACAAATGCTGGAGGTGCTGTGTGGATAAAGGGACATTTCTCCAGTGTTGGTGAGAGCATAGACTAGTGCAACCATTGTGGAAATCCATGTGGAGATTCCTCAAAAAAATAGTATTAGAGGTCCCACTTGACCTAGCCATTCCCCTTCTGAGTATCTTTCTGGAAGAATTAAAGACATCATACCACAGTGATATATGTGTACCCATGTGTATAGCAGCACAATTTGTAATAGCTAAATCTTGGAAACCACCCAAGGACCCATCGACCAAGGAATGGATAAAAAAGATCTGTTTTATACAATGGAGTACTACTCAGCCATAAAGAAGGATAAACTTAAGACATTTCTAGGTAAATGGATGTACCCTGAGCCCCTATTCTTAAGTGAAATAAACTGGACACACATGTGTAAATATAACACTGTTTCTCTGGTGGGAGATAACAAATGTGTAAATAAGGACCAAAGTGTATAAAAGGTATTGTGAAATAGGAAGAAATTGTTCAAAAGAAAGGGAAAATATTGAGGTGGGATGGGGAAATGAAGGAAGGGAAAAGAAAAAAAAACTTATTAAGAAATATTGAAATAAATATTAATTAGAATTATTTAGCTTCATTCATGCTATGCATCATTTTCAGAAAGAATTTATGTATCTCTTTAAAGGAAACCCCATTAAGAGTTTAATTTTAAAGTCTGCTGAATTTTTGTTTGATTATTTTAATTGTAGCACATCTTCCTATATAAACGATTTCACTGTGGTCTTTGACAACACTATGATAGGAAACAAGATGGCAGATTTTGTAAGGCTAGGAAAGGGATTGGTGACATGGAGAAATAGGAAGGTGAGGAGAGAAAAAGAAGGTAAAATAATTATGATGTTATATATATATATATGTATCAATTCCCCAAAATGAGTGTAATTATTATGTATGACAATCATAGACTCTTAAAAAAGAAACAAAAACAGAATCACCTAGTGAAATGTCACTCTGTTGCAGCTTCCATTAATATGAAAAGAAAATTATGAACAAATCTATTGTCCTAACAAACTGAATTTTCTACATCTTCTCTATGCCTCATATTATACCTGAATGAGACACAAAAACGTTAGGGCATTTAAAGTATTTATATAATTAACAACTTTATATATATTTGATTATCTGTTAAATATTTTGGAGCAAGTAAAATAATTCTACAATTATATTAATAAATTTTTTCATTATTTAAGCAATTAATATTAACTTAATGAGTAATAGAAATACTTTAATTGTGATTTTAAGAAAATATAATTTCATAAATATATTTTCAGATTGTAAGCTTATTTTGAAATGAGGTAAGCAAGTGTTACAAAATATTTGTTACTATTTTTATTTAATTATTTACTTAATATTTCTGCTAAGTGAGTGTACTTTTTGTGAAAGCTGGAAAGTTTCTTGATACATCAAGAATGCCTAACACAGGTAATATGTGCAGAGAAATGTTTTAAATAAATGAAAGACTGTATAATCCTAGGAGTAACAGTGTATATTATTTTATTTTGCCAATTGGTCTATCAATAAATTCAATAAGTATAAAGCTGACAAAGTAAATCCTACTTAGAAAATGTAAATATTTCCACTAGGATATTTTAATATGTAGGAAAGTTAATATTTTAGTTTTTCCACCTTCAGCAATATTAAGTAAAACTAAGAAAAAAATACTAAACTACATATTTTAATTATGTGGATTCTGTTAAACAAAGTTCTACTTGGGGAAGTCAGCCAATATTTTCCAGGCTTTAAAAATAGTACAGATATGATTTAAAACTTCTTATGCCCTAAATATGAAGCCACAGAATGTTCTATTTGACAAATGTGATAATTCAATAATGTCTTTTAAATTATTAATTAATTTTTATTTTTTCAGATATTCCACTAGTAAAGTGAAGTTCATATTGCATACATTCAAAAAGGCAGGAATTGATAAGGAGACTGAAAAACAAGTACAAACTATCTGAGCAAAGACATAATTTCTAAATAATTTTTCCATAATAGGAATAATTAAAAATTACAATTATATTCATCTAAATTACTTTCTCAAAAGTTCTTTCAGGAGAATTTAATTAGAATAGACCCAATTTTGTAAGATTTTCTATTTTCTGGGAAATGTGTAGAAGTTTAAATAAATATAGGATTTCAATAAGAAAGGGAAGAAAAACCCACAGAAGTTAGTACCTTGTATTGTTTCATTACTTTTGCACTTGTTTTTTTAAGGCACAGTAATAATCTGTTAAATTGGCAGAATTAAGTTTTCTCTTAAATGGTAATTCATACAATTATCTGAAAAAACTGGGAAAAGAGATTTAAATGGGAGTCTATGAAGAAGGGAGGAAATAGCAAATAAAAAAGAAGCTGACTATTTCTGCTTAACACATGTATAAAACAATATAGTGTGGGCTAGTGATCTTTCCCTTTGCTCTGATAAAACACTCAACACCCACATTTAAAGCAGCAGAGTTATAATTTGGCTCATGATGTCGGAGGTTTTGCTCTATGATTAGACAAATCTAAAGCAGAAGCATCATAGATGAACTGCATAGAAAAACAAACTGATTCAATTAATGGAAGCCAGAAAGCAGAGCACAGGGGTAGAGAACTAGCAAGAAATATACCTTCCAAGACATGCTGCTAGTGACCCACCTTCTCCAACTGAGCTACATCTTAACAGAGCATTCAAATATAAGCACCAGTTGATTCATCCACTGATGATTTTAGCACCTCTATGATCCAATTATATACCTGTGAGTACATTATTCCAATCATGTTGATAAGATTAGCTGGCACAAATCCACCTATTTGCTGCATGACATCTACTTGCATTTCCTTGAACCATACTTAATTTCCAGAAAGTCTCAACAGTTCCAGCATTGCTCAAAAGTCCAAGTCAGTCTCTAAGATTCAAAGAAGCTCTTAATTTTTGAAACCTTAAAAAAAGATGTGGCATATTCCCAAAATTAAATGGCACAGAGTAAAAGTTACCATTCCAAAAGGGAGGAATAGAAAATGCAAAAGATTGTGAACAAAGCAACACTGAAACCTACCAGGCATAAACTAAATCCTGTAACTCTATGTCTGAGATCCAAGGCACATGCTAATGGGATGGAGTAACAAATACTTAATGGTGACTCTACACCATGGCCTTGCCAGTTGCAGTGCACCCTGCTTCTCTTTTGTGCTGGCCCTGCCTGTCTCTGACTTTCTTCCACAGAGATTCCACATTCCAGGAATCTCTAACTTCCCAGGGTCTCCACCCATCCTTTGACTTCATTCCCACAGCTTAATGCATCACCCTTTTAAGGTACATTGTCTGACCTATCAAATCTTCCTTTAAGTATTCCTGACCCCATAACTCTTTTATTCTACATTCCTGAACAACCAGCATCATGTGGACAGTGCTGAGGTCTGCTATCAGTAGGAGTAGTAACCAGGCCCCTGTCAAGTATGTCTGCAATGGTCTCCAAATACCTGTAAGGCTGAGCACAGTGAAATGAATACTGGGGAAACAATTCCATAGAGAAACTTTCTTGAGTCAAAAGGCTCTCATTTCAGGTTTACACTTTGTCTGAGTCTATGGTGGGTGGGGTCTTGCTTATTCCTGAGAATACAACCAAAGCATCTTTTATATTTTGCTTGTTCAAAGTTTATTGTGCTAATCTCTTCAGTAACCACACTCCTTTAGTCCCAACTTTACTTATATTTTTTAGGCCAAAATTAAAATTTCTAAAATCTTCCTTCTCTTCTAGTTGCTCCTAATCTCACTATAAATCTGGTTAAAAGCAACCAGCAATAAGCATGCCACAATGTGAATGGTGTGCCACCTTAAAATTTCTTCCAGCAGAACAATTAGTCCTCCATCTTTAAATTTGGAATCCCAGCATCTTAGAACATGTAAGAAAAGTAGAAAATTTATTTGTTAGATTGTAACACGATTCACCTTCATTTCAATTCTCAGTAGAGTATGTGGTCCTTTCTGAAACCTTCTGAACCTGGCCTTTATTTTCCACATTGCTGACTTCATTATGGTCTTCTGAACTTCAACTAGGATCACCCATCAAGCTCTCTTTATAGCAGTATTGGACTTCTCTATACCATATCTTTATATGTTTCCCAAATCCTCCTACAAAACAGTGCTAAAGATTTCTGAACCATATGGTCCTATATAATCATGACTATTCCCTCACTTCCCTGGTGCCAATTTTCTGTAATGGTCAAGTTTCCTATGGCTGGAAAAAGTACCCAACACCTACAATTTATGGGAAGAAAGCTCTGATTTGACTCATGGTTTCAGTCCATGATAGACTAGATTAAAGGCAAAAACATCCTGGCAGAAGGCACAATAGAACAGTTCATGGAAGGTAGGAAGCCAGCCAGAGATTTACCCTCTAAGGCATAGCAGTGAACCTATGGCATGCATGGTATTTGTTAATCTTTTAAGAAAAAAGATATTAAAGTATGTATTGTTTTTTCTAAAGTAAACCTCAGTATTCAGATTTAATTGCAGTGTTGGCACTTTGTGATAAATAAGTGAATTTTAGGTTGAGTTTGGGCACTCATCTCTAAAATGTTTGCCATAGTGATCTAAGGCATGCCCCAGTGACCCATCTCCTCCAACTGGAAGCAAAATTGCTGGGTCATATTGTGAGAGTGTATTTAGTTTTATAAGAAGCCACCAGATGTCTTTCACAGTGGCTGCACCATTTTGTATTCCCAACACCAATAAATGAAAGTCCTGTTGCTCTACATATTCACCAGTATTTGGAGCACCCATTATATTTTATTTTCTATTCTAACAGTTGTATCTCATTTGTAATGGTAGTACTATTTCCTTGTTGTTTTTATTTATAATTTCCTAATGACCTAATGTGAAGCATTTTATATGTTTATTTGGCACTGTCCTATGGAAGCTTCTTATGTTTACATTAAAGTACACTATACAATGCAAAAGTTTTTAACTCAAACTTAGTTCACATTATCAATTAGTTTGTTCACAACTTTGATATTATATCTAACAAGTCCAAACCAAGATTTTCTCCTGTGTCCATTTTCAGGAGTTTTATAGTTGTGTGCTTAACATTTTGTTGTATGTTCTATTTTTAGTTGATTTTGCAAAGCTTATGTCTAGATTTTTTTCTTTTTATAACATTTGAAAACATAGTTGTAGCACCACCTGTGGAAAGGATTATCTTTTCTCTGTTATTACCTTTTCTGCTTGACAAAGAGCAGTTCACTATATTTATGTGGGTCTATTACTAGCATCCTGTAGTAATTATTTTCTCATTGCCAGGACAAAATACCTGACACCTACAACTTGAAGGAAGAAAGGCTTATTTTGGCTCACAGTTTGTAACGATTTTGGTCCAGAGTCTGCTGGCTCCAAGGCAGGGCAGCATGGCATGGGGCATCACAAATGAGAAGCAGTTTGTAGCAAAGCAAGCAGAAAACAGGAAGAGCAAGCTTCACTTTTTCTTTAGATCATCCAGGCTACAATCCTATTGATTGGTGACACCCACAGAAAGGGTGGTTCTTCTCACTATGCACACCCAGAATTATGCTAAAGCAATCAGTGGACTGATTTAGTTATCATACACCCTTCATCCATATTCACACACATGAGATTCAGCCACTCCGAAAAGCCATACCTTGGTATGCATAAGGCTTTGGGTGACATTTTAAATATAAACTGTGACAGCTCCCCACTTTGTTCCTTTGATTTAAAGGTAAATTCCTTCATATTATTTTTTTGTAGGCTTACAGTAAATCTTGGAATTTTTGCTGGGAGTTTTGTTGAGACTGCATTGCAACTTTAGATGTATTTGAGGAGATTTGACATTTTAAGAGCATTGAGTCTGAAACTAAAAAATTGTTATATTCCCCATTAGTTGCAATCTTTTAAAAATTTTTCATTTAATGATATTTTACAGATTCAGTGCACAGACCTTTTAAAACTATCTGTGGGTTTTAAAATATGAAATAATTTAGTATAAATTGAAAGTTGTACAAGGCCTATACATTGAAAACTACCGCTCTGAAAATCTAAATAACATCCAAGTAAATATTGGCATTTTAACAATTCCCACTTGAGAGGACAATGTATTTGTGGTTTTTTTTTTGTTATTCTGTTTTATAATTTCAATTTTTGTTTATTCATTTTTGAATAAACATAAAATAAATGTTTCATCTTTTATTTTTATTATATCTAGGAATTTTTATAGGTCCCATCAGATATTTTACATAGATAACTATATTGTCATCAAATAAACATCTTCACTTTTTCATTCCAATCTGAATATTGCCCCCTATCATCTTCTCTTTCTATGCATCTCTGGTTTCTTTCTGTCTATTTCTGCCTTTTTCTCTCTGTTTATGTCTCTGTTCATATCTGTGTTTGTCTTGTTTTTGCCTTATTGCCCTGGATAACATCTCTAGCAAAAGATGAACAGAAGTGGGGAATAGTAACAGCTGATGCAGTTCCTAATAGTAGGAAAAAACAATACATCTTTTATCCTTTTAAAATATTAATGATGGAATTTCATAGATTCCCTTTGTTTGAGGAAGTTTTCTTCTAAATTTGCTGAGAATTTTTGTCAGAAATAATATTAGATTATATCAAATGTGTATCTACAAAAATTGTGATGATCATAGAGTGGTCTCCCTTTCAGGCTCTTAATATAGTAAATTCAGAATGTTTACATTCTCTATCTCCCTCCCTTCTCCCCTCTTCTTTCCTCTTTCTTTTACTTATAGACAGAGTTACATTTTCCCTTTCAAACTCTGGAGGACTCTGTGTAATGTTATTTCTTCCTTAAATATTTTTTACAATTCATTAGTTGTTTGTGTAAAGAAAGAGAGAAAGATTATTTTGGGAGTCTGGGAGCAAATTCACAAGAAGCATATAAAAAAGCCTGAATATTGGACTGACATAGCTAAAAATATATGCTATGGACTAGTCAATGTGCTGCTAATACAATCAACTACTAAGATCTGTTTCTAATGACTTGTTGAGTGGCCAATGCCTATCATTTTCTTCTTGAGATGTTCATCTCAATTATTCAATTATTATTACATCAACAGTTAGTTGTGGTGCTTGTTTAATAGCAATATTACATTGTTAGAACTTTTGATTCAATGTTTAATTATGGTTTAGAAATTTTTTTTAATATGCGGGTACCGGGAGTTGAACTCAGGACCTCACACTTGACAGGCAGGTGTTTATGCCGCTGAGCTATATCACTGGCCCTGCTTTAGAAATTTTTACACATTTATTGATATATATTTTAAATAATAAAATGTTGTATATTCATTAGTGCAATTACCATTTCAAATGATGTTGTAATGTTCTGAAATTTGTTTTTCAATAACCATGTTTTATATTTTTCATGGTAACTTTTTTATACTTTTTGCATTTCTAAAAGAGTATTGCAACTTATTTTTCCTAAGATAGTTTCCTGGTATGATATTCTATGCTGACTTTTTTAAACTATCCATTATATTTACTTTTGCATTATTTCCAGGAAAAATTAGCCATTGTTTTATTTTTCCCTTGTTACATAATATGACTTTTGTTTCTGTTTCTGAATTTTTCTTAATACCAGCATTGCAAAATTTGATTATAATATAGTTGTCATTATCTTTATTATCTTCTGTTTGGGGTTTGCTGAACTTCTATGAATGTATACTTGTACCAAATTTTGAAAAATGTTCACAGATTATTTATCCAAATATTTTGTCTTTTTCTTCCTCTCTCTTTTCTTGTGGGGACTTCTATATATGTATGCTTGGTTTGTTGGCATTGCTCTAACCAGTTCTGATACTCTGTTTATTTCTTTCTCTTTCTTCTCAGTAACTTATTTGAGTATTTTGTATCCCTATGTCCTTAATTCAGTAGCACCTCAGATCACAAATGCTTCTGTTCATTTACAACTTCACAAACAAAGGTGTTTGGCACCATTTTTCTTCCATTTGCAAACTCTGCCATCAGGTGACAAACATTACCATGGTCATATTTCCCACACAAAAAAGAACCCAGCAATCTTCCCCAGAATCATAAAACAAATTAAATTTGTAAACTGAGGTACCTGTATAAGTAAACTGTATTTGTAAACTGTATAAGTAATGTTTTTTGTTTCCTATAATATTAATCAGTACTTCATCATACCTAGTATAAAGACATTGTAAGTTTTGGCAGTAGAAATATAATTTTAGGCTTTTTTATGTTACCTGTTTCTCTACTTAACTTTGTAAACATACAAATGTCAGTTTAATAACTATCTGCTATTTCCAAACTCTTTCAGTTCTAGATTGTCTATGATTTATTAATTTCTCTTTTAATTATTTTTGGATTACATTTTCTTGATTATATGTGTACCTGTAATTTAAAAAAAGATTAAAATTAAGTGCCAGATATTGTGAATTTTAATTTTTAATCTGCTGAGGATTTTGTGGTCTTAGAAATATGCATAATGTGTATTCTGGCTTGCATTTATTAATTGGAAATGGTTTAACCCTGTTGGCTCTTGCTTTAATGATTTTTAGGCAAAGCAGTAGAAATGTTCTGTCTATGGTAGTAATTTTCAATAAGGGCATTTTTGTTTTTACCATTACAGGACATACGGCAATTTCTGGAGACATTAGTTGCCAAATTTTAGAGATGGTTGTGGCTGACATTTAGAGGGTAGATGCAAAAAATACTGCCAAAAATCCTATAATGCACAGAATAAGACCCATACAATAAAAAATTATGGCCCAAAATTTCAAAAGTACTAAGTTTGAGAAACCCTGGATTAGGGCTATTTACACTGTACAACTGAGACAAGATCCTTTTGTGTCTTTGTTCAGTGCCTCAGGCTTCATGGATTTGTCTAGTATTGCTTGTAAAACTAGCACTACTCTTTGATAAACAGACTCTGTTATCTCTTATCTTTTCCTATGCATCTACCTTGTGTTTAAATCAGTTCGCTCAAAAGCCTATGAACAGGGGCCGGTGAGATGTCTCAGCGGCGTAAGCGCCTGCCTGTCAAGCGCGAGGGCCCAAGTTCGACTCCTGGAACCCACATACGAAAAAAGGGCCGGTGATATGGCTCAGCCGCACCGGCGCCTGCTGGCGTGCGAGGCCCTGAGGTCGACCCCGGGTACCCATAAAAAAAAAAAAAAAGCCTATGAACATACCAATCAACACTCAGAATTTGAGGAGTGCTTGTTACAGATATCTGGAGTCCTTTCTCTCTTTATTTCTCATCTCTGTTATGGAAATTATATTCTCTTCCCCCATCCAATCCCTCTCTGTTCAGCAATATCTTCAAAAATGGTATTTTGCTCAAAGAGTATTTTTGTACATCGAATTAGTATTTATAGATTTATAATGTTTGCTTTCAATGTACATACAGGATTCATATTTCTTTAAATCAGTTCTAGTGCATGTTATTTAATATTATTAAAATAACAAGCATCAAACCAGATACAAAAAGTTTAAAAATATAGTATGAAAAATTAACTCAGCAAAAACGTATCAAAATTATTCATTTATTATTCTACATAATATTAAATAATCACACTTTTTAAAGATTTTAACATCTCCACAAATTTTTGGATTCCCTGAAATTCCTTTTTCCTTACCACAAATGTAGTTCACTGGTATTACCTTATCAATTCACATATTAACATGAATTCTATTACTTTAAAGCAAAGCTTTTAATAATTCTGGTAATAATCACCTTTGTCAATAGATAGATGCATTTAATATCATAAGACCATATCTATTTGGAATTATCATGATGAGGAAAGCATTGGAATCATTGGTTTTCACTAGAATGTAGCTTTAAAATTTGGAAAATGATATTTTAATTTGACTAATGAGCCTAATCAAATACTTCTAACAAAACAATCGTGTGAGTAATATTTGGGAAAACAAATGAGAATAAGAACATATTTTAGTTTAGTGTTTCTCAAAGGAGCTCTTCATAATGACAGGTCTCCAACAGTTATGTTGGGATTAAGACGTGATTTCTCCAAAAAGTAATGCAGTGTGTGTGTATGTTCATGTACACCATTCATAATTATGACTGAATTCAGTTTATAAATTGATAAATACAGGAAAATAAAACAAAATAATAGTTTTGTTTATATTTTTACAAGAAGGACCTATCATATTTGTAAAGGAAAAATAAAAAGCAAGATTATCTCATTAAAGTCAAAAGCAAATAAATTTTAATAAACACAAGTTCCTCTTTCCTCATTACATCACTGAAGCATTTTTATTTATTCCTGTTTACTAATTTATTTAACTTATTTGTTTTGGTATTCTACCCAGTGCCTTAACCTGAGCTACATCCCTAGCCATTTTTTACTTGAACAAATATTTTTATTAGTATATGTTTTCACTATATTATGTTTATATTTAACCCAGGCAGTTGGTGTATTTTTATAACACCTCTTAATAGTTTTTAGTTCCCTATTCCAACTCCTCCTTCCTCACCCCTCTCAAGATCCTGTTTCCATTTGCAAAAGATCTATTTCAACTCATTCTTTATTTTGCTCTTTAAATTCTTTATACACTGGGTTTCTCACATAGGAGAAAAATGAGAAATTTAAACTTGTGTGTCTGATTTATTTCATTTAACATTATGGTTTCAAAGCGATCCATTTTCCAGAAATAACTCAAATTTATTCTTTATGTCAGGGTAATCCTCCTTTGTGCTCAGATACCAATTTTTTTTTATCCAATCATCTATTGATGAACATATACCTCTTTTAAGAGTTAGTAATTATGAATCATGCTGCTATACACAACAGTACACATGTATCACTGAGCTATATTTATCTCTTTCATGAAGACATCTAGGAGGATACCTTGGCAAATGGAATTTCTACTTTTTTGTTTTTTGAGGAATCTCCAACTTGATTTCAATAGTGGTTGTGCTAGTTTAAATTCCTTTCAAAAATGTATAATAGTTCCTTTTCCTGTAGCCTCACCAGTATTTGTTATTATTTGATTTATTTTTGATGCTCATTCTTTCTGGAAATAGGTAGAGTCTCGGTGTTTTAGTTTGTATTTCTCCAATGGTCAGAAATGTTGAGCATGTATCTATTGGCCTTTTGTACCTGTCCTCTGAGCAGTGTCTATTCATTTCAATTGTCTATTTTTGGATTGTGTCTTTCATTTTAGGGGTGTAGTTTTTGAGTTCTTTATACATTTTAGCAGTTTCTTTCCCTTTCACAATATCTATTGTACATTTTGGATCTTACTAACTCTTTCAGTTTCTTACACGAAGGACTGCTCAAAAGGAAAGAATAACAGATGGGGGAAAGGAGAAAAGAAGGAAAGGAAAAGAAAAGACAGCTAAAATAATTATTATACTAATTTCTTTTAGTTCATTGAAAAGAACGGCTTGTGCTTATATTGTTTGATCAATTTTGCATGCCTATATCTTGTAATATGAGCAACTACTTTGAAGATAACAATACACAATATATTAACTATTGTTAATTTCCTATTACCCTGTTTTGAAATTCTGTATAATTTCTATTTTTTCCTTTAAAATTAAATATATGTATATATATGTATATATATGTATATATATATATATTTTAGATATTACTCCTTTGTCTGAAGAATAGTTGGCAAAATTATTTTCCCATTCTGTGGTTTCCCTCTGCACAACCAATATTGTTAAAATGGCCACAAGACCTACACTGATATATAGATTTAATGTAATCTCAATAGAAATACCAACAGCATTTCTCACAAAATGGGAAAAATCAATTGTAAAATTTGTATGAAACCAGAAGAAAGCCAGACTAGCAAAAGCAATCCTGAGAAACAAGAACAAATCAAGAGTCATTACAATCTCAGGTTTCAATTTATATTTCAAAACTACAGTAATTAAAAAACAACATGGTACTGGCACAAAGTCAGACATGAAGATGAGTGGAACAAAATAGAACATAATAAAAAACAAAGGCAAAGTCAGTTATCTGGTCTTTGACAAAGGGGCAAAAAACATAGGCTGGCAGAAAGATAACCTATTTAACCAATGCTGCTGGGAAAATTGGTTACATACTTGCAGAAGATTGAATTTAGACCTATATTTGATCACCACATAGTCAAAAAAAATCAAAAGAGATCAAAGTTCTGGCTATTCAAACAGAAACGATCTACTGGCAGACAAAATAGGTGAATATCTGGAAAACAGAGGCATAGATAAAAACTTTCTAAGCAAAACTCCAAATGCACATGAACTAACATTAAGAATCAACAAATGGGACTCTAAATAGTAAACAAAAAACTTTCTGCACAGCAAAAGAAAGAACCAGTACAGTGAAGAGACAAACTACTGAATGGGAAAAAAATGTTTTTTATATTTTCATTGAGATTTTCAACTCCATGAAATTTCATAGGAAAATGGGTGGAGTGGTAATGATGGCTATGCACATCCAAATATGAGAAATATTAGAGACAGTAAAATCGATTATATATTCTTGGATCAAGAAATTTGTTAAAGGCATGTAAATATTTATGGGTTTTCCTAATAATACAGTCATTACAGTCATGTAGATTATATTTGTATATTTTGTGAATAACTGTAGTTTCTTACAACCTTTCAGTAATAATACATTAAATTACATTAAATTAGTTGTGTCTAATTTTGATTGCTAAATAACTATTCTTATAATTAAAATTGGAATTGTAGAATATGGTACAGTGCACAATAACTGGAATTTATAATTACTTATTATCATAAAGTTAATACAGTTGTTAAAGATATCTCCTTGTACAGAATAAAAATAGTGATAATGTCACTAGTCAATTATTAAATTTCATATGGACAGATCTAGTATTCAAAGTCTAGTATCTAGGATTTAAAAAATGCTTTTTAATCATGAAGTTCACAGTAATATCCTTAAATAAGTAAGAAATCAATAAGTATAGAATTTTGAATAACATTTGTACAAAAACATATTTTCCTAAACTAGTGTTTTATTTGGTATGAACCCAAATTCAGGTTCCCCAAAAAGTGTTTGCACATTTTCTCAATATTTATGTTCCGTTTCACTTCAATGACAGAGTCTACATTTACATTATTTCTCTATTTCTCATTTGTACATGTGCACTTGAAAAAAGCCTACAGCTCCTTCAGTATTTTGCTTAAAACTTTCTTCTGCCTCATATCCTAGCTTATCGCTTTTAAATTCTGCCCACCACAATTTCTTGAAGGTAGGCACACTTCTACAAAGTTGTTTGCCACTCTGTAACAAGGTTGGCCTTTATTCAAGTTTCCAATATGTATAGTTTCCTTATAGTTTATATGTTCTTCTGAACCCTCATTACAATCAAGTTTTGTTATCCATGCATGGCAATTTATGATTTTTCTAGTATGCTTCTCTGAGTATGTCCACATTTTTGTATATTTTAGAACAACAGCAACACTTCTAAGTATGAATTTTCTGTTCATGTTGTGCTGTTACAACAGAATACCACAAAGTGTGTAATTTATAATAAACAAGTTTATTGACTTATGGTGGTAGAACCTGAAAACTACAAGAACAAAGGGCTGGCATCTTGCTGTGGAAGTGCAGGGGGTTGGGGAGAGAGGGGGTGAGAGAGAGAGAGAGAGAAGGAGAGAGAGAGAGAGAGACTCAAATTACTGTAAAACAGGAACCATTCTTTCGATAGTGGCATTAGTTCACTCATAATTACCACTTAAATGTCCCACCTCTTAATACACTTAAAATGGAAATTAAATGTGCAACAGATGAAGCTTTGAGCGCATATTTAAAGGATCGCGGCCATTAAGACGTAGAAACTGGAATAGATCTGAATCCACAGATTTGAATCCTTATGAGAACATTATAATAGTATATTCATATCCAATTATAACAGTGTATTCATATCCAATAGTCAGGGTGATGTACAAGTTGTCTTGTGCTTACAAACTTAATATGTGTTGCAGCTAGAGTGTTGAGCTATGTGATCATTATAGGTATATGATCTCTTTCATATAGGTCTTATTCATATTGCTGATATTTCACTTCAGTATTATATTTAACTCTTGTAATATACTTTTAAATCTGACAGACAAACAGGAGAAGCACCTTCCATTTATCTTGATAGACCTTCAATCCACTTTATGAGAAAAGAAGTCATATCTACAGTATTGTTGAGTGTGATCCAGAAAATATGGTATTCTGTCATATATCAAAACATCTAAAATATGGAGGATAAACAAGCAAAACAAAGCTATAACAGGGGAAACAGCATATAAGAGTTTCTGAGCTCAGTTGCTTGTTATCACATACCACCTTGAGGTAGAGAGCGGAAAACTGGTAAAGAAATCAAGAATGGAGCAAAGGTCCATGTAGAGCTGGAGCTAGATCAGTTGACATAATATATGGGATAGTCACAGTGAACAAGTATTTAATAAATCAACATTTTAAAAATAAGGATTTTAAAATTAAAGTGAAATAATAAACTTGGAAAATATAAGCAGGTCCATGAACCCAAATCTTCCCATATTATAACAATGGTAACTATTTTTTCAATTTATTGCCAAGCTAGAAAGACATGCAAATGTAAAGTGAAAACTACGTGCAGTGTGATCTCACTGATTCAAGGGGAGAAATAATAAGTACAATTATTCTCCATTCAACTTTTCAAAATTCTCTACTTTATTGTTTTCATTTGTTTTAAAATAAAAGTAGTTTTATTAATTTTAATTAAAAGATATACAAGATATTCAAGTAAATAAAATTGAAAACTGCTTCCAAGAAATGAAATGTAGTAATTTAATTCCATTGTCATTAATGATGCAACTCTTCCTACTTTGTGGGCTCTTCCAAAGCAATGGTTAAAATACTTTGTAAAAAATGATCAACATAGGGCCAGGGATATAGCTCAGCTGCACAAGCACTTGTCTGGCAAGCACAAGGCCCTGAGTTCAATTTCCGGTACCAAAAAAAAAAAAACAACAAAAACAAAATGGTCAGCATATAAATAAAATTTTCTGTTTCTCTAATTAACAATGGAAACTTTTGTATTATAAAAATATTTCCTTGCCACCAAACTTTAAAAATTTTTCATATTATGTAGGGAAATACAAGAGCAGGCTGGTCTTTGCCTGATCTCCTTTTATTTGGACACTTGAATAAATCTTTCTATATTTTTTAAGTGAGTCATCAACAAAGAGATGTGTTAGTGTTAATCATTCTATATAAAATTTTCCTAGAATTTTCTCTATTCTTTTAGTTTGCATATATAATTTTTCTTCACTTCATGACAATGACCTCCAATAAGTTAGTCGATTATATTTTCTGTTCTATTGATTAAACATTTCAGGTACTTGTCTGTATAATATAACATAACTTCTTGTGAATTGATGTGACCTTTGCCTTTTTAAAACTAATTTGAAGTTAATTCAACACTTTTTCTTTGTCACTAAATAAAGTGACATTTTTATGCATTGTGATTTTAGTCTCTTTTTTTAATTTCTGTGTAACTTTTGTTTTCAATTATTTCCCTCAGTTATGGAATATCCATTTTAATCTAATTCTGCTGTTTGAATATATGTTCTTCTCCTGCCCATTCCATATAAAATTCATAATCTCATTAAGTTCTGTAGAGTATGAAGCTAACATACTATGTGTTGAATTTTCTATTTCTTGAATTATAAATTTTTCCCTGCCACATTTTTATATTTAAAATTTAGGTGTTTTCTTTTCTATCAAATATTTATCAATGTCTTATACTTTTGGTTCCTTAGTGTTTCTTTTTTCTTGGAGATTTCTATTCAAACCATCTCTTTGCTTTAGTCTGAAGGTGTATTTTTCCACTTGCCCTTTCCACAATATTTGGTATGCATTTGGTTTTAGTTCCTGCTATAATTTGAATATGTACATTTCCCATTACAGCACTGTCATACATAGAGAGGGAAAGAATTCATGTAGAGCTAGTTGTGGAAGATATGAACATAATTTTCTTTTACATACTTTTTAAAAAATTCCTTCCTTTCTACTTAAAAGGAAAGCATTTTTTTCCCATAGAAAAATACTTTCAGGACTGGAATTACCTTTCCAATTCAGAAAGAAACCACCTTTATGTTTGCCTTCACCATTTCACTTGTAACATTGTTGTAGCATTTTTTATTCAACCAATCAATAAATTTCTAATAGAATTTGGGGAAATGTAGGTGACAATTTTCATGATACCCTTAACATGTCAATCTGATATTCTGAGTTCTGTTAAGTTCATCCTAAGTTAAAAGTCACATCACAGTGTATTAGAATATTTCTTCTCTCCTTTTTAAAAAGGTATCAAGCTTCTTAAAATTTACAAAATGAAATTAAGATTTTAATTTGTGTTTTTCAATAATCACTAGAGATTTTTCTCACATCTAAATATTAGATACTTATACCAGTGATACGTAATAGCTGGTACTTTTATTTGTTTGGAATTGATACTTTTTGAATTATTTTTAATGTTTGAATTATTTAAGTACAAATAGAAAGTTGAAAGTTGGTCATATAGTTTCTCTCTATATTTACTTGAAAATGAATTTGGCTATTTATTAATTAATATAAAAATGAAAATAAATATAAAAGAATATTGGTCATCATTTCCTTTTTGAGAGATTTGATTCGTGCCATTTGCATGGCAATATTTTCTACAGCTCTTGAGTTCTATATATAAAATATAGGCTTGCTTCAATTTATTGTCATTTACAGATGATGATATTTTTACAACTTGAATGTTTGTGGCACCATCACATAAAGTAAGTTTATTGAAGGCGTAATTTCAATACTGTGTGTTCATTTCATGTCTCTGCTTCAAATTTTGATAATTTTCATAATATTTGACTTTTGGTACTTTTCATAATATTTAACTTTTTACTTATTATATCTATTATAGTCATTTGCAATGAATGATTCTCCTGTTATTATTTTAATTTGTGGGGAAGGGGCACTACAAACCGTGCCCATACAAGATGGTGAAATTAATTGATTAAATGGAGTATTTGACTGCCCAGCAACTGGCACTCTCCCATGAGTCTCCCTTTCCATGGGTTTTCTTATTTCCCAAGACACAATACTATTGAAGTTAAACCAATAATAACTCTGCAGTTGCCAATGTTGATGTGAAAGGAATAGTTTCATTTTCTCATTTTAAATCAAATGTTAGACATTACTAGGCTTATTGAGGAAGATCTCAAAAGTTGATATAAATGGAAAACTAGGCCTTTTGTACCCAAAGAGTTTGTCAAGTTGTGAATGCACATAAAACTTATTGATGAAAATGAAAATACTACTCCATGAACACATGAATGATAGAGAAGTACAATAGCCTTGTTGCTGACATTGAGAAAATTTTATTGGTCAGAAATAGAAGATCAAACTAGTTGCCATATCCCTTAAGACAAAGGTTATTCTTGAGTAAAACTCTAAATCTATTCAGTTGTATGAAGGCTGTGAAAGCTGAGAAAACTGCAAAAATGGTAAGTTTGAGATGGTTAATAAGGCTTTAGGAAAGACTTCATCTCCATAACGTTGAAGGAAAAAGAGCTGATGTAGAAGCTGCAGTTATCCAGAAGACACAGCTAAAATAATTAGTGATGGTTGGTCAATTAAGCAACGTATTTTCAATGTAGATATGAGTCTTCTGTTGGAAGACACCATCTAGGACTTTCATAGCCACACATGAAAAGTCACTGCTGTTTTCAAAGCTTCAAAGGGTAGCATGAAACCTGTTAGGGATTCATGCCACTAGTAACCTAAACCTGAAAGTGACACTCATTTACAACTTTGAAAATCCTATGGACATTAAAAACACAATACAAGAAAGCCTGAATAACCTCATATATGATACAATATTGTTTAGTTATGAAATCTGTAAGACCACTCCTAGGACCTACTGCTCAGAAGAAAATACTCCTTTTAAAATATTGCTTACTGATAGTGCAAATCATCACTCAAGAAGTCTTGTGAGGTACAGTTAAATTAATGTAGTTTTCATTGTTGCTAATACAAACAACACTTCTCCCAACTCATGAATCAAAGAGTCATGTTGACTTTCAATCCTATTTAAGAAATTCATTTTGTAAAGATTAGGCTGCTGTAGATAGTGATTCTGCTGATAGAGATGAGCAAAGTTAATTGAAAATCTTTTGGGAAGGATACATTCTTCAAGATGCCATTGGGAATGTTTATGAAGTATTTGGGGAAGTTAAAATATCAACTCTGACAGAAATGTAAAAGAAATTAATTCCAACCATTATGGATAACTTTGAAGGATTCAAAACTTCACAGAAGCCACTGTAGATGTAAAAATAACAGAAGAACTAAAATTAGAAAAGAGCAAAAGATCTGACTCAATTGCTGCAATCTTATACACCTTTTAACGAATGAGAAATTACTTCCTACAGATAAGCAAAGAGACTGATTCCCTGAAATAGAATCTACTCCTAGTGAATGTGCGGTGAACATTGTTGAAATGAACACAGTATTTAGGACAGTACTCTTCAGGAACCACCTCTTCTGATCGGCAGCGATGATCTACATGAAAGCAAAACCCTGCACCAGCAAAAGAGTTATGACTCATTGAAAACCCGCATGACTGTTAGCATTTTTTAGGAAAAAAGTGCACTTAAGTAGTCTATGTAAATTTTTAAGATATAATGCTATTAGTGCAACAACTTACAATACAAATGAAATATTTATGTGCATTGGGATATGTTTAAAACTGTGTTGCACGCTTCAAGGTGATACATATTCTACCACAGTGATCTGTAGCTAAAACTGCAGTGTATTTCAGGTATGTCAATACTATTTTTAGAACTTAAAATGTGCTGTATTTTACTTTGAAAATTATGATTCACTAGATTAGAAATTCAGGTCAGATATATTCCTCCTGAAATATTCTCTTAGTCATGAATATTGACTGATTTATATTGTATGTTTCATGCTTAAAGCACAAAAGAAAAAATAAATAGGACACATAAAGACAACTTACAACTTCTACCAAGAAAAATTTGCAAAATATCTAATTGATGTAGAGACTACTATTTCCAGTATTTATTATCTCTCTCTTACCTTAATGATGGAATATTAACCTATTCCTGTAACATGTTTAGCTACAATGTGGCTGCAGTGCTAAAGCAAGATTTCCCAAAACAAAATAAATGTGTGTGTATATAAATAGATGAATTGATAGCAACTATTTGACTAAAATCTTGACAATGGGATGTTTGCCTGACTTTAAGCAGATGTCTTTTAAAAGAACACTTGTTTCTTCTCCGCTCAATATTTTCTCCTCTGTACTGTAAATTTAAAAAAAAAAAAAAAAAAAAAAAAAGGAGACATCATAAATCCAGTTGTGAAAAACTCAGGTTGTCAGAGTTGAGAGACGTACCTCAAAAGCCATGGAAGGTGCATCTCTGGTATCTTCCACGTAATATAATCTTCTCTCTTATTAAACTCAAGGATTAGGATTATACTTACAGAAATTCAACATATACCTTAACTATAACACTTACCGTATTCTGGTAATCATTAAATTACAAACAGAAAGATCCAGAAAATTACAGCATGCTAGAAGAAAGATAAGAAAATACACAATCAAAAATTATGTATATTTCCATTTAAGAGAAAAAGAAAGAATATTCACTGTATATTTCCTGAGTTCCTTCATTCTTTTTCTACTTCAAGTAGTAGTTAAGTTTAAAGGACTGTAAAACTCATTGTAGATTTTGGTGTAAGTTAGATGGGAACCATTTAAATATCTGAGGTGGGTGTACAGCAGTGGGGAACAAAGAATTACACTAAGGTGATAGTTTTATCAAGTAAAATAAGCCAGTCATAGGGAGAGAACTATTAACTCAATTCAATTATATATGGCATCTAAAGTGGTCAAATTCACAGAAAAGGAAAAATGGGCATTTTGGGCATGGGTAGAAGGATGAATGTGGAATAGGAGAATTTTTAATTCTTATGGAGTTTTAGATTTGCAAGACATTAAACATATGATTTTTCATTTCACAACAGTGTGAATGCATTAAATATTAATGAAACTTAAACAGAGTTGTTAATACAGTGTGACAAATTTAAACATGTAAATATCTATGTGTGTGTGTTTACAAAGCTGCTTATAAAATAAAGCAAAAATAGTTTCAAAAAGTTAAATAGGGCCAGTGAGATAGCTCAGTGGCATAATCAGCTGCCTGGTAAGCGCGAGGTCCTAAGTTCAAATCCCAGTATCCACATAAAAAAAAAATTAGGGGGCTGGTGAGATAGCTCAGTGGCATAAGCGCCTGCCTGGCAAGCGTGAGGTCCTGAGTTCGACTCCCAGAACCCACATACGAAAAAAGAGCCGGTGATATCGCTCAGCAACACGGGCACCTGCTGGTGCATGAGGCCCTGAGTTCAACCCACGGTACCCACAAAAAAAAAATTAAATAGTACAAATTATAAAAAAAAATTCCTTGACAACCCTGAAATTAAATTTGAAATAAATACTTGCCATGTTTATTTACAAAAATAAAACCACCTACTTCTAAATAATCAAAAGACAAGGAAAAACTAAAAAGAGAAAGAATCTTAATTGACTGTAAATAAAGATACAATTTACTATAATTGAGAGGGCACAGCTTAAAATGTTCTGGAAATACACAGCACAAACACATTTTAGGAATGTTGCACATCCAGGTTGCTGCTGATAGGATCCACCTGGTGTAATCTTCTCTAAACCCAGAAAGAATTACAAGATGGGGAGTCAAAAAGGTCTGAGCAAAAGTATTTACTGTAGAGTGAAAGCAGAAAGCAGCATTTATTGTAAAGCAAAAACAGAAAGGCCCTGGGTTATTGTACCTGGGAGAGAACCTAAACAGGTTGCCAAATGGACTTTTTTTCTAGGTTATTATATATATATATATATATATTGTTTTTAAACGAAAATAACTAGGTCTCATCCAAGTTGCAATCAGTCTATGGGATTACAAGCAAGAAAGTTTTGCTTAGAAATGGGCCTATAGGAACTCCAGGCATGTAGCAGGTGCATTTTTGGAAGCACCATTAATTGTAACTTTTCTAAAATTAGCAGAACAAACAGAATAAAACATTCTTCAGAGAGGTATGAATATCTTATTTCTGGGCAAGAAAATGTCACCAATCCAATGAAGCCTTTGTTTGTTGAACCTCCAGTTCCCTGGCCTTGGCTATCGTGCCCTTCAGTGAATCCTGTCTGCCTGTCTGTCCTGTCTTTGGAACTCTCTTTGCCAGAAAACACAGCACTCTCCTCCCCTCATGGGCCAGAGTCACTCTGAGAAATCCTCTCATCTTCCCACAGGGTTGTGCTCATCCTCAATATTTCCTACACATCACATTTTTTTTTTGTGGGTACCGGGGGGTCGACCTCAGGACCTCGGGCACCTGCCCGCCCGTGCCGCTGAGCGATATCACCGGCCCCTTTTTCGTATGTGGGTTCCGGGAGTCGAACTCGGGTCCTCGCGCTTGCTGGGCAGGCGCTTAAGCCGCTGAGCCATCTCACCGGCCCAACACATCACATTTTACTGGTACTAATTGTTTAAATTACTGTTAGGTGCCTTTTGTTAAGTTAGGAAAATGATACCCAAACCTTAAAAATGGAATCTAAGCCCGATCACACCTGCGGAGATCTCGTGGTTCATTCTCCTCAAGTCGCAGAAGCATTTATGAACCTTAAGAAATAAAACTTGTAATAGTAGGGGTGGAATTGGAGAACACTATGCTGAATGGAATAAGCCAGGCAACAAAGGCAAATACTGCATGTCTCAATATGTGGAATAAGGACAAAATAGAATGATTTTGTCCAAAGGTGGTGAGGGGAGCATGGGGAGATGGTCAAAGCATACAAAACTTAGAAAACAATTAGTCATATTGTGAATAAAGATGTGAACTGCTGTTATTCATAGATGAGATCATATATGTAGGTAATGTTTAGAATCTATAAAGTTATTAGAACTATTTAGATTAACACAGATAATTATAGAGCGATCAATGTTATTTTTGTCCTATCATTAATCATAAATTAAAATTCTAAAATGAGTACTTTTAATATTAACATAAAATGTGTGAAGTACAGTAAGTCACTGACTTATGAACATTTGAGTTACAAACTGTCAAATATAAGAACAGACCTCTAATTCCAAATATTCATAGATGCGAACAAATAGTGAAAGTACTGTATCACCATTTTAAGAAACTGTAAAAATAAAAATAGTTTATTTACAGTTGTGCTGTACTGTACTACCATTTTAAGGTAACTGTAAAAATAAAAATAATTGTTTCAGTATTTTGTGTGTATGTTTGTTTGTTTATGCTTTACATGGTATATTTGTGTCAAACGTATATAAGGCTCACTTTGTCAGACTTACATATGAATCTGACTTATAAACATTCTCTTTCCAGAGGTAACTGGTTTCGTAAGCCAGGGACTTAATTTATTTAGGAAGAAATATTAAAAAGATCAAGTCATATACAATAAAGTCTACAAAGTATTTGGAAAAAATGTTTAGAGATCTAAATAAATTACTCCACATCCACTGTAATTTAGATCAGACTCTAAATATTTTTTCCTAAATAATGATAACTTAATTCTGAAATTTATTTAGAAATTTAAAAGACATAGCAAAGAATTATTTTTAAAAAAGAAAAAGCTGGCAAACTTTTCTGAATTGTAGCTATAGCTCTGAAACTATGTGATATAGGTGTCAAGATAGGTAAATAAAGGGAGTAAAATAGGGAGTACAGAAGCAGGTCCATACATATATTGTCATTCGATTTTCTACTGAGATGCAAAGTCTAGTCAAAGGGAAAAGACTAGTCTTTTGTACAAAGGTTACCTTAATTTTTGGAAATTTAGCTGCAAAAATAAATTAATTTGTACTACATTTCATAACCCTTATAAAAACTAACACCAAATTGATCGTGTACATGAGAATAAAATCTAAACTACAAAATGTCTAGGGGGAAACATAGGAGGAAGTCTTTTTGAACTTGGGTTATACAATTTTCTTAGCCATAACATTTTATGATTCACAAAATATAAAATCACTGCAGTGGAATATATCTGAATAAAAAATTGTACTTTTGAAAGCCTTTTAAGAGGATGAAAATAGAAGACACAAACTGGGAGAAGATTCGGTTTAATCACTTATTTTATGGAGGTGATTGAGTTAATCCATTTTTTTTTTTTTTTTTTTGTGGGTACCGGGGGGACGACCTCAGGACCTCGCGCGCCAACAGGCACCCGTGCCGCTGAGCGATATCACCGGCCCCTTTTTCGTATGTGGGATCCGGGAGTCGAACTCGGGCCTTCGCGCTTGCAAGGCAGGCGCTTAAGCCGCTGAGCCGTCTCACCGGCCCGAGTTAATCCATTTTATATTGTTTTAACAGGACATCACAAACTGCATTATTTATAAAGAGCAGAAATGTATTTATTTCTTACAATTTTGGGAGCTGGCAAATGTAAGCTTGAGATGGGCAGTTTCCACTGCTAGTGAAGGCTGCTCCATGCCTTGAACATGCCATCTGGAAGTGCAGGCCTCCAGGGAGTAGAAATGTTGCATTCTTGCATGACGGAAAGTGGAAAGGCAAAAGGGGAAAGACAAATGCTATGCCCCATCTGAGCAGAAGAGTAGAAGAAAGCAAACCCATTCCTACAAGCCCTTTTCATAGCAATATCAATCCATTCATTATTAAAACACCACCTATTAGGCCCCACTTCCTAGTGTTAGTAGGCTGGGGATTATATTTCCAACACATGAATTTTAGAAGAAATATTTGGACAACACTAGCCATGTATACAAAATTTTTACACAACCTGAAAAGCAATAAGATGATACATAATTACAAATGAATCAAAAGCTAAATAAACAATATAAGAAGACATGAATAATAAATAAAACACTCTGCAATGCTCCTCTTCATTAGTTTTAGGGAAAATGCGAAGTACCACCAATAATGAGATACCATTGCAAAACCTATTAAAATTTCTGTTATGGAAATGACTCACTCTACCAAGTGTTATCAAGAATGCAGGGCCGGTGAGATGGCTCAGCAGCGTAAACACCTGCCCGGCAACCGCGAGGGCCCGAGTTCGACTCCCAGAACCCACATACGAAAAAAGGGCAGGTGATATCGCTCAGCAGCACGGGCGCCTGCTGGCTCGCAAGGTGCTGAGATCGACCCCTGGTACCCACAAAAAAAAAAATAATAATAATGCAGACATTTTGAAAGTCTCCAACACTTTTGGTGGAGTGACAAATAGTATGACAGTTTCTTACACGTGAAACACATATCAACTGCATCACAGAGTGTTTCCACCCTAGGTATTTACTCAAGAGAAATGAAAACACTAGTCCATACAAAGACATATAAATGAAAGTCCACAACATCTTTATTAGTAATAACACAAACATGAAAACCAGACAAATGAGTATTAGGAGATGAGTAGATAAATTCTTTTATGGTATATGGAGAACACAAGTATCTTGCAATAAAAAGAATGAACTTTTCTTGTATCCAATGAACTGGGAGATTTTCAAAATAATTATGCTAAAATAAAGCTGCTAGAAAAATGGAACACATATGATAAGATTCTATTTATATAAAATTATGTGAAATGCAAACTAATTTATAGCAATTGAAAGCCAATCAATTGTTGTCAGGGTTGCCAGTGTGTGTGTAAAAACTTACACTATACTTTACTTATAACATTTATGCAATAATAAATTTTAGTGAATAAAAAAGAAAGACTTCTTCAGACAAGCAAATATGGGTAACATTTATCTTTAAGATCTTTCAACAAAATTTTAAAACTAATAATTTTAGCAGAAGAAAAACGATATCAGAAAAATATTTGGATCTAAGTAGAATAAATAGTACTAGAAATGGTAAATATGTAAGAAATGTATTTTTCACTTCAATTTCCTTAAAAAGAAAATTGAAAGAAAAATATACAAATAATAGAGTTTAACTTGGGGTATCTGATTATATATATATATATATATATATATATATATATATATATATATATATAACTATATACAGTAAATATATAGCATATATAGTAAAATATATAGTAAATGTATTATATAGAGAGAAAAATATCACACAGTTGGAAAGGGAAATTTGAATTGTAAAATCTTTATTTTTGAAGACTATTGTGTTATTTGAAGGTATATAGTGATAATTAATGATGTACACTTGGATCCTTAAGCAGATGTCGAAAATGGAAAGCAAAGTAAAAAGATTTCTGTAGTTAATAAGTGATGGTAGATACAAAATATACCCAGCAGATTGCAGAACATGGTTGAATAAAGGAGTCACATCGGAGAGACTCAAAAATGATCAACTAAAAACATCCAGTAATTGGAAAGGGGGAGGGCATACACCCTGATACAAAAATCAATTTGAAAGAAGAGTCTTACAGAGTAAATAAAATATACACATAGGAGTTAATAAGAGGGGAAGCAGTCCATCGGGGCTGGCCCACAAGGCCTCCACCTTTGCACACCATGGAAACAGGCATTTTGAGAACTTCCCAATTAACTGGTGGGATCCAACAACCTTGGCAGAGTCCAGCCTTAATGGGTAGACTTGGAGGTATATGAGTCCCTTTGTCCCATCGTTCCTCTCCAAACACTGAGGAGATTGTGGCATGGAAGCATTTTTGCCAGCACACAGCAGCAGCAAGTGATCAGTGGCATAAGAAGCTCCATTCCCCACCCGCCTGATCTCGGGCTCTGAGAAGATGTATAAGCAATTACTGCTTGTGTTGAGAGTCTTCAGTATCAGACCCTGGACCCACCTGAGTCATTTTAAGGAGCCTGATGTTTATCCCAAGCTAACTGGGACATTCATTTGGCACACAGAGCTAATACTGGGTCCCTTTCGAGGCTGTACCCAGCACCTAGGGTTCCCATGAGACTACACTCAGCTCTCACTGCCCTGCTTCAATCCTAGACCTGCCAGAGACTCTGCCTGATACCCAGCACCAGACCTGGGCAGCTCCAGTCACACGTGAGTCTCTGCCTGGTGAATCACACTGACAGCATCCATTCAGCACCAGGCACACTGCACCCACTCTGGGTGCAACACAGTCCACACCCTGTACTTTGCCAGAGTCTTGGCAAACCTTGCCTGGTTAGTCCAGTTGCCTGCCTAGTTAGCAGCAATGGTTAAGTAAGGGTCTGCCTTTTTTTCCTGGTGCTCTCCATGCCCATGAGACACCACCCAGCAACCTGTGACTTCACTGAGCCTGCTGAAATCTCCCCACATCAGTCCCAGGAGCACCTGCATTTCCTCCGGGTGCCCCAAAGTGACACAAGTCCACCTGTTGACAGGAGCTGGTCCTCTGGACTCCAAAATATACATCAGGTACCCAGTGTTGGTCCCAAAATATCAGGAATCCATGACAGCAGCAGCAGAATCCAATGCTCCACACGTTTCCTGTGTTGGTGTGACAGTGTAGACAGTTATTACAAAGAGTAGTTTATGTACAGGGGACCTACTGAGCTGAGAAATGTCCACACAAACCTACAGACTATACAGATGGGCAGTGAAGAATATAACATTTAAGACTGAAGACTGCAGGCTTGGGAAGTAAACACTTTTCTGGAAATATGTATGAAGTTTTTCTTTTGCTTTTTTATTTCTGTCTTGTCCCTTTATTTACCCCATTTATTTTCTTTTATTATTATTAATATTATTACTATTATTATTTTACTATTGGGGTTTGGAGTTATCACCCATTTTCCTATTCCCTGCTTTTAAATTTAACTTTGTTTTATTTGTTTGAATAGGTCCTCCCTTTTTTCTCTGTCTTCTTTTCTTTCTATGTCTCTTTCAACCTGTTTTTTGAGTATTTCTTCTTACTGTCCTTTCCTCTAGTTTAATTTCCATTCCCTGTTTTTAATCCTTATCCTAGTTTTTTTTTCCTCTTACTGTTGTCTAATACTACTAATTTTCCTTTACACCAATCTTACCAGCTTCTTTCTATCTTCCATTGTTTAATTTTTCATAACTTTGTTTTCTCCTTACTCCAATAACTGCATCATTTACACTTACTAGTCTATAGGTAGATAACCATATCTTACAATGCCTGAATAATATTCTGTTTTGAAAGAGGGTAGAATTATTCTATTGAGTAGATATTTATGGTGTATAAGTAGTTAGTTTGTCTTAGGGAGTCTTCTATAACTATAGATCTTTTTCCTATGGTAAAAGGTAGTACTGTGTTAATTAGTGTGTCATTATCCAGCTTGTGCTTGATGGTCTTGTTATTGTTGATTGTAATGCTTTAGTCAAGGGGGCATAGATATTGACATCAATTGCTGTTCTCTGTATACCAGTATCCAGATTGTATGGGAGTAATAGTCGTTACTACAGTCCTTTATCAAAGAACTGGGTACTTTGCAAACAGGCTGCAAACCATCCTGTCTAACAAATGAAAGTGGTAGGGTACTGAGATAAACCCAAAGGCCAACAGCTAGCTAAAACTGAAACATATCTGAGAAGCTGATGCTGTTATAACCAGAAGTAATTCTCTCTGTAAAATATAAGGACAGAGATCAAATCACTTAAAGTAAATAACAGAAAGTGTAGATACTATCAACTTCCAGACATATAAAGCTGAAAAAACTTCAGGAAGAGGCAATATGTTAAGAAAAATCTCATATAAACCCAAAACCCTCCTCACTCTACTAGACCGCAATCTCAGAACCTCCCCCAACAAAAAAGGAGGCCAAAAATAAATAAATAAATAAATAAATAAACAAATAAATAAATAGAAGTGAAAGCCAATTAGAGTCACAGCAAACTTCTCAAACACAAAGCCTAAAGGCCAGAAGAGCTTGGAATGAAGTATTTTAAACACTGATAGCAAATAACTTTCAACGTAGATTGAATTATCTAGCAAAGCTATCCTACAAGAGAGATGGAGAAGTAAGGTATTTCCATGAAAAAGACCAGTTCAGAAAATGTATGAGTACTAAAGGAGTACTCAAGAAAACAATTTAGAATATTCTTGACAGAAACAACAAGACTGACACAGCTAAAAGCACCTAGGAAATGAAAACCCCAAGTAAGGTCAATGGATAAACAACAGCAAAAAATGTCAGGAAAAGAAAAACAAAGTATTCCCCAACAGATAAAGAAAGCAGTGAAATAGTAAATAAACAACACATCTTAGAATATCTCTCAGTGTTAACAACTTCATTGCTCCAATTGAAAGACACAGATTGGCAGACTAGATCAAAAAACAGAATCAATCAGTCTGTTGCATTAAAAAAAAAAACTCATCTAAAATCCCAAAGATATTCATAGACTAAAAAATGATGGAAAACAATATTTCATGCACCAGCACCACAAAAGCAAGGAGGAGTAGCAATTCTAATATCAGACATAGTAAACTTCAAGCTAAAACTCATTAGAAGAGACAAAGAAGGTAACTACATGCTAGTTAAGGGAACAATCCAACAAGAGATAATATTGACAAATATATATGCATTGAATACTGGAACACCTGTCTTTATTAAACAAAAACTGCTGCAATTAAAAGATCAAATAAACACTAGCACAATCAGAGTAGGGAATTTTAACTCCTCACTTTTCAAAGAGATAAAGCAACTAAAGCAAAAATAAAGAAATAACTGAACCAAACACTTGAACACATGGAATTAATAGATATATACAGAATATGGGGCCAGTGATATAGTTCAGCATCATTAGTGCCTGCCTGGCAAGCACGAGGTCCTGAGTTCAACTCCCAGTATCTGCATAAAAAAAAATGATATATACAGAATATTCCTCCCCTCTATAGTAAAGTATACAATTTTTTTCAGCAGCGCATGGTACTTTTGGCAAAGTAGATCACAGACTAGTCCACAAAGCCTACTTAAGTAAATATAAAAGTACTGAAGTTACCCCATGCATACTATTCAACCACTGTGCAAAGTAAGTAGAAATCAATGACAGAAGAAATATTGGAAGAGGCAAAAGCTCCTGGAAAATTAACAATGTACTCCTGAACAACCAATGGGTCACAGAAGAAATCAAAGAAATTAAAAGAATATCTGGAAGGTAATGAAATTGACTGTACAATTAAACAAAACATTTGGGACACTTTCAAAGCTGTACTAAGAGGACAATTCATTGCAATTAATGCTCACATCAGGAAAATGGAGGAAGCCCAAATAAATAACCTTATAAGAAATCTTAAGGTACTTGAGAAATAACAAACTAAGGAGAGAATTATAAAGATGAGAGTGGAAATTAATAAATTGAGACAAAAAACTATAAAATGAATCTACAAATCAAAGAGTTGGTTCTTCAAAGGAATAGATAAAATGGACAGGACTTTAGCAAGACTCACCAAGAGAAAGAGAGAAACAATTCATGGAAATACAATTAGAAATCATTGTAACTGTCCTAACAACCTGTTTTGAAAGTTGGTTTCATTGTTTGTTTATCTTTTTTCTCTTGAAAATAATTAAAAGAAAAGAAATCACAAAGATGAAATCACAACAGACACCACCGAAATCCAGAAGATAGTAAGTAACTATTACTATTTTGAAAAGTCATATTCTAACAAATTAGCTAATTTTGAAGAAATGGACAGATAGCTGGACACATATAAACTACAAAAACTAACCAAGAAGACATAAATATACTTAAGGATCCAATAACAAGCAATGAAATTGACAGTACTAAAGAATTTATCAACCAAAAAAAGCCCAGGACCTGATGGATTTACAGCTGAATTCTACAAACTTCTAAAGATATTATATCACCAACATTCCTCAAGCTATTAAAAGAAATTGAAATGTATGAAGTGCTCCCAAAGTCATTTATGAAAGCCGCTATCACCCTGATCCCAAAACTAGACAAAGATGCTACTAAAAAAGAGAACTATTAGCCAATCTCTTTAATGAACATAGATGCAAAAATCCTCAACAAGACATTAGTAAACAGAATGCAGCATATTACAAAAACCTGATACACTATGATCAAGTAGGTTTCATTCCACAGATGCAAAGATGGTACAACATATGTAAGTCTATAAATGTGATACAGCACATACACAGGAGCAAGGTGAAAATACCACATGATTATATCAAGAGATGCAGAAAAGGCTTTGACAAAATTCAACAACACTTCATGATAAATATTCTTGAAGAAAATGGGTATGGAAAGACCATACCTGACTATGATAAAAGCTACCTATGACAAGACAATAGCCAGCATCATACTAAATGGGGAAAAACTAAGAGCATTACCCCTAAAATCAGAAAGAAGACAAGGATGCCCACTATCACTTTTTCTATTCAACATAGCACTTGAAATATTAGCCTAAACAATCAGACAAGAGAAACAAATAAAAAGAATACATATGGAAAAGGAAGAACTCGAATTATCTTTATTTGCAGATGACACGCTACTCTACGTAGAAGACCAAAGTAACTCCACCAAAAATCCCTTACAATTAATAACCATCTTCAGCAATGTGCCAGAGAACATGATCAACACTCAAAAATTATTAGCATATCTGTACACTAGTAATTAACTCAATGAGAAGGAAATCGTGAAAACAATTTACAATAGCTTCAAGAAAAATGAAATACCTAGGAATTAACCAAGGAAGTGAAGGACCTCTAAAAGAAAACTCCAGTACTCTGAAAAAGGAAATTGAAGAGAATATCAGAAAATGGAATGAAGTCTCCTGCTTCTTGACAGACAGAGCCAATATTTTCAAGATGGCCATACTCTCAAAACTGTTACTCAGATTCAATGCAGTTCCAATCAAAATTCCAACAACATACTTTACAGAACTAGAGAAAATAATCCTAAAATTTATATGGAACCAGAAAAGAACCAAAATAACAAAGGCAATTTTAGGCAACAAGAGCAAAGCAGAAGGCCTTGCAATACCAAACTTCAAGCTATACTACAAAGCAGTAGTGTTAAAAATTGCAAGGTCCTGGAAAAAAAAAAAAAGATATGTGGATCAGTTGGACAAAATACAAGATACAAAAACATATCCAGACACATTCAACTATTGGATCTTTGACAAAGGGGCCAAAAACAGAAGTTGGAGAAACGATTCCTATTCAAGAAGTGGTGCTGGGAAAACTGGTGCGTTGCAGAATATTGAAACTGGATCCATCTCTCTCATAATGTACTGAATTAAAATTAAAATGGATCAAAGATCTAAACATTAAAACCTAAACATTAAACTTACTGGAAGAAAGAATGGATGAAACACTTGAATACAGGTGTAGAAAAGGATTTTCTAAACAGAACCACAATTGCACAAGAAATAACAGCAAGAATCAACAAATGAGATTACATTAGTCTAAAAAGCTTCTCAAGTGCAAAGAATTAATTAGTAAAGAGAAGAAACAATCTACGGAATAGGAAAAGAATCTTGCCACCTACTCCTCAGACTCAGGAATAATACCTAGAGTATATAAAAAATACAAAAATATTTACCACCTAAAATTTAAGAACCAGTCAAGAAATGGACAGCTGAAATGAATATATACTTCACAGAGGAAGAAGTACACATGGCCAACAAATATATAAAAATGTTCAACATCTCTGGACATTAGAGAAATACAAATTAAAACAATGCTAAGATTCTATATTATTCCAGAAAAAAATGTCAATCATCAAGAAATCAAAAAGTAACAAATGCTGGCATGGCTGTGGTGAAAAAGGAACTCTCCTACATTGTTGGTGGGAATGCCAACTAGTACAACCATTATGCAATTTGTTATGGAGATTTCTCAAACAACTAAAATTAGAAATTCCATGTGAGCCAGTTATCTCCCTTCTAGGAATCTTCCCCAAAGAGCTTGCAACATCGGGCCGATGAGATAGCTCAGCAGCATAAGTGCTTGCCTGGCAAGGGTGAGGTCCTGAGTTTGACTCCCAGTACCCACATACTAAAAAAGGGCTGGTGATATTTCTCAGCAGCACTGGCGCCTGCTGTCATGCGAGGTCCTGAGGTCGACCCCCGGTACCCACAAAAAAGAAAAAAAAAAAGAGCTTCTGGCATCATACTACAGTAGTACATGCATACCAATGTTTATAGCAGCAGAATTCATGATAGCTAAATCCTGGAAACAGCTGTTACACCCATCAACAGACAATTGTATAAAGAAGTTGTGGTATCTCTGTGTAATGGAATACTACTGAGCTATAAAGGACAAATTTGAGACATTTATTAGAAAATGGATGAACCTAGAATGTATAATGTTAGGTGAAGTAAATCAGACAAACAAAATTAAATGTTGTATCTCTTATCTGCGTAAGGCGAAGTACACAGTAAGAGAAAAATAAAGGAAGCAAGAGACAAGGGGGTGGATCTCGTGCAGATGGGAAGAGGTCCAGGGTGGTGAGTGAGCAGTGAGGGTGAAGGGCTGGGGAAATAGGTGGAGTGGAGATATGCCAGGTACAAGGTCCTAATAACCTAAATGAATTATGCTGTATTATGTACATGTACCAGTGCCCCAAGATGATTGTGAAATGCATATACTGCAAACATGTACTAATAAAATAAAATTTAAAAAGAAAAAAATATAGACTCAGTAATGTACTGCAAAAAAAGGCAGAAAAGGGGCAGAAAAGTGCTTAAGAGTAAATAGGAAAATGTTAATATTAAAGAAGATACAGAATTATATCCAACCAAATCAACTATGTGATCACATTGAATTAAAAACCACAGTCCAAAAGCAGAGATTGAAGAAATTGATTATAAAAAATGAAGACTAAATTGTATGCTGTCAAAAATAAATTCATACTAACTGTAAAAATATAGTTAGGCTACAGGTTAAGAGATACAAAAAAATATAAAATGAAAAAAAAATCTAAAACAGCCTGAAGTGGCTATATGACTCTAAGAAAATATAGATATTAGAACAAGGGGTATTATTATTTCTTAGATTTTTGGCTAAAACCAAGAATAGTACGAGTATTATCAAGTTTCTAAATTTATGTTTGTAATTCCTAAAATATCCACTAATCAAAGTAAAAACCATATTATTGAGTTTTAAGGAGTTATGTTTCTAAAGAATCTATAATCTGACAACACAGAACAAATATAGCTCACCATTATGGAAATTCCCAGTTTTACCCAAGAATAAGAGAAGTTCTGCTAACAGGTTAGATATGGTCATATGTAAGTTGATCAAAATAAACCTTTTCAGAGACTAGAAATAGAGGCAATTATTATGGAATACAAAATTCATTGCATTGTCTAGAAAAGGAGAAGTTGATTCTCCACTCCAGATAAGCATGTCATGTGCTGTGGGACAGTGAACTGTGTATGTTGTGCTTTTTTTTATTCACCTTGAAATGATTTTGATACTGGAATTATCTTACCTGTCTGTTGCTGTTTCTGTTTGCATTTGTTCATGAACATATATTGGAAATATGCGACTTCAAATTTGGTATTTAACAAAAGTTTCTGGACCAAGATACACTACATGCAAACATCAGTTGAGAATATTATATCAAGAATCTTGGATTCAAAGAACTGTTGATTCATGACATCAGTTTGGGATTTAGTAGACGGTGAAACTTAAAATTGTGCAACTTTGGTTGCAGGTAAGTGTATATTTTATTGCATAAAGAATCATCATAATAACGACTACATTAAACAGTAACTATTGCTTACTAACTACTATATTTCAGGCATTAGACCATCCTTTACATTTAGATAATTGCTTTTAATACTTTCAACAATTTGGAAAGCAAATCCTTTTATTATATCTGTTTCACAGATGTTGAAACAAATCTTCACGTAAGTTTCTTCCAAAAAATTTAACACAGGGCCTCTCAAGTAAAAACACAAAGAACATAGAAATCCAAGCACTTCTAGCCTCTTCTATCATGTCTTTTATAACCTAGGCATCAATGTTTTTGATTTCACATATTTGAAAAGAAAGTTTTGTGTACATGTGTATGTGTATTTGTATTATATCTGTCATCTTCTGAACTTACAGAAAAACTTACCTTATCGATGTAGAAATGAATACTAAGAACCAAATTTGAGCTTTTCAGTCAATCTGTTTTTAAACCTTGACTAATTCTTTGCTTTTTAATAACATTAACCAGATAATTTCATGTCTTCTTCAGTTCGAGATTTGGTTGCTTTGCCCAGTTAATCAAAGAAGAGTTTGTTGATGTCATTATATTTGCATATGGCTTTCAGCGCTTTTTAAAAGAGAACAGAAGTTTTATTTTCTTCACGAAGAACTCAATTTCTATGCATTTATTATTGAACAGATTTTTTTTTTTTGGTACTGGGAATCAAACTCACGACCTCACCCTTGTCAGGCAGGCACTGTGCCACTGAGCTATATCCTTATTGAACAGATTTTAAGTCTCTCCTAAGTTTTCATTTAAAATGTCATGCGTCTCTGTATTGTCTCAGGAAATTGTAAGCTCTTAGCAGAGTTTATGCTTTATGGTCTGTTTTGTGTCTTACAATATTTTTAAATTTCAGCAAGTAAGTACCATATTTTTCTCAATTAAAAAGCAGTAAGTATATATAAAACTTTTCTCATTTAATAAGTTCTCTTTGTCTAAGTCCTATGTATCATAATCTTTAGTTTTGTAACATCAATGTGGACATTACATAGCATTTCATTAATTAATTGACTTATTCATTGCATGTATATTCAAGGTCCCTTTCTATTGAGCTAAAGCACTATTCATTTACTTAAGATGCAATAAAGTTTAACCCTATTCTCAAGTCTCATATAATGGTTTAAGATAGAATCAGTAAGTAATTGCTGAATAAATGACCTAATTATAATTTGGTCTGCAAAATTGTTAAACTTCAGTTGAACACATTGCTTTAATTCATTGTTATGTGCCAGAAAAACAACAAAACAGGAAAACAAAACCAATGGACATATGAGAGATTTAAAAGCAAAGTTGAGCATTCACTGTTTTGTGTTCTCATTTGTAGACTAAAAACTGACACAAAGAAAAACTATTTTATTTGAAATTTGACTTTTTAGATTTAGGACAACAATCAAATATATGAGCAAAGAAGCTTTTGAAGCCAAATGTGGCCTAGATTTTTTCTTTTAAGAAATCTTTGTTTTTTCTTTTTCCTTTTTGACCTGACTTAAAACTCACAGCTTCTACATCCAGAATAGACAATATAAAATAGTATGAAGCAGGCGTTTTACTTATGGAACAGCTCTTCACAAGTCACGATTAACCTCAATTGCAGATTTCGTTTCTAAGTTATGCCCTTTCTTCTCTGTGCCGAACGTTAACATTTTTGAACTTCTATTTACTGAGGGCTTAAATTCTGTGGTATTTCAAATTAAGTATCAGTTGGCCTGATTTTTCAAGATATATGAAATGCAGGCAGGTTACAAACATAAAATTCATTTCTTTCACATCTTTTTTCATCACCTGAAGTGACTTGAAATGAATAAAGCATTGTTATAGTTTAGACCTGGAATGTTTCCAAGTCTCTTGTACTGAAGCATGGTTTACAGTGCAGACATGTTCAGAGGTGGGGCATTTGGGTACTGACTGGACCATGAGGGCTCTGACCCCATTTTAGATTAATTCATTGATGGGTTCACAATTTGAAGGGCTGCTGGAAAGTGATGAACACAGGAAGTGTGCAGTTGAAGGGAATGGGTCTTAGGGATCTTTCTACAACCCCCCTTTCTCCCTCTCTCTCCCTCTTTCTCCCTCTCTCTCCCTCTTTCTTTGTTTCCTGGCTGCCATGAGGTGAGAAGACTCCTCTGCCACATGCTTCCATCATGATGCTGGGCATCAGCTCAAGTCTAAAGCAATGGATCCAGCTGTCCATGGACCAAAATGTCTGAAACCATGAGAAAAATTAAGTCTTTCCTCCTTTAAGTTGATATTCTCAATTATTTTGCCACAGCAATGAAGAGCTCTCTATCACAGACATCCTAGATAAACATTAGGATTACTCTATACTTCTGTATTGTCATTAAAGACCTATTAAATGTGAGCTATGATTCATGTTTACAGTATAAGGCATAGAGCCCATCTTCTGTGAGCTCAAAATTATGTGGAGACAAAGCATATGCAGCTGTGATTGTTACTAAAACAATGATAGGTACAGGGAGACCTGAAATGGAATGAGCTTAAGAGTGCCAATGTTAGAAGGAGAAAGAAAAAGTTATGATTGTAGAATGGAATACTCCTCAAAAAACTACTTAAAACTTAGACTTTAAAGGCACAAATAATACTCTATATGTTAGTGTTTCAAAGTACCTTCCTCATAACCATAAGCATCATTTAGCTAACATTTAATGAACACTTACAATGTTTCATGCACTATACCTAAAATTGTGTACAGACTGATTCACTGATCTTTACCAAAACCCTATAGGTTAAACATAATCATTGTTACCATTTTAGAGATGAAGAAGCAGAGGGAAATTAATAAAGGACCTTCTTCAATCCCAACATGTAATAAGTCATGGAGCTGAGCTTGTGACATCCAAGGGGATGACTGAGCTCATATTTTAACATTATTCTCAAAAATGCTATCAGCAGTGAGAAGTTGCTTTTATTGTGTCCAGTTTTAGTTTCAACACTTTCCTTTTACTTTGTACCACTGTTCTTAGATTATGATTAATTAAAGTATAAGCCTTATTTCCTTAATAACTAGGAAATAGGGAAATTATGCTTTATTTTGCTTAATTTCTATTAAGGATGTGCTATATTCAGTGTAGAGTAATAGGCCCTTAGTAGAAAATAATATTATTTTAAACATTTAAAAATTACAGACTTTCCTCAATGACATAACGCTTTTCAGTGTTTTGTACTTGACCACATAACATTTGAGAAATGTTAATTTACTTTTTAGTCCACAGAAAGTATACAGGTAAAGATATTCCCTGTCATAAGGTTTCAAAGTGAAATAGTGAGGATGGTGTGTGGTACATAATAGCCAATAAATGTTGAATATTATTCTAGAAATGCTGATTGCTTTGTTGTTTTCCCAATGGATAATCACTCATTTTTTCAACATCCAGTGCAAATACCGGGCAATCTAGGATGCTCTTTGATAATTCATTGTAAAAGTTAATCATTGTTTAATATCTGTCATACAGTCATAATTCACTCATAAAAATGTACTAGGTGGATCAGTTTGCTTACTGTAGTACCATTTGAATTTTTTTAGTATTAGATGTACTTTTTCTTGAAGAAATTTTGACCATAAAATTATAGCATTAACTATGTTATATAAATGATTTGATGAAGCCACCTATTGCAGAATTCTCTACCTTTTTGTCTAACTGATCTTTTTTTTTTTTCTGTGGGTACTGGGGGTTGACCTCAGGACCTCACGTGCCAGCAGGCGCCCGTGCCGCTGAGCGATATCACTGGCCCCTTTTTCGTATGTGGGTTCTGGGAGTCGAACTTGGGCCCTCGCGCTTGCCGGGCAGGCGCTTACGCCACTGAGCCATCTCACCGGCCCCCTGTCTAACTGATTTTCAGCCTCTTAAACATTCTTAAGACAACTTGTACATGTGGAACCCACAGATCTTTACATTTAGCCTTACTGCTTCTCAACTATGTCAGGCTCTTTTTCATCTTTGAACAGAGTACTACTCGGGGGAGAAAGGATATTGTAGGTAACCCAGGTACAATATTCATACTGATACAATACTTTTATGTAGACTTAAAATAATGCTAAGAGGTCTATGTAGCAGTCTATACATGATACAATCAAAGAATATCTACCGGGACGAAAGCTAACTTGGAGCGTGCATAGTCATATATGAAAGACTTGCACAGATTTGGAAATATGTAGAAAACATTAATTGAGCATCTTGTGCATGTGCAGAATAAAAAGAAAACAAATACAAATTAGGTTCCAATTCATTGTTGAGGTGCAATTAATATTGAAAAAATATTTAATATAGACTGTGGAAAAAACTGATTTTTAAGTAATATAGAATTAACTTACAAAGGAAATTTAAAGTCTTACTTCAGAGAAGTCAGAGAGAGATGTGTCCTGGAGTCTAAGTGTCTGCTTACTGATACTTCTTTAAAGTCTCATAGCACATTTGTGATTATTGTAAGTCCTAGCAGAGCAGATTGTTAACAAGAAAGCCAGACATGAGATGATTATCCAGTGGAGGAAATTGGATTATTTTAATATATATTACATTGAATTTGTATTTGTTAGGCATTTCTGTTTCTTAATGTCAAGATGAGAAATTTAACTTTCACACAGAGGGAATCCCCACCTCAGCTGTCTTCTGCTTGAGCTCTGTGTGAAGTAGGAAGAGTGGAGATCGGCTTCTAGGAATAAGGGATGACTTTTTCTCAGTTCATGCGTATAGATCGGCACATGTGTGGCTGCCCCTACCGTTCTGCTAACCTAGACATCTAAGAGTAACGTAAAAGATTCATTTAAATAGGAACTTGGGATTCAGTCTGCTTTTCTGTTTTCCTCAATACTAAAAGAAAGTCTCAGACAACCTGCTCTGGGGAGAGACAAATCTTTAGCTCTCCCTGTTTCATTAGAAACACAGATATGGGCAGTAGTGGGGTGGCATGGAAACTAATATTGTATTTTTAAGAAATAATTTTCAATGTAACATTTGTCTTATTCTTAGGATAAAAGAAAGGGAAAGAACCTCAGTTTCTTTGGAGGAGCTGGCTACAAATTCCATTTCCTTTTCAACTAAATCTACCAACAAGACAAAAAGATATTTCTATAATAACATTGTCATGATTTATTTAATTACTAAAAACAGACTTTTTGGATAATGTCAGCATTGGCAGTAGTGTAGGTTTTGGCCGATGGACTTCCTCAGCTTTTATTATATTTACATGTGTGGATATTTGTGTATAGAGTTTTGTTTTATTTTTAATTAAGGTTCTATGTGCCTTGTCATTTGCCTTTCTAGAGATTCTACAAGTGCTCTATGCATGATGTTCTTTTGCTGGCAAATGCCATATTCTTTGTTTAAAAAATCCATGATCAGCTGATTCAGCGTAGGTGAAATTTCCCTCATGAAATCTTTAACTAAACTTTTAGGTCTTCCTAGTTGTCTTTTAACAGTAAACCACAAGTGAGTATATAATTGTGTGACTGTTTGTTACCTATCCTCTCTACTCATCCATGAGTTCTAATAGTGCAGGTTCCATGTACTTCTTAAAAATGTTTTTTCTAGACTGAAACACAATGACTAGCTCTCAGTGAGAAGCTTTTGAATGAGTGAATTAAATATTTTAATGCTATCTTAGCTTTCCAAAAAAGATAATATATTTAAATTTTCAAATTTGCAAAGAACTGTAAAAATAATGATTGTATGCTTTAAAAAAGTAATATTAAATTATGGGGAGAATATTGTAGGAAGCCTTCCTTCAGGAAAAGACCAACTGCCATGTGTATACAACAGCCTATCTTCCTGAATAAAATATACAAAACTGATTATATAATATGTATTTTTTGTGTATATATATATATATATATATATGCATACAGAGAGTAAGACAATTTTGTTCTATCGATTTAGTTCTTCACAGAAGTACAGAGTTAATTTTCTAGAGAAATTAAGTTTAAAATACTCAGTTTTGGAAATGATTATCAGTTAGCATTTTATCAATGTCTCTGAATGTGTTCAAGTACATTAAAAACCTAAATGTATAATTTATAAGGGCTATGCATGCCTATTTTGAATCAAAAAGTAAAAGCATCCTAACTGCCATTATATTCAGTGGCATTTATTTCATAGTAGTTGCTCAAGTGGTTCAACACTTTAACTTTCTATTTGGATAGATGTAAGATTCGGAAATCAAAGTTTATATTTCTTCTTTGTGTTAAAAGCCAAATCATTTCAAGGCTACACTGAACACTTCTGTTTCTCTAAAGAGGAAGCTTGACTCCTGAGACTGTCCTGCTGCCCAATGTTTTCACTTTGTTTTGTTGTTAAAATTTAAGCAAGTTTCTCATGGGCAGTATTTGGTCTTCAGAGTTTTAAATCATTTCAGTACCCAAACTCTTTTTCCCCACAGCTGACTGACTGTCAATTTTGAATGCCCACAGGCAGCATGCCTTTATCATTTTTGTTTTGAATTTTATCCCTTTATAGCCTGAGAGGATATATGTATGTATATGTTTAGAAAACCTAACAAACAGAAATATTGGCATTGTATACAAGCTTTTACCCTTCTTATAGGAAATTCCCCTTCACTGACCACCATCATTCAAGCTCTCCACAAGACACTGGACACAAAGATATCTCTTGACCCTTTCACAGTTTTTCTTCTATTAGCCAAATGTGGCTGATTCATGTGAAAACAAAACTTCACGTGTTACAGTTTAGATCTAAAATTACCCCAAAATGTCTCATATGTTCAGAAGTGTGGCTTTCAAAAAGCAATTGGATCATGATGTACTTACCCATCAGTGGATTAAACCCCTGATGATTTCCTGGCTGAAAGTGCTGTTAGCAGGTGGGGTCTGGTCAGAAGGGTGGGTCACTGAGGTTGTGACCTGGAAGGGTGAATTTTTCTTCCCATATTAACCCTTCTCTATCTGCTTCCTGGTTAGCATGGGTTGAGCAGCTTTCCTTGCCATACCTTTCCTCCACACCATTTCTACTTTCCACCGTGCATGAATTGAACCCTCTGAAAAAGACAAAACAAACCTCTCCCCTTTTAAGTATAGCTGTTGGATATTTTGTGCCAAGGAGAGAAGCGACTAATAGGAGCATTTATAAATTATTATTGAAAAGAAAGACTTTAAAGTATCTTCATCTAAGAGAACTCATCCACTACTTCTATCACCTTGTTATAGTAATGATAGTCCAGATAGACGCAATCATCATAAACCAAAATGGGTCCAGGACTATGGACAATGGCTTAACATATATTGTGTTTCTTCAAGCCAAAATATTGGAAAAATCAATACAGCTTTGTTCTTTCAACATTGTCCAAAGTGATCCAGGATATTATCCTTCCTCCCACAATGCAATTGAAAATTCCTGTCATTTTACTTTTTAAGCCCAGTCAAGGATGGAACTTGGATAGGGATGGCATTTCAATCAAATTCAGATTTATTTCTTTTTTTGAATTTTATATTATTTTTATGTTTGTTGTAATAAAAGGGAATATTGCTAAGAATGAAAATGCTATTTAATTTGGTCAAACAATTATTGTTTCCTGTTAGCCTATTTAAATTCTTTTTAATAATCTAGAAGTTTTCAAAGTTATACTTGAAGAGTAGGAAGTTGTTTTAGTAGGTGTACTTGTGGCTGGTACAAATCAGTGTAATCATATGACAAACAATAAAGGATCCTTTTTCCCCAGTCAGTAAATTATGGACTTTACTACAGCTTTTCTTTACAGTAATACCAGTAGAAACATCTGACTTCTCCACCATGATCCACTATTAGACCACTCTTTGTGGAAACAAAACATAAGGCACCTTGGTATCCTAGTCCATTTCCTCTATTCTATGTCCTACAACATAAGGCACTAATTCTCATAGTCTTCTTGAGCCTTGGAGAGATTGATTTTACTAGGATTATAAGTGTATCAATCTAATATCCTTACTGTCAAGGATTTGGTCATGCTTCAGTCCTGGACATCTCCAAATTTCAATGATATTAAACTACAAAATATATATTTCTTCCTTACATGACATTTCCATTGAAAGTTAATAATGAATGGGAAAGAGGCACTCACCCAAGAACCAGACTGATGGATAATTCCCTATTATATATTGTTGTGTGCTGTTCACAATAAGCAATTTCTAAGTTTTGAACTGTCAAGTTAATGTCTGGCCTGGAAATATCATTCATTGCTCCTGATTTTCACTTATTGGCCAGAACATTTAAATAATCCCGCATAACTACAAATGTCATCAGTACTGAAATCTTATCACTTTCCTCCAAATGAGAAAGGAATAGATCATTTGGTATATAGTACAAATTACCTTTCCCCTCCGGCTATCATAAATTCTATCTACTCTTTTTACCATGGTCAAAACACTTTTCTTTCCTCTTCAGGGGAAACAGCCAGGAGTCTCATCCAACTACTGCATTAAGCCGTAGTCTCCAGTGTCAGGATGAGTGTGCTACTCTGTGCTTGAATTCTAGGTCATACTTCAAGGCCAAAAGATTATAGCAAGTATCACTCTAAATTAAAAAAACAGTTTTAACTCATATTTACATATTCTTTATTTTCTTTTTCTTTTGTTTTCTACTTCTAGCTTCTAGTGAATTTCATGTGGCAATAACTTCACAAAGAGCTTTGTTTTATTTTTTTGATGTAGTTCAGTTTTTGGAAACATGTTTCTGTATACTCTTGAAAAAAAAACTCATGCATCGAGCCTTTCAATATTCAGAATGAGAGCAATACATCCTACATTTGAAAAAATTTATTGGGCATTACCTCAAAAAAGAGGTTTTATCAAGAAGTGTAAGAGGATAAATGTTACAATTTTGACTGCATCCATGAAAATAGAAAACATTTAGGCCAATTTCATTGTCCAAAATCTTCTTAGTTTTATGTCTCAGAAGTCAGAAATGAAAAGTATTTTCCTTTTCCAACCCAACTATTTACCAAAATGTGGGATTATCTCTTTCTTTTCATTCCTCTTTTATAACAGCCATCAATTATTTCATAATCATCTATTCCTTGAAGTGGTTTATTAAATGTAGCCAATTAATGAACTAAAGCTGCTAACATTCTATTTTCCTTCTTTTTCTTTTAGAAGTATAATTTACTTTGTGCATTATTTGCTTCTAACACTATACTAGACAACAATTTATCATATTTTGTGCTGCTGCATTACATGAATTCTGTTCTTCAGTCCTTCAAGTATAACTTTTGCTTTTTTTGCCATGTGGTCAGCAATCGATTTTGTTATAGTGGCATCTTTTATGAGGGTACTAACTTCTATATTCATAAGGAAGGACTGAGTTACACTATAGTAATTAAAAATTTCAAATTATCAGTGGCTATATAATAAAAATTAAATTTCCTATTAGTTAATCAAACATAAATAGAAAATAATTCTGTCAGAATGATAGAGTAAGCATGGTCTTAGACATTGCTAGTTGCCATGGAAAAGGAAATAAAGGATGTTGTGTAAAACATTTTTAAAAGTAATTAAATGCCCGGACTCAAAGTCACACTCTCATTTCCTATAATTAATCATATATCTATAATATAGCCATAAGAGAGCCAGCATATGTAGGTCTAAAATTTGACTGGAAGGGAAAAGAACTGGGAATATCTGGTCAACAGCCATAGACATCCGCAGACAGTGCTTCTGGAAATGACCAGAACCGTGTATTGGCAGAAACGTGGAATAACGATTATAAGGTGCCCGTGGGATTTCAAAGTGGAAATATGTAGTACGTGTTGGATATTTCCAATACTGGTATGTGAAATACAGTATCTAAAAATCTAAAGTACGACTTGATTGAAAACAACAAATTGAGAGTCTTCAGTGATGAACAAGAGTGATAAAGTTCAGCACAGAATAAACAGGATGAATGGATTTGGTGACATTATTACTGACAAAATCATATCTAAATGTGATCATCACAATTATCCTCTCAATAATCATACTCATTTTAAACAAGTATTAATTTCAGTTTTAAATATATATTAGATTATGAAGATATATCATAATAACAGTGTGGCTCAGTGATAGCTTGGGCACTTACCATGAACAAGGTTCTATAGGTTTAATTCCCTGCACTGTAAAAAAAAGATACTATTAATAAGCATTTAAGGAAAAACAAACACTTCAAAGTATTCTTATTACAAAGTAAATGAAGATTTTAACAAGATTTATGAATCACTTGATAAGAACTACATTGTTTTGGTAAAATATAATATTATATTCTAATACTTCACCTTTGTCTTAGCATTTCTAAAGTAATCACCCATAGATTTTGTACAGAATAATGGGAATAACCACTTTATAGAAAACATAACTTGGAAAAGTCTTCACAATATACAAGGGATTATAGATTAAAGTCATGAATTAAATGACATATAGTGATAAATATGCACTGCACATTTACATGTTTATAAACATAAAATTAACTTATTACTCCATAATCATTGCTTTCTGGAAGAAAAGTTTTTACAATTCAATAAAACTTCATTAAATGGCTGAAGTATGTAATTTGTCATCATTCAGTTGGGAAATTCTAATTAAAGCCAAACTAAGTATTTAAAAATCTATTTGAATTTCAGTAAGAATCGTAGTTTAATGTTGCTGATTCATGACATATTTTTAACTTCATTTTTTGCATTTAAACTGTGCACTTTGTATTATTCTACAGAGTATTTTTACCAGAGACCCTTCATTTTACTTGTCTGTTGTAATTTGAAAAGATATTGCTAGAAAAAATAAATATATCTACAATATTCATAAAATGCTTTTAAAGTAAGTTTCCTTCCTCAGAGGCATTTCAAATACTCTGTACTGTAAATGTTTCTTTACATGAAATAATGCTACACTACTTGCTCTTATGGAAAAATATATGGCACGGTTCCATACAATTTCATATATTTATCACTGTTTTATCATTTGTGCTTCACGCTCTGTCCTGGTATATTGGTTAGGATTAGGCTTCTCTCCAGAGGAACAGAAATTATTGTATAAATAATATTTATATTTAATAAATATTATAAATATTATACATGCATATAGTTGTGCCAGGGGTTTAGGTAGCTCACAGGATCAGCAGCAGGAGAGTCCACAAGGGCTCTCTGCGCACTGCAGCGCTGGAGGATCCGGTAGCCGCTCAGTCCAAGGAAGGGGTAGCCACAGAAGGAGAGGGATCAAGTGTAGGGCACCAGTCTGAGGTCAAAGGCCTGGGCACCTCCTGCAGAGCCTCTGCTATGAATCTGTTGGAAAGCTAAAGAATTAAGCTGATGTCCATAGACATCAGCAGCAAAAACAAATCCACTCAATCAGAATGGAGCTTTTCAAAACGCATACCAATTTCCTTCTTTTTTCCTTTTATTCCACCCAGGCTACCAACATCTGGGGTGAATCTTCCTCTCTCAGTTTGGTGGTTTATATGACAATCATCTATGCAAACAGACACACCTTTTACTTATGTGGTAGGTGTTTCAATGCAGTTGAATTGACATATTATAACTAGGAGGAAATCAGGTTTATTGGAATTTTAATTGTTCAGACCAAATTGTAGAAGTCTGATTTCAGAGGATTAGAGTTTTTAAAATGTACTAGTTAGAGTATAATCTTTCCAATAAAACCAATTCTAATTTTTAGGTAATTTTATTTTATTCTGTTCCTTGTGTTGTGTAATTGCCTAAAAATTGTCATAGTCATGTACTTCAGAGAAAATTACTAAACTCATCACAAAAATGACTTCTTCATCAATTCAATTGATTCTTTTTTTTTTTTGTGGGTACCGGGGGGTCGACCTCAGGACCTCGCTTGCCAGCAGGCGTCCATACCGCTGAGCTATATCACCGGCCCCTTTTTCGTATGTGGGTTCCGGGAGTCGAACTCGGGCCCTCGCGCTTGCCAGGCAGGCGCTTAAGCCACTGAGCCATCTCACCGGCCCCAATTCAATAGATTCTTGAAAGTCAATGGCACATTTCTCATCTGATATTTTTTGTGTGTGTGGGTAGCAGAATCAAACTCAGGACCTTGTGCTTGCCAGGCAAGCGCTTATGCCACTGACCTATATCACCAGCCCACAATCTGAAAATTTTTAAGTCTTAGTCCTACACTAGGAGTTATAAAAACACAGAATTTTGTGTGTTTGTTTTTTGAGACAGGGTCTCACCAGGTGGACTAGACTGGCCCTGAATTCAGGGTGATTCCACCTGTCTCAGTTTTCTTGACTGCTGGGATTTCAGGCATGCACCACTACACACGTTTCAAAAAAGAATTTTAATAGTCTAGGCTTTAGTATGAGAGAAATGACTACCTACAGAACAACTGAAAAAGACTGGTTTTCTGAGGGCATGAGAGTATGAACAAAGTTTGAGGGTGAGAGGAAAGTGGGAGCTTCTCATGGGGAACTGAACCCATTCTCAAAGAGAGAGACACCTGTGGGCCCAATGACATAGATAGCAAGGATCTTCAGAGCAGCAGAAAATGAGCTGTATCATAATGAAATGATCACATGCCCCACACTGAGAGAGTTTACCCTGCAAACAAAGAAAATAAACAGTAGTTTTAAAAAGACTTTATGATTTATCCCACATAGTCTGAATTTTGCTTTTAAAAAATTTTAGATGGAATGACCTACATAAATAGGTCTTCAATTCTATTTTTCCATCTATGTGTGTGCAAGTGTGTGTGTGTGTCCCACACAACAAAATAAAGTAGGAAGAGCATAAACCAAATCAACTTTTTCATCCAAACAGAATATGGAATAAATATTGCTACCTCATTGATCCCTATAGCAATATTTGCCTGAGCAGTTCATAATGAGGTATCGAAATACGTATATTAAAAGAATGATTAATCTACTCTTCTATCAAAAGGCTGTATCATAAAAAGTGTCCCTGTAGTCTTGACTCAGATACAAGGACTGATGGTCAGTATTAGAAACATAAAAAGTTATTTTTCTATTATGCTGCTTATCATGTGGAGAGCACCAAATTTTTTCATATAAACCTTGTATAGTAAGCAAATTATAAAATCTAAAATATGGATAAAATATATATAAAGCTTGACACTATAACAGTCTATAAAATTAATTATTTTAGCTTAAAATTTAAAGTGATTGATAATTATTTTAAATAAAACCTCAGTAAATATTGCTAGTCTCTTTTAATAATTGATACATGAAATATAATCACTATGTATTTCAACAAAAGAAAAGTCTGTATCAGTTCACAAAGTCAGAATTGAAAGAGAGGGTAATAATGAAAGGAAATAAGTTTAATACTTTTATCAGAAATTCTTCAGTGTGAGAGAAAAAAGTGATGCCTGGGAATGATTCTATTTTTCTGATTTTGTATAAAGATATATTCCTTATCTACTTTTACCTACTGAAAAATAACCTTAGATCTGATGACTCTTGCAATATCCAATAGTCATTCTATCAGTATACATATCATCATTGCATAAAGTAATTTTATTTTCTTAGATGTTTACATGAAATTCACATTTTTTGTCACACTTTGTAAAGACAGATAAAAGAACTTCCACGATTGCTTCAAAACTTTCAGAACTTTCACAACTATAAGAATGATGTGATAGGTGTGTTCAAAGTGATGTGAAGTATTTGGGGGAAATTAATAGCAATATGTCTTTTACTGTTACACTTTTAATCATTTGCCAAGTTTTGGTCGTACTTCATATATAACAATAAAGATGTCATAAAAGCTATATACTTTTCCTTTTCAAATGTAACTGGGATGGATTTCTGTTTGTTCCTGTCCAACAGTTTTCTAGATGTCCCTCAACTGATGAATATGAAAAGCTCTGGATGTGGCCTGCTGCATAGGGACAAATGATTTACAGATATAGAACTAGAATGACGTGTTGACCTACTCAATTTATCTCTTGTGTATACACAAATTATTTGTGGCATCTGTAGATGGATTACTCCGAGCTTCTGTGAAAATGGAGATATGGCTTACAAACTGTGGCATGATCCTCATTGTCCAGGAAACATGACCATTTATTGTTCAGTGTGGTATAGCTTTAAACTCACAAAAGTGATGAGGACGATAACTTTCCATTTACATGAACTGTTTTATAGGAAAGTGCATAGCTTCAAATGAGTATTTTAACTCCTTAGACAGCCACAATTATATTTCACAGGAACTCATGTGTACGTAAGCACGGATATCAATACAAATTCACGCTTGTCTTCAGCCACCTTTGAGTCCAGAATGCAAGAATGAGTGAGTGAATTTCATGCAGTTATTCCTTTCGTGTTACACTGGTGCAGTGCTACTGATTTTGCATTTTTTGTATTTCCCTATCAGAATGTTTTAACAATAGTACTATGTCTATTTAAAAAATATACATAAACATAATTACAAATATTAAATAGTGGCATCTCTTATTATTAATGGCTATGATCAGAAAAGTATTAATTTAACAGCCAAAAATTCCTGTCATCATGACAGTATTGTATTTTTGGCACAATTTTTAATTTTACAAAAGCATATTTATTTTAACCAATTTTTATTTAGTTTTATTTCCAAAAATAGTTGAATTGGGGACAGTTTTTGTCATTTCCATTTCTGCTTGTGTTTTTTTCAGTTAGCAATTTGTATGGATTTTCCATCCTTTCCCCAAAAGACAGTGAAGCTTGAATATAAATTAAGTCCTAGAGCATTTTCTTTCAAGTGCAGGATCACTGGGTTAATCTGTACATGAAACAGACTAGTTGCAGAATGGAAGATTTGCCATGTGGACAAAGGCTAGCAAAGCCGATATATTTTAGGAGATTTATCATGACATGCTTTTCAAAAATTTCTTCACAGGAACTCCGTGTGGTTTACACTAATCTAATGACTTTGATTTTCTTTGATATTTAATTGAAACACAGATATATCTTGCATCTTTATGTTTTCATGCAAACAAAAATCTAAAGAAATCAATCCCTTTGGACCACTGCTTTTGGCAATTGATCAAACTCAAAGCATGCATGCCATTTCATTTCTATGCTTATTTTATTTTAGGTCATTATTGTAAAATGACAGCAGAAGTGAAACCAGGACTGCAGTAGTTTCAAGATGAAAGAAATGGTTAGACAGTTTCCAAATAAGATCCTTACTAAAAATGTTGGGTGATGATGTGGGATATATAAATTTCTCCTTTTAACTTTTCTATTTTTATGCTTGACAATGAACACAAATTTTAGTTCAAGAAATACAGACATGAGATCTTTTACAATATTGTGACTCTTATTAACAGTGATGTGTTGTATTCTTGAAAATTGCTGAAAAGAGATTTTAATGTACTTACCACATCAGAAAGTAAATTTGTGAAGTAATGTAATGTTAATTAACTTGATTCAGCCATTTTGTAATATATATATATATTTCAAAATATAATGTTGCATATCATACATAAGTACATTTTTAATTGTCAATTAAAAGAGAAAGGGCAGACATTAAAATTTTTATATAAATATTGATGTTTAAATAAAATAAGAACTACATAAAACATAGTCATAACAATAGGATATTGTTTATGTAACATAAATACAAGTCTCTTTTTGAACTAGGTGTTTTCTTTTATTCCTATTGGTACTATTATTTACAGAAAGGCTAATTGTAGATTTTCATATGTGTGCATTTTAATGTTAATAGGTAAATTAAATATCTAATGATAATTTCAATACTGAATTATAATATAATAATAAAGCAACTCTGGCTCAGAACTCCATCTAGCACAAAAGATATCATTTATTTCTTTTTCTGTTACCATTTCTACCCAAATAACAATATCTCTCTCATGGGAGTACACTCAAAAGAGATCACCCAGGGATGAAAAGTTTAAAAATGTTGTGATATACAAGGTTTCCAATAATGGTTAAAAAGCTAACTCACTTCACAAGGGGAAATTCTAAGCTGATATCACATGGAAAAATATAGCTTTAGAAGGTACTTCATGTAATAAGTAGTTTGTTAAAATCTTAAAGGCATCTTTCTGCACATTATTTTGTATTTTACATACCTTGCTTTCTGGATCCAAGTTATGGTTTTCTTCCATCTTTTTTTCATGTCCTCATATTTTCAGCTGACCATGGTACATTCTGAAAGATTAAGTTGTTTCTATTTTAATTCAATGCCCAAACCCATTTCTTAATTAAGATAAACCTCATTTTTTCAATAATAATACATTTTACATTTTTTACTCTTTTTTTTTGTTAAAGTAAGATACAGAAGAACTCCAAGAAATTTCCTTATCATCTAATGGATTATAAAACCATTATTTTATAGGATTCATGTCAGTGATTTTTTCAAAGTTTAATAACTACTCAGTATGGTTTTCAGAAATGTAAGTTTAAAAATTAATCTTAGTTATGATTTCATAATGTTCTTCCTATATTAGAAAATTACTATGTGAAATAGTATGCAATACATGATGAAAATAGTCATGAATCTAAATAGCATTTGCACAGTGAATATTATAAATTAAAACTTATGACTGCGTTATTTACTCATTTTAATGCATGGATGTAATTATAATCTTGTTGCTTAAGTGAGGTTATTGCATTATTTTATTTATATAAAATAGCTATTTGCCAGAAAAGCAAATGACCAAAAGCTAAGGTGCACAGTTTAAAAGATTCTCTCTCATAGTCCTCAGAAGAAGCAACCCTTACAGCTAATCTCAGACTTCCAGCCTCCAGAACATTGAGATAATATATACTTGTTTTTTTAAAGCACTTGGTGGCATTTTGTCACCGCTGCTGCAGCAAACTAATACATTCATTTATGTTTTCCTTTAATTAAAGTGATCATACGATATGCAGTAGTAAAAAAGTAGTAAAAATGAAAATAGAAATTCATGTTTTATTTGGTATTAAAATGAATTAGAATGAATCAGTGCTATTTCCATTAACTGTTTTCTTATAAGGTAGAAAGTTATGTTCTCATTATATTTTAAGAAGTTTTAATTTAAATTAGATTTTAAAGGCATTTTGAGAGTTTTTTCCCACTACAGATATTATGATTTTTTTCAGAGTACTAGGGATTAAACCAAAGGCCTTACACATACTAAGCAAGCACTTTACCACTGAGCTATACCTCCAGTCTTTATTTTTATTGTTTTTATTAATATTTTTTTATAAACAGGGTCTTGCTGAGTTGGCCAAGCTGGCTTCAAACTCATATTTCTGCCTCAACCTTTGAAGGAGCTGGTATAAATAGGTGTGCATCACGACATGTGACTGATACGGCACTTTCTCTTTCATTTGTACTATTAGTGCACGTACTTTATTAGGATTAGTGTATCAGAGCCCCACAAAATCAGAGACTTAAAACAGCACTAGTTGTTTTATAATTCCAGAAATGAGAATTCTGAAACCAAAACATCCACTGGACCATTTTCCCTTTGATATTATAGGTAAAATCCTTTATTGCTTCTTTCTACATTCTAATGGTGATTGGAAATCCTTACTGCACCATGGCTTGTATTTGCATCACATCAATTTTGCCTCTGTCATCACATGGCATTTTATCTCTGTGCCTTTAACTTCATATTATTGTCTTATAAGAATATGTGCTATGCTGTATTGGGGCTTGGCCTAATGACCTTTCCAAATTCTGAGGAACTAGAAGGTAGAACTTCAATATGTGTACGTTTAGTGATAGAATTCAATACACCGTGACATACTACAGAGGTTCTCAAACTCAGAACAATTGACACAATTGACATCTTGGTCAGAATCATTCTTTGTTTTGGAGCTTGTCCTGTGTTTTCTAGGAGTTTTAGTGGAATTCCCAGCTTTAATCTACTACAAGTCAAATATCCTTCCACACTAAATGATAGTCTTAAAAATATAAATGTAGATGACAATTCCAATAGATTAAGCAAAAGTAATTAGTAAAATTTAACAGTTTCATTATAAAAAAATTCTTAGGAAAAATTGTGTAAAACATGTAATTACCAACATAGTTTTGATTTTTATATATCCAAGTCATCCTGCACTTTCCCCCTAAGTTTGAAAACCATAGAGCTATTCCCACTATTATTACTTTTATTTAATAATGTGCAGGACATTCTAATAAGAGCATTAAATAAAGAAACAGAAATGAACATCTTACTGATTAGAAAGAAATTTAGATTTTTCACAAATCACATAAACATAGTAGATAATTTAGAGGGATCAAAAAACTACAAAATGCATCAATAAATTTATCAAAAGTGTAGTATGATTTGGATATGTAAGAATCAATTACATTCAACATTACATGGTAATATAATCCATCACCTCAACCTGCTAATGAAGAAAAATAATCTCACAATCATGTAAATAGATATATAAATATCATCTGACAAAATAGAAAACCTATTCAATATTAAAAACTCCCAAGCAAACTCGAAATAGTGGAGCACTTCCTTGGTTTTCAAATATATCAAATATTATATATAATGTTGCAAAAATTCATGCTTTGGTACTAAGATTAGGAACAGGCAGTTTATTCTTCCTTATAAATCCATTTCACCAACACCTTGGGATACAAGCTAATAAATTAAGTCAAAATGAAATAAAAAATATCCATACATGGAAAGAAGAAATATAACTGTCTTTGATGCACATTATACAGCTGTTTATACAGAAAATGAAAGAATTGGCAAAAAACTCTTCTGGAACTAATATGAGAGTATAACAGGTTTGTATTATAAAATACAATATTAATTTAAAAAGTTTTTCTATGAACTAACAAGGAAAAATTTGACATTGTCCATTAAAAACAATAACAATTATGTTAGAATTTCAAAAATTTAATGATTATAAATAAAATATGTACAAGACATATATGAGGAATATAGTACAAGTCTGATAGAAGATATCAGAGAACTAAATGTATAGAAAGATATCCCACAGCTTTGGACAAGAAGTCTCAATATTGCCAGGATAACTGGTCTTATCACCTTGATATATAGATTCAATGCAATCCCACCCAGACTCTCAGCAAGTAATTTTGTTGATAGAAACAAACTAAAACTACAGTTTATAAAGGGAAAAGACCCCCAACAGCTAAGTCGATTTTAAAGAACATAATTTTAAGGCTGACACTTGCCTGTATCAAGATTTTATATGAAACCACCCCAATGGAAAACTGTGGCAGTTGCAAAAAGACAGATACACAGATAAGTGGTATGGAAAATAGAGTCCGGGAATAGGTCCATGTAAACAAAATCTACTGACTTTTTACAAAGGAGGAAAAGCAATAAAATGGAGAAAAGACTGTCTCTTCAATAAATGTATTGGAACAGATGTACACATTAAAAACATAAATTTAGGGGCCGGTGAGATAGCTCAGCAGCATAAGCACCTGCCTGGCAAGCGTGAGGTCCTGAGGTCGACTCCCGGTACCCACATAAAAAACAAAACAAAGCAAAACAAAAACATAAACTTAGATGCGTGTGCTATACTTATCACACAAATTAACTCAGTGGATCATGAAACATTATAAATCATATAATGATAAAGAAGAAAGAATAGATGATCTTCAGTTAGGTGACATTTTAGATAAAACATTGAAGACATGATTGATTAAAAAACAAAAAGCTAAACTTCATTAAAATCAAACTTCTGCCCTGGAAAGATACTGTCAAGAGAATCAGAAGACAAACCACAGACTGGGAGAAATACTTGTAAAAGAGATATTTCATAAAACGCCAGTTTCCAAATATTCAAGGAATTTTTACAACTCAACATCAAAAGTTCCAACAACCCAATTTTTAAAAGATAGAAAAAAGTTTTGAACTGAACTTTAACCAAGGAATATAAACAAAAATATTTATAAATATAAATATATAAATGGCATATAGGCACATAAAAAGATGTTCACATCATATGTAATTAGTAAATGATAACCTGAAACAAAGAAATACAACGACTCTTTTATGAGAATGTCCACAGGCAGACATTTATGACACTAAAAGCTGTGAGAATGTGAAACAACATGCTGCTATTCATTGCTAGTGTGAGTGAAAAATGGTACAGCCATTTGGAAGACAGTTTGGCAGTTTCTTACAAAACCAAACATAATCTTACTGAATAATTCAACAAGTATATACTTTGTTTAAGTGGCATAGCTAGAGTTTGTACTGCTGGGGAGATCCTTCAATTTGCTGCCCTCTAACATATCTGAATGTGATAACCTATTTAAATAGAAAATCAAAATGATGCATAGAGAAAAATTTAGATAATTTTTTATAGTTATGTATTTATTAAATAAAAATACAGTAATCCACAGTACTATTTAAAGTAGAAAATTAAAATGACCTATAGAGAAAATTAATTTTTACAAAATTGTCTTAATTTTTCTCTATAGGTCATTTTAATTTTATTTGTATACAGTCCAGATATGTATGGAAATCACTCAGTACAATTCACATATAAGCATTCATGCAGCTAGAGATGTTCCTGCATTGAGACACATGTAGAAAACCTTAGCTTAACATCATATATAGTTAAAAAGAACCATAGATTTATTATGCATCATAATAAATTATGATAGTTAATTGATATGGATAAAGAAATACTAATAATCATATTAGTAATAATATTTTTAAAGAATTATGAAATGTTGCAAATATTGCAGAGTTCTTTCAGTAAAAATGATATAACATTTTAATAGCATAATGAAATGAAGATGTAACATTCATATTTTGATATACTAGAATTTTTGGTGTTAAAATACAGTAAATCTTCGCAATGTAATATTCCTTTTGGTCAATATTGTGGCCTAAAACGTGTTGCCAGGGGAGGACCATCCCCCCAAACCCCTTCCTAGACCACTGACTTTGTATTCCTAAGGCGCTTCAAAAGTTTTGTCTACAAAAACTGGCAAGCAGATGTTTACAGCTAAATGTTAGCAAAAATTTATAAATAGATAAGGTGTCCTTCAGGAGGTGAATGAAATATTAAGCAGTGTTACATCAAGACAATGGTAAGAAAAGCAGGTGTGGATATAGAATTTATGGTAATTAATTTTGCAAAAACATTTTATCCTGATTGTAATACTACTGCAAATCAAATAGTAGTGAAAAAATTTTTAAATGTTTTGCATGCAGAGAAAACCAAGAAATCAAAATTTCATCATACTTAAACCCAGGCTCCATTTACCTTTTTCATTTTAAGTAAATACTTAGTAACACATTCACTAATTGTTTAAACATTTCTTTTTCCACGATTTCATTTTCCCCAAATCTATCAGGCTTTGTGTCTGCTATGACATTGTTGTCACAATGTTGAAATTCTGGTAGTGCGGCAGATGGCACTAGTTAGAGTATCACCAGCTTTTAATATTTAATTCAGTGAAAAGTCAAGGAGTTAAAGATGTGATGAGATGAATTTAGATTTTATTTATAAAAGCCAAGTATAACATTTTATAAGAAAAAATATGGTTAAAATAGCTAACAGTATTTAGATTATGAGGATTTCATATTAACAGATTTCATAATTTCCATGTCTAAAACTAAAATCTACTTGCTAATTCCAGTTATAGATTAGAACTTGAAAAGTATGCGATATGAAGAAAAATGTTGCAGAAATATATTTGCCTATATTTCTATCTAAATAGTGACCAATATTTATCAATAAGAGACATGATATAAAATGAACATATAACAGCTATTTTGTTCTTAAAGAAAAACTTTCTTCAGTGATTGTTTACATAAGGAATATTTATTTTTAACTCCTTCTGGAAGGACCAAGTATCGAAAATGAAAAAATCCTAAAATTATCTTGAGATAGAATGAATTAAAGCAAAAGGAATAGTTCAAAGATAAAAAACAGATTTTTCCATAGTAACTTTTGAAGTTGAAGTTATTGTGCCTAAGCTACTATTTTTAAAAGAGGAAGATGAAGAATGGGCGAAAGCACAAAAATAAATTTGTGATCACTCATCAACATAATCTCACCCTTCTCAAGAGACATTTCATTTTTGCCAGTGACTCTTCAGACTAAAGGCTAATGACTTGAATATGCAAAGAACTCAAAAATATTAGATCCAACAAGTTTAAAGATCCAATTAAAAAACGGGCTTCTGAAATGAAGACACTTCTCAGATAAAGAAGTACAAATGGCCAATAAATACATGAAAAAGTGTTCAGCATCTCTAGCCATTCAGGAAATGCAAATTAAAATAACACTGAGATTCAGAAAGAATAACTACCATCAAACAATCAGCCAATAACACATGCTGGCCATGTTGTAGGAAGAAAAGCCATTGTCCATTGGAGGTGGGACTGTAAACTGATACAAGTACTATGGAATTCAATATGGAGATTCTTCAAAAAACTAAAATTAAAAATTCCATCTGATCCAGCTATTCCCCTAGTAGGTGTCTTTCCAAAAGAGTTAAAGACATTAAACCACAATGATACAGATACCCATGTTTGTAGCAGAGCAATTCATAATAGCTAAATCTATGAAACAGCCTATATGTCCATTAACAGATGAATGGATAAAGAAAATATGATATTTATACACAATAGAATACTATTCTGCCATAAAGAAGGATACATTTACATCATCTATAGGAAAATGTATGCTAAGTGACATAACTGAGGCAACAGGCTTAAATATTTCATGGTTTTTCTAATATATATATGATGTATTATATATATATATATGTTCATAAATCACAGATAATATAAAAGAGAGGAAAAATGTGTAATCCAGGGTGGATGTTGTATCTACAATTGTACCTGGCTCAGTACAATTGTATTACATGCTTTATATATTCTTTGGCCTATCTGTCTGGCTTTCAATCTATATATTTGATAATTAACTTTATAAGGTCTTATAAGATTAAAAAATGAATCTGATGCAATGTACAATAGACATAGAATTAAATAATATTAATGAATAATTACATAAAATATATGATATTATTGACATAACACTTGAATCAAATAATAATGTAATTATAAATTAGTATTTGTACATACCCAAGCAGGCACCTTTGGAAAAGAGGTGAACACCTATGTAAGCAGATGAACTTGAGACTGATCACCGAATGACCAACTGGAGTAGAGACACAAAGCATGAACAATGTTTGCACTTGATAATGAATGGACATGGTTGTGTCTAATGTGAATCTTTATCATTCAATACATTGTGTGTTATAATAATGGACTATGAGCAGGCTACATGGATATGAGTTGCTCATTTAAGGAGAGCTCTTATTGATGGACATGAGAGATTGGGGCCAATGGTTCTACAGAAAATGGAGTCACAAGAAATTCAGGTCAAAATTTGGGCTTTGAAGAGTTGTGATGATGTTTCACATGAAGATGGCATAACTCTATTAGAATAAATGTAGATATTTGTACATGAATAAATGAATATGGATTGTTGTACATGATGTTGTACATGAAAAAATAGTTAAACATCTCCTCTGTCCCAGATGATATGATGCATATTGAGAAAAATATTTAAATAAAATCCATTCTCCCAAGAAATTTTCATTCAAGTTGGGATGTAAGATACAACACAAATTTTAAAGAAGACCATCAAACACTATGACAGATATATGCATGTGTGTGTTTCAGAAATTCAGCAGAGGAGACTATTTTCTTACTAGTGAGTGATCAAGACAAGCAAATGGAGGTGATTTTGTGGAAACAGTAGGTGTCAAATGAGAATTGGAAAAGTATGTTCTAGGGAGAAAGAAGAACATCATAAAGATATGAAATGGGAATATAATTTCTTAAGCAGTTTTCTGAGGTCAGTGCTTGAATGGGAAGACAGAACACAAAAGATGAGTTCTTTTATAGCACTGATCTTTACATGAAAGTAACACGAACAGATGAAAGTAACATCAACAGTGAAAAACTCAGAAATTCCTCTAAGATTAGGAACTAGCGATTTTATGTTGTGTAAAATAAGTTACCATAAAATGACATATACTACATGATTTCACTTATACGTAGAATTAAATATAGTCAAAATCCTCAGGACACAAAATAGAATGGTGGGTGTCAAGGACTGAGGAGGAGGGAGTGAAAAGTTATTCAATGGGTGTAAATTTTTGGTTAGGCAAGGTAATCCCTAGAGATCTGTGGTATAACACTGTGCCTGTAGTTAACAATATTATACTGGAAGTTTTAAAATTTAAGAGAGTAGATCTCAGCTTATGCGTTCTTATCAAAAGAAAAAAAAAGAAAAGAAAAAACAGTGTGTTATAAAACAAATTTCTCTATAATGATTTTTATCGAATTTTAAAATTGTGAAGAACAGCAAAATAAAAGGCTAAACATAAAACCTCTAGCAGCAGAATTTATTGCTCTACACTCTCTCACATCAGAAGTATCAAAAACATAGTAGCTTCAACTGAAGATACAAGGAAATCAAAACTGATAGAAGATAAGCTGGGTCTTACTCTTATTAAACTGAAAAGACCAGACCCTTAGCCTATCTGCGTAAGAGGACAAAAAAGAATGCTCTCTGGTAGAAGGTATCATTTCTGCAGCTATTCTGGTTCTTTCAGGACTGTTATGAAAATCATCATGTATGCAAAAATTCAAGAGTATATGGCCAAAAACAAAGGAAAGTTAAATAATGAAGAAAACAAATAGATAATCCAGACACATGAATTACCAGAGAGATTTAAGAAATATCTGGGACTTATATATTAAATAAAACAGAGGGAAAACTGATGACAATAGAGCAATTCAAGAGATAATTGCAATAGATGAAAAGAACTAAATTGACTTTTTAGGACTATATAATAAAATTAAATACTTTTCAATGATTTTAACAGTGGAATATAGGATCAGTAAATACACAAATGTGAACAAAAGTACAGAGAAGGAAGAATGAAGAAAAAGAACAATAGCATATCAAATCTAAGTTATAGAAGACAGGGACCTCCAATTATGTGGGAAATATCTGTATTTTAATGATGTTATTCATTTCATATATACAACCATACATAAAATTGTTGATCTATGCATTTAAATTTTCTTCACTGTATGTATTTTTCTTTTTTGTATGCTTTTATTTGTTTTCAATTGAGACATAAAGCTATACATATTTATTAGGTAGAATGGAATGTTTCAATACATGTATACATTGGATAATGTCTAAATCAGGGTAAATATATCTCCTCAATTTTCGTTTTTTCTGGTGAAAAGACTTAAAATTTTTTATTTTAGGCTTCCAAAAATACACAGAACATTATCTGTATCGACTGTCACCCTAATGGGAAATGGAACAACAGAATTTATTTCTCCTATTTAAATAGAACTTATCACCCTTGGACGAATCTGTTCTTATCTCTCTCATCGCCTTACCCTCCCAACCTCCAGAAATCACTATCCTACTCTCAATTTCTATAGCGTCAACTTTTTAAGATTCCATTTATGGTGAATCCATGTGGTGTTTGTCTTTCTGTTCCTCCTGAGTATTTTCACCCGACCTCATGACCTTCAGTTCTTTCCCTGTTGAGAAACATGACAGGATTCCATTCCCACATTTTTTTATTCCTTTACTCTTGGACGAGCACTTAAATTCTTTCCATTTCTTGGCTATTGTGTGTATTGCTACAGTGAATATGTAAGTAGAATGGTTTATTTTTTCTTTGATGTACTGATAGCATTTCTTTTGAATATATACCTAAAAGTGGGACGGCTGGATCATATGGTAATTCTTCTTTTATTTCTTTAATTATTTATTCTGTTTGCCATAATGGAGTTAATAATTTACATTCCCACTAACAATGTAAATCCATACCAGTACTTGTTGTTAATAAATTTTAAAAATTTACTGGTGCCTGCTAATTTTACATAATAATGGAGTTTGTTTAGGGAAACTGACATATGCATTTCATATTATGTAATCAATTTCAATCCTTCTGTTTCCGTCTCCATTTGCTTCCCCTTCCTACTTGTCCTTTGCCCCATCTCCAAATGTCTACCACTTGGTTTGCTGTTGTGTCCTTTATTTTAATTATTTATACTAGTCTTTATTATTTCTTCCCTTCTTTCTTTGGGTTTGGCTTGTTCTCAGTTTTGTAGGACCTGAAGATATATCTTTTAGCCATTTCTTTGGAATCACGATGTTCTTCTAATATAGGCACTCATAGCTATATACTTTGCTTTTACAACTGCTTTTATTGTGTCCCACAAAGCCTTACTAGTAGTGTTTTCAACATCATTTAATTTTAGGAATTTTTAAATTTGTCTTTGATTTCTTCAGTGTTCCATCATTGTGGAGACTTATATTATTCTATGTCCTTGTGTTGGGGCAATGTCTGTGTAATGCATACCATAGATTTTATTCCATTGTGATCTAGTAGGATTCATGATATCAGTTTAATTATCTTTTTTTTTCTTTTATGTGGGTTTCGGGAGTCAAACTCAGGACCTCGCGCTTCCAGGGCAGGTGCTTATGCTACTGAGCTATCTCACTGGCCCTAATTATCTTATCTATTGGCACTTTCTTTATATGCTAAATTATGTCTATTTTGGAGAAGTCTCCATGGATGGCTGAAAGTGTACTCTGGTGATACTTGTTGAATCTAATGATATCAGTTAAGTCCACTCAATCTTAATGTAGTTTAATTTTAATGTTTTTTGTTAATTTTTTGTCTAGTTGATCTATTTGTGATGGTGTGGTGTTGAAGTCCCACACTATTATTGCTTTTGGTATCTATATGCCCTTTTATTTTATGTAGTATTTGTTTTATGAAATTGCCTCTTCCAATTCGGTGTATATACTTTTATGATTATTATCTGTTCTTGGTAAATTATTCCTTTTATCAATACATATAACCCTTTCTTGTCTCTTCTGAACAGTTTTCGTTCGAAGTCTACCTTGCCAGACACAAGTATAACGAATCCTGCTCACTTTGGCTTCCATTTGCTAGGAGTATCACTTTCATCCTCTCTTTTTAATCTGTGTATGTCTTTCCAGATAAGGCGTGTTTCTTGCCAGCAGCAAATAGGTGGGTCTTGTTTTTTGTTTTTGTTTTGTTTTATTTTTTATCCAGTCTACCAATCTCCTTTTTAATTCCTTTTAAGGTCACTTACATTAAACATTATTACTGAAAGGTGCATACCGATTTTTGTCAATTTGTTTTCTACTGTTTGAATTCCAGATCTTTTTCAGAACTTCTGTCCCTTTACTGAAGTAGTCTTTTATATCTGGCATTGTCTTCCTTAAGGTAATGAACTACTTATTTGTATCTTCTCTGTGCTCATTATCATTACAATTGTAATGATATAATTAATTACAATGTAATTAATTGCAATGTAATTAATTCATTCAGTTGCTTATTTGTTTCTTGTTTGAGCTCACTGATCACGTTATGTATAAATTTTTAAATTCCTTGTCAGGAACTTCATCTACTTCAGTAAGTGGGGGTTCATCTTCCGGGGAGTTATGCATTTTTGGAGGAATTTTTTTGCCTTATTTCCTCATTTAATTATATTTCTGTATTGAGACTTATACAACAGTATGGTAGAATTAAAATGTATCTTCCACTGTTCTATGTTATATCTTCTCTTTGTCGTATGCCTGTGGATATGTTCCCATGTGAGAGTTTCCTCTCAGTTTGCTCAGGGTACTCTGTTCAATTCCTCATACACAAATGTGTTAATTTATTTGCTTTTGGAATCACAAAGAGGTCTCTGGAATTACAATTTTTGGCCTCTGGTGTTTCGAGAATTATCCCTATTGCATTACCACTCCTGCAGGTGATAGGGCAGTAGAGGCTGTGGCTGACACACATGGGCCACCAGAGCAGAAGAGATGAACCCTGGGAACTTGGAACTATTTTTTAAAATTTTAAATAATAATTATTCTATCTTAGGTGAGGTGGAGTCTTACTGTATTTTTATTGCATTTTCCAAGTGATAGTAATGTTTAAATATTTTCGTATACCTGTTCACATTTGTAAAATATGACAAGTATACCAACTTTTATTAAATTAATTCAATAGAGCAGTGGAAATCCTAAACAGAGAAATTTGGTAAGAGATGAAATAATACACACCGAAATAGAAAATGAGGAGGTCAATTTTCATTTCTCAAAAATGACAACTCAGTCTTCACCAAAATACTATCAGAACTAAAAAAAAAAAATCAGCAATGCTTAAGATATAAAATCAACATACAAAAATCAGCAGGATTTCTATATATCAATAACAAATTAGCTGAAGAAGAAATCCCTTTTACCATAGCTAAAATAATCCCTAGAATTAAATTTAATCAAAGAGGTGAAAGATCTCAACACTGAAAAGTATAAAATTTCAGAGAAAGAAATTGAAGAAAACACAAAAAATGAAGACATTCATTATTATAATTAATAGTGTTAAAATGTCTATAATATCCAAAATGATCTATAGACTTAATGTAATACCTATCAAATTACAAATGTCATTTTCACAGGACTAGCAAAAACAGTCAAAAAATTTATATGCAATGACAAACACTATGAAGAGCAAAAGAAATCTTGAGAGGAAAAAAAAAGAAGGAAGCCTTATATTACCTGACATAAAGATAAAGTACAAAGCTGCAACCATGAAAAACACATGGTATTAGAATAAAAAAAGACATAGATCAGTGCACCAGAAAGAAAAGAACAGAAGTAAACACACACACTGTGTAGCCAATTTTCAACAAAGGAGTTGACAACACATATTGGGGAAAGAACAATCTCTTCAGCCAATGGTGCTAGGAAATTTGGATATCCATATGCTGAAGAATTACTCTACTCTAACCACGTTCAAAAATCAGCAAAAATGAAATAAAGTCTTAAAAGTAATCTTTGAAACTATGAAAATACAAGAAAAAATATATGATAAATGCTAAGGGACACATGCTTATGGATGTGACCACAGAAGCACAAGAAATAAAAGCAAAAATGGATGAATGGAATCACATCAAACTAAAATTCTTCTGCACCACAGAGGAACAATCATTAGAATAAATAAACAAGAAAATGAGAACAAATATTTGCAAGCTATACATCAAGAGGTTAATATGAAAAAAATACATAAGGAAATAAATCATATACCAAAATATCAAATAATCCAATTAAAAAGTAGGTAATAGAACTTAAATAGACATTTCTCAAGAGAAGAAATTTTATGTTTTATGAGTATGTTTATTTTGCAGAAATTTATTAAGTTTGCACTTCTTCTGTGTTCACTTTTCATTATACATAGTATAATTCTATAAAGTACGCCAAAATACTCTAAGATAAATTTATTTCCCATACTGGTATATGTAGATAACAATGATTTAATTAACAGAACTTTCAAAAATCATTCTTGATAGGGTAAATTCATTAATAGGTTTAGGATTCAATAGGAGGAAGGTTATGTGATAGGATCAATATAATGATTTGATAATTTATTAAACTTTTGCAGATGCAATGATGCACAGGTAAAAATGAGAAAATTATAGATTAGAAGATAAATTTGCTTTGCCTGTATGTATTTGAAAATATTCTTAATCAAAAATGACTAAGAAATAGTCATGCTTCTAAAGCTTTTTAGTGATCTATTAAAAATTATCACTTGTAGTGCATATCTAGTTGGTACGGTACTTCATTATGAAGTACTTAACTGATATTATATAACACAAAACTTTGAGTTATTCTTTTAAAATGTATGGAAAATGTGGGTAAATAAAATCTTCCACTGTCACTGTGGATTTTTTAGGAAATGGTTTCATCCTGGAGCACTGAGAGGAATGAGGTGACAGGTTCATTCTGTCAGCACTATCTGATATTCAAGGAAGAAGATGACTTCTAAGAATGACAAAATGAAGCATTTGAAATGTGATAGGCCACCTTTTACTGTGTCTTCATGACTGACTGTGACTAGTATTTTATGTCATTTTCTGACATACCTAAAAGAACTATTGTTGGAAGATGCTAATAATTCAGTTCAGTTGAGATTTTTTCCAAGAGCATACTACAAACACTCGGTACAAAAACACACATGAATATATTATGAGGAGGTTAGGGGTTGTTTTGTATCTTATTTAAGAAAAAGAAAGGTAAAAAAATTGATTTAACTCTGATTACATTCAAGAATACAAAATATAGGGCCAGGGATATAGCTCAGTGACACAGAGCCTGCCTGGTAAGTGTGAGGTCGTGAGTTCAATTCCCAGTACCAAAAACAACAACAACAACAAAGAAAGACTACAAAATGTAAACAAATTAAATTTATTTCACAAAAAACAGACAAATTATTGGCTTTTTAAAACACATTATTTATTCTGGGGTTCTTTAACAAGCTAATCGTGCACTTAGAGTTATAGTAAATGACTGTATCTGCACAGATGAATTTGGTTTTCAAAAATGTGTATTTATCAAAGGAGAATTATGCTACACACCTGTAATTCCAAATACTGTACTAAGGAGATTGAGACAAAAGGATCACAACTTCAGAGCCATTCTGGACAACTTAGTGAGATCCTGTCATAAAGAAAAAAACAAATAAGTAAATAAATAGGACAGAGGTTGTAGGTCAGTGTTAAAGTGCCCTTGGTTTTAATCCTTGGTGCTGCAAAAAGCATAAACAAACTATATTTCTAAATGTATACACATTGTCAATAAATCACCATACTCTTGGTTCTATTATTTGCATTCTGATCTTTGAGGTGAGTATATAGTTCTATTTTGGTTTGTATGATCTGTGTCCCTTCAGTTTTGGTTGTTTTGATGTTCTTTTTTTATTTCTAAAATGCATCTTCTGAGTCACAATTTTACATCGGAGTCTTACAAGAAAGTTCAGTATTGGAACCAAAAATCAGAAAACAAAGATAGGAGTATCTAAAACATGTGTATTTGTTTTGTGGTCAGTTCTGTGTTATATATAAACGTTGCTTCCTCATTTTTTAAATATAATGCCTCGGAATGTTTTAAAATTTATTTGGAGTATCACTATGTTCCTTTTCTTGCCACAGGTGGTTCCTGCAAGAAGAGAATATCAGCAGTTGGCCATGTTTGAATTGAAGGACTCTACTTTCAGGGCCACACATGTTAGTTTAAACATTTCCTTCAAATTTTAAATGTTTAATGTCCTGTCTGAAGAAATCAGTTCCCTGCAGGTTATTATACACTACATGATGTTTTGAGATTTATTTGGGTGGAAGTAACAGAATTGTCATGAAAAATGGCTTGAACTCCAAGGAAATGTATTGTTTATTTAATTAGTCATCTGGATGTGTGTGATTCTAAGACTAGAAGACTCACTCCAAATGGCACAGAAGACGTGTCTATCACCGCATATCACCCTTCTCAGTGGCCTTGCACCACAACCTTGAAGCTCAGTTTTAAGATGACTGTCAAAGTTTCAGGCCTTACATTACATGAGTCCAAGACAGACAACATATGATAAGAAATGGAAGACAATAGGAAAAATATGTTCTCCTCATGACACTCTTTTAGAAAATTAGAAAACTTTTCTTTTCCCAGAATCTCTTCAACAGGAAACCCCTAGTTTCTCTTTTACAATCAAGTGAACTGGGAATCATAGAGGTACAACTGATTTAAAGCAATAATAAGTACTTACTAAAGCTGGAGATTGTGACCCAAATAAAACAGCTTCTGTTAGCAAGAAATATGGACAAGGCTGTCAAAAACTAAAGATGTCATTTCTACCACAGATATTAGTCACACAATCAAATCAATTCATATTTTTAGAGAGTTTAAATCAAGGAGAAATAGTCAACACCGTAGAATGAGTAATTTAGAACTGTGAAATGTAGAAATAATAGTAGACAAGGTAAAGAAGACTTACAAGTGTCAGAGGTTAGTAGATCAAAAAAAAATAGATGTCTGATTCAAAGCAACAATGAAATTACTGGCTTACTATATACTTTTTAGGTCTTTAGAGTTTCTTATGGGTCACTGGAGCTACTTTTATGTTCTGAGTGGCAGTAAATGATTTTCCAGTGTTCTTTGATATCTTGCCCTTTTGACACAGTGTTGGTTTTCTCTTTCCAGAATTCCGTGTTCTCTTAAGATAACACCACTACCTGTGTGACATGAAAATATCTGTGAGTCTTGAAAACTTAAAGCACTAATGTAAAAACGTGATGTGATTTAAAACTATAATAGATGTCCCTTCTGTTGTAGAATAAAGTAATATAAAAAATACATATGACTAAGTAATAGATCTTCTAGTAAGTATAATATCCATAATGGTAAAATGGTAAAAGTTGTGTTCTGAGAAATATCCTAAATATTTTTTGTTTATTGTTACTTTCAATTATCATTTCTGTAGGTATTCTATGCTCCATTTTACAGATTAGAAAATGAGACACTGATGAAATCTATAAAATAAACCAGGTAAAAGTACTGTATATTTCTGTTATTCAACTCTAGAATAATAATCCATGCATGACTGTGTGGTGAAAGAAAAATAATATGCTAAAGAATAAAAGAGGATCTGTAAGTTTTATTAGGTAGAAAGAATAGTAAGACTGAAAACCATACACCTGCAATGGTTTCAGCATTTGAAAAGTAATTAGATGAATTAGCTTGTTAGCTTCCATTTTTTCTAAGTCCCATAAAAAAGAGGAAAACATTTAAGAGAGTAGGTTCTACAGCTACACATTGAGAGATCATGTAAAACTTCTTAGAGCATAAGGGGTTTAATTTTCTCACTGAGATACGTGGGAAGCCACAAATTGGCTTTAAATAGGGGATAATGTGAGTAAATTTTTAAAAAGATCACTCTGACTGCTATTTAGGAAATAGTGTCTAAGCATAACAAGTTAGAAAGAAAAAAATCACTTGTACATTATTGTAGGGCTAGCAATAGATGATGGTATGAACTAGGGAGGTAGCAGGGGAAAGAATGGAAGCAAGTGCATTCAATATTTATTTTGAAGACTATCTCAAAAGTACTTGTGGAATGGGGAGGGGAGGAGGGCTTGAAGGGATGGTAGGGGAATGGGGAAAAAAAAAACAAGTTATATCATATGCAGGTACAAATTCTCTATGATGAATGTGATGAATGTGATTTATGAAATGTACCAATAAAGTCTAATGTAAAAAAATGTACTTGTAGATAGATTATGGGGTAGAAAGGAAATCAGCATGTTTATTTTATGATAGGGAAAACTAGTAGCCGCTTTTCTGATCTAAGAACAATGAGGAGAAGCAGTTGCACTTTTCTTTAGGAGGGGTGGAGTAGTTGTACATAAAATAGAATTAAGAATTCTTTTACATATCTATCTATCTATCTATCTATCTATCTATCTATCTATCTATCTATACTAAGCATCAAAATGAAAATGCCAAATGGACAAAACAAACTAAACATTTTCTTTGTAGACTAGAGTTAATAACATGATAATTATGTTTTTCTGACTCTTGCTAATAGCTTTCTTTTTTTATTCATTCATTCATTTACTCATTCAAGAAAATAAGTATCATCTGATTTTAGGCTCTGCACAATAGCTTCAGATATTTGTAGCCCTTCATTTTCTTGAGCTTAAATTTACCAACTATGTATAGTATATACCGTCACAAAGAAAATATATTAATAACATATGAAACTGAGTTTTGGTTCTAATTTAGATACTCCTGTCCACTAGCCAGTTGTCCTTGAGGTCATACTAGACTTAACAAAGCCTTAAAATACACTTGTATTTTTATGTTCTAGGAAACAGCTTATTGCAAAGAACTACCCTTCCCAGTGTGATTAATGTAAGAATTAGAAATGCTCCCTTTGCAAAACCTATGATAAGACCAGATAGAGATGCTACAAATTAACATTATTTGTCTCATAAGTGACTAGTTGAACTAATCTGTCTCCACTTGTCAACCAGAACACAATGTATGTTAGCAAAACTTCAGTTAAGAAAGACTGTTTTTCCACATTCTCCTGAACTTTATCCTACCCTTAGCCTGAGCGAGCATATAGTCCCTTGAAGAACCCTTCCTGAAATCAACATTGCTTTAGAGATTTTTAAAATGGTTTAGAATAATGATTTTTTTTCATTCATAAGTGAAAACTCTATTGTATTTTATAGCATAGGTTTATAAATATACATTATAAAATCATGTGTTAGGATTTAACTTTTTTGTAATTAGACAGCATTGCTTAACCTTGCATGTCAAAGTTTCTATTTTTATAAAATGAGAAAGCTAATAGCATCTACTATTTCTATTTACATATGTTAACTTTTAGCCCAAAATAAAAGATTCAGTTACAGGGAGTTACTCTGCATATGCTTGCCTCTATCTCTTTAATAGATTTTACCTGGCAGCATCATTTCATGGATATGAAAATGTTCTTATACACTGAATGTATTATATATTAACAAGCAGGCAAGGGTAAAAATGTATGATTATTACTGTTGATATGCTCAATTAAGCTGACGTGCATTATAACATATGTTCAATAGTCTTTCTATATACATGTATGAACATACAAATGCCAAGACAATACAGGAATGTGAAACAGAGGGAAATATGGACTAGGCAACTGCTGAGAGATAATTAGTAGTGAATGCAGGGACCAAGGGTTCGTTGAATTTGCACTGACTGTCTGTGCTGTTTGTCCAGCGAGTAACACACATTTTCAAATTATTACAACATAATGGAACATGGTGACACATGACTGAAATCCCAGCACTTGTAGTCCAACCCAGGGGGATTACTGCAAATTCTAGCACATCCTCAGATATGTAGTGAGTTCAAAGTGAGCCTGAACTGCATAATAGGACCTTGTATAAAAATAAATAAATAAGTAAATAAATAAGTAATTATTATGACATAATCCATTTGATAAAAATGTAACTCTTACAGTTATGATGGCAAAAGCTACTTCTATGTTACAAAGAGGGAGGAAATGACTGCAAAACCTCCCATTAGTTGTTCCATAGATCTTTCTCTACCCTAACCACAAATGACTGTACATAACGAACACCATATTATGAAATGATAAATGTTCACCTGTGCATCCTTCTAGATTTTCAGGTTGTTTTACAGATTAAAGATCCAAGTCTACAGATGCAGTGGGAGAGTAGGAAGAATTTGTACATTTTGCTGATAGAAGCAGTGATCTCCATCCCCAAACTCTAGGTCCCTACATGGAGCTTCTTGGACTTCCACTTAGAGTTTCCCTTCCCAAAACACTCTTTCTCAAACATTTGAAATCCTCTCTTCCTTTCTTTTAAAATACTTTCCTCCTCAGAGATAATTTCCATCATACAAATAATGTCAGCACAAAATCCATTATGCCATTTTATATTCTTCTAGAGCTATTGTCATAACCCTTCATTAATTCACTTTGTGTCTCCTAATATGTAAGATATGTGGCACTGAGACTTCATGATTTGTTTTCACTGCTATAATGCAAGGTCTAAACACAATACTCACCTTGGGCCCTTGTGGAACGTGGAGGCAACACAGTTACTACATAAAAATATATATTTACTAAATGAATAAATTAATGTAAAACAAAATTATTTTTAAAACTTTTTATCTTGAGACAATTGTACATTCAAACACCATTGTAAGAAACAATTAAAAATAGTTTTGAGCAAAACACTGGCTAATACAGATATTTTCACACCATGGAAGGCTGGCTGTCAGTTTTTGCAATTAGCTATTATTTGCCCCCCCAAACTCTTTTGAAAACATCTTTGCTCTATTAGTCAAGCTGGATTTAATTTAATAGTTTTATTGTTTTCTTTCTCTCACATTCAATACCCTTCATGTGATTTCTCTACCATAGAAGCTTGACAAAATTGTAGGATATGGAAATTACACTACAGATTGTAAAAAAACTCTTTTTCATTTTTTTTTTGTGGGTACCGGGGGGGTCAACCTCAGGACCTCGCGCGCCAGCAGGCGTCCGTGCCACTGAGCGATATCACCGGCCCCCTTTTTTGTATGTGGGTTCCGGGAGTCGAACTCGGGTTCTCGCGCTTGCCGGACAGGCGCTTAAACCGCTGAGCCATCTCACCGGCCCTACTTTTTCATTTTTAATGGACACATTTTACAGAGAAAAAAGAAAACCATAGAAATTAAAAACTTATGAAGTCAATCCATTGTCATATTTCTTTTCTAATACATAAATATCACTGATAATTTTATAATACAAGAAACAGAAAGAGATAAAACATAGAAATAGAGAAAGCATATTATCTTTTCCAAATCTCTAAAAACATGAGTTGCAAGAAGCACATTTATATTGATCACTTAAAATGTGAGGCACTCTTAAGAGTTTTTACGTTTCAGAGGAAAAAATAGATCTCATTTTCATGAATTCTAAAATGTAATTGGAGAATACACACACATATACACTTACAGATAAAATTTTTAATCTAATTGTATCACTTTTATGCAGGAAATTTAAAGCAGGGACAAAAAGTAGACAAGGGCCAGGCAGTGGGGAACAGCTAGTTGATATTTTAAATAGTGAAATAGAAGGGCTACCAAAAGCTTCCTTTTAGGTGGCATTTGCTTAAAGAACTGAAGGAAATAATCAGTGACTCACATCCTGTATGGGAAAAGGAGACCAGAAAGATGTTGAAGCACAATAAGATATAGATAGGAATAAGAGCTCTGGTCACAGGGCAAGTTAGGGCTGAGCAATGTAGGGCTCTGTAGGCCAATGTCAGTCCTTTAGCTTTCAATCACAATATGATAGAAAAAGATGTATGCATTTTGAGCACAGGAACATCTTGTCCTTACTGGACCCTCTCTGGATTTCTGGCTCTCATTGAAAGGACAAGGATAAAAGTAAGATGATCAGTTAGAAGATTTACACTGCAGATTATTCTCAAATTCACATTAATATGCAGGAATGGAAAAATCTAAATAATATTTAATGTTTCAGTTAATATTTCAGAATTTTCACAGAGCAGAAAGTAATGGAATTTTTTTTTTCCTGGAAGAAAGCTCCAGACTGCTCCTTTCATCATTGCCCTAACTCTCTTATCATGTGAAACTTCACATATGCTCTCTTAATTGTGTGTAAAACATCTTTGTTCTTTCCATTGTGTTCACCTTTTTGTTTAAGGAGGATAAATGTTAATCTTCAATTGTTAAATTTTTTAATCTTTTAGGTCTCTGTGCATTAAGCATAATCATCACTTTATATCATACATCAGAACAATTAATGTGAAATACTGAATTATAGAGCTGAACATGAAATGAACTTATCTCCATTTGATGTACATTATATGCAGAACTTCCATTTGAATTAATAGAATTTATCCACAGGCTCTGTGAAGAAATAATTTTCATAAGCTCTTAGAAGTTTTATCAGAGTATGTATATACTTCAATTTTTCCATATGCCTACTGACTTTAGTGTTTAATTGGTTAATAAAAGTGCTTAAAACTGAGCTGACCATGAAATTCATAACCTTTTAATGTAAAACAGAATCTTCTGATATAAATTATGTAAGACTAAATGTTATATGCCTTACTTATGATCTTCATTCTTGTGATTTTTTTTCTCTAATCTTCCTCTTATTTCACAAAGTCCTTAAATGCTTTTATTAATATTATTGAATTTCAGTGCCCTCCTTCTACTACCAGCTAATTTTGATGGCCAGCTATACATAAGGCACCTTAGTATCTATTGGGGAGGCATTCAAAATGATAGAGAATCCCTGCTTTGAATGAATTTGTAATCACTTACTTTTATAAAAATCTCTGTATAAAAACTCTTATATTCCAGTTGTATGTTTAGACATTTTTGTAGAGCAGATGTTAACAGAATTAGACCAGAAGAAATACTGAGTTCAATGACCAGCAAAGGGATATGCTTATCATTTACTATCCTGAAGATAATTTACTCCTTTGGTGTTGTATTTGAGATATTTTTCAAATGATCACAAGCACATTTTAATACTCAAAACACCTTAGGGGAAGTCATTATTTTAATTTATCTAACATACTTTTTTAGTAACAATTAGATATTAGATATTATTGTAGGAGTAGTCCATGTATTCATTCATTCAACACCCAATTTTCTGCAGTAAGTTCTGTCTTTGATCATATTTTACAGATGAAAATCTCCTACATTTTTTTCTCTACAGCATCCAGCCACCCAGAACATATACCTCCTCTGCTCTAAACCCTTCACTGCGTTCTAAACTATTTAAAATAAAATTTAAGGGCCGGTGAGATAGCTCAGGGGTATAAGCGCCTGCCTGGCAAGTGCGAGGTCCTGAGTTCAACTCCCGGAACCCACGTAGGAAAAAAAGGGCCGGTGATAACTCTCAGCGGCACAGGCATCTGCTGGTGTGCGAGGTTCTGAGGTTGATCCCCGGTACCCACACACACACACACAAAATAAATAAATAAATAAATAAATAAACAAATAAAATTTAAATTTCTTAGTGTGTTCTACAATATATTATATAGTCTGTCTAATTCTTTTCCTGTTCTTCTGCGACTATCTAATCAGACAATTCTGGCCACATTTGCCTTCTCTTTTGTACCAACGCACACCCATCTTATTCTCCTCTTATAGCTTTTGTGTATACTCTTTCCTCCACCTGTAATACTGTCCCAAGAGCCATTCCTATGGCTTGTTCTTATTGCTTATCAGCAAATTTTCTATAAAATGTCAAATAAGAGAGACTCTTAGTTTACATAACCTAAAAACACCTTCTAGCTGTTAGTCACTCTTTATTCCATAATCCCTTATTACATGTTTCAGTTCTTTAAAAATATAAATAAATATCTTCCACTTAAACTTTTGTTTCTAGTTTATCTGACTCACTTGAGAACTGTATGCTTATTGAGGTAGAAATCTTGTTTATTTTATTATACAAAGTTTTTCTGGCTATGAGAGCACCTTACAATGACTATTCTCTTAGTAAGAATTGAATGAATATATAAATGTATAAAATAATTCCAGGGCCGGTGAGATGGCTCAGCGGCGTAAATGCCTGCCTGGGAAGTGTGAGGGCCCGAGTTCGACTCCCGGAACCCACATACGAAAAAGGGCCAGTGGTATTGCTCAGTGGCACGGGTGCCTGCTGGCGCACGAGGTCCTGAGTTCTACCCCCGGTACCCACACACACAAAAAAAATTCCAAATCCATTTTTATAAATTTCATAGTTTTACATTTTTGTTCTTAAGCTTCAAATGTTTACTTGATTTTGAGCAATTTTATGAGTTAGCAACCTCATTGTTTAATAAAAATATAGAAAAATAATTTTATATCTAATAATTATTAAATTGTTACTTCTATACACATGGTTATAATGAGTTTTAGTTACTTTTAAAATAAAAATAATTGGATTTTATGGTAGCTGAGAAAAAACAACCTTAGAGATTGGTATGATCTAAATGCTTATGTTCTATCAAAATTCATAATTGAGATCGTAATAGTCAACGTGATTGTAATAGGAGTGGAGATTGGGGGCAGTTACTAGATAATGAGGGTGGTGCCTTTATGATTGAGTTAGTGACCTTATAAAAAGGATCCAAGAAACTAACTAAGCCCTCCATGATGTGAGGTTAGAGTGAAAGTAAACTACGTGTTTGTCACCATTCATTGAACCTGATGTCCCAAGAGCTTAAATTTTCATCCTTAAAGACTTTAAAATAAATAACTTTCTGTTGCTTATAACCCATTGAGGCTACACACCCTTAATGGAGCATCACACAAACTAGATCCAGCCAGTTCTGAAAAGCCCCCCCTGTGAGTGTATGAAGCTTTGGGGGAACACCTAGATTTAAGCTGTAACAGGTAACAAATGATGTTTCAATACATGTATACAGTTTGTAATATTTAAATTAGGTTAAACTTATCCATCTTTTCAAATATTTAATATTTTTCATGCTAAATTTTTAAAAATTACTTTCTTCATGCTTCTTGAAATGTACAGTAGATTATTGTTATCTATAGTCACCCTAGAGAGTAATTGTATATTTTCACATTTTTTCTGGCTCACGAGCTATGTGATTCTTCTATATATTCTTTTCAGTGTAAATATACCTTATCAATATTTTCCATCATATGTTGCTTTTATGATTCACTTAACATGCTAAGAAAATATCCTTGAATATTAAATATTCGTGTGGGAGGAAGCAACATATATCACTGTCACTATCAGGTTGTTACCAGACGCGATCCCTTCTTTTTCCTCGCTTATGTTCTTATGAAGATGTGTTTGTGTGTCACACAAGAGGAATACAAGTCCACGTGCTCTTGCTGGAGTAGTTTCTAGAACAAGGAAAGCTTTGAACCACATCCTACATTATAACAGCAAGAAATGAACTTATATTTTTTGTGTATTTGTCATCTCTTGGTTAATTTATTATTGCCAAATGACTGGATAATCTAGTTTAATCTAACAACACAGACAGATTATAGATTTGGGGAAATATGCAATTTTTAAAATCTGTTATGTTTAATAGACCTGCATGCTATTGTACATTTTGGCCAGATTGTACATTTTGAAAATACACAATTATTTTCTGAATTCTATGTATACTTAAAGTCAAATAAAATAAGATAAAATAATTAGTGACAATCCTGTATGTGTCCATTACATTCACTGAGCCTTTTGACCAAATTTGGTGATGTGGGTGCAGTCTTCCTGCAAAGGAAACATAAGGGTATGCATTAAGTATGTGATGATGAACTAGAGTTGCCTAAATCAGAATGTCCTATTTTCAGAGGCAATGTTATGAAATTAACATTACACCTAATGTATTTAGCAAGGTATAAAATCTTCAAGTGCAAATTCTAAAATATTTTTAAGGTTCTTAATAAAGAAAAGATTTTGGTTAATAAAAAGGGAAAGCTTCTTCAATGTTTACTAGGTAAAAATTATCTTTAGATCCAAATATATTTTCATTTCTGCTGATAATAATGTAGAATGTCTGGATAATGAAGGAAATATATACCTTTCAGCAACCACATTTGCAGTTAAAAGTAATAAGAAGTTTCAATGAAACAATACACGTAATTGCACAACAGTCATTATAAAGTCAAATTGGTTTGGATTGTGCCTATCATGCTAGTTTATGAATATAATTATTACCACATAAAAAAATACTGCATTGACATGTCTTCCTAAAATGACATTCATACCACTACAATTTATCTCAATTCTGGTATATTTATGACATTTTAATATATTGTGTGACTACAGTGGACAAGTCTTACAAATCAGAATTTGTCAATTTTTAAAATTGGATTAGAAGATTACATTCTTTAAAATGTAACACAATTTAAAGACAATTTTGCAGAACATGTAAGTGGGGGATGTACAATGCAGCCATGTAATATTTGACTTTAGTTTTCTTAAAGGAAATGAAAATGATTTTATAATTTTATTCTTGGACATCAGGTAAGAATCTAAGGATATTTGTAGAAACTATGAATGTTAAAAATAACATATCAGTATTCATTTAGTAATTGTGACAAATGTATAGCAAAGTAACACAAAATGGAAGAAATTGAGTGTGTGGCAAATGAGAACTCTGTATTACCATCAAAATTTTTCTGCATGTCAAATTATTTGAAAATAAAAGGTTATATTTTTTAATATGCAGGTACGGGGAGTCGAACTCAGGACCTTGCGCTTGTCAGGCAGGTGCTTATGCCACTGAGCTATATCACCGACCCCAAGGCTATCTTTAAAAGTAATTCAGAACATGATTACACCATTTGCCTTAGTCCCTCACCAGATCCAAACCAATGGGGTCATCTGAACTTGGGTCTTCAGACTCCAACACTGCATTGTAAATAAACATATTTTCTTTACATATTCACTCTACTTCAGTTATTTTGTTATAGTAATGTGACATGGACTAATACAGAGGTGTTATCTTCCTTGATGATTATCTTTCAAAGACAAGGTCCTTGAGAAAGAGATTATTGGGATATAAAGTTCAGAAATGCCTTATTGATTTTTTTAAATTACATATTCAAAAATATTTAATAGACAAAGGACTTGCAATAATAAATTTTCTAAATTAACATTTGAAGCAAAAGAGTGTTCTTTCCTTATTTTCAAGAAGAAGGTTTTTATTTTTGATTTGTATTTCTGTGTATAGTATCTGTTTGCACTTAAGTATTTTCTGGTTCCACTCTTAGAAATTTCAGCAGAGACTCAGAAGTAGGTCCTGGAGATGCTTTTAAATTGGCCTTGCAGAAGAAATAAGAGTGGATTAGCATCTAATTGTTTAATGTTTAATTTACAAAGATATGGTTAGTATCAAAATAATTTAAAAATAATCTTTAAAAAATACATAATTATTAAGACACTCATCATAGCCCTGGGGTCTAGCTAAAAATGTATTTCTTAAGTAGGACCTCAATACTAGATGTTCCTCACTACAAACTTCTGCTGCTGTAAAATTTTTATAAACTTATTTTGATGCATAAAACATCTACAGGAAACACACACCCTATCTCATTTCTACTTCTTTTTTTTTTTTTTCTAAGTTTTGTGACAGGGTCTCCTTAAGCTTGCCAGGAATCTGAAATTGGGATCTTCCTGCCTCAGCCTCCCAAACTTCTGGAAATACAGACATATGCTAACATGCTTAGGTATTTATGCACTACTTAAAAGTTATACTTATGCAATAAACAGGTTAAAATATAGAATATTATTAGCATCCTATTTCAAAAATCTTTACTTCAACCCAAGTTTATCATATTTTCCTAGACATTTTATTTCTTTATGCTTTGTACTTAAAAAAATGAATGACTGTGCTCTCTGGATGTCCATATATATATGTAAAGTACACATCTATGCATATTTGACCAAGACAGCACCATATGCTGAAAAAAAAACACTCTTTTCTTCACATACTACCTTGAAGTAGTAGTTTTGTCATGAAGCCATTGACAAAATATAGGTGGGTCTGCCACTGGGTTATGCATGTGATTCATTTTGTTTGTTTTCCTAATTCTCTGGACTATTAGTCTACCACTGTATTAATGCCACCCTGTGTAAATCACTGCAGCTTTATAAGTCTTGACATCTGACACTGGAAATCCTCCAATACAGTTATTTTTCAATTTTGATAATTTCAGGTTTTATACTCCTACCTCCTAACTATGATTTTTTGTTTCATTCACTGTATTGTTCTCTCTGCATATGCCTTTCCTCACTAGCGGGTGATATGAAAAATGGCTCTGATGGCATCAAAGATAATGATATGGTGCCTGTTGAGAATGGGATAGATTGTTGCTTTGCAATTTGTATTTCTATAATATGTAATTTATTTATATGCAATTGTTGACGTAAATAATATCCTGGGAGCATAGCATTTTTTCAAAATATATTTTTGATTAGTCAGAAATATAACAAAATACTTTCCTTGACAGGACTCTAGACAAGCTCCTCTAAGCCCTCTAGTCTTCAACCTTGGTAACTATCTTTGTCACACCTATAATTATTAATTTTAAATCATTTAAGCAATAAACCCTCACCCTTCATATGTGATCACCTTCAATATCTGGTGAAATTACTTTTCCCCTGCCATGCCTTAAGTGATATAGGACCACCTTGGTCTGTCTTCAGCAGAAATTTTGTTATGTCTGTATAACCAGAATGTCCCCTATGTCTGATGTTTCATCATAGAAATTTTCCATCCTCTAACCCCTACCTGTTTCTTAGCCATAAATCCTCTCTTTTCCACACTGCATTCAGAATTAAGCCCAGTTTTATATTAGGATTTCTTTTTCCCTATTGCAAATATTCCTGAATGAAATCTGATTTCTTTACTGTGCAACTGTAGTTTTCTGTAATATTTAACAGCCACAAATACAAAAATAACTTCAATATTAAAAAGAAAATTGAAATGCCAAATGAGAACTATAAAATGAGGGTACTAATTGGTTGAATTAGAGCTAATCTATTTAGATCTAAAAAGACAAATACAAAATTATTTTTTTAAAATCTGTAGAATATAAATATAAATGTGGAAATTAAAGTAAAGTGATGTATTCAGCTGAGCCTTAAAGGATTGATCTAGCTGGTATGGTAGTTTTGGTAACAGACATAATCCTACTGGTGTTAATAATACTTAACATTTATTGAGTGTACTGTTCTAAGTGTGTTTACAAGTATGAAGTCTTTTAATCCATACAAGCCCTTAGGTGGTAAGGACTATTGTTATCCCCATTTCAGATCTGATTTTAGATAAAGTTTTGAAAAATAAAATTCAAATCACCATAAAAAAATAAAGTATTAAAGTTCATAAATCAAGCAGCTTGTGGAAATTGGTTCTGGGAGTAGGTCAGGAAAAAGAGAACCCACAGCACTAGAGGCAACGTGTGTGGAAGTGATATTCTAATACAATTGTAATTTCTGCTATCAAAATATTCTAATACCTCTCTTAATTAGCTTGCCTGACTTATAAGCAAGACTCTATTATATAACCAGTTTCTATTTGTTGTATCTCATCTCATTATTAAAACTTGTTTTATGTGAACATATTTTCCTGTGGTCCTAGAGATAATACTGGCTCCTTTGATAACACTAACAATATCCTGTATAGTTGTCTTGCAATCTAAAAATAGTTTCATAAATAGTTGCTCCACAACATGAGAGGAGACATGATTGCAGTCAGGGAGTGATAGGACCTATTACCTTAGGACTCTCAATAGTATGCCAGGCAGGATCCAAATTTTATCTAATTAACCATAGGTCATATTCAGTCTAGGCCTTAATTTATTAACAGAGTAAACTAATTTACTCCTCTCAAAACTGTTCAGGCAAGTCTATTAAAATCTAAATCTTGAAAAATATATCAGAGAAAAGGAAAGTTATCAAACTGACTCATATTTTATACACCTTGCTCTATCAGATTTAGTGTACTCTTTACTTTTGCAACCCAGGCTCCTGCAGAAATAAATGAATGAGACTTTATCTTCCCACTATAGCTATTACCATATATGGATTGGCATTCATCCTTCATGCTAGGCAGGGCTGGAATAAATTTTCTTAAAGGCTTACATCTGTAGGTTGGTGTAAGCCATAAGGAATCTAAACTTCAACTTTCATGGAAATTTTTCCAGGTGAAGTTACAGAAAAACCTTCATGCAAAGAAGGACCTGGATTCCTTAAAAAGGGGAAGATAGTTTATCTATCTCCAGTGATAGTATAGGTGTAGGACATTCGGAAGCATTGAATTCTTGGTCTTATCCATGTTTACCTAAATTTCCTCCAACTATGTTTCCAGGTCTTATTGTTTTGTGCATCAGTGTCTTGCAGCAACATTAAAGACATGGAGTGTGGACCATTTAACTGTCAATCTAATTCCGTATCTCTAACTCTGATTCATACAAAATTTCTAGCTACTATAGGAGTTGAGGATGCTGTTTAAAATTTCCATGGAAGATTTTAGGTATATATCTGTTAAAATTTTTGTCGTATTCATGATTCGGTACCATTCTGGGATACTGAATGACTCTGTAAACTTTATAAGCTCTATTTTTAACATAACAACTAAGTATTAAACACACTGACTCTAATAATACCTTGACCTCACCCTGTGCTATATTTCACAACATCAATGTTGACTGTTGCTGATTCTACTGATCTTGGCTGCATTGCATACTATGGAAACTATATATTCCTTTTCCCCAAGAAAAAGGATGCCTTTCATGTCCTTTAATATATGAACATACTGACTCAAGAACTTTATCTAGAAAGTCGGTTTCTTAGGTTCATTTTCAGTACTGTTTGTTGTATAAAATCAGTCAAATCATAAATCAGATGACATATTCTCAAAGAAGGATAATTTGAATATTTATTAGAGCACGGACAGAAAAAAGGGAGAACACAGAAAATAATGTAACATACCCAGGTTAAAAACATACAGTTGTGGGCCAGTGAGAGGGCTCAGCGGCCTACACGCCTGCTTGGCAAGCGCGAGGGCCAGAGTTCGACTCCCGGATCCCACATACGAGAAAAGGGCCGGTGATATCGCTCAGCAGCACGGGCACCTGCTGGCGCGCGAGGTCCTGAGGTCGATCTCCGGTACACACACACATAAAAAAAAAAATATATATATATATATATATATATATATATATATATATATATACAGTTGCAAATATCTCAAACCTAAAAACTTTTAAGAAAAGGAGCAGTATCCAAATGCTAGAAGGATTGTGGTATAAAAGATTATATTTTTTGATTTCTTAATCCTAGCCATTTTTTTCTGGAGAAAGATGAAATCACATTTCTATAATGGTCAGAGATGTTGAATATGTTTTATGTATTTATTGGCCATTTGTAGTTCTGAGGGAAAGTGTCTATTCACTTCAGCTGACCATTTTTTGCTTGAGTCTTTTATTTTGGTAGGGCTAATATTTTTGAGTTCTTCATATATTCTAGATGTTAGTACTATGTGTGTTGAATATATAGTAAAATTTCCCATTCTGTAGGTTGTTTCTTTAGCCCATTGGTGATTTCCTTTGATGTGCAAAATATTTTCATTTAAATACAATCTTGTTTGTTGATTCTTGATGTTATATCTTGTGCTATTAAAGTTCTATTCGGAAAGTCCTTGTCTATGCTTATGTCTTCAAGAGTTTTATCTGTTTTTTTCTTCTAGAAGATTGTTTTTCTTTTAACATTTAGATCTTTGATCATTTTTGGTTTTAATTTAGTACAAGGTGAGAGATATGGGTCTAGATTTAGTCATAAACATATATATATAACTATATATAAAACAACTATTTATTACCAGCACCATTTATTAAAGAAATTATCTTAAGTGTGGTACTTATATACAATAGAGTACTACAATGACATAAAGAAGGGTAAACTTGAGTCACTTACAGAAAATGCATACATCTTGAGACCATAACGTTAACTAAATTATATCAGACACATAAATTTATATAATGTATTACCTCTCTTATTTGAGAAACCCAAAATCTAAATAAAGAGCAAAATAGGGCTGGTGAGATGGCTCAGTTGTGTAAACGCCTGCCTTGTAAGCACAAGGGCCCGAGTTCGACTCCCGGAATCCACATACGAAAAAAGGGCCGGTGATATCGCTCATGGGCGATTGCTGGCACGCGAGGTCCTGAGGTCAACCACCGGTACCAACAAAAAATAAATAAACAAATAAATAAATAAAGAGCAAAATATAAGATAGATAGTAAGAAATACAGAAATATATCTTATGCAAAAGGGAAGGGGACCAAGAGATGGAGAGAGGAGGAGAGGGAGGATAAGGGGGTGAAAAAGAACTAAGATATGATATGCACATGTACCAACTCCCCACAAGAATGTAATGATGCAATGGTTATGTACTATAAACATGTACAAATAATATTGCAAAAATTGAAACAATAAAAGCTATCTCAAGAAAAGCAGTGACCTTTATTCAAGGGACATCTAAAACTTTATGTGATTCCAGTGGAAGCAGAAATAATAAATACTTATAATTGTTCTACTTCCTCCCTTCTCTCTCCAGGTGTCCCCTTAAATAAACTCAAAGAAAGCTAGAGGGTGAGGGAGCTCAGAGCACAGAAAGGAGAGAAAAATGGTGGAAAATCAATGATTAAATAATATGTTTGATGATATCTTTCTCCTTAATTCCTCTGTTCAGATCTCTATTTGGTTTTTAAACTTAGCAGGCCTGAAGCTAAAAATCTGTTACTCCTTGAGTTTTTCCTAAATCAGAAAAGGAATTCTTATCAAACCAGTTGCCCAGACAAATGAGTTTGCTGTCATCTTACACTTCAACCACTCTCACATATCCTATCAGTAAAATGTATCGCTCATACCATCTGAATGCTTGACGGCATGCAGATTCTTACCGCTTACCACCTCTCCATTACTACTGTTAGCCTCCAGCCTGTACTTTCAGGCATTTCTTACTTATGTTTACAGAGGGAAAAGATATGGCTCCTTTACATGACTCTTAATACTACTCTATAGTATTTTTTTATTGTTATTTCAGATAAGGCACTTCAGACCAAGTTATAGAAAAAACAGCCAAAATCACAGTCATTCTTAATCAGTCTTAGGTGACCAGGAGTAAAAGTTCATCATAATAATACTAAATTCTCTACCAAGAGACATTCCTGTCTGTCATTTTTTAACAAGTATAGTAGAAGGAAGTATGACCTAGAACTGAGCATGCTTAGGAATGTATCTACTTCTACATGTGGTGATGAGTCTTTCTATATGAACATGTATAATTTACACATTAAAAAACCCTTGTTTTCTTTGGGAATTTTCATCTGTGTCTTTCATGCTTGCTGCCAATTATAAACATTTTTTCACCTTTTTATTTCTCAGTTGTATTTAATGACTTTCTGTTCACCCATTCCATTCTGTGATACCACCACTCTGGTCAAAATTATCACAGAAATAGCTCTTTTACTGTTATTCCTGCTTTTAACATCAAACACTTGTAAATTAGTTTATAATCATGGTGATACTTTAAAAATATAAGATATAATAGAGTGCTTGCCTGGCATGCACAAGGCCACAGATTTGATCTAATTTCCATGCTTAAAATGCTATAGAAATATTCTATCACATTTAAAATAATGTTAGATCTGAAAGTCCTTACTAAAACTGTAGGTCTAAATTATGGAAAATCTGATTATACCTATAATTTTTATTTCTTTTTATCGCAGATCTTCTTCAGTACACTGGCTTCCTTCCATTTCTCTGACTACTACCAAGCAGACTGCTACCTAGGGTCTTTGGCATTTTTCTGCCTGCATTTCTCTACCTAAGATTTTTTCCAGTTATTCATGTCACTAAATTCATTCATATCTCTGCTGAAGTACCATGTTCTAGATACCCTACCCCATTCAATTTATATAAAAATCATATGTGTATATGTGCAAAGAAACATATATAAATGTGTGTGTCAGTATTTATTATGATTGTACGATATGGTCACAGAGTGTGAATAGTTATTCTCAAGCATTTACTATGATTAATTAAGTTAAAGAAGTAGCTATATACTTAAGCTATATACTTAAGTAGTTTTAGGCCGGGTATATAGCTCAGTGGCACAGTGTCTGCCTGGCAAGCACGAGGTCCTGAGTTCAATTCTTGGTACCAAAAAAAACCCAAAAGTTTTACAAAAATGTGTTCATTAAAGTATGTCAATATAGCTTTTTCTTATACCACATATTTAAAAATAAAAAGGAAGGAGGTTATAGTTTATATTATGATGGTTTACTGGAAATTTGATACAGATATTTTTTTGTTTTGTTTTGTGGGTACCGGGGGCTCGACCTCAGGACCTCACGCACCAACAGGCACCCATGCCGCTGAGCGATATCACCGGCCCCTTTTTCGTATGTGGGATCCAGGAGTCGAACTCGGGCCCTCGCACTTGCAAGGCAGGCGCTTATGCCGCTGAGCCATCTCACCGGCCCTGATACAGATATTTTATGTATGTTCCAGTAACTTTTTCTTTAATAATAATTTACTCCTAGTTTTGAGTTGAAATATTAGCTATTTTATTTCTTTGCAGCAGTGGTCTTCATAAGTAACTAAATTTCATACTGAACTTAAGGTAGAAGTAAAGCTTTTCTGTTGACCTTAAATTATGTTTATTCTTTTTCTTTAGCCAATGTTATGTAACTTCTTAAAGTTACATGAGGTTATAAAAACCCTAGTGTATGCTCTAAACTTTCTAATTTTAAGGTTTAGAGTTTGTTTTTACTTTGCTTACAGAAAACAAGCAAGAGGAGATACAATGGGAAAAATAGCAATAATTCTGTTTATAATTATTTAAACAAATATTTAAATTATTTTCTAGGAATATATCAGTTCAAAAGTGTCATAGAAATAAAATACATTAGAAACTTTTTTTTTTTGTGGGTACCAGGGGTCGACCTCAGGACCTTGCGTGCCAGCAGGTGCCCGTACCGCTGAGCGATATCACCAGCCCCTTTTTCGTATGTGGATTCCAGGAGTCGAACTCAGGCCCTCGTGCTTGCCAGTCAGGTGCTTATGCCGCTGAACCATCTCACCGGCCCTACAAACTTTTTTAAAGGACTTTTATTTCTTAAAATAAAAGAAGTGATGTTAAATTATGTCAAGTTAACATTTTTTTTTGTGTGTGTGTGTACCGGGTGGGTCGACCTCAGGACCTCGCGCGCCAACAGGCACCCGTGCCGCTGAGCGATATCACCGGCCCCTTTTCCATATGTGGGATCCGGGAGTCAAACTCAAGCCCTCGCGCTTGCAAGGCAGGCACTTACGCCGCTGAGCCATCTCACCGGCCCTCAAGTTAACATTTAAAAAAAAATTTTAATTGGTTTCTTGACAGTTGCAAAACTGTTTTTTATATGCAATGACCATTAGAAAAAATCCTGACACTTTTCTCAAAGGGTTACTTTCCAAATTCCGACACTAGATGGAATTAATTTGTATATTGTTATCATGTATCTGATCAAGAGGGAAATATTAAAATATATTTTACCATGAAGGAAGCAAATGGAAACTAGCAGATTCGGATTTTAAAAAATAGGGAATCTCCTCAGTTCCACCAGGTTCATGTCTTCTTTCTATTGTGCTAATTATGAAAAAACAAATATCCAATAAGATTGATTCTTTGCCTAGATAAGGGTGACTCAGCTTGACTATATAATGTAAAATAGGGCTTCATTTCTGACACTTTCAACACATTGTTGACTAGTGCTCTTACAATTTTTTTTGTAAGAGTAAAGCAAAGGTGATCGTATTCATAGATCTCCTCAAGTCTAATTTTATAATCATTAATAGTATTTGCTTGGATTCTTTTGAGTGTGAGATCTTTGTCCCCCATACTATTTCAAAGAAAATAACAGAGAAGAAGAAAGGTTATTTATAAATAGACTGATTAAGCAAAAATTTTCAAAGGCAGATATTTAAAATAGAAAAGAATATTCTTATCTATTTTATCTTAATGATTTTCAAACAAGGTAGTAAGAGTTGAAAGGTTTGTAAATGATGTAAAAAATAACCTTATGTGAGAACATTTTTTCCACTAACTACTTTACTTCTTATTGTTTTCTCTGGCAGATGAAACAAAAATATTTTTCTAAGAATTGTGTACTTGTAGTTTTCTTTCTTTTCAAACTATAAAACCATTTAAGAGAAAACTGATGAATTATAATTTATTATGCTTAGAATGTATATAACTAAGTGTTTTAGAATCTATCCGTGGTGCTGGTGAGATAGCTGAGTGGCATAAGCGCCTGCCTGGCAAGCACGAGGTCCTGAGTTTGACTCCTGGTACCCACATACAAAGGAAAAAAGGGCCAGTGATGTCACTCAGCAGCGCAAGCGCCTGCTCGCAAGTGTGAGGTCCTGAGTTCAACACCTGGTATCCATCAAAAAGAAAAAAAGAAACTATCCATGGTATAATAGTCTACAGATTTTAGTTTAACTTATTAAATTTGTCGCACTTCTCAAAAATTATTTACCAAAGAAAAACCAAATATTAAAAGTTTTTGCCCAATATTTAACACATTATAACTTTTAGTCATATTAATAATTTAAGTCATCCATTTTTGTTTAGCAGACTGGTTTAAAGAGAACAGAGTTTCCCAAATATCAGTGCAGCAGATTTACAATCCATTATAATAGTAGTGTCTGTCTTATCAGGTAACCTAATAAACTAGTCTTCTTAAAGTCATTGATTTTAGATTCATATCTATGGTTATATATGAAATAACAGAATGATAATTAAATGATACTATGGCACAGACATGTAATTCTTTCCAAATTCTTTGAGTTCAAATTTTTAAAAATTTAAATTATTCTAAATGGATTTTTTAGTGTAAATAGCCCTCTGTATAACATAAACTTAACTCTGCCTTGTTCAACCTGTGTTTTCCCAAATAAACCTCTTACTAGAAATTATATTTATGGCCCTGTGTATGTACAATCATCACCATGTAACTTCTATATCTATTGTATTCTGTATTATTTTAGGATGTAACATGTTTTTAATATATAAATATCTGACATACACATACTTCCTTTCTGAATGTGTGATTAATTCCCCCCCTAGCCAAAGGAGATATCCCTCGTGATCAAATTCAATCATTTTCCTATGTTTTGGAATTCTGCCTGAAATATGCTTATTTTTATTTATGGAAAATGTGCCAGAAGATATGCAAGGGCAATTTCATAACACATATATAAGCATATTTTTTCCAATTTAAAATTGAATTTACAGCTAGAAATAGCAGAACAAATGGAAGAAATATCATTGTGAATTTGTAAGTGCTGTGAATTCAATAGCACAGTGAAGAAAATGAATGGCAATAATTTGGCAATTTTTTAATTTTAAGGTCATTCTAGGAGTGGACAGAAACTGTTATAATTCTGGAATTTATCATTGTAAAAGTTTTTCACTTAGCATGCAAGACTTTATACTAAAATATCAGAAACTTGGTTTGTATAAATTCTGTATACTGAGATGATTTCATGGTTTTTTATTTTCCTTTTTTAAGATGATATGCCTTTTATTGATCTATTCTGTCTCAACTATATATTCAAACAGTCTTCCTGGTCTGCAAAAATGAATCTAACATTTTATTTATTTCCAGTTGATATCTGACATAGAAAGTTTGTCAGTAGAGAGATGTGGAGAAACACTGCAGAACAAAAAGTTCTGTTTCCTGTTATTTTGTCAATTTGGTGTCCTCTTGTAATGTCCCTGGCTTTCCTCAGCAGTAGGCTCTTCTAGTGTTCAAAGCCTCTGTAATGCCTTACTCTTGATATACACGGAGATACCAGTAACATTTGCCAACCAGCTGCTTTCTGCCAGCACTGTCTTCTGATGGTTTTGTACCAAAAGGCCTCTAGTGAGGCCATGAACAGCTCTCCACATTCTATGGTGAGATTTCTGACAAGTTCACCAAAGCTATTTCTCTGACTTTCAGGGAACCAAAGCTTTGCTGTCTCTAAGGAGATCTCATAAGGCTAACACTATATAGTGAAGGTATTATTTCTTTGGTGCTTTATCTCTTCCCTGTGGGAAATAACTTTTCTTCATCTGTGTTTCTTATATTAGCAAACTTAGCAGAGATTCTTGAATATGTATGTCAGCTTGTGCAGCTCAGTTTGAATCTATCCGTGAATTGGCTGATTGATGGAGATTTGAACTCAGCAGTAGACTACAGTTAACATTATCAAATTGTCAGGTCGGCTGTAGCATAACATGGAGAAGGAAATGTAAAGACCTAGAATAATAGGACAATTTAACTACATGTATCATCCACTCTTGGTATACTTATTGGAACAAATCAAAACAACCACTACCTAAGTTTCTTTGTTTTACTTGAAACAGTTATAGTATCAAAAACTTTATAACAAAAGCTATATAGATGCCTCATTTTATAGTTCTGGTAATCAGAAGTCAAAATCAGAATAAATATGTTAAAATGAAGATGTCTATAAGTTCAAGTCCCTTCTGGAGGCTCCAGGGGAAAATCTGTTTTTTTTTGTTTGAAGCTTTTTGAGGTCACCTATATTTCTTGGCTTACAGATTATTTCTCCATCTTGAAAGCCAGTAGCATTGCACAATTTTTCTCAATTTAACTAGGACTGTGTCATTCCATTCACTTTATTATTGCGATTCTTTTTCCTTTATCTTATAAATACATATGTGATTACTTTGGATCTACTTGGATAATTCAGGACAATCTACCCATCCCATAACCTTTCATGTAATAACAGCTTCAATGTTTCTTTTGTCACAAAAGGTAATCTATCCAAAGTCTGTGATTAAGACATCAATGTCTTCAAAGACTATATTCAGTTTATGACAAACCTGCCACTTAACATGTAACTAATGACATGACTAACAACTAATTCCTTTTTCTTCGTACTAATCTACATGAATCATAACAAGTAATTTGTTTCTACTTGGCAAGGTCAATAACATAATTCTAAACTGTCATCTCAGGGGTATACCGACATTTCCCTGAAATAAAAAGTGTGATTGAAAAAGGCAATGAATATTTAAATTAAAAAATTTATTAGAGTAAAAGACACATTGCCATTAATCTCCCTCAAAGACTCCCTCTTGCTTCAAAAGCACTTCAGCATCATTCTTGCTATTTTCTGAAGCAGTTCTGGAAATTTGCCTTAGTGTCTTCAATTCAGCTAACATGATGTGTGGCTGCTTTGATGTCCTGAATCAATACAACATGTTTTCTTCATGATCATTTTGACTTTACAAAAATGGCAGAAGGCACAAGGTTCTGGATTCAGTGAATGAGGTGGATGAGGATATACTGTTTTGGTATAATGAGACTGCCTTTCTGTTGAATGGCACTGGAGAAAAGCAATGATTATATTTATGATCACATCTCATGATGACACTCAAGAAAGAAGACTTCCAGAACTGTTTTAGAGAGTGGCAAGTATGATGGCATAAGTGCTTTAATTAAATATTCAAAATGTAGGGCTGGTGAGACGGCTCAGCAGCGTAAGCGCCTGCCTGGCAAGCGCGAGGGCCCGAGTTCGACTCCCAGAACCCACATACAAAAGAAAAAAGGGCCGGAGATATCGCTCAGTGGCATGGGCACCTGCTGGCATGCGAGGTCCTGAGGTTGACCCCTGGTACCCGAAAAAAATATTCAAAATGTAAACATTCATTTTAGATTGAACAAATGGCTATGCAAAGTATATTACCTTTCTTCACTTGAAACTAGGAGCAGCCAGGTATTACTGGATTCTTTTAGAAGCTTAAAGAACATATATGCTGAATGTGGTCATTAGGGAAGGAGACACATTCTCTTGGGTTTGAGATATTTATGAAAAAAGATTCTGTGAGTTATAGTCTGGCAAAGCTGATAAACTCTAGGAAAAATAAAATTTACTATAAGATTCCAGAGGGAGAAAACAAGTATTTAAAAAAGAGGAAAAGAAAGAGAAACATTAAATCTACCAGCAATACTGTAATGTAGAAAATTGTGAAATGTCATCTGCACACTATTGTGAATAAAAGAAAGAAAAACAAACAGTGGAATCTTACAGTCAACATCAATTGCATGCATCTTTTGAAAGGAACAAAGGAGGGCATTTTAGTGGAACATTTCACAAGGTGATTGAGAAACTCAGCATATTTTCTCTGAAAATCATGGTAAATCTGAATAAATTTTTAAAAATATATATCAGAACTATGGTATTTGACAAAGACATACAGCAATAAAAGAGGTGTTTCTTTAGGAACACTACTAAACCTTGAATTTAAAAAACTGTGAGATTGTGTTGTTCCTGAGGTTGCTTTCTTTCCCTCATTTCAGTCCCAAATAATGGAACTATTTCTGCCAAAGAAGAAAGATTAGCCATGAAAAACAACAAACTCACCAGTAAATGGAACACATTTGAAGAGATAAAAACAATATAAACATTGTGAGAGTGTCAGTGAAGTTTGTGATCTCAAAGCAAGGGAATGGAAAATGGTAGGAGATCCTTAGCCAGAACTTGTTATCCTTGTTGAGGCATCAATGCACCAAGAGGCTAGATCCAGAAAACAAAATAGTTCTATGAGGTCACCTTAAAGTAACCATCTGTCCTCTAGTGGGACTGGAGAACTGTGCATTTGCAAGAAAAACCACCAAGTATTACTGCTACCTATATGTTCCTAAAAGTAACAGTGTAATCAAAGTTAAGAAGACACAAAATGGCCAACCAAAAGTAAAGGTGGGACTTACTTGAAAAGTGTCCTTAGTACATTATTCTAACACATATAAATATACTACTTTAATAGTGTCCTTTCAGACTTGAAGAATTTGAGCATAATTTGTACCAATAGGTGACCTGAACAATAAGCTATGGAGACTTAAGAGGCACTAGGGCAAATTCCACATAAATTTAAAAAATTCCTGGAGACATCTGTGGGAAAACACCACAAAATTATTTCATCTAATTACAGTACTAAACAATAGCAGCAAATGTAAAAACAAAAATAGTAAGCTGCAGCAAAAGAACAGTTCCCAAAATCATTAAATAATATCTAAAATATCAATTTTTCAATAAAAATTAAGATACTTGTACATAAAGAAATATGAATAGGTGCCAGACAAGTAAAGTACAGTCAACATAAAATATTTTAACACTGAAATTAGCAAATGCAGTTTTCAAAGGAGTTATCATAAATAAAGTATGTTCCAAAAACGAATGGGATTCATCTTTAAAGTATTAAAGTAAGGGATAATGACAACTCAACATACGGAATATCTACAAAAATAAACTATTAAGAGAAACAAAAATTCTAGAGTTGAAAAATATGAAAAGTCAACCACAAGATCTCTAGAGGTTATCAATAGCAGATCTGAAATGGCAGAAGAAAAAACCATGGTATAGTACTTCAAGTGGATAAATAAAACCTCAAAAGTGTAGAGGAAAAATGTAAAGAAAACTTAAACAGTGTTTCAGAGATGTGTGGTAAAAAAATGTAATTTTAAAAATTGGACAAAAGATTTGAAGAGGTGGATCACTGGGGAAGATATTTCTACTATTGTGTTTAATATTTTATTAGTACAGGTTTACAGCACATAATGTTTACATCCCTTGTGGGAGTTGATACATATACACAACACACCTTAATTCCTTTTTCATTCCATACTCCTCCCTCCACTCCTTCTTCCCTCGTCTCTTGGTTCCCTTCCCTGTTGCAAAAGACTTATCTCATTTTTTTATCTACCTTTTATTTTTCTCTTTGTTTATGTTTTGGCTTTCCATACAAAAGAAACCATGAAATAAGTAAGATTGTGTGTCTGATTTATTTCACTTAACATGATCTCAAGGTGCATCCATTTTCCTACAAGAACTCCAGTTTATCCTTTACTGCAAAGTAGTAGAAGCTCAGAGAAAATGTTCAGTGTCATTAATCATTAAGAAAATGCAGGGCCAGTGAGATGGCTCAGTGGCATAAGCACCTGCCTGTCAAGCACAAGGGCCTGAGTTTGACTCGTGGAACCCACATATGAAAAAAGGGCTGGTGATATCGCTCAGTGGCAAAGGCACCTGCTGGCACACGAGGTCCTGAGGTCGACACTCAGTACCCTCAAAAAATAAAAATAAAAAAAGAAAGAAAATTCAGACATAAACTACAGTGAGCTTGCTAATATGCTGTAGCTACAGTACTGAGGTACGTAATACCTATTTTCATTATATATTCTTAAAATGACAAACACAAGTTTGAAGATGAGGTGATGTGAGCACACACTCAGGCATTTCTCTGAAAAGTATTAGGTAGTATATTCATATTAGAAAACAGCTTCAATATGCTTCAAAAGTTAAACATCAATATACCACACAAATTTGTCATTTGGTTTTGGTGCATTTGCATAAGAAAAATGAAAGCAGATGTTCACATAGCATTGTTGTATGTCAGTGTTCAGTAGTGCAGCATTTGCTGTATCCTCAAAGTAGAACTGAAAAAATGAATGGCAATTAATATAGTTATAAAAAATGTTCTATATCTAAAGGTAGAATATTATTCAGTTATTAAAAGAACAAACTAGCAGGGTGTGGTGGTACATGCCTATAATCCCTCCCTGTACTCGAGAGGCTGAGGCAGGAAGATCACTGTTAGTTTGAGGCTGACCTGGGCTACATAGGTTGTTCAAGACCAGCCTGTAGAGCATAGTGAGACCCTATTTCAAAAAAGAAAAAAAAATTATAAGAAAGAACAAACTATGTATATGTTGTACTATATGAATGAAGCTCAACATTTTTATAAGTAGAAGAAGCTACTACTTGTCTTATATTTCAAATTCTATAAAATATCCAGAAAGTGCCAATCTATATAGTAAGAAAAAATAATAGTGGTTGCCTCTGGTTGTGGATAAAGCCACAGACTGAATATTGATGATGAATGAATATTCTGGGATTATGAAGTATTGTAAAACTGGATTATGGAGACAGTTTCATAAATATTAAAATCACTGATCTTTTTAATTAGGAGTGGATGTTATGCTATGTAAATTATACCTCAATAAAAGTAAGCCTATAAAATGAAACATACAAAGTATAAGAAAGACAATTCAGACATGTAAGCATCCAGAATTTGCATGTAAACTCTTTGAGAAAAGCTTGCATATGTACATCACACTAAATGGGGAAACCTGAAAGAAATACCTCTAAAATCAGGAATAAGACAAGGGTGTCTATGTTCACCAGTTCTGTTTAATAATGTTCTTGAAACTTTAGCCAGAGCAATCAGGGGAGAGAAAGAAATAAAAGACATGCAAATAGGAAAGAAAAAGACAAACAATTTTTAGATGATATATTCTTTACATAAAATTCTTCTCCAGAAAAACTCCACCAGAAGACTGTTATAACCAATAAATAATTAAGCAATCTTTCAGGATACAAAATCAACACACAAAAATTAATAGTGTTTCTGTACACCAAAAAGGAGCATACCAAAATGAAATCAGGGAAACAATCACAATCACAGTAGCTCCAAAAGAAATTAAGAGGAATCAACCTAACCAAAGAAGAAAAAGACCTTGAAAATGAAAACTATAGTGCTCAAAAGAAGGAGATAGAAAAGGATATTAGGTAATGGAAAGGCATCTCCTGTTCCTTAAAAGGCAGAATCAATATTGTCAAAATGGCTATGCTACCAAAAATGCTATATAATTTTAATGCAAGTCCAATCAATAATACCAACACCATTTTTCAAAGAACTAGGAAAAAAACCTACATTTTATGTGGAACCAGAAAAGACTCAGAATGACCAAAGTGAGCAAAAAGTGCAAAATGCAAGGCATTAGAATCCCATATTTTGAGTTATATTACAAAGCTACTGTAATAAAAACAGCATGCTTCTGGATGAAAAATAGACTTGTGGATCAATGGAACAGAAAACACAGAACTAGTCACATTGAATTTTATACTAGTATTATTAACTTTGTTTTCTTCAGTGGATATTGAGATGATGTTTATTTTGGAATTTCCATGTACTTTCAGTATTACCATAATTTTATTGAATTTTATTTTTCTTGCTTCATAATGGAACAACTATTTGATTGAAAAATAGAATCATTGATTCTAGTCTGTCTACTTTCTATCTAAATCCACTTTATAATATGTCTAGATTGCTAATTTTAAAGGTATTTACTATCATAACCCTACTACTAGATTAAATCTGGAGTTTAAAATATTTTTTTTTTGTTTGTTTGTTTGTTTTTTTTGTGGGTACCGGGGGGACGACCTCAGGACCTCGCGCACCAACAGGCACCCGTGCCGCTGAGCGATATCACCGGCCCCTTTTTCGTATGTGGGTTCCGGGAGTCGAACTCGGGCCTTCGCGCTTGCAAGGCAGGCGCTTAAGCCGCTGAGCCATCTCACCGGCCCAAAAATATTTTGAAGTATAGTAATTCACAAATAGGAATTGAATATACTTACAAGTCCTTTATAGTAAAATATCTCATAACCCCCTAGCTAATTGAATATGTAGAACTGAAATTGGTAGGTTAAGCACAAGAATCACTAATCCAAAAAGCAATTTAAACATCCATTCTTCTTTTTGTCTCCAAAGTGTAATCTAATTGTTCCACCTGCATCAAGGCAAGAGCAGCTGCAATGTGGATGGTGCTGGTTCACCTTAACAGGAAAATTTGGCCCAGGAATGTTTTTTGACTTTACAAATAATAAGAAATTATGCAGTTGAAGGTAAAAACAAGTATTATGGAATTTGGAGAAAGCCGGACCCTTGGAAAAATGGATTGAGCCACAGACATGAGTTCCTTCAACCACTGATTACTCTTCTTGGAAAGTGAAAGTTATGAGGGGACTAAATGGTTAATGTTAACTATTACATCATTAGTATAATATTAATGACAGAATATGCGAAGATTCCCAAATAGAGGTGAGACAGAGGATGAGCACAAGACACAGAAGAAGTAATAATTGACAAGGCAGTAGAAAAATCTTTATACAAAGTTATTTTGTTTAAAATTTAGAAAAGTATGACTTTGTATTAAACTTGGTATTTTTTAGCCCTAAAGACATAGAATAAGCTTTAAAATAAAAAAAGAGATAAATATCTGATATGAATGAAATGTAAAATGTTTTAATCTGACACTTCTATTTATTTGTTTGTTTTTTGAGACAGGATCTTGCTATATAGTTCAAGCTAGACTTGAACTCAATTTGTAGCCCAGGCTGGCATTGAACTCTCTGTGGTCCTCCTCCCTCAAACTCCCAAGTGTTTGGATTTCAGATGCTCACCACTACACCCAGAATTTCAATGATTTACAAAATAAAATATATGACATCTCCATTCAATATTAGCAAATAATTTTAGTAACACAACTGATAATAACAATAAACAAAGTATATTTTGCTTATGGCTATAAAATATTTTAATAATTTACAAATAATTTTTAAAAAGTTACATTTTATTATTTATTAAGATTAGCTTCTGTAGAAGCTTGTAAGCAATAAATGTTTTTCTCTTAATTAAATCCTGTAGGACACGTGGTTAGTCTATTGACACAGGCTATCCAGGTAGTTATGGCTTTGGAAATATATCTACTTTGGCTATATCTCATCTTTCCTGAAAGTTCTACCACCTCTCAACAACACCAACATGTGGACCAAACCTTTAATCATCATAGATTCTTGGGAGACAGACAACACCTAGATCATAGTAATGACCTTGCTATTTATTTCATTTAGAAAATTCACTAGAATCTAACTTCATAATTATTTGCCAGTAATCTTTCACCTATGTGTAACTATGCAATATGTGCGGTGCTGTCTTCAAATTACAGTGTATGAATGGACCATGTTTCTACTTAAGGACAGTATCTCCACTTGCATCAAAAACATCTCCAGTTACAATCTTATTTTCCTACATTATCAAATTTTACTTCTCTATAGAAATCATTTCTGATAGTTGAAGAAACCTATTGTTATCAGTTTCCAACTAATAAAATAAATCATCCCCTTAGCTCCATCACTTCTCAGATTTAATTATATTTCTTTGTTCTCCTTTGGAGCAAAATTTGTCTAAAGAGTTCCTCAGTTTCTAACCTAATTTTCTCTACAGCTAACTAAGTTAAACTCTGCAGTTCAGCTTCAGTAATTAATAAAAAAACTAGTGGGTCACCTATGATCACAATATTGCTTAACCTCTTGATCAAATTTTATTCTTCATTTTAATTATATTATCAGCAACATTTACAACTAGACCAATCTGTTGTAAAATATTTTCTGCATTTGGCTTTTGTATTCCTATTCTTTGTTAATTTGCCTTGTACTTAGTACATATTCACCATAATCTCTTGTTCTAGACCCTTATTTTAGACATTTCTACATTTGAAGTGCTTTTCTTTCCCTTTGGAAGTTCTCGGTTCTGCTAATCTTTTCCACCTATATTCACCATGTAGATGATTTCCTCTAGTCTCATAGTGTTAAATAAAACATGTATAGTACTCTAGTTCTGAAATTCTCCTCTGAATTCTAGTCTTCTCTATATTTCTCTTGAGCATTTACTACAGACATAATCCCCAAATCAAACTCTATTTCTCTCCAACTTTCTTCTTCACTAATATCACCAATCAGTGAATTATGTATTTGCTTAAGATTTACTAAATCAAGGGCCAGTGAGATGGCTAAGCGGCGTAAGCGCCTGCTTTGCAAGCGCGAGGGCCTGAGTTTGACTCCCAGATCCCACATATGAAAAAGGGGCCGGTGATATCGCTCAGCGGCACGGGTGCCTGTTGGAGCACGAGGTCCTGAGGTCGACCCCCCTGGTACCCAAAAAAAAAAAAGATTTACTAAATCAAGAGTTAGCAGTCCTTTGATATTTCTTTCCTTTACCCCATCAAATCTCAGCAAATTTGTTGGTTTTTCTTTCAAATATTATAATTGTTTAATATCTCCACTTCTGCAAAATTGGACTAGATTAATATCATCATAACATCTAATTTGAAATACTGCAATGGCCTTCTAACTCCTTGTCTTGTAACTATTTTTGCTTGCTTGTAACAGTACAGAGAAAGTCATCATATATATCAGATATATGAGAATTTGCATTTCCTGTAAGAGAGAATATTTGGGAGCATACAGATGAAATTGTGTTCACAACTAGAAAAAATAAGTGAAATTTTAAAAAGTATTTATTACCATGAAAAGTATCTTAATGGAAGGATGACTACATAATATATAAGATTCCCAAGAAGTGAAGGGCTCATGCCAGTAACCCAAGTACAATTTTCTGAAGGAAGCATGTATAAGTTCTGGGTATGAACACAGAGAGCTGAAGTAGGGGGTCATTTCTGGGAGACAGACACAAGCAGAGATTTAGGATGACCTGTGAAAAATGAAGAGAAAAAATCAGAGATCTATAAAGCTGCAGATATAAATAAAAGTTTAATCAAAGATCTTAACAGAAAATTGGGAAGAAAAAATAGAATGTATGAGAGACACTATGTCACTTTCAAAAATATCTAAATCATATGCAATTTATCTTTTATTTTTCTCCTGCCAAATAATTTATTTGTTTTTCTTGAAAATCTCCAGATTCTGTAACCACAATTTGTGATTCTGGAATGCTAAATGATTTTTGCTTTAATATCAAGAAAATTACAAGGATATTGACTATTGTTGCTATTTATTTCTATTTTGGATATCCAACTGAATTTAGTCATTCACAGATGAGAAATAATTTTCATACATACTAGCATATAAATGAAAATTACCTCCTTTTGATGATCATATGCCTGCACTTGTAGAAAACATAAGAAAAGCTAAAAAGTTCTACACATGTGTATGATTAAGAAAACTTTTCAAGTTTCTGAGTATAAAATAAATAGAAATCGGTAGTATACATTCTGAATGTAGCATAATTTTACACTTTACTTTTAAATTAAATTTGAAAAAATGACCCACCTTGGCCCAGGAATTTTTCTAGATGCTTGTAAAACAACAATGACCAAAATATAAAGTACCCAGCCCTCTTGAAATTTACACTTGAATATAATAGAAATAACACAAAAATTACATTGTATATTAAAAAGTGATAAATATCACAGAAAGAGGAAATTTAGAATTAGATTAGAGTGGTAGGAATTAATACATTATTACAAACATGCAATAGTACCATTTCTCAACAACTCATCATTTGCATTCTGATATTAATAATTTTAAAGTCTATCAAAAATCAACTATTGAGTAATTTTCACAATGGGACAGAGAAAACATTTGGAAGTAAGAGATACATTTATGTATTAATACTGGTGATAATTTCACAAGTGTATACGTATGTCTAAAGTTACTAAATTGCACACATCTAACACACACAACTTTCTACTTATAAATTTTATCTTTATATAGCTTTTAAAAATAAAAACAAGTTATGGAAAATGAGTTCATAATTTACAAAAATTAACATAAAGCTAAAATATGTAGAACTATAATCAATTCTAAAGAATTAAAAGGAAAATACTGAAATGTCCATTCATGATTTTTCTACATAAAAACTATTGAACACTACACAATGGCCACTGAATATGATTAATTGCTCTTATTTATTTTACATTATGATTCTATGCCTGTGCATATTTTATCCTTTTCATCATACAGTGGAGCAGCTGTCAAACGTAGACTCTCTCGTAATATAACTGGTCCTAGCTTAGCGGCACAGCACCTGCCTGGCAAATCAAGGCCCTGGGTTCAATTCCCGGTACAAAAATATAAAAAAAAAATAACTGGCCTTATCAAAAGACAAAGAAGGCTCCTGTCAATTTAATTATATGTTGAATTCATGAGTTCTTAACATCTGCCATTCTATATATATTCATTATTTAAATCAGAAATGCTTTCTTTTTCTAATAAAAAAGGAAATATACTGGAATTCTATCTACTTATATAATAATTTATAATATAATTTTTAAATTTTTTATTTATTAGTACATATTTTTAGTCCATGACATTTACATTCTCTGTACGGAATTGGTACATGTACATATACATCTTAATTCCTTTTTCATTCTCTTTCCTCACTCTCTCCAACCATTTTGGACCCCTCCCCTTTTTGTACGTGTCTGTAGTGCATGATGTTTACATTCCTTGTGTGGAATTGGTACATGTACATAACACATTTTAAATCCTTTGTTCATGCCCTATCGTTCCCCCCACTAAATTCTTGATTGCCAGCCATGATCAAAACCCAAAGCAGTTGGACACTAATAGGTACTAGAAGAAGAAGGCAAAGGAGGTATTTATCTGGAAGGTTTTTGAGGTAATCACAAAGCATGTATTCATCCTCTATACGTGCTTTCCTCTTCCAGGTTCCCTTGGGTTTAGAAGAGCTGCATTTCTAATTTTAAGCACAGAATATAGGCACAAGGGAAGAGTCCTCTCTAGCTTTTCAGTATACAGCATTTGGTAGTAAAGGCTGATTGAATAATTACTGAATTTTAGCCTCACTTTGTCTACCTAGAAAGAAATCAGACTTTATGGCAATTTATCTTTTCCTCTTGCCCTTTGTCTCTATCCCTTTTTACCCCTCATTTTTTTCCTTCTTCTTTCTCCTCTTCTTTCTGCTATGATTTCCTCTTCTTTTTAACTTCTTTTTCTCTGCCATTTGGTTTTTTTGTTTCCTTGTTTTACACATAAAATGTGTACATGGTACACAAATATCTAAATAGTCAAATATTTGTCTTTAAAAATCATACATATAGGGCTGGTGAGATGGCTCAGCGGTGTAAGCGCCTGCCCAGTAAGCGCGAGGGCCCAAGTTCGACTCCTGGAACCCACATATGAAAAAAGAGCTGGTAATATTGCTCAGCGGCATGGGCGCCTGCTGGCACGTGAGGTCCTGAGGTCGACCCTTGGTACCCACAAAAAAAAATCATTTATATAATTATGCAGAATCATCTACTTAAAATTGAGACAGACAAGAAATATTTCCTCACCAATCACTAGGTTCATGGCCAAGGTGCTTATAGCAAAAGACAGATTAACAAGAGAAAAAATTTAAAATTATTTTAATATAAAGTTCACATGACATGAGAAACTTCAGAAATGAAGCCCCACATAGATAAACTTGTCTATTTTTCTACTAAATTTTGACTGAGTGGACTGTTATAGAGAATTTTGACAGTGAAGAAAAGTTTTTGATCTAATCCTAGTAAACAAGGGAAAATAAAGCAAACCCTGTTTGTTTTGATTCTTCTCTGTATCCTTGTGTCTTCAGGTATGAGGATGGTTCCTTCCACCAGATGTAAGGAGGTACCTCTGGAATGAGGCTTTTATGACCTGCTTCATGGGAGAAGTACAAGGAACAAAAACAGAGTGATATTTCTGCTTCTGGTGTTTTCTCAAATGCCTTCCTGGCATATTTTGGAGTACATTGTCCTTAAGCTCATCATATGGTGAAAGTTTATGAAAAGTGGGAGTTAGTGAACATGAAAAAAAATTTTTTTCCTAAGTATTTTCTTTTATATTTAAGTTTATTGGTTCAATTTAGTATATACAATGATCACATTCATCATAGGGATTTTGTACCTGTACATATTATGCCTTGATTTGTCTTTTTTCCCTCCCATTCCTGTCCCTTCCCTTTCACCCCTCTTCCCTTCCTTACTTACAAAGCTTTGTTTCCATTTTATCCTTCTTTTCTCATTTTTTATTTTCCTTTCTTACCTTTTCTCCTCCCCCCTTAAATGTTTTACAGTTCTACAAGTAGCAAAAGTCCACTTATTTTAAATTGAATGCTCTATTATAGATTTCAAATCTGCTATAATTTTGGTCAAAATTACCTTAAATATATATTTGACAATTAACTTAGGCAAGCTAGATTTAAACAAAAGGAAATTAATGATATCTAATTATTTAATTGTTATTGAAATGCAAGAAGTAACACAATAAAACATTCTCACAAATATACCTCTGATGATAAAACTCTTTATGACAGAGATAAATTTTCCTATTTATAATTTTATTCCATTTGTTCAACATTAGAAATTTCTTAACAATAATAGTATAAAAATTTATAGAATTGGGGACAGTGAGATAGCTAAGCAGCATAAGTGCCTGCCTCGCAAGCGTGAGTTCCTGAGTTCGACCCCTGTACACACATAAAAATAATAAAATAAATAAATTTATAGAATCTTTTTGGAACATTAAAGCTACTAATACCATCAATTATATTTTACAATTTTATTTTTTTATTTTATTTTTTTTTGTGGGTACCGGGGGGTCGACCTCAGGACCTCGCACGCCAACAGGCGCCCGTGCCGCTGAGTGATATCACCGGCCCCTTTTCTGTATGTGGGATCCGGGAGTCGAACTTGGGCCCTCGCGCTTGCAAGGCAGGCGCTTATGCCACTGAGCCATCTCACCGGCCCATATTTTACAATTTTAAAATGAAATAATTATATTATTCTCTTAAGGGATGACTTAGGAAATCACTTCAATTTAATACATTCCTAAGAAAGCTGCACTAGAAGAAAATTACTCTATAATAGAAATTATTCAGAAATAAATGAATAAATTAAATTGTGTCACATTTATAGTGCTTTATTTTAGAACATGTGAAATCTTCCATGTGACCTGCAAAATATTTCACACTATTTATCTTCTGCAATTTGTAATTGCTCTCAGAATAACAGAGCACAAGGAAAATATTCTGAGATATAGTAATGCTTTATTTTTACAAATTATTACAATATATTATCTGAAAATGTCATAAGAAAATTAGTTTTTCTCAAATTATAATGGGATATTCTTGTGATTCCTTGCACATAAGTAACAAGTTGGTCTTTTGTAGATTTCTCACAATGTTATTATATAGTCAGATGATCATTTTGTTCTGAAAGTACTTTTTATGAATGTCTTTAGTTCTATTTTACTGCCTTAGTGATTCTTTCTACCTGCTTCTTTACTGGACTCAAATTCAGTATGTTTAAATATTTTATTCTGTATTAGTCATCTGATTTAGAAAGATCATTTCTCTGAAACTTGCTTTCTTAATATACAAAATCAATAAATTGCCCTTCTTGATTTCTAATTTTTCTTATCTTTCTCTTAGCCCTTAGATGACACAAGGTTTTGTTTTGATTTTAGTCTCCCTGAAGACAAGTTGAATAGGATAGTCTTTTATAAATGACAATGAAATTTGGCCATCACATGTAAAATTTTTAACTCATCATATCCTTTATCATTACTCATTCACAGAAAAATATATTTTTAACATCAATTACCTTTTCCTCCAGTCAATTCTCATTTTTATGTTAATTTAAATCCTCGCTAATTTAGTCCTGAATTCAGAGCACAACTTTCTAGTAATACTTATTTCTAAACTCTCTCTTCAAATCATCCTTCTCACTAATCTGCTTGAATGGTATTAGTCACATTCAGAAAAATTCAGTGATGCCCCCACCAACCTCCTCATCTATTAAAATAGTAACATCCTCACATTTAAGATTTCTACACCTGTCTTCAAGCCTCACACTCTTTCTTATCTGTCAACTACATATATGTGCTCTTTTTTGTCCTATTACTTGCTTCACATTGCCTACAATTATTTTGTTTATTTTGGGCTTTGTCTCTAGACATTCTAGGTGTGTTATATACTTTTCTTTCCTTTTTCTTTCCTTTTTATCAAAGGTCATGTTTTTGTTAATGTGCTATCCAGTCTGCATGGCAATTTTCTAATAAAAAGTAGAAACCAAGTGAAACCTAAGGCCAACTTACTAATTATTTTACAACAAACAAACAAAAAAACGAGTAACAAAAGTTTGAATGATTTGATTGCATGGCCATTTATTTGATGGCAATCCTGGATCTATAATAGACAGCCTACCTCACAATATGGAGAAGTACTGAAATGCTGATGTCTTTTGTTACACCATAGTACCTCATAGCTTTAATATTGTCATTATTTAATTCTTCTTTGATTATGGTGTTTGTATATTTGTATTTTTTCTAATTGATTATCAATGTCTTAATTGCAGAGAATGCATCTCATTTATCCTTCCATTGCTTTTTTAAATAGAACAATATGTATGAAAATATATTCAGGTTATACTGTCATGACCAATGATTTAAGTTAACTGAAATATTCATGGCATCATTAATGATACATGTATATCTACATCTGTAATTATATCTACATAGCTACACCTATACTTGTGTATATATTTATATCTTGTGTATATATTTATATCTCTATCTGCAAATATCCATCTTTTAAAAATTAATAGCCAAATATAGCACTCTTTTGTCCAAAAACATACTAAGACCCATTGAAATACATGGCTAAGATCACATATAACCTAACACAAACACATAAACAAAAGAAATACATATGAACACATACAAATCAAATACATAATATTTCCACAGACATTTCTGGTGAGAGGTCTATATTCTATTATCTTTATTAACATCCACATAGAAGGTCTATATGTAACATTTCTCTTTTTATTACCTGGAATACTGAAAAAAACTTTTTAAAAATTATAGATTTTCAGCAATTTTTTAACAATCTAAGATAAGCTAGTAGTATAAATGGAATAAATTAGCATATATACTAAAATATTTTTATGCAACAAAATATGTAATTTGGGTAAGTATATGAACTTCTCCTTTTCATATTTGTATCTCCTCTATTTTGCTCTGTATTTGTATACTCATATATCTTTTGTCTTTCTCATGTAAGACAAACCACGCAATGTTTGAGCTTGTGTCTGACTTATTTCACTTAACATTGTATTTTCAAGTTGCATCCATTTACATATGAATGCCTCAGATATGTTTCTTTATGGCAGCATAGTACTCCATTGTGTATAAATACCACATTTTCCTTGTCTTTTCATCTTTTGATGGACATATAAGGTTTGTTGATGTTTAGTAAGAATCTTTTGAGTTTGTGTCTTTTAATCTGAATAACTACTTTGAAGATAATGATACTCAGTGTATCTATTATTGTTATTCACTTATTTTGTTATGAAATTATGCTTTAGTTTTTCTTAAAATTGAAAACATAAATGATAGGTTTCTTCATTTCTCATTGAACAGGCAATAGAAATAGCCTTTGGTAGAAAAATAAGAAGTAAGTGTTGCTTTTAAATGAAGTGGACTAAATAATTACTCAATTTGATTTTTCTGTGTATTGGGATTTCATAATAAATGCATATTATCTTTCAAAATAGAACTGCTTGTATTTTCATATCTTTTTAAAAATATATATTCTGGGCAACATTAATTCATCCAGTGGAAGTTTTTAAATCCAAGAAAAATACAGATATTGAAAAAATCTGTAGAAAGATCTGAAGGAATGAGGAGTTTTAAACAATGTAAAGTTAATATTCTACATGAACAAAGCTAGAGCAAATAATTGTTTTTACTAAAACAAATACATATACATGTATTGAGAACAGAAAATTACCTTATATTTGAATGTTTCTTGGTAATTTACTTTTTGTATCTGAATTAAATAGGAAAGTAGAAGTTGACTCTGGATTATGCAAAAACCACATCAACATATTTGGTTAAATGAAAATATTACCTTAATAGGGATAGATAAAATCACACAAATCTGTCATTTTTCATCATATGCAAATGTATTAAGATAATTAGCTGAGGGCCAGTGAGATGGCTCAGTGGCATAAGTGCCTGCCTGGCAAGCACGAGGGCCCGAGTTCGACTCCCAGAACCCACATATGAAAAAGGGGCCAGTGATATCACTCAGTGACACGGGCACCTGCTGGCATGTGAGGTCCTGAGGTTGACCCCCAGTACCCACAAAAAAAAAAGATAATTAGCTGAAATTTCCATGTAAACAGAATACTTTATCATGGTGAAGACACAGTCAGTGTCACTAATTAATATAGACCATTTATTCTCTCATATGAATACTAGACTTTTAATTCAGACATTTATAAGACAAGTAAATTTTATCTAATCATTTAAGTTATCTGATATCCTATTGTCTCATTTGTAAACAGGGAAAAATATGTAAGTCAAAGTCTCATACTAAGTTTAAAGTGAAATACAATGATTGTGAGTGGACATGGATTCTACCAGATACCAGAAACCTCTTTTCTCCTGTAGTCAAGAACTTGTTTTGCCTACTCAATCTGTTTAAATCACATTCCTATAGCTTTTATATGTTATTATTTATGCCACTGGAGAACACCACAGTGTATAAAGAATGCAGAGATATAATAAAGTGGAAAACAACTTAATTGATGATCAGAATTAAGTACTTTCTGCATGACTCATATAATTCATGTGGTGGAACAAATATCTTGTTTATATAAAAACCATAAAGTTTGTAAGTACACTAAACATTTTTAAACTTGCATTTTGAGAATAATGTAAACTAATTTTATCACACAGGACACTCAATAACAAACAAAAAGATAAATGGGAAACACATACGATGTATCAGATAAGCATCAAGATGCAGCAGATGTAACAAATAATTATACATATACTGTGCCTTGGCCAGAAATATAACCCCAAGTTTACAAGCAGTTAAACTACTGTGTGTTCAGTGCATGGTGATAGACATGGGTCTAGTTTTAGACTTTGGCATGTGGAAAGCCAGTTTTTCCAGCACCATTTATTAAAAAAGCTTTTTTCCAGTAAATACGTTTAGCCCCTTTGTCAAAGATAAAGTGACTGAGTGTGTTTGGAGTTGTGTTTGCATCTTCTAATGTGTTCCACTGGTCCTCAGGGGTGTGTGTGTGTGTGTGTGTGTGTGTGTGTGTGTTTCCAGTACCATGCTGTTTTTATCACAGTATCTCTGTAGTATAATTTCAAGTCAGGGATTGTGATGCCCCCTGACTTGCCTTTGTTGCCAAGAATTGCTTTTGCTATTCTAGGTCTCTTCTGTTCCAAAATTTTAGGAAAGATTTTTCTAGTTCTATGGGCTATTCTAAAGGTGTTTTGATTGGGATTGCATTAAATCTGTATAACAATTTTTGGAGTATGGCCATTTTCACTATGTTTGTTCTTCCTGTTCATAAGCAAGGGACATCTTCCCATTTTCTGATATCCTCTTTGGTCTCCTTTTTCAGGAGAAAATTGTAATTTTCAATGTATAGATCTTTTACTTTCTTTGTTAGGTTGAATCCTAAGTATTTCATGTTTTTGAATGCTATTGTGAAGTGTGTGGTTTCCCTAATTTCTCTCTCAGTGAGTTTTTATTTGTGTACAAGAATGGTATTAATTGTTGAGGGTTAACTTTGTATCCAGCTGCACTACTGAATTTGTTTATTAAATCTGCAACTTTTGGTGGAGGTTTTGGTGTCTTTTATGTAGAGTATAATGTCATCTGCAAATAATGATAATTTACTTCTTCCTTTCCTATCGTTATTCTTTTTATTTGTTTCACTTGTCTACTTGATCTGGAGAATGTTTCCAGAACTATATTGAATAAGAGTGGTGATAGGGTACATCTTGTCTTATTCCTGATTTTAGAGTGAAAACTTTCAGTTTTTGTCCATTTAGTATGATGTTGGCTGTTTGTTTGTCATAGATGATTTTTATCAGATTGAGATAAAGAATATTCCAATTTTCTGTAGGGTTTTTATTATGAGCATGTGTTGGACTTTGTCAAATGCTTTTTCTGCATCAATTGAGATGATCATGTGATTTTTGTGTTTGACTCTGTTAAGATGGTGTTTTACATTTATTGAATTGCATATGTTGAACCATCCCTGCATCCCTGGGATGGATGGTACTTGGTCATAGTGTATAATTTTCTTGATGATTTGCTGGATTTTGTTTGCCAGTATCTTATGGAGGATTTTTGCATTTATGTTCATTAGGGAGATTGGCCTGTAGTTTTCTTCTTTGGTTGGTTCCTTCTCTCATTTTTGTATCAGGGTAATACTTGTTTCCAGGAATGACTTTGGAAGTATTACTTCCCTTTTGATTTCATTAATAACTTTGAGGAGTGGTGACATTTGTTTTTCTCTAAATTTCTTTTAGAATTCAACAGTGAATTGGTTGGGACCTGGGCTTGTCTTTTAATTACATTTTCATTTTCCTTGACTGATATCATGTTATAAACATTAAAACAGAAAAACTAAATCTCCTGGAAAAGAAAACAGGTAAAAATCTTGAAGACATAGGTGTACGCAGAGATTTCTTTAACAAAACCCAGATCACATGGTAAATACAAACAAATAAAGAATATAGAACATATAAATAATTGAAAAAATCAGACACCTAGTTTCAGATATCCAATCCAAAAATGGGTATCTGAGATGCACTTCTCAGATGAAGAAATATAAATGGCAAATAATTTTATGAAAAATGTTCAACATCATTGGTAATTCTAAAGATGCAAATTAAAACAAAACTTAGATTCCATCTCACTGCAGACAGAATGGCTATCAGCAAGGTAACAACCAACAACAAATGCTGGAGAGGCTGTGGCAAAAATAGAACCCTTCTTTACTTTTGGTGGGAGTGTATACTGGTGTAACCAGTGTGGAAATCAGTATGGAAATTCCTCAAAAAACCAGTGTTAGATGTCCAATTTGACCCAGCTATTCATTCCTCCTCCGGATATTTTCCCGGAAGAATTAAAGACATCATACCACAGCAATATATGTGCATCATGTTTATAGCAGCACAATTTGTGATAGCTAAATCTTGGAAACAACCCAAATGAACATCCACTGAGGAATGGATAAAAAGATGTGGTCTTTTTATACAATGTGGTACTACTCAGCTATAAAGAAGTATACACTTGAGACATTTATAGGTAAATGAATGCAGCTTGAGATCATACACATAAATGAAATAAATCAGACTCACATGTGTAAATATCATATTGTCTCCCTGGTATAAGAAACTGGAAGAGTAAATAAGTACCAAAATGTGCAAGGATATTTTGAAATGGGAAGAAATTGTTCAAAAGGAAAGAAGACCTAGGATAGAAAAAGGAGACATTAACTATTGTTATTCTACTATTTGTTACAAAATTTTGTTTTATTTTTTCCATAGAAAGAAAAGAACTGCTATGTGTAAAATGCCACACAATCCAGTTTTCATGGGGTGAGGCTGGAGACAAGGCTTTACACAGGATAGAGCAGCCCCTGGAACATTTCATAAATAGAAAGGGGTTCTTCTTGTTCTGTGAAGACAAACTGCAGGGCAAGCAAGTAATCTTAGTAAGGTGAATGCAAGTTGAATTTCATTTTCTAACTTTACCCTCATTCACATGTATACAAAGCACAACAGAACGTTGGGGTTCTTTTTTGGGGTTGGGGGTTAGTATTAGGGATTGAACCCAGGGCCTTCATGGTGAGCTACATCCCAGTCAATTTTTTATGTTTTTTAGTTTTTTTTTTTTTTTTTTTTTTTTTTTGGTGATAGGTTCTTGCTTAAATTGCTAAGTTGCCCAGGGTGGGTTCAAAATTTGATACTCCTAAGTCACCCTTCCAGGGTGCTGGGATACAGATGTGTGCCACCATGTTCTATTTGGGATTCTTGATTAGTGATTGTAACCCAGTTTTGTTTTAGTGATAGTGTTAAACATGGTTGTGATGGTGTTCACTAGCACATCAGCAGATGGAATGTGCTAACTATGGTTGTGCATAATGAAGGAAACACCACAGAAGAGGATGTGGGTGTGAGGGGGGGATAACTTCCAGCTGACACTCTCAGTTTGATGAGTCTTTTTGCTGTATTTAGGTCCTCTGGAGGAGACAGAGGTTTCTTATCAGCCTAGGGCCAGGGCAATTTTGATGTAAGCAAAACTGTCCCTTTTCCCTTGTAGTTGCTCCCTGGGCTGTTAACTTCCTGATAATTTATTTTCTGTCCTTTGAATTTATGATTTGCAAATACTTTTCTTGAGAAAAAATGTTTTTGAGATTATTTAACAAGAAAACATAATAATTTGTATGAAGACCAGCAAGTCCTCTGTTCTACTATTTAACTGCAACACTACTTGCAATATTGCTGGGTCACCACTAGAAGAGTTCTGCTTTCTATAACTGTCAAGATTCTCTTTACTCATTCCACCAAACAGTCCTATCTCTCATTTCCCTTTGACTCTGATTTTCCTATGGGAGGAGGTTTAAAAATATATTTTTTAACTCAAAAGTTAATGGTTCTCCTATGCATAATTCTAATAAAACTTTTCAGTATTTTACCCAAAATGAAATACCATGAGGGAAAAATCATAATAACCTTTAAATCACATCAAGGAGATTCTTTTTTTCTTTATCTTCTCCTATGGAAGTTATGTAAAATTATCAGGGTCTGTGATTGAGCAAATTAGTTACTGTGGCTAAATCTGAATTTCTTTATCTACAATTTTTCATTTCTAGACTATTGCTTTTAATGATTCCAGTATCCAGCCTAGTAATCTTACACAATAAATTGTTGCTTTGCTCATAATAGTAACTTAGCACATACTGGCTAAGTGTTGAATTTAAGATCATTCAGCAAGATGATGAAAAAAATAGACCCAAAAATTTGGTAAATTTTTTTTCAACCATATTCATCCTTGTGTAAACTATAACTTCAGATAGTTAAAATGCAATATTGATACCAAACCTTTCATTAATTACAATATTGAAATGTGGGCTATACATTAAGAAGATAAAACTCAGTATTGAAGATAAATTTTTAAAGTTAATGCTACATGGGATTTATAATGGAGACATTTTTTAGTTATCAATAAACTTTAGCTGGATTGAAATATACTTTTAAATAAAACTACTCCTTATTCAAAGTGATACGTTTAAGTATGTAGATGAAAAAAAGTCTTCTGTTTTCATGGTCTTTAACATGCTGCCATGGTACAGACTTCATAGTTTCTCAACCCATATTCTTTTTTTGTCTATAATGAATCATCTCACATTTCTGTTCTTCCATGAGAAGAGTAGATTAGACAGATTGCATGAGTGTATGTTTTTAACAGTGGCCCAACCATTCTGATATAATCATCACATTTATGGGGTCTGTCGTATTAAGTGAATTAATTTAACCACTGTTAATGAATTTTGTTAAACTTCACAATTTATGGTTTAAAGATGTGTTTCTCACAAGTAAGTTTCACAGAGAAAGTGTAGAGGTAAAATCATTTATTCTCAATGAAATAGAATGACTTTACAGGTTAATTTACTTCTATTCCAAAAGTAAACTCTATCATTTTAGTCAATTAACATTTTGTTCTTTCTTCGAAGTCCAGAAATGATAAGTTACTTTGTTACTTTATACAGCCTGAGATTTTCTCAAAAATACTAATTACTGTACAGAGAATTTTAGATTTATTGCACTTTGCCAGTCTTGAAGGGGCAACATTTTATATGGTATAAGTGGAATTCTCCTTAATGGATTTTATCTGCTGGTCAAGACCTGTTTAAAGTAATAGAACTAAAGTCTTAATGTTCATGTAATATAAATAACTGTTCTAAAAAAAGAATTTTGGTTAATACTCTTCCACATATGCAGCAAGGTTGGATTTTATTGTAAATGCAAAAAATAAAGATGGAATCTGAGTTTGCAACTGTAATGAGAATTTACCACATACCTAATTCCAGGCTTTAACATTTCTTAACTGTTCCAACTAATGTTTAACTGTTTTATTGCCAATACAACTTATTGTAAATTACACAGACATAATAATTACTGGAAATTACTGATCTATATCTAGAAGAAAATATTTGTAAGCTTGCATAGGCACCAACACTTCTGACTATGGCACTCTTTGATAAAAACCAACCTGTGCCTCAAACATTGCTCTAAATCTACTATCTAAACTTTTCTCCTCTGGTCTCAACAAACTGAATTCTTCTCTCATTAAAAATGTCATTTCTTTTGCTAAAATTTAATATTATTTCTCTTGATAAGTTATTTGGCATAAGGTATATGGATCTTTAGTTTCAATGGTGTAGCAAGTATTGTACACACTTATCAATAATCCAAGTCTACTGCTGATGACATTAGTAGGGAAAATAAAGGCAGACTTTCAAGATACATCATGCTTCTAAAATACAAGTAAAAATAAAATTGCTCAAATATTTTTTTATTTTTCTCTTGTAAATCACAAATAAACAGGAGAAAACTTGTTGAAGGAATTCCAATAGGAAAATATTGTTCTTTTCAGGACTTGTAAGTAATATATTTTTAGGTTTTTTATAATAGCATTGTTACCCATTGTTAACAGTTGGTGAGACTAGAATAACTTTATTTGACTAAGCAATTATTGAGTAGTGAAAAAAGAGTGAACAGTTATACAACCCAAATATTAAACTGACATTCCTGGAGATTTCAATTCATGTTAGTACAAGAGAAATATAAACATTTAATGCTATAATATGCAAAACATGGTTATCAGCTACTTTAATAATCTGAAATGCTACATTATAGTCAAGTTGCTCTTAGTTTAATTCTGTTATAATATTAAATATATCCTTAACTAAAAATGTTCAAAAGTATCAATTTTGTGAAATATTCTAATATATAACCACATTAATAATAAGTTCCATGTAGATTGTAAAATATAATCTTAAATGTCAAAATTTTTGACGTACAATTAGCCCAAATGGCTTCAGGGACAATCTTATTAAAGGGAAGAGGAGAGGAAGTTCACATAAAAAGAATTGAGATGTGTTATGTACATGTACTAACTCCCCACAATAAACTTAGACATTATGTACTGCAAATATATGCTAAAAAGTGGCCTACATCAATCAACAGATGAATGAGTGATAAAAATTTATTATTTATACACAACAGAATGCTTCTCTGCCATAAAGGATAAGCTTGCTTCATTTGTAGAAAAATGGATACACCTGAGACCATAGTATTAAGTGAAATAAAAACATCAAACAATCTAAAGTACTGATTGCTTTTTCTATGTAAGAATCCCAAAACATAAATAAAGAAAAAACTAAATGACAAAAAGAAAAAGACAAATTGGTCTTCTGGAACAGGAAGGAGACCAAAAGATGAAGGTAGGAGTAAAGGAGGGGAGGATAGGGAGATGAAAAAAGTTTAGATGTGTTATGTACAGCTACCAACTTCCCATGATGAATGAAATCATTATGTACTGCAAATATGTACTAATAGAAATAAAACTTTTTAAAGTAAAAGATTATAAAAAATGTAAAAGTAAAATAAATTATAAAATACTACCATGAAATATAGTACTTTAAATGCAGATTTCATTTAAAATGAAATATTCAATAAATGATAATTGTATTTTTGTAAAGTGTGTGTATAAATATTGTATTTATCTCATAAAGTTACAATAAAGAACATAATGTGCATAAACTATTTTCACGTAATTATGTAATATCTCAAAAATTATGAGCTAAGTGAAATTCAAAGAAATGTAGTTAGGAGGAGTTATGGGAGATTGTAAAATATGACACACTTAGAAGACTGGAAGAAGAGAGGATCCTTGTTTAAAGGAACTGCTTATGCAACATGTACTCAAACATACCATTCTCCACTCATATGTATAACTTATCTTTCTGTACATCAGTTAAAAATTTAGGTAGAACTAGAAGTAAGAATGTAATATGTGATTAGTATATGAGAAATTAGAAAGAATTTTTGGAATAGGAAAGGAAAAATTCAAGTAGAGAAATTAATAGTAGACAATAGGATGTCTTTTAATATATTGGAACAGAAAAAAGAGCTATTTTTCATTGTGAACACAGATGAATATCAGGAAAGCAATATCCTAAAACTCAGAATGACAAGAAAATATTGATTAGTCTAACATAAAGACAGATTCCCAAAGCAGTGAAATCAAGGATAATCATCCAATTTGGAAATGTTGAGAAATGGAATGGTAACATTAAGTTGAAAAATATTATAAAAATAAAAATATTTCAATGAATGAATTATATGACTTAGGAATTAAATGCGAAACAGTAAAGGAAAACATAATTACTTGGTTGCCTAAATCATTAAAATTAAAGTACAAGACAAATGAAAGTTCATTTCAGCCTCAGGGAGGTTTTCACAACAGTAGACAGTTTCAGGTGCAAATATTGAGTGTGAACAACTACTGAATATCGAATAGACATGACAGAAAAGAGAAATGTATCCTGTGGTGAAAGTACATTTTAATAGAACTTAATGAAAAGTTGAGAAAGAGCTATATGAAATTGTCTTGGAGTTATTTTCAGTATATGTTATTTAGTGGAAAACAGCACAAAATTTTAAAGAACATTTTACGTATGTTGCTCTTTCTTTTCTTTTGTAAGATGGATTTGGAGGACATCATGTTATTGAAATATTCCAGCCACTGGAGATGAAATTAATAGGTGATATGAAAAAATTTTAATCTAATAAATCAGTCTCATAGAAACAGGGAGCAAACAGATGTTTATCCGGACCTAAGGAAGTGGAGGAAAAGAATACAATCAAAAAGTACAAAGTTTCAGTGGGATTTGTGGGGGAAAGTTCTATTAATCTATTGTGTTGCATGGTGACCACAGTTTAAAAACTCTATTGTATATTTCATAATTGCTAAAAGAATTGATTTTTAACTTTCTCATCTCAAAATACAGATTGATGAATTGATGTAAATGTTTACTAGCTTGATTAAATATTTATACCAGGTACACAGAAATCAAAATGTAATTTTGTACTCCATAAATTCACATAACTGGCATTTATCAATTAAAAATAAATTTGATAAGGAAAATATAATGATAAAACATAATACAATACAGTATTACATATAAGGGAAAGTGGAGAGTTGGACTAGAAGGACAGAGAAGAGAATGAAAAGGCACATCTATAAGTACAAGTCCTGTGCAAATTTGACTTTTAAAAATATGTTAAGTTGTACATAGAAAATTAAGGCAAATTAGTAAGAATGGAGAAGAGAAAAATTACAAGCTAAAACACATAAACCTAAACCTAAATATATTTTAAATGAGTGCTCTAAATGCACTGAAAGAAAAGAAAGAAGAAAGAAAAAGAAAGTAAGGAAGAGAGAGAGAAAGAGAAAAAGAGAAGAAAAGAAAGAAAGGGAAGTAGGGAGGAAGGAAGGAAGGAAATAAAGGGAGGGAAGGGAAGAAGGAGGAAGAGCATGTTTGTACACACCCCTGTGTAGGTACATTTGCAGATCAGTTTATTTATTTGTGTAAAATGAATCATTTCCTAGCCCTGTCCAAAGAAAGTGCAAAGTAGCAAGTATCTTCATCAGGTGTGAGTGTATTTAATACTTGAATCCTGATCTCTAATTAAACATGGATTCTTGAAGACATGGCTCATTAAGGGGCTGAAGCAGATTAGGTGTGGGATGAACCTGGAACATCTTTGTTAAAGAAAGTAAGGATGGAGGTGAGTAACAGAAATAGAACTGCCTTGCTGAAAATGATAGGGCCATTTGAAAAAATGTACTTATTTATTTAGAATAAGACATATTAATTTATATTTTACAAACACACACACACACATGACATGAATAGGGTGGCATTTTACAAGGAGAATGCCGAGAGGCCCATAATTTTATATATATATAATTTTATCCATAACAGTAAAGAATAGATGATAAACCTTGAGGGAGGTTTGAAAAATTACCAAGAAACTGCAGTGTCCTTGTAGACCACTTTATGGTTGAAAGAAAAAATTAAAACATGATTAAAATGTGAAAAATGTATGAAATATGTTCACCAGGTAATTCAAATTAGCACTGTATTTGATGGATGATAAACATTTTCTTTCAGATGTGATATTTTGAGAAGATAAAATCAACTTCAGGGTACTAGTATTCTGGTAAAGAATGCACAATTTTAATTATGAGGAAACCTTTGACAAACAAAATGAGAAATACTCTATTTATAAAATACATAGAAAATTTCTGTTTCCATTAAAAATTCAACATCAAAATGACAAAATAAGATGTGGAAATGTTCCAAATTAAATTGACTGAAAGATATACTAGCTAATTATATGTAACCCTAATTTAGATTCTGTACTGAAGAGGTGAAAATGCTTACAGGACATAATTGTAGAGAGCCATAAATGACCCAGCTTCGCGTCTGAGCATGTGCTCCCTCTGCCCATCCTGATCCTACGTCATCCATTAGACCCTCCCACTGCTTCCCTCAAAGAGATATAAGCCTTGGCACTTCCTCAATAAACTCTCTCTCTCGCCCTCGCCTTCAAACTGCGTATGTGTTTTTCTTCATCCCCATACTGTCTCTCGGGCTACGCGTTCCTGCCCCTGGGAGCTCTGCTGGTCGGAGCCTCCACGGGTCACGACATTTTGGCACCCAACGTGGGGCTCGAGAACGACAGGTTCTATGAGGGATCACCCTACAAAGGTTTAAAAGAGTGCCTGGCTGGCCTTTGACCTATCCATGAGGACTCCCCCTCAGTGATCCGTGCGAGGACTTCTCTCTCTCATCTCTCGTCTGAATCACGGTAAACATTTTCATACTGTAGGGTGTAACATGGGACAGAATCTCAGTGAACATGAGCTCTTTGTCTCAGGGCTCTCCCAGGCCCTCAAAGCCCAGGGAGTAAAAATCAAACAATCCCACCTAACTGCCTACTTTGAGTTTATAAATAAAATCTGCCCTTGGTTTCCACTGGAGGGTACTATCAATGTGAAGGTTTGGAGCCGTGTGGGTTATGCACTCCAAGATTACTACCAGGTCTTCGGACCTGAAAAAGTCCCCGTGACTGCCTTCGCATATTGGACATTAATTTCTGAATTGTTACAGGCTCGCCCTTCCGATCCCCACATAGCACAAACTATAGCTCAAGCTGAGGCTTCCCTTTGTTCTCATTCCCCCCATCATAGCCCCCCCGCCTCCGTGATTCTTGACATACCTGAGGACCAACATGGCTGCCCGTCCCCTACCCCATCTCTTACTGCTTCCGCCCTTCTGCATGGAGACAATCCTCCATCTTGTAGGAGTGATCCCCAATCATGCGGACACCCTGAGCGACCGCCATCTTGTGGCGCACCGCCATTTTCCTACCCTAACCTCCCGCCACCGCCCACTTCTGCCCTCTACAACTCCCCTCTGCCATCTTGCACCAAACTGCCACCGCCATTTTCTGCTCCCGATTCCACTCACTCCGGCCCTTTGCCCTCTGCCCCTCCCTTTCACAGCCCCTGCATTCCTTGTTAACTTCCCTCCCTTCTACCCCCCATCTCCTGCTTCCCCTGACTCTGATGCCTTCATGGCCCGACTTATGACTCGCATTGCTGACCTTGAACAAACTGCCGATAAGTTACATCAAACATTTAAACTTCAGCTATCCCAATCCCCTACTCTTCCTCCTAACAAACCTAACCCTCCTCCAACCTCCCCATTTCCCCCAAAAAATCCCTTAATCCTTACTACAACCTCGTTGCACAGTTAATTATCATGGGGCGTAAACAGGCTAAAACTTATTATCACAAAGAACCCGACATCCTTATCTTGCCATATTCCGAGCCACAACTTACATGGCTTTTACAGGTCTCTGAGATATGGCCCCTCGCACTTGCTGCCTTCCCTGGCCAAACGTGCCACCAGTACCCCCATGATAAGCTTTTATCATTCTTTTCTGCCCACCCTCACATCTTCCCCAAGATTACCTCCCATTCTCCCATCTCTGAGGCCATCACAGTCTTTACAGATGGCTCCTCCTCAGGCAAAGCTGCCTACACCCGCCACGGACATAATCCAATTATCATTCCCACCCCTGGTGCCTCGGCACAACATGCTGAATTAAAAGCTATTATCCAAGTCTTCCAAGACTTTCCCGAAGTCCCCCTTAATATATACACTGATAGTAAATATTTGGCTACGTCTGTCCCACTCCTAGAAACCCTATCCTGTTTTCACAACCAGACTACCACCCTCCCCCTCTTTACACGCCTCCAGACACTCATCCACGCTCGTACTCACCAATTTTACATCGGCCATATTCGAGCTCATTCAGGCCTTCCGGGTCCCTTGGCCCTTGGCAATGCACTTGCAGATCAGGCGTCACGTTCGACCTCTATTAACGTCACTCAATCTCTGCCTCCCAAATCTCCCGCCACTTCTCCGTCGGTGACCAACATCTCTCAAGCACAACATGCACACAGCCTCCATCACCTCAATGCCCATACCCTCCGTACCCTCTTTTGCCTAACCAGAGAACAAGCCCGAGCCATCGTTAAACAATGCCCTACTTGCATTACCTCTCTTCCCTCTCCCCACTTGGGTGTTAACCCCAGGGGCCTCATCCCCAATGCCCTCTGGCAAATGGATGTCACTCATGTTCCTATGTTTGGAAAACTCAAATTCGTCCACGTTTCAGTGGACACCTTTAGTGGATACATTTTCACTTCCCTGCAGTCAGGAGAGGCCACCAAACATACCATTGCCCATATGCTCGCAGTGATAGCCCATCTGGGCTGCCCAACTCAGCTCAAAACTGATAATGGTCCCAATTATACCAGTAAGGCCTTTGCTCATTTCTGCCAACACCTTAATATCCATCACACTACGGGGATCCCCTACAATCCCCAAGGCCAAGGCATAGTAGAAAGAGCCAATCAAACTCTCAAAACCACCCTCTCTAAGCTCACTGAGGTGACATGGTACCCCTCCACTGGGTCTCCACGCAACCTCCTTCATCATGCTCTTCTCATTCTCAATTTCCTCTCTCTGGACCACAATAATCATTCTGCAGCTGACCGTTTTTGGCACCCCTCTACAGCGTCCTCCTTTGCTATGGCTATATGGAGAGACCCACTCACCAACCAAAAACATGGCCCTGACCCTGTCTTAATTTGGGACTGAGGCTCTGTCTGTATCTACTCCCAAGCTGAAAACGGCCCTCGATGGCTACCTGAACGTCTTGTGAAGCAATTCAATAAATCTACCCAGGGAAATATCCCTGAGGTCACCTGTTCTTCTCCTACAGATACATCCCCTCAACTCGATGTGTCTCCTCCTACTCCTCCCTCTGAGTAACACCAACCCTCACCACCAAGAATTCACGTGGACCTTGAGTCGATGGGGAGACCACCAAATACTAAGTCAATGGACAGGCGCCGGAACACCTACACTGTCTTTTGTTCTCCAAAACAGGCGTGGCTTGGATCTTCTTTTCCTCAAGGAAGGTGGCCTTTGTGCAGCCTTCAAAGAAGAATGCTGTTTCTATATTGACTCCTCTGGCATGGCCTTACACGCTATGGATAAATTAAATGATGCCCTAAAAAAGAGAAAAATAGCCAGAACACAAGTCTTATTCCCCAACACTTGGTTCTCAACTGTTCTCCCCTACCTTGCCCGCTTCTTAGGCCCCCTTATAGTTTTGGTCCTCGTTTTGGCTCTTGGTCCTCTCCTATTTAGGAGACTTATTGCCTCCGTCAAAACGGCCCTTGCTCCTGTGTGGGAAAGACCTCTCCAAGTTCATTATCAGCATCTAGCTATGGCAGACACTGATAAATACAAACAAGCCGAACCCTATGATGATATCGAGGCCCCAGCACACAGAATGATGGCCAATGACGGGTAAGATGGAGTTACAAGTCACTAGCACTCTCAGGACCACCTAAGACAGAGCCCCACTCTTTGCCGGGACGCTGGCGATGCTAGTGGTCAGCTCAATGACGGGTAAGGCCTGAAAAATCAAATGCATAAAAACTAAAAAAGACTTTCAGTAACCTCCACAACCTAAGACAGGCCACATTCAGGGTCATACAAACACTGATGGTCGGCAATATTTTCTTTTGGAGAAAAAGGAGCATATGTAGAGAGCCATAAATGACCCAGCTTCACGTCTGAGCATGCGCTCCCTCCGCCCATCCTGATCCTACGTCACCCATTAGACCCTCCCACTGCTTCCCTCAAAGAGATATAAGCCTTGGCACTTCCTCAATAAACTCTCTCTCTCGCCCTCACCTTCAAACTGCGTATGTGTTTTTCTTCATCCCCATACTGTCTCTCAGGCTACGCGTTCCTGCCCCTGGGACCTCTGCTGGTCGGAGCCTCTGTGGGTCATGACACATAATTAAATCAGTGATTACATTTTAAGTGTGGGTGGTTAATTTGATAAGAGTAATTGTATGAAATATAAAGTTATGAAATTTGTAATTGTATATTGGTTATCTAAAAGATTATTTAGTGTGTGGAGAATATTCAGGATATATTCAACTTTCTTCAAATATTTTAAAAATTTTGTAACTGTAAGCAGAGAGACAGAGAGAGAGAGAGAGAGAGAGAGAGACAGGAAGACAGAGAGAAAGGACGCAAACAAGGAGGGAGACCAAGCAGTGATAAAGCAAATGGGGCAAAATACTAACAATGAGTAACTATGAATAACAAAATAATGGTGTTTCTTGAAATATTATAATTTTTGCAATTTATTATAAATACGAAGTTATTTTAGCATTTAGTTGTGACATGAAAATATTTTTATTTTTAAGCAACTACCCTAAGAATTTGGGGGTGGCTGAAGTATCAAAAACACACATGTACACATTTTTAAAGGCACACAGAGAGACACAGACACACACAGAAGTTGTTATGGTTAATCATATTTATCCACTTGATCAGGCCTTGAATATCTAGATACTTGTTTAAACATTATTTCTTCTTTCTGTGCAGGTGTTTCTGGGAAGATGTGATGATATTTAAAATGAGTATACTGAGTAAAGCAGATTTTCTACCTTAATGTGCCCGGGCTGCCTGCAAATGTTTGAAGACCTGAATTCAACAACAACAACAAAAACAAAAAAATATACTGAGAAAAAGGGGAAATTCCCTTACCTGGCTGTCTTTAGTTTAGGGCATCAGATTCTGGAATTCATAATGAAGCACTACATCTTCCTTCTATTTCAAGATTGGCAGCCTTTGGACTGGATTTATACCATCAACTCTTCTATGTCTCTAACTTTCAGACTGAAGATCTTGGAATCTGTCAGTTTCCATAATCATGTGGACCGGTATTTCAAAATACTATCTATCTGTCTGTCTATCTGTTTCTATACATAATTTTTGATCTATTTCTCTAGAGAGCTCTAATATTTGCACTTTTGTATGTGTAAAATACAGTAACAATGAAAAATGATTTGACAGTGCAGAATACATAAACTTATGAGTTTTTATATTATTAAGATGCAAAAATAGTGTTATCAATTTTTTCAGATTGACTCACATATCAGTACTTAAACTTTAGTATTTCTTATCTACACTTATTTGGGGATCATCCAGTTATATGACTTTAAAAATATATTTGCTCTATTTAATATCTGTTAAATTTATCTTTAACCCAAATCTTTATCTTGACTTAGAAGCATTGTTTCAAACTGCCTACTTATTATTACAACTCAGATATCTATTCAGCATTATAAATATAATATTTTTAATTTACATACTTTTAAAAACATGGCCTGAAGCAAACGCTTAGCTTTTGTTTTCTTTGCACTTGGATGTGTGTAAATCTGGCAAGACTTCAGAGACTTCAGCAAAATCACTGAAGAATGAAAACTGAAAGATTCTCTGGTGCAGTTTTTTAAAGTTAATTGGTACAATTTAGATATCCATAATATCACATTCATCATGGGAATTTGTACCTGTACATGATTTATCCTGGTTCCTCTTTTTGTTTTTCCAACCCCCTCTGCTCCCTTCAACCCCTCTTCCCCACCTCATTTACAAAGTTTGTTTCCATTTTACCCTTCTTTTTTTTTTTTTTTTTTTTTTTGTGGGTACCGGGGGGACGACCTCAGGACCTCGCACGCCAGCAGGCGCCCGTGTCACTGAGCGATATCACCGGCCCCTTTTTCGTATGTGGGATCCGGGAGTCGAACTCGGGCCCTCGCGCTTGCCGGGCAGGCGCTTAAGCCACTGAGCCATCTCACCGGCCCACCCTTCTTTTATTGTCTTTATTCTTTTCCCTTTCTCCTTTCCCCCTCACTCCTCCCTAAGTCCCATTTCTTTTGAATAATTTCTTCCTATTTCACAATACCTATTATACACCTTTGTCCTTATTTACCCTTTTAGTTTCTCACACCAAAGAAACAATGTGGTATTTATATAAGTATGTCCAATTTATTTCACTTAAGATTATGGTCTCAAGGTGCAACCATTTACATAGGAATGTCTCAAATTATCCTTCTTTATGAAGTACTTCATTGTACTTCATTTATGTAGTACTTCATTGTATAAAGAAACACATCTTGTTTATTCTTTCCTTGGTTGATGAGCATTCGTGTTGTTTCCAAGATCTGGTGCATCCTTGAATGAGACACTAGCACTATTGTTCACCACAACCAAACTGAAATAAATTGTGCCATGTGAAATGAAACAAAAGCTTCAGTTATACTGCCTCATATAAATTCTTATTCTTTTCCTTAAATCCTACATTGTAGGTATTTATTGGTGTATAAGACACTAGCCCAAAAATTGGTGACTTAAAGCAATAAACATTTAGCATCTTCCATAGGAAAGGCTTAGTTCGCTCTTTCTAATTCAGGTTTTTGATTAGTTTGCACTCAGTATCTTGTCTGGAACTTGAGACCATAATGTCAAGTAAAGTAAATCAGAAACAGAAGTTTAAATATTACACTGTTTCTCTCATATGAGAAATATATTGTATAAATAAGGAGAAAAATAAAAGGTAGATATTAGGAGTTCGGGAGATCCTATTCAAATGTGAGGGGGAACAAGAGATGGAGGGAAGGAGCAGGAAGAAAAAGGATTTTTAAAAAAGAATTGAAGATAAAAAAGTGGAAATAGAGCTTTTGCAAATGGGGAGATGAAGAAGAATTGGAGTTACCAGGGAAGCGGGAAGGGGACAAAAAATGATTAAGAAGTAGTAGGTACATGTACAAATTCCCAATGGCAAATGTAATCATTATGTACTGCAAACATATATTAATAAAAACAGATATTGTTTGGAACTGGAGTATTTCCAGTCTCAGTCAGTGGATATTTTGTATATATATTCTATAATTCAAAAGATAAAAACTTGAAAATCTATATAATATATGGAAACTGGCAGGTTAAGAATTAATATTATTATTGACAATAATGACAATTATTCATAATTATTCAGCTTTTAGTATATAGCAGGCATAAATACTGTGGCTCAGTAAAGTATTACCTGTTATAATTCTGATAATGCCTGTTAAGAGACAAGCATTCATAATTATATATCAGTCTCCTAAAAGTTAAACAATTTCATATGATCAATATTACAATTAACAATTAATGTGGATATGATACTGTGTGTGTGACTGTAGCCTCAGTACTTGGGAGGATCATTCGAGCCCAGAATTTCAAGATCAGACTCAACAACATACTGAAACCTTACCTAAAAAATTAACAGGATGTTTTTACTTTGATAGTGATGTTGTCCATGTACTATAATTTGTATACTTAATGTTTACTGTACTCCTAAAATAAATATAAATTTAAAAGGCATGTACTCTGCTGTAATATATATATAATGTAAATATATAAACTCAAGAACTTATGATTTTATGATATAGAGGGAAAAATTAAGTAATAAATATGTCTTTAAAGTTAGAAAAACAAATATATATTTAAGTATGTCTAATCTAGGTGACCAAGTCCCTTGTAAATCATATAAATTTATATGTTGGTTTCACAAAATTATAAGATCCACGCTGAAGAACTAGTCATGATTGCTTGCTGGATAATTGCATGCATACCTGAAGGCCTATTTTCATAAAAATGGATACAAGGAATTGAAGGAGTCAGTGACTCCAAAGTTCTGCATATATTTGTGACTGGAAGAATTAACATCCGCCTTAGAAGGTGTTAGAAGTTTGGAGATGCATATCTCTTGTGGGATGCCTAACAAACATGTATCTTGATATTTTTTGAAGACAGGGGAGTTTGGGAACGGATGATTAGTGAGGGATCATTAATTATTGTCCAGTGGATGTGCTATTATGGCAAATGATATTAAGTTTGATAAGGATGATTTGGTAGAATACTGATAAAAACAACTCATTTGAGATCAAGAAGGAACGAAAAGTGGAATTGGTTGTAATTGTTTTGAAAATACTTGTAAGAAAATTTGCTGTAAAACAGTACACAAGTGAAGCAATAGCTACAGAAGATATTGAAAAAAGAGGGTTTTCTTGAAGAAGGGTGACTGTATAATATTTAAATGTTTGTATATATACTATAGTAAATAAACAAATATTAATGATAAAGGAGAGAAAAGTGCTCCTGGGCCCTTGAATAAGAAAAAGAAGAATCTGGTTCATGCAGAATTGGAACATAACTAGCCATCCGTTCTAAGATACAGCATATTTGATGGCATGTATAAAGAAGAATTACAGTTAAATTGATTTGTAATAGATAGCTGTTTTCAATTAATTCTGTTTTCTCTTTGAAAATGTTGCATGATTATCATTTATGATTTAAGAAAGGGGAGTAGGGACTAAATATATAGAGACAAAAGAGTTTATGTAAAATTGAATGATGGATCAAGTAGACATGGTATCTATTTGATATTGGTAGTCATGAATTTAGAGTGAGAACAGTCATCAAAGTTGCAGTTTTCTCAGACTTTGTTTAGTGTCCCAGAGGTCCACAGAGAACAAAGATTAGGTTTAACACTTTTGTGTTTTTCCAGGCCAATATAAATATATACAAAAATTAGAGATATTTATAATATGATGATAACTCACTTATGGTGCATAATGGGAGAAGTTGATGTGAATGGGTTACAGAAGCCTCCAAAACTAAGTAAAGAGATGAATATTACTAGTAGTTTAAGAGGGGTATGCGTGGTATTATGCCTGTGAGTTTTAAAGGAAAAAAAATTTAGAAATTGTATTTTTGATGGACTGCTATTACTTATAAGTAATAAGTATAACATTTAATCAAGGAGTGGGAATATAGAGAGCAAGACCAAAAGAGCAGAGATCAATTTGTCAAGAGGATATATTGAAAAGTTATATTTTAGAGTACTTGTGGGGCCGGTGAGATGGCTCAGTGGCATAAGCGCCTGCCTTGCAAGCGCGAGGGCCCGAGTTCGACTCCCGGATCCCACATACGGAAAAGGGGCCAGTGATATCGCTCAGTGGCACGGGTGCCTGTTGGCGCGCGAGGTCCTGAGGTCGTCCCCCCGGTACCCACAAAAAAAAAATAAATAAATAAAAAAATAGAGTACTTGTAATAGTCAGCTTTGAGTAGCCACAATGAAATATTTGGGACATCTAACTTATAAAGACAAAAGTTTTATTTAAGTCATACTTTGGAGACTAATATCCAAGGCTGTGTTGTTCATTAGTTTGGCCACAGATGAGAGGAAAGAATCAAAACAGTAAGAGTATATACTGGAAACAGTGGTCACATTACATGCCAAGCAGAAGGAAAAAGGGAAGGAGGGAGAGAGAGAGGGAGACAGACAGAGAGACAGAGAGACAGAAATAGAGACAGAGAGAGACAAAGACACAGACACAGAGAGAAAGAGAAAGAGAGAATCGGGTCACACCACCTCCTTTGAGGATAGACTACCAATGATTTACACACCTCCCGCTAGGCTCCACGCTTAAAGGTTAACAGGACTTCGCAATATCACCATCCTGAGGGTCAAGTCCTTATCATGTAGACCTTCGGGAGCTGGTTATCCATAGAAGAACTGAATTTACCAAGGATTATTAATAAAGTAATCTTCAGTATAATTTCTAGGTATGATCTTCAGATTTCATGGATTTTAGGGAGACAGGAATAAATCGAAGGGGAAAAACAGACAGTTTTTTCCAATGCCAAGACCAGTGGCAAAAAAAAAAAAATAACTATATGACTGAAGGGCAGTTTGAGAGTTGGAAAGCCAGGTTTCGATTAGACAAGTAGGAAAAATTTCAGAGAAGAAGTGGAAGATATTGGAGATAACAGGCTGAAGACAGACGGTGAATTCCAGAGCAGGTGGTGGAAATATTTGGGAGAGCTGGAAAGAAGTGAAAATTGGAGACAGATTAACATATGTAAAAGTTTGGGGATGATAATCTATTTAATGATCCTGATGGGAATTATCCTGATTTTATATTAGGCAGGTTGGTTTGGTATTGTTGTAAATATTATTGAGATGGATTTGTCTTCTGAAAGATGGAGCTCTGAGGCTCCTTATTTATTTAAAACAGCATGAAATAAAATGTTACATGTAAAATTGTTTTAGGATATATATTATATACATCAAAGAAAAGAAGTAGTATGTACTTATGGCAATACATGGATAAGTGAATTTTAGCCAAAATACCATGACAAAGCAGAAAGCAATTTGTCAAATTCACATAAATTTGTCCATCTTTGTAACCCATTTTGCCCCAAGATACCATAAGTTTTTTTCTGACAGTATATCAGTTTCTAAGTGATCAAATGGTATCAATTCTTCTTTGCTTTCAGATTTTCATCCTCACTGCAAGAGAAATCTTTCTGAAATGTATACATAATCATTTTTCCTTATTAACAAAACTTCCATAGTTACCCATTTCCTATTAAGAGGAAATTTTTTTAAAAAAATGGTGCAAAAATAACTGCAAGAGTTTGTATGCAATAATTGCCACTCAAACCTCCTCTCTCATTTATTCTATCTTCCTCTCATTATGGAGATTTTGCACTTGGGGGTTATCTTTGTGTCTGTTACTTTCCTTCTTCTAATGACTATATTTATATGCATGCTCAGATCATATCATAGTTTACCCCCTAAGACACCTCCTGGGGGTCTTCTCTGAGAACTTCAACATCCTAAATGAAGCATGTTTGTTGCAAAGTGTCTCTCATTCATGCCACCAACTACTTCTGCAATGATCCGTTCTTCACCTCCACAACAGCTGGACTGAGTGTCAGTCCTTGCAGTCTCTGAACTCTACGATGACTCTCCTAGCTTATGGTCCTCTTTTTAAGCAGGTGCCAGACATGAATTTTGAATATGGTTATGCAATTAAATAATTTACTAATTAATCATTTAAATATTTCCTATAGATTTCTTAAAATGCATCAATTAAAACTCCAAGGGTCATATAAAAATCAGATAGAACCAGCATATGTTTACATGTCATTTAAGACAAGAAAAGAAAAATAGGAACTTGTACATGAAAGTAGAGGAAGAGAAAGATAAGGGAAGGTGCTTTTAGTAATAAAAGAATGGTTTCTGTATTCGAAACATCGTCAGTGAAAAGAAGACATAATAAGAATCAGGTTCTGAATTCTGTTTTGTTTTCACATGAGTAAATAAACCCTAGCTTTGCCCTCCTCACATTTCACATTTCAGATATGTGCTATGTATTGGAGAAAGTAACCTGCTTAGACTGGTATTAAAGGTCACCTGCTTTGTGACCAGAAAATTCACTTACAGAAGAAACTTTATGTGCCATTGACTTAGACCTGTTCCACTTTAAATGGAGTACTTGCAATGGCCTTGAAGAATACTAGCCAAAGTGCAGCACTTGGGGCATTAGAGCCATGGCAAAAGGTCAGGCTTTGCTTTCCATTCACAATTCCCTTTGTCACATGCATTTGTGATTTTTTTTCTTTATCTTTTTCTTTTTTCTACACATCCCTAGCACATTCATCTTAGAGCTCTCCTGGTACTTGAAAATATACCAAGAAAAATATAGCTATGTGAGGAATTTTTGTGTTGTCAGAAGTAACGCTTTTACAGTGACCTCTCTCATACTTCTCACAATAGGTTCATCCTTCACATAATCTCTTCCTGGTTATGAAAGCAACCTTTTATAATCCAGTGACAAGGACAGAGATCAGGACTCCACACAATATTAATTTGTGAATATTGGTTTGTGTGTCTCTGAAAAATCTTACTGGGAAATGCACAAGTATTCTTGGAAAAAGTGTTTAAATTTGAGAACATTTGATTTTATGAATGCTGGATAGTTTATATTTATTTAAAAACATGAGGGTTAAAAATATATGACAATTAGTTTTTACGTATCTTCTATATGCTTTATTAAGCATATTATTTTTCACTGTTTGATATATTTACATGTTTATTTACAGTAAGCTGTTTGAGCATTCTCTTTGTTCCCATATAAAGCAAAATTCCTTCTATTTAGAAAGAAAATTTTAGATAGATTTGAGTTGGAGAATAGTTTCTAAAATATTCAAAAGTCAGGTAAATATTTTTAAAACAAAAATATTACATCCTTCTGTAGACTGAAATCATGATGAATAATACATTATTAAAATTGGAAATAATTAAATCAGAGTGGGCATTGCTTAAATAATCTCATATAAACTATGAAGTAATAAATAGAATCCAGTGAACCTTTGATACACTTTCCGGGGGCTTGAGTGATTACAGGTTTTGCATCTGTGTTCACATTTTATTGTCTCCCATTTGATATCATGCAGACTGACAATCTGCATAAGCCAGTGCATACTTGCAGGTCTGCATTACCTGTGTCTTGAAATGAGACCAAACCCTCTGGTCAGATTGCAAACTAAAAGCAAGTCCAAACTCCTAAGAATGGTAGCCAACTATAAACAAACTTGTTTACCTACAATATTAGTGATTAATCACTCGTATATATTTAATTTATCTAGTATTTGTCTATTTTGAGTATTCCTTTTCATTTCTTCCCAAAATTTCATACAGCTAAACATGTTTAACCTTGAAGCTTAGTGTTTTGAGATCTTTCAGCTTAACTAGGGTTCCTGTATCTAATGGGAAATGAAGGAAAGGTAGATGTAGGTATTTAGAGTGTACCTTAGGGTTAACTCACATTAGGAAGCTTATTTATACTAGAAGCTAATATTGTGACTATTTTCTGGACAATTCCCAATTTATATCTACCTGCTTGACTATCATCTGGCACAGTGAACCCGAACATGTGTTCTCCCTGGTGTCCTTAAAAAACCCAACAGATGCAGAATATACTTCTTTAGACAAAGTCACAAATTCAATGCAACACCAAATTGGAAAATAATTTCAAATATTTATAACCTACAGATCCTGGGCAGGGGAGGCAAAGGACAAAATATGTCAAATGGCAGTCTTCTGTTCATGGGACAAAAGATCAGGAAGGAAGTGTCGGACAGAGAAATTAATGGTATATATAAGGGAATAAGCTATGGGTCACTTTAAATTCCCAGACAAATGCCTGAGTGGTTCTTCAAAGGAAGGCCTGGGACAACAGGGAGTCTGGTCTACTAGACAGTAACGATGCCTCTAAGTTGTTACCTCTGGCCACTGGCTTGAGCCATTTGGGTTTGGTGCAGACCTCAAAACTGTAAAAGATATCTGAGCCCCATTTCTGCTACTAGTGAGTTAAATTTCTATCCAGAATGGATGTTAAGGTAACATAAAAATATAAGAATTCACTATACAGAGCATGTACTAAATAAAACACACCATACCTATGTGCTAAGATAAACTATAAAAGGTCTTAACACATATTCTTGGGGTGTAGTCAGTGGTATGCCTCGGGGAATGTTCATTCCAGTATATCAATGAGTATTTTTTTTATGTGGGTACCGGGACTCAAACTCAGGACCTGGCGCTTGCCAGCAGGCACTTATGCCACTGAGCTATCTCGCTGGCCCCCATGAATGAATATTTTTGAAAACTTTTTCCAACTCCACTTTCCACGACTTCACTTTTGTGGCTTTAAGTCAACTCTGAGAGAAATATTTATAACAAAGAAATCATAAAGTACTGAAAATTAGTATATGTGACCTATAGAGGTGCATTTTTAAATCAAATGACTCTTTTTGAAGTTTTAGGATCTAGTACTTAAGCAAACATTGCCTTAATTTCCGTGTGAAAATTTTGAAAAATTGTGAAACTTAATGTTGTAAATCATTGCTATTGGAAATTTTGCTTTTTATTTCAAGGAATACTTGATCTATGGCTCACAAGAAATAAAAGACTGTTTTGCAGTGATCATGAAAATATTCTGGTTCTCAGATTATCATTAAGTTAATTGTTAATAAACTTGGCTTTTTTATTTTGTTTAAGTAATTATCCAAGTACACTCAAAAGAATTCATCCCATATCACAGGAAAAATAGTCATATTACCACCATAAATGCAAAGTGAAACCAGCTATTTGGGCCTTCAAAGCAAGTGCTTTACTTGGATTTATCACTGCAATCAATAGGGGAAGATAATTTGATGAAGTGTGATGCTTATGATTATTAACATCTCTTGTGATATTATGATTATTAGTATCCTATTTCCAACTAGTATGAAGCTCAGATCTGTACTAAGCTTAAGGGTACTACCAAATCAGTCTCTAATGTTCATTTTTGGGAATCCATATACTACCTCTAAACAATGCCCCAATTCTTTGTCAGTTAAGATTCAATGAGGAGGAAGAAATTCTTAATTAATTTCATCAAAGAAAGTCTAGAATAATGAGTAATAGACAAGAAATTGTAGTAATGGCAAATTGTCTAATAAAAGTTAAATATATCTTTAAATAGTGCAGCATTAGTAGATAGGATCAAACAGAAAGTCCCAAGGAAGAGCTATTCTCACCATGCCAAGAATTGAATCCAGGCCTTGTTGGAGGGGACATATCTTAAAATCACTAAATAATCAAATAAGTTGTTGAAGTGACTTGCTGGTAAGACTTGATTAAGATCTTCCTTTAAGATTGCCATGGGAAGTCATAATCATACACTTGGAGAAACTGTACTTTAAAATTGAATCTGAAGTCACATGTACACATGTTGGGGAGCATGTCCATGGGAAGATAACACATCTGTGAAATGCCACTGCAAGCCTGCATATGAGAATTCCACAAATATTTGGTAGTTGATAGATGCTTCTTCTTGATGCTAATAAAAGAATCTGCTTCAGTAGTAGGGATATATCTGCAGAGACTGAACACTGCAGAGAATAAACTGTGCTGAAGCCACATGCTGGAGAAAACTGTGCCCTCTAGGAACTCAATAAGGGAAAAAACTTGCATTTTCATGAGTCAAGTGTTGGAAAAAGCGATTTGCAGTAACCTGAAGATAAAACTGTACAGCCTCAGATCCCAAGTACAGGAATAAGCACACTGTAGAAATCTTGCAAGCAACACAATTGCACCAAAAACAGAAAGAGTTTCCCCCTTTGTATCAATCTAGCATCCTTTAATAACATGGCTTGACATGTTGTCAAAGGAGGCATGTTTAGGGAGTCCATAAGTCTTATTGCAGAATAGTCTAAGATGATTCTGTAGATGAAGTAATAAAGTTATAACTGACAGAGCACTAAACAATTTAGATTGTGTTGAAATCTAAATTCCCAAAATAGTCTCTAGTTGAATTTCTAGTGCAAAGGGCACTGACTTTGGTTTTACTGCATGTTCTTTAGGAAGTTATTCTCAGAGTTTTAGTTCCCAAACTTTAGAATGGAGAATATTTATTATAATTTCTTATAAATTTTAAAAATTCTAAAAATATAAAATCTCATCTCTTTAATTATTAATATTGGGAAGATATTCTGTAGGGGAAATTCATGATAATTCCTTTAATCTTTCATGTAAGAAATAAATTACATATTTTTCATTACTTTTACTTTGAATTTTAAATTGTTCTTCAGAAACAGACATAAAGAAACTCTGCCTGAATTTAAGAAGTCAAATTCTTATCTTTGCTGATGCATTTTAGCATATACAAAACAATCCGAAATCTTTTGTGGAATGTGTATGTCTTTAATGAATGGCCACCAACTCTATTTTTATTTTTTTATTTTATTTTATTTTATTTTTTGTGGGTACCGGGGGGTCGACCTCAGGACCTTGGGTGCCTGCGCGCCCGTGCCGCTGAGCGATATCACCGGCCCCTTTTTCGTATGTGGGTTCTGGGAGTCGAACTCAGGCCCTTGCGCTTGCTGCGCAGGTGCTTAAGCCGCTGAGCCATCTCACCGGCCCTCTATTTTTAAAAGAAAGGTAAAAATGAAAGAAGAGAACTATCAACAAAATTTAAAGAATTGTGACTATCATCTGGTTATGGACTTGGTATTTTGATGTCCCAATACAATGTGGCATTTTGGTTTATTATTTATTACAAAGTGTATACTAGGTACCAAAAATTAAAAGAGAAAAAGAAATTCTTTAAAACATATGAGATTATTAAAGTTATGTTGGCCTTTTCTTCATAAAAATTGTAATAACTCATCATCTTTGTCATTTTTTGTCCCAAGTTAAAAGTTATATTTTATATAATAAATTATTATAACAAAAATCACTTGGATATGTATTTCTGTTACAAGAAATTGGTCTCATATAAATAAAAAGATCAATTAAAATATCTTTATAAGGCTTTTTTCTTTATTCCTGTTGCTGGAACTTGAGGCCACAAGTCAGATAGCTAATAAGATGGTAGATGTTAAGTGAGGTACATTAAAGCAAACAGCATCCATACAGTGAGTCAGATGAGCTGGAACACTAAACTGAAACCCATTAATCTTGTTGCTTCTGACTTGGAAGACAAGTACCCTGCAGAAACCAGGGCTCTTTTTCACACAGTTAAACCTCACCAGGGAGGAGTGTGAGAAGCTGAAAGGATATCCAAGGTCAGGTACAGCAGTTTCACATCAAAAACATGGAGTGTGTGTGTGTGTGTGTGTGTGTGTGTGTGTGTGTGTGTGTGGTTAAAATGCCTGGTGTTTCCCATTCACCCTCCCAAGAAACTCTTTTGTGTCTAAGCCTATGCTAAAAAGGATCATATAAGAAATTGATTTTGGGAGAGGTTTGCTCAATCTGGTCAAATTGACATATTTTACTGTATTGTAAATATAAGTATTGTTAAAATTAAAATATCAAACACGGTAGTTGTTTACTGCCATCAGTAAATTTACTTTGGAACTTTTTCATTGATCAGATGATCATTCAGGTTATTACCCATTTAATATTTCTTGTTTAATATTTAATTTTCTAAGCTTTTTGGTTCTCCAAGAGAACCTGCTACAAAACCATAACAGATTGATATCTGAGGCTGCATTCTGGAGCCACCAAAGAAACAAAGAATTTTGTTTCAAGACTGAACATAATTTAATTTGCTCTTAGCCTGCATCTAACCTCCATGGTGTATTAGTGCCAATCAATTACTATGAGAGTCCTCTAGTGGGCAGTATTAATGCAGGGTGTGCTCATCTGCTTTTCTGAAACTTTTTTAGAATTGTGTTGTAATCTAAAAACCTCATTCAGTGCTTTCTATTCCTTCTCTTTCCATTGCCAAGACTGGTATTGTGGTCTCATGTTTTCCATATCTACATCTACTTCTTTCTTTTAACCCTTATAAGAATTTCCTCCATTTATCTATCGCATGTCTAACACCATTTTATCACTTGTATATATCTCACTCTTAATTAGCTATTTTTCTCAACACACATTTGAATGACTAAAATGTAACAGTTGTGGAATATAAAAAGAAGAAAGGCTCATTCAATAAGTTTGTATTCCATTGTGGTGGAAAAGGTACATGTGTAGAAGTAATTAAGTTTATAGAAGTAATTCTATCTTGTATCTTATCAAGAAAGTTGAGGCAGTAGAAATTTCATAGTGTTCTGAACAGAAAATTTTAATTTAAATATATCCGATAAAGGAGAAGGGTCATTAAAGAAATTTAAAAGAAAAATAATTTTTATAATAAATTACATTGAAATCATTAAATTATGTTAAATTCTAAAACAAACATTATTAAAAATGTTGAAAGTAAGTTTACTTTATTAGGTAATAAAACATTTTAATGTATTTGTTTCCTTGTATTCTCTTAGCAGAAAATTATTTTAACAATATTAATATTTTTATTACTGATTTATAATCCTGTTATTTGGCAAAGTGAATCATTACTATTTTTCCAACAAAGTAAAATGTTGGTTCTTTTTTTTCTGTTGAGACAGGGTCTTTACATGGAGTCCAGTCTGGCCTTGAACTCAGTATGTAGCCAAGAGTGGCCTTGAACTCATGGAGATCCTCCTGCCTCATCCACCCAAGTGCCAGGATTATGGGCATGCACACCACACCTGGCAGTAATAAAATAAAAAGTAAAACATTTTTACTTACTTGTTTTTCTCACTGAGAAACTTCAAAAACATTTTAAGACTTATAATCTGTTTTGAATTCTACTATGCATGTCCTATAATTTACAAATTCATTTAAACACATTAATAGTATTAAAATATTTACTCTTCAAATTTAGGATGTAGGCTTATTTATGTTATCAGCAGGTTTCTTTATCCTGAGTGTTTATTGCTCACTTTACTTTCATTTATCTTATATTTTTATGTATAACAGTAAAGTGCATATTTTGTGTTTCAACAGATATTTACTGTAATATCAGAATAACTGATTTTGACATAGTTATTTTGAAACAAGTAATAATATTGAGCTCCTTCAGTTCTTTGAAAAATTTTTTATCAGGTCTTTTTTTTTTGTGGGTACTGGGGGGACGACCTCAGGACCTTGCACGCCAGCAGGCGCCCGTGCCGCTGAGCGATATCACCGGCCCCTTTTTCGTATGTGGGTTCTGGGAGTCAAACTCAGGCCCTCACGCTTGCCGGGCAGGCGCTTAAGCCACTGAGCCATCTCACTGTCCCTTTATCAGGTCTTTTTAAGGATAACTGAAATCATTTGGAAATCATGATAATTTGTTTCCTAAATTTACACACATTCTTGTTTATATATAGATATATATATAGATATATATATAGATATATGTGAAAATATGCATATAAAATTGTGTCATATAATGTAGCCCAAAATATGATAAGATAACTGCAAAAAGGGTTATTTTTCACTCATTTAGATTTTAGTAATTCCTTGAGGCCACCTCATTAAAATGATTCTTAGTTACTTTTCTCATTGCTGAGACAAAATATGCAACATCCAAAGTTAAAGGAGGAAAAGTTGATTTGCCTGACACTTTTTAGAGGTTTCAGTCCATAATCAGCTAGCTCCAAGGCAGGGTGGCATGGTCAATGGCATCACATGGGAGAAAATGTTCATGGTGGGCAGAAGGTAGCAAAGCAAGCAAAGGGTGACTCCTTCTATCCCTTATATATTATCCAGGCTACCTAGGATGTGTAAAACTCTCAACCATAATGCTAGTGTCCTTGATCCTACCATTGCACCATGAATCAATCACACACTAGGTACAACCACCTTTGAAAAATCCCAACCTATGACTGCATGAGGCATTAGGGGGCCATCTAAACACAAACCATAACATTATGCTTCTGCCCCCCACAAAGACCTATGCATATCCCTTTATGCAAAAGGCATTTTGTTCATCTCCAAGAGTTTCCAAAGCCCTAACAGTTTCAGCGTTGCTGAAAAGTCCAACTCCAAAGTCTCCTCTGAGATTTAAGGCAAACTCCTAGCTGCAAGCCCCTGTAGAAAAGAAATAAGTTAAACACTTCCAACACTCAGTGGCATAAGACATACATTTCCATTCCACAATGAACAAATGAATGGGACCTAAGCAAGTCCAAAATCCAGCATTGCAAATGTTAAACCCCATAATTCCACTTCTAGCACCTCTCAGGGACACACTACCTCACTGGCCTCCCAGGCCTTCTTCTGAAATATGGGTGAAAGCCTTCCTGACTCCACAACTCTTGAATTCTGTGTGCACCTAAAACCAGCACCACGTGGATGATGCTAATGTCTGCTGCCAGCTGGAGCAGTAGCCAGGCTTTCTTCTCTCTTGGTTGTAAAGGTCCAGTGCCTATGAAACAAATCCTGAGGAAAAACTTCCCTAGGCTGCCACCATTCTGGAACATGATGCTCTGGGGCTCTCTTCTCAGAGCAAACTCTTTCACTTATGCATTATTGGGGCTATAAAGGGTGAAGTCCTGCTTCTTCTTGTGATGCCCTCAAGCCACCTTTCTATTCTCCTGTTCCTTCTCAGCAATCAAGATCTCCTCTGCTCTACCTTTGCAGTCCACAGCTTTACTAGAGCTTCCTTTCTGGTAAAACACAAAACATTTAAAATCCTTCTGCTGGGCTCTTTGTTCTTGATTCTCAACATAGATCTGGCTAAAAGCCCCCCAGATTAGCCACATGCCCTGGTCTCAATATTAGACTGCCCTGAAATTTCTTCTCTAAGGTTAATTAGTCCACCAACCTCAATCTCAGTATCAGGCAAAGTCTCTGGACACGAGCAATATACAGAAGAAACTTTCTACCAAAGCATAATATACATAGTGTGGAGTCCAACAGCCAATGAAGTCCTTTTTCCCAGCAGAAACCTCCTGAGCCTGAGCACTCTGATTTTCTAAACCCCCACCAAAATCTCCCATCAAGAACAGCTTAAAGCATTTTAGGTTTACTTCTTCAGCCAGCATCTCCAAAATTTTGCACCCTTCCCACAAGTAAGTTCCAAATGAACCACATGATCAGGTACAGTCACAGAAACTGCTTCACTTCTGGTACCAAAAATTTATCTTACTTTTCTCACTGCTGAGACAAAGTACCCCACACCCAAAGTTAAAATGAGAAAATTTTTAACTCACTTCACAGTTTGTCGAAGTTTCAGTCCATAGTTAGCTGGATCCAAGGCAGGGTCACATGCAAGATGGACATAACAGAGGAGAAATAGTCCATGTCAAGAAGGCAGGAGATGACAAATAGCAAGCAGCAGCAATAGCAGAAACAGATTCTTTCTGCCCTTTATATTCTGTCCAGGCTGCTCACCTTTTGGCTGGTGCCACCTTCACTGAGGTTGGGGCATCCTTAATCCTAGCATCACACTCAATCACACACTCATCACACACACTCATCAAACCACCTTTGAAACTTCCTGCCTATGTCAGAATGAGGTTTTGTGGGGACATTTAGATTTAAGCCATACCACCTTGTTTTTACTGCTTCATGAGAATAAAAGATTTAAAATTAGTAAAGAAAAGAAATAATTGTAGTAAAATATATTATATTTGTGGTATCCTGGTAATGAAGGAGGATGTGCATCCATGCTTGTGTGTAAAGAAGCAGAGGAGTTGTTGAATTTACCTAATTTACATCCCAACAATGAATAAACAAATATTTTTATTTTGCCCTGTAGTCATCTCACCTATTCAACATTAAACACACTTGGAGCCTAAAATATTAATAGTAGAGAGATTGCAGTTATCAGGGCTTTTAGTTTCATTCAACCTTTTCTAATTGGAGCCCTGGGCTTGAATTACTCACTAACCACAACCTGTACAACACTGCTTTGATAAATACATAAGGAGAAAGAACAGAAACAAGAAATCCAGGCTAGGTTTTAAGGAGACAGGCAGAGAGTACCACATCCATATTGCCTCCAGCTCCACTGTGATGAAGTCTGTGAAAAGGTGATAATATGCCTTGTTCTTTGTGGCAAACAGCTTTACCAAGTTCCTAAAAGCCATAAGGGAGATTAAAATTAAATGGTAAACAGCTACTAGTAGGAAAGAAATGTTTACTGTAGCTCTCTGCATAAAGTGCTGATAACAAGCGCACCTCCAATCCAGACCTCTGGGAAGTATTGACCTGGGGAGAGAATAGTCAGTGAGAACAAGTAGGGAGGTATGAGAAGCAAGCAGCTCTTGAATTCTGGAAAGGGGCAACAAAGCAAACCGGCTCAAAAAAATGTGTCCTCACGAAATATAGGTTGGCCCCGACATAGGGCTTAGAATCACGGGGCCTCTGGAAATAGGTTATGACATCATTGTTTATAGCATAGAGGACAGTTGGACAAATATAGACTGTTTGCTCCCAACTTATTTTAAGGATTTGGACATCATTTTTTTAAGTCTTCAATAGTTTTTTTTTTCTTTTTTTGTGGGTACCTGGGGTTGACCTCAGGACCTCATGCACCAGGAGTTGCCCATGCCGCTGAGCGATATCACTGGCACTTTTTTCTTCCAGGAGTCAAACTCGGGCCCTTGTGCTTGCCAGGCAGGAGCGTATGCCACTGAGCCAACTCACCAGCCCTTCCATAGTTATTTTACTACAATAGATTTTGTACTTCTGTGAAGTTCACAAAATTTTTTGGTTTCTCTCCCAATTGTAGGTGTTGGTGGTATCTAACATTAGCACCCTTAGGCTATAATAAAAAATCTGTGAGAACCATCAGCTATCAGAATAAAAATTTAGATTATGTCTGCACCCTATTTGAACACATGAATTAATTTACAGATAAATTAACTACATGCTATGCTTCACTCATTGGGTGGTTACTAGTAAACAAAGGTGAAAAATGGCATTGTCTTTGCATTTTGAATGATTTCTTTGGGAAACAATAGGAAATATAGTTTAAGGAGAGTTGTTTCCATGAAAAAGTGTAAATATTTACCAAGTGCACTTGTTATGCCATGATGATATTCACTTCCATTTATAGGCTTTAATTTGTAAAGCAATTCTTGGAGTATTTCTTTTATTTTACTACGCATATTCTTTAGGAGTATAAATAAATTACCACCAGAAAGTTTCAGACCCTTATTATAGCCTTAGGAACCTTAAATTAATAGGCTTTTCCTTCACATACAGACTTAATGAAAAGTACAATTCCTTCCACAAGCTGTGTGTGACAAAATTTTCCTCATCTTTAGAGCCTAATTTATGACTGGACTCTATCCTGGGTATATTCTATCAAAGTAGTTAATATGAAGTTGTGATACTGAAAAAGTACTCAGAAGCAAAAGTTTTGTGCTTCAAATATTGACTCAAGAACATTGTAGCTATAAAATCTGAAGCAAATTATTTCACATACCCATGATTTATTATGCTCATCTCTAAATCAAAAAGAATAATATTATCTAATGAACATATTGTGAGGACATTATATAAGTATTATATAATGACTATATACTATAGTCATTAGACTATATGTACTGTGCTTACAGTGAGCACTTCACTATTGGTACTGGGTACTGAAAATTATTGAGTCTTTATAATCTATTCCATTTCATTCATTCCATTGGCACTTTGATCAAAACTTCACCACCTTCCATGTAAGTCATCACAACAGTTTCCTGCCATGTATTTTCCTCTAATATTTGCTCACTTCAAGTTTATACATAACTCCCTCCATGACTTGGTGTCTTAGTCACTTTCTTGTCACTGAGATACAATACTCAAAACAAATTAAAAGAGGTTTATTTTGGCTCACAGTACATAGAGTTTTCAGTCCACAGTCAGCTGGCTCAAAGAGCAAAGTGTCAGAAGAACATACAGAGAAGTGTTGCTCAAGCAGGAAACAGAGAAAGAAATCAAGGGGGAAGGTGAGAGCTTTACCCTTCCAGGACACACTCCCAGTGACCGATCTCCTCTGACCAGGTTTCACCTGCCAATATCACATTTAGCTATCACACCCACATGACGTAATCACCTCTCCAAAGCCCCACCAATGAGCACATGAGGGTCTGGAGGGACATCCAAATATAAGTCATAAAACCTGGCATGACATTCTTGCTAAAGTGCTCAGCTAGTTATATACTTTGATTAAAATTCTGCAATTTTCTCAGTTTTCTTCAAGTAGATATCAAAATTTTTACCACAATACTTGTATTTTCCTAGGAGTTGACAGCTTCCTAACTTCTGTTTGCTATCCTTGAGTTCATAATTTATCCATATGGAACAATTTTTATGTCATTAAACACTGTTGTGCTGTGTGACTGTCTTATTTTATCCATTATAAATTTTATAAATAAAATGAGTCATTCAAAACTCAACAATCTATAAAACATAATTAATCCTTCCTACCAATCTATATTTTATGTATTCTGGACCCCAATATCAAAGCATTTTACTTACTTAAAATATTTTTCTGTTATATTGAAATTGTGTAATTATTTCTCAAATAACTTATGATCTCTCTTGTGTTATTTTGTATTTTATTTCAGAAACTAACCCTAAATGTAATTGGACACAGTAAGAATTAAAAAAAAATGTTTGTTGTAAGGTTGCATTTTTTAAAGTTATGGACTGTCCTGTTTCTCAGAAAATTTTATGGACTATGATAAAGCCCTTAGTAAGAGCAATTTTCTCTGCAAGTTATATATTAACTATAAGGAATATCAAACTAAATTTTGGAATAAAGTTTGAGAATGGTACTTACAGAAGATAAGAATACATTAAATACTACATATTCTTGATATGAAATAAAAATTAATAAAGACAAAAAGCAATCACTACAAATATATTCTTTATTCAAAAACTGCATGTGCAAAAATTAAATCAAGCTAATTAATACATACATGACTTAAATACATTTTATTTTAATTTTATTGGTACATTTTAGATATACAAAATGATCATATTCATCATAGGGTATTTATACCTGTATATGATATAACTTAATTTTTTCCCATTCCCATACCCTGTATTAAACCCCTCTTCCCCTCCCTATTTGCATAGGCTTTGTTTTGACTTTTCCTTCTTTTCTCACTTTCTTCTTTTACCTTCCTGTCTTTTCCCTTCACCTCTCCCTAACTCCACTTCCCATGTGAACATTGCCTTCTTTTGTGATAATATCTGGTATAAATTTTTTTCCTTATTTACATTTCAGTTACACCAGAAAAACAATGAGATATTTACAAATGTGCATTCTGCTTATTTCACTTAAGAGTATGGTTTCAAGGTACATTCATTTACCTATAAATGTCACAGGTTTATCCTTCTTTATAGATGAGTAGTACCACATTGTACATAAAGACCACATCTTTTTATGCATTCATCAGTGGATAGGCATTTGGGTTTTTTCCAAGATTTAGCTATTACAAACTGTGCTGCTATAAACATGGGGTGCACATATTGATATGGTCTGATATTTTTAATTCCTTCAGGAAGATACCAAGTAGGGGAATAGCTGGGCCAAAAGGAACCTCCAACTCTAGTTTTATAAGGAATCTCCACAGTGATTTCCACAGTGGTTGCACCAGTCTATATTCCCACCAACAATGCAGAAGGGTTCTTTTTTCTCCACAGCCCCTCCAGCATTGATTATTAGTTGATTTCTTGATAATTGCTATTCATTCTGGAGTGCGATGGAATCTCAGCATTGTTTTAATTTGCATCTCTGAAATGACTAGTGATGATGCATTTTTTTCATGTATTTATTTGCCATTTGTAATTTGTGGTCTGAAAAATGTCTACTCATTTCAGGTGCCCTTTTTTGGATTGGGTCTTTAAATTATGGGGGTAAGATTTTTTTTAGTTCTTTCTATATTTCAGATATTAGTCATTTGAGGAACAGCTGACAAAATTTTTTTCTCACTCTGTGGTTTGTCTCTTCACTCTATTGATTATATCTTTTGCTGTGCAAAAGCTTTTTAATAAGATGAGACTCCAGTTGCTGATTCTTTGTAATATTTCTTGTGTAGTTGGGGCTTTGGTCATGAAGTTTTTGCCTACACCTAAGTCTTCAAGAATTATACCTCCTTTCTCTTCCAGAAGATTTAGTACTTCTGTTTTAATATTTAGATCTTTGATCCATTTTCATTTTAGTTTAATGCATGGTGAAAAACATGGGTCTAATTTTGGTATGCTGCATGTGGAAAACCAGCTTTTCCAACACCATTTATTAAAGAGGCTATCTCTCTTCTAGTGAAGGTTTTTGGTCCTTTTGTCAAAGATAAGGTGGACTAGTATGTTTGGAGTTGTTTCTGCATCTTCTAGTCTCTTCCATTGTTCCTCAGGTCTGGTTTTGTTTGAGTGTTTATGTGTGTGTGTGTGTGTGTGTGTTTGCCAGTACCATGGTATTTTTTTTTTATCACAGTAGCTTTGTAGTGTAATTTCAAGTCCAAGATTGTGATACCTGTGGCCTTGCCTTCATTGTCCAGAATTATTTTTGCTACTATAGGTGTCTTCTGTTTCCAAATGAATTTTAGGAATATTTTCTCTAGTTTTGTCCTCACAAATACTAATGCTAGTTTTATCGGGATTGCATTAAATCTGTATAACACTTTTGGGAGTATATCCATATTGACTATGTTGGTTCTTCCTATGAAGAGCAAGGAACAACTTTCCATTTTCTGATATACTGTTCAATCTCCTTTTTCAGAGTACTGTAGTTTTCAATGTAAAGTTCCTTTACTCTCTTTGTTAGATTCATTCCTATGTATTTCATTTATTTGATGCTGTTACAAAAGATGTAGTTTCCCTAATTTCTCTTCCATTGAGTTTATTATTTGTGTACAGGAATGTTATTGATTATTGAGTGTCAATTTTTTTATCCAGCTATGCAACTGAATTTGTTTATTAAATCTAGAATTCTTGGGGGGTTGGGGTCTTCTTGTAGAGTATTATGTCATCTGCAAATAATGATAATTTAATTCCCTCCTTTCCTATCTTTATTCTTTTTATTTCTTTCTCTTTTCTAAATGCTCTAACATTTCCAGAACTATATCAAATAGGGGAGGTGATAGTGGACATCTTGTCTTGTTCCTGATTTTAGGATGAAAGTTTTCTCTTTTTGACCATTTAGTATGATGTTGGCTATTGTTTTTTTATAGAAGGCTTTTATCCGATTGGAATAAAGACCATCGGTTCCAATTTTTTGTAGAGTTTTTCTCATGAATGGTTGTTGGACATTGTCAAAAGCTTTTTCTGCATCTATTGAGATTATCATGATATTTTCATCTTTGGATCTGTTGATATGGTGTATTACATTAATTGATTTGCATATGTTGAACCATCCCTGTATACTTGGGTGCATAATCTTCTTGATGGTGTATAATCTTCTTGATGATTTGCTGGATTTTATTTGCCAGTATCTTATTGAGAATTTTTGCATCTATGCTCATTAGAGGGATTGACTCGTTCATTATGGTTGGGTCTTTCTCTGTTTTTGGTATCAGAGTAATTAATACTTGCTTCCATAAATAACTTTAGAGGTATTCCTTCCCTTTCAATTTCATTAAAAAGTTTAAGGAGTAGTCATATTGGACCTCTAAATTTCTTATGTAATTCAATAGTGAATCCACCAGGACCTGGGCTTTTCTTTGTTGGTGTTTTCTTAATTACTTCTTCAATTTCATTGGCTGTTTTTGAATTATTTAGAATATTTATATCTTCTTGATTCAGCTTTGATAATTCATATGTATATAGGAATTTATCCATTTCTTCTTAATTATTCTGAAAGTAGGTATCAATGATCCTCATGATTTCTTCAGGATCCACTCTGATTTTGCCCTTTTCATTCCTAACTGCATAGATTTGGGTCTTTTGTTTCCTCATTTTGATAAAGTTGGCCAGGGTTTGTCTATTTTATTTAATCTTTCAATGAACCAATTCTTTGATGTATTGATTTTTAAAACAATTTTCATAAGTTTCATTGCATTAATTTCTGTTCTGATATTGATTACCCTTGCCAGTCCAACATGAAGTCTGTTCCCATCACTTTAAAGGAACAACTGTATTTCAATTCATTTCAGCAAAAGTATACTAAAAGTTTGCTGTGTGGAAGACATTGCGATAGAGTTAGGAGATGAAACAATGAACAAGACAAAAAATGTTACTGTTTCTCTAATGAAGGATAGAGAATAATTAAACAAATATTGTCAAGAATAGTGATAAGTATTATAAGTAATGTGATATGCGAAGGAGATACCTATCAAAGTAGTGAGATAAGACTCTCCTTCTCCCATAGGTGACAATCAAGATGAGATCCAATGCTAGTTATATCTGAGGTAAAAGCATTCCTGAAAAGGCACAAGGATGGTCATTGGTGATGACATTTTTGTGTGCTTGGATACAAAATAAATCCAGGAGGAACAGTGCTTAGTGAATAAATACAAGTGTGTAAAGGAGAGGAACACATTAAGTGTCAGGATATGGATCATGAATGTTTTATAATGCTAGGACTTTATTCAAATTGTAAAAGTCACTGTAAAAGTTTTTCAGCAAGGAAGAGATACCATGTAGAACTTTTATCCCCTGATATTGAATGGAAAGAAGGTGGAGGGGCAGAGGTAGAAACACAAACACTTTGATTGGTCTTGGTAAAATATAACGATAGCTTCAACTAAGGCAGTGGTAGACTAAATGAGAGAGAGGGAGAAATGAAGACATCTTGCAAATACAAGGGAAAGTCTTGTTAAAGTACAATAGTTTGAGGAGTAGAAAATGAAATCAGTGACAATACCCAAATCTCTGGCTTTACTAGTGATTGTAGGATGTGGAAGAGATGAGAGAGAGTGGTCTCTATTCAGGTGTCAATCTAAATGTGAGAGCTAAGAAGAAGGGAACCAAAAGTTTCATTCACAATTGTGTCAAATCATTCCAATTAATTTTTTTCACTCGGTTTCATTTATGTGTCCCAGCTAACATCTTCCTGGTTCAACCATGCTCTTCCTTCAGATTTTCAGAAACATGGTGCTGTTTTTTTTTTTTTTTTTTTTTTTTTTTTTTTTTTTTTTTTTTTTTTTTTTTTTTTTTTTTTTGCCTTTTGCCTTTTGACCTGTCAGGCTGCTAATTATTAGTTTGTTGTAACAGTTATCATCCTTTCCAATGCAGTTATATTTTGGATTTTCATGAGATTCTCTTTCAGCCCCATCTTACATTTTGCTTAGAGGTAGCAAGTGTCTTAAGCCATCCAGTCTGCTGTAACAAAACTGTCATAGACTGAATAAATTTTATAATATTTATTTATTTTTACAGTTTTACATGCCAAAATGTCCAAGATTACATCATAGCAGATTCAAGGTCTGGTGAGGGACTGCTATCTTTTTACAGTGGCCTTATTGGGTGAAGGTACAAAGGTGTTCTCTGTCACAGTTGTGGTATGGAGCTATATCACTTTTATAAGGGCTACACCTGCATGATCTAATTACCTCAAAAAGCCTTAGCTCTCAATACCACCACACTGGGGATGAAGCTTCAGCAAATCAATTTGGAGGGGAAGAAAAATGATGGACCTGCAGCAGAAATCTATGCTTCTCATACAATTTTGTGCTGATAGATATTAAATCTATTTTCTCAGATATCCCCTTGAGTAAAAGACACATATTCAACTCTCAACTCAATAGATCATTTTGATCAATATACCATACAAAAGATTATAATTGTCAAAAAGACATAAAAATCTTCCTTTCACATAGAATAAATCATGACACTTCTAGTTATTTATGTCAAAAAATTAGAAAACCATCCCTTATTTCTCCTTTTCAGACCATCTTACCAATCCTACTAAAATAAAATATTTAAATGCTTTTTAAATACTTGTTAATTCCCAATGTCTAAGGCACACATGGTGACTTCTGTGCTAACCAAAAAATACATAAAACTTCTACTCAAGGACCTTACCAACTGATGATGGAGAATGTGTTGAAATTTATAACAACAACAAAAATGCTTGCAAATTTTGAAATCAAGGGGATAGTTTATTTATTTTAAAATATTACAATGTACAATAAAATGAAATAATTTAAGTCAGGAAGAACAGAATATAATTTTCTGAGGAAATGCTTTGTCACTTTTTATTCTTTTTTTTTTTTTTGGAACCTGGAATCAAACTCAGAACCTCACACTTTCCAGGCAGGTGCCTTGCTGCTGAGCTATATCACCAACCCCAATTTTAATTCTTTTTAATGCATTCATGAATTTTCTTTCATTCCTGGTTTTTTTTTTCTTTTTCTGTTCTTTTGTTTATTTGATTTGATCCTGGAGACTAAACTCATGGACTTGTGCATGCTAAGCATATGCTCTATGACTAGAAATATAGCTCAGTCTCTGTCCAGAAATTTTCATATCTATCAACAAGAGAGATATGAATTGTCTTCTTACTTGAATTTTTCCTTTTGCACTGTCACTAAATGTTCTTTGTAAATCTCACTTTGTCTTCCTATGTTCCAATTCATATTCAGAAAATAACATTAAATAAGTAATGAAAATACCCACAAATATAAAATGCTATTTGTCCTAGTTAATTTTCTCCTTGCTGAGACAAAACAGCCAACACCCACAAGTTAAGGAAGGAAAGGTTTACTTAGCTCACAGTTTGTAGAGATTTCAGTCCATAATCAGCTGTCTTCAGGGCAGGACGGAACAGGAGACAGGCACTGCAGAAGAGAAACAGTTCATGATGGGCAAAAGGTAGCAAAGCAACAAAGAGAACCACAGCCCTTTCTGTCCTTTATATTTTATCCACGCTGCCTGCCCTTAGGTCTAGTAGCACTCACACTCAATCCTAGTGCCTTTGATCCTAGCATTGTACCATGAATCAACCAGAGCATCACACACTTTAGATCCAGCCATGTCTGAAAAGGTCTACCTATGACTGCATGATGCTTTTGGGGGACATCTACACAGAAAATGTAACATTATTTATTTATTTATTTATTTATTTATTTATTCATTTATTTTTGAGACTAGGTCTCACTGTGTAGCCCAGGCAGGGCTTGAACTCACGGCGATCCTCCTGCCCCAGCCTTCCAAGTGCTGGGACTACATGCATGTGTCACCATGCCTGGCCCTATTTCTTAAATGAAAATTTAATAAAGGGTTTTATTTATTATTATAATGAGAAGCAAGACTCTTCATGTCCTCATCTCAGGACACATTTCTCCCATACACTATATTCCTTCACGCATAATCTTCGTTAACTTTTCTTGGCATATTCCTGCTTCATTCTATATTCTCTACACTTTAACTATATAGTCTTTAAATTTGGAATTTCTTTATGCATTTATTTTCTTATTTTACAAGGTAGGTAACATTTCTGCCCAAAATAAATAGACTCAACGATGTTACCTTCTTGAAACCACATGATAGCAATTCAATCATTACATAATTACTAACTTAATATCAACCTTGACAGATTACAAACTCACATATGGAAACATATGTTTCATCTTTATACATATCTTGTGTCCTCAAAAAAGCATCCTGCTAGGGCCGGTGAGATGGCTCAGTGGCATAAGCGCCTGCCTTGCAAGCGCGAGGGCCCGAGTTCAACTCCCGGATCCCACATACGAAAAAGGGGCCGGTGATATCGCTCAGCGGCACAGGTGTCTGTTGGCACGCGAGGTCCTGAGGTCGACCCCCCGGTACCCACAAAAAAAAAAGCATCCTGCTACATCAAATAGAACTCAATAAAAACTAAATAAATGTTTCAAATAGTCATATAACTAGAGTAGACAGTGTAGTGATGAAATATGTATATTTTATCAAAATATAATTAACATTTAATAAAAATGATGAATTTAAATATTTAAATGAGCATATGGATAAGACTTTAATATTGTGTAATGTCTTCTGAAAAGATCCTAAATGTGAAATAAAGTATAAATTGATTATTCTTTAATAAAATATAATTACATTTCATAAAAATTACTAAAATTTTAAATCAGTAAATGACCCTCTATATTGAGTCTTCTTTTCACAGTACTATTTAAGCATTTTTTAAATATGCGAGTCATTTGATTGTCCTCATTTTTTAGCATGTACATTTTTTATAGTAAATACATGTGAGTCTGGTTCAAATGTAGTAATTATTACTTTTATATATTCACAACACTTCATTCTTCAAACTATGTAAGATCCCATTCGTGTTTTAGATTACTTAATTAATTTATATAGTTATTCTAGGTCTTTAAAATTTATCTCTTGTAATATATGGTAACATTCTGAAGGCTAGATATGAGTTCACTTCTGAAGATATAAAACAATTTCTGCAAACAACAGGAATTTTTTTCCTATTTTCCTGAATATGCAAGAAGTCTTCTACATAAAAATGATTAAAATTTACATACATATATCTTTTCAAAATTTTTTTCCTCCAGAGTGAGAAAAGTGTTTGTGATGGAATTTTTAAAATGTTCATGTTTTGCAGATACGAAATTTGCTTATGAGAAATGGGCAAATATATGCAAATATAGGCAGATGACAAAACTTTTACCTTTAGAGTGGTAGTGTAAATTTAACTGAGTTAGTCAATGAAAGTATGAGTATTTAACTATTACACAAAATTTTTTAGGACTGAACATGCTTGAATACACATATGTATTATAGTATTATGTATTAATTTAATTGACTAATTTTGGACCAAGTTTAAGAATTTAATGGGCCGGTGAAATGGCTCAGAGGCATAAGTGCCTGCCTGGCAAGGACGAGGTCCTGAGTTTGACTCCCACTACCCACATAAAAATGAAAAAAAGGGCCAGTGATATCGCTCAGTGGCATAAGCGCCTGCTGGCAAGCATGAGGTCCTTAGTTCAACCCCTGGTACCCATATTAAAAAAATAATTTAATATAAGAATTTAATAATTTACGTATTTAAAAACATTTTTGTATATGCATATATATTATAGGATATCTACATATAAACAGAAAATTAATTTGACACATTTCTCTAAAAAAACTGATTTATTTAGTAATATGTTAAATGTTAGATTTGTTTTTATTTTATTTTCTTTTATTATTATTTTTGGTACTGGAAATTGAACTCACAACCTTGTGCTTGCCAGGCAGGTGCCATGCCACTGAGTTATATCCCCAGCCCTAGATTTGTTTTTAAATAATATTATTGTCAAATATTTGTCAGTAGACAAATTTACTTCAAAGTGTAGCCCAAATGTGGTCCTGACTTACTGTATTCAAAGCTTTTATTTGTGCCCAAGCCTATACCATTTGGCTCTTGGGTTATTGTAATCTCAGCCTTCTACAAGATAGTGTTCAGTATAAACCAGAAAAAAAGACAAACTTTAAAAGGAATTAAGTTTCTGCGAATCTAGACCTCTGTTATTACTCTAGTCTAATTTCCTAGTATTGATATCTCTTGCTTACTCATTTTCTCTCATTGATTTTCTTTGATTGCACTTAACACGCTCTTACCTTAGCACTCTTTCTGTTCCCTTTGCCTGGGGTATTCTTCTGTCACATGAGTTATGTAATATGTGCTTCTACTGAAGAGTTTGTTCACGAATTACTTCCCTGATCAAGTTATACCATTAAAATTATATTCTTTCTCATCTGAGAAAGGCCATCATTTTAAACCTGCCTTTATTATTTGCTTTTGTATCAGTTCTAACCATTACAACACACACACACACACACACACACACACACACACAATTTCTTTTTGCTTGTTCTGCCCACAAATTTTAATTTCCAAATGAAGATGGAATTTCTTTCCTAGCTGTTATATATTCAGGAGCTACAGCAGTGACTGACATCTTGTAGGTACTGAATAAAATTTACTACTGAATGTATAAATAAGTTATTGCAAAACAGTCTTTTTATCTAGTTAATTGGGGCTAGTTATCTAGTGAATTGATTGGGTAACAGTATAAAATGAAGAATGTGGCATAGCGAGAGTAAGCCCAATATATAACATGTGAAATGTAGATGGTATTAAGCAAGTAGCAATTCTATCTAATTAAGTGATAAAAAATAAGTAAGATTCTTAACAACCTATTAAAACACATGTGTATATGTACATAGACTTATGTCATTAGAAGAACATGGAAAAAATTATTTAAAATGACTGACCACAGCTCTTTTGCTATTATATGTACTGAGGTTGAGTGTGTTTTATCTTCCTCCAAACTCACGAAGGAGTTAATTCTCACATTTGTATATTAAAGGTATTGAGGAGAAACCTTTAAATCAAACTTGATGTTTACAGATGGACTTTTGCCACTGGGCATTGTGGTAGATGCCTGTAATCCCGGCACTGGAGAGGATGAGGCAGGAGGATCGAAGCAAGTTCAAGGTAAGCCTAGGCTACATAGTGAGTTCAAAGGCAGCCTGAACTACATAGGGAAACCATGTCTCAAAAAAAAAAAAAAAAAAAGTAGTGCCTTTGAGAAATGATTAGACTAGATTAGATTAGAGCTTTAAGGTTGAACCCCCTTGATTAAATCCTGAGACACTTACAGGGAGATATAAACAGACCATAAAGACACAGAGATACACATGCAGTTCAGAGGGCCCTCACTAGAGCCAGTTCTATACTTTTAGGATCTAGTATCTCCAGAACTGTCAACCAAAATAATCCTCTTTTCTTTACAAACTTGTCTTTTTAAGGTAGGTATTTTTTATAGTAACAAAAAGCTGATTAATAAAATATATAACACATTTTTGGAGGTTATAATATTTCATCATCTGAATGGTTGTGGGAAATGAAAGACTGAGATAACAAATACAAATTGACAACATATGGGTTAAAAATATAGCATAAAAATATATAATATGTGGAAATTTAAAATGTTAATGAAATAATACAGAAATTACTGAATAAATTAATGGGGCTCTTAAATTATACTGTCATTTAATTTGGTTTCTTTTATGTTTTATAACAGAACCATAAATTTTAACAAAAAGTTGGGATCATTTACTTTAATTCATTTTCTTGGTACATTATATATAGATAGATAACATTCATCATAGGGAATTTGTACCTGTACATAATATATCTTAATTCTTCCCTTTTTTCCCCATTCCCCTCCCTTCAACCACTCTTCCCCTCCTTATTAAAAAAGCTTTGTTTCCATTTCTTTTCCTTTTATTCTCTTTTCTTTTCCCTTCTTTCTCTCCCCATTCCCCCGCCCTAGCTCCTCTTCCCATTTGAACATTTTCTTCCCATTTCCCATTATCTACTATACATTTTGGTCCTTATTTACACTTTCAGTTTCTTTCTTTTTTTTTTTTTTGTGTGTACCGGGGGTCCACCTCAGGACCTCGCGCACCAGCAGGTGCCCATGCTGCTGAGCGATATCACTGGCCCTTTTTTCGTATGTGGGTTTCGGGAATCGAACTCGGTCCCTCGCGCTTGCCAGACAGGCGCTTATGTGGGGAATAGCTGGGTCAAATGGAACCTGTAGTCTTTTTTTTTTTTTTTTTTTTTTTTGAGAAATCTCCACACTGATTTCCACAGTGGCTGCATCAGTCTACACTCACATCAACAGTGGAGAAGAGGTCTTTTTCCCCCATATCTCCCCAGCATATGTTATTGGTTGATTTCTTGATAATAGTTATTCTTTCTGGAGTGAGATGAAATCTCAGCATCATTTTAATTCGCATCTCTTGAATGACCAGCAATGTTGAACACTTTTTATATATTTATTTTCTGCTCATACTTCTCGGTCTGAGAAGTGTCTATTCATTTCAGACATCCACTTTTGGATTAGGTCTTTAAATTTGGGACTTCTGATTTTTTTTTTTTATATTTTCTAGATGTTAGCCCTTTGTCTGTGGAATGGCTAAGAAAAAAATATGCCCACTGTATGCATTGTCTCTTCACTCTCTTGGTGGTTTATTTTGTGTGCAAAAGCTCTTTAATAAGATGAGATCTCATTTGTGGATTCTTTGTACTATGTCCTATGGAATCATTTAGTACTGTAATTATTAGTCCTATTCTATCACTTAAGTCTAGGTCAGTGATGTAAAAATCATCTAAAGAATTTTATGAATTATATTTTAGTGTACCATATTCCTAAAAATTTCAATTGAAAGGATAGAAGAGAGATAACACTTTTAGAAAACATGAATTCCTAAATAGTCTTTAAAGCACTCTATTCATCCAGGTTTGCACACAATTAATACAATTCAGAGGTTATAAACTTGCTCCCAGTGAGCTGAAACAGATAGAAATATATTCTTGACTACAGAGTGCTTTCAAATGTTTTGAATTAACATACAAATAGTCATGTCTACAACTTCTCTTGAAAAAAATTGATAAAAGAATACACCTTACTGAATAATATCAATGTGCTATAGGTGTAAGCAACTTCCTCTTTATATACTTATTATTTTATACTTTTATTCATTTATCCAAACTAACATGTACTGATAGCATTGTGTTCTTCAAGTTGATAGCATTACATTATTCAAATTACTCAGAAAATTAAAATACACAAATCACAAAACTACTAGAACACCAATCATACTGGGGAAAAGGTAACATAAATGTGTTATTTTTTATTATCCCCATCAGTTGACATGATATCTAGACATTACAGTCAAGCTGCAACTTATTGTTATTTTTTATTGATATTTTAGTGTAGACAAATTTCTATCTCCCTATGTACTTTTATATTAGTTAGAGCGAAGTTAGTTTCCATGAAAAATACTAAATATTCTGTGGTTTAACCCAAAATAATTACAGCAGATTTTTTTTTTAGTTTAATATGTGTGTTCTTCTTGAAATGATTTGGGAAATCATCTTCTCTTGTCTTGAGATATTTTTATGCACTTAGGCATTGAGATCACTGTAACTAGACAGTGTAATGGAAACAAAAGGGTGTAGATTATACAGTACTTCTATATTTGTGGGAAAACATTCTGAGACTCCTAGTGAATGCTTGAAACTGGGAGTAGTTCTAAATTCTATATACTCTATTTTTTCATATACATACACACCAATGATAAATGTTCACCTTTTTCTATTAAAGGAAGAAAATTAAGGCTTCTCTTTGGTATATGTAAATTTGTAGCATCACTCTTCTTATAATTTAGGGTAACTGTTAAGTAAAATAAGGGATATTTGAGCACTGACAGGGAGAGATGATCTGATAACTGAGACAGCTACTAAGTGACTAGCAGGTGGATAGCTGACAGTGCACATAAACTGAACAAAGGAACAGTTCATGTCTTTAGCCAGATGGTGCAGGTCAATGTGAGATTTCATAGTGTTAATCAGAAAAATGTTGAATTTATAACTTATGCGTTGTTTATTTCTATAATTTTTCACTTAACACATTCAGACCTGTTAACTGCCTCCAAATCTACTGTCTACAAAGATAGTGCATCACTGAGTAAAACTGTGTCCCATTTATATTGATAGGGGAAATTCAGATTGAAACCAAAACACTTCTTAGGGCTGATAGGATGGGTCAGTCAGTTCTTCCTGTACATGCCTATCACATCAGCCAACAAGGCATTTTTTTGTTTGGGGGGAAGGGTAGGAACTCCTGAAGCAAGAGACTATAAAGTGAGCCACACAGCAGTAGGAGAAAGGAAGTTACTCTGATTCAAATACTCAAAGTTAGAAGATGGAACAGGATATATTGCCCCAAGAAACCAACATGTATATTGTCCTAAGTGAGTTAGGGTTCTACTGTTTGCCACACAGATGAAAATGATGGCCTGTATGAGTTAAATAGAAAGCAGAAAATAACAGAAAGAGAACAAGAAGACAACAAGTATATTATTCTATTCACAGATGAGAATTTAAACCAAGCAAAGAGCAGATAACTAATCACAGTGGGTAAACTGAAACTGACCAGTATTTTCTCTTTCAGTCTCAACACTAGAGAAGATTCTTATAATCTTGGGACCATAGAATTCCTGGAATCTTCTTCAGCCTTTTGGGACTGAAAGGTTAACCATAACTCTTATATTATCTGGACTAAGGAGAGCTTTCACTTTAATTCAAATTTCTACTTTCAAAGTAAATGTGACAATTTTATTACTGACAGCTTTTTGTAGAAAGTAGTTTTGTTGTTTAATTGACCTATTACCTTTATACTTTTGTTTTTGTTTATAGAGTAAGAAGATTGTTGTTTCCTCAGATGATACATCCTTTTTGCTGCTCTACAATACTAATTGCATTTTAATATATTTATATATTTAATTAACCATATAGTGTGTCAGTATTTTACTCCACAGTACCTATTATATATTGGCTCAGCCCTTTGGGGACATACTCAAGTTCTCTTGAGAGTTTCATGGCTCTCTGCCCTTTCCCGACCAATGAGATTTGAGGGATGTGGGAATGCATATGTTCAGTAAAATAACTGTGTTCACTGAAACCTGTCACTGCTGTTTCTGGTATCTGGCTAATCTGCTTAGTGTAGATTTTTCTGTCGATCTTTTACATCCCTTGTGGTGATTTTCTGTTTGTGGATACACTGTTTTTACAGCCAGTTAAGTTTCTTTTAGGGTCATAATCATTTACTAGGATTCCTATATACCTGAGCCCTTATTTTAACAAAAAGAGAAGAATCTGGTTAGTTGTTGATTAAACTTATTTCTTTTCTTTTGGGCAAATTATACTATAATTTCAACTACTACTTCACTGAGATTTGACTAAGTGTCTGGGTTGTGGGGTACAAAATGTGTGTGGAAATGTTATATGGTGCTTATGAATGCCTTTTGTCAAATTTTCTAATTTATTTTTTACTGATCAGCTCGTGGCAAGATCTGGGCTACAGCTGAAATCTCAAGGGAACTAGTAAAGGGGGAAGTCACAATGTAAGTGAACATGAGTGGTGCATCATCAGTGAAGCCTGCCTCCAAATTACACTGAGGAACAAACAAGGTGAAAAGCCATGAGGATTTCCTTGGTTGCCTCACCAGTTCTATTCTAAGCAGAAGTGATTCATATTTTCTCTTATTACTCTTGCTATCCATAAAAATTAAAGTATCTTCTGAGTTCTTGATTATAATGTTTAGGCAATCAAACACAACTTGAGAATTACGGTACTGTATTTCCAAATTTCTGACCTGTCGGAGATTAATTTGCTGCCACAAGGGGGCAGAGTTGATCAAGACCTTTAACCAGCAAAACAAAGTCTTTAACTGTAACCTATTCAATACATAAGGTTCTCTGTAGCTATTTGAACTCCTGTTCCTTTAATTCAGATAAGTAGCAGTTAGGTATAAAGTTTTTTGAGAAAGGCATATATTAATTGCCGCCCTTCCATCTGCTATTTTTTATGCAAAATACCAAAACATAGATTCAGATAGTAAATATACCTTATTACTTATGGAATTTATATTGCTTTTTCTTATATCATGTCATATATTCATGTAGATATATAGAAAGAATATAAAATATTATATACCATATGTATTTACATAGTCAGTGAGTGAAGTTTAGATCAAGAATTTACCCCCAAAACTCTCAGGTGTTAGAGGTGGGGTTTTAAAGGTGATTGGATCATGGGGCACTGTACTGATTGGTAGACGTATCCACCAGTGAGTTCAGGAGGTGGAGCCTGTTTAGAAGAGGCAGGTCACTGGGAGGGTGACCTGGAAGTGTATATGTCCCACTCTGGCTCTGCCCTTCTCTCATTGCTTCCTGACCACCATGACTTGAACAGCTTTCCTCGGCCAGACTCTTCCACCGTGTCCTTTCTGTCTTAGATTTGGCTGACGGGGAACTGTAACTGTGAGCCGAAATGAATATTTCCTCCTTTAAGTTGTGGCTGTCTGGCATTTGTCTCAGTGATAAGAAAGTTGCTAAAACAGGGGGCCGGTGAGACGGCTCAGCGGCTTAAGCGCCTGCCTTGCAAGCGCGAAGGCCCGAGTTCGACTCCCGGATCCCACATACGAAAAAGGGGCCGGTGATATCGCTCAGCGGCACGGGTGCCTGTTGGCGCGCGAGGTCCTGAGGTCGTCCCCCCGGTACCCACAAAAAAAAAAAAAAAAAAAAAAAAAAAAAGAAAGTTGCTAAAACAGCTCCACTACTGTGTAGTAAAAACTCATATCCATCTAGATCTACTTGCACATTAAGAGATGGATTTGACCAGGTGGTGGCAACTGTAAAACCAGTGGTTGTGAGGAAATGATTGCAGAATCCAGAAGAAGAAATGGAGAGGGGAGAAGCAAAGGAGAGGGAGAGGGAGGAAGAGAAGAAAGGAAGAAAAAGTGGGAGAGTCAGAGAACACGAAAGGAGTCACAGCACTGTATGAGGAGAAAAAGAAAGGAGAAATGTTTAATCAAAGATTGAATTGATGGTATTCTCAGCAATGCTTACAGTGTAAGAAGTATAACGGGGAGGACTGGGGATATAGCTCAGCAGCACAAGTGCCTGCCTGGCAAGTCCAAGGTCCTGAGTTCGATTCTCAGTACAAAAAAAAAAAAAGAAGTATAATGGAAAACCTTACAAAAACATATTAATGAGTACATCTTCTTTTTCAACTTCTTTGTATTATTTCTCTTGATAAAAATGTTTTGCTTCTGAAATATTTGTGCAAATACAAATACTGTATGCAGAGGAGGGAACAATAGTGATCCACTTTTTTAACTTGCAAAATTAATTTCTTCCAGATCATTTCGAAGACTGTTTGAGTTCCACAACTATTGTTTCATAAAAAATAAAAAAGAATAAAATTTTGTGAAAGTAAAACCAAGTCTTGAAGGAGTTGTACAAGACTGGAGAGGTGGATATGGAAATTGATATGTGCCTGTGTGTGTGTGTGTGTGTGTGTAAATCCCCAAAATTTATATGTGATATGATAAAAAATATATAAGCATTTAAATTTTTTAAAATATATTTTACAATTAAAGACACGATGCCATTAGTCCCCTTCAGAGTACTCCTCTTCCCTCCAAAAACACTTGTCCCATCATTTTTGCCACTTTAGTTGTACTGTCATAGCTGATGCCCTGAATCAATTCAAAACCTTAACCTTCCATGGTCATTTTGACTTTGGGGCAAAGCCAGAAGTCCAACAATGTAAGATCCAGTGAATGAGCTAGATGAAGACACACCATAAAGTTTTTGATAGGAATTAAGATAAAGAATTGATCAATGAGGGCCGGTGAGATGGCTCAGCGGCATAAGCGCCTGCCTTGCAAGCGTGACGGCCCGAGTTCGACTCCCAGAACCCACTTTCGAAGAAGGGGCCGGTGATATCGCTCAGCGGCACGGGTGCCTGTTGGCGCGCGAGGTCCTGAGGTCGACCCCCTGGTACCCACAAAAAAAAAAAAAAAAAGAATTGATCAATGAGGTATGATCAACAGATATGGTCAATGTTCCAAATTAAAAAATTTATTACAGTATAGGACACGTTGCCATTAATTATCCTTAAGATACTCCCTTAACTCCAAATAAAATTATTTCATAATTTGGCAAAGTGCCTATTACTGTAGTAATTTTTTAAATAACCATTCGCTGTAGTTTTATGTATAATATATATTAAAGTATTCATATTTACATAAAACTTTAATCCATGGCACTTATAATTTATTAAAATAGAAGGTCTTAACAGCTATTGTACTTTAAAGATTCAGAATAGCATTGAGTATTTTTCAAGCAAAACTTAGAATTTAGAATTTCACATATTCCTTTCTTTCCCAAACTTGTAGCCTTATTATAAAGCAAAATGATTTGTAAATATTAAGATAGAATTGCTTGAAATTTGCCTGAAATTTTTTTAAAAGTTTCTTGTCTTGTTCCAACATTTGAGAGTAGTTATTGGAACTGTTGGTGATTGCTAATTTTGATAAATTGACTGAGTTAACAGAGGCTCAGATACCAGTAGCTGTTTTGACATCATTTCAGGTGCGTCTTTTAGGATGTTTCCAGAGTAATTTAGCACCTGAATCAGTAGACTGAGCAAGTAAGGTCAGCTCTCACCATCATAGGTATACTGCCAACACACTAAAAGATTGGACAGAATAAAATGGTGGTAAAAAAAGGAACTCTCTCTCTCGTTGAGCTCGGACATCCAACTTCTCTTGTCCTTGGACATCAAAGCTCCATGTCCTCACGCCTTCACACTAAAGCTGAAGTATACACGAACTTCCCTGGTTCTTTAACTTTCAGATGTTGTGTAATGGGAGTTATCAGCTTCTATGACAACAATAGCCATTTCTCACACTGTATCTCCTAGAATATATACCTTAGTATATTGTATGCCTATATAAGATATATAAATATATAAATTAATAACACTGAAAAATAATGCAAGCAGAAAAACTTCCTAAGAATTGTTGACTAAAAATTAGAATTTATATTTTCAGGTTTTATCATTTGAATTTGGAGATGGAATAAATGTTGTAACTTTATATGAATAGTACAATTTATAATAAGTTTAAAACAAATGTGGTATCATTTTCAATAAAGGATCTATGAAAGAAAAATACTTGACCTGTGGATTTATTCTCCTCTTTCCATGATTTGCAATTTTTTCAAGAGGAACGTCTTTATCATTAACTTACTCTAAATTGTATTTGCAATTTCCTGAGTGGCTCTCACAGAGATGCTGTATTGCATCAGCTCAAAATAATGTCTTTCCAAAAATATCGCAAATCAACTCATATTTTGTTGATCCATTTGTCGGTAGAAATTTTTTGTTCCACACAGTTAATGTTTCCAGTGATACAAGGCTCAAAATCAACAACTTCGATGTTGCTTAATTCAATGATCCTTTGAGGACATATCTATCTTTGAATTTTTTTATTTCACCCATATTTTATATTATAATGACTAATATTCTATGTAATTTTCCTTCCATTATTGTACTTATATATTTAAAGTTTATAGGTATGTATTTTATTTAGAATGGGCGTTCTTGCTAGAGAGGTTGGCATCATCCAGCCACTGATAATTTTTAGTTACCTTGGCATTATGGTACTTTCTGTGAAACACTACAGTAGTACATATATTCATCTATTCTCCTTTTTGAATGAAGTGCTAAAAGTTTTAACAGCAGTCCCTAAATCAACCCTTCAAAGTCAATTTGAGTTTTCATCCCCACTATTAATATCTCAAAATGATGGAGCTCTGAGATAAAACTTATAGATTATTACATATCAGGATATTTTTCTTCATATTGATATTAGACTCTATTCTGAGAATAAACAAAATGCTGTGGTGAAGTAATTTACTACATATCATCAAGTATAAATTTAATATAAAATTTCAGGCATACTGAACTATTTACTTGAGAATGTACTTCAGGGATATGTGTTTATTGTATGAGCTCATAATTCTACAATGAGAAAAATATGATTAATTTCTCATCTGCAAGGAGTGATCAGGTCTGCAGCAATTTTCCTTTATTCTTACATACTGTTTATTGTTACTATTACTATTATTTGTATAATTGTTGCTAATTTCATTCTAAATAGTTTGATGCAGAAAATCATATCAAAACAGTAATAGCTTTTCTATTGGTTTCATAAATTCATATTGTTATAGGATATGTAAATATATATAAATGATGTGAAATAACATGCTAAAATATATTTATTTCATGCCAATTTTTCCTCACTTTATATATTTTCTCTCTTTTCTTCTGTCTTCTAACCATTGGTGTAACTGCCAACTGTTTTTAATAGTGTGAAATTAAGTCATATTTTCCTTGGTAACTTCTCTGTTTTATGACCTATATATAGATCAATGCATTGCATTATTTTAAGGTTTTAAATCATATTTTATATATCTTTTGCAATTTTTTCATTCAGACTTGTTTCAGAGTGTACTTATGTCCTTCCATGTAGTAATGGTCTGTTTATTTTAGATAATGCTAACACGGTCTTTTTTTTAATTCACCTGCTTGTTGCCATTTAAATGATTATTATAAAAAGTTTTATAAGCAATAGTGAGCATTCATAAATATGCATCTTTATTTATAGATTTGAGAGTAAAATGGCTATTATATGGTATGTACATGTCCAATCTTACTTATTTAACAACATCTTATCTGCTGGTCCAGTACTTTTTTTTTTCTTACTGAATTACATTTCAGTATACATTAAAATAACTTCTGGCTACCTGCACATTTACAATAAATATGATTATGATTTTTTGGAAAGTAACCAGTATCATTATATTTTTCTTCCTGTAGCAGAATTCTGCTGTTTTATTCAAGTAAATTTTAGAAATTTACTTTTTATTTTGAATTGCTTTGCTTAGCAAATGTAAAGTTGTAATTCAGAAAAAGAAGTGTATATTTTATTGGCTATCTCAAACTATAGTTATATATATATATATATATATATATATGCATATGCTATTTAGAATGTATTCATTGGTATAAGTAAGAAAATTAGAGGTTTGGTCCTCTACTATAAAGTTGAGAAAAATTATCAGATACCATATATTTTATTTTCTGATTCTTTTCAAAAACTTCTGAATACATTAAATGTGATTATTACTGAAATATTATATCATCTTTCATTTTATTTCATTTAGTTTTTTAAAAATTCAAAGATGTAGGTCTTAAGTAAATTACTATTTTTATATGAAGAGCCTAAAAGTGTTCTAATCACATTTGAATGCTTGAAAAAAGTGTTTTGAAGCAAATACAAAAAAAAATTGTCATTAATGGGAAACAAAATTTGAATATTGAGTGATATTAACATGGTTCATTATATCAATTTACCCAATCGTATTCTAAAATATTTTATTTTGTATAAAATAGTGATGTGTAGTGTTCAACTAATATGGAAGAATTATTCTGTTTGTTCTGGAAGAAAGTGTCAAATAGTATCAAATGATTATATTAATGTAAGATTTCCTTTTTCCTAGAGTTGAAAAATATATAAAATTACTTTGGTCTGTGTGATTCACTTAAGTTAAAAAATTTAGGCCTGCTTTTTCTCTGTAGCTTAAAATGAAAAAAAGAGTGTATCTATGTATATCTACTAGGAAAGTAATATTTTTCACATTTCTTTTAAAATAATATGTGTGCATACCCATCACTTCTAAAAATGTCTTTCCCCCATAGAAACAAAAGTGTTCTTCCTCTTTTCCTTCTATGAAAAAAAAGAAAATACAAGCAAGTCTATTATCCCAATTATTCCATCTGACTACTGCTTTGTTTCTTGGAATTGCTATTAATTCTTTAATGTCTTTACTATTACTTCAATTTATGATCAACTCCCTGAGTCTCACACACACACACACGAAGTACTGAGACACACACACACATACACACACCTTCTATTTATTTCCACTTTAATTTTCCATTTCCTGATCAGCCTAGCATCACACTTCTGCTGCTTGTAACACTTGATTGAAATTGCTGTCATGTACAGCACTAATGACATCTTCATTGCAAGATCAGTGGACCACAAAATAGATCAATTTGACCTTTCTTCAATAATTACTGTCTTTCACTTTTACACACTCAGCACAATTTTTGTCTTGGCTCCAATGACTCTTTTGTTAATTATTGACACCCTTTTACCTATTTTGATACATTTTTCATATTCACTTATATCTTAAAGGTTGAGGATATGTATCATTGTATCATACTGCTATTAAAATTTATCTTTTCTCCTGCACACTTTCTGTGGTTGTGTTATCTCTTAAAATGGCATATGCTGTTCTCTCAATGCTGGTCTGTCTTAAGTCTGTGTATCTGGACTTCACTCTTTCTTACCAGTGTACCCTTATTTTAAGAAAATTTCCCTGTGCATTTTAGTTTTTAGATGTATTGCTAAATAGCAAACTGTTCTCTGAGTAGCTTACATCAAGAAACATTTTACTACTTATGGTCCTATAACCAGGGCTGAGCCCTGTTGGGCAGTTTGATGGTCTTGCCAGAGTCCACTGCTCTTCATTTAACAAACGAATTAGCTTAGCGTTGGAATAAGTTGGGATTCTGAGATGACTGGGCCTTTCTTTTTCTAGTCTTTTCCATATGGTTAACCATAATACATGTTCTAAGAAAAGAACCTGCAAAAACCTTCAAAATTATACATTTATTTTCCTTCCGATTACTTATAAGATCTATTGATTATACCTTAGAAATGTTGCCCTTTTGCTCAATATCAAAAGACTTTGTTATCTTGGTTTTCAAAAATTCTTACTTGAAAGACTTTATCTAATTCTCCTTCCATTAGGTACAAATGTCACAATATTTATAAAAAAATATAACATCTTTCAATTACTTCTCACCCTTTTTGTTTTTCTTCTTTGAGCAATTTCACAGCTGGGTCTCTAACTCACATAAAAACTCTTAAAATCTCTATTAGGGATCAAGAATATTTATTTTACAATCTTCATGTGATCCATGTAACCCTTAATACTTGAAGACTTCAGTTTTTTATTCTTCCAGGATGTTTTGTCTTTTCATGTACTTTTACTTTTCCTATAATGGATTTAGCCCATTCTGCTGTCAGCTTTAAATGCACTTATATCATTAAATATGTCACTATCAAATGTTGCCTTATTCATAATACTGTATTTTTAGCTTGTACTTCTATATTAGCACTTGTAATATTTTTCATTTAATACAATATCAGCTATATGGTTTTCCTGTAGTTTAAATAATTAAAATTTAGTCATCATATGAGTCCAAAATTTAGTCTCTCACTAATTTAAAGAAATCACACTGAGTTCATGCTATGTCCCTGGCACTGTTCTAGGTATTTGAAGTTTTTGAAGTACAGGGATACATAAGAAAGAGCATAAATTGAAATTGATAAGCCCAATCTTCTTATAGGTGTGATAGGATAATAAGCAAGTAACATGTTCACTGAAAAAGATACCCTCTGATGAAAATAATTACTAGTGTTATGACCAGAATATTGACTAGTATAATGGAGAGAGAAATGGGAAGAGAGGCAATGATTTTATCGTTCAGAGTGGTCAGAGGAGGCTTCTTTGCAAAGAAATCATTTGAGCTGAGACCTTAAAACTATGAAAGATCAGACATGGAAGCTCCCAGGAGTGCCAGAATTAGATTAGCCATTCAGCAATGTTGTCCACTGGGAGCACATAGTCTTAACCAGTTGAATTGATAAACTACAGAAATCTGGACAATTTATATAGAAAAACAATGTAGACATTCTATTAATAGCTTTCTTGCAATTAAACCAACAGTCAGACATCAATATAAATGTCGGTATTATACGGAAATAAATTTTTCTGCTAGAGTAGTTTGGTAATAGATTTAATTACAATTGTAATTGTCTCTTGAATTAGCAAATCTTAGCTGCCATAAAGAAATATTAGAAGTATAAATTTGTCACATATGCACTATTTTGTATTACTTTAAAAAGATATATCTCACATAAAATATTCAACAAGTTGCATAATATTAGAAACAAATGAATAAAAGAAATAAAGGATCTTTGAGATTTAACTTTAAAATAAATGCTAATAATCTCTCTTCACTTTAATCAAAATTGTTCATGCTGTTTTTTTCTCCTTGATTGTCTATGGATTACAAAAATCTAAAGTTTTCCAATCATGATTTACTATAGATTGTTTATATTTTTAAAAAGAAGCAAAGTTTACAAGCACTGCTTAAAACAAATTATTTTCTAATACTATGAAAGGAGTTAAAATTATTGAATCAATAAGTCACATAGTTCTTGAGTCTGTTTTTCATATTTTTGGAGGAATAAATTTTGCTTTATTTTATACACAGAGTCAAATTTTAATAGTTTCTGCTCTGTGAACCATTTTTGATAAGTACAGCACCATGTCAGTTCCATACCTCATATTATGTTTTGCTACATTGCACACACAATGAATATCATTTGTCCTGAGATGCTTGATCTAGTAACACTCTCATTTTGTTACACATTAGTGAATAAGTAATTCACTTTTGTAGCTTAGTTCATCCATTCTTGTTCATTTCCTTTACAATTGAAATGTGTATCAGATACTATTGTATATTCTCTGCTTAAGCATATTTTTCAAAAAGGTGTTGACTTTTATGTTCTATATTTTAAAAAACCCAGTTGGGGAAAAACATATAAATTTTTTAAACAATGTTACTCTATTTGATGTAATTTTATCTCCCAACCAATGATAGGCTGTATTTGTATATTTGGAACCTGTGAATATTTTTTTATTTGTAAAAAAGAAAATGATTGAGAACAGAAAGAAAAAGAGAACTACAAAAAAAATAATAATAACTGGAGGAAACACATTGAAGAAGGAAGTGCAAAGTGCAATAGTATAACTATGTACCAGGCATGAAATGGCAAGGATTTTCAGCAGGCCCAGAGCTAGAGGAGAGGCATGGAATGCACTTTTCCTCAGAGTTTAGAGAGGGAGCACATTCATCTTGAGCCACCTGAAGAGTTAAATAATATATATTTGTTGTTTTAAGCCACTTAATTTCCAGTGATTTGTTAATGTAGCCCCAAGAACCTAATACAGTATGGTTTGCCATACATAAATGTAATACTGGATTACTATTTTTGGTTCATCATTTTTTATAACAATTCACTAAAACTAATATTTGGTCCCTTTGACAAAATATAATTTGGAAAATCTGTATATAAGGAGCACTGTCTTAAATTCAGTTAAAAGGTCACATATTAAGCAGAATTTTATATGGTCACTCTAATGTTAATGAAATATTTCATCTATTTCTACACACAAGGACAAAAAATGAGAGAAAATATGAAAACAAATATATTTTATGAATTTTAAAGAGCAGCAAGATAAGCATCACCAACTTAGCAGAATCAAGAAGTTGTTTTCTAATCCAGCAATGAGCAACACTGGAAAGCAGCCTGGGTCTCACAGTAGAATGAACCATCAAACAGAAATTTGATAAGAAGTCTGTTTACAATTCTGATAGAATAACTCCTCTGCCATTCTCAAGTCCTTTCCATTCCTCTGGAGGATGAGGTAAATATTTCTTCCCTCAAATGCATATATAATTGCTTATAAAGAAATACAGGTTAATTCTCTGAAACAGAAAGAAGTTCTCATTATTAGAGATATTTGAGCCTGGCAGAAGTAGCAGTTATTCTAATATGACAAAATTTGAGGTAAAATATGTTTATTAAATGCGGGACACATTTATTAATGTGCCGGGGTGGGTCATGGGGCCAAGACATCAGAGATCCACATCTGATCCCTGGTCTCTTCCTCTCTGGCACTGTTACATTGCTGTTTCCTGGCTGCCATAAACTGAGTATCTTTGTTCCATAATGCCCTTCTGTCATTATGTTTTACTTTTCAAACCACATGATCATGGACTGAATCCCCTGAAATTGTTAGCCAATTTAAACCTCTTTAAATTATAGATATCAGGTATTATGTCTAAACAACAAGAAAGCTAACTAACAACAAACTTTAGTAGACAGTAAGTATATTTTTGTTAGATCATTTTTATTTCTATTCTGATAACATTTTCCAAATTATTTATTAGTTAAAAATATGCAGTAGAGAATGATATATACAGAGTACATAAAAAAATGTATACACACTTGAGCAGTTATCCATATGAATAAATGTCTGAAAGCTAATGGCCACTAGTTTGAATATCTCTTGTAATTGTAGGAGCCAAAGTTAACACTAACTTGTATCAATCCCATGATGTCTTAAGAAATTTAGTATTAAAACATTAATATGAGTATTTCTTTTCCTGATGAATACATTTTGGCAGCCTCTCTCTCTCTCTCTCTCTCTCTCTTTCTCTCTCTGTCTCCGTTAGCTAAATCTTGGAAACAACACATATGTCCATCAACAGATAAATGGTTAAAGAAAATGTGGTGTTATATACAGTGGAGTACTACTCTGCCATAAGAAAGGATAAACTTGAGTCATTTTAGGTAAATGGATGCATCTCAAGATCACAATTTTAAGTGAAATAAAGCAGACACACAATGTAAATACCATATTGTTTATCTTGTGTGAGAAACCCAATGGTTCAATGAGGAGCAAAATGGAGGATAGATATTGGGTTGTAGAAGAAGCATGTTAAAATGGGAAGGGGAACAAGGGAAAAAGAAGGGGGAAGGGAGAGAAAAGAAAAGGAATTTTTAAAAAGACAAAATGGAAGGGATAAAATGGAAGCAAAGATTTTGTAAATGGAGAGGGGAAGATGGTTGAACGATGAGGAAGGGAATGGGAAAAAAAGACATACTAAGACATATTATGTATAGATACAAATTTCCTATGATGAATGTGAGCATTATGTATGGGAAATATATATTAATAAAAATAGATAAATATTTTAAAAATTAAATGAAAAAGAAAGGACAAAATCTCTATTCAGTTATAGTTCTAGCCACTCTTTTCAGTTATGCCGTAAAATTACATCTTTGTACACAATATTTGTTCATAGTATTTTAGTTTCAAATCTTTTAGAAAAAAGCAAAGTTAAAAATGATTGTTATAAAAATGATAGACTTATATTGTATACAATGTCCATTCATTTGCCTTTACTGAAATATTTATTATTATATCCTTGAGACACTGTCTACTTTTCATTTTAATCTTTGGGACATTTAAGATTTCACACTGGGCAAATATGGAAAGTTCAGCTGCCTTTGCTTTTGTTTACTTGAAAATACTTTATTGTTTCTATCACTTTTAAAGGATTCTTTATGCACATAAGATTCTTGGTTGACTTCATTTTTTAGCACCTTGTATGTCAAGCCACTGTTTCTGGTCTCTGACATTTCTGATTAGATATCTCTCAATTATATTATTGAGCATCCCTTTTAAATGATAAATTATTTATTTGTGGGTATTGTTAAGATTCTTTATTCTGTTTGTCTTTCATGATTTGATTAAAATATACTTTGTGTGTTTCTTTGAGTTTATCATATTTAACTGTGTTGATTTTCTTGGATATATATGTTTATGTCTTTCATTATATTTTGGTAATTTTTTATTAACTTTGTAATTAATCTCTCTGCTCCTTTTTTCTCACTCTGCTTCTGGAATACTCAGAATGCATATGTTGGTATCCTTGATGGATTTTTCAATGTGTTACTTCTTTCTTTTTTACCATGGCTTTTTTCTTTCTGTTACTCAAACAATAATTTCAACTCTCCATTGTTATGTAAGCTGACATTTTCTTCTTCTTGTTCAAATGTATTATAAATCCATCCAACAAAATTTTCATTAAAGTTATTGTAATTTTCGGATCCAATGTAAGTACTGCAATAAATAAGCTTAGTATCTGTGAAACAATATTTGAATTATAAACAATTTTAAGTATGATTCTTTTGTATGTTTCATAGGAAAAAAATTGTTTTGCCACATACACACACACACAAAACACTGAACATCATAAAAATGTAGTTTATGTCACTGTCATTTTAGTTTGGAAAATTACCTATGAGTTTGTCACATGTCATAGGTAAGAAACAAGTGCACAGAGTGGGTTTTTGTTAAATACTAGTGTCTTCCTTCTCTCACACAGACAGCACAAAAATCCCACTGAAGAAAATAATAGGAAATAAGTAATAATTTCTAGGTAGTTAATACTTAACTAAATTTTTAATCCACTCTACTGGAATTTCCCTAGTAGTGCTATTGTGAAATAGGTTTACAATATATCAGATTAGAAAAAAAAAAGAAAATTATTCCCTTAACCTAAGAAAAGTATTTGTTAAAAATATAGTTTGTATTATTATCCACAGTATGACATAATTATGCATGGATTTTATTGGATATGAACATATTATGACCAGATAATATGAGTGATAAGTCTCACTCTTCATAGGCCTCCTAAAATAATTTTTTTTAAGATCATAGATAAATCAGGTGTATATTTCCACTTCTCAAGTGTTTGGCATTTAAAGAAATATGATAATTAATTTCAAAATAAAAGTTTGAAAATTATGGTTCTAATCTACATTTTTGAAGTGTTCTGTTTCATGGAGTTATTATAGAAAATATTGTTACTTCAAACCCTTCTCAAGTGATTTTTCTTCCTGCTTAAATTTTGCATCCAAAGTCCTGAAAGTATATGAAGCATCAATTTGTGCATTATCAGTCTTCCAAAGCAGTATATATATAATTGTTTTCATTTGCTACAGATTTTATAAGAATATCACCAATTGAAAACAACAGAAATTAATTGTATCACAAATCTGAAGAGAGAAAATTCTGAAATAATGATGTTAGCAGAGTTGGTTATTTCTTAGGTCATTTGATTTTTACAAATCAAATACAATTTTTAAATATAAGGTTTATGTGATAAGCTCTCTTCACTTTTATCTGTATCTCTGTTCAAAGTCAATGATTGAAATTCTTTAGTTTCCATTTACTCTTTCTGGACCATTTCTTCTGAAAGCAAGACTTCCACCAAAGGAATGCCATCTAATTCCCACCAGTGAAATGGTTTCATGCTTTTTCTTTTTGTCTCAGACAAATAATGTACCTTTCTTCAAATTTTTATATTCTTGTAGGAATAATATCATAGAATTTCCTATACTAAAACATCTTCTTTCAAGGAAATTTCTTTAATTGCTGCAAACCTTATTTTCACAAGATTTGCCAAGAGTTATTTTGCAAAAGATCCTAATATAGAACATAGAACATGTATAATCAGATATAATTTTGTTAGAATCATTCAACATTATCAAAACTATAGTCAGGCTCCCCAACTCACCTTTCATGTATTTTTTTTTTTTTTTTTGTGGGTACCGGGGGGTCGACCTCAGGACCTCATGCGCTAGCAGGCGCCCATGCCACTGAGCGATATCACCGGCCCCTTTTTTGTATGTGGGTTCCGGGAGTCAAACTCGGGCCCTTGCGCTTGCTGGGCAGGCGCTTAAGCCGCTGAGCCATCTCACCGGCCCCTTTCATGTATTTTTTAGGCATCAAATTTACATCCTAACAATTTCATATCTGTGCTTCCAATAAGTGAGCACCAACACTGAAAGAAATTTTTTCATAGGTCAACATTTTGTACATGGAAGAAAGTCATTAAAAAGTGGAAATATTCTGATATTTCATTTACTGAATTTGTACAATTCCATTACTCAACTGAAGCATCAACATTTGTTAAAGCTTTGTTTCCCAATGTATTTGTGTTACTTGTGCTTCATTTGCAACTAGATCATTTATTGTATTATTTCCTCTCAAATTTTGTGTCTTGGAATTTGCCGATTATCTTACAACAACCAAAAATTAATATGGAAGAACTAAAATGCATTAAGTTATCCTTAATGTGATCAAGTAAAAGATGTTTCAAATTTCTCAGACCAGTAAGTAGCTGTTACTCACACAATGGTTTATTGATTTGTGCCTGACTAAAATTATAATTATTAAACTTTTTTTTAGTTCCAGCCACAAAAATGCAAGATTCCAGCCATATAAGAGATATATCAATATGCCATGCAGCTAAATATCATGTTTCAATTCATAACATTTTTGTAATACTCATTTTTTCTTTTAAATAAAAGAAATAATATGCACCTATTACTGTTTAGAAAGGTAGCACTGGATTTCATGATAAGATTTGGAAGTGGTTGTTCAATGAGTTTCTCAAAATCTCTAGTACACATCAACTGCTTTGTTAAAAAATACTCTTTGGATTGGGCAAGGTGGGGCAAGCCTATAGACCCAGCACTTGGGAGGCTGAGGCAGGAGGACTGCCACAATTTTGAGGCCAGCCACATAGTGAGTTCAAGGCAAGCCTGAAGTACATAGCAAGACCCTGTCTCAAAACACATCAATAAAAAAAAAAAAACACTTCTCTACTGGATAAACCAAATCTTCTGTATTTCCATAAGTGAGAAACCTGGGAATTCCACCATCATCTTGCTCAGTACAAACTCCTGGGTTTTGCAAATATCTGATAATATACTGATATTACTCAGAAATTATAAGACCCACCAACATTATAAAGAGTAAGAAAATCTTCACACAAAATCTTTGAAACCTCAGAGATGCACAAGAGTTGTTAAGTGAATAAAGGAAGATTATTTTGGGCAGAGTTAAAGTATATCTAAAAGTCTTCAAATAAAAAAATAAAAATAGTATTTCCAGAACAATTTATGATTTTAAGTATAATTGATGAATTGAATATAGAAGCCTGTTCTGTAGTGAGGCTGGAGAAGAAAAGAATTGAGTACTTGTTGGTATGTTTATGGATTTTTAATTTACCACTCTTGATATATGGAACTATTGAAGTAATTTCACATATTGTGTTCTTTCAGGATTTAAAGGCATCATCCTGCTTTCATTTTGATGAATGACATAGATAGAGACAATGATAAGAAAACCCAACATTTGAGTTTTATCATTCAGTCAAATCAAACAAACAAACAAAAAAAAAAAACAGTGCTGGCCTAAACTAAGGAAATATGTGTGATTATGGAGAAAGTAAAAGCCAAGAAGATGAGAAAGAATATCAAGAACACTTAAGTTTCTATACTGGCTAATTTTGGGGATTGTTTCTCATTTCTACTCATAGTTTTTAATTTGTGGAAGTGACTGAGCATTGATATCAAGAGAATGGTGCCTTTGAAAAGAGAGTTTTGAAATTTACATTTCCTGAGAGAGGGGGCATGGCATACCATGCAGTGTTGCATGGGAAAGAACCAGTACTTGGTCGGGGTAGAAGCAGGAAAGAGGAGAAAACTAAGCCAGAGCCTTAAGTGATGTTTCTATGAGAAACAAATGTGCTGACAAAACAAGAGCAATGGGCACTCAATGAATGGCTACACATTTTTAGCTAATTTAGATCCTTTCTAATTTTAATAATTTCATATTTAGCATTTTAGGCAGATCTATGAATAATCTCTATCTCTTCCATTCTCTGTCTCTCTCTCTCTCTCTATATATATATATATAATATGTATATATTTCATTCTAATTTAGAAGTTTTCATTTGTTTTTAAGTAAGAAAAATCTAATAAACTAAGACTTCTGACAACATTCAGAAAAACCATTGTTACACTTACAATAAAAGTGTTGCAAATATAATCTTAGGAAAAATGAATGGGGTTCTTGTCACTAAGACACAAAAATAGGCCTCTTTCAAATTTATCAGAAAACTCAGTCTATTTATCTTATTCATAAGCTATGTGCTGTGATCAAAATATGGTGATTGTTTAATTTTCTTTTTTAAATTACACTAAAAGATACCTTACCATTAACATTTCCCCTTAATTTGGACAAACTAACCCCATCTTTTTTTCTACTTTCTGAAGCTGTTCCAGAAATCCTCTTTTATAAGTGTCTTCATGAGATGTGATCAAATATACCTTGAATGCTGCTATTGTCATCCAATGGACAGACAGGCTCCTAAAAACATTAGGGCATGACTTCTCTATTGTGCTCCAGGTCTGGTCCTCTGCAACTTCTGGCTCTTCACCAAAGTAAAAATGACAATAAGTGTTTTGAATTGAGTCAAGACATCAAAGCAGTCATGACAGAATGAGTAAAGAAACTCTTGAAAGACTTGTAGAACTGTTTCAGAAAGAGTCAAGAATCATGGGATCAGTGGGTTCAAAGCAAGGGGAAGTATTTTGAGGGGGATTAATGGCAATGTATGTTTTATTATAATACTTTTTAAAAACATCCACTTCATCTTTCAGTCACACATCATTTAATGTATTAAAATATTCAAATTAATGTTTAAAATAACATTAAGGTATAGTTCAAATACATTGTATTTGGAATTTTTAAAACAATATCACTAGCTGTATGTAGTTCAGTCTGTCCTCTAGAGGTCTCAGATACAGCTGAAAATTTAAAGCATAAAGTTTTGCATGAACTCATGCATTTTTCTGCATTATCTCTTCCCTGTAAGGTAAATAAATTCAAGTGATTTTACATCATCTGTTAGAATTTTGAGTGAAACAATTTGATTTAGTTTTCCTTGCAGTTCCTTTGTAGAGTTATCATAGTGCTTGAAAAATGAATGGGAATAAAATAATGATTGTTAGAAGTCTGAAAGAGAAGATTGAAAGGAATAATAGGGAAAGCTAGTTTGAAAGGTTGACTGGAAGTGAGATGTGAAATTAATGTGATGTAGAAAACTTTAGCTTAATGAAATCCAGATACATATTTTTATATTCTTGCTCCTATAAGTTTTTTTGTTTTGTTTTGTTTTTGTTTTAAATGAAATTCACTATATTGAAACTGCCTGTTAAAAGAAATGATAGAAAAAATTAATGATTTAAGATTTGGGAGAGTATAAGGATTAAAAATGTGGTGGAATGTACCTATGATTATATGATTTATAATACAAGTAGAGAGTAGTGAGTTTATCTTTTGATAGGAGGAGAAAATTTTGTGACAGATAAAGGATAAAACACATATTAATAAATGTTTATATATGTAAAGTGCAAGTGTTCCATTAACTCACATAATCAAGATACAATTCCTGAACTGATTCTTGGTTTTGCTTTGGAAGGGTCATCAGAGGATAGTGTAGAAAATAGGAAATAGTACTAGGACTAAATATGAAGATGTAGACTGTTACTGTATATGTAATTTAATTACTTGGTAGTATCATTTCCCAAAAATGGAATGCCAATCATGGATGTATAATTTATAACCATGAACTTACATTTACAGTCTTACCACTGACATACTCAGTTGTATTTGCTGGGAAAATGCTGTACACTTTGTCTGAGGCTGGGGCTTGCTCTCAGAGTATGTGAAAATGAAATTGGACTTGGATAGGTGAATATATTTACAAGTAAATGATTTTAATGTTGGGTGAATGGCTGATTCATAAATCAATTAGGAATAAGAAACCAGGTAGGTTGAAAGAAGACAACTTTTCCTTTTCTAATGGTCTAAGAGATATGAAGTTGAAATTTCCAGCCCTCTACTTAAGTAGTTATTTGTCATGGTCATCCTGAAGCTATCTGGAAGGACTATGAGGAATGCTAGTCTTATAACTCAGAAAATCCAGGGGTTTTCAGCTATTGAGCAGGAAAGGGGACCAAAGAAAATTATATTTTCATTGAAAGAAGCAGATTTTTTTTGTGTGTTTGTATTCAAAATGTCAGTCATGTGCTGGTGAGATGGCTCAGCGGCATAAGCACCTGCCTGGCAAGTGTGAGGACCTGAGTTCAACTCCTGGTACCCACATACAAAAAAAGTGCCAGTGATATCACCCAGCAGCACGGGCTCCTGCTGGCACGCTGGGTCCTGAGGTTGACCCCCAGTACCCACAAAAGAAAAAAAAATCAGTCATAAGTAAAATTTTTGGTGATGGATATAATTTATTTTATACAACCCAGAAATATAGTACTATTGCATATATTATCATTCTTCCATTTTAGATGAATTATGTGATGTGAACTAAGTAACAGCAATGGTTAATTTTTTTATGAAAAAGTAAGCCATGCTTATTGAGCACCGGTTGAATCAATAAGTAGTTATTGACTCATAAACTATTTAATAAATGCTAATAAGTGTAGGAAATTGAGAGCCAAACATATAAAATTAATATTTGGTAAACATGGGTTTTACTTATTTCTGACCCCAGAGTGCATAATTTCCATTAGTTTCCTAAACTGAAACACCATGAGACTACTAATGACATTTTTTTCACAAAATAGTTTTTAGGTGAAATTACCACTTTATTTTTTTAAGGTTCTCTATTTCTTCCTTTTTCTTATTAGTACATATTAACAGTAGATGCATTTCACATTCATTTTGGGGAGTGGGTATATGTTCATAATGCAGCTTGCTTCCATTTTTTTATCCTCTTCCCCATCCCTTCTCTCTCCCTCTGTCTTCCTCCCATTCCCCATTCCTTATTTTTGTTCTTAATGATATTATTCATCTTAGCTCATTTTTATGGCATAAAATGTTTACATTCATTGAGGTTGTCAAGTTCCTGTGCATGTTATTTTTAATACGTTCTACAGTTTTTGCATATGTGGCTCCAATCCATTGTCACATGTAATCATCAACTTTGACCTTAACTCATGTACACATTTCAGACAGAACATCCCATCCCCATGTCTGCTTCCTCCATACATCATTAGCTTCAATTTCATCATTCTTGTTTTTTTTTTTTTTTTTTTGTGGGTACCGGGGGGTCGACCTCAGGACCTCGTGCGCCAACAGGCACCCGTGCCACTGAGTGATATCAACGGCCCCTTTTTCGTATGTGGGATCCGGGAGTCGAACTCGGGCCCTTGCGCTTGCAAGGCAGGCGCTTACGCTGCTGAGCCATCTCACCGGCCTCATCATTCTTGTTAACAATATCTTATGACAAAATTAATTATATCAAGACTGGTAACTCAAATGTATTTGGTGTGTGGGTGGGTAGCAAGAACTTAAGATATGAAAATTTAATTTTAGAAATAAAAGAGAAATATTCATTCCTATTGCTACCATTTGTCATATTTTCTCACATCTTTATGATAGTTTGTGGTATTTAAAATATCTTTGTTTTTAAATTGAATTTAAATTGAATTTATTGCAATAAACAGTAGATGTTTGGCCTATAGAATTTGACTTTTATACATAATCTTTTCTTCACAGAATCATGAAGAATTTTTAGAGTTTTCTCTAGAGACTGTTTCCCATAATGTCTCATTATGACACAGTAGAATAAATTCTGGTGTGTCTTGGTAAGAAAAGTTTCCTTCATAGTTTCTTCTACAATGACTTGCATCACTCTAAAATTGCAGCCAGGGAGCTGTTCTGTAGTGACTGATTCACTAACCTTGCCAACAAATTGTATATTAAGATAATTGAACAAGGATTGATGATGCCAAATTTGTGTATCTGCACTTGTAACCTTTTAGCTGTATGTTCTACTTTAAGTCATATAAACCTCATAAAAATCCACAGGATGTGGATTATGAAATTTGCATTATGAAAGTTGCATTATGAAAATAAAATACAACTAGACAGTGGCTTTTCACAGAAAGCTTTCTTTTTCAGACATGAGAGAAAATATTGGCCATAGAACTCCAATGTGCTGTTTACATCTTCCCCTAAGATAAAACATTTTACATATTCCTGTTATTGCCCTTGCCTTTTCAATGCCAGATTCATAACCCCAATGTAACTTAAAAACTGGCTCTACACATGCCGAAGATTAAAACTAGACCCATATCTTTCACCATGCACTAAACTAAATTCAAAATGGATCAGAGATCTAAATATTAAAACAGAAACATTAAATCTGCTGGAAGGTAGGATAGGTAAAACCCTTGGAGACATTGGTGTAGGCAAAGACTTTATGAATAAAAACTCAACCGCATGGGAACTATCCCAAAGAATCAATAACTGGGATCTCATCTTATTAAAAAGCTTTTGCACAGCAAGAGAAACCACCAACAGAGTGAAGAGACAACCCACAATGTGGGAAAAAATGTTTGCCAGCTGTTCCTCAGACAAAGGATTACTATCGAGAACATATAAAGAACTCAAAAAAATCAGACCTCCCAAATTTAAAGACCCACTCCAAAAATGGGCATCTGAGATGAATACACATTTCTCAGATGAAGAAATACTAATGGCAAACAAATATACAAAAAAATGTGCAACATCACTAGTCATTCGAGAGATGCAAATTAAAACAACACTGAGATACCATCTCACCCCAGAAAGAATGGCTACTATTAAGAAATCAACTAATAACAAATGCTGGAGGGGCTGTGGGGAAAAAGGAACCCTTCTTCACTGTTGGTGGGAGTGTCGACTGGTACAGCCACTGTGGAAGTCAGTGTGGAGATTCCTCAAAAAGCTAGGGTTGGAGGTCCCATTTGACCCAGCTATTCCCCTTCTGGGCATCTTCCCAGAAGAATTAAAAACATCATACCACAGCGATATATGTGCACCCATGTTTATAGCAGCACAATTTGTAATAGCCAGATCTTGGAAACAACCCAAATGCCCATCAACTGAGGAATGGATAAGAAAGATGTGGTATTTTTATACAATGGAGTACTATTCAGCCATTAAGAAGGATAAACTGGAGACTTTTATAGGTAAATGGATGCAACTCGAGAAAATACTCATAAGTGAAATAAACCAGAAGCACATGTGTAAGCATCGTATTGTCTCTCTAGTATGAGAAACTGAAAGAGTAAATAAGATCCAAAATGTACAATAGACATGGTGAATCAAAAAGAAACTGGTCAAAAGGAAAGAGAGACTGGAATAAGGAAAAGAAAGAAGGGAAAGGGAAAAAAAAATTGTATATATATATATAAGATGGTTAAGATAGATACACTACAATTTTTACTTAGTTCATTGAAGAGTAAGGTTTGTGCCAATAATGTTTGGATAATTAAATGCTAATGTCTGGTGTCCTGAATAACTAACTTAAAGATAGTAATACGCAATGTATTAACCATTCTTACCCTCCTATTATGTTGTTTTGAAAATTTGTTCTTCTTTTGATTTGTTTTGTTTTTTCTTCTCTTTAAAATAAAAAAAAAAAAAATAACATGAATTGATGAATACATAGGGAAATTAATAGATATATGATAAACCAAGAATAGTTAAATTTGAATGGTGGAGTCTATGGTAGGTGTACAATGTTCTTTATAAAATTCTTTCAACTTGCTATATGTTTGTAAATTTTCATAATAAAATGTTTGAAAAAAGAAAAAAAAAAAAAAAAAAAAGAAAAAAAAATTGTGCTGTTCTCAGCCTCTCAAATTATCAGATGATTCTTGATGAGAAGTTATACCTCATGGAATCTTGCTTTGAATATTTTTTTGTATTTTTTAGCCCCAGAGAGCATGACTATCATACTTGTCCTGGGTCAGTATCACCTTACTAGATCATGGCTGAGAGATAGATTATGACAAGAATAATGTCAAGATGTGATACTCTCCTTAATAAACTATTTAACAGACAATCTCACAGCCAGAAATACTGCAACAGTGATTTAATATTCTATAGGTGAGACAGATTTTAGACCATAACGAATGATCAATAACTTCTAGGAATTTATGGCTATAGTTGAAATGCAAAATATTTACAAAGAGATATGATTTTTTTCTAGAAATATTTACTTTTTATAAAATTAGTTTTTTATAATTCTCAAAAAACAAATACCCACAGATACAGCAGTAACAATGTAAAATAATTTCCATCATAAAAATTGTATAATCAAGCCTTTGAAACTACATTTTAAAAATGATTTACACAAACCAACCATGTATTTAATTAAAAACAAATAAGTAAATAGGTATCTCAGCCATTTCTTTGTCCAGCATGACAACCACTTACTGTGAAGATATACATAACATCAAATATGCAGAAGAGTTAGCATATATTATCATATTAAGAAGTAATGTAATCATCACTACTAATCAACGTTTATTGAAAGTTTCATACACACATAATATATAGAAAGCAATATATAGAAAGTTAGTAATGCTTTCACATAAAGAAGGATAAGATTGAGACATTTATAGGAAAATGTGTTCACCTTGAGGCTATAATGTTAAGTGAAGTAACTCAGACACAAAAGTTTAAATTACACATGGCTTCTTTTATATGAAATATTTAACATATATATACATATATATATTTATTTATTTTAAAAAGGACACATAATTGGGAAAACAGAGACAAAAATTTTATTGTAACCCAGCGTGGAGATGTATCTAAAAGTGCATCTTGACAGTACAGTTGTCTTTTATGTTTTATATGTTTTTGGCCTAATAGTCTGGTTTGAAATCTATATATGTGATAATTAACTTTAAAAGGTCTTATAAAATAAATAAAACGATGAGAAAAGAAAAGAAGGAAACAAAGCTTTGTAAATGAAGGGAAGAGGGGTTGAAGAGCAGGTAGGGAAATGGGAAGAAATAGAGTCAAGTTACATCATGTACAGGTACAAATTCCCTATGATGAATGTGAGCATTACGTATACCTAAAATGTACCAATAAACTAAATTAACAAAAAATTTAGAAAACAAAATAAATAAATGTATCTGATGCTAGAAAAATAAAATTGGATGGAGGGTAGGGGAAAAAACTATTGAAATGTGTTATGTACATGTAAATATTTACCAAAATTTGAGTCATTGCAATCCAAATAGCCTTCTTCTTTTTCTGGTCATTTCTAACAGCATGTCTCAGAAAAAATGTCAGAATCCTCTTTCATACCCATCCAACATTCCGTAATAGCTCAGTCTATAATGATGACTTAAAATTTGACAAAATAATCCACTTAGTAAAAATTTTAAGTTTTCAGGGAGTAAATTAAATTTATAAGAATTGAGATGTTAAGTATCACTCAGAAAGTGGTGTCATATATCTGTTAATAATGGAACCACCTGGTTCAAACTTAGTGGAACGTTCCCATGAAATCATATTGGTTAGAATTTTTTTAATGTTTGTGCTTTCATAAAACACTTCTATTTGTTTTTGTAATTCCAGCACATAATGTTTTCTTTTTTTACTTTTTTAAATGTGTACTTGTGTGTGCATATGTGCTAGGGATTGAAAACTATGCCACATCTGTGCTAAGCACACATTCTACCACTAAGCTATAATTCCACCTTCTATCATGTTTCCCTGTAATTCTCTGTAGTGCCAGGTGTATTTCCAATATATTTATTTTCTTGAACCAACCAGAGTACATTTGTGTTGTTTGCAACTTGTATTTCACTGATTTGTTCAGTACAAAGAAAATACTCAAGAAGGAAGAGTAAGTATTCAGAGAAAAATGAAAAATATTTGACAAATTTAAGAATTAACACAAATTCTTTTATGTTTTATAAAATATTAAAAGTGGTTAAATTGGGTTAGATGTCTTTAAGTTAATACTTCCATATTTTTATGGTTTAGATCTAAAATATCACCATAAAGTTCCACTTATTCAAAGATGGGCTTTTGGTAAGTATTTGATCATGGGAGCACTACACTCATCAGTGGATTATCTTTCAGTATGAGAAATATTTTTTCCATTATAAACACTGATAAGGTCATAGTGAATGTCATGTCAGCAGGAGGACATCGATTGAATGAGAACAGACTCTGGGAAGTATAAAATGAAAAAGTGTGTTCCTATTCCAGTTCTCTCTCTCTCTCTCCTTCTCTCTCTCTCCCTCTCCTTCTCTCTTCCTGCTTCCTGATTTCCATGTATTGAGCAGCTTTCTTCCAGGATGCGTTTCCACTGCACTGTTTTTCTACCTTTGAATCAGTCATCTGTACTGAACCCTCTGAAACCATGAATACTTTCTTCCTTAAATTCAGGATATAATGAACTCTGTTGCAGTGATGAAAAGGTGAGTAATATACAAGGTGTGTTAAATTATGCCAAAAGATCTATCTGTATATGTATGTGTGTACACAGGAAAAGTTTAAAGAAACATGCAAAATAGGTTTCATTAAAAGTAAAAAAAGAAGAGAAATTTCCCATTGATTTTTTAGGTTCATAATGCTAAGGATCTTTCCTGTTATAGTCATTTTCCATACGTTATATTCTTATCACCTATAACTCATAATTATTCATTATGTGCTTTTAAATGTACTAGTCTACTGGCAAAACCAAACATAAAACTAGTGCTTATAGTTTTAATGTCAGAGAAAGTAGAATTAAGTGCAAAATTTATTCAATTAAACAAATTTTATCATTTTATAGTAATAAAAATTATAACCAGTAGTTTAACATCATGACTTTTATCTGTAAATCATACTACTACAAATACAGACTTTTTTTTTAATGACCAAGTTATTTTATTGAAATCAGGTTGTTAAATGACCTGGTTGCTAAAGGAAGTATAATATATAGTATGTACACTACACTATTCAGAACAAAGAAATTTTGAAAAGAAACTCCAACTTGAAGACTTTGCTTTTATTTGTATAACTCTTATATGCAGTACTGTAATGTATAACAGAACATAAAACTACAGTATTATACCAAACAGTACAATCAGCAAAAATTACAGTACTGTATAAAAAAATGTACACAAAAGACATTGAGGCTTTATAAACAAAATGTACAGATCTGCACAAAAAAAGATAGGTCATTAAATCCAAGTGGTAGGCTGTAAGTCTGAATAGCATGCCTCAGTCGTAAGTCCATTCAGTTGTTAAACAGGTGGGTTATTAAACAAGAAATATCTATGCCAGTTGTGCTGGTGCACTCCTGTAATCCCAGCACTCAGTAGTCTGAGGCAGAAGGATTACTTCAAGTTTGAGGCCAGCCTGGTCTACAAAGTGAGTTCAAGTCCAGTCTGAACTGCATAGCAAAACCCTGTCTCAAAAGGATAAAAAAAAGAAATATCTGTACACAAAAGAACTGCTATAAATGTGTTTCTGTAGAGAATAATTGATTTTTATAAATTTCCACAAAGATAATTTATTTTTATAAATATGAAGCAAGATTATTCAATGCTAATATTATTATTCCTAAGATTGATGATATAATTGAATATGTAATTGATTAAAATACCTTATAAACATTTTATATGTTTTGGAATATCGAGATTTCTATATAAAATAGAAGAAAATCTAAAAATATCAAGCTAACTATAATAGACAATGAATTTTAATAATCAAGGGGACATGTCTCTGAACCCCATTTAATATGGCAGGGAAAGCCTGGGTATGCAAGAGGAGTGATAGAAACCTGATGTTGAGAATATACAGATAATGTCCCTTTCAAAAAAGCAAGTCCCATTCTTAGTGAGAAAATACTGATAACTGCTAAATACATTAGTCAGGTTTGCATTTGTATAAATAGGCAACTTATAAAAAATAAGTTCATTTGTCTCACAATTTTGTAGGTTCCAGGGCACGGTGCTGACATCCATTCCTATCATTTCGCTTCTGGTGCTCATCTGGTTTCCCATGTTTCTCAGCTATTTTTTTTTTCTTTTCTGGTTCTTTTTGTTCCAATTCTCACAGTAAATTTGGCTAATGGAGCCAGTAATACCCATGCAATTAAATGAATGCTGTGTGCTTTAGAATTTTCTCTGCCTCATACACTAATATTTTATCTTTTAATTTAGCCTCAAAGTCTCATGGCACTGACAAAAGGAAGCCAAAATTTTTGCCATAATGTAACATAAATGGCCTCTAGTTCAATTCTTCATTATTTGAATCCTCCTTTTCATAATTTACATTCCTACTAGCATTCATCTTCTGAGTACCCACCAGTCCTGCTCATTAAGCTCTACTTAAAGTTGATGACATAAAATAATGCCTCTTCTTTAAAGGAAATGAGAAAATAGTTTATCCTGAGTAAATATGAGTGACCATTTCCCAGAAACATGGACTCAAGTTACCCTGAATGAAATGTTCCATTGTAGAAGAGTTTATATGAACTTTCATAGTTATAGAACAAAGGAAAGTTGAATCAAAACATTTACTAATTACAATGGTGGGAACATAAACTAGGCTATAGCAAGATGGGGAAAGCTGTTTTGTAGGTTTCAGATGTTATAGCATCCTTAGCTTTAGGTTTGGTTGAGAATAGGGTGTGTTAAGCTTAGGGATACAGTCCCAGAAATTTACATAGTCAAGAAAGTTAGGGCAGATATAAATTAAAGTAAATGACTGTCACAGGGACTAAACTAGTCCAGTGTATTTTTGGCTGTGGATCTACACTATTCCATCCTTCCAAAATCACAGAAGTCTAGTCCGGCGAGATCAAGCAATCTGCAGAATACTTAATAAAGATGCAGCTTCTACAGAGCACATCATTTCACAGAGTGTCCTGGACTCTTTTTGACCTGATCCTCCAATCTTTTCCCAATTTTATCTGCAAAATAATTCCAAAATTCTCTGAACCACATGAACAGGTATAGTTGCAAGAAGGACTAAAATACTGCTTTTCCCTGAATTGACTTTTGGGCCTAAAAATACCTAGTAGTTAACTAAAATCAGGATTAAAAACTTGGCATCTCTGCCTCCATCCTGAATATGTCTTTTTTGCTCTGAGTCATTCTCTCTTGCAATCACTTTGGATAGACATTGTTATGGTTTGTGTCTAGATGTCCCCCCCAAAGCCTCATGCTGTCAAGTGGGCAGGCTTCTAGAGTTTGTGATTGATTGTCTAGTGCTGGGATTATGGTTGTGAGTGCTACTCCCACCCTGGGGCAGTAGCCTGCACACAATATAAGGGAGGGAAAGAGGCTTGATCTCTTGTGCTACTCCTCCCTTTTGCTCTTGCTGTTTCTGCTGTCTTCTGCCACCATGAACTGTTGCCCTCTGCCACACCACCCTGCCTTGGAGCCAGCTGATTACAGACTGAAACCTCCACAAACTGTAATCTAAATAAACCTTTCCTTCCTTAATTTTGAGTGTCGGTTATTTTGTCCCAGCAATGAGAGAAAAGTAACTAACACAGACATCTTGGGAAGAAAGTCAAAACCAGCCCCTCAGGCAACACCAACTTTCTTATTACACACAACACCCTGGCTTACCATCCTGAGATAATAATGAACAAGATCACAGTTTGACCAAGACTGCTTAATTGTGAATACCTTTGGCTGCCTTTGTCTATATAATCTGGGAGCTCATGTCACTACATATGAAGAGAAGGCTGGAAATACTGGTTCCCTTCTATTCCTGCTAAAGCTATACTGTAATTTTTTTTTTAGTTTTCCTTTTACTATTACTTTTCTCATTGGTTTAAGGGGCAAGTAGCCATACCTGATTTTTTGGGAACCTCAGTGCAGGTCTCTGGTATAGACCTCCAGTAATAGTCACAACAATGACCCCAAAATTGGTATTAATTATCTGTGTTAATCAGCTTTTCATTACTGTGAAAAAAATCTGATACATACAGCTTTTAATGAGGAAAAGTTTACTTTGACTCATGGTTTCAGAGTTATTATTCTATGATTACTTGACCTTATTGCTTTGGACATATGATTGGATGATACTCATGGCAAGAAGACAGGGTGGAGAAGGAAAGCTTTTGAAACAATTCATAGAGGAGAAAAATACCTTAAGAGTGGACAAGGGTAGGGCCGGTGAGATGGCTCAGCAGCATAAGCGCCTGCCTGGCAAGCGCGAGGGCCCGAGTTTGACTCCCAGAACCCACATATGAAAAAAGGGCCGGTGATACCGCTCAGCGGCACGGGTGCCTGCTGGCGCGCGAGGTCCTGAGGTCGGCCCCCGGTACCCATGAAAGAAAAAAAAAGAGTGGACAAGGGTAAAAATTACAAATGGACTTCTGAGAAACTATGCAAACAAAAAGAGCATGCAGAAAAACTACTTTTATTAATGTGGGTACTGGGAGTTGAACTCAGGACCTCACGCTTGCCAGGCAGGTGCTTACGCCACTGAGCCATCTCAACAGCCTACAAAAACTACTTTTAAAGTATTAAAAAGCAAAAGCAACCAACCTAGAAATCTGTATGCAGTAAATTTCATCTTCAACAGCAGAAGAAAAATAAAGCTTTACTGAAACAAATGTAAACTGAGGAAATTCACCACCTACAAACTCCTGCAGAAAATATAAAAAGAAGTTCTTCATGGAGAAGAAAGCAATATAGGTCATATGCTCTATTCTGCATTAAGACATGAAATGTGTCAGAAAAGGAATAAATATAAACTAAGGTATTTACATTTCTTAGTTGTTCAATAACTTCTCCATTTGGACTTCTATAATAAAATGTCTCATACTGGATAGCTTATAAAGAGCAGAAATTTATTTCTGACAAACCTGGAGACTGGGAAGTCCAAGAGCAAGATGCCCACATAGTCAGCATTACATGAGAGCTTATTCCTCACAGACCTCCTTCTGTGTCTTCATATGGTGAAAGGGGCTGAGTCCCTTTCACAAGAGTAGAGTTCTCATGAGCTACTCACCTCCCAAATGTTTCAACTAATAATATATCTTTGGGGATTATAATTATAATGTATGTGTGAGGACACAAATATTCAGATCACAGTATTCTAAATTTGGACCTTAAAATTCATATCTTTGGGCCGGTGAGATAGCTCAGTGGCATAAGTGCCTGCCTGGCAAGAGTGAGGTCCTGAGTTCAACTCCCAGTACTCACATGCGAAAAAAGTCCAGTGATATCGCTTAGTGGCACATGTGCCTGCTGGCATGCGAGGTCCTGAGTTCGACCCCCAGTACCCACAAAAAAAAAATCATATCTTTTTTACTTGTAAAATATATTCAATTCCAATAGCCTGCAAATCCTTAATTCATTCTAGTATCAACTTGTAATTCTAAGACCAAATTCTCAACAAATTATGATCTAAATTGGGTGTGAATGACACGAATGGTTTGTTCTGAGGCTCATTGGGCTTCAGCTCTGAAATAAGCTATGAGCTTCCAAAACACAATGTAGTAATAGTTATAAAATTGATATTCTAATTCCATAAAAAAGAAACAGGAAGAACAAAGAAGTGAAAGGTCTGACAGTGCAAACAAAATAACATACCAAATCTTACATCTTGAGACATACCCTCTTTGATAGATTTCTGCCATCTAGACAAAAAAAAGTAGGAATCAGGTCTCCAAGATTCTGGAAGACACTGCTCTTATGGCACTCCTTGACTACTCTTCTCATAGGCTGGAGTCACATGTCTGACTTTTCCAGACTATAATTGCAACCTACTGACTCTTTAAATCTTAGTTATCTGGACAGCCCAAACTCTAGGGCTTCTATTAGCCTTTGTTCTAGTGGGGGCTTTTTGTGTTGGTTTCAACACTTACAGTGCTACCCTGTGCAAGTCACATGTTTGAGGTTCCAGTTGGCTCCATCCTTCAAGGTCTAGGTAGAAGTTTTCATACTCCCATAGATGGTGCCTATAAAGATGGCACTACACAGATACTTCTAATATTTACCACCTATATACTCTCCTGATAGGAAATTACTGTGGCTGGCAACATACCTAGGCCCAATGGAGCCATACATAGGGGTGCTCATGAAAGAGTCCAGAGAGCAGAGAATGGAACCAATGTTGAGCATCAAATTATCAAGATCTGCAGTTGCCCGAGACCCCACATTTAGCATCTTTCTTTCCCTAAGGTCTTGGCATCCTTGGTTTATGATGGGAGCAGAAGCCTTGATATCAGATATGCCTTCTGATCCTTCTTCCATTTTCTTAATCAATAGCACTAAGCATGTCCAGATTCATACTAACTTCCTTATCAAATATTTGCTCAGTCATACTTTTGGTAATCTCTACCAGACTTTCTCATCTTTCTCTTAGAGCTATGCTGAGAATTTCTCAAATCTTCAAGTTCTGGTTCCTCCTTGATTATAAATTCTGTTTTAAAAACATTTATTTTACTTTACTATAAGCTTTAAATGGGAGACAATACGGTTTGGATATAGGCTGAATAACTTCCAAGGATTTTAGTGTTGAAATTTTATCTCCATTGTTTAGAAGGCGGAAAGCTAATCTGACTGCGATAATTAGAGGGGGCCCTTAGGAAGTGATTATGAATACATAAATGTATTAAATAAAGCCACCATGATTCACTCCTTATGGCTGTGTAGGAAGGAGGAGAGGAACTAGACTACATGGCTCTATAAAAAGAAGCAGAGACAAGAAGAGGCATAAAGCACACACATGTGCAAGCTCTCTGTCTCCTAACATGTAATAGTTTGTGTCATCTTGGGACTTTGACAGAAAGAAAGCTATTAAAAGAGGAGGCCCTATACCTTAGACCTTTAGAACTATGATAGGAAATAAGCCATTAATTTATATAAAATTGTTCATTTCCAAGTATTTTATTATCATAATAAAAGGCACTAATATAGAAACAAAAATATCTTTCAATACTTTGATATTTCTAAAACATCCTATTTCATTCACCCATGAGTTTGAACTTCCTGAAAACATTACTTCACAAACAAAATTTGGTCAATTTCTTTACCTTTTTTTAACAAATATAGTCTTTCATTCGTTTTCTAAAAGCATGTTCCTAATTTACACCTGGGACTTCATCATTATGCTTTTACTGTCCATATTTCTACCAAAATTTTCACAAACACTTAGGTAATCTCTGAGAAGATTAAGCCTTTCTATAGCTTTTCTCATTTTTGTGGTTATAACAATACCACAGATTTGATATTTTATAAGTAAAATAAATTTATATCTTACAATTTTGGAGGCTTGCATGTGGTAAGGGCCTTTTCAGTGAATAGTAAGACTTTCTTCATGTGAGAATAAGAAAGCAAGAAAGGATCCTACTCACTTTTATAACAAGTCTAATTTTGAGATTAAAAATGCCACTCACATAAATATATCATTAACTCTTTGGTGAGAATAGTTCACTTATAACCTAATCACCACTTGTTAGGTGCCATCTCCCAACAGTGTTACAATGGAGATTAATTTTCCAGCAGAAAAGTTTTGAGAGGATACCTTCAAGCCATAGCAACATGACAATGCATTTTTCAAAACTCAGAGAATTTACAGAACAAAACCCAATTTTTTAATGTTTGTAAATTTTAAAAAGTCATTTATTATGAGATTAAGGTGTCCCAGGAGGGAATTTAGAAAGTCATTACATATGAGAAATCCAAAGTATAAGTAATTTATAGAGCAAAATAAAAGAAAGATGATAAGAAGGAAATAGACTTTGTGAAGATGGGAAGGGACCTGGTGGTGTGGAGATAGAAGGGAGGTGAGTGGAAGTGACAGTAAAAAGAATAAAAATGTGACATGTATATACCAATTCCCCCACAATGAATGTATTGATTATATATTGCAAACATATACTAATACATTTTTTAAGAAAAGAATCATTAGATAATCCACAGTTGTGAGAAAAAAACAAAAACTCACTGAAAGTGATGACCTTAGTAAATGTGATAATTGACTGTTGTATCAGCTTGATTAGGAAATCCCCAACTGACTGGTTTAGCACAGTTCTGGGTGTGACTGAATGAATTTACTGAAGGTAAAAGATCCACCCTGAGTGTGAGTAGCACCAACCAACAGGCTTGTAGTCTGAATGGAATAAAACAGGGAAAGAAGAAACCAAGCTTGCTTCTGTTTCTTCAGAGGAGCTCCTGTCTTCCCCTTTGCCTCAGATGTCAGTGTCCTGGCTTCCAAAACAGACCCTTCAGCCTCCTCATCCAGACTCACACAGAACTCTACAGGGAGCTCCAGGTCTACAATTTTTGACTGGATTCTTTGGATCTCCAGAGCGCATAGCCCTTTTGCACTCTTCCACAAAAACTCTGTACAGGTAGCCATTGTGAGCCTACCTTGTATCTTATATTGAGTTTGTTTCTCTAGTTAGCACTAATATGAAGAATCTGCATATTAAACTAAAGTGAAAATTGACTTTACAAATGTACTGCACTTCAGTTCATAAAATTATTTCAACTGGGGACACAAGTTAACTATCCTGATGCTGCTATAAAAATGTGCTAGAATTGAACTATTATATAAATAGACTGTTGATAGTGGGGGCTGGATGTCTTACTTTGGAATGAGAACTTACAGATATTCAAGTAGAGTACTGAAGGGGCAGCCTGGTAATTGATAAGACTTGAGGTCATAAGTTTAAACCCATGCTTATTTTACTATAAATACAAATGGTTACATATAGAAATATTTAGTGAGAATGCACACTGTTACTATACATACACATACAATCTTTTATCAATTGAGAGACTTAAAAGCAAAAGAGCCACATAAATACAAATACACATAGTGATTCAATATTGGTTTCTAATGTAGTTCTTCAATGAGAGAAAAGTGTGAGAGAAAATGAGAGAAAATGCTTATTCAGTACTGAGGTTGGAAATACGCAAGTTGATTCTGGAGCTCTTTTAATATCAAAAGGTGAGAACAGGGCCGGTGAGATGGCTCAGCGGCATAAGCGCCTGCCTTGCAAGCGCGAGGGCCCGAGTTCGACTCCCGGATCCCACATACAAAAAAAGGGGCCGGTGATATCGCTCAGCGGCACGGGTGCCTGTTGGCGCACGAGGTCCTGAGGTCGACCCCCCGGTACCCACCAAAAAAAAAAAAAAAAGGTGAGAACATGTTTAAGCTGACAAGAAGAAAAGTCATAATAATGGGAATATGTAAAGTTACAAAAGACAATTTAAACAGTCCCTAAGAGTAAAAAGTTGTCCTCAAAGATTTCCTAGTGGTCCCAAAAATACAATGTTGCAAAAACATAGAAAAATATTGGATTGTACCTAAAAGTATAAAATGAATATCAACGAGTCCATTATGATATACATGATTGCATAATTGAGTAAATTATTGCAAAAAAAATCTATCATTTTAAAGAATTTCAGGTAATACACAGAGAAATCTTTCAAGGTGGGGATCTGTAATTCCTTCTTCCTAAATTTCAATCCACTTAGTGATTACTTGTAAAGGAATTTATTTGGAATAAGAGAAAAAACAACTGTAAAGGTGAATTATTATTATTTTTTTTGGTACCGGGAATCAAACTCAGGACCTTGAGCTTGCCAGGCAGGTGCTGTGCCACTGAGCTGTATCCCTGGCCCAAGGTGAAATATTTAAAAAAATATGTCATCCAATCTTTCCTATCATCCTACATGTTCAAGATTATGACTTGACCTAAATATGAAGGGATTTTAGGGGCTGAGGGTGTAGCTCAGGTAGAGCACTGGTCTAGCATACATGAGGCCTTGCATTTGATTCCTTAAACATCAAAACAAAACAAAAATTCAAGATATTAGAAATTTCCTGATATACTGTATTGAAACTTAAGTTTGTATTTGGCTCTGAAATCTCTCCTTCAATTTGTTTTCCATCTATGTATCAATTGATTGATCTACCCATCTATATTTTACTTCCCCCCAGTCCTTCTTCTTACCCTACTTCCCTTCCTTTCTTTCTTTTTCTTTCTTTCCTTCCTTCCTTCTGTCTCTCTCTCTCTCTTCATCTCAGAATTTGAACATAATTGTGGTTCGTAAGATGGAATATCTGGTTAGAAAAATCACATAAAATACTCCTAATATTTTAGAAAATTGCACAGATTAAACTGAAATATTCAAAGATTTAAAATGTAGAAAAGAAATTGTGTACCTTTGTAGGTAAAAATAATGACTATAGACTGGAACATGTATAAAATACAGTAGTTTGCTTGACTTATGTTTATTATTTAATTCTTGCTTGGAAATGTGTTAGTCCATACATCTAAACCTAGAATGAATCTCATTTGAAAAAATGAGATTAAAGCAAAATAACTACTTGAAAAATAGAAGCATTATTTTTGTAAACAGTAAACTATATTTTATTTATTTGGGGGGTTTTCATTGTTTTTACATCTATGGGACCACCTTGCATAATCTTGGATCTCATTACATAACTTAGACCATTTAGGAAATGATCACAGAAACACTTAAAGATACTTTAATTTTAAATTTTTAATCACTGACCTGACGTTGGATGTTTTGAGTGTATTTTAGGTATATGATATAATTTTAACAAATAAGCATGAAATTATGGAATATAATGCACACACATTCCATACCAAAATTTCCTTTCAACAAAAAATTAGGGAGACCATCAAGGGCTTATTTTTATATTTATTTAACCATCTTGAAAATATCACCAACCTAATTGAAAATTCATTGGAATTTTTCTTTTAGTATTTAACTATTCTTACATAGATTTTACTAATATTTTATTTAGAGTTTTCACTTAATATTTACTGTTAGGCAGATGAGCAGAGTCAAAGCAAAATAATAAAATAACTCAATGTCTTTGTCATTGGAAAATAGTTCATAATCTCCTACAAGTGAAATATGTAGAAAACCTACTAACTTGCTACTTGACTGGCATAAAGAGGAATATTCTAGGTCAAATGAATACAATTCTTACCTGAATAATAAACAGAGAGTAAGACCTCCTCAATCACTTCTCAGAATGTAGCAAGTTTACTAGCTCATGACTCAAAGAATGAAGGAGGAGCACAGTCACCTTTAAGTAAGACCCTAATATGCTATTGAAAATTTATACTACCAATCTTTCTTCCCAGCTGTCCTCACCAGGATCTACAGTCCTTCACCAAAGTAACTGTGTATTGTAAGAAATGAAATAATCAGCCCTCTCGATGACTACTGAAAAATGACTCTGACCTGAGACTAATCCCAGAAGACCCAAAACTTCACTCTGACACTAGAGAGTTGGAGTAATAGCTTAGGGAAGTTATTTCATTGATCAGGTTTCAGTTAAAATACTCTTCTTTGTGGTTCCACTAGCTTCATCAAATAATCCTATAATTGTTTCCCAAGTTTCAGAATGTACACTAAATTAGACATTCTTAGAAGCTGGCAGAACCTCCACATTGGTTCCCTGACCTGTGGAGGATTACTACTATGGGAAGTGTTGGAGTGAAAACCATTAAAACTGACTTCACTTAAAAAAAAAAGCATACAGGCTGGTGAGATGGCTCAGCGGCTTAAGCGCCTGCCTGGCAAGCGCGAGGGCCCGAGTTCGACTCCTGGAACCCACATACAAAAAAGGGGCCGGTGATATTGCTCAGCGGCACGGGCGCCTGTTGGCGCGCGAGGTCCTGAGGTCGACCCCCCGGTACCCACAAAAAAAAAAGCATACTACATTCCTTGAGGGACTGAAAAGTTTAATGATACTGTTGAAAACTTGAAAGTTGCAGGGATGTTGACTTTTACCACAACCCCATTCAGATCACTTGTTTGGTATGTGTAGAAAAGAGATATATCTTAGAAAGTAACAGAACATTATGATAAGTTTAATTGCAGGTAATTGGCCTTGCAATTGTTGTACTATATGCAAGAGCAAATTAATCCATCCTCTTGTAGATGGTAAGAAATTTATGATCAGGAAAATGAGTTATTCTCCATATCTGTCCACAGGCCCACCAGTATTAGATTAATTTGAGTTGGAGAGGCAACCAATTTACATTTGTTCTCCTATCCCAGTGCCAGTTCTAAGTTGTAATTTAGTTCATAGTGATTTTGATTACTGCTATTCTCTGAGTGTGTCCCTCAAATTTCCTATGTTAAAATGTAAGCACCAATTGATAGTGATAAGATGTAGAACCTTTGAGTGGTGATTAAATCTTTAGGACGGTCTTCATGATTTGGCCCCTTATTAAAAGGCTTTACAAAATGGTTTTGCCACCTTCTATCTTATGAGTCTGTAGAATTTATGCTGTACAGAAAATGGAAGAAAAAGGCAACAACTTGGAAGGAGAAAACACACCTCAGCAGAATGAACCTGCCAGAGGCTTGAACTTAGACTACAAAATTGTAAGAAGTAAATTAATATTATTTGTAAATTACTCAGTCTCATTTGTTTTGTCATAGTAGTAAAAATCAGATTAAAACAATTGCCTTTCATTTCGCAAGATATTGTACTCATCAATTATGTTGATAGTATCATGCTAATTAGACACAGTGACCAAGAAATATCAACTCCCCTACATTTATTGGTTAACACATTTGTGAATTAGGTGGTAGAAAATAAATCCAACTACAACTCAGTGTCCTTAGACCTCAGTGAAATTTCTTCACATCCAGTGATTTGGGCCTTGTAGAGATAACCCATTTCAGGTAAAGTATAATTTGGTGTTGATACCCTCCTATAACCAAGAAATAAGTACAATACCTAGTGAGTTTCTTTTTATTTTAATGTCATGTTTTTCTCATTTTGCTGTGTTACTATGGCCCTTTACCAAGCAACATCATACATGTTACTTTTGAGTAGGGCTCAGAACAACGGAAACCTCTGCAATATGTCCAGTGCTATGCAAATTATCCTGACACTTGGTCCCTGTGATCCAGTATATCCAATGATCTTTGAGGTGTCAGTAGCAGATAGGGATGTATTTGAAACCACAGGCAGGCACATACAGGTGCATCTTAGTGCAGCCCCTTTGATCTTGGAGTAAAGTTCTGCTATCCTTATGGATAACTTCTCATTTTGGTAAGGTGCTCTTCTCTTAATCTATGCCTGGACCTTAGTGGAAGCATTCCTCTCCTTTTGAGAAAAAATATCCTGGCCTGCTATACTATATTCTTTCTCCCAGAAAACACCCATGGCTTAATGGGGAATGGCCCAGGAACAGCTAACAGAAGAGGAACTGATTCAGACTTCTTTATAAATGGTTCTGCATAATATACAGGTACTACCTGAAAATGGATAGTTGAAATAGTAGAGCAGACTTCTGGAATACCATTTAAGAACAGAGATAAATGAAAATCCTCCTAGTGGGTAAAATTCTGAGCACTGAAGCTTGCATATTACATGACATGGATGGAGATAAGCCAGACATACAGTGACAACACTGACTCATAATTTGGTATGAATGGTTTTGTGGATGACCAGTGATGTGGAATGTACATGTTTTAAAAATTGGTGATGGGGAAACTTGGTGAACTATGTGGACAGAACTCTCTGAATGGGAAAAATCTATCTCACATGAATGTTCACTGAAAGTTGTGTGTTAGTCAACTTTCTGTCACTGTGACAAAATATCTGGCATAAACAACTCAGGAAAGGAAAGACTTATTTTTGCTCACATTCTCAGACATTTCAGCCCCTGGTCACTTGACTTTAATTTTTTTACACCTATGATGAGGCAGAAACATCATGGTTAAAGGATGTGATCCAGTCACTTCCCAAAAAGCCATCAGTTGGCAACCAAACTTAGTAAATGAGTTTTGGTAGACATATTAAATCAAATTTAAACAAGTTAACTTTGTTAGTAGATGGCTTTGATATTTTATTGATAATTAGATAGGATGATCTGTTCTATGAATACTAGTCAATCTTTTTTCTCTAGTTAGTACTATCATCTCCCAATGGGCACATGAACATAGTGGCAATTATGGGATGAAGCTCAGTAGTGTGGATTTTTAGTCACTAAGGCTGACATGGCTATAGTCATGGCTGAATGCCCAGTCTGCCAGGAGCATAGACCAAATTTCAACACATGCTCTTGAACCATATTCCTGATGATTAACCTTGTGGCAGGTTGATTATACTGCTTCCACCATGAGAAGGGAGTCATTTTGTTCTTACTGGAATAGATACTTGTTTTGGATGTGAATTGGCTTTCTCTACATGCAATACTTCTGCAAAAACTAAAACCTGTGGATTTGTTAGTTACTTGTTGCTAAGACATAATGCTCAACACCCACAACTCTAAGGAGTTATTATGGCCCACAGTTTGTAGAGATTTAAGTCCATAGTTGGTTCACTGCAAGGCAGGGCAGCATGGCAGAAAGCAAACAGCTCATGCCATGGCAGGCAGGCAGGCAGGCAGGCAGGAGAGAGAGAGACAGACAGACAGGAAGAGATATCAAGGTAGGAGGAAGGGAGACATACTCTTCCAGGCCACACCCCTAGTGACTGACTTCTCCAACTAGACTTCACCTTCCAAATCACATTGTTGTATTCATCAATGAACTTATCCATTGATGAGTATCATGCCCCCAGGATCCAATCACTTCCAAAAAGTCCCACCTAGGCTTTGGGGGACCATCTAGATATAAAACCTAACACTAGACTTTCAGAGTGTCTTATCTACTATTATGTTAATCACACAGCATGCCTCCTTATCAAGAAACTCAATTCATATCAAAATATTATGGCAAAGGGTCTATTCTCATGGAAGTCACTAATCTTACCATGCCCTCTACATCCTGCCTCAAGTATCTTGATATAATGATAAAATGACATTTTTAAACACTACATTACAGTGCCACAGTAGCAGGTTCTCCATTAACATAAAAATGCTTTACATCGGTGTCTAATATATTGTGCTTTCTCCCACAGTCAAGATTCATGGATCCAGGAACAACACAAAAATGTGTGTGGTTTCACACTTTATTACTCCTAGTGACACAGTAGCAATATTTTTGTTTCCTGTTCCCATGACCTTATGCTCTGCTGCACTAGAAGTCTCAGTTCCTGAGGGCAAAATGCTTTCACCAGCAGATGCAACAGTGATTCCAGTGCACTGGTTGCTATGGGTACCAGCCAACACTGTGGGATACTCATGCCTGAAACAAAGGCAAAGAAAGAATTTACTTTGCTGGATGGAGTGACTGATCTTGACCACCAAAGGTATAGTTGAACTACTACTCTCTAATAGTGGTAAAGAAAAATTCAGAATAGAAGTAATTCCTTAAAATACCACTTAGTATTTTCATACCCTATGAGTGGTTAATGGAAAAGAGCAATTCAATCTATGTAAGCTTACTGATGGCCCATATTGATCAAGAATGAATGTCTGGAATACCTCACTAGAAAAAAAAAAAATCTTGTTCAATGAGCTGAAGAAAAAAGAGGGAGAAGTTTAGAATCATATTTTTGTTTCCTTTCCTCAATTATTTTCTTATCACGTAACACAAGACACATCTGCTTTATACAATAACACTTCAGTATTGTTAATTTTACTTAACAGTATATATTTAAGTTGTGGGATAAGAAAAGCAAATGACTTAACTCTTCAAGACAAGAGATTAGTCAGTTTTGTTTGTAGGTAAGATTATATCATGTTAGACAGAATTATGACACCAATGTATTGGTCAGCTTTCCCATCAATGGGACAAAATAACTGACACCCACAACTTAAGAGAGGAGAGTTTTATTTTGGCTTAGATTTCATTCTAAGGCATAGCTGGCTCCAAGTCAGAGACATCATAGAGCAAATCTTCTTATTTCATGGTGGATAGGAAGCAGAGAACAAGGGAAGAACACCTGAAAGAGACAAAAACTTACAAAGATACACCCCAATGACTGACCTCATTCATGTAGGCTTCACCTCCTAATAGAACATTCAGCTGTGAACATCATTAGTTGACCCAGTCACAAGCATAGCCCACCATAATACAATCACATCTCCAGGAGCCCTTAATCCAGTGAGGTCAACAATTAAGACTGACTGGCACAGTTGATATCATCTTTATTTGGACGTTAAGTATGGATTGAGAAGATCTGTATGTGTGCCAAGTTGAAGGGATGAACTTGTGATCGTTGATGTTACTTATTAACTTGATGGAATATCAAAATGTTCAGATGCCTGTTTAAACATAACTTTTGGGTATATCTGTGAAAGTGAGGATGAGACTAACCTCTGAATGAGTGGACTGAATGAAGTAGACAAACCTTCAGAATAAGAGTCGGCATTGTTCAAAATATTTTTTTGTGTGTGTGGGTACGGGGGGGTCGACCTCAGGACCTTGCGCGCCCGCAGGCGCCCATGCCGCTGAGCGATATCACTGGCCCCTTTTTCGTATGTGGGATCCGGGAGTCGAACTCGGGCCCTCGCGCTTGCCAGGCAGGCGCTTATGCCGCTGAGCCATCTCACCGGCCCTGTTCAAAATATTGAAATCTCAATTTGAATAAATATCATATGAAGAAGGAGTTTGCTTATTTTTTCTTCGTCCCTGTTGAGTTAGTTCTCCTCCTCTGACTTTCTGCATGTGAACTGCAGCCCATACCATTAGATTCCTTGGTTATCAGACGTTCAGACTCAGACTGAATTATGCCACTGCTTTTCTTGGGTCTTTAGCTTGAAAATGGTGGATAATTTGATGTCTCAACCTCCTAATCATGCAAGCAGATGCTTAAGAATAAAAATATTTCATCCATATATTGTCGTAGAAGCTGAGGATACAAGAAACCAAAACCAAACAAGCAATAAAATAATCTTTTATGGGTCTTGTACTCCAGTAGGAGAAGAAAGATAGTAAAACACAATCAAGTAACTATGCTACATGCGAGACTGTGTTTGTTCTTTAAAGGAAAATAAAGCACAGCAACAATCTAGAGTGAGTATTTTGTTGATATTTTAGAAAAATTCTTTGGGGAAAATATCTCCAGCAAGTTTTTTATAGAAGCATTGATTTTACATTATGAATAATGGCAATAATTCCTATCTATATCTGTGAGAAAAATATTACAGAATAAAAGATCAATTATATGAGAAGTGCTTGAATGGACCATGAACTTCCACAGTTTAAGAACATTAGAGAACTTGAGATAGAGAAGTGTTAGCAAGTCAGAGTATTTTAGGATGTGAAGTTATATAGCTAACAATGAAAAAATTATGTGGGTATGTCTAAGGATAAGTACTTAATATGTGAAACTAAATTTAAATTTTATTATTAATTAAAAGAAAGCCACTGGAGGTTTTAGAAACATGATTAAATGCTTTGACATACATTTTTAAAAAGTTTTATGCTTAATTGTGGAAAATATTTTGAGGATCAAGAATGGAAGTCTAAACCTTAATGTTGGAAATTTTCACTTAGTGGGCTAATATGGTTATATTATAACTGGCAAAAAATAATTGAACCCTGGATAATTTATTAAGATAGAGCTCTCATGGTTTTGTGCTAAAGGGGAAAGTGCAGGAATGGAAAGTTGCAGATACTTCCAAAGTTTTTGTCTTAAGAAGAAAAAAAGAAGTTGTTATTTGCTGATATTGGAAAGGTTGGAATGAATGAAGTTTTACAGTGGGGACATCAGAAGCTTTAATGAGAGGTGTTAAATACTATATGAGATGCCTTTTAGACAAAAATTAATCAAACAAAAAAACAAAATCTATTTTCAGAAAATAAGGAATAAGTAAAAATTGAGATACTAGAATTAAAAATAGTTTTTAAAAAGGCATATAGCTCAATGAGATCATAGGTGGGGAGTGTAGATTTACAAAGAAATAGGCTTAGACTAGGTATTTTCAAGAATGACTACAGAAAATGCTGGAGCCAAGAGGAATTTATACCAACCGATCATGAAGTTTCACATAATGTGTGTGAGTGAGTGAGTGTGTGTGTGTGTGTGTGTGTGTGTGTTTATGGTTGAAGTGGTATAGACTGTGTAGGAGCAAGTAATCATTTTAATACACAGTTGCCCTTAAAAACCAAAATTCAGAAATCCTAGTCTGCCTATCATTTATTATCCTCTTCCATATGTTTCTGTATCACAGCTGCCATGAAGTATATTTCTGCATTTTTTTTTGCTGTTGTTGTACAAATCCAGCTACAATGTATCTTTGTGAAATTCAGAGTATCTCCTGCAACTAACCCTCAGGTAATGCTGCAACTAACCCTCAGATAATCCTGATTGCTTTTGCCCCTCATGGCGTGTTATTACTACAGGCAGCAATCTGGTGCTGATTATTTCCGAGAATAGCAGTTGTATGTCTCTTCTCTCTGCATCTTCACATACCTGAGTTTGATCTTTAGGAGCTTTGACACCCTTCTTCATGTCTACTTGTTTGAGGGTTCCGCATCTCACACACTGCTGAACAAATAACTTTGCAAATATGGCAGTAATTATCCTTATTTTTTATGAAAAATTAATAACCTAAATTGTCTAAATTAAGACTCTTAATAGTGAATATATTTGAGAAGGAAATTCAAAAATTTCCTGGCATGGGATAAAAGTATTTTTATTTATATTTCCTGGACAAGTCTGCCCTTTCTATCATTACTACGGGACAAAAAATATTAACTTGAATTGATGTTAATCACAGCTTGTAAAAGTGTAAAGTTTACTCAAATTCTCTTTTATCTGACCTTTACTAGACTTGATTATGATGGATTGTTCTGATACAGTCTGCAGTACTTTTTTAATCTTGGGTTGGCCTTATCATTCAGTATATAATTTCTCAAGAGTAACATTATTAACAATCTACTGAACACGCTTTTTAAAATGGATTTCTTCTCATTGATTAATATATTTTCGTTATAGCTTACAGACATTGAGGTGAATGATTTAAGCTCCAAGACAAACAGGTATTATATGTCTTGGCAATTGTTTTATGCCTCAGGTTGTATGAGGCACAGAGCTAAAGGTCATTTTTCCCACGTGACAAATGCCAGGATTTGTAAAACATTTCTGATTGCTGAGTATCGTCCTTCCCAATAAGTGAAGACTTATGTTAGGACAATGTACACGTTTTCTCCTAGGCAAAAAATAATTATGGCTATCCAATTGTCGGAGAATATTTGATTATAGGTTTTTATAACAGTATAATAAGCCACTAAATAATATGTGTTGCATTTTCTTTTCACCTTTTTAGTGAAATACTTAAAATATAACCTCTATTTCAGTGCTTATTTTTTGAGCTAGCATCTTAAATGTATTAATTTTACTAATCCAGAAAGAAGCACAAACCTCTTTCTTTAATCTATAGTTTTAGTATTTTGCATCTAATTAGCTGTGGTTGAATAAATATGTTTGTCCTTTCAATGTTAAACACATACAGCAGTGCTTATGATATTTGAGCGATTAATTTGTGAAAATTCATCAAGTGTCCTGAGATCTGCACAACTTATTCAAAAATAATGTATAAAGTTTTGAAGAATAAAAATGGTTTGACAAGTCGGCAGCCCACAAAGACACTGACACATCAAGGGAAAAAGATCAAACAGGAACGTAGCAGGCGTCTTCACACTGTAGGATGCAGTGCCCAGCTGTACTCCGAGGGGGTTGAAAGAAAGGCAGACATGAAATATAGAGGAAGAATAGAGACATGAATCTCAAGGTGGAGAAATGAAAGACCATTTGACATTCAAACCTGACTTTTTTACTTTACATTTTTGACACAGTCGATAAACTCACCTCAGCTTAACTTAGTTAGCTCCATGCAACTGTTAGTCTAAATCTGAGGAAAACAATATTAAAGCATACATAAAAAATGTTACTAAGTAATCTGAACCTCTTTTTGCTTTCATCAATTTTCAGTAAGATAGAGTATAATTTTTGGAAAGTTATATATGCAAGTCTAAATTCAGAAACCCATTTTTTAAGTCATATATTTTAATGAGATTTAGCATATTTTTCAATTATATGACAGAGTCAAATGCTAATTGAATAAATATAATATTGAAATGAACAATTCCATGTAGAAGTTTGGTTTTTAATTTGTATTTATTAGTCAGTTATCTATTATTTTAAATTTCAATGTTGAAATTTATTTTAATTTTGTCTTTAAAAGACAAAGTCCATCCAGCATCTGTATGACAATGAATTTACTTTGAACTTAATTATTTTTGAATGATTGCATGTAAAAATCCATAGATAAGCACAAGAGCAAGTGTCTCGTAGGCGATGAAAACAAAATGGCACTAAAGTGAAAGTAATGAGATTTGAGAATACATTGACCCTTTATGACAGGTAGGGTTTAAAGAGATTTTTTTATTGTCTAGTGGCATTTATCCATATTAAGATCTCTCTATTTATGTATTTTCATATGTAAATATTAAAGAAATAATGCTGTGGGAGTTATGTAATAATTGTTGATTGACATTAAAAAAGGGGGATTTCTCATCGAAATATCTGTATTTAGGGCCAATTGTTCCTATATTTTGGTAGATGTGAACAAATACCTGGTCAAAATTCCCTAGAGATAGACTTCCTACATAGATATCATTGTCTTTCTAATGGGAATGTAGTTACATTTTAGTGTTTTACTTTGCATAGCTTTGCTAAATTTTAAGTTGCCTAATATTCTCATGCTGTTACAAGTAGTTCCTACTTATTTTTTGGAACTAACAGTATTCATCATCCACATTTTCATTATATTTATTTGTCATTTTTAATTAATATTATCTTACCTTTATATTTTGCAGTTATTTTCTCCCTTCAGTCTTTATGAATTTCAATTTTCATTTTGCTCTGAAAATTTACTTCCATAACCAACATTAGAAAAACTTTAATATAAATGTCACAAATTTTAGTCTACAGATTAATGTATAGCTAAATATAATGTGTCATCACCGTGTCCTGGTATCAGTCTCCATTCCTATCTCCTAAAGAAACTGATAAGTACTTAAATTACAGGATTACATGCAGATTTGGACAAACCCATCTTATACTTTGCTGTTGTACTGGTTTCATCAGGAAATAGTATTAGTGATTTATATTTAAAATATTTGCAAATGAAATTCCACCAATAGTGTGATAATGGTTACTTTAATATAAGAAAATATGGTATTTCTCCTAGTCTTCATTTTAATTCATTGCAAGGCATAGAATTACAAATTCTTTTGCTCTAAAACTGTGATCAGGGAAACAATTTATTGGAAGTATATATTGAAATGTTATGAAAATTGGCCACAGGCATTTAATATCTTCTCTATAGTTACTGTCGAACATGTATACTTGAAGTGCAGAGTAGAAGGTTCTAAAATCATTGTCTATTAAGGAAAACAAAAAACAACAAGAGCAGTAACAAAATCTATAGTACCTTTGTTTAGAACAAATAATTATAAACATTACAACTTTTTAAAAAGATTGTGATGATTTAATTTTGTTCAGTATTAACATTCTTAGTTTGATTTTTATTTTAGCTCTTGGTTTATGCTTTATGTGCTTTGAGTAAAATGATGTGTATTTATAATGTCAGAAAGTGACTCAATCTTGACAGAATTTAATTTGGAAAATAATTTATTACATTCAATCAATGCTATCTTTATATCTTTAATGAAAATTAGTGATTTTTAATATTAAAAGTATTTTCAAGTTAAATAGTTCATTTGAAATTTTCAGTGAGAGATTTTCTCATTTTATATTTACCCTTTATTTTCTAATAATAATGTAGTCCTCTTAACGTATCTGCCTTTGTACTGATCTTTTCTAAGAGCATTATAAAGTACCTAGAAATGTCCAGAAATTACTTCCAGCATGGAAAAAAGACAATTTCTTGCCATTTTATGAAGAGGAATTGGATACATTTGCTCTATGTTTTATACAGTTAATTACGGAGCAGAGACAAAAACAGATCACACAGAACACATAGACTATACTAAATCTACAGGATGTCACCCTCAACTATCAAGACATGTCAAAGGCTCAGTTACTTTAATATCTCCGAAGAAATGTACGAAGACCTTCTGGAGTTTGGAAAATAAGACTAATTCACACAAAATGTATTATTTTATCCAGTCATCGCATCACATAACTACCAGATCAGTATTTGATAGCCAGTAATGAATTTTGTTACTTCTTTTCTTCAGCGTGTAAATTTCCTAACATGAATATCTGGTACTCAATAGAAAAAAATAAATAAATAAGCCATTTAAACAGCTACCTGTGATGAATAATAAAAATATCTTGTTTTACCTTACTGTGAAACACACTAATTGTTAAACTCAATGCTTCCATTTGTTCCAATGTGAATTAGCATGTTTCAATTAGCAGCATAGTAAATGATTTTCTCTTCCCTGTCACCCATGTTGTTATATTCACTATAATAGATGTTCACCCTTATTCAACGCAAGAACTATGTTCCATTTTCTTCTTTCATAATCAAAAATTTATTTCAAACCATTTCCTATTCAGTATTTTCTTTTGTTTTTCTCAGTGTTTTCAGTTTTATCAAGTTTCACAAATGAACCACTGAAAGGCTTCCACTGCATTGTTGTTCTTCAGTTGCATTTTTGCTAAATATAAACACTTTTCTTACCCAAAATTCTAAATCCATTAGAATCCATTACCTTGCCATACTTTGACCTCTTATTTTTTCCTTCGTGAATGATGTCACTGTCTCTTCTACAATAATGTGACCTCCTTGGTTTCTCATCCAACATAATTTTTTATAATAGAATCTGAAGTATGCTGACCCCATTCATTATAAAATTTGAGAGGACCCTTTGATTAAATTATTGAAGCTACTTTTAGTCTTTGAATAAAGACATTTCTGTATAATATTCAGTTCTACTTCGTAACCAACTGTGCAGAACTTCCTGTGAAAGTTGGAAAAGAAAACCTTTACCTTTACATTTAGTTTTTGTTTTATTTTTGGTAAAAATTTTAGCTGATATATAAAGCTTGAAGTGATTTTAAAACACATATTCTTATATTTTTTATTTTTGCAAACTATGCTTTTATTCTCTAATATAACTGTTTTACATTTATCTATGTTCAATATTTAGATTTCTTAGTCTCCAGAAATATGCTCCTATTGATTCTAATCTCTACCCAAATTCAAATCCATATTTGCTTCAAAAATTATTCTTCAGGGGCCGGTGAGATGGCTCAGTGGTGTAAATGCCTGCCTGGCAAGCGCGAGGGCCCGAGTTCGACTCCCAGAACCCACATACGAAAAAAGGGCCGGTGATATCCCTCAGCGACATGGGCACCCGCTGGCGCGCGAGGTCCTGAGGTCGACCCCTGGTACCCACAAAAAAAAAAAAAAATATTCTTCAAACAACCAGTATCAATTGCATTAAAATGATCTGTACTGGATTCAGATAAATTATTTTTTGCTACTTAATGTTGAGAAAATTTTATATTTTAAGGAGTGTTTAATTTCAGTCAAATATTGTAATTTTATGCAAAAAAGATATAAATTGGTTGATAATTGTCAAGCCATAAAAATATATAGGAACTTGTTTTCAATGATAACTTTGAGGAAAAGCAATGCAACTTCGCTGTGTCTGAGGGATTCTTATTAAATTACCTTAGTTTTTCTATATCTCAGCTAAGCATATTTCAGTTAAGAAATATCAGGAGAAGGAAAATTGCCTTTACATTACTATTCAATCTTGTCTTCTCCAATGTTCAATTTCAAGTCAATTTTCAAGGTGGGTTTTGTTTTCTTCCAAGTCAATATTTTTATTAAGTAGTACATGTTTATGATACATAATGACTACTTTTATGGTGGATATTTGGTGCATGTACTTGACACAACTTAATTCTTTTTTATGTCCCCTTCCCCTCCTCACCTCTTCCTCTTCTATCCTGTCTCCTTGCTTCCATTTGTTGATACCCTTGCCATTTGCAAAAGATCTACCACCCTGCTTCCTTTTATCTGTCCTTTAGTTTTGCTTTTAACTTTAATGCTTTAGGTTTCTCATATGAAATAAACCATACAATATTAAACCTTTTGTGTCTGAATTATTTTACTTAATATTATATTCTCCAGGTGCATCCATTTTCCTACAAATGTGTAGACACAAATTTATCCTTCTTTATAGCAAAGTAGTAATCCGTTGTTTATTGATAACACATTTTCTTTATGTACTTGCCTGTTGATAGACATATATGCTGCTTCTAAGATTTAGCTATTACAAGTTCTGCTGCTGCAAACATTGGTATGCATATATTGCTATGACATGATGCCTTTAACTCTTTTAGGAAGATACCTAGTAGGGAAATATCTGGGTTGAATAGCATTTCTGTTTTTAGTTTTGTGAGGAATCTCCATACTGTTTTCTATAATGGCTTGTATAGTGGCTGTATATTCCCACTAACAATGCAGGAGGGTTCCTTTTTCAGCACAGCCTTTCCAACATTTGTTATTATTTGGTATCTTGATGACCAGAATTCTTTCTGGAGTAAGATGAAATCTCAGTGTTGCTCTAATTTGCATTTCTCTGATGGTCAGCAATGTTGAACTCATTTTCATGTATTTATTAGCCATTTCTATTTCTTCTTCTGAGAAGTGTCTATTCATTTCAGTTGCCACTTTATTTTATTTTATTTTATTTTTGAGACAGGGTCTCACTAGGTAGTTCAGACTGGGCTTGAGCTCACTATGTAGCCCAGGCTGGCCTCAGGCTCACAGAGATCCTCCTGCCTAAGCCTCCCGAGTGCTGGGAATACAGGCATGCACAACCATGCCAAGCTTATTATTTTTATAAAATAAGTCACCTTCTAATGAGGGAGTATGTGTTATATGAGCCACTATGCAAATTATAATATAAAATTATCATTTTATAGGTGAAAAGTTTCTTCAAAGTTCAGTAGTAAGTTGCATGAAGTCCTGGATTTTAGAATCCCTGCCATCAGATTGGTCATTTCTGCATTTTATGAATTCTACATAATTTCTTTGTCTCTGGTATTTCTCTGACACCTCTTCATGGACTTTATATCTTTGGTAAATTTGTCTTTCATGTTTTTAACTATTTTAGTCTGTTCTTCCAATTTTTTGTTTCTGCTATATCCACATTGGTCAGTTTGTAAGTCAGTTCCATCATCTTTTGAGTAATGTCTTCTTTGAACTCGATAAGTTTCTTTACTTCAACTTGAACCATCTCATAAAGCTTCACTACCCAGTGTTTGTTTTCTGATCTATCAGTGCCACTTGGATCTGCTTTGGAAGAGCTAGGTGTCTTCGGAGGCATTTTGTTGCCTGTTTTTGTTCATGTTCCTATGTATATGTGTATATATATTATAAACATACATGTATACACAAATATAATATATATACATACACATATATATGTTACTATGTGTTGAGGTCATATAGAGAAGAGTTCGTTTTCAATATGAGGATCTCCTTAGAGTGTTTTCCAGTGATGTGTTTGTGGTTTTATTTTTGCAGAGATATAGTTCACCTTTTCAGGTACTCAGTTTGAACGTGTTGGACCCTGTCACTCCATTATGAGAAGAGGAGTTCTACTGATTATAGAGGCAACAGCAAATCAGATTTTACATTACTTATATATATGTAACCTTTTTTCTACGTTTGCCCTTCATTAGCATATTATTATTAGCAGTTAGTCTGCAGTTTGGAAGGAGATGGGAAGGGAAGAGAGTAGGGAAAGGAGGAAAAGGGGTATATCAGTAGGAGGAGAAATAATATGAGGTATAAAAGTTAGCTGGTCAGACTCTGTTGGAAGTATTTTATAGTTGGAGTGAAGAGTTATTATTGAAGAGTTTTATGAAGATATTTTTGTGGGTAGAAGCAGGATATAGGGGGAGGGTGGTGTACTTCAGGACTGAGGAAATCTTTGGGGTCGTCAGAATCTGTTGATATATTTGTGACTAGTACTGTTTGATTTTCTAAACACTGTTGTGTTAGGGGTTACCCCAAGAAGACTGTGGATGGTGCCATTCAAGTTGAAACACTGGTCTGCTCCTCTTCTCTTTCATATAAATACAGGTACCAATTATAGACATGTCACATGAAAGATGAGGAAAAGGCAAGGGAAAACTGTGGGTTAGGTAAAATATGAAAAGCAAGAAGAACAGAATAGGTGAGACAGAAAGTTATTAAGAAAAGAGAGGATGGCTAAGATAGCAGAATATAGAAAGAAACTTGAAAAAAAACTTAAAAACACCAGAAATTAAAAAAAAATAGATAGATGATAGATAGATAGATAGATGATAGATAGATGATAGATAGATAGATAGATAGATAGATAGATAGATAGATAGATAGATAGATAGATAGATAGAGAAGCAGTAATTGAAGAGGAATGAGGAAAAGAAAAGAGAGAGGGAAAACAAAACAACAACAAACCCAAACAACAAAACCTGGTGAGTACTCGGAACAGGCACTCCACGGAAAAGGTGCAAGCGATTCCACGTGGCTGCTTTGCCATAAAGCCTGTGAGGCCTCGCATTTCCCTTCTGCGCCTCCAGTTCTCTGCCTCAGCAGACCCCCTCTTATGCTTTGGACTCAGATCCTGATTAGACCCTGTCTCAACGGCTCCCCTTCCATCCAGTGGAATCTGATGCTGACCCCAGTATTCGTTAGGAACTCTTTTTCCCCCTGCGTGTGGCAGTGGTCACTGTTCAAGATTTGTTCCATCTTTTGGAAGTGACAGGGAAGAGCCCAGTCCGGACCAACTGTTCAGTCTCACTCCCTCCCCTGTGCGTCCAGGTTGTGACCCGTAGCGCTCGGCGCCATCTCGCCTTTGCAGTGTTCAGCCTCTGTCCGGCTAGACTAGCGGGGCTTCTCTTGCCTGTGGTGAGCAGGGGAGAAGATAACACCAGGTCGCAGTTGTCCCGGGTATTTGGGAGCACGATGGAGAAAGAGGCCAGAAAAGAAATAGCCCGTCTCACATGCCTGGCTCCCTCCCTCAGGCTATTAGAACCGCTTTGCAAAGGCTGCTACCTGGAGGGCGCGGGGCGGGGGAGATGCTGGCGTGCAGCAGCACAGCTTCCCCCCTTCAAGGATCCAGACATTTGGTTTGATCTAGATGTGTCCCCTTTCAGACTGACGGTCTGTTTCTGGGTGTGATTACTTCCCTTCTCAGAGTATCTGTGTTTCCACTGGTTCTGCTCCGTTTCTAATGCAGCATCTCCTCTGATCAGCCTGGTTGGAGTTCTCTCAGGAGTTAGTACTAATGGTAGTGTAGATGGATGCTTTGTTATTTTGGGGGAGAAATTATACCTTTTTATTTATTTTATTGGAAAGTTTCTTTTCATATGGCCGGATGGGCGAACATATTCGGGCCTTCCACAGTTATTTGGCTTTTTTTTTTTTCCCTGTCTCTGTGAATGTCACTGTAGTATTGAAAGACAAATTCTAAAATTATGCTTTTGTTTCCTAATATCTCATTTCACTTATCATTTTTTATTGTTTTTCTGTAAATCGACAGGAAATACAGAACATCCTTTTTTAATATTTTCCTGCCTTATATTTACTAATATATTACATTTAAATTTACTAATATCTTGACTAAGATTTATGAAGAAGATACATTTTTTGTTTTGTGTTGTTTTAAAACTCAAAACCACTTTCTTCTTCTTCCAAAGCCTCAATTTCTTTTTCATGAGTTTTAGTGACATCGTTTTACGCGCCACTTATCATAGGATCCCAGAATGTGCTCATTTTGTTACTGTTGAAGAACTTTCCACACAATTCAACTTTTGCCAGTCTGCTAAAATCCCCATCTCTTCCCTGGTAAAGGAAACCCATAATCTCCATTTCAAAAGAAACCCAGACCTACTTTCAGTTTCTCTGCTGCCTAAGTCCATCTCTTAATATCAAGGACATTTGCTTACTTTTTCTGGTTTCTTGATAGTAAGGGTTTAGATAGGTCTTTACTTTTACTATCAATTACACTATATCTAAGCTAGAATTGGAAGTTACATAAAAGGACTACAAGTATCATATTGAAGCAATCATTGCAGCAGCAGAGGTTGATATATCCATTTTTTAGAGCATGCATTTCTAGCTACACGGTTTTAAATCAGACATTAGTGATATTAGCAATAAAGGTAGATGTGATAATTACAGAGCAACAATATCTTCCTGGGACTAGTTCTACCCTGTAACTGGATAATTTTTCATAGCCATGAAGCTTCCAACGCTAGTTTGTTTTAATCCTTTTAGTAAGATTCTATGTACTATTCAATATACTTTAGAAAAGCAATTTTCTGCTTAAATTAACCAGAATTAATGTCTATTTTTCTGTTATGTAAGCTCTTTTTTTGATGACATTTTTTGATTTAAAAAATTGAAAAATATCAATCTTTTATCTAAAAAATAAAACTGCAGAAGACTTATTTTCTCTAAATGCTTTTATTTCTCTAAATGCTCATTTATGAAAACAAAAAAGTCTGTGTACATAAAAATTATTCTTTACAGATATTGATCACAAAAGATGAATATATTCTCATTAGAGAAAATCTTTCAGAATTAATAAACTAGTATATTAAGCAGGAATATCTTGTGTCTTACTACTTGGACAAATAATGATGCAGACTAAATATATTTCATAACACAGAAAAAGAATAATTCACCTAGATTCCAGTCTCTATTTTATCACTACTATTATTTATATTTTTTCAAGCTGTTTAATAATTTTTTCATCTATGTATCTCCACAAAAATTTACTCAGTTAGGTAAGGTCTTCATTATAATCCTTTTAAATTTAAAAAGTTTTAATACAAATACCTGAATAATTTAACTAAATATAGATTAAATGCATTTGCAATTGTAATGAATCATTAAAGTTAATATTTACATCAAGTAAATCTGAATTTATATGCAGTCCACAAAGCAATTTAGAAGCAATCAGATATAGAAGAAAAAGACCTTATTGCAGTCAGAATATGACTTTATTAAAACTTCCAAAATTCAGTTGCTTGCTTTAAAAATTTCCCTCTATATTCATTGCTGAAAAATAGTTAATCCATCTTAAAGAAAAAAAAATATGGCATATCTACTAGCAACTTCTTTTGGCATTATTAGTGGGGTAGCTGTGTCTCTTTATTCAATTTCACTTTTTCCATCTGTACGAGTTTCTCATGTGACAGTTCCTCTCCATAGGATTCTGGCAAGTCAATGAATATGAGTTACTGTAAATACAATCATAAGAAGGAAAGGAAAGGCCATTTCTTTAATTTATAATAATTAAAATTACAAGTTTTAGTAAAAATTTAATAAAATATGGCAATATTCTTTTTGATATGTAAAAATGACCATTTTTTTAAACAATCAAGGGCTTCCACAAAGCAAATTTCAGCAGACTGAATATTTATTTAATTTTTCTGAAAAGAATCTAAACTTCCTCAAATAGAAACAAGGATTTGTCCTCTCCAAGGTTATGTACATTTTTTTCATTTTATCCAAGAAACTATCAGATCGCTAGTTGGAGTCTTGATTTCTTTTCCATCAGCTACAACAAGAGTCATACTATAATTTATTTTCTTTATCATGTTGGAAATTTCACTTTTGCCAAATCCAAGTCTGTCATATTCCCCGTTTCTATTTTCTCAGATCATCAAAAAAGCAAATTGTAACACAAGCATTATGTATATATACTAAGAAAAGTCAAATATGTTTCATACACACATTTGATTGACAAAAGAGGTTACATTTTAAGTTAGTAGAGTTCCACAATGGTGGTATCATTAACACAAGGATATCTTGAACATCTGCAGGCGCATTCTTGGTTTTCACGAGTATGGGTGCTGACATTCAATGAAGAAAGATGCTAGATTTGCTCCATTATTGTCCATTGACAGTGGACATCCACTCTGACTCCCACTCATTTTATGATGCTCACGGTTATCCTCCCCTAACATGGCAGGAACTGGAAAAAGTAAATATACAGATTTACTTGCAGATAGATTTAGATATCTCTGTTTAAGTTAATATCAATGCAATTTTGTTGGTGGACAAGAATGAACCCCATCATCCTGTGGCTACTGCCATTTGCCACTGTTTAGGAAGGTTGTTTTCTACATCATATATCTATTGCCTGTTAAAAAGCTTTCTGTTTGTGAGAAACAAGGAAAGCAGCTCTATCTTCTTTATAGGACTCATTGACACCTGTTTTGGGTGTTCATTATCTGGAGTCCACTGTTTCTGTGCTGTCATACTTCCATTTGACCAACAAGTGAGAAGATGAGGAAATGTTTCTTTGATACATTCCAATAGGTTCAAGATAGACTACGTTTTTTCAGCCCTTCCCATGTATTTTGTAGACTCTTAAGTCCATATATTAAGTCCCTTGCCATTTATGATACCCAGAGTAGTCTATATTTCTGGTACTGAATCTTAGTTCATTCACTTTATGTTCTTAATGCTCATTATGTTTCATAGTATGGAAAGTTCCCTTGTATGTCGTGAGATGTTTGGATAGTTTTCAAGGCTGACATTGTTTTTTAAAATATATTCACATTTGTCTTATGAAATGTAGATCAAATATAGAGTGATAGAAAGTAAATCAGTTACTTCCTAGGCCTTCATGATGGAAGAATGGTTGACAATGATGAGACACAAGGGGATCCTTTAGGGTGATATAAATATGCTATCTCTTGATTGTGGTGATACATATACATTGTATATATTTATCAAAATCTAACAAAATGCATACTTAAATAGATGCATTCTATTCTGTATAATGGTTCAGTAAAGTTTAGGGTACGCAATTAATATTTATCTAGAGCATATAATCTAAAAAAATTTTTTTTGAGGCAGGGTCTCACTGTTTAGTTCAAGTTGGCCTTGAGTTCACTATGTAGACCAGTCTGGCCTCAAACTTGTGGCGATCCTCCTGCCTCAGCTTCCCAAGTGCTGGGATTACAGGTGTGCACCACCATACCCGGTTCTACAAAATTCTTTCATGAAATGTAAAATCATTTTAAAATCATCTGAGCATAGAATTTTTTCTGTTTAACATATATAAACAGAAACTATTTTTGCACAGTTTTAATATAAACAGAATTTACTAGGAAAAATGCTGGGTTGAGTTTGCTTTGTATGAAAATTTTCTTAAGCTGTTATACAGTTCTTAAATATCATGTCAATAATGCAAATATATTTGCTAATACAGCACACTAAATCATTTTTCATAGTTAGCTTTCATACTCATAGTGATACTAATTAGGAGTAGAAATGTCTGATTACTATACTGGACCATCTAATGTAAATGTGCTTGTCCAGTTATACTATTGAATTATCTCATGTTTCTTTAAAACTCACATTTGACTTAATTCATTCTTCATGTTAAAGTAAAGTTTTAACAAGTATTCTTATATGGGGGTAAGAGATAATATTTTTAAATTGCTAATCAAATCGTGCCTTCATTCAAAGATATATTCCTCATGCCTACTAGGTGATGGGTAATGTTTGAGGAACTAAGGATGCACAATGATTTTTAGAAAAAAGAAAGCAAAGGAAGTCTTGGCTATAAAGATTTTACTTTCCACTGGGATAGACTAATAATAAAAATAAGTATTATTGGATAAAGACAAATGCTATAAAAAAGTGTAGCTATTACCTAAATTTAACTAGCTAAAAGCTAAAGTGTAAATTTGATAAATTTCTCCTATGGTTTAATCGTACAGAGTTTCTTATGTTCTGGTGTAATGTAAAATAAAAGTTAAAAAAAAACTCACATATATACTTTGTACATAAGCAGCAAACTTTATCTCAGTTCCATCTGATATCCCTTGGAGTGGATTTTGTTCTTCAGCAGAAAGATGCTGAGATGAAGTTAAGCATCTAAAATGTTTACTGGGGAATTATATGTGTGAAATGAAAAAGAAGAATGCAAAGTTAGCCAGGAAGAACCATCAGAACATGATATTAGAACCAGGGAACAAGTATTGTCAGATGGAAGATTCCCAATTTAGGGAGGAATGGCTAGGCTCTAGCATACATGTCTTGCTTAGTCATTGGCTTGAAGCCCACTGGCAGTAAAACTCAGCCTTGATTATCATCATTTTATTGTCATGGGCTAGGAACCACCCTGAGCAGAGTATGACCTTGGCTTGAAGGTGGAGGTGGATTTAGAAGAAGCTAACAGCTGAACAGTGTCAGCAAACCATATTCCTCACAGCTAGACATGAGTCATTCCTTGAAGAGGAATCTGAATGGGGCATCTGCCAACCTCCTCTCCTACAAAATTCAGGAACTGATAGAGGTATAATTTCAATTACAGTTTTTTTTCCTTTCTCTTTCTCTGTGCTGTATGATAACTTAAATGTCAGGCAATGATGTTGAAATAACCTGACTAAATAGGTCTGTACCCCACATATTCATAAACAGATTAATCTGTTTCCAACAGACAAATCTCTTATTATGATTCATGACCTCTTCATTTCCTACTTTCACAGACTTCCAATTTTCTCTTTTCGTTTCTCTACTTCAGATGTCCTATATGTCATTGACTTTATTCTACTGTTATTTAAACTACTGGTATTTTCTTTTCCACATAGCTGTACTAGAAAAACTCCTTTAATATATTCCCAAAACAAGAGGCATGTTGCTTTTGTTTATGATATTGGGGGGAGGCACTGAGGATTATGTAATATCCTTATACTGTTATATAAATATAAAAGTTTTTAATTTTTTCCACCATGAACTTTGTCATTGTTCTAATTTGTTTAATTCTGGCAATGTATAACCTTTTGGAACACCAGTGGCAGCAGAAATATTACTTTCTTGCAACTGTCCCTCTTACGGGCAGCCCTGACCTTATTTCCTTGAAAGTTTTATTTTATTTTGCTATGCTGCTCTTTTTTTCCTTTACAGGAGGTCAAAATGAATTTTTAACATTTTGTATATTTTTTTCTCTCCTATGATGTGCAAAGCTAATTCTGTCAGTTGCATCTTTTGAATGTAGGATAAAAATTCTGTTTTTAAGCTGATTCCATTATTCCCCAAACTTCTGAATGTACCTTCTTTAACCTTAGGTAATATTTTTTTTCCTAGACCAGAATTTGAGATCTATTCCGCTGACCACATTTTGCTCTCAATATTTTTTGTAGTTTTCTTTCTTTTTCTCTCTTTTTTGTAGTTGGGTCTGTAAAAGTTTCATACAGCTGTTGCTTAATATAAATCTAGATGATACTACATATTTTATAATAATCTCACTTTTTGTCATTTGTTTAATAATGAATTGTGCTAATCTTTCAGAAGGAGAGAGGAAAGAGAAAAGAGGCTGTGTTTCAGATTTTCTTTCTTTCTTCACCTAATAAGGTGATAATCTAATACCAAAATTACTTAAGTTGCTTGTTTGAAATGTATATCACTCATTATTTTCCCAGAACTAATAAATTAACATCTCCATACTCAGGGCTTGAGAAGTTTTCTTTCTAAAGTATCCTACATGTTTGCTAGAGCAACATCATTGGAAATAGACCAGGTATTAGATTGGCCTTTTTATCTGCACTCATGGTCCTTGGGCCAATGTCTAGGATGAGGGTAGAAAGGTGCCTATGCTCCTGTTAAAGGCCAAAGTTAGTAATTAATGATACTTTCATATCTAGAGTATACTTAATTTATTACTTTTAAAGTGGTCCTGTATTTAATATGTTATCATCTTACTTGGATTCTCTTAGTCCTTTATTCATAAATGATTAATCTGTTTATAAGGGGTAGAGACTTATTTAGTTCTATAAATTTTGTATTTAATATGTTATCATCTTACTTGGATTCTCTTAGTCCTTTATTCATAAATGATTAATCTGTTTATAAGGGGTAGAGACTTATTTAGTTCTATAAATTTTATAGGGTCAATATATGAAATGTTTATCTTTTAGAGTACTGATAGTTTCAAAAATAATTTATTAATTATCTTTTTTGGCTATGTTTTAGAAGAGTTTGTACAACATGGACAGGATTTCTTACTTTCAGCTTTGAAATAATACAGAAATCTGATTTTATTTTCCTATTAGAATCCCAACTTTAAAAATATTCTGTTTCATAAATCATAGACGAGCAATGCTTTCTCTTAAATGAGATTTTTCACACATATTTAATAATATTTGATTTCTAAGTTTAAAAAACCATATTACTGTTATAAAATATTTAGAATTATGGATGCAGAAAACTTCTTAAGCTGGCTTAAAGGAATATCTCACCTATCAGGAAGTCTAGAGGTACAATCACAGCATCAAGTAAAGGATTTATTTCACCTATCTGCTCTGAATCTTCAGTATTAGCAGTGGAGGCATATAACTACTCTAGGCCAATGGGAGAAACTACTTTCCCAAACATTGTAGTGGTTGATTTATTGTATCAACTTGAGAAGTTTAGAAGCTTAACTAAATCGGCTCAGCAATTTTACATCCTAGGGTGTAGAAGACCCACCCTAGGGTGGTTCATTGCCTGAATGGTATAAACAGAAAATAAGGAAGGTAGGATGGGTTCTTGCTCTTCAAAGGAGCTCCAGTCTTCACCTTCAGCTTGGACATTATCTCCTGGCTTCTAGAGCAGACTCTTCAGCTTTCACCTTGGATCCTTCAACCTTCCAGCATAGACCCTTCAGTATTCTGTCACAGGCCAATCAGCCTCCTGATATGGACTTTCATGGAACAATGCAGTGAACTCCAGACCTTGGACTGAATCCTTCAGTCTCCAGTGTGCAGACACTCTCTGCATGCTTCCTCATCCAACTCTGTAGCTGACCATCATAAGCCAATCTTGTAATTTCTTATACATTTGTATACCTTGTGTTATATCCATTTCTCTAGCAAAACACTGACTGATACAGATTTTGGCTCCAGGAGCGGAGCATTGCCATGGGCTCTAGGTCTTCAACTGGACTCATGCAGAACATTGCTGTGGAACCCAGGCTCTCAGCTGGATTCCTTAGGTCTTTAATGTGTGGACAGATTTCCTGCGCTCTTTTTGTATTTGACTCTTTAGGTGGCTGCTATAAAATAATCCTATAAATTGTGTGTCCTATATTGTATTGTTTCCCTTGTAAACCCTGACTACACAGAATTTCATACCAGAGAAGTGGGGTCATTGTCGTTACTGTACCTGACCATGTGGCTCAGGAGCCTTTGGAAATGGCTTGTGGAAAGAGTTTGGAAAGGTTTGGAGATGTTGCCTGAAAGAGTAGAGCTGGAACACCTTAGGCTGTTTTCTATGGGAGATTCCAGTCAGAGCTCAGAAGACCAGAAGGCTGATAGAAATCCTGCTGGCAAAGTCCAGGCTCAGGAGGTTTTTACTGGGAAGAAGGACTGCACTGGTTGTTGGATTCCAGACAATGTATGTTATGGCTTGGCAGAAAGTTTGTCTGATTTTGCTCATGTCCAAAGATTTTGCTTGAGACTGAGCAAAGTGTGGCTGACTAATTAATCTGGCAGAAGAAATTTCAAGGCAGTGTAATGTTGAGGTGGTGGCTTGGCTATTTTGGGGGGCTTTTAGCCAGATTTATGTTGAGAATCAAGAGCAAAGAGCCTAGCAGGATGATTTAAATCATTGTGAGTTTGGCCAGAAAGGAAATTCCAGGAAAGCTGTGGACTGCAAAGATAGAGCAGAGGAGATATTGATTGCTGAGAGGGAAAAGAGAATATAAAAGATGACGTGAGGGCATCACAAGAAGCAGCAAGTCTCCACCCTTTTCAACCTCAAAACTGCAAAAGTGAGAGACTTTGCTTTGAGGAGAAAGCCACAGAGCACCATGTTCTGGAATGGTGGCAGCTACACTATGTTCCAAAATGGTGGAAGCTGCACCACTAGGTTCCAAAATGGTGGAGGCCACACCAGGTTTCAGAATGATGGCAGTATAGAGAATTTTTTCTTCAGAATCAGGTTCAGAGTGCTCAGCAATCCAGGCACTTGGCCCCTGCAGCCAAGAAAGAAGGAAACCTGGCTACTGCTCCAGCTGGCAGCGGACCTTGTCATCATCCATGTGGTGCTGGTTTCAGGCACATGCAGAATGCAAGAGTTCTGAGGTTAAAAAGGCTTCCACCCAGATTTCAGAAGAAGGCCTGGGAGGCCAGGTAGTGTGCCCCTTGAAAAGCAATATGTGAAGCTGTGAATGTGAAGCCAAAGGTGCAGAGGAGACTCCAGAAGTTTGAAGAAGCCAGGAATGTGGATCATCTGAGGAAAGCTGTAAGGGTTGAGCAAAGCAGGCCTAAGAGAGAAGCCACAGGAGCTACAACCACCAGAAGTGCCATAGGGGTGGAGCCACACAAGCCCTTTGGTGCTCACAACTTACCACAGATTGTTTTGGATATTCCACATGGAACTACAGAACTTAATGTTTGCCCTGCTGGATTTTGGATTTGCTTGGGTCCCATTCCTTTGTATTCCCCTGTTTGTACCTTCTGGAATGGTAACATCTATCTTGTGCCATTGAATTTTGGAAGTGTTTAACTTTCTTTTCATTTGTATAGGGACTCACAGCTAAGAGCTTGCCTTAGATCTCAGAGGAGAGTTGGGATTTGGGATTTTTCAGCAATGACAAAACTGTTAGAACTTTGATAACTCTTAGAGATGGACTAAATGCCTTTGCATTAAGGGATGTGCATGAGTCTTTGGGGGCCCAGGGGCAGAATGTTATGGCTTGTGTCTAGATGTTCCCCCAAAGCCTCATGCAGTCAAGGGAGCAGGCTTCTAGAGTCTGTGATTGGTTGTCCAGTGCTGGGATTATGGGTGTGAGTGCTAACACCCACCCGGTGGTAGGTAGCCTGCATACAATATAAAGGAGGGAGGGCTGGTGAGATGGCTCAGTGGCATAGGTGCCTGCCTGGCAAGCACGAGGTCCTGAGTTCAATTTCCAGTACCCACATATGAAAAAAGGGCTGGTGATATCGCTCAGTGGCACTGGCACCTGCTGGCACATGAGGTCCTGAGGTTGGCCTCTGGTACACACAAAAAAAAAAGAAAAAAAGGGAGGGAAAGAGGCTTGCTCTTTTGAGCTCCTCCTCCTCCCCTTTTTGCTCTTGTTGCTTTTGCTGTCTTCTGTCACTGTGAACTGTTGCCCCTGTGCCATGCCACCCTGCCTTGGAGCCAGCTGATTATGGACTGAAACCTCCACAAACTGTGAGCTAAATAAACCTTTCTTTCCTTAATTTTGGGTGTTGGGCATTTTGTCTCAGCAATGAGAGAAAAGTCACCAACACAAACATGTAATTGAAAAAAAAAATACTTTTGAACTTTATGCCACTTGTAAGCTCCTGATTCAATAATCCAATGATAGTTGATGAGTAAATCAAAGATATAAACTGAAATAACTTAATTAAGATGCCTTTTTACATGCAGCTACATGTGCATGGGAATAAAGGGAATTTGGTACTTTGTGAGGATCCAAATACTTTTTAAATATTATTTTTGAATAGTTGAAATATCTTACAGGCATATTTTTCACTTCATATACTAAAACTGTATTTTCAGTGGGTACTTTGTTCATTTAATTGATATTTATTGATCACCTAAAATTTGCTTTCTAGGAATATTACTGCTGTTTTATTATGTAATTTTTCTCATTAAGTGCTAACATTATTTAACTTCTCAATCTGCTTGAGGTTAGCTTCAATTTTTTTAAGAACAGGATTTTTTCCAGGTCATTTGATACAGAAGAATAGTTTTTCCCTTGCTTTCAAACAAAATGGTAAATGTTAAAACTAATTAAATGCCTGTGTAATAAGGACTATGTTGCAAACAGTTTTTCTCTTAATCTTCTCAATAACTTGATGAGATATTATTGTAATATCCATTTTCAGATAAGGGAGCTGAATATAATGAAGCTATGCTGTTTTATAAGCTTATATGACCAATACACTTTAGGTTTGATATTTGAATCTAGAATTGTTCTGATTGAAAACGTATTTACATATATGAAAATAACTTCCACTACCATTTTGGTGAAGCAGCTGATGTCCACAAATCAAACTGAGTGACAAATAAATAAACCCAGCTTATTTGTGCATCGAATGTGCACACATGTTGAGAACTTAATGACAAGTGACTCAGTGGAGTCATCAGAATTGGAGGCTTATATGCCACCTTTAAAAAGGACAATATATTGATAGAAAAATGATAAGGCAAAAGACAAGAGGTTGAGACATCTAAATGCAATATCTTAGTTCTATTTTCTGTTACTATAACAAAATATTTGATACTAGGTAATTTGAGAAGAAATCAATTCCATCTATAGTTCTGGAGGGCCCTGAGGATGGCACCAACATGTAAATGGCTTTTGGTGAGGGATCATACTGCATGTAACCATGGCAGATAGCAGAAAGAAAGTGGGTATATATGGAAGGGCCAATCTATATGACAAAAGGGGAGGGCTGAAGTATTTTATAACAACCCACTCTCATGATTACTAACCAGTCTGTCCACACCTCACTCCCTGTAGACTTAATCATGTCTCCAAAGAACTAATCCACTCTCTCAGTAAAAGTAATTAATTCACTCATGAATGTGGTGTTTCTGCTACCCCATGGCCTCCACCATTTAAAGGTTCCACTCTCCCTCACTACCATTTCATCAGAGAACAAGTTTCCAGCATATGAATCCCTGGGAGATAAACCCTACTGAAACCATCATCAGGCAATAAATGTTGCAAAGCAAATACATGAATTAAGCTAATAGAAGACAAGCAGTAACTTACTTAGTCTTATTTATGCAGTGGCAACTCAATATTAACTTTCTTTTCCAATAGTAACAGGTATTTTCTTCCATTTGGTATAGAGAGGAAAGGAGGAACATTTTCTTGTAGGGAAATTTATACCTTGCACATAAGCAGAAATGGAGAAGGTAAAAGTTTTTCATGTGTTTGCAGTTTTTGAAGTTGATTTCAGTTCAAAGTAATCCTGATTTCCAAAAGGCATATTTTGGGGTAGTATACTAACCCTCACCCACGAACTTGACTTTTGGTAATAGTGCCTGTCATATGGATAGACACACACACACACACACACACACACACACACACACACACACACATATATATAGATATATATACATACATATTTTGGGGTGGTATAATAACCTTTACCTACAAACATAACCTTTGGTAATAGAGTCTGTCATATGGATATATGTGTGTGTATATATATATATATATATATATATATATATATATATATATATATTAGATAGATAGATATAGATATTTCCAAGTTAAAAAGAATCAGTCTGTATTTCCAAGTTTACTATGAATATTCCTACATTAAGTGCTATAGAGGACTGCAATCTTACGCTAATACTCTTTCTTAGCAGGTTATTATAAGAAATGTTATTTATATTGTAATTTAAAATGTCTAAAGTTTTATCTGAATAAGAACTTTTTCACTATTTTTGACAGCAATATGCCATGAATTATTTCATTTTAATTGCAGCATGTATTTATTATTGTACAATTTAAAGAATATTAAACTACCCATATTTCCACCAGATACATTGTTGTCATCTTTAATAATATTTTCTAGTGTTTTATTTATTTTGTTCTTTCTTGAAGGCAAATATCCAAACACTATAATGTATTTTATACTTATTGTGCAGTTTTTTTAAGCAAATTGAGTAATTTAAATTCTTTAGCAATATAATTGCATGTTTCCAAGTACATCCAATGAATTACTTATACAATTTGTTATGTATTTTCCAATTTGTTGTAATTTAAGAAATACATTTTCTGGGGCCGGTGAGATGGCTCAGTGGCTTAAGCGCCTGCCCGGCAAGCGCGAGGGCCCAAGTTCGACTCCCGGAACCCACATACGAAAAAGGGGCCGGTGATATCACTCAGCGGCACGGGCGCCTGCTGGCGTGCTAGGTCCTGAGGTTGACCCCCCGGTACCCACAAAAAAAAAAAAAAAAGAAATACATTTTCTTTCTTTGGACTTTTATTTTGTGAATTTAAAATTCTTTTCATATCCAAAGCAAATCAAATTTCATTTTTTTAATTCAATGCATTATTCTTTTATATTTATGATTCTATTATTCCAATTGATTTTGGGTTTCTTTAATCCTCAATGCCCATTTTAATTTTATTTTAGAAAGCATAATTTATCCTCTAGAAACATTTTTGTACAGTTTAAAAATTATGACTGAAAGCGATTTTTAGCTGAATATTTGAATACTTTGAGTGGGGAATGGTCTATTTTCAAGATCATATAGAGTTTGTCTGTCAGACACTCATATAGCACATCTCTCCTGGTTCCAGGTTTAGCACACTTCCTCATTATGTGACTTTACCTAAGAACTTAAAAAGCATCGATGGTCTACAAGTGTGTTTCACTGGTATGATCATTTGGCTTCTATCATTATCCCTTTCTTAGGGTTAGAGGATGTCATGCAACACATCAAGGCCTTAACAAACTATACTCAGTGGGCATTAAATGACACTATGGCTTGTCTCTGTCTCCTGAATGAAGAAGTAAAAGTAATGAGGCAAGCCATCCTCCCAAATTGGATGGCATTAGACATTCTAACAGCATCTCAAGGGGGTACTTGTGCAATTATAAAAGCTGCATGTTGTGTGTACATTCCTAATCCTTCTGCTAATATCTCAATAGCTGTTCAAGATGTTAGATGACAGGTTAATGACATGTCAGATTCTGAAATTCCCTGGACCTTCTCCTTCTCCTCTATGGAAAGCTATTACTGGCTCCTTCTGGTGGGAACTTTGTTTGTTATATTCATAATTATCCTGTTGTTTTTATTACTTGGTTCATACTTAATTGTTTCTGTGTGAGCTGGTGAGATAGCTCAGTGGCATAAGCACCTGCCTGGCAAGCACAAGGTCCTGAGTTTGACTCCCAGTACCCACATATGAAAATGGGCTGGTGATATCTCTCAGCGGCACAGGTGCCTGCTGGCACACGAGGTCCTGAGTTCGACCCCTGATACCCAAACACAAAAAAATTGTTTCTGTGGCCTTGTAACCTCCAGACTTAAAGCTGTATGTCTACCCAAGACAAGTACACCTGGAGCCTATTGAGGGCCTTTAGATATACCCTCTGTAAAGTATCTCTGACTGCCAATCACAACTATAACCCTCTTCAGCTGGAAGTAGCCACACCAGTCTTTGACCCTTGCCCACTCATGGCAGTTAGGGGTACTTCTTCAGAGGGGGCAATATTATAGCTAATTTAGGTAGAAATATTGTAAGCAGTCAGACAGGGTTGGGCTCTCCAGAGGTCAATGCAGAAAACAACTGTAGCTGGAGGCATATTCACTGAAGGCCAGGCTTCAAGAAAAAGAACTACTACCAAAAAAAGATGGTGGATGTGTAAGAAGCAGGCAGCGAAACTCTCCAAACGTTACCATTGGACCATGGGAATATAGTGACCAGGAAAACACAGGAGGGAGGGAGATGCCTCACTTGGACCCAAGAAAGTTCTGAAGCACAGCTTGGGACGCCCGGTGCCAGTGAAGGGTACTTTCAACAAAGAAGAAGGAGGAGACCGCATGCACCTTCTCCCTGTCCCAGGAATCGTGGCATGACAGAAACTCAAATCTGCAGACACATGGTGACAGCTGGTGCCCCGTGAGCCCCTGCAGAGGATCAGGAGACAGCAGTGGGGCAGGGGAGCAGTGGAGGACTGTGCTGGCCAGCGGTGAGTGTCTCTCAGCCACAGCTGTCCTGTGCCAGAGAGCGACTGGCCGGGCTCCATTGTGGGGGGGGTGGTGAAAATCAGATCGGTGTGAAAACACAGCACTCAGGACTCACACTCAGGACAGCGCAGCACTGCACCTGGCTCTCAGGCCGGCGGAAAGTGCGCTGACCATGACAGGCGAAGGAGACTGGTCTCTGCCTGAAAGTACATGCTTCTGCTCACTACCCCACCAAAGGGCCTCCTGGCTTACTGGGGCAGAACAGGACTCAGTCATCACATGGTGCCTGCCTACAGCAGAGTCAACACCTGGAACTGATTCTTTTTATTTTTTTTTATTTTTTAATTTATTTTATTTTATTTTATTTTATTTTTCATTTTTTATTTTTTATTTTTATATTTTTTCTCTCTCTCATTTGGTTTTTTGTTCTGGTGAAAGGTTTTTTCTTTTTTTGGTGGGGTTTTATTTTTGTTTTGCCTGTTTGTTTTGTTGATTTGTCTTCATTTTTGTTTCTGTTTGTCTATTTGCTCTTCCCTTCATTATTCTCTCTGGTTTTTATATGAGTGTAAATAGCACCTCTAACCTCTTTGTGATTGTGGTTGTGATCTGTTCTTCCTTTTATCCCTTCCTTCTCTTTCCCACCAGTCCTCTGCACCAGTTTCCCAATGTTCGTGGGATCCCTCTTGGTCCTCTAACCTTACATCTAATTCCTTCCTCTTCTCCCAATACTCTATTTCCTCCTTAACTAATTTTAAATTTAAACTCCTGAGGGGAAAACTGACATATTAAGGACTTATATATGGCATATAATTCTCTGGTGTGTTTTAGATTTTGTTATATAACCGCAACTCTACTTTATACGGTTAAAAGTGGCAAATAACTGGTTAGCACAGTCTGTCATTTTCTAGGCTGTGTTTGATGCTTCAGTTACCATTATAGCCAAATGTAAAATAATTATTCTAAACAGCTTTCCTTCCTGATATTTCATGATTGATATTGACTAACAGACACAGAAAATACAGTGGCACAGTACCAAAGAACCAGGGACTGTGCCAAACAGGTAGCAACTTCACATATCCAACAAATTGAAGAGGTAGGATCTGGCAGAAAGCTCAAAACCCAAAAACAAGCTTCACTTGGTAGATACTGCAGAGAAGTAGTCATCTCCTAAGGATCTTGAACACTGGCAATAAAGTAAATTACCATAGGTAATTTACAAACATCACCCCAGGAATTAATCTAAAGAAAGGAAAGAAAATGAGATGACACTTAAACAAGATGCAACCCCAACATCCAATTCACCAAAGGCAAACCTAGGGGCAATGAGGTGGGACAATCTGAAAGCCACCCACCTGGCTTATCTGATGTGGTAACAACAAAGCAACTGAATGAGGCTCTGGAAAAAATTAAAACAGAAATAATTTCACAGATAACTGCAGAGATAATGTCCACAATGAAGACCATGCTTAAGGACACTATAGCTGATACAGACAAAAAAAATAGATGAGCTTAAGAAAATTATAGAAAACATGAATGCTCAGCATAGGAAAGAAATGGAATCCATAAGGCAGATTCAAGCAGATATCCAGGAGAATAAAAATTCCATTGAAAGTATTTGTAGCAGATTAAGCCAATGTGAGGACAGGATCTCAGATATAGAAGACAGGCTTTCAATTAGTCATCATGAAAAGGAAGAATTCTTAAAAACAGCAAGGGACCATGAAAAATCAATTCAGCAGCTGCTAGATGACTCAAAGATAAACAACGTAAGAATTATTGCAATAAATGAAAAAGCAGGAGACAGCATCAATGACATTAGAACATTGCTCACAGACGTTATCAGGGAGAACTTCCCTGGAAGAGAAAAAGAATTTGACCCCCATATAAAAGAGGCTTTTAGAACTCCAACTAGAAAAAAAAAAAAAAAAAAAAAAAAACTTCAGCCAGACTTATCATAGTCAAGATCCCAGAAATTCAACAGAAGGGCAGAATCTTAAAAGCTGTTAGGGAGAAGAGACAAATCACTATAAAGGAAAACCCATCAGAATCACAGCTGACTTTTCAGCACAAACCCTCAAGGCAAGAAGAGCTTGGAATGATGCATTTCAAGCTCTAAAGGAAAATAATTTTCAACCCAGATTGATGTACCCCCCAAAACAAAGATGTGGTATTTTTATACAATGGAGTACTATTCAGCCATTAAGAAGGATAAAGTGGAGACTTTTATAGGTAAATGAATGCAACTAGAGAAAATACTCATAAGTAAAATAAACCAGATGCACATGTGTAAGCATCATATTGTCTCTCTAGTATGAAAAACTGAAAGAGTAAATAAGATCCAAAATGTACAATAGACATGGTAAATCAAAAACAAACTGGTCAAAAGGAAAAAGAGACTGGAATAGGGGAACAGGGAAAAGAAAGAAGGGAAAGGAAAAAAATTGTACATATATATAAGATGGTTAAGATAGATACACTACCAATTTTACTTAGTTCATTGAAGAGTAAGGTTTGTGCCAATAGTGTTTGGACAATTGAATGGTAATATCTGGTATCCTGAATAACTAACTTAAACATAATAAAACGTAATGCATTAACCATTGTTACCCTCCAATTATGTTGTTTTGAAAATTTGTTCTTTTTTGATCTGTTTTGTTTTTTCTTCTCTTTAAAAACAAAAAATAAAAAAAGAAAAAGAACTACTCATTCATATACTTCCCCTAGGAGTGAACAGCAGTGTTTTATATTTTAAGTAGCCATCAATCACCCTGGGGTGGAGGACCAAACCTCCTTAACCCACCCCTTCCAGGAAGGCCCTTGTCAGTCCCATGTGCTCTTCCTATGTGACTTACTTTCTGATTTCATCCCCATTTAATCAATATTACCCTAGCAACTATACTTGTGTACTTATTTGTTGACCATACTTTTAACCCACCTCACACCCATCCTATATTTTGTCATTGGATCAATGTTACCTAAGTGACCATATGTGTAATCTTAATGATTGATTATTGTTCTGTCCCACCTTAAGCCCGCCTCACCTCATGGCTCTGCTCAATAAAACACTCTTGAGAAGTGGGGTAGGTAGGCAACCCACTTTCTGCTCCTCATTCTGTTCCTTTCAGACAGAAGCTTTCTTTCAATACATTCTTCCTACTCTTTAAAAATAAAAGAATTAATAAATTATCCTTTAAAATGAGAGTTTTTCTACTTTTCATCCATAATAATAGCAGTTTCTTTATTTGCTCTAATACTGCAACTTCAGTATGACAACTTCTTCTTTCTCACTGAAACTTCTTTCCAAAAGTTATAATTTGAAAATGCTTTTTTCAATAGGTGCTACCAGCTAGGATAAAAAAAAAGTTATATTTGACAACCATAAATGGACTGTCAGTCCAACAAGATTGCTAATTATATTTCTGGTTGACATATGCACTATGGAGTTGATTTTGTAGTTAGAAGGTGTGAGAGGGACAGAACATCATATATCATGATGATGGTATCTGCATCAAATTTGAAATACTGATTTAAATTGCCAAACTTTCTATTAAATGGAAATATTCACCTGAGCCAAGAAATGGTTTTTAGTGAGGCTATTGTAAAACTTGTTTGTAAATCACAACTAGCAACACATATTAATTGTACAAATCTATGAATTCACTTCCCTGCTTCCATATGATTTGCATTGATTATATTTATCCATACTTCTACATTTGCTCCCTGGGGACCTATTAATCTCTCTTCTTTCAGGTTACTGGGTTTTTATTGTTGTTTTATTTTATTTTTTTTACATATTAAAGAGAACATGTGATATTTGTCTTTTGTGTTTAGCTTATTTTGCTTAACATTATGCATTCCACTTTCCAGTTCCTGTATTTTCCTACGAATGACAGAATTTCTTCCTACTTCATGGATAAATAATAGGTTGTTGTGTTTATGTATATTTTATTTCTCCATTCTTCTCTTGATGTGCCCTTTGCTTGATTCATATCTTACCTTGTCAAAGTAGTGCTCCAGTAAACATGAGCTACATAACACGACTTATTTTACTTTGAGATAGTCTCACTGACTTACTCAGGCAGGCTTTGAAATAGTGATCATCTTGACACAGCCTCAAGAGTAGGTGAGATTTTAGGCAAGTGCCAGTATGCCTGGCTAAATTCTTTTTTAGTACTTGTTACAGTTTGGACCTGAAGTTTTTGTGTTCAGAGGTGGAGCCTTTGGAAGGTAATAGGATTGTGGTGGCACTAGTTACTGACAGACTAATCCATTTTTAAATTTCTGTGTTGTTAAGTGGTTGGACCTTGTTGGAGGGTTGGGTAACTTGGGCCATGACCTTCAAGGGCATATTCTTCTCCTTGTCCCCTCCTGTGTTGTTCTGCTTCAAGAATGCTAAGAGGTGAGTATCTTGCTTCTACCATAACTTCTATCATGCCATTTCTAATTTTAAGAGAGCTGACCATGGAATGAATGTCTTTAAAATATGACCCAAATTAAATCTTTCTTCCTTTAAATTGTCAGTGTTCAGTATTTGATCCTAGAAATAGAAAAATGACTAATACAGAACTTCTTTCACTGTATGTCACAGGATTTCATATGCTGTGTTTTGATTTTCATTTGTTTCAAGGAATTAATAATTTCCCTCATGATTTATCAATGATTATTGATAAATTGTTTGTTCACAAAGCTATTGTGCAGTCTGCATCTGTTTGTATAATTTCAAGTTTTTCCTTCTGCTGATCTCTAGTTTTATTCCACTGTGATTAAAAAAGTTACATTTGTTAAGACTTGCATTGTGACCTAATATATGATCTAGTCAACTGAAGACTCCATGCACAGATGAAAAGATGCACATTCTGTAGCTGTTAAAAGGGATATTCTGCAAATGTTTAATAAGTCCATTTTATATGTAGTGTAGTTGAAGTTTGACACATCTTTACTGATTTTTAATTAGGTTATATATATACATTGATGACAGTGAGCTATTATATTTCCACATTATTATTATTTTACAGCCTACTTCTGTCTTTAGGTCCAATAATTTTACAACATTGGGTGCTCTGTTATTTAGTGCATATAGTTTTACAATAATTATATTTTTTGATAAACTGATTCCTTGATCATTATATGATGAACTTCTTTGTCTTTTCATGCTTTTTTCTTTTTTAAATTAATTGTGATGATTCATTGTAGATAGACAAAATGATAACATTCATCATGGGGAATTTGTACTGTACATGATATAGCTTGATTCTTCTTTTTCCATTCACTTCTCCCTTCAATCCCACTTCCCCTCTTTATTCACAAAAGCTTTGTTTCCATTTTTTCCTCCTTTTATCTTTTTGAAATTTCCCAGTCCTTCTTTTCATCCTGCCTCTTCCATAGTTCTCATACCTATTTGAATATTTTCCTTTATTTCACAATATATATTACACATTTAGTGTATATCCTTTCCATTTCTCACACCAGAGAAACAATTTTGTATTTGAACATGTATGTCTGTTTTATTTCATTTAAGAGTATTATCTCAAGGTGCATCCATTTACCTAGAAATGTGTCAAGTTTATCATTCTTTATGGCTGAGTAGTACTGCATGGTGTACTAAAAAGCATTATCGACTCATCAATCAATGAGCATTTGGGCTGTGTCCAAGATATAGCAATTACAAATTGTGCTGCTATAAACTTGGATATGCATATATCACTGTGGTATATTTGTAGTTCTTTGGGGAAGAAATGGAGAAAGGGAATAGCTGGAACCTCTAGTTTTAGTTTTTTGAGGAATATCCATATTGATTTCCACAGTGGTTGCACCAGTCTACACTCCCACCACAATAGAGAAGGGTTTCTCTTTTCTCACAGCCACTCCACCATTTGTTATTGGTTGTTTCTTTATAATAGCCATTCTTTCTGGGGTGAGGTGGAATCTCAGTATTTTACTTTGCATCTTTCAAATTATCATGATGTCGAACATTTTTTATATGTTGATTTACCACATCTATTTCTTCATCTCAGAAGTGTCTATTCATTTCTCATACCCATTTTTGGATCAGGTCTTTAAATTCAGGGGTGTCTGATTTTTTTGAAGTCTTTACATATTAGTCCTGTGAATAGTCCTAGATATTAGTCCTGTGATTGAGGAACAGCTGGCAAATTTTTTCCCAAGTTGTGGATTGTCTCTTCACCCTGTCCGTGATTACTTTTGCTGTGCACAAGCTTTTTAATAAGATCAGATCACATTTGTTGATTCTTGTGATATTTCCTATGTGATCACAGTTTTGTTCATAGTCTTTGCCTACACCAATGGCTTCATGAGTTCTACCTATTGTATCATCCAGCAGATTTAGTGTTTCTGTTTTAATGTTTAGATCTTTGATCCATTTTGATTTTACTTTAGTGAGTGGTGAAAGACATGAGTCTAGTTTTAGTATTTTGCCTGTGGAAAGCCTGTTTTTTGAGCACCATTTATTAAAGAGGCTATCTTTCTTCCAGTGAAGGTGTTTAGCCCCTTTGTTAAAGATAAAATGGATGAGTGTTTTTGCAGTTGTTTCTGCATCTTCTAATCTGTTCCATTGATCCTCAGGTCTGTTTCTTTGCCAGTACCATGTTTTTTCCTTCACAGTAGCTTTGTAGTATACTTTCCAGTCAGGGACTTTTATGCCCCCTGCCTTGCTTTTGTTGCCAGGAATTGCTTTTCCTATTCTAAGTCTCTTCTGGTTCCAAATGAAATTTATTTTAGGATTGTTTTCTCAAATTCTGTGAGGTATCCCAATGTTATTTTGATTGGGATTGCATAAAATCTTTATAACAATTTTAGGAATATGGCCATATTGACTAGATTGGTTCTTCCTACACAAGAAGAAGGGATATCTTTCCATTTTCTGTTATCCTCTTCAATCTCCTTTCTCAAAATATTGTAGTTAACAATGTAAATTTATTTAGTTTTTTAGATTAATTGCTAGGTAATTTATTATTTTGGATGTTATTGTGTATGATGCAGTTTCCCTAATTTCCCACTCTGTGAGTTTTCATTTGTGTACAGGAATGCTATTGATTTTTGAGTATTGCCTTTCTGTATAGCTACACTACTAAATTTGATTATTAAATCTAGAAATTTTTTGTTGGCATTTTGGAGGTGTTCTATGGGTAGTATCACATCATCCACCATAATGACAGTTTAACATTCCTATCTATGTTACTTTTATTTCTTTCTATTGTCTAAATGCTCTGTCTAATATCCAGGACTATAGTGAATAAGAGCAGTGATACTGGACATCCTTGTCTTGTTCCTGATTTTAGAGTTAAAGCTTTTAGTTTTTGACAGTGTAGAATGATATTGACTGGTGATTTGCCATAGATGGCTCAGATTGAGATAAAGACTATCTATACCAATTTTCTGCAGGGATTGTGTCATGAATGTAAATTGGGCTTGGTCAAATGCTATTTTTTTTACCTCTAATAAGATAATCATATGATTTTGTCCTTTACACTGCAGATATGATGTACTACACCTCTTAAGTTGTGTATCCTGAAACATCCCTGCATCCCTGGTCATGGGGTATAATTTTCTCAATGATTAGGTACATTTTATTTGTAAGTATCTTACTGAGGATTGTTGCATCTAGGTTCATTAGGGAGATTGGACTTTAGTTCTCTTTTTTGGTTGGCTCCTCTGTTTTTGGTATGAGTGTAATGCATTCTTCCAGGAATGAGTTTGGGAGTGTTGCTTCTCTTTCAAATTTATTAATGAGTTTGAGGAGTAGTGGCATTAAGTCTTCTCTAAATTTCTTCTACAATTCAGCAGTGAAACCCTCAGATCTGGGCTTTTCTTTGTTGGTAGGTTATTAAGTACATCTTCAATTTTATTGACTAATATTAATTTATTTCAAATATTTATATATTCTCAATTCAGCTTTGGCAATTCATATATATCTTGGAACATGTACATTTCTTCTGTGTTTTTCATCTTATTAGAATACAGGTTCTTGAAGTAGGTATTGATGATCTCTGGATTTTTACCAGATCTGTTGTGCTTTCAACATTTTATTCCTAATTTCATGGATTTGATTCTTTCTTTGCATTTATTGATTAGTTTGTCTAAGAATTTGTCAATTATATTTCATCGTTTCAAAGAACCAAGTTTCAATACATTGATTCTTCATATTGGGCTTTTTTAGTCTAAATTGTATTTATTTATGCTGTAATGTTTATAATTTCATCCCTATTGTGAGCTTAGGGCTTGATTTACTGTTTTATTTTGAGAATTTTGAGGTTCAACATTGGGTTGTTTATTTGAGATCATTCTGTTTTCTGATGTGGAAATTTGCCACTATAATTTTTTCTTTTAGGACTGCTTTCAGTGCATCCCATAAATTCTAGTATGTTGTATGCACATTATCATTTAATTGTAGACACCATCTAATTTCTTCTTTAATTTTATCTGTCACTCATTTGTTGTTTAGTAGGCTGTCACTTAATTTTGAAGTTTTTATAAAGTATCAGTGGCATCTTTGGCATTAATTTCCACTTTCATTGCACTATTATCTGATAATATGCATGGGATAATTTCAATTGATTTGCATTTACTTAAGCATGTTTTAGGAGATAGCATGTTTTATATTTTGAAGAACATCCCTTGTGCAGCCTAAAAGAATATGAATTCTGATGTTGTGGGATGAAACACTCTGTAGATATCTGCTAAGTCCATTTGTTCAAAAATTTGGTTTAGTTCTCATATTTCTTTGTGGAATTTTTTTCTAGTTGATTTGTCTTTATGTGACAGTAGCAGTATTAAGGTCCCCCCCTACTATTGCATTAGTGCTTATTTGATTTTTCATGCCCATTCATCTTTGTTTTATGTAACTTTGTGTACAGGTATTTGGTGAATATATATTTATGATTGTTATCTCTTCCACTTGAACAGTTACCTTACCAAGGATGTAGTGACCATCTTTGCCTCTCTTTGCTTTAAATCCACTTTTTCTGCAAATAGAACAGTTACCATTGCTTTTTTTCCAAATTCCTGTCACATGAAGTATTGTTTTTCATCCTTTGACTTTCAGACTTTGAATTTCTTAAGTTAAATGTATGCCTTATATGCAGCATAGTGTGGGATCTTCTTGATCCATTTTGCCAGTCTCTTATTTTGTTGGTGAATTGAGACCATTTACATTGAATATGTGTTGATTTATCCCTTAAGTTATTTTCCTGTTTTTCTAGGATCCCTATTTTTCTCCCCTGTTTAATTACATACTTTGCCAGGTTGATTCATTTTATTAGTGTTCATAGAGCTGAGGTCTTCATTAACTCTAGAATTTCATTCAGAACATTTCATAGTAGTGGTTTGCTTGTCATCAATTTCTTCAGGTGTTTTTTGCTTGTTTGTTTGTTTGTTTGTCATGAAGCATCTTATTTCTCCATTAATTTTGAAAGACAATGTTGCATAACATATTTGGGTTGGAAGTTGTTTTCTTTTAGGGCTTGAAATACTTCACTCCAAGCTCTCCTGGATTCATGGGTTTGTGTTGAGAAGTCTGCTGGAATTCTGATGAGCTTTCCAATATAGGTGACTTGGTTCTTTTCACTAATACTTTTTAATATTCTGTTCTTGTGATGAATTTTTGTAATCTTGACTATTATATAACTTGGAGTAGAATTTTTGTTTGATCATGGCTAATTTGAATTCTATATGCCTCAATTATCTGTATGTCTAACACCTTTTCCCTGCTTGGCAAGTTTTCTTCTATTATTTCTGTGAACAGGTTTTTAATGTTGTTTGTGTTATATCCTGCTTTTTTTATTGACTCCAATCATACTTACATTATTTTTCTTTGCATCATCTAGCAGCTATTGGATTGATTTTTCATGATCCCTTTCTATTTTTTTAAAAAATATTTCTTTTCATGACCAAAAACCACAACCCTTTCTTCTAAATCTGATATTCTGTCCTCACATTGGTTTATTCTGCTGCATATATTTTCAAAGGAATTTTTAATCTCTTGGGTATCTGTTTGAATCTGTTTCATGGGTTCCATTTCTTTCTTCTGTTAGACAATAATGGCTTTCATCATTTTCCTAAACTTCCCTAATTTTTAAAAATCTGTATCTACCCTAGAATCACTAATCATGACCTTCATTAAGGTAATCATCTGTGAAGTTATCTGAGAAATTATTTCTGATTTGATTTTTCTAGAGCCTCATTTAACGGCTTTGTTACTTCCACTTTCAAAATTTCAGAGAGTCAGGTGGGTGGGTTTTGAGTTGTTCCACCTTTTTGTCTTCTGAATTTATCATTGGTGTGCTGGAAGTCTGTGGTTGCATTTTGCTTCCATATCTTCTCATTTTCTATTTCTTTTTTTACTTTAATTCCTATATTGATGCTTTGTAGATAGTTTATGGTAGGTATCATTATTGCTAGTATTCAGACTTTATAAAAGACTACTTAGAGATATCTACCTGGTGTAGCGGGATTTTGGGTTTTTTGAGTCTATTCCAAGAACATACCTGTTGAATTTATTGGGGATGTGAAATTGCTGCATATTTGTCCTAGGTTTTGTTTATTGGCACTGGTATACAGCCTTGTTTATGACCCACAGGCAATCTCAGTCTTGGCAAAACAGGAAGAACAACTGATCAGAAAAATTTTGTCACCTTGGCTAAAATAGTACAATTAGTAATAACTATAGCATTAAACAACCATAGAAAAAGACAAACTGGTGACTAATAGTTTCCCATGTTTAACTGAATGAACAAGATTTGTATTTATATAAAAAATTTAAAACAAACCAAAAAATGACATACAGTAAGTATCCTGTCCATATGTTGATTTTTACACTCAGGGAAGAAAATTTAAAAGGAGCTAGGGGAAAAAGAGAAATAGAAGAAGAGAAAGGGATTAGAAGCAAGTTTGGAGAACAAAGGAAGATTTTGCAAGGTTTGGGAACTAGTGAAGAAGATAACAGGGAAAGAAAAAAGAACAGGAACAATATCAGAACAAAACAACAACTACAAAAAATTAAAAACAATGTTCACCTCATAAAAAACAATCAAAATAGAGTATAAAATAAAATAAAAAGTAAAGGGCCGGTGAGATGGCTCAGCGGCTTAAGCGCCTGCCCAGCAAGCGCGAGGGCCTGAGTTCAACTCCCGGAACCCACATACAAAAAAGGGGCCGGTGATATCGCTCAGCGGCACGGGCGTGCAGGCGCCCGAGGTCCTGAGGTCGACCCCCCAGTACCCACAAAAAGAAAAAGTAAAAAAGCAAAAAAAGGAAAACATAAGTAAAATAATGTCATTTCAGGACATGTCTCTTCTGTCATTGGTGGATAGAGGGGCAGGAACAGCTCAGATCTCTGTTGATTGATCCCAGCAATCCAGGAGTAGAATTACAGTGTGTGTAGGGGGGTGGATAATTCTGCAAGTATGGTGAAAAGAAATATTGGGCAAGGCAATAGAAGGAACAGGCATTTAATATGTCTATTTGGAAATTTTTGAAACAGCTGACTAAGAGAATGGAATGCAAATTGTTTTTTTCCCAGAGGCTTAAAACCTATAAAAGTTAGGGCCTCAGAAATTTAAGCTTTAAAGGCTTTGTGGTAAATCTATCTACATATATCAACTGCTTTCCTGTTTAAAAGAAAGTGATTTCTATTTTATGAAAACAAATTGTGACTATTAAGAGACAGAGGTTAAAAATATTTTATATATCATGCACCTCAGCAAAATTAATATTTTAACCATTAATGACTACCTCTTTCAGAACAAAAGAAGACATTTCAGCATGGCTTAGATTCCTCTTCATGTTTCCTGTTTTTCAAAAGTGTGATGCTTCCATTCCTGGTTATTCTAGTTGCCAGCCATTCGCTGTACCATTTCCATAGACCATCCACCACCCAAATGGAAAAAAAACATTAATTAAATTAAATTAAATTAAAATTTTATTTCTCAGTTACTTGTATTTCTAATGCCAGTCAACATATGTGACTAATGGATACTATATTAGAAAATGAATATATTGCTCATTTTCATTACTTTCAAAAGTTCCACTAGACAATGTGAGCCCAGAATGTTCTGCTGGCTATTTTCATGCTGAATCAGTGTTATCACCTTGAACACAGTTTTCTGGTTGCTGTAGCTGTTGTTTGTCTCCCTTCTAGCCTCTGTATTTCACATTATATTGTTTTGCTCTTCCCACCATATACTACTCATCTGAATATGTGTTTATATATGATTTTAATGATATTAGTTTCTGCTCTTTATTTTGGTGAATGTATATGTTTGTTTGTATAAAAAATTATATTCTTTTCATTGTCTGGAATAATACCTATGTATATGACATGTATTATTTATAAATGTATAAATGAGGAGAGAAAAATTGAATTGATCCACAATCATCTTAGTATTTCAAAATGGAAGTCATTCAGATAAAAACATTAGAACTACAAAAATGGGGCAGTGAAACTTTTGTTACCACAGAAACCTGAATCAGCTTTAAAAATTGTTCTGATTTATGTATACTCAAGGGCTAGTGATATATCTCAGCAGCATAAGTGCCTGCCTGGCAAGCGCAAGGTCCTAAGTTTGACTCCAGGTAGCTGCATTAAAAAATGTATATTTGAATTTAAATTCAAAATTTAGGTTCCAAGCAAATGTAACAAGAAACAAATATGTTACCCATGAATCAGATTTATTATATTTATTTTATTTAAAGTTTCATCCAATGCTTGTCATTCTATGGCCACTGTGTGAAAACCTTCACAAAACTTTTGCATTGTTATTGATATTTTGAATAAAATAATTACATGAATAAATACAACATTCCTCCCTTGTTCTTCATTTCATTAAATATGTACTTAACATACTGATAGTATCAAACACTTTTCTGTATTTAAACAAGAAACACACATTTCAGATATCTTGATTCTTTTATTTGTTTATTGATCTTTGGAAAGAAGTTTTTATGTATGTTAATATTGCTTAATGAGTCCTTCACTTACCTCACATAAAAACCTATGAAATTATCTCAAATTATCTTTTAACTCTCATGTTATCTGTGATAATATAATTGTTGCTCAATCTTTTCTATGTAAGAGAGACACTGTAGGTGGCTTTTTACTTATACATTGATTTGATATTTTTTTCTTTCCCCTTTTACACTCACCACATAATGGTATCCTGACCATCCTTCAAGGTCAACATTAAGTAGTATCTTCCATTAAAACCTACCAAGAAACATAAACATTTTCTTACATGCATACACACAGAAAAATATTGAATGTGAATTCCTGTCACAAGATCTGATTTTAATAGTGAATGTAGCTCATTAAATGGTAAGTTGATTATCAAAATGATTATGCCCTATCTACCAAATTATATTTCAGGATTTGCACATAGTAAATCCTTAATGACTGTTACTATATCAAATGCTAATTCTTTATTATACTAAGCAGAATATGCTCATGAAATTTTAAGACATAAAATAGTCAAGAAAAGTTTTATGTTTAATAAACCCTTTAATACATGTTGCATTTAATAATATATTCTAAATCCACTGCATGTAAGAGATGGCACAATGTGCATTAAAATAATTTACTTATTAAAGGGCTTCAGAAATTAAATTTTCCTGACAAATTGTAGAAAACTGAGTTATTTATTGTTTGTAGTTACTGAAGTTAGTAAAATGCAGTACATCATTTAACTTATCATTGAAATTAGGGCAAAACTGACTTTTATCAAACCCAATATTTTTATAAACTACCTTTAAAGTAAAAGCTTAGGACTCAGTGTTTCAAAAGGTTTTAAAGATGGACACCTAATCTTGTTGATTCATTGTATAAAAATTTGGTTACAAAACCACAATTTTCATGTCATCTATTGTTTAGAGACTATAAGACCTCAGTTAAAGAATGGCTCAAACAGTTTAGCTTTTAATGACTATTCCATTATAAGTTTTATTTTAGTTTTAATGATAACTGATTGGCAATTAAATTATGTAATTATTACTTGAAACCTACATTTTAATATGAAGATTATAATAAAAGCAAATAAATATGTATCTTTAAATCAATGTGTATATTTTAATTTAATATCTAATTGTGATCATCTTAAATCTGACTTCAAATAATATAATAAATAAACATGTAATTCAGAAATTATTTACATTGTTATTATAATGTGGTTATATTACATATTTGTTGGAACATACTGGCCCCCATATTGTAGTTAATGTGTCTAGAAACATAATTTTGAGGTTTTTTTTCCCACTGATTATGCAGTTTCTTCTATTACAACTACTGGTTTATATTTCTCAAGTCAATTATTTGCTAATTTGATAATTATATTGTCTATTTTCAAAATCCTTAGCACAAAAATTTTCTTGGGAAATTGACATTGATAATTCACTTCTTAGGCTCTTTCTCATCACTGGCTGAAGGAGATAGATAAAGGGAAAAGAACTGAAGCATGACCAACACAAACACATTCATCTTCCTTACAAGACAGATTCATTTTCTTGTTAGCCCTTCAATGATTGTGATTTTATTTAGAATGCATTGTTTCATACAGTCTATCCATATCATCAATAAAGAATATGCTGCCATTTTTAGCATGTTTACAGAACTAATAGTAAAATTATAAAATTATTGAATAATAAAAATTTTATTTTAAATCCATAAAGATTTTATTTTCATGAAACCTGGCATAGAATAAGCCAACAATTCATTGTTCATGGAAAAAAAAACCTGAAATAGGAAATTTTGGAAGAAGAAAGTTATTGACATGTGCATTACAGATGATTCACAAAGGAGAAATTATACAGTTTAGTTCTTTTGAATAAAATCACTAGTAATAATTTTTGCTAAATAGTTATTTAGTCTTGGATACTATTTTCATGATGTATTTTATTTTTTGGTTAGTTTTAATTATCATATATATCTTAATTTTCATTTTTCTAACTAAGTGTAGTAAACAAACAAAATAATATATCTTTTAGGAATTTTTCATAGGAAGAAAGTAAAATGTTTCTTCCTTAATTAATGACTGAATTTTTACCCTATATATTTTACTCTATGTATTTTTACTCTATATATTATCATTCTACTTTAAAATGTTTTATGGTATTTGATACAAACATAATAGCATATTTAATATATGTTGCACATTTTTGCTGTGTGAAACCTAGCAATTACAATTATTTAATTGTTAGACATCTCCCATTGTGATATGTCCAGAAGTACCTCCTGAGATCATAGTCTGTGAATTTAACCCATAACATGAGATCTGTGTGCTAAGGTTTGAAAGAAGTTTTAAACATTTGAAAGTACAATCACATAAATTTCTAGCATGAGATTCATACTATAAACAGAAATATTTCATTAAAAGAAGAGCCAGTCAAGGTGGTGGCAAACATTATTGTGGTTTTATAATAAATTGTCATAAACACCCAGACTTCAGTAACTAACAGGCTGATCAGCCAGCAGCTAACAGAATGCTACTCTAGCAAAAAGTTATGAGTAGCCCTCAGAAATTTTTAACATTTTCAGCAAAAATATATTTTTAATTGAGGCGTATTTAATTTTCAGACTTAATATTTTACAGGCTTAATAGACTATATTATACTAGAAATTCTATTTTAATTAATTATTACATAATTATAACATTCATTATAGGGAATTTGTTCCTGTACATGATATATCTTGAGAATTCTTTTTTTCTCATTCCTTCTCCTCCCATCAATCACTTGTTCCTTCTTTATTTACAAAAGGTTTGTTACCATTTTTTCCTTTTGTCTTCTTTTTTCTTTCTTCTTTTCCCCCTCCATTTAAATAGTTGCCATTCTCTTTTTAACGTTCTGCTCCTTTTTCATAATATCTATTATATATTTTTGTCCTTATTTACCCTTTCCATTTCTCACACTAGAGAAACAATGTGACAATTAAATATGTGTATCTGATTTATTTCATTTAAGAGTGTGGTTTCATGGAGCATTAATTTGCCTAGAAATGTCTCAAGTTTACCTGTCTTTATAGCAGAGTAGTACTTCATTGTTTAAAAAAAGAAAAAAAAACCTTCATCCATTTATGAGCTGACTGGCATTTGGACTGTTTCCAAATTTACTACTACAAACTCTGGTGCTATAAACGTGGGTGTAGATATATTGTTACGCTATGATAATTAAATTTTTTCAGGAAGAAACCAAGAATGCAAATAGCTGGGTCCAATGAAATCTCTAGTTTTAGTTTTTTGAGGAATCGCTACAGAAATTTCCACAGTGGTTGTGCCAGTCTACACTCCCACCACCAGTGAAGAGGATTCTTTTTTCCCCAAAGACCTTCCAGCATTTGCTATTGATTGACTTATTTTTTTTAATGTGGGTACCAGGAATTGATCTCAGGACTTTGCTCTTGCCAGCAGGCACTTGTGCAGCTGAGCAATATCACTGGCCCCTTTTTTCCTTTATGTGGGTAGAAGGAGTCAAACTCAGGACCTCGTGCTTGCTGGCAGCAGATTATGCTGCTGAGCCATCTCACCGGCCCTGGTTGACTTCTTGATAATAGCCATTCTTTCTGGAGTGAGATGGAACCTCACTCAATGTTATATTGATTTGCACCTCTTGAATGACCAGTGGCATTGAACACTGTTCAATTATTAATTTGCTATTTCTACTTCTTCATCTAACAAATGTCTATTCATGCTCATTTTTTGATTGGCTCTTTAAATTTGGGGTCTGATTATTTTTAGTTCTTTATATATTCTAGGGATTAGTCCTTTGAGGTAGAGATGGTAAAAATTTTTTCCCATTCTGTGGGTTGTCTCTTCACTTTGTTGGTGGCTTATTTTGTTGTGAAAATCTTTTTAATAAAGTAAGATCATATTTGTTGATCTTTGTGATGTTTCCTGTTATCCAAGACTAGTTAATAAAATATTTGACTTTGCCAATATCTTCAAAATTTCTACCTATACTATGTCCCAGTCAATTTAAGGTTTCTGCTCTGATATTTAGATAATTTATCCTTTTTAAGTATACTTTAATTCATGGTGAAAATATGGGCCTGGTTTCAGTCTTTGGCGTGTGGAAAACTAGTTTTTCAAGAACCAACTATTAAAGAGGCTATCTGACTTCCAATGAACATGTTTGGTCCCTTTTTCTAAGATAAGGTGGCTGAGGGTGTTGGGAGTAGTTTCTGCATCTTCTAGTTTGTTTCATTGATACTTGGTTTATTTTTTTCGAGTACAATGCTTTTATTTTAATCATAGTAGCTTTGTAGTATAACTTCATGTCAGGTCTTGTGATGCACCTTGCATTGCCTTTGTGTCCCAGAATTTCTTTTGCTATTCTAGGACTCTTTGGTTACAAGTGAATTTAAATATTTTTTTCTAATTACATGAGGTACATTCTTGGTATTTTGATCAGTATAGCATTAAATCTGTATAAGAAATTAGGAAATATGGCCATTATGAATGTATTTGTTCTTCCTGCCTAAGAACAGGAGATAACTTTTCATTTTCTGTTATACCCTTCAATCTCCTTTTTCAGATTACTGTACTTTTTAATATAAAGGTATTTTACTTCCTTTGTAAGATTAATTCCTAAGTATTTTCTTTTTTTTGTGGGTACTGGGGGTTGACCTCTGGACCTCGTGCACCAGCAGGAGCCCATGACACTGAGTGATATCACCAGCCCTTTTTTCATATGTGGGTACTGGGAGTCCAACTTGGGCCCTCCTGCTTGCCAGTCAGGTGCTTCTGCCACTGAGCCATCTCATCAGCCCCCATAAGTATTTTCTTTGATGTTATTGTGAAAAGACTGGATTCCCTAATTCCCTTCTCAGTGAGCTGTGTTAAGGAACGCTATTGATCTTGGAATGTTGACTTTGAGTGGAGCTATGCTACTGAATTTAGATATTGAATCTAGAAGTCTTTTGGTGGAGTTTTTTTATCATCTTCTATGTAGAGTGTCATATCATCTGCAAATAATTTTTCCTTTCCTAACTTTGTTCTTTATTTTTTGCTTTCTATTTTCTAATTGCTTAGGCTAATGTTTCCAAAACTATATTGAATAAGAGTGGTGATAGTGGACATCCTTGTCTTGTTCATCATTTTAGAGTGAAAGCTTTAAATTATTGATAATTTATTATGATGTTGGCTGTTGGTTTGTCATAGAAACCATTTATCAGATTAAAATAAAGACCATCTATTCAAATTTTCTGTAGGGGTTTTACAATAAATGGGTATTGGGCTTTTTCAAATGCTTTTCTGCATCTACTGAGATAATGTGTTTTTTGTCCTTGGCTGTGTTAATATGATGTATTATATTTATTTTTTATTTATTTATATTGAATCACCTCTGCATCACTGTGATGAATCATACTTGGCCATGGCGCATAATTTTCTTGATGAATTGCTTCATTTTGCTTACCAGTATTTTGTTGAGGATATTTGCATCAAGGTTTATTAATAAGATTGGCCCATAGGGCTGTTTTTTGGTTGGCTTCCTCTCTCCTTTCAGTATCAGGGTAATGCTTTCTTCCAAAAATGAGTTCAGGAGTATTACTTCACTTTCTATTTCATTAATGAGCTTGAGGAGTAGTGGCATTAGAACTTCTTAAAATTTCTTTCACAATTTAGCAGTGAATCTGGTGAATTTAGCAGGGCCTGGGCTTTACTTGGTTGGTAGAATTTTAATTACATCTTCAATTTCATTGATGAATATTAACTTTCTTCAAATTTTATATATTCTTGATTCAGCTTTGGTAATTCATATGTACCTAGGAACCTGTCTTTATCTTCTATGCTTAGCAACTCTTTAGAATAAAGGTTCTTGAAGTAGGTATTGATGATCTTCTTCAATTTGCAAGATCTGTTTTTATTTCATCATTTTCTTTCCTAATTGCATGAATTTGAGTCTTTTTTTGTTTGTTTTGAAAAGTGTGGCTAAGAATTTGTCAATATTATTCGATCTTTCAAATAACCAACTCTTCAATTAACTGATTCTTTGTATTGTTTTCTTAGTCTCAGTTGAATTAATATCTGCTCTAATCTTGATAATTTTTTCCCTTGTGTGAGCTTTGGGATTGACTTGCACTTCTTTTTCAAGAAGATTGAGGTTAAATAGTAGGCTATTTATTTTAGCTCATTCTGTTTTTTCTGACATGGGAATTTACTACAATAAGTTTTCCTAATAGGACTGCTTTCATTGCATAAAATATGCTCTGGTATGTTGCACTGTCATTGTTTAATTGTAGAACCTGTCTGATTTCTTCTATAATTTTATATATGATCCATTGGTTGTTGAGGAGGGTGATATTTAATTTCCATGTTTTCATGAACTTTTGTGGCTTCTTTTGCCATTGATTTCCATTTTCAAAGCATTTTTGTCTGTTAATATGCATACGATAATTTCAGTTCCTTTGCATTTTTTTAAGCATGTTCTTGGAATTAATACATGATCTGTTTTGGAGAATGATTCATGTGCAGCTGAAAAGAATGTATATTTTCTTGTGGGAAGGAACACTCTACAGACATCAACTAAGACAATTTCTTTTTTTTATTTTAAAGAGAAGAAAAAACAAAACAAATCAAAAAAAGAACAAATTTTCAAAACAACATAATATGATGGTAACAATGGACAACGCATTACATGTTATTATCATTAAGTTAGTTATTCAGGATAACAGACATTAGCATTCAATTGTCCAAACATTATTGGCTCAAACCTTACTCTTCAATGAACTAAGTAAAACTGCTAGTGTATCTATCTTAACCATCTTATATACATATACAATTTTTTTCCCTTTCCCTTCTTTCTTTTCCCCATTCAAGTCTCTCTTTCTTATTGACCAGTTTCTTTTTGATTCACCGTGTCTATTGTACATTTTGGATCTTATTTACTCTTTCAGTTTCTCATACTAGTGAGACAATATGATGCTTACACATGTGCATCTGGTTTATTTCACTTATGAGTATTTTCTCGAGTTGCATCCATTTACCTATAAAAGTCTCCAGTTTATCCTGCTTTATGGCTGAATAATACTCCATTGTATAAAAATACCACATCTTTCTTATCCATTCCTCAGTTGATGGGCATTTGGGTTGTTTCCAACATCTGGCTATTACAAATTGTGCTGCTATAAACATGGGTGCATATATATCACTGTGGTACGATGTTTTTAATTCTTCTGGGAAGATGCCCAGATGGGGAATAGCTGGGTCAAATGGGACCTCCAACCCTAGTTTTTTGAGGAATCTCCACACTGACTTCCACAGTGGCTGTACCAGTCGACACTCCCACCAACAGTGAAGAAGGGTTCCTTTTTCCCCACAGCCCCTCTGGCATTTGTTATTAGTTGATTTCTTTATAGTAGCCATTCTTTCTGGGGTGAGATGGTATCTCAGTGTTGTTTTAATTTGCATCTCTCGAATGACTAGTGATGTTGCACATTTTTTTGTATATTTATTTGCCATTAGTATTTCTTCATCTGAGAAATGTGTATTCATCTCAGATGCCCATTTTTGGAGTGGGTCTTTAAATTTGGGAGGTCTGATTTTTTTGAGTTCTTTATATGTTCTCGATAGTAATCCTTTGTCTGAGGAACAGCTGGCAAACATTTTTTCCCACAATGCGGGTTGTCTTTTCACTCTGTTGGTGGTTTCTCTTGCTGTGCAAAAGCTTTTTAATAAGATGAGATCCCAGTTATTGATTCTTTGGGATAGTTCCCGTGTGGTTGAGTTTTTATTCATAAAGTCTTTGCCTACACCAATGTCTTCAAGGGATTTACCTATCTTACCTTCCAGCAGATTTAATGTTTCTGTTTTAATATTTAGATCTCTGATCCATTTTGAATTTAGTTTAGTGCATGGTGAAAGATATGGGTCTAGTCTTAATCTTCAGCATGTGTAGAGCCAGTTTTTCCAGCACCATTTATTAAAGAGGCTATCTTTCTTCCAGCAAATATGTTTGGCACCTTTGTCAAAGATAAGGTGGCTTAGTATGTCTGGGGTTGTTTCCGCAACTTCTAATCTGTTCCATTGATCTTCAGGTCTGTATTTTTGCCAGTACCACACTGTTTTTATCACAGTAGCTTTATGGTATAATTTCAAGTTGGGGATTGTGATGCCCCTTGCGTTGCCTTTGTTGCCCAGAATTGCCTTTGCTATTCTAGGTCTCTTCTGATTCCAAATGAATTTTAGGATTGTTTTCTCTAATTCTGTGAGACATGCTGTTGGAATTTTGATTGGAATTGCATTAAATCTGTATAACAATTTTGGAAGTATGGCCATTTTCACTATATTGGTTCTTCCTATCCAGGAGCAAGGGATATCTTTCCATTTTCTGATATCCAATTCAATCTCCTTTTTCAGAGTACTGTAGTTTTCAGTGTAGAGGTCTTTTACATCCTTTGTGAGGTTGATTCCTAGGTATTTCATTTTTTGGATGTTATTGTGAAAGGTATTGTTTCCCTAATTTCTCTTTCAGTAAGTTTGTTATTTGTGTACAGGAAGGCTATTGACTTTTGAGTATTGACTTTGTATCCAGCTACACTACTGAATTTACTTATTAAATCTAGCAGTTTTTAGTGGAGTTTTTGGGGTCTTCTGTGTAGAGTATCATGTCATCTGCAAATAATGATAATTTAACTTCTTCCTTTCCAATCATTATTCCCTTTATTTCTTTCTCTTGTCTAATTGCTCTGGCTAAAGTTTCCAGAACTATGTTGAATAAGAGTGGGGACAGTGGACATCCTTGTCTTGTTCCTGATTTTAGAGGGAAGGCTTTCAGTTTTTGGCCATTTAGTATAATATTGGCTGTTGGTTTGTCATAGATAGCTTTTACCAGGTTGAGATAAAGACCCTCTATTCCAATTTTCTGTAGGGTTTTTATCATGAAAAGGTGCTTGACTTTGTCAAAAGCTTTTTCTGCATCTATTGAGATGATCATGTGATTTTTGTCTTTGGTTCTGTTAATATGGTGTATTACATTGATTGATTTACGTATGTTGAACCATCCCTGCATCCCAGGGATGAATCCAACTTGGTCATGGTGTGTAATCTTCTTGATGATTTGTTGGATTCTGTTTGCCAGTATCTTATTAAGGATTTTTGCATCTATGTTCATTAGGGAGATTGGCATGTAGTTCTCTTTCTTAGTTGGGTCCTTCTCTGGTTTTGGTATCAGGGTAATGCTTGCTTCCAGGAATGAATTTAGGAGTATTCCTTCCCTTTCAATTTCATTAAAATGTTTGAGAAGTAGTGGCATTAGGTCTTCTCGAAATTTCTTGTAGAATTCGGCTGTGAATCCATCAGGGCCTGGGCTTTTCTTTGTTGGGAGGTTTTTAATTACATCTTCAATTTCATTGGTTGATATTGGTTTATTTAGGATTTTTAAATCTTCTTGATTCAGCTTTGGTAATTCATACGAATCTAGGAATCTGTCCATTTCTTCTGCATTTTCCGTCTTAGTAGAATATAGATTTTTAAAATAGGTATAGATGATCTTCTGGATTTCTGCAGGGTCTGTCGTGATATCACCCTTTTCATTTTCAATTGCATGGATTTGAGTCTTTTCTTTTCTTTTTTTAATAAGGTTGGATAAGGGTTTGTCTATCTTATTTATTCTTTCAAAGAACCAACTTTTTGCTTCATTGATTCTTTGTATTATTTTTTTAGTCTCCAATACATTAATTTCTGCTCTGCTCTTTGTAATTTCCTCCCTTGCACGGGCTTTTGGCTTAACCTGCTCTTCTTTTTCTACAAGTTCGAGGTTCACCATTAAGTTATTTATTTGCGCTTGCTCTATTTTCCTAATATAAGTATTTAATGCTATAAATTTCCCTCGGACTGCTTTCATTGTGTCCCATAATTTCCGGTATGTTGTACTGTCATTATCATTCAGTTGTAGAATGTGTCTAATTTCTTCTTTAATTTCATCTGTGACCCATTGGTTGTTCAGGAGGGTGCTGTTTAATTTCCATGTGTTTAGGGAGTATTTGTGATTTCTTTTGCCATTGATTTCCAATTTCATTGCACTATGGTCTGATAATATGCATGGGATAATTTCAATTCCTTTGCATTTACTTAAGCAGGTTTTATGAGCTAGTATGTGGTCTATTTTGGAGAACGTACCATGTGCAGCTGAGAAGAATGTGTATTCTGATGTTGTGGGGTGGAACACTCTGTAGACATCTACTAAGTGCATTTGTTCCAAAGTTTGGTTCAGTTCTATTATTTCATTATTGATTTTCTGTCCAGTTGATCTGTCTTTTTGTGACAGTGGAGTATTGAGAACTCCCAATATAATTGCATTAGTGCTTATTTGATTTTTCATGTCCTTTAGCACTTGTTTTATATAGTTGGGTGCATTGGTATTTGATGCATTTATATTTATGATCATTATCTCTTCCTCTTGAATTGTTCCCTTTACAAGGATGTAATGACCGTCTTTATCCCTCTGAATGATTCTTGGCTTGAAATTCACTTTGTCTGCAAAAAGAATAGCTACTCCTGCTTTTTTCTGGGTTCCTGTTGCATGGAGTATTGTTTTCCATCCTTTGACTTTCAGTCTATGAATTTCTTTCTGAATTAAATGTGTTTCTTGTATACAGCATATTGTTGGATCTTGCTTCTTGATCCATTTTGCCAGTCTGTGCCTTTTGATTGGTGAATTGAGACCGTTAACATTGATGGTTAAAACTGATATGTATTGACTTATACTTGTCATGATATTTTCCTGTTGTTGGTTCCCACTTTTTGTTTTTCCCCTTTCCTGCTATTTAATTATCTGCCCTGCCTGGTGGATTCCTTCTGTTGGGGTTCCTATCTCTTTCTAGAATGTCTTTCAGAACATTTTGGAGTGCTGGTTTGGTGGTCATAAATTTTTTTAGATGTTCTTTGTCTTGAAAGTATTTTATTTCTCCATCAATTTTGAAAGATAGTTTTGCGGGGTACATCAATCTGGGTTGAAAATTATTTTCCTTTAGAGCTTGAAATACATCATTCCAAGCTCTTCTTGAATTGAGGGTTTGTGCTGAAAAACTCAGCTGTGATTCTGATGGGTTTTCCTTCATAGGTGATTTGTCTCTTCTCCCTAACAGCTTTGAAGATTCTGCCCTTCTGTTGAATTTCTGGGATCTTGACTATGATATGTCTGGCTGAAGTTTTTTTTTGATCATATCTAGTTGGTGTTCTAAAAGCTTCACTTATTGGGGGGTCAAATTCTTTTTCTCTTCCAGGAAAGTTCTCCCTGATAATGTCTTTGAACAAGGTTTTAATGCCATTTATGCTATCTCCTGCTTTTTCATTTATTCCAATTATTCTTAAGTTATTTATCTTTGAGTCATCCAGCAGCTGCTGAATTGATTTTTCATGGTCCCTTGCTGTTTTTAAGAATTCTTTCTTTTCATGATCACTAATTGCAAGCCTGTCTTCTATATCTGATATCCTGTCCTCACATTGGCTTAATCTGCTACAAATACTTTCAATGGAATTTTTGTTCTCTTGGATATCTGCTTGAATCTGCCTTATGGATTCCATTTCTTTCCTATGCTGAGCATTCATGGTTTCTATAGTTTTCTTAAGCTCATCTATTTTTTTGTCTGTATCAGCTATAGTGTCCTTAAGCATAGTCTTCATTGCGGACATTAGTGCTTACTTGATTTTTTATGCCTATACATATATTTTATGTTGTTGGGTTTGCTGGTAGTTGGTATATATATATATATATATATATATATATATATATATGATTGTTATCTCTTTCTCTTGGATTGTTCCTTTCACAAATATAATGACCATCTTTGTCTCGCTTGATCAGGCAGGGCTTGGAATCCACTTTATCTTCAAATAGAATGGCTACACTTGCTTTTTTATGGGTTCTTATCCATGGAGTATGTTTTCCATCCTTTGACATTCAGTGTATGAATTTCTTCTTGATTTAAATGTGTTTCTTCTATGCAGCATATTGTTGGATTTCATTTCTTGATGAATTTTGCCAATTTGAATCTTTTGATTGCTGAATTAAAAACATTTGTATTGATGATACATATTGACTTATCCTCATTATGTTATTTTCATTTGGCTTGTACTTTTTCTTTCCCCTCTGATTAATTGCTTTTCTTGCCTAGTGGATTTATTCTGTTGAGGTTTATGGAGTTACAGTACTCTTTATCTCTTTCTAGAATATTCTTTATGATACATTTTAGTGTTGATATGGTGATCATGAATTTCTTTGGTGTCTTTTGCCATATAAGTATCATATTTCTCCATCAATTTTGAAAGATAATTTTGTAGAATACATCATTTTTGGTTGGAGGATGTTTTCTTTTAGGGCTTGAAATACTTCACTCCAAGCTGTCCTTGACTTATGGGTTTGTAGTCAGGAATATGTTGTAATTCTGATACACTTTCCTTCATAGGTGATTTGTTTCTTTTATCTATCAGGTTTAAATATTGTGCTCATGTTTTGAATTTTTATAATATTGACTATTACATGCCTTGTAGATTTTTGTTTAATCATAGCTAATTGAATTTTATATGCTTCAAATATCTGTATATCAAACTCATTTTCAGTGCTTGAGATATTTTCTGCTGTTATTTCTGTGAACAGTTTTTTTATGTTGTGTTATCTCCAGTTTTTTCATTGACTCAGATCAATCTTATGTTATACTTTGCATCATCTAGCAGCTGTTGGATTGATTTTCCATGGTCCCTTGCTCTTTTAGAAAATCATTTTTTTTTTTGATGATTCAAAACCACAACCCTCTGTACTGGATCAGATATGCTGTTCTCACATTGGTTCATTATGCAGTGTATAAGTTCAATACAATTTTTAATCTTTTTGATCTTTGTTTCAATCTGTTTTCTGAATTCCATTTTTTTCCCTATGTTGGGTGTTCATGGTTCCATCATTTTCCTAAGCTCCTCTTTTTTTTTAAATCTGTATCTGCTCTAGATTCACTAACCACATTATTCATTAGTGTCACCATCTCTAGTTATCTGAGAAATTATTTCTGATTTTATTTTTTTTGAGCCTCTTTCATATGCTTTGTTACTTCTGCTGATACCACTTCAGAAAGTGCAGGTAGGTGGCTTTCTAATTTTTCCATCTCACTCACCCCTGGGTTTGAATTTTGTAAGCTAGAAGTTTTGGGTTGCATTTTACTTCCACATCTTTTATTTTTTTATTTTTGCAGTTTAATTTCTGCATTGTTTGTAAAATTTATTCTAGGTATCATGATTGCTAATACCCACAATCCTCAAAGAATGACTACTTCTTAGAGATGGCTCCCAGGTGCAGCTGGCTTTTGCATTTTGAGCCTGTTGCAAGACATTACTTCTTCATGGGCTGGTGAGATGGCTCAGTGGCTTAAGTGCCTGCCTGGCAAGTGTGAGGGCCCGAGTTCGACTCCTGGAACACACATATGAAAAAGGGGCCAATGATATTGCTCAGTGGCACGGGTGCCTGCTGGCACGCGAGGTCCTGAGGTTGACATCTGGTATCCACACACACAAAAAGAACAAAATAAAACAGTAAAAACCTATAAACAATGTTTACACTCATAAAACAAGAACAAATAACTAAGAAAAAGAGAAAAAATGAAAAAGCAAAAAAAGTCCACTTAAAGGCATGTTTCTGCTGTAACTAGTAGAGATAGGGCTCAGACAAAAACTAAGTTTCTGTTAATTGATCCCAGAAAACCAGAGGTAAAATTATACTGCAGTGGTGAATAATCCAAGCAAGCCTGTGCTTTTAGTTCCAAAGAAGTTTAGCTGCTTTTAATTTCTGGCTGTGAGGCTTAGAACTGAGTTTTTCACCCTGCAGCACTCTGAGTTTCTCCTTCTGACTTGACTACAGCCCAATGACTATCTTTCAGTTGGAACTCAGCTCCCTTGCAGCTCAAAATTGACTCCCTGACCTGCTAGCTTGAAGTTGGCTACAATTCACCCTGACACTGGGAGCTGCTAGTGCTAAGTCACAGCTGTTCTGAGTCCAATTGACCCCTTTCAAAAACTGACACTGGCCAATCACCTTCTCCTAGATGCCACTTGAAATGAGATAACTTACTACCCATTGCAGTATGTTGCATCCACTGATCAATTCAACTAGTGAATTTCTCCATGGATGCTGCAGGGGGTTACCAGTAGTCACTGTGCATCTGCAAGTTTGAGCCACACTTCCCAGGGCTCAGGGAGAAAGTGCCATTTTCCACCTCCATCTTTTTTTTGAGGTCCTTCTATTCACTCCCCTATGGGATCCAATTCTTCCTTCAGATCTTTACTGGGTCCCAGGGACCCACTTCCTTCTTTTGCTTTTTCATGTTGCTATACCCCATTGTCTGAACTCCAAATCTCATAGACAGCGTTTCTCTGCTGCTCACCACTCTGCCATCTTCCTGGAAGTTCAAGTGTAATGTTTATATGCACTGGGAAATCACAACTTCTAATGACTCATTTTACAACCGTATTCAATTTAATGTCATGAACTTGAAGCAAAAACTAAAATATCTGTGAGATAAGTAGTAAAGAATTAAGAAAGATACACAAAAGTATTTACAAATTTTGTCCAGAGATGTATTTTCTAAAATTGTTCTCAGAAAGAGAATATACCATTGATATTCTTAAATACCTTACTCATTTTTGCTTACTATAAATATATACAATTCTACTATTTGACAAGGTAGAATAACAGGGACTGGAATTACCTTACTTTTAAAAACACAATGCAAAGAAGATGTAAAATATTGTACAGCAGACAATAAACAACAGTGTTTCCTCATGGAGAGAGTTTTTGAAATTGACTACATAGACAGAAAAAATGAAGAGTATGACAGAATAGAGGTAAGTACAGATAGAATTCAAATGATATGCAAAATATTTCTTTATTTCACTATAGACCAGAGTATTAACACACTATGTGGAAACTAACATTGTAGAAAGTACTTGAAAGAAATAACAGCAGTGTTACACCATGTTCACATAGGAAGGAAAGAAGCTCCTGAACCAGCCTGGAAATCTTGCAAATTCATGGAACTTTGAGTGAGACACAGAAAAAGCCTTGCCCCAATAGTGCAGAACAATTAGAATTTTTCTAATATTTCTCTAGAATTGCAGAAACAAACACAATTAAAAGCAGTGCTCATAGTATTGAACAATGCCCAAATATCTATATTCCTTTACAAAATTTAAAAAACTTTATTTAATACAAAATTCTCAAGCATCAAACAAAGAAAAATGTATGTCTAAAAACATATGAGCTATGTGAAAATTTAGAACATATAACCCTATCATGAAGAAAGGAGTCCATCAATCAAAATCAAGCCAGAATGAAATAGATATAACATTATAAGCTGAGGAAATAAAAATAAACATAAAATTGTTACAAAATTGATATATTAATATATCTACCTATCTTCACATTCATCTATCAGAGGGAAAAATTTTCATGTGCAATGGAAAAATATGTTGAAAATAATTAACAATATCTTAAATGATGAGAAAAAAGCATTTAGTGCATTTGGACATTTTTCTATGGAAAGTATGGTAAAAAATAAAAATAGAATGAAACAAATTTAACAGATCATCAATAAACTATAGGATGACACTGTAAAAGCCTATTATAAATGTAATTGAAATTTCAATAAAACTGTAGTTGAGGGAGAAAGAGTATGAAGATAAAAATTGTTAGAAATTTTCCAAATATAATGAAAACTTCACACCAAAGACTCAGTAATGTTAACAAGATCCAACCACAAAAATATATATATATTGGGAACATATACCAAGAGAAAATATATTTCAAAAGTAATGAAAAGTTAACACATTTTCATGCATTAAAATGTTGATAGAATTCATGTTTGAAAATCTACATTTAAAATTGTTAATATTTCTTCTCAGAAAAGAAAATATGGTACACATTTTATTATTTAAATACATTATAACATAATTTGAAAAACAAATTTGACAATGTAGTTCAGAGATGATCACAAGAGTAATTGCACAACATAGGAAAATAATAGCACAAAGATGAACAGAGGGAGAGTTGAATGAATATTGGAAATTCTTAGACTGCACTTGAAGAAACATATCGCTTGAAAATGTTAAAGATATATACTATTAATCACAAAGCAATCATAATGATTTAAGAAGTACAGCTCATAAATTTCCAAAGGAGATAAGGTATGAATATGAAATTACACAATTGACTTTAAAGAAGGCTAAGAGAGAGGCAAGAATACAAAATGGATGGAACAAAGTAGAGCAAATAGACATATTATAGATTTGTATCCAACCATAAAAATGGTCACTTTAAATATAAACGGTAGAAGTATAAATGCAGAAATTGTAAGATTCATAGAAAGTAAGACATAATGAAATGCAACCTACACATAAATATATTCATCATTTTAAATTATTTCCTTTTTGGGGGGCTGGTGAGATAGCTCAGCAGTATAAGTGCCTGCCTGGCAAGTGCGAGGGCCCTAGTTCAACTCCCAGAACCCACATATGAAAAAAGGGTCAGTGATATCGCTCAGCCGCATGGGCTCCTTGCTGTCACATGAGGTCCTGAGGTTGACCCCTGGTACTCAAAAAAAAAACAACAAATAAAATATTTCCTTTTTTTGTGGGTACTGGGGGTCAAACTCAGGACCTCACATGACAGCATGTGCCCATGCCACTGAGCGATATCACTTACCTTTTTTGTATGTGGGTACCGGGAGTCTAACTCAGGATCTCACGCTTGCCAGGCAGGTGCTTATGCCACTGAGCTATCTCACCCGCCTTTTAAATATTTCTGTGTATGTTTTGTAATAGAATCAACACTTCAAAGGTTGAAAAATTAAAAATTCCTGACATTTACATAAAAGAGGTTTAGAAATTATGAAGAAAAAGTAGATGTTTCAAGGAGAGATAGTAAAACCCAAAAATACTTGAAGATTTCAATGCCCTTTTCTAATTAAGTGACAAAATATGTAGACAGAAAATTATTAATGACAGAAAATTCACATCTGTAAAAAGGAGTTTATCCTAATTGATTTTTTTTTTTGTGGGTACCGGGGGGTCGACCTCATGACCTCACGTGCCAACAGGCACCCGTGCCACTGAGCGATATCACCGGCCCCTTTTTCGTATGTGGGATCCGGGAGTCGAACTCAGGCCCTCGCGCTTGCAAGGCAGGCACTTATGCCGCTGAGCCATCTCACCGGCCCTATCCTAATTGATTTTTAAAAGGTAGTCTATTTAATAACTACATAACAAATCTCACCCACATATTTTTCTGAAGATCACAGAATATTTATGAAATCATATTATATTGTGGCTATAAACATAATCAATATACATTAAAGGATTCAAGTCAGACAACACATATTTATTTTCTGAACAAATAATATAAAATTTAAAATATTTGAAAAGTAATAACAGATTCCTATATAACCCATTATCAAATAAAAAATAAAAAAGGAAATTAAAATAAATGTGAATGGGCTGGTGAGATGGCTCAGTGGTGGAAGCGCCTGCTTGGCAAGCGCCAGGGCATGAATTCAACTCCTGGAACCTACATACAAAAAATGGGCTGGTGATATCGCTCAGTAGCACGGGTGCCTGCTGGCACACAAGGTCCTGAGGTTGACCACTGGTACCCACAAAAAAAAAGAAGATATTTGCATGAATGAAAATAAAAAACAACTTTAAATTTTTGTTAAATTTACTAAACAGCACATTAAAATAATTTTGGGTCACTAAATGTAAATATTAACCAAGAAGAAAGTACTTAAAAGGCATAAATTTATCCTATATTTTAAATGACATTTAAGCTCAACTACTGAAATTAGCTTATTAAATATGAAATTAGTAGAAAAATAAGTAGAAATCAATGAAAATGTAAAACAAACTAAAAAATAGGGATATCAATACAACCAAATAACTGTGTACATAAATTAATAAAAATTGGTAAAACTATAAATATAAACACTAAGAAACTAGAATACACATTACAAATATATAAATAACAGTGACAAAATTTAGAGACAACATATATTACTATATAATAAAATAAACTTATATTATTTTTACATAATAAAAATATTATTATAACAATTTATGAAAATATTTTTACAACTTAGATAAAGCAGAAATATTCCAAACTTACAAAAGAAAAAGTAAAATCTGGAAAATCTTATACATTAAAGAAGTTGAAGTTTAATTAAGTACTTCACAAAAGGCAAAATGTAGATCCAGATGAATTTACTAACACTAAAACATGTAATGGCTAAATAATACTAAATCAATGCAAATTTTTCCAGATATTTTCAAGTGAAGGAAATGATATTAAAGACATTCTGAAATATCAGGATAGCCTACATACATAAATCAGACAAATAAATATCAGAAAATAAAGACCATTATATTATAAAGTATTGAAGTAAATGTTCTAAATTAAATTTTAAGATGTTCCATCCAAATTAAGAAATGTAAATTATGGCTATTTTGTTTCTTAGCTGAATTGACTATCTGCTTAACATTCCAAAATTAATACCACTGACCACATTTAAAATTTAACAATATATTTTGTGATCCTTTGAGTATATGGTGAAAAACATTTCATAAATTCTAACTTTAAAATTTGATGAATGACCTAAGTACCCTATAGTGTGAAAGGAAATATTTAAAATATGATAAAAGACATCTATGACACATGCAGTATGATATTTTTTTTTAAAGATCACTGTATACAAAGGTGTATACCTCAGTACATCTATTTATTATTTTAGTTGTGGATATAGCCAGTATAATAAGGCTGGAAAAATACCTTAAAATGCATACCATTTGAAAAAAGAATTTAATTTTTATTCATTTTACAGGTATAATTGTTTATGTTGAAAAACTTGTGGCATAAACCAAAAACCTTCTATATCTAATAATTTCCCTAGCAATGTTATCAATATAACTTCAATTTATAAAAATAAGTTTACATAAAATTAACACAAAGTACTTCAAAAATGAAATGTATGAAAAGTACTATTATCTTTTCAGGTTCAACATATGAAATTTTATACATAAATTTGGCATATAATTGTGTCATTAGTACTAGAAAAATAATTTAACAAAATCCAGTATCCATTACTCTTTGAAACTGCAATTAATTTAATGCCCTAAATAAGGGGAAGACTAACTATAAGATCCCTAATGTTATCATTGCACACAGGAATGAAAAACAGCGTTATTGTCCTGAACAAACAAGGAGGTCTACCTCCACAACTTGAATTATTTTATTCATATATAAAATAATTTATGCATGTGCATGTATAAATTAATTAATATTTCCATGTTATATGTTGCATGTAATAATTTTTATATTTTATACAAATTATAAAATGTATAATTGTTACATTATCAGTTATTAAATTTTATAATTCTGTAAATAAATTAATTCTTATTAATCAAATAATATTAATGACAGGTGATAGAATTAGAAAAAAGTGAGGATGTTTAACATGTTCTTTCTTGATAAAATAATTAATATGCTATTCAAATCAAAATACTGAGGCAAACTGATAGGAAATATGAAATAAGTATTCATAAACCTTGTTCTTTTCATAAATATATTAAATTCTAAGGCATAAATATCATAATGTTCGAACATTTAAATTTTCATAAAGGAAATTTACTTTAAAATATAATCTATTTCATTTGGTGTATTATTTAAACAAAATATTGCTTCTCTGTGATTACATGATGCAGAGAAAGGGATTGAAATTAAGATATAGTATATAGACGATATTGAGCTTTGTACTTTAGCCTTTGGAAACTTAATTTGTAAAAGTATGTAGTAATATATCACTGTTCTCCTTTACACTACTTCCCCTTGGGTCAAGGTAATTGTATTTCTTCATAGGTAGCATGTAGCACCAAAGAAATACAAAATTCATCCTATAATGTTGACATTAATAAATTTTGGAATATATTCAATAGGAATAATTATATTAGTTAATGTGAATAATTATTACCACAAATTATTTTATTCAATAATAAATGAATAATTATTACTTAAAAACACTTTTGTTTTTTAGGTAATTTTTGCATGTAATTATCTTAATAGGCCAAATATATTTTATTTACTTAATGAGCTTCCCCTAAAATTTTGTATAGCTGTTAAATTAATTTGCTAGACTATTTGTCTGAGTAGGTAATAATAAATAGATGTGATGGTATTATTTAATTCTGAAAATAAATAGCAGTGTGTTATTAAAAATATTTTTTTGCCTTTATCCCTTATTTCATAATCAAACATCTCATATCTTCAAATGTCTTCAGTGGATATGCTAGGACAATTTTGTAGAAACACTTCTCAATCTGAAAACTAATGAAATACTTTTCAAAGAATGACAGATGCAGGAGCAAATGGGAACAGTCAACATAGTGCTGATAATCCAAATTTAAAATACAATAGGTAAAAATGTAGAGAAAATTTTTATTCAGATTTGAATACAGTACATTGCCATTTAGTAAAGAAGGGGTCATTCTTTGATAATCGGATTATAAGAACTTCAAGAAGAATAATGTATAAGAATTTACTTGGTCGCTGGTGGAAAAATATGAGGCATCTTTTTTTAATATAATAATTCATTCTGCAGGATCTATAGCTCTGATCTTTTTTGTGGAGGTAAAATAAAATGCTGTAATTTTTTCATAGTTAAAAAATTTCACAGAACAATCTATATAACAGTATATAAATCCATTAGTAAAGCTACTTAGCAGAAAACGTACTTTCAGATAACGACTTATACTGAAAGCAGAGATACTATTTTAAAAATTTTCTTTACTTTTGTGTTTTATAGGGTTTTCTTCCATTTTAATTTAAAATATCAATTCTACGGGCACAGTATTAGCAATAAATAACTTACATCCATATTAGTAAATATTTTATTTATAATTTTACAATATTTTCCCGTATACCATTGCTCTTTGTTAGTGTGATAATATTTGTATAAATTTTGTGCTCCTCTATTTTAATAAATTCATATTTAGCTGTCTTGTGCTTGATGGGAAGATCATGAAGACAAGAGTAAAAATGGTATTTTACTATGTCATGATGTGATATAATGCTTATACTTCAAAAATCTAAATATGTATTTTGTATTTGTTATTGACTTGTTTGTATGGATTTATAAATTTAGAAACTCTAAATGGAAATGTGTTACAAAAAAAGACAAAGAGATTTTTGATAAATGATAATAATAATAAAATTATGATAGATACTCTTGGGAAAATAAAAGTGCCACTAGAGGAATCACATTTTTTCAGCAAAATATGTGGAAAATGACAATATAATATATGGGTAACTATGAAAATACTTTTATTTTCCTATTGATTTATAAACAATCACAGCTTGCTGAGAACTTGTTTCAGTTGTGTGAAAACTATTTATTGTTTAGTGGTATTGAATAATGCCTTTCTTTCAAGATCTTTTTCATTTATTGATTTTTTTCTGTTGGAGACTGGACAGTATATGGTTAAGATGCTCAACAAAGGGGACTTTGGCCACATTGAAAAAACTCATATTCATAGTCTCTAAAAACAAGATAATGCTGCAACTGCAGGGCTGACACTCACTATTCCTGAACAATAAGACTCCTAAACTTAGACATCAAACAGTTCTCTTAGTAAGATTTATTGCCTTTGTTGTATCTTCTCTCATGGTCTTTCATACCACCCACTTGCCTTTGTTTAATCCTTTTCTGTACACCTGTCCATAAGGTCAAGAGCCTGATCAGCTCCTGATATTTGGCACTTGAACAGGGGCTGATATTTTTACAAAATTCAGGAGAAGAAATATGCTCCTTGAGTGGAAAATTAACAGAGACAGAAGAAGGACTTCGTGGGAAGCACCGTGGAAAGGTCCTGAGGGAATAAAAAATAAAGTAAGAGTATTCACCTCCACAAATACACAAATAACTATTTTATTTCCACAAATATAACATGAGACAAGACATATCAGATCAGTTTTAGCGCTATTACTGAGTTCCTTGAAAAAGGCTCCAGACTCAGGCATCAGGGTCATCACCCCCAGAAGCATTCAGAGCAAAACCAATTGAACCTGAAAGGCCTGGGAAAAAGCAAAACCACATAACTCTGTCTCCATACTTATAGCTATTAAGAATTACTTTGGGCTCAGATATTTAGGGTAAAATAGGAAAAAATTTAAAAAGGGCCCATAGAGATCAGGAAAAAATACAAAAACACAAATGTCTGCTTTGTGGAAACATCATGTGAGGCAAAGTGGAGAACACAGCCTGTGCACTCCTACTCAGGCTGCACCAGTTTGCCAAAACTTTACCCTGGCACTGATCACTTATTGAGAGTATCTCTCAAAGCTGCGGCATCCTGCTCTTCCTACCACCTTTCACAGAGTCCTGGGTAGTGAGAGAGCTGGGCTGGGCTGGGATAACCAGTTCTGGCCTGGAGTACACTTCACTAGTGGGCATAGGGTGGCAGACACCACATCCAGTGCCAGAGCAGAGGGCTGCTGCAGGCCTCCCCACTTCTGACAACTCCCAGTCTTCAACGCAGTTACATGTTGGGTGCCCCGGCACTTGTTCACAGGCACAGTGTACAATCTTAGGTCATCAAACATTGCAGCACTGGTAGCTGGCAGAACAGTGTGGGTGTGGTAATGTATACCAGTAGTCCTAGATACACAAGAAGCAGCCACAGACAAATTCCAAAACAGTCATGCTTTAATTGGGTTTTAAGAAGTATAAATAAAGAATTACAATCAGAACCTTGGAATGGGTATAGTGGTGCTGGGTGCACATGTGGAGTCAGGAGACAGGGTGTGGCCCTGGACCTAACCAGAACAAACAAAGTCACCAGCAGTTTGTCAGAGCTACAAAAATATTAAAAAATCATTTAACAGTTTGTCAAGATGTACAAACCAAATCTTATAAAAGTTCAATGTTACTCCAAACTACACAGAAAGCCTCTCAATAAGATTTGAATCTTACAAATTTTTTTTTATTTCAGTGATCAAAAGAATGCAGGCAATGATTTTATAGTGATTGAAATCGGCATACTCCTCTACATAAAACTGCTGTTGGTTTCTAACTGGCCTAAATCTTTATAATTTTTTATACACATCTTTGCTCTGTTAAGTCTTGCAGAGAGATCCCACAAACACTGTTAAGATAAAGAAAATGGTCTGTGTAATGATAATATTAACCCAAATTATATTAATTCTTCTAAAGAGAGAGATCCCACAAGTTTGCTAAAAGAAAAAGATCTGAGCAAGTGAAAAAAGATGAGAAGAGTACTGAACTGAAGGTTATATGAAGGAAAGTGGCATGAAGTTACTAATATTTTAAGCCAAAATAAAATACAAAGAATATTGATTATAGGTGAAAGTTTTTATTCCTTCTAAAGTTATTACATGAGATCTCTATTAATTAAAGTATAAAAAATTTCTGAGTAGTCTGTTATAATTACACACTTCTAAAATAGTAAAATAGTTAATATAATTGAATTTGGCCAAATATATTTGAGTGCACTCTGATTTTATAAGCAAAATATCTTATTTGTATGTGTTTGTCTGTCTGTCCAATCTGTAAACAGCTGTTTCATTTGACCTCCACCACTTTTTCTTTTCACCCTTTTGGATTTTTGAAAAATTTGTCTGTAATTTAAATTTGTTTATAGAAAAATATTAAAATAAAGGATGTGTTTCCCTCCACATTGACACCTGGTCAATATGAAGTTAAGGGCCAATGAAATAGCTCAGTGGCATAAGTGCCTGCCTAGCAAGTGTGAGGTCCTGAGTTTGACTCCTGATACCCACATATGAAAAAAGGGCTAGTGATATCACTCAGAGGTATGGATGCCTGCTGGTGCATGAGGTCCTGAGGTGGACCCCTGGTACTCGCAAAAAAAGATGAAGTTAAATATATTATTGTGATATGTTTACATTGCCATCAGCAAATGTTTAAGATTTCTATAAATAAAACAATAACATTTTCTCATTAAAAGATGCTCTTGGTACAAAACTAAATTAATAGACAAAGGTTTCCATACAACTATGACATTCATTATTGCTAATTTTTTTGTATACTAAATATATTTGTGCCTTCTGGGTGTTCTGGTCTTCTAAGAAGTAAAATTAGAATTGTTTATGAGGATAACTTCTTTCTTTCAGACTCAGAAATCTGCCTTTCTCTTGTGCTCCAGCTGCTTATGATAAGAGATATATGTCAAATCAACATGAGGTTACCAACAAAATAATAGCTGTTAAAAATCTATGTAATGTATATGCTATATGTATCGCTCTTTTCCATGCTAGGATGGACATTATGTGTGTTAAAAAAATAATGTCATCATGGTTGTCATGCTAAAATATTATGTGCAGCTTCTAATCTCAAGTTTTCTTTGTAAAACTATATAAATATTATCTGTTAACATTGTACAGGGACTCAACTATTAGGAAAACCATGGTTGTTAAGAAATAACAGTCCTCTGCTATACTTTATATTTCAAAGAGCTTGATATCCAGATTAAAATACTCACTTCTCCAACAGCAACATTAATGTCACTGATCTTCTGTTTTTGGTGTTCGATGACTAGGGTTTAAGGTCAGAATTAGAAAGGTAACTGGGCTAAGAGGACAGGCAATATTTTTGCCCCAGACCTCTGAGGTCAACGAGGATACAGGACATGAGGGAACATTTTTGTGTGACATCCTACAACTTTGGTGAATTTCCCAACCTCCTTACTGGTGAGATTGTTGGACCACAGAGGATAGGAATCAACAGTGTATAATGTGCCTAAGAAGGGTCACTAGATGGAAAAGTCTCCCATGCTTTCATAGAAAGTGATTGGTCATGCAAGGACATGACCCATACTGATGTCTGACACTGACAGAGGATTTAAGAGGTGCTGTACATTGTTCTAAAGTCCGAGAAGACTTAACTGACCTCAATAGACAAGAGGATAATTTTAAATAATATAGGTCTTATTTTATTGTTCTTGAGCATCCAGTAGAAATGTATAACCAAAACATATATAAAACAATGTCAAAATAATAAGCTAGATATAAAAAAAGGAACTCCAAATACTAAAACCTTCTGACAGTTTCCAGCTATACCAGTCCACTTTTATGGATCATTAAAAATAAACTACAGTAAAAACCTATGAGGCCGGTGAGACGGCTCAGCGGCTTAAGCGCCTGCCTTGCAAGCGCGAAGGCCCGAGTTCGACTCCCGGATCCCACATACGAAAAAGGGGCCGGTGATATCGCTCAGCGGCACGGGCGCCTGTTGGCGCGCGAGGTCCTGAGGTCGTCCCCCCGGTACCCACAAAAAAAAAAAAAAAAACCTATGAAACCTCAACGGAAATCCTTAAATTATTGAGCTAAAATCAGCTAAAACTAGAGAGGCTTATGATAAAATATCAGCCTCTATCAGAAGAGAGATCTAAGAGACAGTGAGTTACAATCACAATTCCAGTCCCATAAGAGCAGTTTCTAGACTTGGATTTTTCTCAAACCTGCTTTTCCATTTTAGTATTCATCCCTTGATTATACATACTCTAATTTCTCAAAAAAATGTTTGTTTTTGCCTAGAGGAGCCAAACTTCAAGTGATCATACAGATGTAACCAATGATAAATATGCTAGACTTCTTTTACTGATATCGACCAAATTGATATTATAAAGAGAAATCATAACTGCTAAAATACAGAAGGACCTTTTTTGATGCCCATTAAATTAGCTTTCTGGAAGGGCCTCCCACTGCAGTCTCCCCTACATTGACCCTTCACAGTTCCCAGCAGGTAAGAAAGAAACTATGCCCTGTCTCTCCTAACTGCAGTTGGGGATAGCTCCTCAGAGGGGAAAAATACAGACAGCTAAGTGAGTTATAAATATTATAGGCAATTAGATATGGCTGGACCCTCATCACAAAAGACAATTATGGCCAAAGACCCATACGCTAAAGGCCAGACTAAAACAAGAGCATATCTATCTCTTAAAATGCAATTAAGGGGCCGGTGAGATGGCTCAGTGGCGTAAGCGCCTGCCTTGCAAGCGCGAAGGCCCGAGTTCGACTCCCGGAACCCACATACGAAAAAGGGGCCGGTGACATCGCTCAGCGGCACGGGTGCCTGTTGGCGCGCGAGGTCCTGAGGTCGTCCCCCCGGTACCCACAAAAAAAAATAAATAAATAAAAATAAAAATAAATAAAATGCAATTAAATAAACAAACAAGGGGCATACAGTTAAGCGACATGAACATGATTAGACTCTTGTTACTTTAAGAAAAAAATTTAAACCTGTTTGCACAAATAAATACACTCCATCAGAACTTCACTGGCAAAAAAAGACAAATCAGTTATCATGCCTAGAGTACAAATCCTACATAGAGATGTCCAAATAGGAAAGGATGGTCCAGTACAGTTAATAACATGGGGAAAAGGGTATTCTTGTGTATTAACAGGTCATGAAACACCATTGTGGGTGCTATCCCAGAATGTACAGCCATCAAGTGGGGAGATCTCCAAACCCATGGTGAAGTCTACTGCCACCAGACCTGTTTTGGATTCTACACTGGATTGATAATATTAATATGCTTGTGTCTTTTATTTCTGTTCCTACTCTGCTAATGGGGCACCAAATCCAACAATGATGAGAACTATCCAACCTCTAGTTACAATGTTTCAACTGCTTAAATTACAAGAACAAAATCATGGAATTATTGGGGACCAGGGTGTGTAGGGTTAAATTGCTGAGTGAAGGGACCACTGACCATATTGAAAAAGCTCATATTCACAACATCTAAAGACAAGATAATGCTTCAGCTGCAGGGCTGACACTCACTATTCCAGAGCAGTAAGACTGTCAAATTTAGAGATCAAAGAGTTCTCTTAATTAGCAAGTTTTATTGCCTCTGTTCTAACATCTTCCATGGTCTTTCATAACCCCACTTCCTGCACACCCCCAAATGTGTAGAAAACCAATAAATATGGTGATCTGGAAAACTCATTGTCTTAGCTCACAGAGATTTCTTACATTCCCAGACCCTAAAAAGAATAACTGCATTTGTCTTTAATCCAGAGGCTCCACTGGAGGTATTGTTACTTCCTTTTCAGTGAATTGATTCCCTATCAATGACCTCATTTGATAGTCTGGGATGCCTCAGAAAATAACAATTGGGTTCCAAGAAGGACCTACAAAGAGGGAATATTTTAAGAGGCAAAAAGCAAAATCTGCTAAGACCAATAAAGATTAGGTATGGAATCCATGAGGGAGAGGGTTCAAGGGCTCAGATAGAGAAGAGATTTTTACCAAAAAATACAGAGAATTTTCTAAATTCGCAACAACAGGAAATTGTCATCTTTTTTTTTAAAGAGAAGAAAAAACAAAACAAATCAAAAAAAGAACAAATTTTCAAAACAACATAATATGAGGGTAACAATGGTCAATGCATTATGTATTATTATCTTTAAGTTAGTTATTCAGGATACCAGACATTAGCATTCAATTGTCCAAACATTGGCACAAACCTTACTCTTCAATGAACTAAGTAAAATTGGTAGTGTATCTATCTTAACCATCTTAAATATATATACAATGTTTTTTTCCCTTTCCCTTCTTTCTTTTCCCTATCCCAGTCTCTCTTTCCTATTGACCAATTTCTTTTTGATTCACCGTGTCTATTGTACATGTTGGATCTTATTTACTCTTTCAGTTTCTCATACTAGAGAGACAATACGATGCTTACACACGTGCATCCGGTTTATTTCACTTATGAGTATTTTCTTGAGTTGCATCCATTTACCTATAAAAGTCTCCAGTTTATCCTTCTTTATGGCTGAATAGTACTCCATTGCATAAAAATACCACATCTTTCTTATCCATTCCTCAGTTGATGGGCATTTGGGTTGTTTCCAACATCTGGCTATTACAAATTGTGCTGCTATAAACATGGGTGCACATATATCACTGTGGTACAATGTTTTTAATTCTTCTGGGAAGATGCCCAGAAGGGGAATAGCTGGGTCAAATGGGACCTCCAACCCTAGTTTTTTGAGGAATCTCCACACTGACTTCCACAGTGGCTGTACCAGTCGACACTCCCACCAACAGTGAAGAAGGGTTCCTTTTTCTCCACAGCCCCTCCAGCATTTGTTATTAGGTGATTTCTTTATAGTAGCCATTCTTTCTGGGGTGAGATGGTATCTCAGGGTTGTTTTAATTTGCACCTCTCAAATGACTAGTGATGTTGCACATTTTTTTGTATATTTATTTGCCATTAGTATTTCTTCATCTGAGAAATGTGTATTCATCTCAGATGCCCATTTTTGGAGTGGGTCTTTAAATTTGGGAGGTCTGATTTTTTTGAGTTCTTTATATGTTCTCTATAGTAATCCTTTGTCTGAGGAACAGCTGGCAAACACTTTTTCCCACGTTGTGGTTTGTCTTTTCACTCTGTTGGTGGTTTCTCTTGCTGTGCAAAAGCTTTTTAATAAGATGAGATCCCAGTTATTGATTCTTTGGGATAGTTCCTGTGCGGTTGAGTTTTTATTCATAAAGTCTTTGCCTACACCAATGTCTTCAAGGGTTTTACCTATCGTACCTTCCAGCAGATTTAATGTTTCTGTTTTAATATTTAGATCTCTGATCCATTTTGAATTTAGTTTAGTGCATGGTGAAAGATATGGGTCTAGTCTTAATCTTCAGCATGTGTAGAGCCAGTTTTTCCAGCACCATTTATTAAAGAGGCTATCTTTCTTCCAGCGAATGTGTTTGGCACCTTTGTCAAAGATAAGGTGGCTTAGTATGTCTGGGGTTGTTTCCGCATCTTCTAATCTGTTCCATTGATCTTCAGGTCTGTTTTTTTTTTGCCAGTACCACACTGTTTTTATCACAGTAGCTTTATAGTATAATTTCAAGTCGGGGATTGTGATGCCCCCTGCCTTGCCTTTGTTGCCCAGAATGGCCTTTGCTATTCTAGGTCTCTTCTGATTCCAAATGAATTTTAGGATTGTTTTCTCTAATTCTGTGAGATATGCTGTTGGAATTTTGATTGGAATTGCATTTAATCTGTATAACAATTTTGGAAGTATGGCCATTTTCACTATATTGGTTCTTCCTATCCAGGAGCAAGGGATATCTTTCCATTTTCTGATATCCAATTCAATCTCCTTTTTCAGAGTACTGTAGTTTTCAGTGTAGAGGTCTTTTACATCCTTTGTGAGGTTGATTCCTAGGTATTTCATTTTTTTGGATGTTATTGTGAAAGGTATTGTTTCCCTAATTTCTCTTTCAGTAAGTTTGTTATTTGTGTACAGGAAGGCTATTGACTTTTGAGTATTGACTTTGTATCCAGCTACACTACTGAATTTGCTTATTAAATCTAGCAGTTTTTTAGTGGAGTTTTTGGGGTCTTCTGTGTAGAGTATCATGTCATCTGAAATAATGATAATTTAACTTCAGGAAATTGTCATCTTTTACAGTAGATTTACTTTCATAAAGATCTTGAGACTTTGTTTGGTGGAAATACAGAAAATGAGGAATATAATTTGTTAGAGTTGTGTCTGAAGAATTATAAAAATATCATAAAAAGGAGGGAAGAATTTCTACATTATTTAAAAGAAATATATATATATACAAAATATTCTATCAAGTAGTAGGATTTTGAGCCTTTTATGGAATACATAATCTCCCAAGATAACTTCTCTAAATTATATACCACTTAATTAGGTATGAAATTTTAAAGTTTATGTTTAAATTTTCTTTCAGAATATGTATGCACAGATACGATACATAGTGATTATATAGTATCTGTTAATATTGAAACTTTAGTCCTCTACAGGAATCTAGAGGTCAAGGTGAAATACAAACGCTGGTGAGATAGCTCAGTGGCATAAGCGCCTGCCTGGCAAGTGCGAGGTCCTGAGTTCAACTCCCGTAACTCACATATGAAAAAAGGGTCAGTGATATCACTCAGTGGCATGGGTGCCTACTGGCATGCGAGGTCCTGAGGTTGACCCATGGTACCCACAAAGAAAAAAAAAAAAAAGATGAAGTACAACACATGCAAGCTAATTAGTACATAAAGCACATTTCAAACCAAATAAGAAAAAAAAAGCTTGGATTTGTAGTCAGAATCACTGAGGGTGTCAGCATTCATGGTTGTACATGTGAGAAATCTGGTTATTTAAGTACAAAAAAAGATTAACTTATGTAGAAATGCAAAAAAGTTGTGAAAATGGGAAGAGATAATAAATTAAGTGTTAAGAAGTAGCAAAACATCCAGAGTCACACCTAACACTTGAGTGTTAATCTCCAGTAGACTCCAGCAGGAGGGCACCACTTCTGACCACGGATTGTAGCACCAGAAGAAAGGGCGCCATCTCTGTAGGCCACCTCTCATCTTTGCCAGGTACTGCAGCCTATGTCTCTCTGCAGACATGGTACTGCACTGCTGCTGTCCTACATACCTTAAAATGTTTGTACTATAGTCTCTATCTCTGGTCATTCGTAATTTGCTCATTCTTAGTTTTGAAGATTTGTTGCCCTTTTACCCACCAAGACTTTATAGGAAGGAAATGAGGCTTTTTAAATTCTTTCCTCCTTTTTGATCCCTTTTTTCCCTGAAAACAAATTCATATTTGAAAAAATGAATCTTTAGTCCTTTTATAAAAACATGTTAAACTGGTTCAAAAATCATTTAAAATTCTTCACTAATTCATTTATAGGAAATAGTTTGTTTTTAGAAATCATTTATGTTAGGCATCTGAGGTGAAGGATAGATTATTTGGATAACCACTTTAGCTGGTCATTACTTTCTTCTTTGGGGGTGGTGTACCAGTGGTCGAACTCAGTACCTTACATCCCAGCAGGTGCCTGTGCCATTTAGCAATATCACTGGCCCTTTTTTTGCATGTGGGTACCAGGAGTCAAACTCAGTACCTCCTGCTTGCTTGGCAGGTGCTTATGCCACAGAGCTATCTCACCAGCCCTGGTCATTTCTATGTAATTTACAAATTGAGGTTCTATCTCAAACCTATAAAAGTATGTAGTAAAATTCAATTAAGAAACAATTTTAAAATGGTAAGGTAAAAATATATGTATTAACTTCCAGAGAGTGGAAAATTTGATTAAAAACAGATGAAATGTCCTTAAAATCTCAAAAATTACTAAGAAATTTACTTTTTAATATCTAAAATAAGTCTATTACAAAGCATTTTTTTTTCCTATGGTACTCTTTTTTCAATTCATAGCAAGGTGAAACAATTTGTTCACATTTTGTACATGTTTATTTTCTTATGAAAAAATGCAATAAATTGTTACACTTTTAGGTTAACTTTCAAGCAAATAAATATGAAATAATAAAATAATTAATCATAAAATATTTTAACTGATGTTTAAAAGGAAATTAAAATTTTAAATAAATCCTGCCAAGGGTGCCTGCCAAGACCAGGTAGACATTCCTGTGTACAGGCAAGCCTGATAACAGAACATTCCTTCTTAGTGTGTATCCCATGTTTGTTTAACTGATGGCCTTGCAACATAACTTGAGATGTTTAAACTCCCCTGGCAACCTGTGATGTCACCCAATCCTTCAATAATATTGCACTAAATCTGCCTTTGTACCTTCCACTTACTCTCCCTATAAAAGACCTGAAACCCCACTGGGCAGGTCTGAATCTTTGGGAGAGATCCCAGTCAAGCCCACCTGTGTAATTATCTACTTCCTAAACCCCATTAGTGCCCTTTCTTCATGTGTTTGGTCTATTTTGCCATAACGTTCTTGGTTCCCCCACTTGGAAGACTATACTGACTACTTAGGTCACTGGGTGAGGCCTTGTGGCCAAAGCTATGACCTCTCCCAGCTCTCTGATGGGAGATCACCCTCCAAACCTTCTTGGAGTTACTTTGGAGTCCCAGAGTGGAGGCCCCTGCTCAGTGCTAATGGCCCTCATTGACCCAAAAGAGGGGGAAAGGACACAGTCAGGTCAGGTATTTAGATAAGGTAAGACCCCCCAGATGTGTCCCAGTCAGTCTGTCTGTCAGTCAGTCCTGCTCAGACCCAAGCAGAAGGACAGCCTGATCATCTTTTATTAGTTAAGGCCACCCACAAGGAAAAAGGAGTTGGAATGTTTAATCTCTGAGTGCCTGCTGAATATCCACTACAAAAGTGAACAGTGAAAGCAGTCTGTTCCTTCTGTACTCCACAGGTAAGGCCCCTCCAGGACCTCAGAGTATGCAGCTTAATTGGGCCCCAATCTGTGGTTCCATGGACACATCTAATAAGGACAAAATACAAGCAGCCAGGCAGGCATCTGAATGGCCTCTCTCTGAAGGGCACCCACCCTTTTTCTGTTGTGCCACCATTCAAGGGTAAACCACATACACTGTAGGGAGACAGAATGGGTGCAACTTAGCATAAACCTATGGTCCTTGATTGTATGCTGAAAAACTTCAAGAGTGGATTTCCTGATGACTATAGAGTAAAATTGAAACCTCAGAGGCTCTAAGCCTTCTGTGAGATTGACTGGCTCAACCTGTGCCGATCGGCCATCTAAAGGAAGTCTCAATGTTGAGACAGTCAGGCAAGTCTAGAATGGCATAACAGACCCCAAGACTTGCCACTCTGACTGGTTCCCTTATATTGATTCTTTTTCTATGTGGGTACTGGGGGTCAACCTCAGGACCTCATGCGCCAGCAGGCGCCTGTGCCACTGAGCAATATCACCGGCCCTTTATTCGTATGTGGGTTCTGGGAGTTGAACTGGGGCCATCATTCTTGCCAGGTAGGCGTGTGTACTGCTGAGCCATCTCACCGGCCCCTCCTTATATTGATTCTTTTTTTTTTTTTGTGGGTACCGGGGGTCGACCTCAGGACCTTGCATGCCAGCAGGCGCCCATGCCACTGAGCGATATCACGGCCCTTTTCTTGTATGTGGGTTCTGGGAGTTGAACTCAGGCCCTCATGCTTGCCGGGCAGGCACTTATGCCGCTGAGCCATCTCACCGGCCCTTATATTGATTCTTGGCTTAACCTGTGTCAAAACCTGCTGCCTTGGCTCTGTGCTTGTGCCCTGCATGACAAAAGGACCATCCTGGTCATGAAAACAAATTCCTGAGACTGCCCAAAACACTCTCAGGCCTGTCCTAAACCAAAGAAGCTTTATCCTGTCTTTCCTGAAGACCCTGAGTCCAATCTGCCTCCTCCTCATATTTATGAGCCACATGCTGCTCAGCCAGCCTCAGCGCCCCCACCACCAAAGTCACCAGGAGTCCCCACCCTTCCAGATTCAGCAACACCCCAACTGCTACAATTGCAGGGGGTCCCCACCCTTCCCAATTTAGCAATGCCCCCACCACAGCTGCATCCAACACCACCACCACCACAGCTGCAGTCAGCACCACCACCACAGCCACAGCCAGTGTTGCCACTGCCATTACAGCCAGGGTTGCCACCTACACCCCTCCTTCTCCCAGGTTCCATAGTGCCACTGCCACCACCAAGTGTGTCTCAGAACCCACACCTATTTTTGCCTGTTCTAGCTGTGCACTCTAGTGGTCCTTCAGCTCCATCAGCTGTTGCTGACTCCACTGGATTCATACTGCTTACACAAGCCCCTGCTCTGGAATTTCTCCCATTGTCCAGAGGTCTATATCTACTGGAGCATCCTGCTGTTCCACACTCCACAGCTCCAGTATCAACAACCACTGCAGCATCTCCTGAAACACAGATTGATTTCTCATCAGGTGCTGTCTACATGGACAGAAATGCTGATAGCCCTATCAGCCATAGCCTTCACTCTACCACTCAGATTGGAGCTCCAGCTCATCTCTAGCTGCCACTTCATGTGTACCTCTGGGCCCAGGGAGCTGCCTAACCAGATGTCCTTGGTGTATTATCAGCCACTTACTTGCACTGGCCTCCTAAATTGGAAGCACCACAACATGTCCTAGTCAGAGAAGCTCCAAGCAATGACTGACCTCCTTACATCCATCTTAGAGACCCACCTGCTGACATGAGATGACTGTCAACATCTCCTTCTGATACTGTTTAATACTGAAGAATGTTACTGCATTCTAGATGGGGCCCAAGCCTGGCTAAAATCAAAAGCCCCCACCACTGTGATTGCTCCTGATGCTTGGGTGAATGCAGCCTTCCCCTGAGCACATCCAAACTGGGACTGTAATACAACAGATGGCCACGAGACCTTAGATCAATACTGCACAACCCTTCTTGCAGTACTCAAGGAGGGATGCAAAAGGTTTCCCAATATGTCCATAGTAAACAAAGTCACTCAAGAACCCAATGAAAGTCCAGCTAAATTTTATGAGAGACTCTGTGAAGCCTACTGGGTCTACACACCTTTTAACCCAGAGGCATGTGAAAATCAACAGATGGTCAAAGCTGCCTTTATTGCACAATCAGCCTCTGACATTAGAAGGAAAATCCAAAAGGTTGATGGCTTTTCTGGCATGAATGCCATCCAGTTACTTCAGATTGCTCAAAAGGTTTTCATAAACCAAGAAAGAGATGAAAAGAGGAACAATGATGTGAAGTAGATCACAAAGCCCAACAGAAAGCTGTTCTCCGTGATACAATGTTAAGAAAGCCTGTCCCTGAAGTATCCCAACAAAGCCAATCCCATTGTGGAAACCAATATAAGAGGGCCCCACAAGCCTCATAATCTGAAACAGGAGGCAGACCTTACGTCCTGGCAGCTGACCAATGTACTTGCTGCAGACAATTTGGACATTGGGAAGATAAATGCCCCCTCTGTCTTCAGAACCCAAAGAAACTTGATTGTGTGGGGACACCTTAGCCTAAGCCTCTCCTCCCTCTCTTTGATGACAACAAACAGGACAGACTGGGCCCCCAGGAACTCACAGCCATTGCTAGAATCAGGGGAAAGCCTATTACTTTTTTGGTGGACAGTGGGGCTGAACATTCAGTTGTGACTCAGCCTGTTGCTCCCTTAACCTCCAGACAAATCCAAGTTATCAGCTCCACTAAAAAAAGAAAAACCCACTGAGAAGGAATTCTGTTAGAGCAGGTCCTGCACAATTGGTGGACATTTTATCAAATATGAATTCTTATACATACCTGAGTGTCCTATCCCTCTCTTGGGATGTGACCTCCTCTAAGTTGGGAGCAACCATCTATTTTGCTCCAAACCAGCCAGCTTCTCTCATGCTAAGGTCCACTGCTCCAGACTTCATATTGACTCTGACTGTACCCTGAGAAGAAGAATGACACTTACATCAGCCTGAGATGCCTAATAATCATAACCCTGAAGATTTGAGAACCCTGTTCCCAGAAGTATGGGCAGATGACTCACCTCTGGGGCTTGTGATCATGCACCTTTGGTGATCGAGCTCTGTCCCACTGCAAACCCCATAACTGTTAAGCAGCACCCAATGTCACAAGAGGCTTGACTTGGCATCCAGCCCCACATCTTATGCCTGAAGCAGTTTGGAATCCTGGTAGACTGCCAACCATTTTGGAACATTCCCCTCCTCCAAGTGAAAAAGCCAAATGGGGACTACCAGTTAGTGCAGGACCTCCACTCCATCAACTCAGCTACCACAACTCTGCCCTTGACAGTCCCCAACACTTACACTCTCCTGGGTCTGCTTCCCCCTGATGATGCCTGGTTCACCTGTCTGGACTTAAAGGATACTTTCTTCTGCCTGCAGTCTGCACCTGTCTGTCAGCCCATATTTGTCTTTGAATGGGAGGACCCAGAGACAGCATGGAAAGGCAACTTACCTGGATTTGTTAACCACAAGTTTTCAAGAACTCCCCCACAGTCTTTAGGGAAGCACCAGCTGCTGATTTAGCCATTTTAACATGCAAAATTTAATTGTACCCTTTTACAGTATGTTGATGACATTCTAATCCATAAAAAGAGACTACTGGAAGGAAACAGAAACCCTTTTCCACTTACTGGCCACAGGCTATAAAATATCCCAGAAAAAGACTCAAATATGTAAACAAAAAGTACCTTATTTGGGGTTAGACTTAGAAAAAGGACTTAGGCATCTAGGTCCTGAAAGAAAAAAAGTCATCTGTTCCTTTCTAAGGCCTGAAAACAAAAGACAGCTTAGGGAATTTCTGGGTGCTACAGGTTTCTGTTGGATTTGGATACAAGGGTTCACCAAAAAGGCTAAGCCTCTATAAGATATGCTGGCAGGAAAAGAAAATGAAAGAGAGCTTTTAAATTGGACTTTAGAACATACTGAATCCCTTCAGACCATAAAATGTCAGCAGCCACAGCACTAGGCATCCCTGATATAACCAGACCATTCAACCTGTTCATTGATGAAAGGAGACACATCACCTCAGAGGCCCTCACTCAAAAGATCAGCCAATGGGAAAGACCCATCACCTATTTGTCAAAGAATTTGGACTCAGTGGCCCAGGGCTGGCCCCCCTATCTGAAGGCACTGGCAACAATGGTCTTCCTGATCAAGGAGGCTGATAACTTCACTTTGGGACAAAATCTGTCCAGGTGCTACATGCTGCTCTAGAGCTACTTAACAGTTGGAGACATCATGAGCTCTCAAATGGCCATGTCACTCAGTATCAAGGACTACTTTGTGGAAATCCCTGACTTACTTTCCAACTGACTAAACCTCTGAATACAACCACTTTCTTGCCCACTGAGCTTGCCCCCCAACCATGACTGTCTCACTTTGACTGATGAGATTTTTGCTAGCCAGCCAGATCTGCAGATGGAATACTTGTCTAATGCTAAGTACACCTGGTTCATGGAGTAGCTCAGTCAAGGATGGAAAACACCAGGCCAGATATGCTGTTGTTACTATGGAGGAGGTGCTCCTAGCCAGACCTCTTCTGCAAAACTGGTCTGCTCAGTGAACTGAATTGTGGGCCTTGATACGAGCTCTAAACTAGACAAAAGGAAAGAAATAAACATATACAGTGACTCAAGATATGCTTTTGCCACCGTTCATGTCCATGGAATGTTGTACAAGGAACATCGACTTCTCACAGCAAAGGGAAAACAAAGTAAAAACAAAGATGAGATTTCTTAACTCTGGCTGCAATTTGGAAGCCAAAGAAAGTCATTATTATCCATTGTAAAGGGCACCAAAAGGTAAAGGACACTGTCATTCTTGGAAATCACAAAGCTGAGGGCTCTGCCTAGGGAACAAATGATCTGAAACAAAACTTGGAAGCTCAATGTGAAATACCCCCTAAAACTGTCCTCAGTCTCTGCAGCAGGCCCCCCTCCACTGCTCCAAGAAAGAAATCAAATGGGCACAACAGGAAGGGGCCCACATGAGCCCAAATGGCGCTTGGACTTTACTGGACAATCAAATGATAGTTCCTCAAAATTTGGCATATCCTTGGGTAAAATGCCATCATGACATCACCCATGGAGGGAAAACTGCTGTAAGTCAACTTCTAAGCCACTACTGCTATATTCCAAAGTTAGCCTCAATTTGCACCTCTGTTAGTCAGAGATGTTAAATCTGCACAAGGACTGAACCCCCATCTGGGCCTAAATCCCCACCCAGTATCCAAAATTCTGTACTCTCCCCTTTTGAAGACCTACAAATAGATTGTACAGAAGTCAAGCCATGTAGAGGCTACAAGTATCTCCTGGTACTTGTCTGTACTTATTCTGAGTGGCCAGAGGCATTTCCCACTAGAACAGAAAAAGATACTGAAGTCTGTAGAGTATTACTAAGAGAAATTTTCCCCAGATATGGGTGGCCCCTAACCATAGACAGCAATAATGGGCTTACATTTATGGCTGAAATAACCCAGAAGCTGACTAAAGAATTAAAAATCAGATGGAACTTACATACAGTATACAGGCCACAAAGCTCTGGAAAAGTTGAAAGAATGAATAGGACTTTAAAGTCAATATTGACTAAATATCACCAAGAAACTCAGGCACCATGGGTAGATTTGCTTCCTATGGCCCTCCTTAAGGTCTGAAGTTCACCAGGACCCATGTGATATACATCCTTTGAAGTTTTATATGGGAGACCCCCACCCACAATTAGGGGTCTCCAGGGAGACCTACATCAGCTAGGTAACATATCTCTGCAGGAGTGATTTTCATAGTTAGAAAATACCTTTTCTCAGACAAACAAAAATATAGCTGAGAGGCCTGCCATATCCACAGACACACCTGCCCACACACATTGCCCTGGGGATATGGTTTGGATTAAGTATTGGAAAAAGGAGCCCCTAGAACATGTTTGGCGAGGCCCCTCTGTAATTATTTTAACCACTGCAACAGCAATAAGGGTATCTGAGCTCCAGCTGTGGTTCCATCATTCTCAGGTCAAGACAGCTCATCAAGACAACTGCTGGAAAGCCTACCTGGATGAGGCAACTCCCCTGAAGACAACTCTGAGGAGACATCATGCTCAAAGCCCTGCTCCCATCACTCTGGAAGCTGATGGGTCTACTCATGGTTGAAGCCATATGGACACTGTACACCAGAGCATCTGCCCTGATTATTTCATGTTCTGCTACCTAGTTTGATTTCTGGTCCCCCTCCTCATGTTAATCACAGTGTTCACCCTTGTGCTCTGGGTTGTGACCCCAGAAGACAAGAGAGTTCCCTATAAGGTCACTTTCATTGTCTTCTATGCTGGTGTAACTACTGAACTGTGTACTACAAACTGTCTTTCCTAGGGTCAAGATGACTGCCACTACAAATCTGTGTCTGTTCCTACTCAGCTTGCTTAGCCCACTTGCTTGCCACACAAATTCAGTGCACTGGGAGTTCCAAGTCCAATTGGCTCACACTATAAAGATCCTCACCTGGACCAGATGGGACCCCTCTCAGGCTACTATGTCTCTGTACTTTGCCTGGCCCAACATAACCAACCCCTTTTCCTTGGGCTGTGGAGGCTTAGACTAGGAACATGACTATCAGACTAATAACAAATACATTTGCTTTGGTTGGGACCAAGACAATAGAAAATCATTCAATAGAGGTTACTGTAAAGGGTCAAAAGATTACTTCTGTGATAGTTGAGGCCACCCAAACCTCTATTATGCTGGGTACAGGACATACAATTCTGAAATTCCTTGTTTTACTCAGCCCTGTTCAAGCTCAGGTTGCCAGCTAAGAACTTGTAATCCAGTAAACTATACCATCAAAAACCTCAACCACGGAGATTGGGCACAGTGTCATCAACATGGTGTTTGAATTGATGGCAGGAGAAGAGATTGCTGAATGATAGTAATCTTTAAAAGGTTTTTGTCATGCCCCACATCAGGGTCCTTATGCTGAAGCCACCATTGCTCCCATTGGTCCCTGAGTCTAAAAGGCTTATTGAGCCACCCACATTAAACCTGCTGTTTCTGATTAACAGCACCAATCAGATTCTCTGGATGGCAGATCCCAAATTAGGGGATGACTGCTGTATCTGCGTTCCCCTTGCAGTTCTCTCCTACCATGCCCTAGAACTAGTTCTAAATGGCTGTAGTCTTAACTCTACCTCTATCCCTGGTCCCTGAATCCATCCCCACACAAGAGAATTATGGGGAAATGCCACATGCCTCCGTGGTTCCTCTACAGAACTGAACATCTCAGCTGACTGTATAGATGTTCTGATTGCTACCTCAGGCTCCTTGATGGCCCCTCCTGGAAACAAATTTATTTGCTTTGATGGGGTCCATCAGGTGTTTTCAAGCTCAAAATTGAGTCTCTGTGCATTCACCTACCTTGTGCCTGACCTCTCTGCCTACTCAGGTCAACAGGGTTCCACATATGCCCACAAGCCCCACCAAAATTGTGATCTTGTGATATTTCTAATCTTGGCTGGGATAGCAAAAGCAGGGAGTCTAACCCTCAGTGCAACTGCCTTGGGCATGAGCCAACAACAGTACTTACAATTGGGCACCCAAATTGAGGATGATTTTACAGCAGTTCAGGGAGCCCTTGACATGCTACAATACCAGATTGATTATCTAGCCATAGTAGTTCTCCAAAACCTCAGGGCATTAGACATCCTCACAGCCCAACAAGGGGGCACTTTATTGTTCTTAGAGGAAAAATGTTGCTACTATACCTAATAAGTTTGGTGTTGTCAGGGAAACTCCTCACCAGTTACTAGAACAAATCAACCAGTGGACCCGAGATAGACAGACAGGCTCCTACTGGTGGAGCTCCCTGGGAAAATATGAGCCATGTTTGGAAGCTCTATTAGGACCATGAACAAGCCACCTCCTCATATTCCTAATAGGGCATTGCCTATTAAATTGGTTCACCTCCTTTATTACCCAACAAATAAAACACATTAGCCTCCAAATGACCTTCAGGTCCAGGACCTCCTATACAGCCTTAAATACAAACATCACTGAAAATGATTTTTCTGATTAACTAAAAGAGAGGGAAATGAAAGGGAAATTAAAATTTTAAATAAAAGCCTGCCAAGAAAGCCTGCAAAGGATGCCAACAAAGACCAGTTAGACATGTCCGTGGCTGGATAAGCCTGATAACAGAACATTCCTTCCTTTGTGCAACCCATGCTTGTTTAACTGATGTCCTTGCAACATAAGTTGAGATGTTTAAACTCCCTCAGTAACCCGTAATGTCACCCCACCCTCCAATCATAATGCACTAAATCTACCTTTGTACCTCCCACTTGCTCTCCCTAAAAAAGACCCAAAACCCCACTGGGCGGGGCTGACTCTTTGAGAGAGATCCCAGTCAAGCCCACCAGTCTAATAAACTGCTTCCTAAACTTCCTTGGTGCCCTTTCTTCCCATGTTTGGTGCCTTTTGCCTTAACAGTGCAAAATATATGTCTAGCATTAATAATGAAAAAAATTCAACATTATAAATTTCATATTAATTTGAAGTCATGCAACTTAATAAGCATTTTTTTTTCTAAGTAGATTACATATATGAGAAATTGGACTTCACTTAGCAAAACATACTGCTGTAAACATTATTGAAGGTATCACAAAAATTTCAGACTCCCAAACCAACAGTGGTTTGTATTTTCTATTACACAGATAACTTATAGTACATACAACATGAAAGTAAGATAAATATATTCTATCATTTTTCCTTTTATACATTTACTTTCCATCATTTTAATGACATTTATTACATAAAACAAGAAACAATCATGAGACTTTTTCAAAGAACTAAAACCAAAAATTACTTGATTTATGTATCATTGCTACTGATAGACAAAATGAAAACTATAAAAAATGTTTTGGAGAAAACTGAAATTGAAGGTCAGAAATTATGGTATGACAGAAGGATTTAAAATGACTAAACCAAGTACTCAAGATAAACACAAAGGAACAGTAAGAAATATTTTTAAAAAATGTAAAATTTCTACCTTGAATGGAAGACATTGAAAGTAAATTTGTTTTCTACCTTCTCAGCCTATTTAGAGCAATTTTTCTAACACATTCTAATACTCATGTAGGATGTTAGGGTGAGGGAAAACCAATCAAACAACTGCACAGAATGTGTCAAAGTGTTGGAGAACTAGGGGACAAGTGTAGAACACAAGATCCAGTATGACTTTCTAGCTCCAGAATGTTGTACACTGAATCAATCAGAAAAGTGCTATTTTATATCTTCATATACATCTAGCAGAAAGCCAAGCCAGCCTTTTGACAGAGTAGTTAAAATCTAGTGTCACGACAAGTGAGTTTTTGATAGGACAACTGCCCCAATTCATCATTTGCATAAGGAAGAAACCATTTCATGAATTCCAGACACAAAGGATCCCTTTCCCTCATCCTCTGCGCCACTGTGAGTCTGTTCAAGAGCCACTCTCACTCTGAAGAACATACTTCTTTTCCACCTTCAATAAATGTACATCCTCATTACCTTATCTGTGTCTTGTATTCCTGTTTAGGACATCAAGAATAAAGAAGGTATTCCCCTGGGACCCACCATCCAATTACATTTTGTGGAAATGCAGCCAGGAAGTAAGGCAACTTTTTTGGGGGAAAAGTTTTTTTCTTTTTCTTTTTCTTTCTCATTTTTTGCAACCAAAAGTTTAATATGTCTATTTTGCTTCCACACTGTTGCTTTTGCTAATGCATTATTCAACTCTCTTATTCTTTTTGGGGAAGTGCTACCAGTAACTTGAACTCTTGCTTGAATAGCCACCTACTTCATCCAGCCCCTGCTGTGTCCAGCTGACTTCCTTTAATGGTTTCATTTCTTTGTCCAATGTCAAGATAGTGTCTGGCAAGCAGATAGACACACACTTATAAAATTTTGTGTCTTCACTGTCCGAGTAAATTAGTACCATCCTGTATCACATTATTTGAGGACATAAGGGAATTGGGGAAAAAATGAAAACAACAATCTGCTTGTTAGTCAACTTTACTATACTAAAATATCTGAGATAAATTAACTTACACAGGAAAAGATTATTTTGGCTCGTGGTTTGTGAAGTTGCAGTCCATGTTCAATTTGCTCCAGCACTGCTGTTAGGCCAGTGGTGAAGAAATACATTATGGTGAGAGTAAGTAGTAAAAGAAACTGCTTACCTCATATCACCTTCAAGGGCACGTGAAATCAAAACTTAACTTCCTTGACTAAACTCCCCAACTTATGGGTTGCAGCACCTCCCAATAGATCACAGGCCTGAGACCAAGCCTTTAACACATGGGCCATTGAAAAACACATATCCAAACCATGGTACTACTCTTTCATGTTGCTACATAATCTGCCATATCTGGCATAATATTTTCTTCCTTCTTTCCCTATATATTAGAACACATTGATATAGAGGCCACCTCTCTGAATTTCCACCTAGGAGAAGAAGGAGATTTTATCTTCCTTAGATATGAAATCTTCTACTGGAAAAATTCCTCTCTTTCCTCTAATATGGCTAAAGAATGCAACTTCTTTAAGTCGGTTTATTCCTACACTATTTTATTCTCATGTGTATAAAATGGAAGTATAGTAAAGTGGCATGGTTCAATTAATATTTAGTGAAAACAATTTATAACCTTTAGTAATATTCTAATATTGGAGATAAAATGACAGCAGTAGCTCCCACTGTATATTTTTGAAAATTGTAGATTAATCAGAATATTATTTTCCATTTCTACAACTTTTCATTATTTTCTCCACTGGGTTTCTGATTAGATTTTTCTAGTTCTCTTTTTTCTACAATAATATGATACAAACAAAGGAGAGCATATTCTTTGAAGCATACTATCCCACCTTGGGTTGTTACAGTTGAGTTTTACATTTGCTGAGATCAGGAAGTATCAAGGAGATGAGCAGAACTGCTAATGGTTAATCACCCATTAGGTTTATCTGGCAGGTGTTTGTTTTCACAGAAGCTGAATTTTATTTAGTCTTGACTCATTGAGCCTGAAATGCTTAGAGACACTTCAGGGAACTTAGCTCCCTGCTGTTCAAATAGCAGGTCTCTGTAAATGAGTTCCTTAGGTAGATGGCAGCACATGTTGCTTTAGAGTGCATGATTACATTTTAAAACCTTGCCAAAAAATAATCACAAGCCTTGGCTTTAAAATGACAATGAATATTAGTACCTACCCTTAGAAACTATTAAATTTTGGAAGTTTATCATTAAATACAGGTATCTTTTTGCTTCATTTTTTGCTAATTTATTATAATGCATATTGATTTTGTTTTGTTAACATTTCTCTTGTCTTTAAGGTTTGAAATCCTTAAATTTCTGAAAATAAAGCTTTTAAATCAAATTTGTAATGTAAACAGCAGTACTGTTTTAAATATGTTCTGTTCCTCCTGTAATGAATGAATCTTAACATGGTAAAAAGTGTACTATGGAACAGCTGCATAACATGTTTCCTGATTTACTAGAGAAAGGAGAAATATATTGCAAAAAGGTATTTGAAAACAATTCTAAGCCTTCATGGGAAACATTTTGTAAATGTAAAATATGAGGGATAATTTGGGCAGGGTGATCAAAGTGGGTGAACAATAATGATATTCTTATCTCTTATTTTTGTACTCCCATTCCTCATTCAATTTGTCAAAAATGCATTTTGATCATGACTTCAATATAACCAGATTCTAAATATTTCACAACTCTGTTGCAGCCTTTCTCATCTAAGCCACCATTATCTCTTATTAGGAAAAGCTGTAGCTTTGTAAATCATTTCCCCACCTCTGCCTTTCCTCCAGCTAAATTTTCCTAAGCCTAGCAGCTGCAACTACCATTTTAGAATTCTAAGCCAGATACTATATTATCTTTGTCACTACTCAGTTCATTTAGTGCAAAATGCAATTTTCTTATACTGGCTTACAAGGCTAAACAACAGATCTACAATGGGTCTATTTCTCCATTAACTATTTAACTTTCTATTTCACAGCTTTTCACAACTTCTCTCACTCTAGTGTAATCTTCCAGTAGTTCCTTTCACTAAAGTACATATATTCAATAATACATGTATATATCTTTGTCCAAATCTTATTTAAACTTTCCTTTTATATATTTTTCTCATAGAATGTCTTTTTAAAATATTGCATTGTATATGGATAAATATATCTCTTCACTAGAAAGAGGATGGACTTTTCTGTTTTCCTTGAACATATTTTTCTGTAGTCATCATTCTAAAAATAGATAATAGATTCTCCTGGAATGCCGAGTTCTAATATGGATCCAAACTAAGATATGTTCACATACGTTTTTACCTAGCATCCAAATAATTAAACCTTGAATAAAGAGACATGAAATGAAAAGAGAAAATTAAAATACACTAATATAGGGCCAGTGAGATAGCTCAGTGGCATAAGCTCCTGCCTGGCAAGCACAAGGTCCTGAGTTTGACTCCCGGTACCCACATATGAAAAAAGGACTGGTGATAGCGCTCAGCAGCACGGGTGCCTGCTGGCATGTGAGATCCTGAGTTCGAAACCCGGCAAACACAATAAATAAATAAATAAATAAATAAATAAATAAATAAATAAATAAATAAAATACACTAATATAAACTATGAAAAAATCTAAAAACATAGTTTAAGAGAAAATAGAATAACATAATGTATAGAATGTTCATAATTTAATTACAATAAAAGTTAATATATATGTAAATATAATAAACTATATAAAGTATACAAAAATATAGACCTTAAGAAATAAAAAGTTCAAGGTGTAAAAGATGAATTACACGAAAAGACAAAAAATAAAAGTTATATCATAGCACTGAGACTAAATCCTCTAAAAGTTTAAAATTAAATACAAATAAAGAGCTCAAATTAGTCATTTATAGTAAATGTAGAGCATTAAAGCAATAGAAATAAAATATATAAAAATGTAATCATTTGACTTTAATTGACAAAATTCAGAAAAATAATTTAATCAGGTTAACTTTCAAGATTTTAAATCCCAAACAATATACCGAATTTTCCACTTTCTGAGTTCTCACATTAAAATGGGAGCTAATTTCTAATTCTGGGATTGTTAGGATTAGATAAAAATATACTTTATGAAAATAGGCCAGAACTTGTCACAAAAAATATCAGTGAATGGTTATTATAACAATGTGGAACATGCTATTTTAGAAGATCAGCAGTAAGAAGTGAGTTGTAGTGTTCTAGATTTCACTAAATATACGTTGGCATAGAGAAATTCTTGAAAATATATTAAACTGTGTGAACCATGTGTATAATCTGATATAAGTATATATATACATAACTTAAATCCTGAAATATAAAACACTAGAAATACTAAAAGCCTCTAGGTGGGTACAAATTATGAACAGTGTATGTTATTTAAAATGTATCCTCTGTACCAAAAGGACCCTCTTCATTAACTACCAAGATATGACCTAATAGCAATTTTCACCAGTAGGACCCTAATAAATTAGCAATCCTCTGGCATACTTTCAGAACTGTTCAAGTTGGAATTCCCTATGAAGTTTAAATTAAACATACAAACAAAATATCAAGACAAAGACTAATAGACTTTACCAAAAATCAATTGTATCAGTGTTTGTGAATGATGTCCACGTAATATGATCTATAACTCATCAGAGGATTATTGGTGTGCATTGAAAATCATCACTTTATATCATCTGTGAGTATCAATGATGATTATTTTATTTTAACATTTGACTTTAGGCTATTTGTGTTTTTATTTACCCTTATTTTCACAGGTTTCTGTATTCAAATTTTGTTCATATTTTTAGAGTATAACTGAAAATATTGTATAACACAATTCAATCCTCAAAAATCCCAACAGAACTGATCTAATCTTTTTCTCTGAAAAATCAAAATCATCCAACATTGAACAGCTCCAAAACTTTATTATTTTGCTGATCTTTTTTATGGGGAGTTCCTGATTTCATCATAATTTTATTGAAATCATTCATATCTACTTAATATATGAAAAAATTTACATTGATTCAAGTGGAGACAAATGTTGAAGGGAGGGAAGAAGTGCTTTCTTTGTACATTTTGTATGAATCATAGGACATATAATAGTATTATTTACTAAACTACAGTATAAATTTCTTATCAAGATTTGTCCATTTTATGTATATGTGGATTTAGCAATCAAATGTGAGAACTACTCTTCTAACCACAATTCTAGACAAATAAATAAATCATTCAAACAGGTAGACATAAATATTTTTTATGAACACAATGTTTTCAAGCATAAATTCTGAATATTGAAAAATTAAAAGTCACTCAATTTTATGTAGTAGTAAAATTATCTGGATACTACTATAGAATTCAAATTCTAAATTTGTACATTTTAACTTCAATTAATTTGTTAAGTTTATAATGTTTTATCTAAATCTTAATAAAACACAAAACCCTGACTTTTTCTAGTTGTTTTTCATTATCATTTCATTCTAAATCACTTTGGATGCCTTCAAAAGAATATGTAGGAACCATCATATGTTAGCTCGTTGAGAAAATGTGTTATATTGGAACCAAGGCATTAATGTTTAATCCATTTCTCCATCCCTTGCTGCCTCCATCTTTTCCTCCCCCTTCCCTATCCCCACCCTTATTTTTCCTATTCATTCTCTTTTTAGTTAAAGCAGTCTTTCTCAAATGTGCATCCAGGAGAAAGGTATACAAAATAATTAAATTACAGTGAGCAAAGTACATATTCTAGAATATATATTTTTGCTTCTTTTTTCCTTCTTTTTTTTTTTCTTCAGTACTGGGGATTAAACCCAAGACCGTCACACTGTGTAACATCACCAATCTTCTTTTATATTTTATTTTTAAATTTTGATACATGGTCTCATTTATTTGCTGAAATTAATCAGCACAGGGTGGGCTCAAACTTAAAATTGTTTTGCCTCAGCCTGCTAGAGTGCTGGAATTATAGGCCTACACCATCAGTCCTTGCTTTACCTTCCTTCCTTCCCCCTTTCTTTCCTCACTTCCTTCCTTTTTTATTTTTTTCACTTTCTTATAGTCTTTTCTTTCTGTCTTTGATTTTTTCTTTTTTCTTTCTTTAATAAGCAACTCACATAATACTTGTCCAAGTTTGAAATAATTTATATGATAAAAGAGACCACCTAAGATAGGGGAACATGTATAAATATCCATAATTATAGCCCTGGTAGTCTGGGCACATAAAGCTCAAATCAGCTTTTCCAGAAGATTGTTTGGAGATGTAGAACCAATTACGAAAATATGATCAGTAATACTGAATTACTCTCAGCAGCACTGCTACAAAATCTAAATCGATTTAAAATTTACAACTACTGAAAAGGTTGGCAGTGAGTATACAATTTCTTAGGATATGGAATAGATGACTTGCTTGGCACTTTAACTGTTTTCTTCCTTTCAATATTAAACTTGTATCTCTAGGGTGGGGGAATGGGGAAAGGAAGGAAAGAAAAAGAAAAATGATTGAAAGAAAGGATAAAATGGAAACAAAACTTTGTAAATAAAAGGATAAGAGGGATTGAAAGGAGGAGAGGGAATTGGGAAAAAAGAGGAATCAAAATATATAATGTACAGGCACAAATTCCATATAATGAACATAATTATTATGTATATCTAAAGTGTGCCAATAAACTTAATTTTCAAAAAAGGCCAGGAAAGCAAAAAAATAAAAAATAAAACTAAACTTGATGTATTTTAAAGTAGCATTTTCATAATCTGTTTGTGAATTCTAGTTAAAAATTTATTGGTTATCCTTATCTGTCATTTTGATATATTTTTATTTATTGCAGTTATCATCTTTCTAATCATACCATTAAAAATATCATTTTATACACTATAAGTGTAGCTTAGTGGTGAAATACTTTCCTAGCTAGCATAAGATCCTAGTTTCCATCCCCAGCACCAGAAAATAAATGGATAATTATATAACATCTCATTGTATTGCAATATTTGCTTGTCTTTTTACTCTTACTTTATAGACTTAGTATTTATTATGTTCTTTAAAGCATGAAATGAACATGTAATTGTTCTCCTTAAGTTCTTATTGGATTCTTAATCTTTTTTCCTATTCACACTTCTGCTTAGGAGCTATGAATGTGAAGTAACATTGACACTTTGGGCTGTCCTAGTAGAATTTTGGTTCTGGCCATTTCACTTATACTTAAGATGACTATCTCTGCTCACTCTATTGCATTTGAACGTGTGCATGTGTACATGTGTATGTGTTTGTGTGCCTGTGTTTCTTACATCCCTTAATAACATATGGAAGAGTTCCTCTTGCTTTCTACTGAGCAAGAATTTAAAATCTGTGATTTAAGTCCCATCATTTTTAGTAGCCTGTACTAACTAGAAGTAAGAAAGAAAGTGGTAGTGTGTTATTCAATCTTGTTCATGGATTCTCCATTCTTTTACTGTTTATCACTTTGATTATTACATATTTTGATAAAACCATCCAAGATTGTAGGTATTTTTTAATGTGGGTACCGGAAGTCAACCTCAGGACCTCGCTTTTGCCAGGGAGGCCCTTATGCCACTGAGCTCACCAGCCTGGAAATTCTTAAAGAATAAAGCCAAATTATAAAGTGTAGACTGTACAAGATGAAGATGAAAGAAAGTAAAAGAATGACCCAGAGAAAAAGAAATAAGGGAAAAAATAAGCAACTATATAGTTTTAGAAATATTATATATTTTGGTAATACTTGTGTGTTTTCAGATATATATAAGTGAAAATATACACATAGAATGTGGTCCAGAAACTAAATATAATGGGTGCAGAATTATTTTCCTGGTATCTCTTGATTCACACCTCAGTATTTTTCTGCCCACAGGTAAGAATGATTTTGCACAGAAAGACTATCAACAAATTAAAGTAGATATTCAACCATCATTCCCTCTAAATATCAGTATTTAAAAATTTCACCACACTATTTCACAAAGTAAGCTCCGTGTTTGAACATGGAATAATCAAAATTTTAATGCAAAATTCAACGCTTTCTTTTATTCAATAGATATGGTAGGGAAGTGAATAATGAACTTACAGAAAGGTGATGGAAATGATTAATTAAGTTTGAATAATATGCTGCTGTATTCCATCAGTCCCCAAAATGGCAAATGAGATTGAAGTGAGTAAACAATAGGATCAGTGTAGTGTTTCCCTCTGCAGTGGTGACCTCATGAGCATAGCAGGAATATTGAGGTAATTTGTAATTGGAACCATAGGATGAATACCTGAGGAGAAAGACTCTGCATGGCTTTTATTTTCCAACATCTATGTCATCTTAAAATTTTTACAATGCATGCATTTTTTAGGTTATTCACAGGTGTAAAAATTACTGTAAATGTAATTCTTTTCTATTCATGGGGGTAAATCTTACTAAACTATTGAGAGTATTTGCCAGTCTTTTATATTAGCATATTACTGCAATCAGAATGGCTGTAAAGAAAATCAGAAAGGGAATAATAAAATGATTGCATTTTTTATGACCTTTTCTTTAAATAAGCATGGAAAATGTTTGTGAGATACCTATACATAATATTTAACACTGTACAAATTCAGAGTGATTAAATTTTCATTTTTTCCTTGAGTTCTTCCAAGTTTTAAAAACATAATATATTTTGGTATTCATGTATATATAAATACATGCTTTTCTCTATAGTTACTATTTTTCTAGTGTTTATAAGATGCATGCCAAATTTAGATCTGAATTTTCTAGCCCAGAACACTTAAATTATCTAAGTACACAATTTTTAAAATTAGAACATATTCAAATTATTATAGACTATATATTCATATATGTATGTGTTATATATAAGTATGTTTTATGTATTATCTTGACATATACTCATGCACATAGAATATTGAGACTCTAATTTCAGATTTACATCATCTTTCATACCATTTTGTTGTTTGAGGTTACAAGTTATTTTTAAAGTTTAACAGTCTTTGGAAATTTACTTTGAAAATCTGTCAATTTTATCATTTTGACAGTTCTTTAGAAATAACTTGTAAAACCTATACCAAAATTATACCCACAATTTATTTAATCAATCATTTTTATTAGAAACATATCTTTCCTAGGCTTATAGATTAATAAACTTTGGTGTTATATATTCATAAATACATTTATGGACAGATTGTCCTTTATTTCCCTAGAAAAATATTGTAAAGTACTTGACAATCATACCAAACTGCTTCCTAAGAATGTAACTTGTCTTCATATTGCCAATAGTACTGTGTAAGAATGCTAGTTTTCTTCTTCAAAGCTTTTATAAATAAGAAAGGGAAAAAGTATTGAACAGAGGAGTGGGAAAGGGGGAAAAAGAAGAATCAAGTTATATCACATACATGTACAAATTCCACATGATAAATGTTATCATTATATATATCTAGAGTGTACAAATAAAATTAATTTTTAAAAAATGCTAGTTACCTTCTAGAAGTTGGGAATTACCAAAACGTACATACACAGAAAAGAAAAGCAAATACTGCTACCTCTTAATAAAATAATCATTTCATCCTGAATAACTTCAAAAATTAATGAGACAAACTATTTCCTGAATTTTAATTTCCTTTCATGAAAATTTTATTTTTATTTATATAATTACTTATGTTATTATGAAATATATCTATATTAAAAACCTGCATAATTATCTACTCTGTGATTCACAGACATTCACGACCAATTCACTGTTTGCTTTTGAGTTTTATGTAATTTTTTCTAAATGATTTTTTTCATTTTAGGTATACAAATATATATTTTCTCTTTTTTATGACCATGAAAATGTTCTCTTCTGCTCCAAGTCACATTGATATTAAATCAGTAACCATTAAGTCCACAATAATTTCTCAGAGTACTTATATGTAAGCAGTGTTTACACTCGTGCTAACATAACCTCTTCTATAGCAAAATTTGGACATTTGCAGAAATACCAGATAATTGTCTGGGAGCAGAGCACAAACTAAAGTAGTCTAGTTGCAGAGGTGGGTAATATAGCTCTTGTGACAAACATCATCATATTAAGAGCCTTTTGAAATTCTTTAGACACAGCATCAAGGTTTATGACTGAAATGAATCAATGGCTCTATAATATAGTGTAGAGGCAACCATAGTAACCTATCTTTTATGCAACCAGTTTGTTATAGTAATGAAGAATAGGAATTGTATTAGTCAGTAACTTCAAAATTGTACTTTTAATGGCTCAGAAATTCAATCAGTATTTGTTGGTACAAGTAAGAAAAATGCAGTGATTATTTCCAGAAGTACTTTGTACAGTATATTCTTCAGGAAACATTTATTCTGAATTAGGCAGATCGAGACTCCAAGTCTGCTCACAGTTGATGAAAGTGTTGGTATACATATATATGTATATATGTATACACACATACACATCTGCATATACTTTTTATACTGTATATCTGTATATAAAGATACTGTATCTGTACACAGACACTGCATATCTATTTCTTACCTAACTAACTATATCAGTATATACTTTAAAAAAATTTTATTAGTACATGTTTTCTGTTCCTAATGATTGCATTTCTTGTGAAGAGTTGATACATGTACATTTTGGTACACAAACATCTTATTTTTTTTTACATTCCCTTCCCATTTTTCCCTTCCCCTTCCTTCCATCTCTTGTAATACTTTTTATTGCTAACAATACTGTCATGTATAAAACAGGGGTGATGACAACTAATGTACATAATGATATATAAAATTCCGAGACATGGAATTCTAAGATAGTGAAATGATCAATCTCCAGAGAAACAGAACCAAAAGGATAGATTGGTAGATATATAGATAGATAGATAGATAGATAGATAGATAGATAGATAGATAGATAGATAGATAGATATAGATAGTTAGCTGACAGCTGTAAATGTGGATATAGGTATAGACATGAATTGAATTATAAGATTTTGGAGGATAAAAAGTCCTAGGATCTTGATTTAGCAAGCTGGAGACAGGTGAGAGTCAAAGGTGCAGTTCCACAGTAAGTCTAAACTCTTGAAACTAGAAGAGCCACTGGTGGTATTCCATCATGAATACTGAGAGGGTCAAAATTCATGAAAAATCCCATGTCCACAAATCAAACAGCAGGAAAAAATAATACCCCAGTTTGAACAAAGACAGAGGGAACAAATTCCCAATAACTCAGCATTTTTTATTCTATTCAGGCCCTCATCTTATTAGATATGGCCATACCCATAGGGGAGAAGGAAATTATTTTTTACTCAGTACCATTTAAGTGTTAATCTCATGCAGAAACACCCTCACAAACAGAGCCAGAAAAATGTTTAACTAAATATCGAGATAACTTGTGGCCTAATAAAGTTAGCAAAGAAAATGAACAGTCACAAGTTTACCTTTTGACATCCTGGTTCTCATATTCATGTCTTTAAATCATACTTAATATCAAAATAGATACAGTAACAGCTGCCCAACATAATACATCTCTGCTGTACACAAGTGAAAACCAACTAATCCCTTTCTATGGAAAGGAAGTGAAGTTCTTTAGTAATGTTTATCCTTTTTGATATCCTATAATTTAAATATTATGATGTAAAATTAGCAACACTTAAATGTTATGATTAAGATTATTCATGTTATATGATAAAAGATGGAAGAAAACAAGTTATTTTATACAACCATGAACAAATACATTACAAAATAAGGAGAAAATATTCATGAAAATTAAAACCCTTATTTCTGTATCTGGTGACATAGTTGTACTAGGCTTTTCAAACTACCTTCCACCATTATTCATTTTATGGTACATTTGCTTCAGCAAGCACTTCAGCAGGTTTTGACTCTGCATGGTGAGATTACTCAAATCTTTATCCCTTCTGGTCTGGCCATTAGTGGTCTTGCTTGAATTAAGTTTTTGTTTTCCATTGTTATCATTCAAAGAGCATGGTAATATGAGATGCTCTAGGATATTAACTGTATTTTACACATATTCTTCATTAGAGTAGTAGTCAGATATCTTCTTGGTAGTCAGGATAAGTCACTCCAAAAGCACAGTGCCTCCTATCTTTGACTGTTGATTCTGAGGTGTGAAGAGCCTAAAGTGTCTGGGTGGCACTCCTCCCTACCAGTGCTGTAGAATCATTGTTTTTTCTGCTGGTGGAGACATTTTTTCCTCTGGAACTAAGATGTACAGCCCAGCAGAGAATAAGGTAATGGAACAGCAACTGAAAATATACCTAATTTGTCTTTACGGACAATAGAGAGTGATGGTGCTCCCATTTCTAGACTTTTATTTCTGGATCTATGACTACTGCTTTTGAGAGAAATGGAATCATACATTGGGCACTAATTCAGATCCTACCAAGGTTTCTGGTAAACATTGCCTCAACATGATTATAATAGTTTTCTCTTTAAAAGAATATTTTATTCTACCAATAGTTGATTAAAAACAGTGAGGAATATGATAAGAGTAGTGAATTCCATGAGTATGAGCCCAGTGGTGTAATTTAGGTGTGTGTATGCACATGTATGGAATGAGGTTCCTAATCCAAGGCAATGCTTTGTGTATTATCATCTTCACATGTAAGACATTCTGAAAAGAAATAGATAGATGATAATTTTGGCAGAAGTATTGCATGTAGAGCAGGCAAATTTTTATCCAAAGAAAAAGCTTATTCTAGTAAGAACAAAATTGTGCCTCTTCCACAGTGTAAAATAACACATATGCTATCCATCTTATCTCCCCAGGGAATGCTGCATTATCAAGGACCCAATATTGGTTTATGCTCCTGAAACAGAGCCAGGTCAGCTACCAAGAGTGGAAGTTCACAGTGCTGATTCCATATAAACTCCACCCTGTCACCAGATCTACTTGGTTTATGAGCTCACTGTTAGTGATAGAGGTGACTGGAAGAAAGCAAACTAGTTTCTAACAACTGGGTGAATTTATCTTCTTAATTATTAAAGTCCTCCACAACTAAAGTTATCATTTGTGATCATTCACATAAAAAGTAAATATCTTAGATTATTACTTATTTAGAGAAAACTGTATACAGTATACACCAATGAAGTTGCAGTTCAGAGTTTGGAGGCTCAGTTTTTCATGGATTTTTCCTTAGAAGCTGACTAATAATTGTTCGTGGAAATCCCTACAATTTTGTGAAAAACACAAATAATCTCAGCAATTTTTTTTGGCTGGAGGTTTGCTAGTAGTCAGTCCAAGAGAGTTATTCATTTCTCTTTGCTGCTGATTGGATACTGTCCTATAACCCTTTTCTGCACCAGCATTCCCATATCATAATAGGTTGATGTATTACATGTGGCTAACTTGAATGTTCTCAGCTTTGCTCTTCTTGAAGCCCTAAGATCCCTAAGACGCTGCTAAAATGCCCCGCTAAATGGACCTTCTAAGCCTTTATTAATACAGTATTTAATTAAATTAAATTACATAACTGTGGGAGACATAACTTATTTAGCATTTAAACTATAAAAATAGGCATTTATATCCATTTCTGAGACCATATCTGAAATTCATGGTTTTTCACAATTTGTGGGTACTCTAGGAAAGTAACCCCACAGAATTTGTGGGTCCACTGTGCTTCTTCTACATTTTTAATTTTTTTTGGCATTTTTTCCACTTTTTCCTTCCAAGGAAATGCAGACAAGTCATTACTTGTGGCCCTTAAATCTGCGGATATTCAAATGTCCAGCTGTTCTCCTTCCAAGGTGAGTGGACAACATGCGACACTTATCAAAGAAAAAATGATGTTAAAACTGTTAAATTTTTAAAAGTAATTTGACCAACATAATCATATTTCCATATACAGGCTTAACTAAACACAACTAAAATTATTTTGTACCTAAATATTGACTGATAGCAAAAAGCATTATTCATATCACATACATAATTAATGCAATTCATCATTAATTTTAATTGAATGTTTTCTACATTTTCTTACCAGTACTTATATTAATTTTACAGGGAAAAATCATAAATGTAAAAAGGCAATAAAATAGTCCATCAATTCAATATCCCACTTCAATCTTCTCCCTCTCTCATATCTCTGAATCAAGATGTTAAATAAAAGTATTTTTTATACTCAGTGTCTCTACATCACTTTTCAATCCAACCAACTCCACACCTGTTTGGCCTCTATCCACATAAAGTTTGGATTTTTTCTCCATCTTTGTTTCTTGCCACTAGGCTTTCAAACAAGAATTCTTAATTTAGCTGAACTGTATTTTGTGAATTGTCTCTTCTTTATCATCTATATTTACTTATTTTGTGTAGAAGCATACTTGATTTCTTTTCTTCTTACTCTGTCTTCATCTTATTTCAGACATTTTTGGTAACTTCTACTTTTTCTTTGGAATTCTAAAATCTGATTTAACTTTCATTCTGTCTGTCTACATTTTTTGTGTGATTTTATTTATGTAAAGTTTTCCATTAACAGCTTAATGTGAATGATTCTATCATATCTCTGATCCAGCCCCCCTCTGTGTGTGTGTGTGTGTGTGTGTGTGTCTGCCCCAGGGAGGGCAATATCTAGCTTCTACCACCTTTCCTCTCCCTTCCATCAAAGATCTAGTATCTTTATAGAATCTCTCACTGCTATTTTTCCATCATGTTAGTTAAAAGCTACAACAAAACAACAACAAAATCTACTTAACATTCCCACCTTAATTCATAGTCATATCTCAACTGAACTTATAATCTTGTTGATTACAATCTTACATACATTGATTCTCAGTTTACTCTACCTGACAGGTGGGTGAGCAAGCTAAAAGTTCTTGCTCAAATTCAATATGTTTATGACATCAGTTATTTCTGTCATGATTTTGGTGAGGAAAATAGAAACTATAGGTATTTGAAGTAGGGAGATGTTTAATATCCAAGAGTTTGGTATTCATCAAACTTATGCAATGGCTGAAGGGGAAATATGAAGGGAATATTTTGCTAATTATGGTGGTTTTTGTTAATATCCTTAAAGACAGGGAAGTTCCAGAATTCACAGAAAACAAAATAAAGCAAAGTGAAGGTATCATTTTGGAACATTTAAGTGAGCTCTGCTTGGATAACATTTCTTCTAAAATAATTTTCCTTAGTTCAGATTAACAGATTATTTTACCTCAGCTATTCCTAGGAATTTGTAATTATCCCTTTTGTTGGGCTTTTTTTCCATACTATAATTAACATTTTTCTGAAGTTTCCCCCAAATAGATTGTTTATTTATTGATAACAAGTGTTAGTTACTGTCAATATATAAAGAATATTTAGTGTGCTGTTTATATAAATTATTCAGTTATTTAAAAAAATAAATGAATTACAATAATAGCTCTTTAATTTTAGTTATAATGCTCTCTTATTTTCTAGATTTTTAAATCAAAGCAAGATATTGGCCAGAATTTAGATAATCAATTCAAAGTAAATTTTGTTTATATTATCTCTTAATATATTATCTCTTCATAATGTCTTTTCATTTCTCCATTATACAACTGCTTTAAAACCACATACTTTATATTTATCTTTATTAAATTTTGTCCATGACATTTCCTTTTATATCAAAAGATTGTCAAGATCTTTAAAAAGTAAGTTAGACTCATTTTTATACTGTAATAACACTCACCTATTCAACCTTGATGTCATCTTCAAGTTAAATTAGTTTGCTAAACCAACATACTAGATGCTAATTTCTTTATAGTACATGATAGAAAAAAAACAGATCAGATTGCCACATACCACCTAAATCTTATACTTTTCAATAATACTTAAGTCATTAATCAACAATTGGGCTGAGAAGACTTTATCTGCTTTTACTTCTGCTTGGGCTACCAGGAATGCTGAGACATGTAAACATTTGCAGCCATGGTTCTTTCAACATTTAGGATCTATTAAACCAGCACAGATCACAACATCAATAGTGAGGAATTTGACACTGAATTTGCATTCTAAAAAGTCAATATTTTAAATTAGTATTGATGCGCAGTATTCTGTTCTCTGAAATTTGCCCCTGTTAATTATAAGATTGACACATGGGTGTCATTGGCAGATTTTTGCAGCTCTCTGCATTGGAAGATCACTTCTACAGTTGGTCTCCAAGCTATAAAATCCATTTCAAGATCAGATAGGATCTTATCACCCATATTTCAACAAACTTTTGTGGTTTTTATAATATAACTGTGAAACGCTTTAATGTTGTACCTATAAATAATAATGAGTAAATATAACTTTTATTTGCTGGTTTTAATTTTATAATTAATACACAGTCTTCTTGCTATTTCAGTTTTGCTCTTTAATATTGTTATTCTTTTTTATTTAAGTTCACATATTTGCATTAATTTATAATCTAATTACTTTAAATCACATTGCAGATATCTTTAATAAACAATGTATAACACATTCGAGGACATTTTGAACTGTTCTATGTTGTTCTTTGTCCTAGTTTCGTCATACATGGAAGGTTAGAAACAATGTCTCTTGTAGATTTCAGTGGATAAAGGCTGCATTGTAGTTAGGTAGACCTGAGTATTTTCCTATCGTGCTGTATTTCACTCTTTACTCTCCTACAACTTCCCAGTGTCACCACTGTGTTCCTACATTTTTAGTGCCCAGCCTTGCTCTCTTTCCTGAGTCCTCCTTTTCTTTGTTGGTTTTATGGTTATTCTTATTACCTGCCATTGATTTATACACATATATTCATACTTAGTCAATGAATGGTAAGTCCCCAACTTATAAACATTCAAGTTGCAAACTTTCACAATACAAATGGACCTTGCCTTAGGAACATTTACAGGTGTGAACAAATCACAGATGTAGCTCACAGTTTTACTGCTGTGTGCTTAATGTACTTAAAAGTAAAAATAGTTTATTTACACCACTGTTGTAGTCAGGGTTTGCAAGGGAAACAATACAATACAGGACACATAACTTTTAGGATTATTTTGTAATAGTCACCCAAAAAGTCATATACAAAAGTGCAGGAAATATTTCCACACACTAAAGACCTAAGGAATCCTGCTGAGGGCTTGGATTCTATAGCAGTGTCCTGCATGAGTCCAGCTGAAGACCTAGAGCCCATGGCAATGCCTCCATGAGTCCAACTAGAGGCCCAGAGCCCACAACAATGTCTCACATAGGGATATTTCATGGATCTGTGCTGGGAAGGCCCAAAGGTCAGTGGTGGAAGCCAGAAAGTCTGCACCAGTGGATGAAGGATCTGTGCCAGCAGGCTGAGGAATCTATACCAGAGCCAGGAAGCAACACTCAGAGAAAGGACCAGAGCTCCTTTGAAAGGCACCACAGCCATCCACAGCGACAATGACATCCCGAGCTCCTCTGACAATGAGAAGAACCAAGTTCCTTTCAGGAAAGCCAGCACGACAAGCTCCTCAAGGAGAACTGACAGCACCCACTCTTCCTCACCAGTTCTTCTTTTTATGTTGTTGGCAACAGTCCTCAGGTGGGCCCTCCACACCAGGCACCACGCTGACTCAGTTTAGCTGGGTGTTACAAGTTGACCACCAGTTGTCAATCCACCACAAGTACTATGTGTCATTTTCATTTTTTATGCTTTACATTGTATATTTGTGTCAAAGGTGAATAAGACTTTCTTGGATTTACAAACAAATCTTACTTTTGATCATTCACTCAGAATGGAACTCATTCATAAGTCAAGGACTTAAAATATACATGAATGGATTATTTCTCTCCTCTTATTTTAATTTTTCCTTTTTTATTTCATTTTTTAAGTTTCCTTGTATGTTCCTATTTTAATTGCTGCTCACACATTTTTAAATGTTAAAGCATATTTTTTAAGATATTTTATATTCAATAACTAGTTTTTCTCTTGTCTAAATCTTTCTGAGTTGTCCAGACATTAGATCATTTTTCTGTTTCATGAAAATCAGGATATTTTTATGAGAGCTAAAAATAATATATGAAATTCTATACTGCTGGGAAAACAACCCTATAGTTCTCCATATCTGAGGGTGCTGAAGAAACAATCCCATTACATTACATAAATATACAATCTATTCTGTAATTCCATATGGGTCATTATATCGTGTAAGCACAGAAACTGTTTCAGGATGCTTGAGGTCCTTTGGACATTTTGATGAATACATTCAGCACTACTCTGTTGGTATTAACACTCAATTTACAGTAGACTGTAGAATAGTTCAAACTGCTATTATACGTGTTATACATTATAATTCCTTTCCTTTCCTCATCAAAAAGATTTAGATTGTTAATATTAGTTAATAAAAATACTGCAAATGTTGCTTTTCATTTGTACCATATTATCCATATATACATTTATACCTGTGACTCATTTCTTCTGTATTTATGAAAATAATCAATAATAGCAAAATTTTAGAATAACAGTGTTTAAATATTTAAACATTTTTATATTTTCCTCTTTTACTAACTAATTCTATGACTACACACAATTATTCAGTTTCTCTTGCTAGACTTTCGATATGAATAAAACTAGGAGAATTAGCATTTAATTTAGAATTGTTATGAGGATTACATTAAATCATATCAGATATGTACAGGGAAAGAAGGGTGCCTGGAACCAGATAAATAGAAATTGTATGCTGAACCTCCATGAAAATGAAAAGAGTTAAATGCTTTTTAAGTTTTTACAAACCCTTCCTTTGTCACCAATTATCAATCCTATTTTTCATTCATAAAGTAAAATTTTCACATAATTAGTATCAAATAATGTATTTTCATTGAAAAGCTAACATGATGGAAGTTTTATACTAGTAATCATTAAAAGTTTGAAGAAAAAAATTATGGAAATAATCAGTGAATATTTTTTGGATATTTTCCCTATTGTTTTAGATACTGACCATTCACTCATAATTTATATTTTTCACAGAGATTCAAATTATAGGTACTGTTATTAATTAATAAAGTTTGATATTCCTGCAATGTAGAAGTTACTATAACCAGGGAGCTTTCAAGCCTTTTTTTTTCTGTTTCATTATTGCTATAGTAGAAGTTTGGGCAGGGAAAGAAGTGCAAACAGTTTTGTGCAATTATCCATTTATAAGTACATTAAATCAAATAAGGAAATTAAGAAAATCAATTTTTATTTCCGTTACTCATATTGTAAGTTCTGTGAAATCTATGTCTTTAATATCAGTTGCTTTACAATCCATTCTGATGACCAAATATACAGATATAATTTTGTGGATAATCTAAATTTTTTCAAGGTAAGCTGTGATGTACATATCATTGAAGTAAATAAAAGTTTTATGCCTCTGTAATTTCTGGGTACAAGAAACTTATCTGAGTAATGTTAGCTTTCTCAGATCAAGTATATATTCTGGGATATGCTGAGATAATATTGTATGAAGGATGTAGTTTCACATCATAGAATTGAGAAGATTTTATCTCGCTGGAATAAACAAATAAAATACAATATAAACTACTATGAGAAAAAACTATGTTTTTTGCTTGATTTTTATAGTGCTGAGCTTTTTTTTCTTTTTTTTTGTGGGTACCAGGGGTCAACCTCAGTATCTCATGTGCCAGGAGGCGCCCATGCCACTGAGTGATATCACTGGCCCTTTTTTTATATGTGGGATCCGGGAGTCGAACTCAGGCCCTCATGCTTGCCAGGCAGGCGTGTACACCACTGAGCCATCTCACCAGACCTATTGCTGGGCTTTTAAACATTAATCCCATATTTTTAAAAATATAATTGAATGAATTTTTTTAGTATAAACTCTTAATGTTACATGTTGAGCTAAAATAATCATCATGAGGAAAGAATTTCTTTAAAAGAATACTCATACTCATTCAGTGATACAAATGATATTCATTTAAATCATTTAAAAATTGTTAGTGAACTGGGAATAGAGTTTAGTGGTAGATCACTTGCTTAGGGTGAGTGAAGCCTTGGATTCCATCATCAGCACCCCAAGAAGCAGAAAATAAATAAAATTAGCAGTGTTCACTTAAGTTGAAATCAAAGGGCACACCACCTTGTCACCAGATCTGTTCCTTTATGATGTAGTGATCATGAACAGAATTAGTGCTTCTTTCTAAAATCTTAAAGGTAAATTCAATTAGATTTTTCCTAGGGAGTAAATGATAGATTCATCACAAAATGGATAATGACATATATATTAAGTCCACCTGAAAGGGAAAGATAACATCAGGGATGTAGCAGTATTCAGCTTGTCTTCTCACCTATAGGTGTTGTTAACATTTCATCAGTTTAAGGTTCAAAACCAATGAAACTACTAGATATCTCCTTCATACATGTCTGGTTTAGGTTTCAATACCTACATACCATGGAAATAACTATCCTTAAATTTCCAAAGTAGTAAACAATTATTTGGAATTTTAAGACCATTTCTATTCACTCATTCATGATGCATATTGAAGCCCTGCTTTCCCTGAAAGGTTCAAGTGAAAAAGTATTGTCACTGCTTACCATCTCAATTTTTATTCTTTATTTCTCAAGGACTTGAATTTCTCCAACATTTTAAAAAGGTTACTATTAAGAAGCAATATACAAAAGAAGAATTTAAAAATAAATCTTGTCTCTCTAATATATCAAAAAAAAGCATTTTTTTTCAATTCTATACAAGACCTGGAAAGAAAGAAAGTTAAATATGTATATCAGGCAGTCACAATGTATATTTAGAAAATTTGGGGATTCATCTTATTAGTAGTTAATATTCACTGATGATTCTTTTGCTGTATAAGGGTGAGATGGCATCCTTTTTTAATCTCATGCTGTCTCTAATATGGAAGTTTACTTAAAAGAAGAAACTATAACAAATAAATTAATCTCCAGGTACTGTGCATAATTCATCACTTCCAAGTTTAGTCCAAAAAGAATTCTAGTCTCAAACATTTTCCTGTTATTATCATTTACATAATAAGGCAAAATAAAATTTATTTTATTCAGTTGTGATCCATATTTTATTCAGCTGCTATAAGCCTAGTGGTTTTTTTCCCACATGATTTTTCTTTTCCATATTTAATTTGATCATGTCCTTTATTGTTTATTTTCCCAGCTCTTTTTATTTTCTTTTATTCCCTCAGTTATTCCCTTTACCAAGATTTTGCACCTTTCATTTTTTTAATTAATAAGCCTTATTTATAGAGCAGTTTTAAAGTTACAGAAAAATTGAGCAAAAATTACAGAGCACCCATATTACGTCCTGCGTCCCTCAATTTGCTTTGTTATTAACATTTGGCATTTTTGTCTCACATTTCTTGCAACTCATAAGACTTTATTGATCTACAATGATTAAATAATATACATTGCTTAACATTCATGTTTTATGCTGAACATTCTATGGATTTTAAGAAAAGTGTGAAGACTTGGGCACACCATTACACTGTTATACAGAATATTTTCACTGATGTAGACATTTCCTGTGCTCCACCCACTCATCCTTTCCTCCATCTCAATCTATTTTAACTACTGATCTTTTATCCCCTCGAGTACTGTCTTTTCCATAACATTATATAATTGGAATCTTAAAACGTGGAGACTGTTAAAATTGGCTTCTTTTGTTTAATAATAAGCATTTAAATTTCCTCTATGTACCTTTCATGACTTGATTGCTCATTTCTTTATATCTCAAAATGAAATTATATTGTGTAGATAGACCAGTTTTTTTTTTATTTATTGGTCAGCGGTGTGCTTGCTTCCAAGTTGTTAATTGTAAATAAAACTGATATTTTCCCTGTTTTGTTCTGTTTTTAAATTCAGATTATGATGTTCTATAGTTTTGCAGCCACATTGCATATTTTCTCAATAACTTGCTTTCCCCTTGATAAACCATTACATCATTATAATAAACATCATTAATGTGCCAATGATTTTGAAACCTGTATCTCATCTACCTTTATTCAAGTTTCATATTCCTAATATTTTGCCACCCAGAAGTCTTAAAAGTGTGGCAAAAATAGCCTACTAAATGCAGAAATCATTTTCTTTCAGATGAACTAACCCGTCAGCCTGGATATCTCACATCTGACAGACCGCTGCCTTCTCTCATCACCAGGGTGAACATAGGTGAGTTGGTGCTCTTTCCCTTTACTCATCACCAGATTATTTAGTTATTTCTGAAATTATTTCCTCTCTATACCTTTCTTTTTACTCTTGCATATCAAACAAAAGACTTTATAATATTTTATCTAAAGTCTCAAAATTTCAGGTTTTGTTACTTACATGTATTAAGCTGAAATCACTATGTCACTAGTTTCAGTTTCATATGATGTAAATATGTTCATGCTATGGCATCAAATGAATATTGTAGTGGTGCTTATTTAGAAATAGGCAAATGTTTAAATTATTTCTTTTACTGAGAAGATCATTTATTATCTTCTTGTAACTTAGCTTTTCAGGCTTAATTCCTTCAATAGCCTCACTGATATACCTAGTTTCGGTACATCTCTCTACCAGGACTTATCCTCCCTCCTTGCATTTTTGTTACTGTAAAACTTTATTTCCCAAACTGGAACATTTTTCTCACTTTATCTCTCAGTAAAATCCTAACTCTCCGTTATGATTCATTTAAAAAAACATTCCCTTGGGGGATTTGCCCTAATTTCTTCTTTAAAATATGTTATTTTGTATCACTGGTGTGCTGCAGGGTTTCTTATATATGTCTCTTTTACTCTTATCATATGCTATTAAAACAGTTTAACATGAATATTTTACCACCTTATAGAATTTTCTCAGGTTCTGAAATTTTTATATTTGTGTCTTAATTTTAACTATATAAGAATTTAGTAAATGAGTATCATCTTAATTAGTGAGTGAATTAGCTGCTGAAATAAGTCAGATTAGGAATACAGAATTAAGGACCTGTAAAGGGGGAGTTGGGTTAAGAGGGGTATTCTAACATATGTATGCATAGTAATGAGCTTCCAATTCAGGGTTATTTATGTAGTGTTGATTTAATAAAATAGAAAATCTTTTTCATTTAATAAAATGTAAAGGCCTTGATGAAAATGACTATCTTGTTAATCACTGATGTCACTGAGGAAGAGTACACGTAATTCATTCATTGAGTCACTGATTCATTCCTTCACAGGGAAATTATTTAGTGAGCACCAAATATGTACCTGGTGAAGTTCTTCAAACCTGCTATACAGCAGTGGGATGGAGCAGATAATAGTCCTGCTCAATGGAGGTAATAATTTTGTAGAATAACAAATGCATAAATAATAAATGAGTATGATGTTATTAACCAATACAGAGAAAAGATATAGCAATTTAATGAAGATAACTAGTTGATGGCTGGCATTGGCCATTTCATTAATGGGGTAAGAAAAGTCCTCTTCAGAAAGGTAAGAATCTAAAAAAAGACTTGAAATATGAAATGTGGGTAATCTGAGGAGAACCCTTTTAGAGAGGGAAAAAAGAGAGTGCAGATGTTCTGTTGTGGGAAATCAAATAGTAAGAAAGATTGAAAACAATTTCCACAGGTCAATGTAGCTGGCATGAGTGATATCCAGGAGGAGTGGGATAGAAATACTTCAGTGTTGATGTAGGGCAGACCCTTTAAAACTTCTAAATTTCAATCTATCATTCTCCTGATACTACAATTGCCTTAATCTTATTGACATGTGAAGTGGAACATGTCAAATTTTTTTCCTATTTTTATTGGTTGTTCATTATCAGACAAAACATAAAAATGCTTTATACTCCCATTAGATCCTGTTTAATTATGTCCTATTTACCTTGTCAGGCTCAACCAGGGCCACTCTTGCTCTCACTTTCCCTTGTCAGCCACATGGGACAAATTAAATTCTTCAAATGTCATATTTCACCCCAACCCAGAATATATGCCTAAGCTACATTTTCATCATAGAACAGTCCCATCTCCTTCCTGACACTTTTCCCCCTTTGCCTGTGCTTCCTCCAGATGTAATATTAACTATGTCCTGCCCTGAGCACTCAGATTATGCCCACTTGGATCATCCACTAGTTATTTGTTTATGAATTCAACCTTGTTTTATTTCACTAGCTTATAAACTTCATAAAACAGAAAAAATACCCCATGAAGGATATTACCCAGTACCGGATAGGATGCTAGGCATACAATGAATGGAGAATGACTACATGGATGAATGAATGATGCATGTATGTTAGGTTAAAAAATAACAACAAAAAATCAAAGCAAATTCAAATGTGGTTTGTACACTGCTATCCAGATATATTCCCAGTAAATTAATGCTCCAGTGCTGATTCTTGGGCTAAGCCCTCAGCCCTTCCATACCCTTACACTTCTTGAGGAAACTGGGGATCTCACTGGTTTCTGAAGAGCACAGATTTTAATACACAATTTAATTATAATATTAAATTATAATTTTCATATCCCTGCTATTAATTCGCTGATAATATTCTATACTGATGAACAATTAGTTCATTCATCCATCCGTGTTTATGATTAGAAAGTTGTACATAGCAGGCCAACCCTGTTCCATTCCCTTGTGTGTGATCCACAAAAAGACACCAAAGAATCTTAAAGTTCAGATAAACAAATACTGGAGATACTAGCATGAACAATACTTAGTATTTCCAAATATTCTCTTTAGCTTTTTATATCAAGTGCCTAACCATATACATATGCAAGAAATATGTGTAAAATAAAAGAACACCACAAATCAATGCTGAATTGTATAGTCCATTATTTGAATTAATATCCTTGATGAAAATGAGAATGCACATGTAGATGCTTCTATTACTTGAGTCAGAAGGACTTCTTTTTCTATTAAAGTGAAACCTACTAAGTTCAATGTAAAAAAATCAATAATATTTTTATGGAGATATTAAAGTGCTGATAATAGCTGATTGAGTTCAAGTTATACATTTTTTAATTATTTCTATTTAAAAACTCAGAAATCCATTGTACTCCATTTGTAAGAATTGTGATGCTGAAGACTATTTTTTAGAATTAATTTACCTATCTAACCACACTGAGCAGCGATTTATATTCTCAAAACCTTATAAATTCACTCTATCTTCACACATATTTACATAGCACCAATATTCTCCATCATTTTTTTCTTGGGGAAATATTCCTAAAAAGTGCAAGCCAATGACTTTACGGGATTTCTATAAGCATTAAGAAAATTGCTACTGACTTCAAATATATATTTTAGCATATATCTATCATTATTATTTACAACTTACATATTTTTAGAAATAAATAAAAAATATTTCAGTGGAAATGAAATAACCATATCTAAATTCTGGTGGAAGTATTTGTCAATAAGCCCCTTTTTTCCCCAAAAAATAATGTATCCAGGTATTTATTAGAAAGGAGTCTTTTGATTCAGTTGCCCCACAGTTTTGTTGAAGTCAACTTGAAGCCTACTTTTATTTTCATGAGAAAATTTTAGTCTGGGTCAATTTTTTCAGGGTGGCTATACAAATGCAAAATAATCATTATGTTTATTTATAATAAAAAGATTACAAAATGTCTTTCTGCTGTATGAATATTTTGAATTTTTTCTGTAAGAATAACCTATTCTAAAATAAGAACATATTTCCATGCAGAAAGCAGATATGCTGTCAAAAGAAATAAATCATTTATTTCCTTACTTTATATAAAATGTTTATTTCCTATTTTCCCTCCCTTGAGCCTCTTGGCCTTGTCCCTGGTTGAATTAGAACAATTTCAGCCAGAGAAATTATGGTTTAAATATAACAACGAGAAGGGTTTATGAAAGTTGTAATATTCTGCAATTTTTTTTTTCTTCTTGGAGGGTCTCTAGATCCTATTTCTCTCCATTTTGAGACCACAAATGTAACTTTATTCATACATCACATTTCCATTTTTACTAGAATATATTTTTTCAAAGTTGTCAAGAATTTTCAAGTGAATTCTCTTTCATTTACTTGTTCTTGGCTTGATGGTGATGGGGTTGAATATTTCTTATTGATTTTATAATTAAATGTATATAAATCATGAATCACTCAGTGTACTTGGTTATGCCTATGGGTTGTTCCAACAAGTCATAATTTTACTTTGCTCTGAGTTGTCTGTAAATTACAATGTTCATTCTAAACAAAGGTTTTGTTTCACTAGAACAAAGAAAATTATATTTATATTTACAATACTATGTCTGCTATTATTTCTCCTGACTTTCCAAAGATCTAAACTTTCTGAGACACTGACATACCTTGATTTACAAACTTAATTCATTCCACGATTCTGGGAAAGATGGGACCATTCATGTTCATGAGGGGAAGAGGGCCACAGTCATGCTAGTCACACAATGTGGAAATTGTGAATGGAAGCAAAATTTTGCCAATTGTTTCTGTTTGCAAACCAAATTGTTCTTGAACAGAAATGTTCATGAATGAAGGCATCATTGTACCTCTCTGATCTTCTCTGTTTAAAGCAAACCAAACCAGCCAGAAAGCCAATCAACCAGCTGATTAAACAAACAGCAAGAGTAAGAAAAAACTTAAAATGAAAAAATAAATATAATTTAGTCCCTAAGTACACCAGCCTTGGGCCATTCTGCCTGAGTTTGATTCTTTACTCTCTTACAGTGTTATTGTTCTGCCAGTTAATCCTAATTTTAAACCTGTTGTAATTTAGAGACTCCTGGGGAAATCATTGGGTATTTGGAGTGCTATACTTGTTAATGAATTAATCCACTGATTTTTATAGCTGAATGGGCTGCTAAGACATGGGGGCCAGTTGCAGGAGGTAGGCCATTGGGGATATGCATTTGAAGAATATATCTCTCCCTGGAATCATGAAGTCAGCAACTTTGGCTCATCAGCACCCTTCTTCCACGATATTTCAGACCTAGGACTGAACCAATGATGGATGGAAATATCTGAACACATTACCTAAATTAAACTTCTCCATCTTTAAGTTGTAAGTGTCAGGTATTTTTTCTCAGCAACAGGAAAGCTGATGAAACATCTGTCAATGGTTTACTTACAGCTCTGACTCAGCTATATGATCCATAAACTTGAGCCAATAAAATTAATTTTTATATGGAAAATTATTGCTATGGAAATTAAATGCTAACATTCAGAAAGATATTAGAACATTTTTCTGGTACATAGTACATGCTAGACACTGCTTATTAAGTAAATGTACATTCTGAAATACAATCATGTACTGTATACCTATGTACCAGTCAATAAGTAACAGCATAGATGACAGTATAATGCATTACTCACATGATTTTGCTAATGCTGGTGCAAATAAGGATACTGCTAGCTGTATGAAAGTACAGTATATACAATTGTGTGCAGTATATAGCATTATAATGATAAACAACTATGTAATTGAGTATTGTACTTTTTATCATTATTTCAAAGTATAGTCTGACTTCTTAAAAGGAAGTTTACTGTTAAACAGCATGCTGTGTCACACTGGCAGAAGGCTCACACATCTTATATTTACTGCAACACTTGATTGTATCAAAAGGGCTTATGGTACAAGGAATAAAGCTACACAGCTGTAATCACAGCTATTAGGAGGCCTGAGGCAGGATTATTAGAAATTAGTGGCCAGCCTAGCCAGGTTAGCAAGACCCTGTCTCCAAATAAAAAAAAAATAATGAAAAAGCTGGAGATGTATATCAATGGTAGAGTGATTACCTATCATGTGACATGTGAAATGATTTGTTTATACCAACTTGATTTGTGTAACTACACTCAATGATATTTACACTATAACAAAACCTAACAAGATACTTCTAAGACTGCATCCCTGTCACTAAGCATTGCATGACCATATATCACAAAAACTATACACAAAATACACAGAGTTTAATAAGTACAAAGCAAACACCTATGTAAATCTGTAACCAAAAAAATAAATCAATAAATGGAACACTGCCAGGACCCAAGAAACAACCTCTGTCAGCACCATACATTGTCTCAATGTCAAATTAGTTTCTTTTGGCAAAATTCCTGACAAAGAGTCAGATATCTAATAATAATATTATTATTCCTTCTACATACCAGGCAGGAGGGCAAAGGTTGACAGACTTACATCAGATTTACTGAATAAAATGTGCAACATAGTCTCCAAAGGGAGATGCAACCAAGAACTCAGATGTCCCAAACAGCAATGTTCTAATGCATATCTGCATTGCTAACCTACGTACCTCTCTTTTGGAAATCTCTTTTTGTGTAGAAAACTAAAAACACTTTTCTCCACTATGATTCAGAACATAGTACTTTTCTACTCCCAGTCAAACTTCCTCCTCCTCTCCTTGGGTACTGGGTTCATAAACTTGCAGAAGCCTTTCCGTCTGGGCTCCTACAATACTAGATAAATTTGGGGTCTATGCTATTCCTTTACTGTCAAGTGGTTGACTATCACATTGGGGAAGATAGAACAGGACAGAGTCAGCACTTTTCACTTTTTATTTTGGAGTAAGTGGCTGAAGACTTATTTCCATTTTGTGCTGTTGCTTTAATCAGCTAATTTGACACCTGGCATCTCATTTCTTTCCATCAGCAAAACTCCACAAAAATAATAACCAAAAACCATGTTTCAAGAATATTCAAGAATACTAATAATGAAAAATTACAAAGAAGCAAATAAACAATATTCCCAAACCAGGACATATTACATCAAAACTTCTAAATACAAAAAAAAGGAAAGAATCTTTAAGGCAATAACAACAAAAGAAATGTTACAGAGATGAATGAAGACAAGAAATATTGCAGATATCTCATCAGAATCCAAGTAAGCCATACAACAAAGTATATATATCTTAAACATTTTTAAATACACATTAAAATTGTCTACTTACAATTTTATAGCCAATTAAACAATCAAAAAAGAATCAAGAAAGATATTGTAAGACAAAGACTAAGAAAATCTATGCCAGTAGAAATGTACATATTATATGTTAAAGAAGCACTTCAAGTACAGAGAATGTGATACCAGTCTGAAACTCAAGCTGAATTAAGAAACCCTTTGGTAGAAATGAACTGGAAAGAGTTAAAATTAAATATAATTTTCTAATTTTAGTTGTTCTAAAAGTAAACTCTCTAAATCAAAAGTGTTAGATATTATAGCATGAGTAAAATTGGAAGATATGAGAATAATAACAAAGTATCTGGTGAGGAACTAGGAAAAATGTTGTAAAGTCATTACACTCTAAAGTGGGATAACATTGCTTGAATTATGACATCACTTGTACATGTATATTTTAAAACCTGGACAATCACCAAAGAACTTCTTAAAAGAGGTATACCTAAAAAATAAATAGAAAACATAAAAGGGAATCAGGATAAATCCTCATTAACCACAAGAGAAGAAAAATAAATTAGAATAAATAGAATACATCCAAAAAATAATAGTTTCAAATCTAAACTTGTAAATAATCAATTAAAGTGTAAATGATTTAAATAAATGGCAAATTCTGATAAAATGCAAAAGGAAGATGAGAATATATGCTGTTTACTCTGAATATGCTTTATATATAAAGACCCTGTTGAGAAATATGGGTGAATTTATCTCAAGAAATCAGTAGAAAAGTAAAGCTTAAGTAGCTGTATTTATATATGACAAGAAGACTTTCATACAAGAAATATTACCACATAAAAAGAGGGATAGCATATGTGCATACATGTATATACCACATTAATTACACTCATGCATTTCATTGATATAACTATGTATCTTTTTATTATAAGTAATGAAGTAATATCAATATTCTATTACATAGTCTAATGTATGTTATTAACAGATTCAAATTATTACAACAAAATTTGAAAAAATACACCTATAATTATTCTTGGAAAAATAGATATAATGCTTGAAGTGATAAAAAATTAAGTATAAAAATTGTCAAACAATTACATCTAATGAACATTTATAAAACAATATAGATGATGCTATGTACATGCATGCATTTCTCCAAAAGGGATAATATTTTTGGCATTTGATGCAGCATAATATTTAAAAGAATAGAAATCACAAAAATATGCTCTCAGTTCATAAAATAATTAGTCTAGACATAAATAAGAAAAAATACTTCCAAGTCTGCAAATATAAAGGAATCAAATAATTCCTTTCAAGATACACTGTGAGTCAAAGAAGATGTCTCAAGGAAAATTGAAGTAAAATGTATTGAAATAAATGAGAGTAAAATATATGATTTAACGACTTATGGGATGAAGTTAAAGCAGTATTTAGAAGTATGTTTACAACATTAAAATTTTATATTAGCAAAAATAGAATTCTCTGATGGACAAAAGTGTGAAATATATATTTTAACTATTTCAGTTGAAAACAGTATCTCCATTTGCATGCTGTCATGCTTCTTCTTTAGATAGTCTTATGTATGGCTTGTATCTAGATGTTCCTAAAGCCACATGTGGTTGCAGGTGGGGCTTTTAGGACATGGCTGGACCTAGAGGATGTGATGCTTAGATTGATTCATGATGCAATGGTAGGATTAAGTGTGCCCCAACTTGGGTGTGCTATCCACCCTAAGGACGGGTAGCCTGGATAGAATATAGGGGATAAAAAGCGGGCTGGTGTTGTCACTTTCTTCTTTGCTGCCTTGCTGCCTTTTGCCCAAAAGGAACTGTTTCTCCTCTGTGATGCCCCTCTGTCATGCCACCATGAATTGGAGCCACCCAACTATGCACTGAAACATCTACAAAATGTAAGGTACAATAAACCTTTCCTCCTTTAACTTTGTGTGTTGAGTATTTTGTATCAGTGAGAAAAATAACCAAGACACTTTATCCTGCCCTAAAGTTCCAGTTCCTTTTACCTGCTAAGGTTTTGAACAATTAGGAAAACTATGTAGGAACTGTACTTTGAGCCATTTTTCTTCTCACATACTTTATAAACAGGTACACTACTTGAAGTACTGCTCATAAGGAGGATTTCCTTTTCAGGAACCTCCTGGGTTGGTTTGCAGTATTGATAATATTGATGACTAGTTTCTGATTGAACCATCTGCATAGCTGATGTTTCTGTGCATCCAATTTTGCATTTTTTATATTCCACACATTAGTTTGAAATGCCCCATAATTGTGGCAATTAATAACATCTCAGGGAAAAATACCCATGCTATATTTAATGATGTGTAAATGGGAACTTCTCTTGAAATCCATTTTGTTTCCTGGACAATTTCTTTTTGCTGGCTCTTACAATTCATACCTTTTTGTCTTCTGATGGAATGCTTCAGGACATGTTCAACCTTACTACTCGATAGATTTTATATAATCTTTCTTGTTAAAGGCATATTCATTTGATGTTCCATAGTCAGATGATACTTATTTTTAAATCTGTTATCATCTGTTGCAAAAATCTTTCTCTCTCTCCAGAAATTTTGGGTGTTCTTATATGAATTTTGTATTGGAGTTCACTATATACTCCACATAACATATTTTCTTATGAAACATGCATGAATACTATAGTATGAAATGGTGTTCTTGTCCCATCCAAATTTGACTGCCTTCTGTTTCATCTGGGTAAGACTTTTATTACCATGTCTGAAACGAATGATCCAGGACCCAAAAAACCCAAGTAGCATTGTGCTTCTTTCTAGGCAGTGGAAGTTAAAACATATAATAATAAATGCTTTGTTCCTGTTGTTCAAGAATGCTGTAGAATAAAACGGAATGTTCATAGGGTTTCTATGACCAATGGAACATTAACATGGGCATGAGCAAGATCAGAAGTGCATATTCCCTCATTTCCTTAAGAATGGTAAATGTTTCTAGTCTTCCTTAATAGAAATAGAAACAATGTGTTACCCTCTCAGATGCTGTTGTACAAGGTTAGACGAATGTCTCACTAAAATCAAATTAGAGGTTGAGACTGATGAAACCACATCTAACCAAGAAGATGTGAAGAGATTTATTACTCGTGTCACGAGGCTTTCTGGGTGGAGCTCTGCTTTAATTTTAATTCATCCAAATCCCCTTCCTGTTGTCTTTGGATTTTTACTTATTGTGTCATTGTATCTTTTTCCACATTAAAATACATATATAATAAAATTCAGTTTCATGTCAATTATTCACAATAAATATATATAAGCTATTGTTCAGTGGTCTAGTTTTTAATAAGGTGGTATAAACATGATATTTATTTGTTATTCTTAATGGAAAAGAATTATGTGAATATGAGTTGTTTTCCATTTCTTATCCATAATTTCACAGATATCTAAATATTTCTATAAAATGATAGTGTGAATATCAATATTCAGATATCGACTTTCACAATTGAACTTTTAATATATATTCTTACTAAATGATTCCTCAGAAAGAATATATATTCACAACATTTAATATCTTTTCACATTTATTTTTATTTGTGTATCTTCTGTGAAGTACCTCTCTATATATATGTATAAATAAATATATATATATATATTTTTTTTTGTGTGTGTGTGTGTGTGTGTGTGTATGTGTGTGTGAGTACTTGGGGTCGAACTCATGACATCACGTGCCAGCAAGTGCCCGCGCTGCTGAGTGATATCACTGGCCCTATTTTCATATGTGGATACCAGGAGTCGACCTCAGGACCTTATACTTGCCAGGCAGGCACTTATGCCACCGAGCAATCTCACCAGCCCAGCACCTCTATATGTAAAGTGATTTTACTTCTCAATTATGTATGACAACTATAAAATTTTCTCATGAACAATATGAGAGCTTAAAAAGTAGATATTATCACTTGTAATGGTTTAGAAATAAGACATCTCCCACAAATCTCATATGTTCACAGGTGGTGCTTTGTTAAAGTGATGTGATCATGGGGGCTCTATACTCATATGGGTTAATCCACTGATGGATTCAAAGTTGAATGTACAGGCCAGTGAGATGGCTCAATCACATAAGCTCCTGCCTGGCAAGAGCGAGGTCCTGATTTCAACTCCCAGAACCCACATACAAAAAAGGGCCGGTGATATCGCTCAGTGACACAGGAGCCTGCTGGCACATGAGGTCCTGAGGTCAACACGTGGTACCCACAAAAAATAAATGAATGTACTACAACAGTTAGGGTTTGGTCAGAGGAGGTGGGTCATGAGGGCCATGATCTCCAAGTATTCTTGTTCAGGGTTCACCCTTTCTTTTTCTGCTTCCTGGCTGCCACAAGTTATCAAAACTATAGTTAAAAATAAAATTTTCCTCTTTTATTTGACCATATTTTATATTTTCTTCCAGCAACAGAAAAGTGATTAATGCACCAATAAATGTAGAACCTTTTGTGACCTCCTTTTCTGCTGCATTATGCTTTACACCTTGAAACAAACTCCTAATGTTGTGTTTACTACTGTACTCTGTTATATTTATAGTTCTATCACAAATTAAAATATCCCCAAACAATATATTTTCTAATGTTGCATGTTATGAACAATATATTATTGGGTATTGCAGTATATTTTCTTTTTTTTTTTACTTACTACTGTATTAATCAGAATTGTACTTGTTTAATGCAGATAGTTATTATAAATTACTGAGAACTTTTAAGTTTTTTCTTAATCTAACAAAATTGTACCTTCTTTTGGTATTCATTTGTAAACCCCTTACATTTGTGTAATTACATATATTATTTCTATGGATATTATTTTATGTGTCTCCTTGGAAATATATGCAAGAATTTGTATAAAGTCTACGCCTAGCACGGAGCTCTCAGGATGAGGGAGTAGACAGTTTCAATTGCATTTTTACAGTGAGTTTCAATTACATTCAGTTGGATTTTGTGTATGTGTGTGTGCGGTTTTATTTTGTTTGGTTTGGTTTGGTTTGTTTTAGTTTGGTTTGGTTTTTTAGAGACAGGGTCTCACCATGTATTTTAGGCTGCCCTTGAACTCACTATGTAACCCAGGCTGGCCTTGAACTTACAGCAGTCCTCCCGCCTCAGCCTAATGAGTATTGGGATTATAGGCATCAAAGTGCTTTTTACTTTGGTGTGTCAATGTATACCCACACCAAGAGATTGTACTTATTTCCAATGATTTATCTTTTTCTTAAAACTTTCTGTTTCTCGGGGTTTAGCATTTACAACTGAGAAACGTTCCATAGTTTTAGTAGAATCGAGTATCTGAACATATGTGTACTATCATCTGTATTTTTGCTGTATTCTTCTGTTGGCCTGTTACGTTCTTTTTGTTTTCGAGGTGCTGAAGGATCTGGTGTAATGTATGCTTGAAACTTTTCTTTTTATCATTATATGAAAATATAGTCATGTATATTATTTAAAGAATCCCTGCTATTACAGAACTTATATTCTGTGCCAAATAATTTTTTACAAAAGAAAACAATATGAGATATTTATGAATATTTTTAGCATGTCCTCCTAACCCCAGCCAGCCAGTCCAGGTGGCAGTGGCAGCCATGTAGGAAGGATGGTGCTCTTGGCTCTGTGCTGCATGCTGCTGATTCTGGTGGGGGACATTGCAACCTCTGTGGACTCTGCATTTGGTGAACACAGAACACCAAACTGTGCTCAGTATCACTTACCGGGTTGTCCAAAGGACCTTAGTCCCATGTATGGAAGCTCTATGTCCACATTTCCCATTGAGTGTGTCTTAGTTAATTTTCTCTTGTTGCTGGGATGAAATACTTGACACACAATGTTAAGGAAGGAAAGTTTTGTTTAGCTCACAGTTTGTGGAGGTTTCAGCCCATAATTAGCTGGCTCCAAGGAAACATGGCTTGGTGAGGGGTAACAGTTCAAGGTGGCAAAAGAGCAAAAGCTACAAGAGCAAAAAGTGGGAGGCCAAGCCTATTTTCCTCACTGATATTGTAAGCAGGCTACTCCTCCTAAATTGGGTCTAGCACTCACACAATCTCTATGCCCTCTTCTTGCACAGGATGAGGTTGTTTAAAAAATGAGGACCCTGGTTCCCTGCTGAGTTGCTTCCTTATACTTCTAGATATCTTGTTGACACAATGTGTCAATCATTATAATCCACCCCTTGTCAATTTGGCAACCAGACACATTTCCTTAAACCCATTTCTGGATACAAAGTCATGCTTATTGTAATTTCACAACTTGAACATTATAACACAGGTTCAACAATCTGTAAGAACCAGTATTAAGTCTATCATTGTTTTATTACATTACAACCATAACATTTTGCCCTGGGCCTCCCAAAGACTTACAAATATCCCTTTATGCAAAAAACATGTAGTCTATCTGCAAGAGTTGCCAAAGTCCTAACAGTTTCAACTTTGAAAAGTCCAAGTCTCAAGTCTCCTCTGAGATGTAAGGCAAACTCTTAGCTACAAGCTCCTGAACAACTGAAAAGTTAAACCCTTCCAACATTCAAGGGCACAAGAAAAACATTTTCATTCCAAAAGTTACATACAGGGGTATACAAAGGATTGGGACCAAAGCAAGTCCAAAATCCAGCAGGGCAACCATTAAGTCCTGTAGTTCGATGTGCAGCATCTGAGGCAATTTGTGGCAAGATGTGGTTTCCAAAGGGTTTGGATGGCTCCACCCTACAGCACTTCTGGTAGTTGTAGCTCCCACAGCTTTTCTCTTGGGTGTGCTCTGCTGCCTCCTTGCAGATTTCCTTAGATATCCACATTCCTGGCTTTTCCAAACTTCTGGGGTCTCCAATGCACCTTTGGCTTAATACTCACAGCTTTACACATTGCCCTCTCAAGGGCACCCTGCCTGTCCTTCCAGGCCTTCTGAAATCAGGGTGGAAGCCTTCTTAATGACACAACTCTTGCATTCTGCTTGCACCTAAAACCAGTGCCACATGGCTGATGCCAAAGTCTGCTGCCAGCTGGAGTATTTGGCAAGCTTCCTTCTCTCTTGGTTGTAGGGCAAGAGTGCCTGCATTTCTGGGAACTCTCAATCCAATTCTGAGGAGAAAATTTTCTATGCTGCTGCAATTCCAGAATATGGTGTGGCCACCATCATTCTAGAACATGGTGCTCTGCAGCTTTCTCATCAAAGCAGTCTTTCACTTTGGCAGTTTTGAGGCTGTAAAGGGTGGATATTTGCTGTTTCTTATGATTCCCTCAGGCCATCTTTTATATCCACCTGTTCCCTTTCAGCAATTGAGATCTCCTCAGCTCTATCTTTTTACTCCATCGCTATACTGGAGTTTCCCTTCTGGCCAAATTCACAACATTTTAAATCATATTGCTGGGCTCTTTGCTCTTGATCCTCTACATAAATCTGACTGAAAGCCCTCAACAGTAGCCATGCCACTGCCGCAACATTCAACTGCCTTGAAATTTCTTTTGCCAGTTTGTTTAGTCCACTACCCTTAACCTCATTCTTAGGCAAAATCTCTGGACACAAGCAAAATGCAGACAAACACTCTGCCAAGCCATAACACACATCATCTGGACTGCAACAGCCAAAGCTGTCCTTCCCAGCAGAAACCTCCTGAATCTGGTCTTTACTGGCAGGATTTTTATCTTTCAGTCTTCTAAGCTCTGACCAGAATCTCCCATCAAGTACAGCCTAAGGCATTCAAGCTCTACTCTTTCAGACAACATTTAAAAACCATTCCAAAATCTTCCTGCAAGCCATTCCCAAAGGCTCTTGAACTACATGGTCAGATATAGTCACAGCAATGACCCCACTTCTTTGCTAACAAATTCTGTCTTAGTTAATTTTCTCTCATTGCTGAGACAAAATAACCAACACCCAAAGTTAAGGAAGGAAAGATTTGTTTTGCTCACAGTTTGTGGAGGTTTCAGTCCATAATCAGCTGGCTCCAAGTCAGGGTGGCATGGTGAGGGGAAACAGTTCAAGGTGGCAGAAGATAGTAAAAGCAACAAGAACAAAAAGCCCTTATTTTGTAAGCAGGCTACTCCGATCCCAGAGTGGGTGTAGCACTGACACCAACTTTGTGCCCTTCTCTTGCACAGGCTAAGGATGTTTACAAAGTGAGAACCCTGGCCCCCTGCTGAGTCACTTAGATAAACTTCTAAACTCCTCAAGTTGACACAATGTAGCAACCATTAAAGAGGGTCTTCTGTGCCTGAAAATCTGTGAGGTTGGGCAGTACATTAAAGTCACCCTTGATGAATGTGGTGATGGGGCAGTGCACTGAAGAGAAGAGGGAGAGACCACCTTCCCTCCTACCAGATAAATTCCACCCCTGCCCACCCTTGTGTTACTTGTTTGAAGAAATTTTTTATTTTTTTATTTCATGAATAAATAAAATTTGATAATCAAATGATGAGAATAACAGTAGTTATTTTACTGTATATAATTATCTTCAAAGTATTTTCTCAGAGTAAAAGACATAAACCACAAAGATTGTTACAAAAAAGAAATGAACAGATATTAACACAAATTTTTCTTTTCAATGTACTAAGAAAAACCATTGTACTTTTATAATACATGGAACATTAGACAAATAGTTGTTCTTTCTAAGGTGTGTCTCTGTGTGTGTGTGTTTCATACTGCAAATGAAAATTTGGGATTTGTAAAATACTTATGGTTCAAGGAATTTTTTTATGTTTCAGTCAATAATTAAAATTCCATTCTGATGAGTTCCTTGATAAATCTATCTGGTATCTATTTCTCTAAATCTAATATATACCTGTAAATGTATAAACACAGAAACATATGAGAGCACATATTTATATTTTTAAATTGAGAAAGCATTGAACTCATCTGTTTTGTAGTGTAACTACCTGAGATAAATTATTATAAAAACATGCATTAAAATTATGAATAAATTTCATTTGGATAATGGTATTTAAGAATAATATAATATTTAAAAATCCTTTACAGGGGAAAATTATGAAAATTATTATTGATTTTTTTGTAATTCTTCTCATTTATTGTGCATAACATTTTTTGTACTTCTAAACTTAAAAGTATTTTCATTCATACAATCCCACATATCCAATATATATTTTCTGTTTTTGCCTTTATTTGGATTCCTTTATTAGAAATATCATACTTAAAGAATATTACAAGGTCAAGCCCATAAGTTTTATTTTCAAAGTCTCATGAATTTTCAAATAGCATTTTTAATTGTAAATACTCTTTTTTCTTAACATGACATTGGGATGTTTCAATATCATCTTTTTAAAATTTCTTCTTTTATCATAAATGAATTACATTAAGTTAATAATTATGTTAAATCAAAAATAAGGAAAACATCATATGAATAGTTGGAAATTATGTATTCTCTCACAAAATATTAACAATCTATATTTAAAAGTTGCTGAAATACTAGTCTTAATTATGTCATGATTTTCTAATGGCTTAAGTATTTTTTGAATAATTATTTGTGAAGATGTATGAATGATGAATATTTATTCATAAAAATACAATAGTTATTTTATAATGAATAATAATGTGGTTTGGTATGGAATTCTTTTTTATTCATGTGGCTACATTGAATTGACCTCAGGACCTCATGCTTACCAGCAAGTGCTTGTGCACCTGAGTAATATCCCTGGCCCTTTTTTTGCTCTCTGTGGGTACCAGGAGGTGAACTCAGGATCTCAGGCTTACCAGGCAGGCACTTGGCCGCTGAGCTAAATCACCGGCCCTGGAATTCTAATAGAGTAGCTCCGGGACTTAAGAACATTCAACTTGTGAACTTACACAGGTGTACTGTATGATTCACTTTGTTGAATTATGAACAAGTCTCATTTACAAACATTCTCCTTGAATGGAACTCGTTTGTATGTCCAGGACTTACTGTATTATAATCTTATTTTATTTTTATAGTTATCAACTTTTCCTTTGCTGGGCAAATACCAAACACCACAAATTAGGCAGGAGATTTAAGGGATTCAGTTCATGATTTACTGGGCTTGAGGCAGAAATATGATAAAAGTGTGTAGCAGGATAAAGCTGCTATTTAATGACTCCTAGAAAGCAGAGCAGGGAAACATTGCCAGAAATGCAGGGAAAAGGATCTGACATAGACCCCACTCCCATCTTTGTCCCCCACAGATACACACAGAAATATGCTTTACCAATCACCATGGCAGATCTCAAAGTCTTACAAGTTGCTACTAATAGCCAGTTCTCTAATTTGTTGAAATATTTGCCTCCTTGTATGGAATTTTTAGTTTGTTTTACAAACAAATATAATCTAAATTTGACTTTTTAAAATTTTAGCAAACTTAATTGTTGTATACTTTACTAGTTTCTGATCTTTTGCAATGATAATTTGCATTATATATTAACTTATTTTTTTGTACTTTAAGAAGCACTTTTACGACAAGACTGCAGTTTTTCTTTCATTTAATACATTTTCTTCAATTAAATTCTGAATTTTTATTTTCTTTTAATCAGTTTACTTGATTCAGTGTTTCAATTGCCTTTATTTTATAGATTTTTGAATTCACCAGACCCTTTACCACATTAGTTTAAAAACATATGGGATTAAAATATTAGTCATTAGGAAGAATGAATTCAGAGTGAAGGTTATATCATAGTTCCATTGTAATTATATAAAATATAAATATTTGCTTTTCTGATAAATTTTTATCTTCATTGTCAGAAAAATTTGATAATAAGAAACTATCTCAGTTGATATTAATAATCTTATGTGTTAAATTTCATTTGCTTGTTGGAGTGCTCAGATGAAGACCACATGCTGTATACTTTTGCAAAATTTTTTAACAGAAGTCATAAATAACATATGTGATGAAAATCTAAATCAGAGAGTGACAACTTCTAACAGAAACATTCCAATTGCTTTCTCATGCAACGTATTTTCTGATTCAATTTACAAACTGGTTTGGAGATTCCCTCCTTCATATAGGGAAATCTATAATTTTATACCCAGCTAAAAAATCCCTCACTATTAAATACTTAATAAAGATATTTTTAGGCAAACAAATGTCAAGAGAATTAATTGTTTATTGGTAAAGAATTATAACCACATGTAGTATGTAAAAATTTTCAGCCTGAACAGCCATTACATTACGCAGACTAAAGGAATTATAAGAAGAATTAACATACACAAAAAAACACAAATAAATGAGTATACATAACATTTTTGCATGTTTCAAGCTCTAAATCTCAGATTTTAACATACATCCAAATTACCTTGTTACATGTCATTTAAATACAATTATCTGTTTTCTAATACAAAACTTCAGTAGCTTTTTTATTTTTTTTGGTACCGGGAATTGATCTCAGGACTTTGCACTTTCCAGGCAGGTGCTTATGGCACTGAGCTATCTCCCCAGACCTAAGTTGCTTTTTAATGATAAAAAAAACATTTAAATTATTTATTCTGTCTGTAATGTAAGTGCAATATGAAGACAATATTATCTTTACTAACATGCCTATTACATTTAAGTTTATATATCTAAAGATTAATGTCTGTTGGGCCAGTGAGATAGCTCAGTGGCATGAGCACCTGCCTGGCAAGCATGAGGTCCTGAGGTCAATCCGCAGTAACCACATATAAAAAAATAATGATTAATGTGTGTTTACAATTATTTTAATTATTTTTATAGAGACTTGTCATACAAGGCATGAGAAAGAACACTCAGCATAAAAGAATCCATGAAATAATATTTGATACTATTCCAGTCAGTATGGCACAAACTACCTGATTTTATGACTTATGTAGCTGTGTAAAAGAGGCAATATTTTGTTTCATAAGTTATATTTTACTATTTTTCTTTTACTTTTTCTTGTCCTTTACACAAAATCCACATTCCTTATGCTTTTTCCACCTTGAAGCATTTAAAAATGTTTAGAAAACCAAATGCACTGGGCCGGGGTTTTAGCTCAGTGGCACAGCACCTGCCTGCCAAGTGTGAAGTCCTAAACTCGATTCCTGGTAAAAAAAAATGCATGAATAGATGTATATTAAAGTCTTCAATTATTATTTTTCTTTCACAGATGGGAGTTAGCATATACAATTTGAACAAATCCTTCATAATATTTTAATAGTAATATTTTTGAGGCATAGATATAATACATATAGATATATACATATTTAATCAATAGGAGTTTGTAATGAAAAATTGGAATTGCTAGTGTTTATTAAAGCTTTAATTTCTGAAGGAGTTTTAAATAAATAACCTAATTTAATCATTTAATTAATGAAATAATGCTATTATTCTAATAATTTTTATTTAAAATTATTTATTGAATTATTAAAGAAATTCACTTAGGGCTACATTTTGGGTATTTTGTTTTCTATGCCTCCTTAAATAATAGAAATTATTTACAGAAAATAAATTTTACATTATTTTTATTGAATAAGATTTTGAACCATAAGATTACAAAATTACTTAAAATTATAAAATAATTTTAAAATAAAGAAAATAGGTATGATAAAGTTTGTGTAGTGGGGTTAAATATTATTTTCTTTTTTCACAAGCAAAGTACTTATATAAAATATATATTTTTTTATGTGAAAACTTCAAAGTGTTTTAAAGAAAATTAATGTAAAATTTAATACGGTGTCTTCTATGATTGATGATTCACACCTAATTTTAGTCAAGGTAAACTGCAGTATAGAATAGAAAGAGTCTGTGAAGTCTGACCATCTTTTCCTCTAAGGAAGTTCATAACTTGCAATACCTTTTGGGTTTTTCTGTACGTAGAGATATTACATTAAATTTCAATAGCAATATTTGAGATTAAAATGAAAAAAGAAATAGTTCTGAAATTAACTTTAAAAATAGTTCCTGGTATGAATATTTTATGGAAAGCAGTTCCACCAATTAGCTGGTAGGTGTGCAGAGCCCTGATAGCTGATGCTGCCTGAGGCAATATGACATTAGAAAAATAAATCAGCTCTGAAGAATTCAGAGGACAGGTTGGAACATGAACACAGATTATGTCACATGAAAATGAAAGGACTGAAGTACAAAGTTCATAAAATTTTGAAGTAAGATTATAAACTCAATTCTCAGTTGCACAATCTTTGTAATTGCTTAGATACCCACATACAAGGAGACTTAGAGCAGATGTTGATCTTTTATTCTCACCCTATAGATTCTGTCCTCACTTTGAATTTATTATTGCTGCCTTCAAAGTAAATGCTCACTGGGGTTTAGATTAGAGATGAAAAACTCACACATAGTTATGATTCCCAATCTTCGTATCAGAGGAATTGCCAAATGACTTTCCTATTTGAATATTCTTAAAAGTCACTAGTTTTTTTGGCTTTTATATTAAATAACTAGAGAAGTGATTTTAAGTAAACCTACAGAAATATTCTATGATTATGGAAATGTTTAAAAATTTTTGTATAACTTTCATTATTTTTACAGTTTGCATGCTTATAGAAGAATGAGTTTGCTATACTTTTTCATCATTGCATTAGGAATTGAAGATTTAGTCATTAAATATGTCCATTTGTTTTGATCATGAAATTTGTTTTGATCAGTTAGCGTCTCTAGGTTCCAAAAGTATGAAATGTATCCAAATTTACTCTTATTTTATATTTTTATCTTTTTATATCAATAAAAATTAAACATTCTTTGTAGTTTACATATTGCTCAATTTTGTTATATTGCTCAAGTATCAAGAATGTCACTCATTTATGATGTAATATCAATAGTAATTTAAGTTGAAATCACAAAAATGTCTTTGTTCTATGACTACTATTGAAAAAAGCACTATAATTCAATGGAGAAAATGACATGAAAGATGAAATTCAACCCAACTTGTAAGATTAATATTCTTTGATTTACTTACTTACTCAGCAGTGATTTACAGAACTTCAAAATGTACCATTTTATACATTATGTAACAGAGATACTTTCTGAGAAAATCTTACTCTCACAAAACTTGCAGTATGATAGGAATAAGGAACTAATTGTTTAATCAAACACAGATGTAACTTCTTACTCTAATAAGTTCTAAAGGATGAGAATCAGAAAAATGTGCATGATAAAATGAATCTAATCTAATAAAAAAACAAGATTTTTATATAAAATGCCATTTGAGCTGAAAATGAAATTTTTTGTGGAAATATGTGGATGGAGTTGTTTTCCCAGACATTGTACAAATGCATTATGTAGGTGTGAACTTGAAACCATTAAAAATAAAAGTTTACATTAATATAGCAAAGAAAACAAATGAAGTTTAATGACCTACCAAAGTAGGACAGAACCAGATTGAGAATTTAAAACTTTATATGAAGGACAATAGAACCAATTGAATATTTTGAAATAAGTGTTTAATAAAATTTAGAAAGACATATGTTTCTGGACCTATTGCCAATTTTTTAATAAGGGCTTCTCACTTCTCATATGTTATTTAGTTCATATATATATATATATATATATATATATATATTTTTTTTTTTTTTTTTTGTGGGTACCGGGGGGTCGACCTCAGGACCTCGCGCGCCAGCAGGCACCCGTGCCGCTGAGCGATATCACCGGCCCCTTTTTCGTATGTGGGTACCGGGAGTCGAACTCGGGCCCTCACGCTTGCCGGGCAGGCACTTAAGCCGCTGAGCCATCTCACCGGCCCCTAGTTCTTATATATTTATTCACTATGAACAAAAGGCCTATATCTGCTAAAATCATTATTGTTACTTTTTTTTTCTTTTTTGGGTACCCGAGGTCAACCTCAGGACCTGGCATGCCAGCAGGTACCTGTGCTGCTGAGCTATTATCACCAGCCCTTTTTTCATATGTTGGTACTAGGAGTCAAACTCAGGACCTCACACTTGCCAGGCAGGTGCTTGCTTACACTGCTGAGCCATCTCACCGGCCCCCTGTTTCTTATATATAAATTGAAGTCTATATTTTCAGAACAAGTCACAACTGCTGAGAGGAGCAAATAAATTAAGTTCATTCACAAGAGAACAGGATCAAATAATAATCTCCTAAAATTTAAAAAATTATTCCAAATATCAAACCTTAAAACATTGAAGTTGAATTGAATATTTCATGCATATATGTGAGTTTATGATATTAAAATTTTCAAAAATGGTTAAATAGAGAAAGAGTTTTGTAGTCATTTTATTTGCAGAAGAAATGAAGGTGAATCGCTTATTGCCCTACTTTCATCTTGCATGATTATTTTAAAAAATGAAACACTTTGGATAATTGGAGATTTTAACTTGACACATTGTATAAGGAACTGACTTTACCATTTTCAAACATGGTATAATTTATAATTTTTTTTACCCTAGAACATATGTATTTCCATATTTTTGTAATAAGAAAACTATATCTGGAAAGTAGACGGTTTCCCCAAATCAGATTGTTCATTAATTTCAGTTTGTACAGTATATTTTTAAGAAATGAAATTTCCTTCATGCTCAGGTACAGGTTCTGTTAATAATTCTGAAACAATGGTAATGTTAACTACTTTTCTTTGCCTCCGTTTTATATTTGCAAATGAATAATGACAATGTCATTATTATGAGGAAATAGAGAGTGCAGTGAAATTCAGTGTTTGACAAATAGTTCTTGTATAATTTAGTTTCCAATCACTATAAAAAAGACACCTGACACCCACAATTTAAAGGTAAAAAAGTTAAATTTGGCTCATAATTTTAGATATATTAGTTCATGATTGCCTGGTTCCAAAGCAGGGACATCCTGATGGAAGATCACCAGGATATGAGGGAGCCAGTGAGACATATTCTATTCAAAGGCACAACCCCAGTCACCCAACTCCTCTAATTGGGCCACACCTCCTAATAGCACATTCAGATATAATGTCGATGAATTAATCCACTGATAAGTATAGCATCCTCATGATCCAATAACTTTCCAGGACTATCTTAATTTAGTCAAGTTGATAATCAAAATTATCTAGAAGAGCTCTTATTTGATATAAGTAGTTATTGTTATCATTCCTTTTGTTTAGTCCTGCTAATAATAATGGGAATAGTTATGGTGTTTTGTTGCTGTTTAGTTATAGCTGTGGGATAAGAAAAAAAGGATATATAAGAGATTAATATTTGTTTATCAAAGATTATTTATTTTTTGGTATATGGGGACTAATCACATTCCAAGTGTCTTTTACAATTAAGTGACAATAGGGCTGGTGAGATAGTGCAGCAGCATAAGCACCTGTCTGACAAGCGGGCAGTCCAGAGTTCGACCCCTGGGACCCACAAAAAAGAAAAAAAAACAACAATTAAGTGACAATAATAAAGATGTTAAAGTCAGTAACATATGAGCAATTGTGATATTCTTCCCTATATCCCAGGCTGCAATTATATCAAATAAATGATCTTCTTTGACCAACTGGATGTTAATATTAAGGGTGACATTGGCAGTAACATATCATAGATGTTAGATGCCCATGACATTTAACTGTAATGGCTTGGTGTATATAAACTGGAAATACATATATTTGAGCTAGAATTATAATAGTGTTTAATTCTCCTGGTTTTATTTCATAGCATTATATATTTTATAAAACAACTTTCAGGATATCAGAATATGTCAAAAGTATAATGATACCAAGTGGTTTCTATAATACTTTGATATGACTTCCATTCAGAGATAGATATATAAAGTAAATAATATTCATTAAAGGTATGCATATTAAAATTAAACTAATAAAGCTGAAATCCTCAATATTGCTTTATGATATCTTTTTAATCAGTGGAGTAAAATGCTGTAGAGTTTCTTATTATAAGTTCTCAATGAATGTAGATGTATCGGAGTTAATAGCAGAGACTCTATTAAGAGATATTTTTACTAGTGTGTAATAGTTGTACATGTTCATGTGGTTCAGTATGGTATTTCAATGCATATAAACAAGAAAGACTGATAAAATCAAGATAATTAGGATTTATATTTCCTTATTATGTTTGGAAACTAAGTTTTCTCTTCTAATTCTTCATAAAATATATAATAGTTATTATAAACTATTGTTACCATACTGTACTATAGAATAATAAGATTTATTTCTACTATCTAATGAAGTTTTCATACTTAATATCTGTGTTCTCTTTCCTCACCCCAGCCATTCCCCAAGCCCCAACATAACTTGAAATCATCACTATTCTACTTTAATTTCAAAATATTTTTGCTTGCATATATACAGAGAATATTTCATTTTTACTTTTTTGGCTCTAGTTCAATTTCACTTAATACATTGTCGTCTATTTACATCCACTTGTCATAAATAAGATATATATATATATATATATATATATATATATATATATGTTTGTGTGTATGTATATGTCACATTACTTTATCTGCTAATTCATTAATGGGCAACAAAACACAAGCAATTAAATCCAACAGCATATTAAAGAAATAATTCACCACAAACAAATGTTATTTAGTACAGTAATGCAAGGAAGAAGCAACACATATAGATCCATAAATATAATGGATCACTTCAAAAAATGAGTCATATCATATGATCATAGGTTATATGCACAATTTATGCACAAAAACTTTGATAAAATTCAGCATCCATTAATAATAAAAATGTATAACAAAGTATATATAAAAGGAACATGATTCAATGAAATGAAGTCTATATATGAAAAACCTACAGATAAAATCACACACAGTGAGAAAAAATTGAAAGACAAGGATTCATATTTTTATTTTAATATAGTATTAGAAGATTTAGCCAGAATAAACAAAAGACAAATAGGAAGAATCCAAATATTCCCATCTGCCAATGTTATGAGCCGATTTTAAAAACATAGATTTCACCAAATGACTATTTTACACTAAATAAATTTAGTAAATTTGCAAGATACAAAATGAACATACATCAATTATTATTTTTGCATGCTGATACCAAATTTCTGAGAAAGAAATAATTATTAAAAGTCTGAAACTACTTAATTGACTTTTTTCCTATAACTCAGCCACTAAAGATTAATTAAAAATGTGAAAGGGCCTATTTGATGCTAATTAGAGTTGTGAAGCTCTGTCAGAACATTATCAATTACTGCTAATGCTCTTCACTGTTAACTGTAAAGATATATAAATATGAATCAATTTAATTTGATCTCAGGAACAATGATATAGAGAAAGGTTTAAATCATGTTAGTTTCTCCAAGCATGATACAAGATTTGTTGTCATCCTCAGACAAAAATAATTTTGTGGGAATTTTGTGATCAAAGTCAAATGTTCTAACATTCCAGTGAAGTCAAGACTTAAAAAATTTTTTGAAGGCAATACAAGGAACCCTAAAAGGCAAGCTGACAATAATAAACATTTATTTGAAAAAGAAAAGCCTAAAATAATCCATTTTCATAACTCAAGAACATATAAAAAGAAGACAATCCAAAGCCCAATGTTATGATAAGGAAGGAAATATAATGACAGGAGCAGGTATAAGGGAAATAGATAGAAAAAATCGAGAAAAATCACCAATCCTAAATTTTTTTAATAAGTAAAATAAAGTGTATTAATTAGATTAACTTGGAAAAAAGAAAACATTCTAATAAATAAATTAATATACAAAAGAGCTTACACCTCAATGGATGACTTAGAAATAAAAGGTATTATTAAAGAAAATTTCAAATAAATTGAATAGTCTAAAAGAACTAGAGGATAGAATAGAATAGGATACGATAGGGTAGGGTAGGGCAGGGCAGGGCAGAATAGGATAGAATAGGATTGAAATGTACAACCTACAAAAACTCTATAGAGAAAATATTGAAAGTTTAAACTGATTGCCAAACATACAGAGATAAATCCATGCTCAAATTACATATCAGTATGAATTCATCAAAAAATGTAAATATAATGCTTTTCAAGCATATACTAAAAAAGTCTAAATTTTCAAAGAAAATATTAATCCTGCCAAAGAAAATATTGATGCCAATGTTTCTTGAATTCTTCCAAAAAAATAAAACCTCCGAAATAATTTCCATCATCATTGTGATCCTAAAGCTAAACAAAGACTCCAACACAAAGGAAGTGACAAGGCAATATTTCTAGCAATCATAGATGTAACTGTTTGCATAAAATACTAGCAAACTAAATTCAGCAACATGTAAAAAGGATTGCATAACATGAACAAGTGGAATTTATTCTTGAGATGATTGTTCAACACACAAAAATTATCACTAACCTATATGATACTGATAGACATAAAAAAAACTCTGATCAATATATTAAAAAAGCATTTAAGAAAATTAACATCCATTCTTGCTGTAGACTTAATATTTGGGTTTGTAAAAATGGAAATGTTGAAATCTAATCTCCAACATGATGATGTTTTCAAGTAAACCCTTGGGAATAAAGATGGCAGAGACCCTATGAATGGAATATTTCCTATATGAACTGAACCTTCGGGAACTCCTTTTCTTCTTTTTCCGATGTGAATATGCAGTGGAAAGACAGGTGTCTATGATCCAGGAAATAGGTCCTCCCTATTACATATTACATGTCACAGGTTGAACGTAAGCATTGCAGCCTTCATAAAAATAAACTGATGTGTTTATAAAACACCATATGCATGGTATTTTGTTACAGCAGCTCAAACATCCAAAGAAAATTAATGGTAAAACTTAGAAAAATTAGTGTTGAAGGAACTTTATACAATACTATCAAGACCATATATAAAAATCTTATGGTTAAAATCATAATCAGTTTGGAAAATTACAAACTTTTCCTATCAGACACAATATAAGGCAAGTAGACCACCTCTCACTGGTTTTGTTTACCATAGTATTAAAAGCCATAACCAGCATAATTACAATAAATAAAAAAATACAAGTATTCAAATGACAAAGGAAGAAGTAAATTACCTGTTTTATTTGGGAGGAGGCAGGATCTTATATGTATATTACCACAAAAATTCAACAAAAACAACAAAATATTAGAAAAAATTAATTCATGTAGTTAATAGGACTCAAAGTCAATATACAAAAACTAGTTGCTTTCTTTATACACAAAGCAAGATATTAAAAATGTTTTTTTTGACATTAGTACATGTTTACAGTACTAAGTAGTAATTACATTTACTGTAGGAAATTGGTACATGTACATAACACATTCCAATTCTTTTTTGCCTTTCCCTCCATTCTATTTTATTTTTCCAGCATCAGATTTATTTATTTATTTTATAGGACATTACAAATTTAATTACCTTACATACAGATTAAATACTAGATTACTAGGCCAAAGACTATATATAAAACATGTAATACAATTGTACTAAGTCAAGGTACATGTTTAGATAAATTGTCCACAATGGATTACAACACTTTATTTTTTCCTCTCTTATTTGTGTGTGTGTGTGTGTGTATGTGTGTGTGTGTGTGTCATATAACAGAAAACATGCAATATTTAAACTTGTATGTCTAAGTTACTTCACTTAATAATATGTCTCAAGGAGTATCCATTTTCCTACAAATGACTCAAGTTTATCCTTCCTTGTGGCAAAGTAGTACTCCATTATGTGTAAATACATTTTCATTATCCTTTCATCTTTCGATAGACATATAGGGTGTTTCCAAGATTTAACTATTATGAATTGCCCTTCTATTAACTTGGGAATGCATACATCACTGTGGTATGGTGTTTAACTCTTTGGGGAACATACCTAGGAAGGGGATTTCCTGGGTCAAATGGAATCTCTAGTTTTAGTTTTTTGAAGAAACTCCATGTTGATTTCCAACACCACCAATGAAGAAAAGTTTCTTTCCCCCCACAGCCTCACAAGCATTTGTTATTGGTTAATTACTTAATGGTAGAAATTCCTTCTGGATTTTGATGGAATCTTAGTATTTTATTTTTAATTTGCATTTCCAAATGGCCAAAAATGTTGAATATTTTTTTCCTGTAATTGGCCATTTGTATTTCTGCATCTGAGAAGTGTCTATTCATTTCAGATGCATATTTTTTAGTTGGGTCTTAATTTGGGGAGGGCATTTTTTGAGTTCTTTATATATACTAGGTATTACTCCTTTGTCTAAGGAGCAGGTGGCAAATATTTTCCCCATTCTGTAGGTTGTCGTTTCACACTGTTGGTGGTTTCCTTGGCTATGCAGATTTTAATTTGATGTGATCTTTTTGATAAGTATGTATGTTATTTCTTGTGTAAACAGGATTTTCTTCTGAACGTCTTTGCCTACGTCTAGGTCTTCAAGAGTTTTGTCTATTTTGTCTTCCATCAGATTAAGCATTTCTATTCTAATGTTTAGATCTTTGACCAATTTTGGTTTTGTTTAGTGCATGGTGTAGCTTTTGGAGTCTTCTATATAGAGGATCATGTTATCAACATGTAATAATTTAACTTCTTCCTTCCCTATCTCTATCCCTTTTATTTCTTTCTCTTGTCTTATTGCTTTATTTTGAAATCTATATTGAACAGAAGTGGTGGTAGTGGACATTCTTATCTTGTACCTGATTTTAGAGAGTAGAAATTTTAACATAAACCTTTAAATTATCAATTAAAATGATAATTTTTATGTGGGTACCAGTAGTCAACCTCAGGACCTTGTGCTTGCCAGCAAGTGCTTGTGCCACTGATCGATATCATCAGCCCTTTTTTTTTCTTTATGTGGGTTCCCGGAGTCAAACTCAGGTCCTCACGCTTGCCAGCCAGGCACTTATGCCACTGAGCTATCTCACCGGCCCCTAAAATGATATTTGTAATATTAAAGTTATTCTAAGAGTTGAGAGAATTTTACACTGAAATTTATACTTTAATGATTAAAGTTAAAGAAAGTATGATTAAATGGATCTCATGTTAATTGATTAGAAAAATTAATATTTCTAAAATATGCATATTTTCCAAAGTGATATACTGGTTCAATGCAATACCTAACAATATGCCAATGGTATTCTTTAAGAAAAAAATTTCTAAACTTCATATGATAACTCAAATTTTGTAAATAATCAAAGCAATTTTAAGTAGGATAAATACAAGTGGAGTCATCATACTTTCTAATCTGAAACTAAATTCCAAACCACAGTATTCAAAATTATGTAAACAGCATCAAAGCATCCAAATAGAATAATAGATAAGAATAGAGTACAGGACAGAAGAGCATTTCTGACTAGGTGGTGACAGCTAGGGTGAATGCCTCTTTATTGCTAAAGAAAATCTGTTACCCTGAAGCAGAGACAAAAGTATATTCTGACATGGATGAATAAAAGAAATGATAACACAGCAGGAATAAAATCCACTGTTTAGAGGGTGGATCACGGCACCTCAGCACTCACTCCAGAGAGTGCGTAAACACCCTATTGGTAAAAGATCAATCTGAGGGAGAGAGCATGTTGGGTCTTCAGTGACAGTGGCAGATTCAATAAACCCACAATCATGCTATACGCCCCACTGGGTGTGGCCAAACTAGAAAATTTCAAAGCAGGGACTTAAAGAAACCAAAACCAAAGTGGGGTAACACTTATTTGCCACCAACAGATGTACTGCCTCCAGGGTCAGAAAGTGGCAGAGCAACAGGAAGAAAGGTTTCTCCAACACAGAAAACAATAACAGTAGAAATAATAAGCCATGTATTCCTCCCACATAAATTTGGAATGCAATACATGGGACATTCATTGCCAAACCCACAATTACTGCTCCCATGGTATGTGAGTGGGGCTTTTCCAGCAATGCCTAGCTGAGAAGGGCAAAAGGAAGGGAAAACCAGTTCTGTGAAAATTATGCAGAGCAAAGTTAGAGAGCAATGTGGTGATTCAGTGGTGACTAGAAAACCTGGCAATTCAGCTGAGAGAAAGAGTGCTTTCCTGCTCTTTCCATGGGTGGAGTTGAAACAGACTGACCTCTACACGGATCATGGACAGTGAATTTGTGACCTTATTTTAGGCAAGGAAAACCTGTGGAGTTAAGAAAGACATGGAGAAGTCCACCATATATACCCTCCAAATCTATCAAGATAATCAGATCCAAAACAGTTTGCAGAAGGCAATGCCCAGAACTATAAACTTGGACATGAATTGGGATGGAGAAACAGTTTTCAAGTCCTCTGAAAGGCAATTGTCTGGCCAATAGGGGGAAAATGCATGGCTAATCAAAATCAGACAGTAATAATAGAGTAGAGGAAGGTGTGTGGAAGCTCTGATTAATGTGATAAAATCTGTGTGAAGGATTTTATTCTTAGTTCTACTGTTATTTCTGTAACTGGAGTTATTGTAACTTTGCTATATTGTTGGATTTGTACCATGCCAGTCAGTACATATATACATTTTTTTCTTCTTTCTTTCGATTCTCTGTTTTCATTATTCTTCCTCTTCTTTCTTTTTGCTCTTTATTGACCTTGGTCAATTATCCTACTTTAAGTTTCAGGAGTTTTTCTTTCAACTGCTCCCACTTTTAATGTGTCCTCTCTCTGATCATTTGACTATCTTAGCTGATCTTTACTATTCATTAGCTTACCACTTAGAGTACTCCCTCCCCTTGTCTATGTAACTAATACCAAAAACATAACAGGGGAATGTATAAGTGCATTAGAAAATCAGACTTAACCAGTGCTACAAATTTAAAAGTACCATATAATGGCATTTAAGGCCAATCCTTAACAAAATCAGGTGTAATGGAACTAAATAAAATTTACCACAAATATATTAACAGGCACCAACAATCTGACAGCCTCACTCAACTTCTAAATACATTTCCACCCATCTGCATACATCATTTTGCCTACACAAATACTTCTTCCAACACCCCCACATCATTTATCCCAGCTATAAAACATTTCCTACAAAGCTCAACTTCTTGCTTATTTTCTTCTAATTTACTAACATTTCCCTTAAATTTCTCCCTTGCCATTAACACTCCCTTTCCCATTTCCCTTTCATCTCCACATCCCTACACCTCCCATATCCCTATAAAATACAGCATGTAAAGAATATTGAAAAAAGTGAAATTATGAAAACAATATTTAATTTTTATGATTGATGTATGCTTGGTCCTGTTGACACTATTATATCCAGTAGAAGCTCTACAACATAGTGATAGGATCCAACACAAATTGAATAGCTTCAAGTAATTGACAGTACCTCTTGAAAAACAAAACCAAGAACATACTACTGGAATATAGAACCTAACCAAAGAGATGCTCATATCAACAAAAACTTTCTTCTTTCTAATTGATCTCAAATCTCAGCACAAAAAAATAGAAACATAAAAAAAACAAGGCAACAGACACCCAAAGACTCCTAACTCCAGATCAGACTCAAGAAGCACTCATGGAGAGGAAGCCAAACACCAGGCAGCTAACCTATATAAAATAATTAAAGGGGAAATGAGGAATGGTGGCAAATTCACAACGAATATGACACAAAAAATGGGAGAACTATCATACAAAATGACCAATGTGATTATGAGAAAAGCAAAACATTGAAAGAGCTGAATGAAGAGTTCAAAACAAATTTAAATATTAACAGGAAAATGGTATCTATCATTGTAAAGTAATATTATTAGACTACAAATAAAAGCTTACATTATTATCTTCTTAAAATATGGTTACATATTTCATTGAAATAATAAAGTATATCAAGGAATGTTTAAGAAATTAAAATACCTAGAGACATATATTTTAAAATCCTTTTATTTGATTTTTTTATTTGACAAATAAAATGATGTGTCTTTGCATTTATCATTTACATTATACATTGAGATACACAAACTTTGTGTAATAGAAAATCAAGCTAAATATCATAAATTACCTTACGTAGGTGTATGTTTTCAGTTAGAACAATTGAAATCTACCACCAGATTTAAAAATAAAAAATCAATATTGTTATTGATTACAAACAGCATGTTGTATAACAGGTGTGTTCCATTAATACCTCCTAACTAAAATATTTATTATTTGAGTAACATCTTACCTACATCCTCAGTATCAACACATATCTTAGTAATAATTACCATTCTACTTTCTAGTTTTATGAGTTAAATATTTTTGAATTGCACATAAGTGAGAATATGTGGTATTTATGTTCTTTTGTCTGGCTTATTTTAGCATAAAGTCATCCTGGTTCATTCATTTCATTGCAAATAATAAGATTCCCTTTCTCATGGCCAAATAGTAGTCCACTCCGAGTGAATGTTTGTGTGTGTCTGTCTGTCCTTTCACCCACTGATAAACACTCATTTTGATTCTATATCTCAGCTATTGTGAGTATTGCTACTTTAAAGAACATTGGAATGCAGATATTTCAACATTCTAGTGTCATTTTTTTATGGATGTATACACAATGACAGAATTTCTAGATAATAAGGAAGTCCTATTTTTTAGTTTATTGCAAAACCTCAATATTGTTTTACAAATGGAAATTGTAATTTGCCTTCCCATTAACACTGTATCAGAAATTACTTTTTCCTGTACCCTCTATCCTCTCTAGCATTTGATATATATACAGAGTCTGCAAAAAAAAAAGTATACACACTTTAGGAAAAGAAGAAGATGATGTTTTTCCAACAGAAGGTGTCACCCTCATATGGGTGACCCTAGAAGATGTCATATATCCCAGAAAACCCACTACACTAGCAGCCCTTAGAAAATAAATTGAAAACTCATGTAGAGCAATCTCGTTGACCAGGGTTACCCAAGCAGCTGTTTACTGTACTACTTAATGTCTCAAAGCTAATGGCCACCACTTTAAGCCCCTCTTGTAATTACAGAAGCCAAACATAACCTGTATTAATCTCTTGATGCCTTAATAAATTTAGTCTAAAATAGTTATACAAATTTTCCTTTTCCTGATGTATACATATACACATATATATATCATATATGTGTATATATGTGATATATATTATGTACATATATATACATATATATTTTTTCCATATATATATATATATATATATCTTTGATGGACACTGTATACACTGTATATAGTATATGACTGGTTTCTGACCTTCTTACATGTCAACTACCTCATATCTTCAGTCTCATATCTTCAGTTTTTTTGCTTATAGTTATACTTTTTGTGTGAAATGATGTGGTAATTAAATTTGATAGTGTTAAATGGATTGGGTTTAGGATTCACCCAGGGGATTTTTGGAACAAGTTTCTAGGTATTTCTAGAAATACCTGGAGCCTTTGTCTTGGGTTTGCTGTGTGGTCCTCCCCCACTTCCCCTCTGGCACTATTCCCTGCTCTACTTCCATGTCCTCATGTTCTAAGCAGCTTTGTTCAACTCCACTCTTCTACCATGATGCTTCTGCCTTGGAACCAGCTAAGCGTGGAATGAATCCCCTTAACTGTGAACCAGATTAAATATCTTCACATTTAAATTATGGGTGTTAGGTATTGTTTTCAGCAAATAAAAAACTGAGTAATAGAGGTGATGCCTCACTGTGGAATTGATTTATATTACCTTGATGAATAATGGTGCTGAGAATTTTTCACATATTTCTTTCTCGTTTGCATGCCTTCTTCTGAGAAATGTCTATATAGATTTGTTGTCCATGACTGGTATCTGTTATTCATGATTTAGAAATCCTTAATTTCTTTATATTTACACATTGTTAGTTGTATAACTTGAGAATATAGTCTCCCATTTTATGAGTTGGCTCTAAACTCTCTTGATAGTTTCCTTTGATGTGAAGAAGTTTTTTAAATGGATGTATTTCCATCTGACCATGTTTGTTTTTATTTCCTGTGATTTTGGAAGTTTTGTTCAAAAATTCAAGCATTTTCAAATGTTCTAAAGAAATTTCTTGCTGTTGTTTTATCCTAGTAATTTTCAGAGTCTCAGTTCTTACATTAAATATATAATCTAATTTCAGTTGATTTTTAAACTGGCAAAACATAGGTGTCTAGTTTCATTATTCTGTGTATGGATATTCTATATTTTTCTGTATTTATTGCAAAAACTGTTTTTTATCCAATGTATACAAATTGATGGGTGGTATATGCATGGGTTTAAGTTTGTCTATTTTATTTCATTAGTCCATGTGTCTGCTTTTGTTACAATAATATGTCATTTTGATTACTACATCTTTGTAATGTGTTTTGAAATCAGGTAGTTTAATTCCTCTTATTTTTGTTTAACATGATTACAGATACTTGGAATTATTCTCCAGACAAATTTTAGAAATTTTGTTAGTTCTCTGAAGAATGTCATTGGTATTTTGATATAGACTGCACTGAATCTGTAAAGCATTTTCAATTGTATGATTATTTTAATAATACTGATAACCTAATCGATGAAAATAAAGTGTACTTCTACTATATTGTTTGTCCTCTTCATTTGTTTTATCCATGTTTTATAATTTTCACTGAGAATATTTTAAAAATTAATGATTTTAAAATGTTATCTTTCATAGTGATATGAGAAGGCACCCCAAAGTGACATATGTTGAAAATGAAGAATAAGCTATATGACCTTAAACTGAATCATTTCTACCTGATAATAGCTCATTAGTCAAAACTTGTTTCAATATTTCCTGGAAAAAATAGTTTGAAATTTTTTAAGAAACTGCATTATTGTTTTCCATAGAAGGTGATCTATTATGGCCTTTACATAAAATAAGCTTAAAAATTAACAGTATGTAGCTTGGGTTCAGAGTGTAGCTCAGCAGTATAATACTTTCCTTTCAGGAAACTCTGAGTTCAATCCCCACCAATGCCAAAACAAATATATTTACTAAAATGTATTAAAGAGCTTTCCATTATTATAACAAAATGCCTCAGAGTAAAATATTAAAGGAGGAAAGATTTATTTTGGCTCATTATTTTAGTGATTTCTATTCATAGATGACACTGTTGTTGCTGGGACAATGATAAGGCAAACTATCATGGCAGAAGGACATGATGGAGGAAAGATGCTCTCCTCATGGAGGAAAGAAAAAGAGAGACAGAGAGAAAGAGAGACACACACAAAGAGAGAGAATAGAGATCATGTCCCCATGACATACTCCCTTCAGGTATGCCCCACCTCATAAGTTTCTATCACCACCCAGTAATGCATCAAATTATAGATCCAGGAACAGATGGATTAATTCAGTGATACACTTAGATCCTGATGATTCAATCACTATCCAAAGCCCTGACTTTGGAAAACATGAACATTTTAGGGGACATTTTAGAATCAAATCATAACATAGGACTTGTTAAATTTAAATAATTGGTTAATAATTCAATCTCTTGCAATGCATGGGATAAAACAAATTCTAAAACGATGGCCTAAAAATGATACACTTTAAATAAAATCTTATGTCATTTGCATCAGATTATGTGTTAGCCAGCTTTTCCTTACTTTGAGAAAATACCTGAGAAAATCAACTTGAAACAAGAATATATTTATTTTGGCTATAGTTTTAGTCCATGATAGATATGTCCCATTGTACTCGGCCTTGTAGCAAGGCAGAATATTGTTCCAGAAAGCACATGGTTAAGCAAAACCATTCACCTAATGTTACCATTAAGCAAAGAGGACTGGGGTCAGGACAACCTGTGAAGGGTGTGTTTACAGCAACCTGCCTTCCACTAGGCCCACCTCGCAAAGGCCCCACCACCCACAAGTATTGCCATCAATTCGGTTTTCAACTCCTGACTTTTGAGCTCTGAACAATAATAGAGTCATGAATACAGAGAAATAAATGAGAGTCTTAAATAAGCTGTTTTTCATATGGCTGAGTTTCTTGTCCAGAAAGTGTGCCAGTAATATCCTTTATTTTTCACCATTCATTTTTCTGAAACCAGGAGGAATAAAACATACTTTTTCATCTGAAAGTGCAAATTTAAACAATTTTTCTCAACAGGTTGGAAATTGCATCATGGATGATCTGAGGAAATATTTATGAAAGTATTTGTGAGAATGTAATAACAATATCTGAAGTTAAAACAATGAGAATACCCTTAATTCTTTCTCTCACTGCTTTGGATTCTTTAAAATTTATTCATGTGTAAAATGTGAGTATAGATATATACTTATCTATGTATTGTTTGCAAATAATAAACACAAGGAATGTAAGACAGTACAATTAATTATTCTTTATTTGGAATATTAAATTTTATTCATATGAAAATGCAAGTATAAATATATACTTTTCTACAAATGCTTTGCAAATAATAAACAACTAGAGGAATGTAAGATAGTACTATTAGTTATTTTCTATTTGGATTCTTTAAATTTTATTCATAGGGAAAATGTGAGTATAGATATATACTTATCTACATATGCTTTGCATATAATAAATGACTCTAGGTAGTACTATTAGTTATTTTCTATTGAGCTCAGTGATGTGTTTTGTCCTTTTCAGTTCATCTGTGTACTTCAAGTTAGCACTATCACATTATTAGATTTATAGAAATAGCATAACTTATATAGTAAAACTCACATTTTAAATGCACAATTCTCAGCATTTTGATGAACTTCTACTATTATTTAATCATCACTAAGTTCAAGATGTATAGTATTTTCATTCCTTCTAAAATCTCCTGGGCCGGTGAGATGGCTCAGCAGTGTAAGCGCCTGCCTTGCAAGCGCGAGGGCCCGAGTTTGACTCCCGGAGCCCACATACAAAAAAGGGGCCGGTGATATTGCTCAGCGGCATGGGTGCCTGTTGGCGCGCGAGGTCCTGAGGTCGACCCCCCGGTACCCACAAAAAAAAATCTCCTTTGTTTCCCCCTTAATCAATTTTCTAAATTAACTTCTATTAACAACAGGCTGTAATTTCACATTTTCCAGAATATTTTGGACATTTTGTCATACAGTAGGAGGTTTTAGAGTGTTTTATTTCTTGCTTGTCACAATGATATTGAGATCCATCTTTTTTTTCAGAGAGAAAAACCAATAAAGACAATTATACAGAATTTCCAAACAAGCTAATAGGAGACTAACAATGGTTAATATATTGTATATCTTTATCTTCAAAGTATTTGCTCAGATTAGAGGATATAGGCATGATAAATTAATCAAACAATATATGCACAAACTGTGCTTGAATGTATCAGCTTACCAGATCTTATTGCCAAGTAGTATGCCATTGTAAGGATGCACCAATATTTATTTATTTATTTCCTTGTCAATAAAAATTAAATTGTTTTAAGATTTAATCAACTATATAAAAAAAACTATTATCAGTATCAATTTATAGATATTTGGATATGTTTTTACCTCTCAGAAAAATATTTAGGAATCAAGTGATATGTCATATAATATATATATATATGTATATATATATATATACATATATATATATATATACACACACACATATATACTCCTCTTAAAAAGAAAGTGTAATATATTTTCCATTGTGACTGTAGCATTTTTTATTCACTCCAACAATTTATGAGAATTTAAGCTATTTCATATCTTTACCAGTAATTGGAAGTTCCATTTTGTGTGTGTGTGTGTGTGGGTACCGTGGGTCAACCTCAGGACCTTGTGTGCCAGCAGGCGCCTGTGCCACTGAGTGACGTCACCAGCCCTTTTTTCATATGTGGGTTCTGGGAGTCAAACACAGGCCCTCACGCTTGCCAGGCAGGCACTTACACCACTGAGCCATCTCACCAGCCCCAGAAGTGTCATTTTTTTAAGCCAATGTAATACATATTTTCTGCTTTAGATTTGCTTTTTCCTAATAACCAATGAGTTTCAGTATCTTTTCCTATGCTTATTAATGAAATTTTTACTTTGGTGAAATTGTTGATCAATTCTTTCCTGACCAATTTTAATTTAAATTGTTTAATTTGCTTTCTTGTTATAGAATACCTAGAGTTCTTTATGTATTTTGGATATTGGTAATTTATCACAAATGCGTAATATAGATTTAAATCTGTACTATATTTTTTAATTGTTTAAACTGTCTTGCACTTAGCAGGGATTTTAATATTAGCAAAATAATACAAATTCACATTTACTTTCTTTGTTAAAAAAAACTGAAATTTTGCTCATGTCTATCTTGTTCATGTGTCACCTTATTGCTTATGTGTCATCTTGAATTGCTTTCAAGCTTAGCATAAAGCTTAGGTCAGTCAAATTTTCTTTATCTGAACAATTTAGCAATTAAAAAAATTCTTATTCATTAATGCTTTGGTATTGAAGTTGAGATCTTTGCCCCTGCATCTACTGAATTTTGTGTGTGTATAGATATGTAAAATTTATACATATACATTATTTTATTGTATTTTATTATCATCTATGAAACAGGTATTGGTAAAACCAAGTCATTTAGCATTGTAGGATTCTTGGTGGAAGACATATACCAGTTATGCTCTAAGCATGCTCACTAAGCCAACAGGCACATCAACTAGAAACTTACTATGAATGAAAATTCCTGAATTCCACTCCAGAGGTGGTACTGAATCAGACACTTTACAGGTTGCTCCTAGAAATTAGTGGTATAACCAGTTCTCTATTTGATTCATTTGGAAGCTTAAATTTAAGAATCACTCATTCATTTATATCTATTTATTTTCTGCAAATCTTTATTTATGTTTTATCCTTTCAACCTTAGGTTTGATTGAAAACATTGTTTTATCATTGCTATTGGATTAATATCTTTGCAGGGATACTGAATAACATACAGCATACCCTATTTCCTAGAACTATGTTATCCTCTTTTGAAATTTATTTGTGTACTTTGCTTTCTGAAAAATCAGCTTGCCTGCATATTAACATACTATAATTTTGTCTATTTCTCTTGAATAAAAAAAAAAATATATATATATATATATGATTTTTTGAACTTTGCCTGCTGTAAGTCTGTCATATTGGAGGGCATGAAGTAAACACTCAGGACATAATTTTAAAGTCAGTTTATTTTTGTAACTCATTCTAGTGCAAAATATAATGTGAACACCATATTCTGACAAACAAAAAATTTACTATATTGTGCTTTGCTTAAATTATGACATAATTCAGTTTTCACTTTTTTTCTACATAGGTGTGATTGACAAATAGAATGTGTATCTAAATTAAAAATGATTGGGTCCAGTGAGATAGCTCAGCGGCATAACTGACTGCCTGGCAAGCACGAGGTCCTGAGTTTGACTCCCGTTACCCACATACAAAAAAAAAGGGCCAGTGATATCGCTCTGTGACACAGATGCCTGCTGGCATGTGAGGTCCTGAGTTTGACCCCCCGGTACCGACAAAAAAAATATTAAAATAAAAGACATGTTGCCTTTTAATTCCCATCAAATACTCCTCTTTCCTTCAAACACACTTAAGAATCCTTTTTGCCACTTTTTTTTTTTTTTTTTTTTTTGTGGGTACCGGGGGTCGACCTCAGGACCTCGCGCGCCAGCAGGCGCCCGTGCCGCTGAGCGATATCACCGGCCCCTTTTTCTTTTTGCCACTTTCTGAAGTTATTGTTGAAGTCCTCTTTCTTGAGTGCTATTAGTTGCACTGTCAGGGCTGCCTTAATATCCTGAATGGATTCAAGGCATTTACCTTTCAAGGTCATTTTGACATTGGGGAAGTCAGAAGTCCCACACTGCCAGCTCTAGGGAGTAACGAGCATAAGATGCACTGTAACATTTTCACAAAACTACTTTTCTGTTTGATGGCACTGGGCAGCAGCATAAACCATACTTTATATCACAATTCCTAAATAAACAAAGAAGACTTCTGAAACCGCTTCATAAAGTGGCAAAAAGGATGATATAAGTATGTTACAATGCAGGAGGAGTATTTTTGGGGAGCTGGGGGTGTTAATGACAATGTATCATTTCCTTTAGCATATTGATTTAAATACACATCTTATGTTTTCATCACCACTTGTATTATTTTCCAATAATTCTGATAAAATTACATTTATTGTGTTATCTCTACATACAGATTTTATGAAGATGATTTCCATGGCAACTGGTAGAAGTTTTCATCAAATAAAATTGTGAAGATGCAATCCTTTTGGGACTGTGCTTTGGGTTATTCCATTAACCCTGGGGACTTTCATATTTAGTTTTCCTTGAAAAGACTTAATTCAAAGAACAAAAGCAAAGATCAGATTCAAACAAGAATAGATGAATCTTTCTCTAAAATATAATACACACAGAGGCATGCTTACATCCTGGGTTGTAAAATTAATAACTTAAAGGTAAGTCAAACCAATTATTATCAGATATGTTTAATATTTCAAGGACATTGTCTTCTGATGTATAAAATACATTCATTCACAAATACATTCATTTGCCTTCACAATTACTTATTCCATAGTGATTACATGTATTTTATTTACTCTGAAATAAGAAGAGGACTATATTTTCATCACAAGTGCTATTGTTTTAGTATATTAACATTTCTATTTTTACTCAAATATAAATGCAGTTTAATTTTAAATCATAAGTAATTTTTGATGTACTAGGGATTAACCCAAGGTATTACGAAGCTACACCCCAGCTATCCATTGTATTTTGTTTTAATTTGAGTTAGGGTCACACTAAATTGCCCAGGCTAGCCTCAAATTTTGGTCCTCTTGCATCAGCCCCCCAAGTAGTATTACAGGTTTATACAACGAATCCAGGCTAATTATTTTTATTTTTATCAAATAATTGGTAAATTTTCTACTGTGTGATAATAATGAAGCAGGGCATTACAATAGAGTAGTAAACAAACAGATCTTTACCTTGGTCTCTTTATGTTTAAAAGGTAAGGGAAACATTTTATTTTGCAACATTATAATGTCATGTAAATTTAATTTTGTCTTCTAATATGTATGCAAATGGCTAAGATAAATAATATGATTTATTCAATTACATACATTAAATCATGTACATCCTTGAATCTTTCAATGTTTAGAGTACTTCAAAAACTTTATAGGAAAAATCTGCAGTGTATCTAATCAACAAATTAAATGTTGCCTTAATGGAGGAAACTACTTTGAGGAACATAAAAACTATTGTTTAACATATTTCTTTATTTCTGTAACTTTTGCTTCCTATTTTTTCATATCTTGTTTCAGGTCTGGGCTATTCTCCTTAGTTCTTCCTTCCTATATTTCCTAGGGTTTCAATGAATTCATGTGTGGTATCTTTCCAGATACTTGTTTATTGGGTTATATATGTTGTCCATTTCCTTCATGTCCTTCAAAAGCAGAGTTCCTATCCTTATTTCTGTACATACTGCACTGTATCAGGCAAAAAAATATTAATCTGATTCTTTTAATATTTCCTTCTGAAAAAGCTACATGTTAGTTAATTCTTCTAAAAGTAATCACAGGCTTGAAAAATAGTTCTTTAACTTTGAAGAATGTGACAACTAAAAGAAGTAACAATAAAATTGTTCACCATATTTATGGTCATGGTGGCACAGGCCTGTAGTGCCTGCACTGAGTAGGATGAGCCGAGATGATCACTGTGAGTCAGATGCCTGTCTAAGCTGCATAGTTAGCGCAAGCCAAGCCTGACCTATTTATAGAGACACTGTCTCAAAACAAACAAGACAAATAAAGAAAAATGCTCAGGATGTCAAATGCATGATTAAATCCTTGAAAGCACCTTATACCAAATATTTCACTCTTGCTGTATAAAAATAAAGTAATGTTTGTATTTTAGAATGCCAAATCTCAGAAATTTGAAGGATTTGTGGATATCATATTGAAAGTGGCAGGATTTTATGTTAAAATACTCTAATCTATGTAAAAGATGATAACAACCTATTTAAAGAGGGACTAAAGAGCATAAAATGGATGACAGTTAAGTTAAAGAAGCAAAATTTACATGAAAATTTAGTAATTGATTGTGGTGGGGAAAATTTAAAATTGATTAATATTTTTAAATAGTAAAATTTCTGAATTTCATGTTGTATTTCACACTGATGTCTTTCAGAGGAGTAAGGATTCTAAATGAAGCACATGTTATTGTGAATGACAGCAACTAACACACCATTTAAGTTTGTGGTTCAGTTTCAAATTAATAAGAATAACAGAGGGATGTTTATAATATAATTAGTTGTAAAGAACCAAAAGCATCCCTAAATATTAGCTGGTAGAAAAATTTAACATTCATCAGTTTACATCTGTCATCATCATACATGAATATTAAACTTGTTTTGTGCAATAATAGATAATTCAAGAACATAGGTCTTGCAAAATTTTGGGTACAATTTACTAAACATTCCAAAATATATATAAATATTATTATTTATTTCCTATGATAGATAAAAGATTACAACAAATTTAGTAAATGAAATAGATCATGACACATTTCAAGAATTTGCTGGGTCCCGTTTTGGGGGTCTCATAAAATTAGAAAGTGTTAACTGAGTCACACTCTTTTCTGGATGCTGGAATCCTCTTCTAAAATTTATCACTCTCTTCTTGGTTATATAATTGGAATCCTCAACACTTGATGGCCTCAGTATTGTTCTACCAAGCAATCCTTTTTTTTTGGGGGGTGGGTACCAGGGGTCTACTTCAGGACCTCACCCCCAAGCAGGTGCCCATGCTGCTGAGTGATATCACCGGCCCTTTTTTCATATGTCAGTTCTGGGAGTCAAATTTGGGCCCTCGAGCTTGCCAGACAGGTGCTTACGCAGCTGAGCCATCTCACCGGCCCCTACCAAGAAATTCTTGCCTTCAGTGGTTCAAATCAGAGTGTAGTTTCTTCAAGGCTGCTATTAATGAATTTAGACACTCTTCTGAAGAAATAACCTTTATAAATTTCACCGACTTCAGATAATTTTCCTTCCAAATACTTTAGCATCAACTGATAATGGATTTTGATTACATTTGAACATTTTATTCATTTTTTTCATATATTTTAATCTTATCATGCACATGGAATTTCATCACAATCACAAGTATAAGATATATGAGGAAAGTTGATTATATGGGGCATTTACACCACGAAGCAAATATCAGAAAGTCATCCTAGTATGCTTCCCATAGTTCAATACATGACAAAACTCTAAAGAAGGGAAAATACGATATAAAGATGTAGTAAATTTGCTATGTGATTCAGATGATAAATACTTGAAAATATTGTTAATGATGTATTTTTGAGGCTCATTAGTAATTTCATCTTTTAATTTTCACATACTTGTTTGATGAACTCTTTAAAATCACACTTGAATTTTAATTATTGAATTTAAAGCACATTAATTCTATTCATTAGGCTTTAGTTTCTTGGTTTGTAAAGTGGTGATATTACCATGTGTCATAGCCTCTTACCTGAAACTGGTGAAGCCAAATGTATGTAGTAATAGGGAAATTTATTTTTAATTCAAATTTTAAAATTATTTGTATTTGTGTGTGTACATTTGTGCATACCAGTGTATAATGATGCATAATATAAGATATACATACAGAATAATATATTAATGCCCTTCTAGAGACACATATTTTACAGTGTGATTATGGATAGATGGATGACTATTCAGGGTTTTGAGTAGAATATTGACATGAATTATTTGGAAGGATTAAGTACAGTTGTTTTGTTAAAGTTGACTTTCAATTCCTTTTTTTAAAAGAAATGTTTAATATCTGGCATTAAAAATTTCTTAAATTCATCTATATTTTAAGCTCAGATAATAAAATTACCCATTTCTCTAAGAAACCCTGGTTCATTGCATAAAGAAATATTGAATAATTGAATTAAAATTTGCAATCTGAATATTGTATATGCTTTTTGGTAATAGGATATCTTTGATTCTAAGCTTTCTCTGTTGACAGAGTAGCAAGTATGTTGTATGCTATTACATCTAAATACAAAAATTTATAAATATTTCTATAAGTCAGCATGCTGAGTAAAATGTGAGTTCATAGAGATGTGTTTAACTCTAATTTATTACCACATGCAACATTATAGGCTCCTGCACTTATATAATTGCATATAGATGCAATGATTTCTTCCTGTTTAAAGATCTCTTTTTATAAAACAAGTTTGCTGGCCTGAAGTTCTATTAGAATTTGTATTCAGATAAAATTTATTATTTCTTCACTTTCTAAAGAGGATTTAATGTATGTGTTTTCTAAGCTGTTATTTTGTTATTTTAGATTGTTTACATTTTAATTATATAAAATCAATTTTTGCATACTTTGAAATGAATAATCCATTGTATATCTTACTTTTATTTCTGTAGATATGACATTTTTTCCTTCTTGGTTCTTCCATGCCTTTTATTTTTGTTTGTTTGCAGTTTGACTATGATATGCCTACAGGAGGTGTGTATGTATTTGTTTTGCTTTGGTTTTGGTTTTGTTTGCTTCTTCATTTTTGTTTTGGTATTTGCTGTCTTGATATTGTCTAAATTTCTTGGATATGTGTTTAGTATCTATCATTAATTTTAGAAACTTCTCTGCCTTACCTTATTATTTTTGCTTCTTGCTCCCTTTCATTTTGCTTCTCCTTGTGTTATGTACATTACATGTATGTTACCAAATTTTTAAATGATCAAAAATAGAACATTCTGCATTCCCTTTACTTTCTTTGTTATCCTTGAAATTTAGTCTATGAAGGTTCTTTTAAACTATCTTTAAGATCACTAATTCTTTGGTTCTATTACTAAAGAGGCTATTAAAATATTATTTTTTGTTATATTATCATTATTTTCTAGCATTTATTTTGGAATCTTTTCCTTAGAATTTCCATTTCTTTTCTTATACTGGTAATCATTTTTTTTTGTGTTTTCTGTTTTCCATTAGTAGGGTTAAGAATATATTCATTTTGAATTTCTAAACCTATATTTTTTAAGTGGCTTTCTCTTGAATATGCTGTATCTTCAGTATTTTTTCTTCTTTAATTAACTTGTAATTTTAGAAAAAAAAGACCACGTGTGCTTGAAATATATATTATAGCAAACAGGATTAAAAAGGATGGTTTTATGTCTGGGAGTTTGGCTTTTAAAACTTGTGTTCTTATTTTTATCTATTGTTTTGACTTTGTACATTCTAAGCAACCCCACTCTTGATAGTTTTTATTGTAGGCACTCACCACTATAATATTCTATTTTGTTGAAGTTCTTTTAATTCATTGATAGCATATTGAATAGTATAATCTTTCTTTGAATTTTTAATTCAATTTCACTCTTTTAGTGCAACTGTATTTTCCTGCTTGGACCTTGGTATGTGTTTTACTGTCATAAAATGTAAACACTTTTTGCCACCTGCTCCTGTTTTCATTTACTTGATTGCCATGTCCTCAGTATTTTTCGTTTTGGCTCTATCTCATTTGATTACATTCAACCAACACTTAACAGAGGGATTAAGTATATCAGGTGTTGGATAAAACATTCCCTATTTGAGAGTATATCTTTTTTTTTTTTTTTTGTGGGTACCGGGGTGTCGACCTCAGAACCTCGTGCGCCAACAGGCACCCGTGCTGCTGAGCGATATCACCGGCCCCTTTTTTGTATGTGGGATCTGGGAGTCGAACTTGGGCCCTCGCGCTTGCAAGGCAGGTGCTTACGCCGCTGAGCCATCTCACCGGCCCTGAGAGTATTTCTAAAAGCATTATTTATCTTATTCCCCTGCTCCATTCATAGGGCTATTCCTTGAATACCCACCATGAGTACCTGTCAGGGTTTGTTGTGCTTTAGACCTGAAAGGTACCCCAAGAATATATAAAGGCATGGGGTGTCTGGAAGGTGATGAGGACATAGGGGTGCTAAATATATCCATGGATGAATTCTTCTCAAAACATACTGTTAGGAGAATGTGTCTCATAGATCATTGAGAGCATGACTTGGAAGGATATATTGTTGTACCTGGGTCCTCCCTTTGTTCTCTGCTTCCTGGCTGTCATGGGTGGAGCAGTTTCCTTCTGCTTTGTTGTTTTTACTTTAGAGAATGCTGACAGTTAACTAAACACTCTAAATTGGGAACTAAATAGAACTCTCCTCCCTTAATTTAATATAGATCTTGGGTATTTTATCCCAGTGATGGGAAAAACTAATTAATATAAGATTCCTGAAAAAAATACTTCAAAGTATAATGGCTGGTATGAGACTGTTTTCTCCAAGTGTTTCCCCAGCATCCAGACACTCATCAAAATTATTTTGTAAATGTTCCTAAAAATCAAGACACCAACAGCATTTAGTTCAGATAATTTCAGCTCATCTCTGTCTCTTGGATATACCTATCTCTCCAGATTGCTGGATAGCAGTTTGCCCTAAAATCTCAATTCCCTGAGGAGTCTAAAAAGATTAATTTATGTTCACATTGTTCTAATTTTTGTTTTGTTTTACAATTTTAATGGCAGTTTACAAGGTTTTTACATGTCAGAGGTGTACTGAAAGCCAAAAATTGACTATCTGCCAACAAGGAAAAGTAACATTTTTAAATAGGATTCTCTAAAGCTAAGCCATTTCCAAGGAGAAATTCCAAAAAAAATAAATGCATGGAGAAAATACTCAAGTCTTCAGTAACCTAAGGATGAAAAATATAATCTATATTCACATAGATTATTTTAACATGAAGAATTGAAAATTATAAATTGGTTAGTGAGGCATCGTGTTCTCCAATAAAGCTAAAAATTTTATAATTTCATTGAATATTTATCTTAAAATATAACATGTTTATATTAAAATTTGTGATTAGCACTTAGTGCAAAATCCTGGAAAGGATGTTATGCTTTAAGAATTTGCATACACATAATATGAAAATTTTTATGGAAGTTATGTTTTTTGTTTTTATATTAACATAAGAGTCTTGTCTTACCAATAAAAAATTATTATTGTAATTCTACTTGTCAAATTTGTTACTATATCCACCTGGCAAGTGAATCTACATTCTTAGCCTTCTCTTATACTGAAGGTATTTTATGATCACGCTCTAAATTCAATGAAATAAACGAATTGTGACATGATTCATTATCAGGATAGGATTATGATTTTGTGAATATTGTGCATAAGTACTTAACCCTGAAATAAATTTTAAAGTTTGCTACTAGTACAGGCAATTTTGGGAGATGATTTTCCTTATTCAGGCATAAAATCACATGAGGTAATACTCTATGATATTTTTTTATTGTTAACTAATGGGGATATACCCTTGCTAAACCTATTTATAACTGTTGTAAATATGTTGGTCAATGTTTGATATCAAGTACTGTTATTAAGTATTTTTTAATTATTGCTTGGAAATAAATAAATATTTTAGATTATGACTTCATATTGTACCTCTAATTTTCATAGAGTGACAATCTATTGAATATCTGCAACAAAAATGATTAAACTCTGTGCAAAATAGTGGTTATCTCTCTTTTCTAATAACATAAACTTTACCATTATTCAGATACAATCATCTTTTTGGACAAGTGGCTACATATGAAAATTGAAACATTCCTTCTTCACCTTATAAAGTGTCACATAAATGTTTGTAGAGTATATATATGCATATTGATATCTTTTGCAAAGGCAAGTTACAAATCAGGGCAAAGCAGGGTTAGTATATTTTTAAATAAAACATCATTATGTAATGTTGGTGTATGTGAATGTATTTCCTGAAGAAATAAATCAATATAGTGTATAATAAGTATACACACTCACCTTTGTAGGCAGGTATTATCCTATCTTCTGATGGTAGAAATAGTACTAAAAAAGAAAGGGAAGGTAAGTTTTCTTCTCCTGTTTAATCAGAAACATCCATCTCTCATTCCAAGGATTATCAGAGCTCCTTGTTTTCAATCCTATGAACACTTGGACTCAACACCTTTTGTCACCATGGTTTTTAGAAACCTCGAAATGGAATGAATTATGACACTGGTTTTACCTGCTTTCAAGAAACCAGATGACAGGTGGTGGAATTTTTGGTGTATATAATTTTTAAAGTCAATTTACCATAGTCTATCTTATCTGTCTATGTATTAATAAAGGTATGTACACATGTACACATGTATACATGATCTCTTATATTTTCTGTTTCAAAGTCACATATTAGAATTTTTCTCTAGTTTTGCTGTCCTGCTGAATTAAAATTGGATTTAAATTATTAATTGTGCTTCTATAAAATGAGTACACATACATCTCTGTGATATGATGTTTTTAATTCTTCCAGGTATATACCATGAAGGAGAATAGCTGAGTTGAATAGGACAGCTATTCATAGTTTTTTGAGGAATCATCATGTGGATTTCCACAGTGGTTGCACCAGTGTGCACTCCCACCAACAGTGCAGCAGGGTTAATTTTTCCCCAAAGCCCTTCCAGCAATTATTATTGGTTGATTTCTACATCATAGCCATTCTTTCTGGAGTGAGATGGAATCTCGGTGTTGTATTAATTTGCATCTCTAGAATGACAAATTATGATGAACAGTTTACATATATTTATTTCCCATTTATTTTTCCTTATCTGAGAAATGTGTGTTGGCCTCCAATGCTCATTTTAGGATTGGGTCTGTGAATTTGGGGGATTTATTTTTCTCAATTCTTTATATGTTTTAGATATAAGTCCTTTGTCTGAGGGACAAATGGGTAAAACTTTTTCCCACTCTGTGGGATATCTTCAATTTGTTAGTGATTTCATTTGTTGTGCAAAATCTTTTCAATAAGATGGGATTCCAGTTTTTTATTCTTTCTGGTATTTCTGAGAGGAATGGATAAAAAAGATGTGATCTTTTAATACAATCCAGTACTACTTAGCCATAAAAGACAAACTTGAGATATTTATAGGTAAATGAATGCAACTTGAGACCATACTAATAAGTGAAATAAATCAGATTCATGTGTGTATACATCATATTGTCTCCCTTTGTGAGAAAAAAAGAGTAAATAAGGTCCAAAATGTGCAATACATATTGTGAAATGGGAAGAAATTATTCAAAAGAAATACAAACTAGGGTGGGAGAAAGGGGAAAGGAATGAAGGGAAAAAATAAGACATTTACATTAATAGTTTCTCTTGGTTCATGGAAAAGAAAGGTTTGTGCTCATATCATTTGAAGAATTATTTATGCCCACATTTGTTTTATTTTTTCTTTTATTTTTTAAAAATTTTTTGTGTGTACTGGGGGTTGAACTCAGGACCTCGCACACCAGCAGGTGCCCGTGGCACTGAGAGATATCACCAGCCCTTTTTTCATATGTGGGTACTGGAAGTCGAACTCAGGACCTCATGCTTTTGAGGCAGGAGCTTATGCTGCTGAGCTATCTCACCACACCCCCCATATCTTGTTTTCTCAATGACTACTTTGAAGGTAAGTATATGGAATGTATTAACTGTTGTTATTCCCCTATTACTTTTCTTTTGAAATTTGGTTTTATTTTTTTCAATAAAATAAAAAAAACAGATGTTAAAACAAAATAAAAATTAATTGGTTTCCTATGTTGCAAATAGTTTTTAAATTTATTTACCAATAAAAATAAATTTTCCATCACTGTTGTTCTTTTACTCTGATAAAAGAGATTACTTGATTACTTGTAGTCACAGAATATAAAAATGTGAATATATTCTTATATTGTTTTTATTATGAAAAATTCATGTAAAGAGGTTAATGATCCATATAGACTAACTGGTTCTTAAAGTATATATAATCTGTTTGATTTATATAGATGCATATGAGTAAAATGAGTATGAAATATACAGACCTTTCATCAGACTGATATGGTAAGTTTTAAGAAAATTTAAAGCTCTTTTGTGTTGGTAAAATAAAATCAATGAAGCAGTATGGTGGTTACATTTTGTGCTTTAATGAGACTTACCTCATATAAGCTACTGATATGTCACCCAGTAACATCATCATAGATAATCACATACCATCATTTTAATTATATATAACATATAATATGTTACATTCATTACAAGTTTTTCATATAATTTAGTTATACACACAGAGATATATGTATTTATTTGCTTACTAAAATTATTCTCTAAAGAGTCATTAGTCATCCATAAGGGGACAAATCATCTAGTGAAACAAATAGCTTACATTTTACTTTTCCATATTAACAGGATGATTTGGGTCACCATATTATATAATGTAGGAGGCTGTTAAACTTGTTACCTCTTGATTTCACAGATCATGCATATATTATTTTCATATATTTTAGGATTTATCAACAAGTTTTGCATAAATGGTGCTAAATTATCTCACTAACCAGTGAACAAAACTATCATGCTATTGGTAAGGAATTTATGTTTTCTGAAGACATGATCTATTGTGTTTTGTTATAATTTAAAATGAATGCAGAGGTATTGGTCATGAAGGAAAACAATCAATCTTCTATGATATGAGAAACTGAGTATTATGATTAAATTGAGAAAAATATAAAGAACTTGCATGGTTTATCAAGGTACCAATGAAACCCATTCAAGTAATTTAAAGAAGGATAGATATGGAAGTTTAGAGATAAATGTCTTCTACATTTTCATTTAAAATATGAAATATCATAATAGAAAATTGAATTTGGAGGAGTGTCAAACTCAAATTTGATACTCTTTTGTAGTTTAAAATATTATCAGTAGTTTGAGATAATAATAATAAAAATAATACATTTTGACCACATGCTGAAGAATGGTAATGAATGAAGTTCAGGAAATGTCTAGTTCAGATATCCTGTGATTGTAAATGGGAACAGACAGCTTTGCATTTTGAGGTAATACATCATGGGATTCTGACTAATTCATGTCTGTATGGAAACTCCCTTAGATCTGTGGACTGGGCAAATGACCTTTAATGCATTATCGTATATTATAGTACTTGTTTTAGAATTTCCAACTTGTATGAAGTAGTACTCATTTTGATTATTTATTATTGTATAAATAAAATGTAATTTCTTGTTTTTAAAATCATGAGCCTTTTTAATTTAATTTGTAGTATATTTTAAAACTTCACAAATGGCATGCACTAATATATGCCTATACATTTGTTACTTAGTTTGTAGCACAATAAATCATCCATCATTCTAACCAATAAGTTCTCTATAATCAGTGTTTCTATTACTATATTAGAAGCAGTTTTTTTTTGGATTTATTAAGTTTATTGATACAATTATGTATACATTATGATCACATTCATCATAGAGAATTTGTACCCATACATGATATATCTTTTTCTTTTTGTGGGTACCTGGGGTCGACCTCAGAACCTCACGCGCCAGCAGGCGCCCGTGCTGCTGAGCAGTATCAGTGGCCCTTTTTATCGTATGTGGGTTCTGGGAGTCAAACTCAGGCCCTCGTGCTTGCCAGGCAGGTGCTTATGCCACTGAGCCATCTCACCATCCCCACATGATATATCTTGCTTCTTCTTTTTTTCCATTCTCCTACAATCCCTTCAACCCCACTTCACCTCCTTATTTACAAAATTTTCTTGTGATTTTATCCTTCTTTAATGATTAAAAACAAAGGTTACATACATTAAACTGGGGATGCTTAAACCATTTTTAGTCATTTATGCCTTAAATAAAATTTATTGTATAAGGTCTCTTGTATAACATGCACATACAACTGTAAGAATTATTGCAGGTGGAATAAAAGTATTATTAAGCATAGATTTAATAGTCTGAATAGGCAGTAGTGTACATTTTGTAAGGACAACATAAAATGTTGTACTTTTTCATGTTTGACAGATAATGATTAGGATTTTCTCCTGAAGGCAATCATCTTCCAAATATTGTAACAGTGTGAACCACCACATGGAAAATGTCAACATTTCAATTATCATTTACTGTTAATGTTTCTGAACCTGTTCTTTAGGGTTCTGTGGCATTAACTTCAAAAAAATTATTTTTACAGTACTTTGAATACATTGACATCTTTGTATTCACAACAAGAAACATTATGTTATTGTTGCTTGTTGTTTTATTTTAATTTCTTACATATTTGTTAGAATGAGTCTTTTGTTTTCTGACATACTCCATATAAAGAGTGTATAGCATTAAATCTTCCAAGGTGAAAAGCAAAATTATTCCATCATAATTATGTCTTAAATTTTTTTACATTTTGCTGAACTTAGAGGAAAATTCTAAATTTTAATTATTAAATTTGGTTTAAGATTGTCATACATTATGTTTATAATATTGTAATATATTTCTCCTACACCTAGTTTTTGAGAAATTTTTGTCCTAATGTGGAGTTCTGTCAAATTTTTCTGCATCCAATGAGATTATCATACAGATTGTCCTTTATTCTGTTAATATGGTATATCACATTTATTGATTTGTATATGAGGAAGCATACTTGCATTCCAGAGGTACATTACAATTTTTCATGGTGAATGAACCTGTAAGTCTCAAATTGAATTTGTTTTGCTAGTATATTTTTCATGATGTTACATCTATGTTAATAATGGACGCAAATCTTGCCCTTATTTTCTTTTGCTTTGGGGTAATGCTACCTTCTTGTTTTGCTTGTTTTTGCTTTGGTGATGCTGGGGATGGTATTCAACCTGTTTTGCTGTTTTGATTTGTTTTGTTTTCTTTTGTTTTTGAGACAGGGTCTTGCAATTATGCTCAATCTGACCTCTACGTCATGATCCTCTTAGCTCCTGAGTAGCTGGGATTACAAGGGTATACTACCATACACTTCTGCCAGCTACTATGTTGCTTGATTTCTGAGAGATTTTGTGAAGGGTTGTTTTTAATTCTTCCTAAATAATTTGTAGTGTTCAATGATAGAACTATCAAACACTTGGCTCTTCATTGATGGGAGATATTTTATTAGTGATCCAAATTCTTCACACATTATTATTTTAATATGTATTTTATTTCTACATCATTGAACATTGATAGAATACATGTTTCTAGGACAATGTCTTTGTATTTTCTAATTATTGGAAGTACCTGCTGAAGTATTCAAGAAAAATGTTTAAAATATCCAAACTATAGCAAAGAAAGTAAATTGTCTCTATTTGCAGGTAATATTATATTATGTATAGAAAACCCTAAAGATGCCACCTGAGAAAAGTTAAAGTGAAATAAAAAAGAGATCAGTTGTTTACAAACTTAACACAAAAATCAATAGTGTTTCTATATACTGACAATGATCTCTGCAGAACAGAATACAATCTCATTCACAATATATTCTAAAAAATGAAATATTTAAGAATAAATGTAAATTAAAAGGAATTCATGAAAACAAGAAGACACAAATAAATAGAAAAATACCATTTGTTATGAAGTGGAAAACTTAATATATTTAATATATCAGTACCTCAGACAGAAATTCCAATTATTCACAAAGTAAAAAAAATCCTAAAATTTGTTTGGAATGACTAAAGATTCTGATTATCAAAAGAAATACTCAGCAAAAAGAAAAAAGTTGGGGACAACACACTACCTGATTTTAAAATACTACAGTGCTATAGTAACCAAAATAATTTGATTGCTGACATAAAACTAGACAGACCAAAAAATCAGCACTAAGGCCAGAAAATAATCACACTTTTATGATTACTTTTTTCAAATATATTAACAAAATTGTGTATACATGAATCCCTCTATATTAGTGGATTGCAATTCCATGGAATCGATCAATTTTAAGTAGAAAATATTCAGAAAAATTGCTCCTGTAATGAACATGTGATTTATTTACTTGTCATGATTCTCTAAACAATATGGTATAAAATATTCACATAGCATTTAATTTGAATTAGGTATTATGAATAATCTAGAGGTGATTTAAATATACCCTGAGATGTATATAGGCAATATGCAAATACACTCTTTTTACCAGAAGATTTATTCACTTATGAACAGTCCTGGAATCAACACTTTATGGCAACTGAAGGATGACTACATTGCATATACAGCATGATATTTCAAAATAGCTATGCATTGTGAAATGGCTAAATAAAGATATGTAATAAATGTATTACTTAATATATTTATCATTTACACTGAGGCCACATAAGATTTATTCTCAGAATTTTCAAAAATACAAAACACTGCTTTTGACTATAGTGATCATATTGCATAGTAGTTCTCTAAAATTTACTCCTCATATACATCTGAAATTTTGTATCTTTTCACCAACAGTTCTATAACCCTCCTCCTTTATCCAGCCCCTGGTAATTACCATTTCATTTTGTGCCTATGAGCTTAATTTATATAGATCCACATATAAATGAGATGGAGTGTTCAACAAACATTTCAAGAAAATATGATGAATAAAGCCAATCTATTTAATAAAATGTCATAATAAAAGTGGGCATATACATGCAGAAAAATGTAATTGGGTCCAGAACTCACATAATATCTAAAATTAAACCAGGGGCCGGTGAGATGGCTCAGTGGCATAAGTGCCTGCCTGGCAAGCATGGGGTCCTGAGTTCGACTCCTGGTAACTATATATGAAAAAGGGCTGGTGATATTGCTCAGCAGCACAGGTGTCCCCTGGCATATGAGGCCCTGAGGTCAACCCCTGTTACCCATAACAACAACAACAAAATTAAACCAGAAATGAATTAAAGATTTAACCATAGTGTATGAAAGAATAAAATTATCAGAAGAAAACACAGAAAAACTCCTCAATATTAGGCTAGACAATGCATATTTTTTGTATGTACATTTGTTTGTTTGATAAGGCTTCCAAATTATAGGTGAAAAAATGTAAAATTAAACATACATGAAGCTCTATCAAACTAAAACCTTCTGCGGAGCATGGGAAACAATCTACAGCTATGGGGAAAATGTTTAAACATCTCACATTTATTAAAGGGTTAATAGCTAAGGCCTATGAGGAACTCAAACAAGAAAAAATACTCAGTCACAAAAATTAAACAAAACAATATTAAAATATGCTAAGAACCTGAGTAAACTTATGTCAAAAAAGACATAGGAGTAGCCAGTATGTAAATGAAAAATGCTCTACATTATTGATCATCACATAAATGCACAGCAAAACCACATTTTGATGTGGCCTCACATGGTGGCACATCCCTGTAATCCTTGTTCATTTGAGGCTGAGGCAGGAGAATTCCTATGTCTTTGAGGCCAAAGTGGGGTAGGTATTATGTTTAAGTCCAGCTTAAGTTGCATAACTAGACAATGCCTCAAAAAAGAAAATGAAAAAGAATAATATGATCTGGAAATGGGGGAAGGTGGGAGGGTAGATATGGGTATAGCAAGAAAAATGATTAAGATGTAATATCTATATGTACAATTTCCCCAAGATGAATGTAATATTTTATCACAGCATATACTAATTAAAAAAAAGGTAAAGTTACTAGTGGAAAGCAAAAGAATGTGAAACTGGCCTGTCAAATAGGCACTGAATTGTCATATATTCTTTGCAGCACTTCTCACTATAGCCAAAACATGGAACTACACTACATGCATTTCAGTAGTTGAATGGATAAAGAAAATGTGGTATATATAAAAAATGAAACAGTACTCAGTCTAAAAAAATAAATCCTGTCAAATATAAAAAAACATGGATGAACTAGAGCACATTATGTTTAGTGAAATAAAACAGCTATAGAAATCAAATACATAATTTCACATCTATGTGGAGTCTAAAAAAAATCAAACTCAAAAACAGAGAGTAGAGGGCCGGCGAGATGGCTCAGCGGCTTAAGCGCCTGCCCGGCAAGCGCGAGGGCCAGAGTTCGACTCCCGGAACCCACATATGAAAAAGGGGCCAGTGATATCGCTCAGCGGCACGGGCGCCTGCTGGCGCGCGAGGTCCTGAGGTCGACCCCCCGGTACCCACAAAAAAAAAAAAAAAGAAAAAAACAGTGAGTAGAATGGTGGTCACAAGTTGGTAGAACTATGGAGAGAATTGTGCTAATGTTGGTCAAATTTTTAACATTTTGGCTGATACAAAGGCATAAGTTCAAGAGGCCTAGAATATAACAAGATGATATATTGAATAGCAATGTATTATTTTTTTTCATGTGCAGATACTGGGAGTCGAACTCAAAACCTCACACTTGCCAGGCATGTGCTTATGCTGCTGAGCTATATCAACAGCCCAGCAATATATTTTATTATTAAAAATTGCTAGTCATAAATTTCAAGGATCCTCCACACAAAATATAAATACATGTCTCTGTTTATTTTAATTAGATTAATTTATCTACACCATATTATGTTGTATATCATAAATGTATATGATTTTTTCAATTAGAAATAAATTTAAAAATAAAATGGAAATATTAGCTAAAGTGAATTCTCTGCAGCCTATTTGAAATAAACCTTTAAAATAATTAGTTTTAGTGTAAATTTATTTGATTAATGCCATATTTCATCTCTCTATATACATGGGTTCTCCACTACTGAGCATGTTCTTGACTATGTATTTTGAGTTTGCCTTTTTGGCAGCAGCACATTTGTTGCAAATAGAATTCAAGGAAAGAAACTTCAGGTTTCTGCTGTCACTCTGGATACCTTATCTCCATAAAAACTTGATTCACCATAAGGGACTAATAGACATTTATGGGACCGGGTACGGTAATTACTCTAAGTTGATAACTATCAAATGCATATGTGAATCAAAGAATTGCATTGAATATCATAAATATATACAAATAGTAGGTCTTTGAAAATTTTTTGAATTTAAATACAACAAACACTCTCTTGCTTTCATGGCTCTTTATAACCTGTTAGAGACCACAGGAGGAAAAACTGCATTCTGAAGTTGAAGCTGTTCTAAGTTATTTGGCATAGAAGAACTGATAACATAACCACAGATACAAAAACACATTGTTCATGGTAAACCTGTCCAGATGCAAATCAGTAGAGCCATCTGACTTATCAATACCTGCAAAATAACATATAGTTGTTTTTTTTTTTATGTTGGTACCAGTAGTCAAACCCAGGACCTCATGCTTGCCAGAAAGGTGCTTATGCTACTGAGCTATATCACCGGCCCTATAGGTGTTATTTTATGACACTTACTTGTGGTATGTTTGTTATTTACCAAAAATTATTTGTGAAAATCTGGGCATGGTTGTGGTAATACCAGCACTTTGGAGGCTGAGGCAGAAGGACTGCTGTGAGTTTGGTGCCAGCTTGTTTTAAAAAGTGAGTTCAAGGCCAGCATGGATTCATAGTGAAATCCTGTCTCAAGAAGACAAAAAAGTAAAAAACAAAACAAAACAAAACAAAAGAAACTAATTGAGATAAGCCTACATTTAAAAACAAATTTAGTATAGGAGAATGTCTCTCTACCACTGAATATTGTACAACCATTAAATATGAAGTACATATTTGTATGTACATATTTGCAAATATGTATGCATAGAACATGGATTAAAATAGATTGAAAATTATATAAGAAATTGATAGCAGGGTTATCTTGATGGAGGAATTTAGGGTTACAATTGGTCTCTACATTTTGTCTCTAACACATTTAAAAGGATTAAAACTGCAATACAGAGGAATTCTTAATTATGGAAATACCTTTGGCTTCAAATCCTTGATATTGCTTGATATTCAAATAATGCAGTGAAAGTTTAATAATTCATTAATACAATATAAACATTTAGGTACATTTATACAGAAATTTGTCCTATGTCCCAATTCCTGTGTGTTAAAAATATTTTGGCTACTTCTTTAATTCATGATCTCTAAATCAATTATTAAATGTAAAGTTAAAAGTATTAAAACTTAGCAGTTTCTATATATTCTTATGATTTACTTTATAAAGCAGGTAAAAATAGTACCTATTTTATATATTTACCTTCAGGGCTGAATGAGTTACAACACAGATTTTAAGACAGAGCCTTCGTATGCAGTATTCTCTTAATAAATATTAGCATTCATTATTTGGCATAGAGTAGAAACAACTTAGAGTAATTGGTTTATGAATCACACTGTATATGATGCATTCATTCTATGGAGCTGGTGGGATATCACTAAGGAAGATTATCTAGATTGCTAAGAAAAAAGGTTAAATGTGAGGAATTTGAAGAACATCAAATATAAGGGTATACAAAACAGATAATTACCTCATTTACTTTCTTAAGTCTCCAATATAACCTGTACTTTACCAGGCTTGCTGATAGCCAGTGGGTCTCAAAGACTTAGTTATTTGTGAATACTAAGTTTGTGAATAGATTTTAAAGACTTCCCTTTCATATGTTTATAGATACACACACACACACACACACAACAGCCTGGATATATGATAATATGATCCTGATTATGAGTCAGAGAGTCAGTGGTGAGGGAGGATGTTTTCCTCCTTTCACAGCACCTGGAGATAAGGAAGTCACTTGAGAAGCTACAGCTTAGGAAAACATGTACCTGTAGGCCACGAGTCCAAAGTTCCCAAGCTGCTACTAGATACAGCAGTTCCTTTGGAGCATACAAGAAAGAGAAAATTAGAGAAACTTTATATATAAATAGAAATACCTGGTTTTGGAAAAAACCGGTGCCCAAATGGGTATTTTTTGTATAGAATGTCTGTTTCTTACCTCAAGTTTGGCCAGGGAAGGAGGAGTGAAAAAAATCCAACAGGAATGTATATCATTATCATTTCATATCCCTGATGATACAAAGCATAACAAAGTCATTTTCTAAAGAAATATTTCTCTACCACTATAACCAAATTGGTTTGCTTTTTTATGATGCCTAAACAAATATAGTGAAGTCATATTTAAATATTTCTATGAAATATTAATATGTCTAATACAGTGAAGGCTATTTCTCAAGGACAGAATGTAATTATCTATTCTTGCTTCAAACTCATTTCCAAAACTTTATGGTATAAGCAATGAATTCAGAACAAAGTAGTACCAAGAACATTCCAACTGTATAAGACCAAAGGAAAAGATTAAAAGGCTGTGGGCTGAACTATGGATTTTGCTGAAAATGTGTAATACAGCAAGATAGAATCTGGTGCCCTGTCCAGCATGAATCTTGACTTTGCCTCAGTGGAAGATCATGGAGAATGAAGAAATGAAGACAAGATACAGAAAGCTGAGATGAGGTTGAGTCCTGTCTGCAGATGGGAGAACAGCTCAACAGCATCATGTTTATTTTAACCCATGGCAGGTTGATGTCAGGTGAAACACCTCTGCCTAACAACTACCTTGCCTCTCACACCCCATGTTCTCAGGGCTGAAACACCTGTTCACCTCAGGCACTTCGTGCTTTTAAGGCACTCTTGGGGTGCTGTAGGCTCCCCACGTGTGAATGATCTCCACCTCAGCTGCTGCTGACATCCTCACCTTTTCTCTCTTGTAGTTTCAATCAATGGGTAGTGAGTTGAAGTTGTAGGAGCTGTGTTTGGCAGACTCTGCAGACTATTTTCTTCCTTGTGGTTATACTTTTCAGCTGGATGTTCAAGACAAAGTCAGAGTGATACCTGTATTAATTAAAATTACTTTTTTGTTATCTATCAATGTCATTTAGTCTTCTCAGGATTTACCTTGGAAGCATGCATAGCACCTCTCAGTTTTTCTGTCAGTGTCAGCTGTCTGTATGCATCATGGCCATTGCTTGACCAGGTTGCTTTCTGTGAAAAGTTGGGGGTCTTTTCTCTCCTGGTGACTCTCATTAGGCACACTGTACACCACTGATTTCTTTCCTTTGTGTTCCCACAATATCCTCAGTCAGGAGTTTGTATAACTCACCAGAGTAGTAAGATGTCACTGAAAAGGTTCCCTCATCCTGGGTCTTCATTGACCTCAGAGGGCTGGGGCCAAAATATTGGCTGTCTGTCTAGCCAATATATTTTTCTAATTTTTGGTCTCCAAACCTCAGTTATTGAACACCCAGAAGAGAAGCTTAATGACATTACCTTGTAATGGGAAAAATGAACTTAATAATTTTATCTGAATATCAAGCACTTTGAGATACAAAATAGAACCATTATTTCTACTTCACCATGGATGTTCTAATAATTAAATCCCTATAGATTAACAGATAACAATTACAGTTTTACACAGAAAATTTGAAATCAAAACCATTCACAATATTGTAGCATGACAATCATTATGACTTTTTTTGTGTGGTACCAGAATTGAACTTATAACAAGCCCTCCCCTGTCCTCATAACAGTCTGGGAAGTTTATATTTGTAATAGCATGGAAAAGTTTTTGGAATCCTAGTGGATTAATTCCAATCTACCACTTCCAGTGCAACCCACAGTGAGAATAAAGACACTAAGGAATATTAATAGTTGTGGGGAGCCAAGGGGATCCTAAGTCCAGCCAGGTTGGTGGTTACTGGAACAAAGACTACAACCCAGGGCTGAACCTGGGTTTTATTAATTCTCAATGAAGGGAGTGGCTCAGGGATGAGTGACTGTGAGAGTAGCAGGAAGTATGAGCACCATGAGCTGGGTTGGTAGGTGGCCTGAAATCACCTTTGCAATATACAGAGGGAAGGATATGCAGAAGAAGTAAACTGCATAACACAATTCAAGGTGGTATCTAATATTCTGGGTTCAGTTCTTAAGCTCTGATGTGTAGTCTTCTATGCCCTGGGAAGTCATAGCCTCTTTCTTGAGGCTCGATCACAGCCAGCAGCTTTGAGTACCATCCTCCATCCTTCCCAGCTCACACATGTGTTTTGGGAGCTACAGGGGTGGGGAAACACTGACCTGTCACCTTGTTTCAAAGACTACACATCAGCACCTCTGCTAGACTGATTTGCATTGCTTAAAGCCAGATGAAGTGATAAGGAAAAGACCTAGCCAGCTCTGTACATATCAGTACATGGAAATAGGGCCAGGTTTAGCTAAAATGGAGATAATTGCTCTTCTTTCAAGGAGAGCCATCCAAGTGGTCCTCCACAGAACTCAGGACCTTATACTTACCAGGCAGGAATAGTGCCACTGAGCTATATTCCCAGCCCCATGATGATATTTTGTAACACACTGAAATTTCCATTTTGACAAAAAATAACTTTTAAATCAATTATTTCTATCTAATATGTAAGAAACTTGTACCTAATTTGTTGTCCTTTAATGGGATGTCATTGAAATGTGTGACATTGTCTGGACTGCTTAATGTCTAGGCATCTCTAAGTAAAAAGGCACATTTGGTTATTTCTTTTTGTTTTTGTTTTTGCTATTATTATTGACTGGTGATCTCAGTCTGGCTTGTCATGAAACTCCAATCACAAGCAGTTGGAGTGCAAAAGAAAGGCAAATGTATGAATCTGAGAGAAAGTCTATTAGCATAAAGAATCCTGTTTACATTTTGGAAGACCTGTACATCTGAAGACATGAATACATTTAATACACCATGAGATTAATTACAATCAATTTTCATAGGCATATGAAATCTTTTCTTAATTTAGTTTTGTGCCAGAGCATCTTTAAATCAGAAAACCTTATTTTCTACAAAACTTAATCTTTTGACAATGACCAATATAAACATATTACAATAATATGTTTTATGAGTGACATTTTTTGGGGTGTCTCCTATAAGGCGATGGAGATTATTGGTTCTTTTTTTTTTTGTGGGTACCGGGGGTCGACCTCAGGCCCTCGTGCACCAGCAGGCACCCGTGCTGCTGAGCGATATCACCGGTCTTTTTTTTGTATGTGGGTACCGGGAGTTGAACTCGGGCCCTTGCGCTTGCCGGGCAGGCACTTATGCCGCTGAGCCATCTCACCGGACCTATTGGTTCTTCCTATTAATGAACAAAGGCTGGGATAATTTCCCCAGGAAGCTCTTTCTTTATTCACCAAATGTTTTCCTGTTCAATAATCTCTCAAACCCAAAGGGTTTCCATTTAGTTACCTTAGCCAATTTCTGATGACCTATGAGAAAACCAATTTTGATATCATATTGACCAGCTGGCAACCCAGGCAAAAGCATTTTTTAAATCTATAACACAAATTAAGTTTTAAACACATGATCCAAAATGCAAAAGAAAAAAGGAAAAGAGAAAAAAATTGAGCTCAAAAAAAAAATAAACAGCTGTTTACAGAATGGAAAAACAAATACACAGGTATTTGATTGGCAATCTGAAATTCTGAGTACACTAAAATATATTCTTGGCCAAATTAAATTATAATAATTGTATTACTATTTTAGAAGTTTTTAATTACAAATAGACTAGTCAGAATTTTTGTGGTTCAATTAGCAGAGATCTCAAGAAGGATTTGGAAGGAACAAAATATTTTATATATTAGCAAAAGGTACCCTTTTGTTTTTGTAGTTGAATTTTGAGCATATGGTAAGCACATTCAACAATTCCTTGCCCTTGAGTGTTGTAAGGAATTCCTGTGGTAAGGGAAATGTGAAAAGTTTTACAAAACATTTGGAAGGCAGCACTTGCATAAGCTGAGCCATTGCCAGTCTTAAGTGCCTGCAGGCAGACAAGGGCCACCAGAGGTGTACAACATGGGCTCTGGCTCCATCACTTCTCAGTAATTGGCAGACTGTGGTATCCCATGTTCTTCATGTGTCACTTGGTGAGGCTGTGGTGGCAATGTCAGCTCAGGGCATCACTCTCATGCCATTGCCCTCTCACCTAACTGGCTGCTCCTTCACCTGCCTGCTTGAGAGCCTCCAGCTGTCAAGCATGGTGTAAGTGCCATAGCATTGATGCCTGGCAGTTTAAAGGCTTAGCAGGACCCCTGTGGAATTCATACTGCAGCATGCAGAAGGCAGGGGTGGCTGTGCTTTTGTTCCTCCACTCTCCCATCATGGCCTGCAGTAGCACACAAGCACCAACTCCTGTGGGCCCCTGCAAGCTGCCTGAGGCACTGAGTTTTACCCAACACACAGATCAGGCTGGGCTAGGCCAGGCCACCACAGGGAAGCTTTCTGTGCTGTAGCACCCTCACTAGTTGGTGGGGCCAGGGTAGACCCCCTGGAAGTTTCCCAGAATTGGTCAGCTTTCCACATCAGTTTTGGGTGTACACTCATTTGTCCAAAGATACCCTCATCTACACTTTGTACAGATATTAGAATCTTTTGCTGAAGAAACAGGTAATGGCTGTGCTGCCATTACAGGGACAGCAGAGCAGTCTCAGGCAAAATGTCTCTTGCCTCTGCAGCTGAAACAAGTAACCTTGTTTTTTATCTTTTCTGTAGACTGTGGGTGAATAACCTGAGTGATAGTTGCTGCCAAGGTAGCTCCTTCTACACGTGAGGGCCCAGTGTTTCTATAAATGTGTCATTTCAGACAGCATAGCCCATTGTTTGTGGGCTCCTAAAGCCTCTCTATGGCATTTATTTGTATTTTTAAAGACTAATTGTTGAGCAACTAACTTAAAGGATGACTCTATTCTACAAAGGTTGGAAGTTTTAGCTTGTGACACAGCAAAATTTTTCTGAACTGAAAAGGTGGAAGTTGCCCCTTGTGGCTCAGTTAAAGTTACTGATTTTACCTGGGCAGCTGTGAAACTGAAGCCACAATGAAACACTCCTCTAGTGGGAAATAGGTCTTCTTTGCCACCCCATAGCTCTTTCCTTATTTGATTGAGCAAGGTTAGGAGGTTCAAATTCTACTGGAAGAGCTGTTTCTCCACTATCCTTTTTCTGTTCAGGATTTAATTTTAAGATATTGCTCTGAGCCAAATCCTCTGTGGTCATCTCAACAAACATACATTTAAGACACTCCCTAACACAGTTCCCCCAAAAAATGGTAAATAAGGGAATCAATAATACAAGCATTTCCTTATGCATCTGCTGTTCTTTGAAAACTGTTTACCCCATTTTTACACCTGATGTGGGATCAGAATTGATGTTATAAATGGGATCAATACTGATGATATCAATACACCTCTCTCCCTTTTGTGTGACCACTCCTAGAAGTGTCCTTTCATCTGCTATATGACAAGTTTCCATGTCCTATAGGCTCTATAGGAGTTTTTACAGCAATATTTATGCAAATGGAGGAAGGATTTTGTGGTTTAAATCTACATGTCCCCTGAAAGCCTCATACACTCATAGGTGGGGCTTTGGAGAGGTACTTGGATCAAAGACATGTGATACTCATCTTTGGGTTTGTTCACTGAAGAGCTTATTTCTAAATGCAATTTTGGGAGGTAGAGTCTGGTTAGAAGAAGCAGGTCAATGGGGGCTTGGCCTGGAAGGGACTATCTCTCCACATGGCTCCCTCTTGACTGTTTTTCTGCTTCCTGTATATCACACCATGAGAAGCACTGCCACCTTGCCTTAGAGCCAGCCTGCTATAGAATGAAGGCTCTACAGACTGTAATTCAAAATAAACCTATCCTCCATTAATTTGTCATTGTGGGGTATTATGTCCCAGTGAGAAGGAAAGTAAGACAAAAGCTTTTGGAGTTACCTGGGTGAAGAAAATGGGATGAAAATAATGGGCTCTCATCAAAAATATCTCAGTCCAACTGCTAACCCTGCCATTCTGATGATTGTGGTTTTATTTGTAATCTTTAATCAGAGCAGGATTAAAACATCCTCAGATATCTTGGTCAAGATTCATAGAAATTTACTGTAGTTAAAAATGGGAAAATTAAAATGATTGTTTTCAGTCCTAATAGTGGTTATTTATGCAGCATGATGCCAATGAGCTTCCTTAGTAGAGAGAAATATTTTAAATATTTTCCAACACTACTTTATCAGACATGGTTTCTAGACATTTCACTTTGTTTGAGTATTTGTTTCACAGCAGGAAGTAAATAAACATGTAAAATGACAGATAGAAATAAACAGCCACATGCAGAAAATAAATGAGTTATGATAGTAATTTGTAGGAGAAAGCTTAAATGGTCTTCTGTGGAGGAATGCATTGCTATTCAACTTTTCTCATTCCAAGTATAAACTAAAAACAGATACACATATGTGCATATATATACCTCTTTTTTAAAAAGATGTCATTTTGCTGGACATGGTGGTTCATGCCTGTAACCTCAGATCTTGGAAGCCTTGGGCAGGAAGATCACCGTGAGCTGAGCTACAGATCAAGCCCTTGCCTCAGAAAAACCAAAAATAAAAACAAACAAATAATATGCTATTTTAACATTAAAAAATTTACATATGTTATTATAAATAATATAATTATATTAGAGATAATGTGGATTACAGACTGCCATTATTTTCTGGTATGAATAGGTTCTAGGAATATAAGCTTTATATAGTTTTCACATCTTTAGCACCAAGTAAAGAGAAAATAAACATCATAAGCTTTGGTTCAGCTGTTGGTATGTTTATAATCTCATTTCTTCAGAGGAAGAGTAGCATGATATATGAGCATCTCTTTTGAAAATTAGTTTATATAGAGAAGCAAAGTTGATATTTCACAGAATACAATAACAGCCAGATTCCAAAGTTCTGACAATAAAATATTTTTAAAGTATATGCAAACATTTTCTGTCAATTTCAATGGCTTTTCTTCCTTATTTCTTCTTATAATAGCATACTTATTTCTCTCAGGATATAAAAACAATGATAACTATATTTATTTAGGTTATGATTGTAGTATATTTTTATTTGTATTGAAATAACTGTCATAGTATTAAGTAAAATAAAATATGACTTTTGTTAGCATTCATCTTATTTGTTGTGCTCAAAAAATGTCTATATTCAGAGAATCAAAGACTGAGATTTCCCATTTTCTTGATTTTTATTAAAGTTTGCAATATAATATATTTTTATGATCATTTAGTTAAAATATCGTATTTTGCATGTAGAGTGAGTTATGACTAAAATAAAGGGGAAGAAAATAAAATCCTGGCAGCATATAGTCAATTTTCTAATGTTCCCTTCAACTTGATTTCTGTATCATAATCATCGGTAGCTTCATAATAATATTTCACATGCACTGTGTGCCTACCAGTTAATATAGTAAACATGCATCTACATCTTAGTAGTCAGCTTTTTCCAACATGGCTATGAAATAGGAAGAACTGAGACTGAGGGAAATTAGCATTTGCCTCCAAGATTCATGACTTATGATCAACCAGAATTACAACTCTGGGCTGACTCATCCCCAGGGTCAAGCTTTCTTACCAAGAGTATCCATTATCATTATATTGTGGGTGGTTTTTACTAAACATAAATATGCAATCTGTAATTTTATGAGCATAGGCTATAAGCAGGTTCTATGAAAACAACTTTTGTTACTACAGTAATATTTTAAGTTATCTATTTACCTAAAAGTCAATATAATGCCATGATTATATAAAAGTACACTATTTATGAAGACCTAAGTGTTCTTAAATTTTAGTTTTGCTGATTAACATTTAGTAGAATGAGTGGGCTATTTTATCAGTTCCAAGAGATACACAAATGTGCTCAGATACACAGTCAGAAGGTAAGAATGCATAGTTCTTACTCTCATTCCCCTTTCCTAAAAGTCTTCCAACTCAAACAACTGTTTGTTTAAATGTCCTGTTCTCATCCTTATTTTCTGAGGTCCAATTGAACTGAACTCTATTAGAGTTAAAATTTTCAGTATCAATTACTGAATTTCCTGTTAAAAGCTTTGTTCACTTTTCAGAATTACACACTCTTCTGGTACTGCATATTCTTACAAGTCAGATCCTAACACTTTAACTATTCCCAATATTATTCCCAATATTCAGTTTTGAACATCTTTAAAATTGTAAAGAAAGGAGTAGAAAAAATAAACAAGAGTTACTCTCGGAAATGTTGCAGCTACACTATCTGCTGTGTATGTGTAGTAATTCCTCATTTTGTACATAGTAACTTTTGGTTCATTAGGCATTATGCTTACTTCTACACCCTGAGGCCTGCCCCAGCTTTGTTCTGCCTAAATTTGCTGTGGTCATCTCTCCAGAGTTTAACTAACTACTACATGGATTTGATTCCTAAACTATATCATCTAAATCCAATTAGTAATAGAGGTGTATTTTTTTTTTACTTTGCTATTTACACTTTTTTTAACTTATCAAAATTTTAGAATTATAATAATGAATACAGGAAGGAATTTGTGGAGGAGATCCTTAGACATCAACATAAATATTTATTTAGGTTATGATTGTAGTATATTTTTATTTGTATTGAAATAGCTGTCATAGTACTAAGTAAAATAAAATATGACTTTTGTTAGCATTCATCTTATTTGTTGTGCTCAAAAAATGTCTATATTCAGAGAATCAAAGACTGAGATTTCCCATTTTCTTGATTTTTATTAAAGTTTGCAATATAATATATTTTTATGATCATTTAGTTAAAATATTGTATTTTGCACGTAGAGTGAGTTATGACTAATATAAAGGGGATGAAAATAAAATCCTGGCAGCATATAGTCAATTTTCTAATGTTCCCTTCACCTTGATTTCTGTATCATAATCATCGGTAGCTTCATAATAATATTTATCCCAAAAGATAAATTGAAGATAAGCTCATAGATATTTAAGCTGGGGTGTGAATAGAATAAATGAAGATATAAGAGCTCAAGTATTGTTACATGGTAAAATTGAACTAGAGCAATTTATATAAGAGAGGGTATGATTAAGAGGGCATGATATATAAAATCTTATGATTGCTATTTCCATAAAATAAAGACTAAATTCTAACTATTAAATCTACATATAATATCTATAAATCTATGAAGGGACTATTTAGATTTGGATGGTTTAGAGAAATTTTGACATATCATTATGTACTGAGTAGACAAAAATAAATTTAACTCAGTGAGTATAGATAACAAAAAGATATTCATAAACACTAATATCAGTCCTGTATGGCAACACATATCTGTAATCCTAACACGCTGGGAGGCTGAAACAGGACAATCACAGACAAAAGCTTAGCCTGTGAAACTTAGTGATGTAACAAAATGCTGTCTCAGAATTTAAAACATTAAAATGTGGTTGGGGCCAGGCATGATACTACATATCTATAATCCCAGGACTTGGGAGGCTGAGGCAGGAAAACTACTGTAAATTTGAGGCCATCCAGGGCTACATAGTGAGCATCTGTCTCAAAAAACAAAACAAAACAAAACAAATGAAACAAAGCATTGGGGATATAGCTCAGTGGAAAGACCCTGAGTTCAGTCCCAGTACTGACAGCAACAACAACAGCAAAAACAAGCAAACAAACAATAATTCTGCAGGTCTGAAAAATGTATAAAAGGTACTATAACCATTGCTCTATAATCAGAATCAAAGATCCTTAGCTGCCTTAGTTACAGTATGCAGGTTGTATGTATCTCTATGTCATTAGCACTACAAAGACATGAAAAAATACTGGAAAATATTTGCTGAACTTTATTACATTTACATATAAAGTATAGTTTATATTGTATATGGAAAAGAAAATTCTACTGGAAAGCTTTAGTCTCCTGAAATTCAGTAATTCAGGCTTTCCATAATGGCTATGTAACATTGCTCTTTCAAATGTAAAGATTTCAGCCTGGCAGGGTGCTGGAGGCCTGGAATCCCAGTAGTTGGGAAGCTGAGGTAGAGGGATCACCATGAATTTGAGACCACCATGAGTTTGAGTCCAGCTTGGGCTACGTAGTGACTTCAACATCAGCCTGAACTACAAAGCAAGGTCCTATCTCAAAAATGGAACACAACAAATCAAAAAGTATACAAAACAAAATAAAACAAATATAAAGATTTCTAAAGAGCACCTTTGTGGATAACCAATCAAATATACATGCAATAAAATTCAATATTGAACCCATAAAATGAAGTAAAATATAGAAATCATGTGCACTGATAAGGTGTTGAATTAAATACTTTATAAATACCCCATTTCATTTATCCATTCATCTGTGGACAGAGATATGGGGTGCTTCTGAGATTTAGCTATTATGAATTGTGCTGTTATAAACATGAATATGCAGGTATCATTGTATTATGATATCTTTAACTTTCTGCCATAAGGAAGAATAAATTTGAGTTATTTGTAGAAAAACTGATGCATCTTGAAGTCATAATGCTAAGTAAAATAAATCAGACAAACTTGCTAATATATCTCATGGTTTCTCTTACATGAGAAATTAAAACTACAAAACAAAGAAGAGTAGAAAATAGATAACAAATAGAGAAACTGAGCCATTTCTAAAGTAAAGAGGACCACGAGACAGGAGTGAGGTGGGAGAGGTGGAGAAGAATGTTCAAAATGATTAAAATGTGCTGTGTACATGTACCAGCTCCCAATGAGAAATGCAATCATTATGTACTGCAAACATGTAACAATAAAAATAAAAAAATTTAAAGATTAAATACTGCAATATATTCATTTCAAATAAATAGAAACATTTAAAAGGTAAGTTACATGGCTATATTTGTTTCCTAACTTGTAACAGGGTATTTGATGTGGAAGGGGTGTACTTTAAATGGCTTAAAAAAATTCATTCATAAAATAAATATGTTTAAAACATTTTATCTCATTATTTTAAACTTATATTTTGTATATACTTTCTAAGGTATATAAATTTTCAGTATAAAATTAAGCATACACATTCTTAGATATGCTCATGGAGATTTTGTGATCAATTAATTTACTTAGAGACAAAACTTCTTTAAGGTTTATGTTCCTAAGTGCACGTAAAAAAGTGCAGTTTTTCTTTTAAATAAAATGGACTTTTTAATCATTATTAATGGATTGTGGGTGGAAATCTAAGAATGGGATTGGTTATCTCTAAGCAATTTCTGAGTTTTATATAAAAATATTCTCTATATATGCTATTGTCATTTGTCTGAGAGACCTTCATAGTCTTAGTATAATTTCAAAATCCAAGAAATCAATATTCTTTGAATAAAAGGAAGTTGATCAATCTCTTTCGAGAATACTGTTGGGGCCAAGGCCTCTGGATACTAATCTGGAGTCTTTGCTGCAAAATTAGATAATGATGTGTAGTGACAGTGCTATTGGTTGTATAGCTTCTATCTGCTCAAAATTCTCTGGGTATGGAAAGCAATTGTAAAATTTAAAGTTAAAAAGATATTGCTTTAGCTGTTATCTAGGTATTTTATAATGTGGTAAGGAATTTTTTATTAAATAATGCCAAATACATTGATTCAGGTAGGATATTCTCTAGTAACCTGACCTTCAAAGGTGAGTATTTCAAAATTGAATTTAAATATTGACTATATGACCTCATTTTATTCAACTGAATGCTATTATAGCACAATATTTATCTCTACCATCAGTTAGTGTTGGGGACAAAATATGTAAACTCTTAGTTCAAAGGAAGTTTATTATGAAAGATCAAAAATATCTGGATAGTTTGTGTCCTCTAAATTTTACTTAAAATATCATGCTTAAGGAGATGTTGACAGTCCTGTCACAGTTTCTCTTCAATATTAATGACCTTTTTTTATTTCTCAGAAGATGAGTCAGACTCTTATTAAGTAATATTCTATACTTAATCTCTGTTTGTTGGTTTTTCAGTTGCTGTTCACATCTCAGCCAATAATATGCACTTTGGCTAAAAGACTAGTTTCTTCAAATCCCTCCTTTGAGTTATGTCCCATGTAGAAAAATGCCTCTTTTTATATATATACCTTTATAGGGGTCAGGTATATAGCTCAGCAGCATAGCACCTGCCTGGCAAGGGCAAGGTCCAGAGTTTGATTCCCAGTACAATAAATAAATAATAAATAAATAAATTTAAAAATTGCATAATACTTTTATAATATTTATTGTTCAAAAACAATTTCTGAAATGCTTTGGAATGCTCTTATAGTTCAATTCTCATTATTCTAACACTTTATTACACTATGTGTAATGACCATGATAAAACTTATTCAATTTTATACATGTGTGTATATGTGTTAATATAACTATGAGAATATTTTTATGATATAAACAATTTTGACAGTCCTACTCACCAATAAAGAATTCCCCTTAATTCAATGTTTACACTATTGTGTGACAATAAAAGTTAAAGGGAAATTTAGCAATTCATGGAAGAAATATTTTTTGTATTATTTTGATTGTTTCTGAGTAGCAACTAGTTGCATGGTGCTGAGGAGATATACATAAGAATTAGTATTGCACAGCCCTGTTTTAAAAATATTTTATAGGTTATGGAATGTCATTCCTTATATTTCATCATCTCAGGAAGAGAAGAGAATTTGTTATCTCATTGTTAAAACTGTGCTTTTAATATCATTTGCATATCCCATGTTTTTTCAGTATTCTGACATTTATTTACTTATTGGATATTTTAAATTATGCCCTTTGCTTCAAAACCTCAGAACACAAGATGGATAAAACTTTTCATTAAATATTTAAATAAGGAGAAAAGAAACAATCAAGCAGCAACATAATAACAAAACAAAATGCCTCCAAGCATAAAACCAAAGACCTCATTGATTGAAAAGGATTCCTTATTTAGAAGACAATAGTAATATGTGATTTCCTTGGGAATATATATTATTAATGTTTAAATAGAATACAATAAAATCTGAAATTTGTATAGGGGTCTCAATCTTTAATAATTAAAGAAGCTGATCAGGTTGCGCCTCTTTGGATTACTCCTAACCCAACTTATTAAAAAATTTAGAGACTTTATTAAGGAAATATAATTTATGGTCAGACAATTAATGCAGTTCATTTTGATGTGATGAAAGCTTGTGAAAGCAATAAACGTCTTGAGATATTTTAATACACATACATGGAATCACTTGTACTCATTGTTTATTGATACAATTACTAAAGGAAAAAGGGATTATGATAAATAGGGATAAGAGTAAAAGCTGTACAACATCATAAAAGCTTTATTTTGTTCAAATATCATTCAGAGTATTATGGAAAAAGGTTATGTTAAAAGAAATCACAGTTTTCCCAGAAATTTTTTTCATGGCTTTTTAGAACACAGCCTAACATATAGAATATGTTTGATAAATGTTAACTCTTTTCTTTTGTGGGTACTGGGGTTTGACCTCAGGACCTCACATGCCAGCAGGCACCCATGCCACTGAGCAATATCACTGGCCCTTTTATCATATGTGGGTTCCAGGAGTCGAACTCAGCACCTCGCGCTTGCCAGGCAGGAGCTTATGTCACTAAGCTGTCTCACCGGTCCATTAACTTTTATATATTGATAAAGTGAGGTAATTTTCCTGAAAGTTGTTTTTATTTTGATAATCTGGTCACATTTATTTCCATTATTTCACTTGATTTCTTTATATCTAAGGTATTTGCATTAAAATAGGAACTATGTTTAGTATTTGAATTCGTGCTTTCTTTTAAAATTTTATATATGACTAATTATCATCCATTATCTGATTAAAAGAAAGATATTTGTTGTCATATTAAGTAACTTTGTTTTTATTTTTACTGAGGAACACATTGTAAGTGACAAAATATACAGGGTGTTTCTGAACATATACTCATTACTTTTTTTATTTTCGTGTAGGTACCTGTAGTCAAACTCAGAATTTCGTGCTTGCCAGCATGAGCTTGTGCTGCTGAGCAATATCACTGGCCCTTATTTTTTTCCTTTATGTGGGTATCAGGAGTCAAACTCAGGACCTTGTGCTTGCCAGGCAGGTGCTTATGCCACTGAGCCATATCTCTGGCCAATCAGTACCTTTTTTAAAGCTCATAAATGCACAGTCATGCCTCTTGTGATAGAAGATCTCAGGTTTTGAATATAAAGGTCCCCTTAAAGTCAATAAAACTTACAAATTTTTCCGGTGAAATGGCTCAGCAGAGTAAGCACCTGCCTGGCAAGCACAAGGGCCCCAGTTGGACTCCTGGAACCCACATATGAAAAAAGGGCTGGTGATATCGCTCAGCAGCACGGGAGCCCACTGGCACATGAGGTCTTGATGTCGACCCCCAGTACACACACATTCACACAAAAAAATTACAAATAAATGCCACTTCATTAAGGACTGTTTTGGGATCATGTATTATGGATAATGTTATGATTTTCTCTGTAGTTTTCTTATGATCAGTTCAAAAATATTGTGATATATATATATATATATATATTATAAGTTTTACTCTTTGACTTTACAATAAAGAATCTTGGACATAAAGAATCTTGGAAATTGTAGTTGAAAACTATAGTAATTTTTTTATATTTACAAAGAGCCATATATCATAAAATTTGTACAACCTTAATTAAAACAAATTTCATTTTCATATAGCTCATACACATATTTTCTTTCCTTTAAAATATTTTATAGTAAACATGTCTGATTCATCTCTATAACATTTTCAACTTTTATAAAACATCACCAAAGAAATCATGGAAAAATCATTCTTTAATTTCACTTTATATTCTACACCACAACATAATTCTTTAATTTTCCACTAAAACTGTATTGTACTTCAAAATATGTTTTTCAGTACAAGTCATGGTGTTTTGTGAATTTATTTAAAAATGAGGGAAATAATTTCCACTCACAGTATAAGTATTTATAATTTTTATTAGCTATATAAATTTTATATATTCTCTTACTATTATGTGGAAAAAAGAAAAAATCAAATATAATAATCTAATATTTTCTTCTTATGTAAGAATCAACAACCTACAATTTTAGTTCTTTTTTGAAAAGTTATAGTAGTTATATTCCTTACAAATTTATTTTAACATTTGTTATTTTTCAGAATATTTAAGCACTATTTTTATTCTCTAATTATCTAGAAATATATTTCTTAGATATCTTCTTGAAGAATCTCACCTAAATATTAATATCATCATCAGAATATATGGAATGATGGGTCTGTGGTGAATTTCTCTGAAGTCCATTGCTCACTCTGTATATTCTTATGCCTTCATGCTGCCTCTGACTGTCCTTATACATGCATAGTCCTCTTCTTTACTGGATTTCCCCTCAAATAGGGACAAGGGCCCAACTTTATTAATTTATTAATAGCCTACTTACTTTGATGATAAAGTGTTCTGTGCCTTTTGGCATAGCTCAAATTCTATCTCCAAGAATCCTTTTTTATTCACCAACAATGTGAGTAGGAAAGAAAACATGATAAAAATGCATGATTTTGGAATCATAGATATAAAAGATTGTGTTCCTGGATGAAGGCAACAGAATGAAGAGAGGCTGCATTAGTCTCATGGAACAAGGCACACAAACATAATGATAAGATGAAAACAAATCAAATAAAGGGACAGTGAAATGCTATAGCATTTACATATTTTTTAATCTTAATTCACAGATTACTACTTTTTCATGTTCCAGTGAAATTGATGCCATTAGCAATTTAAGCATCCTTTGTAATCTACATGACTTTTATTGACTGTGGATATTATTCATTTAAAGGGCTTTTTCCCCTGTGACATGGAAATATGCAGAAATACACTACAGCGTGTTATTAATCGATGGCCCAAGCACAGAGGAAGCACTGGCTACTGCACAAATTTCTGCAAAGTGAAGACTTTGCTCACTTGTCCAAGGACGTTCAGGGCCCTGAAAATGGCTGCAGCATTGTGTGTGTTGATCAGAAAAGATGGCAATTCAATATCTTTATAAACCTTGAAAGAACTAAGGATGTTGAGAGCTACAAAGAAATGTTGTTAATGGTGTTACTTAAAGCTCCTAAATCAAAGATGAGCTGAAAGAAGATGCAACAGTGTACCCAGAAGATGAGTGGATTTCCCACTCATTTCCATTAGTGGATTATGAAGCTTTCTTGAAAATTGTGGTTCAATTACATCACTAGTGTTAGCAAACATTGACTCAGCTTTCTTAATAACTACACAAACCCCAGAGCAAAGATGAATGATAAAATCATTAGAACTTGATTTTAGCATTAGCTATATAGTATTTATTTTGGCTACAAATGTATGATGCTTACTAAATGAATTCCTACATTGTGTAATGTGTAAACTAAGGATGGAAGAAAGGAGATTGGATGCCATTACTGCAAAGAATCAGAATTTTGCAAGAGGGATTGTGGAGGTCACAAATAATGAAAAAATTGTAGGCATAAAAGAATCAGGAAATCACAAAAGGCAAATTACATGTATTTTAAGTAAGACACATTTAGTATATCTCGGAAACAAAAACTTATTGTACTGCTGCTACTTATTTTACAATTTTCTCAGAAATGTTTTGGTTTCTATTTGGTGGTAAATCAATTCAAGTTGTTCATATTTTGGATTAGTCTTCTACATCTTCCATTTTCTCTGCTATTCCCACACAGAGAAATCCTCTTCCTGAAGACCATGAGTTCCTAATTGTTTTTGTTTCTCCCATAAATCTATTTTCTTTGCCTCATCAAGGTTACCTTATTCTATATTCTACACATAATATCTCTGGGGTTCCTTGGAGAAAAGACTTCCTTTGCTTACTATAAATCTTTGGAAAGTAAACAGGTATGAGAGAGAGTGGCAGTTTCTTGGCATGGTGGAAAATCCACTCTACCTCCATTGCTTTAAGCAATGGCAGAGAGTGACAGTTTTGTATCATTCAAGGAAAGCACTTAAGTCTGGACATATCAATACATCACTTTGAGTCATAGGACATATCAATACTGGTGTACTTGAATATACAGAACCTATAAAAATAATTTGCAAAAAATAACCCAGTGACAAGTCCAGTGATATTCATCATAATGAGCTCAATTAGAAAAAAATGTTAGTTATAAAAAAAGAAAAAATAAGAAGTAGTGGAGATAAAGCACTAGCTATTACATATACATGTGTTTATGCACATGTGAGTGTGCATGGGAGACAAAGGCCCTGAACATGTACTCTCTCAGCAAATGTCAAGTAAATAATACAGTACAAGTATCTATAGTCATGATTTTATACATTAGATTCCTGAAACATGCTCATTCTATAACTGAGAGTTTATAAGCTTTGATGAATATCTCATTTTCTTATCTCCTAGTAATCAGCATTAAATGTGCTTGAGTTCAATTATTTTAGATTCCACATATACATGAGACTTGCAATATTTATCTTTCATTTACTGGCTTATTTAACTTTCATTATGTCTCTTAGTTTCCTTCATGTTATAATTTGTTGCAGCAGGCAAGATTTACTTTTCTTGGATCTGAGTAACATTCCATCATACTATGTTATCCATTCATCCACCAACCAAACCAACACACAGATAGTTTCCAAATCTTCTTTTATAAATAATGTTGTAGAAAATGTGAGGGTACATATATCTCTTCAAAACTCTGATTTCATCTTCTTTAGTTATATATCCAGAAGTAATACTGCTAGAATGGATGTCAACTATAGACTTTTTAAGGAAATGATACACTCTTTCTTATAAAAAATGGTACAAATTTATATTCTTTTTTTTTGTGTGTGTGTGTGTGGGTACCAGGGGGTCAACCTCAGGACCTCTAGCGCCAGCAGGCACCCGTGCCGCTGAGCAATATCACCAGCCCCTTTTTCTTATGTGGGTTCCGGGAGTCGAAACTCGGGCCCTCGCGCTTGCCGGGCAGGCGCTTAAGCCGCTGAGCCATCTCACCGGCCCCAAATTTGCATTCTTATCAACAGTGTAAAGTCTTCCATTTGCTCCAGAATCACCAACACTTGCTGTCTCTTCTCTTTTATACAAGACTCACCATACAGGTGAGAGAAAATAGCTCATTGTGGTTTTGATTGGGATTTTTCTCATAATTAGTGATGTTGAGCATTTTTTTCTTATGCCTTTTGGCCTTTTGAATGTTTAAAGGAAAGTTATTTTGATTACTAGGTTTATACAAAACATCCCCATTAATTCCCATAATTTCTAATCAGGAAAGTACTCTTTCTGAATTCAGAGTAATTTTAAAAATATTTATCTATAATTTATCTACGTGCAGATTTTTCTTTATTACATTCAGTTAGAGAGGATACAATTAAAATTAGCATCCCATTATGAATCAGTCTTTCATATTTAAATTTGTATATATATTTTAATTTAAAAATAAATCTAAAATTAATCTGTCTTTATGGCAGACTAGCATTCCAATGTATTTAAATACCGTGCTTTCTTCATCCATTTGTCCATTGATAAGAATATGGTATCTTTCTAAGATTTAGCTACTATGAATTGTGCTGCTATAAACATGGGTATATATATATCATTATGGTATGATGTCTTTAAATAATTTGGGAAGATATCTAGAATGGGAATAATAGCTAGGTAAAATGGAATTTCTACTTTTAGTTTTTTAAGGAATCTCCATACCGATTTCATAGTGGTTGTATAAGTTTATGCTCCCAATAATAATGGAGAATTGTTCCATTCTCCCCACAGCCATACCAGCATTTGTTATTGGTTGATTTCTTGATGATAGCTATTCTTTCTGGAGCTAGATTGAATCTCAGTGTTTAAATTTGTATTTCTTGAATGACCAGGGATATTGAACAATTTTTCATTATTTATTGACCATTTGTACTTTTGCATCTGGGAAGTGTCTACTCATTTCAGATGCCGATTTCTTAAATGTGTCTTTCAACCTGGGGATCTAATTGTTTTGAGTTATTTATATATTCTAGATATAACTCCTTTTTCTGAGGAGTAGCTGGCAAAAAAAATTGTTCCCATTCTGTAGGCTACCCCTTCACTGTTAGTGGTTCCCTTTGTTGTGCAGAAGCTTTTTAATTTTATGTGATCCCATTTGTTGATTCTTGCAATTATTTCTTGTACAACTGAGGTTTTCTTTAGAAAAGAGCTTTACCTATTTTATCTTGCAGAAAATAAGGTTTTCCATACTAATGTTTCAATACTTAAACTATTTTGGTTTTAGTTTAGTGTGTGGTGAGAGATATGGGTACTATGTTCAACCTTTGGCATATGAATTGCCAGTTTGCCATGCACCATTTGTTAAAGAGGCTATCTTTCCTCCAGTGAAGTGATTTGGCCACTTTATCAAAGATAACATAGCTGAGTGTGTCTGGGGTTTTTACTGTATCTTCTATTCTGTTCAACTGATCCATGCATCTGTTTTTGTTTTTTAATTTTTAAATTTTTTCCTCAGTACTATGCTGTTTTTAACACTGTAGCTTTGTAGTGAAACTTGAAGTCCAGGATTGTGATGGCCCCTGCTTGACCTTGTTGCCAAGAAGTGCTGTTGCTATTCTAGGCCTCTTCTGTTTGCCATTATCTTATTGAAGTTTTTTGTGCCTGTGTTACTGAAAAAGAATGGCCTGTAGTTTTCATATTTCATTTGAATTTTTTCTGGTTTTGGAATCATAGTAATGCTTGCTTCCATGAGTGACTTTGGGAGTACCACTTCCTTTTTTTTCTATTAAATAGTTTCAGGAGTACCGGCATTAGATTTTCTGTAAAGTTTTGTAGAATTTTGAAGTAAATCCATTGATGGCTGGGCTTTTATTAGTTGTTAGATTCTCTATTACTTTTCCAATTTCACTGACTGATATTAGCTTATTTGGGAATTTTTAATCTGGTTTCAGATTTGGTAGTTCATATATATCTAGAAGTTTATTTATTTCCTCTGAATTTTCCATTTTATTAGAGAACAGGTTTTCAAAGTAGTTAGTGATAATCTTCTGGATTTCAGGAGAACCCATGATGATTTCATATTTTCACTTCTAATTTCATGGATTTCTGTCTTTTCTTTTCTTTTCTTATTTTAGGTTAGGTTTTTCTACTTTGTTTAACCTTTCCAATAACCAACTCTTCAATTCATTGATTATTTGTATTGTTTTTTAGTCTCAATTTTATTAATTTCTGCTTTGATCTTTATAATTTTGTTCCTTGTATTAGATTTGTGTCTGAATTGTCCTTGTTTACCCAAGATATTTAGGTGCATCATTGAGTTACTTATTTGAGCTCATTCGGTTTTCCTGATGCAGTAATTCACTGCTATGAACTTCCCTCTTACCATTGCTTTCAATGTGTCATAGGCTCTGGTATGTCATACTGGCATTTTCATTTGATTGTAGAAACTGTCTAATTTATTATTTAATTTTGTCCATGACCATTGATTATTAAAGAAGGTATTGTTTAATTTCTATGTGTTTGTATAGCTTATGTGGTTTCTTTTGACATTGACTTGTATTTCATTTCACTATGTTTGGATAATATGCATGGGATAATTTTGTTTCTTTTGCATCTACTTAAGCATGCATTATTGGTTAGTATATGGTCTATTTTAGAGAAAGTTACATGGGCTGCTAAAAAGAATATATATTCTGTTGTCAGATGGAACATTCTGTAGATATCTATTAATACCATTTGTTCAAAGATTTGGTTCAAATCTAATATTTCTTTGTTGATTTCTTACCTAATTGATCTGTCTCTTATTGAGAGTGGAATTGCTATTGTATCGGTGTGTGTATAATTTCTCATGTCCAATTAGTGTTTCTTGTACGAAATTCGGTGTGTCAATAATTGGTGTGTATATATTTATAACTGTTAACACTTCCTGATGAAACATTACCTTCACTAACATGTAGCACCCTTCTTTGAATCTTCTGATCAGTCTTAATTCGAAATCCATTTTGTCTGAATTTAGAATGGCAACTCCTGCCATTTTCTGAGTTCCCATTGCATAGAATATTATTTTTTATCCATCGATTTTTAAAATTTCAGTATATTTTTGAATTAAATATGTTTCTTGCATGCTGAATATTATTGGACATTCTTTCTTGATGCATTCTGTAAATCTTTGTCTTTTAATTGGGGAACTGATGCCATTTACTTTGAGAGTCATTACTGAGAAATAGTGACTTATTTGTCACTACATTATTTTCCTGTTGCTGATTTCCTTCTTTATCCCCTTTTGCTTAACTCCTCATCCTGCCAGGTATATTAATTCATTTGACTTAATGATGTTGTTGACATCATTGTCTCTTTGTATTATATTCCAATAATTTTTTTAATGGGTGTTTGGTGATCATGAATTTCTTGAGGTGCTCCTTGTCATGGAAATATCTTATTTCTCCATTACTTTTAAATGAAGATTATGCAGAACACATAAGTCAAGGTTGGAAGTTGTTGTGTTTTAGGAATCAAAACATTTCACTCCAAGCCTTTCTGGGTCCCTTAAGGTTTGTTTAAAGAAGTCTGCCATGACAATAATTGGCTTACCTCTGTATGTGATTTGCTGCCTTTCTCTAACAGCATTTAATATTTTGTACCTGTCTGTTTTGGACTGCCAGAATTTTAGTATAACGTGGCATAGAGAAGTTCTGTTTTGGTAATAGCTATTTGGTGTTGCATATACCTCACTTATCTTTATGTTTATTTCTCTACCAATATACAAATGTTTTCTGCCATTATTTCTGTGAACAAGTTTTTTTTATACCATTTGTGTGGTTGTCTGATTTTTCATTGATTCCAATTATACGTTGAATAGTTTTCTTTGTATCATCTAGCAGTTGTTGGATCAATTTTTTTCATTTTCTCTCTGTTTTAAGGTGTCTTTGAGTAGTTGATCTTTGAAGAAATCATTTTCATCTAGTTCTGAAATTCTGTCCTCACAATAGTTTGTTCTGTTGCCTTTATTTTCAATATGATAGATTAATTTATTTAATTTCTGATTGAAAACTTTTTGTGCAGTCTAATTATTTGGTAAACTGGTCATTCATGTTTTCTATCACTTTGGTTAGCTCATTAGCCTTTTTTGGTGTCTTCTAAGACCTCCTGCATCTTCTTGGGTAGTATTACTTCCACTATAGGTTTAGTTATATCTTTTCTAATCACACTGAGTGTCTCTTTGAACTATTTTCTAAACTCAGAAAAAGTGGTGGAGAGATAAGCAGCAACACATCAGCTTCTCCTATATTTGGAATATTGATGATGGAAAATAAAAACTTGTAAAAATAAAGAATGCACGTGTATCCCTGAAACTCAGGAAGGATCTGATGGAAAAAATCAGAGCTTACAGAGAAATTGAAGACCACAGCACAGAAAAAGGAAGGGGCAATCTCTACTTTCTCTCCAGATCCTTGCTCATGGATTGTGAGAAAGAAAGTTCAAATCTACAGAGACACAGTGAAATTGGGTGACTCCAGAGGTCTTCAAAGAGAAATGTAGTGTGGAATGGAGCAATGGATGCTGTGCTGAACCACAGCTTGTGAATGACTCCAATCCAAGAGACTGGCATATCCCCTGAAAAGAATGCTTCCATGGATACCATTTTTTGGAGGATCCAAGTGAACCTGGGGCTCAGAGCAACCATGGGTTGGCTTCATCTCAGGGCTAACAATGTTATACTCACCCACTAATTGGGCGATAGTGACAGGAGATGTCAATGTTCAGGGAGCTATGATCAGGCTGGCAAGAGACACAGAGTCTTATAAGATGAATCACTCAGTCTCCATACATATGACCAGAGGTCAGTTTCAGCCTGAATTTCTGAGGATTTGAAATTCCCAGAACCAGCACCCTGCCAAAATCCTACTGTCAGTTTGCTGGTGATTAACTGACATAGATCTAAGCTCTGACTCCTTTCTTTGTCTACCAGTGAGACAAGAGTCATGGTTTGAGTTGAAGATTGTCACAAAATTATGGATTCCAAAAGATAACCACAGACTTGAAATAGCAGAACATTTGTTTGGCTTTTTTTTTTTTTTTCTTTACTAAATTTTTATTTTCCAGTGTCTCAATTCTTTTTTTTTTTTTTTTTTTTTTTTTTTTTTTAAGGTAATAGGATTTATTTATTTTTTTTTTTAAAGAGAAGAAAAAAAACAAAACAAATCAAAAGAAGAACAAATTTTCAAACCAACATAATAGGAGGGTAACAATGGTTAATACATTACGTATTACTATCTTTAAGTTAGTTATTCAGGACACCAGATATTAGCATTCAATTGTCCAAACATTATTGGCACAAACCTTACTCTTCAATGAACTAAGTAAAAATAGTAGTGTATCTATCTTAACCATCTTATATATATATATATACAATTGTTTTTTTCCCTTTCCCTTCTTTCTTTTCCCTATTCCAGTCTCTCTTTCCTTTTGACCAGTTTCTTTTTGATTCACCATATCTATTGTACATTTTGGATCTTATTTACTCTTTCAGTTTCTCATACTAGAGAGATAATACGATGCTTACACATGTGCTTCTGGTTTATTTCACTTATGAGTATTTTCTCGAGTTGCATCCATTTACCTATAAAAGTCTCCAGTTTATCCTTCTTTATGGCTGAATAGTACTCCATTGTATAAAAATACCACATCTTTCTTATCCATTCCTCAGTTGATGGGCATTTGGGTTGTTTCCAAGATCTGGCTATTACAAATTGTGCTGCTATAAACATGGGTGCACATATATCGCTGTGGTACGATGTTTTTAATTCTTCTGGGAAGATGTCCAGAAGGGGAATAGCTGGGTCAAATGGGACCTCCAACCCTAGTTTTCTGAGGAATCTCCACACTGACTTCCACAGTGGCTGTACCAGTCGACACTCCCACCAACAGTGAAGAAGGGTTCCTTTTTCCCCACAGCCCCTCCAGCATTTGTTATTAGTTGATTTCTTAATAGTAGCCATTCTTTCTGGGGTGAGATGGTATCTCAGTGTTGTTTTAATTTGCATCTCTCGAATGACTAGTGATGTTGCACATTTTTTTGTATATTTGTTTGCCATTAGTATTTCTTCATCTGAGAAATGTGTATTCATCTCAGATGCCCATTTTTGGAGTGGGTCTTTAAATTTGGGAGGTCTGATTTTTTTGAGTTCTTTATATGTTCTCGATAGTAATCCTTTGTCTGAGGAACAGCTGGCAAACATTTTTTCCCACATTGTGGGTTGTCTCTTCACTCTGTTGGTGGTTTCTCTTGCTGTGCAAAAGCTTTTTAATAAGATGAGATCCCAGTTATTGATTCTTTGGGATAGTTCCCGTGCGGTTGAGTTTTTATTCATAAAGTCTTTGCCTACACCAATGTCTCCAAGGGTTTTACCTATCCTACCTTCCAGCAGATTTAATGTTTCTGTTTTAATATTTAGATCTCTGATCCATTTTGAATTTAGTTTAGTGCATGGTGAAAGATATGGATCTAGTTTTAATCTTCGGCATGTGTAGAGCCAGTTTTTCCAGCACCATTTATTAAAGAGGCTATCTTTCTTCCAGCGAATGTGTTTGGCACCTTTGTCAAAGATAAGGTGGCTTAGTATGTCTGGGGTTGTTTCAGCATCTTCTAATCTGTTCCATTGATCTTCAGGTCTGTTTTTTTGTTTGGCTTTTTTAAAATTTTTATTCATTGGGCCATTTTTGTTTGTTAGTTTTAGTTTCTGTGAGCATAAACTTTTTAGTTCATTTTGTTTCATTTTGTTCTTGTTTTTGCTTTTGCTTCTTTCTTTCTCTTTTGTCTTATTCACCAGTTTCCTGAGGCATGTTTAATCATCCTTTATCCTCCAGCCTTACTTCTAATCCCCTTTTTTTCTTTTATTTCTCTAATTTTTCCTCTTCTTTTTACATTTACCCACTTAATTATTTCTCTCTTGTCTTATATATTTTTCACATTGTTGAGACAAATACTTGATGCACACAGTTAAAGGAACAAAGATTTTTTGTAGCTTACAGATTGTAGATGTTTAATTCATAGTTGACTAACTCTAAGGCTGGGTGACATGGTAAAGGGGCATCATAGAGGCCCCCCACCACCTCAGCAGCATTTGTCACTATTTGATTTCTTGATGATTGCTATGCTTTTTGAATAAGGTGAAATGCTTTGGTTGTTTTAGTTTATATTTCTCTATTTACTTTGCATCCCTGTCTAGGGATGTTGAGCAGTTTTTCATGTATTCATTAGCCATTGTACTATTTAATAAAGATAAAAATATTAGATATTCCAATCATCATATGTAATATAACTTTAGAGACAACATGGGATATCTTATTCTCCATAAGATTTAATTTTATGAAAATCAAAAGCTTCTATGTTCCTGCTACATTTGATAAATGAAAAACTTCTGTATTTAGCTTGAATAAGGCATACCCATAATCATTTTAATGGAAAACACATCTTCAAAAAATTTCCCCTCTTTTCTTCCTTACAGTAAGAACATAGTGCCTGTTAAATCTCTCTTTCATTCAGATGATTTTATTGGTGGGAAAACAACACTAAGCAAAGGATGTAGCATAGGGTTTCAATTTATAGATTCTTGTCATAGTCCAGTTGAGTTTCTTTTAGCCTACTTTTTTTTTTTTGGTGGGTACCAGGGGTCGACGTCAGGATCACACGTGCAAGCAGGTGCCCCTGCCACTGAGCGATATCATGGGCCACATTTTTCATATGTGGGTTCCGTGAGTCGAACTCTGGCCCTTGCACTTGCTGGGCAGGCACTTATGCCGCTGAGCCATCTCACTGGTCCTAGCCTACTTTTAAAATACATGTAAACTTTGTTTTTTTTTTTTTTTAGGTACTGGGGATCGAACTGACAAACTCATGCTTGCCAGGCAGGCACTATGCTGCTGAACTATGTCCCTGGCTCTTTTCTGAATAGTTTTAAGAATAATATTTTTAATTTCACTATTGTCATTTTTGTGTGGGTACCAGGGGTCAAACTTAGGACCTCATATGACAGCAGATGCCCATGCCACTTAACGATATCACCTGCCTTTTTTTCACATGTGTCCTTTCAATCTCAGGACCTCGAGCTTACCAGGCAGGTGCTTAAGCCGCGGAGCTATCTCAATGGCCCTTAATTTCATTATTGAGAGTGGATTTTTATCAGTTTTGAGTATTTTTAAAAAATTAATTTTATTGTTGCATTTTAGATATGCATAATAATAACATTCATTACAGGAAATTTGTATCTGTATGTGATATATATTCTTATTGTTTTCTCTCTGCTATCCTTTCCCTTCAACCCTTCGTCCCCTCTTTACAAAAGCTTTGTTTCTTTTTCTTAATCATGTTTCAGCAACAACTTTAACAGATTTTATTATCTTTGGAATCTTCCTTCTTTTAACCATTGTGAACTCTACAATGAAATACTGACAACTGAGTATGCAGTTTCAGAATTTAATCTATGACATGTTAACTATCAATTTATCATTACATATTTTAGTTTTTGTTGAAGTAAAATATATCAAATTTAAAATCTAACACTATTTTTAAAAAGTGAGTAGGATTATATAATTAATTTTATTTAATTGAAAGCCCCAATGTATAGTAAGAACCAAACAAAAATTATTTTATTTCTCTAGTCCATCAGAGCTTTTGTTTGTAAAACCTACAGTACACCATTTATAATGATATACTAATTCACCAAATTGTCTATGTCCCATTTTCAATGTAAGTTCTTTTATCTGAAAATAAAATGACTCCTAGAGTTTCACACTGTTTATTAAACCTTACAACACATGTCCAAAATATTAGAGTTCAGTTGAATAATATTGCTGTTTAATTGGGGTGATCTTACATCCATGAATTTAAAGATTCAAAATAATGTCAAAGTACCAATTTGAAATGCTTTCTTTTGATTCAGGCATGTGGCTTATATTATTCTGTCCCTTGGTCACCCTAGATTGGCTTCGGGTTGAGTTGAGGTCTTAGGGAGGTATTTTTTGGTGTTTTCTTCTGTCCCTATTTTTTGTCTTCAGTTGTTTGATTTGTTCTGCACTGAGATTTGTGGATGCTTATAGTCTAAAGATTTTGTTGCTACTATCTCTTTAGGTGCTTTTCAGTGATGTACTTCGGGTGTGGCTTACTATAATCCATTGCCACAGCCCCGAGATTGGGACACCCTGATTATTTTAGGAAAAAGGAATGTAGTGTTGTTAATCTAGCAACCAAGTTCTGTGTTAATATAGTTTAGCATTGTTAATGTTACAAACTCACTATGAATGCTGACTTACAGAGAAATAGTTATTATTATGTTACCCTCTCCATATCAAGTGAAACATCTACAGTATTACTGTCCTAGAAAAATTAGATATTAACATATCATAAGAACTGGAATGTCACACCATTATTCCTAAAAAAAATTGTTAATTATGATGTAAACATTAAGGCAGTCCAGGTAGTAACTTACAGCTAACATGTACTAAATGTAACAGCTATATCTCAGTTAATGGTAGAAAAGAATTCAACAGTAAATTTACAGAGTTAACTATCAAAAGATTAGCAAAGTTTTATGGTTACACTATTAAAGATTTAGGATTTGGTAATGGAATAATGCAAAAGGAAAATATTGAAACATTAAATCTTATAATATGACAAGGACAAGTGTAAGTAGTACAAAGGAACTTATTATGATGTAGAAGGACATCTCTAAAATTGGGTACATGTTGGACAAAAAAGCAAGAAATAGAAGTTGAAAGAAAAAGAGGGAATAATAAATTATGGAAAAAGTAAAAATAAGAGATGTTATGGCTTGTGTTTAGATGCCCCCCAAAGCCTCATGTGATCATAGGCAAAGTTTTACAGTGGTGGCTGCATCTAGAGTGTGAGATATTGGGATAAGTTTTTGTGATTAATAATTCAGTTCACTGATTGGTTTGATATAGTTGTGAGTGTGGATAAAAGGGAAGTTCACTCTGGATGTGAGTGCTCCACACCCTAAAGGTATGTGGCATGGATAGAATAGAAGGGACAGAAAGAGAGCTGCTGTTGCTGTTGCTGTTTTGCTGACTTCTGCCAACCATGAACCTTTTTACCACTCTGATGCTTCTCTGCCAATCTCACCATGCTTGGGAGGTAGTCAACTATGTAATAAAGCATCTACAATCTGTGAGCTCCAGTAAACACTTCTTCCTTAAACAAAACAAAATTAATTATAAACAATGTTTATGCTCAAAAAACTAAAATGAACACTAAAACAACCAAATGAACAAAACTTTTAAAATACAAAAGAATAATGTTTCTGTGATGTGAAGCCTGTTATCTTTCGGGGTCTAGAGTTTTGTGTCAGTACTCCTACATTATTGGTAAAAATGTAAACTAGTACAGCCACTATGAAAATCAGTATGGAGATTTTTCAAAACAACAAAAATTGAAATTTCATTTTGAGGCTATTCCACTTCTAAATATAAAATTATCATGCATACCCATGCTTATAGTAGTAAAATTCATAATAGCTAAATCTTAGAAGCAGCCTAAATGTCCATCAACAGATGAATAGATAAAGAGAATGTGGTATTTATACTCAGTGGAGTACTACTCTGTTATAAGAGATAAAATTGAGTCATTTGTGGGAAAATAGTTGTAGTATGAGACATAATGTTAACTGAAATAAATTAGAGAGATGAGTTTTAAAAATAGTTTTCTTTTATATAGGAAACCTAAAATATAAAACAATCAAAATAAAAGATAATAGAAAATCAGGAAATGTATCTTTTTTATATAGAAGATGACAAAAAGATAAAGCAAGTCACAAGGAGAAGTGGGGAAAGAGATGTAAAGAAGAATTAGGAATATTATGCATATGTACCAATTCCCCATGAGTAATGTAATTATTATGTACTGCAAACATGTAATAATAAAATAGGAAAGTTGAAAAAAATTATATTTGGGCAATTGTAAAGCTTCTATTGATAGAAAAAAATTCTGCTTTTGGTATCCCAAGCATTTGAGCCACACAGGAAAATAAATTTTATTTCTATTAATATCCAGGCATTGTGAAAATATTTATAATTTCTTTCCTGGAAGAATCCACATCATCAAAAAATAAATTTAATAAATCAAACTCTAAAACTCATTGGCTACATTTCCTTAATCTCTGTGATAAAATATTTTAGAGTACTATCACTAGCTTTGTTAAAAATTATATTAATCCTTATTAACAAATATGGAATATCTTCTTTTGAATCTATGTTTTGTAGACCTAAATATTTATAAAAGAACATCATCTTATGCTTGTTTTAGCTGAAGCTTTTAATTTCCATGTTCATTGTTTCAAATTGCATCTCTCTTCTACAGAATAGTGGGAAATAAAACTTAAATATTTCAGAGATTCTACAAGTCTGCCAAGCATATTGAACAGGATGGCTTGTTTAAGTCAAAGTCCCAGAGGAAAAATGTTCCTCACCTCCCTGGGAAAGATCCTTTCTGCTAATGCTGGTCACCAGTATGGTGGAAATGTATGAATATTAATAAATAGCAAATATTGGGTTTAAACTTTCCTAATGAGGGAGGTAGCTAAAGGATATTGAACTTTGCTGCCCACAACAGATCTGATTTCTCAATGGTTTAATAGACAATGGCCAAAGAAATTTGTATATTAAATTCATTTCTGGGGAAATTTAGAAAAGATAAAGAAATTACTAAGATCTTTGAAAAATTCAGTAAGTCTAAAATCCCCTGCTCTTCTGGTTTCTTTGAGAAAGTAAAATTTTAATAAATAAAGGAACCTCCCTCCATGTTGCAAAACTACTTATTATAACGAAATAGAAAGCTTATCTTTTTTTCAGATTATGCCAAATAAGTGACACAGATAATGATCCAATGAATTTAGGCTAAACTATTTGTGTCTAGTGACACTGTGAATTTCTCTTGATTGGGGGTGAAATTTTTCTTTCTACTGAAGGCTGTGTAATTAATTATATCTGCCTAAGTGTATAAAAACATGAGATTTCTGTGTTTGCTAATCTTTAATATATTTCCTTTCATAGAAATCAATTTTAGGCTTATTTTTTATTTGGTAATAAAACTTTTAATTTTACATTTGTGTCAAGGTTTTCTGGATCGTGAAAAGATCTTGCTTTATATTTTATCTTCCCAAAATATGATAATTATAACCTTACCAAATTATCCTGGAAGAGCAAAAATACAGACCCATCTCACTTGTAGGTATGTTCACAAAAGTCTTAAGAGTTTAGGAATGAGTGATAAAGTGTTTACATGTATATCTATTATTGCATTATATACAATACCTATGACTGCAACAAAATAAATCTTCAAATTTTCATAGAATTTTACATCAATTTTCTCTAATATACAGCACAGTAGGGGCATTATATAACATTGTATCTTATATATGAGAAGTTGGTGCATAATTTTGAATTGGTCATTTGATTTTTCCTTTGTGTTTATCCTCATCTTGTACTAGTCCTCATCACATTCCACTTGATATTCACATCACATTTTCAACTGTGTATTAAAGAGCCACCAGGTCTTTCAGCATTTTGTTATGCTGTCCTCCAATGGCAGAAAGTAAGGCCAAGATGCACTTACACTAGACTCTTATACAGATATTTTAATGGAAAAAAATTAATAATAAAGTAGATATTGAGATGCCTGGTGTTATACATATGATAGAAAAGGATATCCATGTAAACACTTTCATAGATGGACAAATGTAATCCTTACCTTAAGCCTCAATATCAAGTGTTTTTAGCATTTTTGGCCATAGCTCTCTGAAGGGAAATCTGAACCATACTTTAGCTCCTTTTTAGGATGTTGATGATAAATATTAATATTACCAAATTAAATAGACCATGTCTTTGGTGAGGTCCCTTTTACATGTCTTAGAAAATCTCTATTACAAATCTCCTATTTTCTCTCTATAATGACATTGACTCTGATATAATATATTGCATTTTTATTCCTTTTCCTTTATTGGTCATTTTCTCAAGAAAAACAAATAGTCCCATTTCAAGTTTCTGTCATTTCATATTTTTTCTTCAAATATCTATCATACTAACAAGACTCATAGTGTTCTATATAGCCAACCTTAACAATTTGGTACCCTCTGTTATGTCTCAGTATAGCTGAAACATAGTAGATCCTGTACATTTATAAAATAACACTATAAATTAAAGAAAAATGAAAGGAAGAAATAAAGAAGAAAGAGACGTAAAGGACAGAGATTAAGGCAGGAAACAGGCTGGTCTAAACTACAAATGAGGTGTGCTAAATTTTTTAAATATTTTTCTTATGTATTTCAAGTATGGAAACATAAGGACATATTCAGTGACAATCTGTAATTTAGGTTCAATTTAAAAATGTAATTAACATTTAAAATACAGCATTTCATCTTTATAGCTTTTGTTTAAATTCATCATTATTTATTTTATTAATATAGATAATACAAGTAATAATTTTTATGACAAAAAGTAATTTTTGCAGGTATTTAATTTTAAAATAATTACATTAAAGATAAAAGTTATGATAATTAAATCAAAATAAATGCAAAAATAAAACAAATATAGTACAAAATTAGGCACTAAATTTTAATGTATTCATTAGTTAATGTTTCATTCTATATTTTTCTTATGAACTCTACTTATAATGCAGTAATGATTATTGAACAGAATTTTTCACACTATTTTTAAATTTTATATATAACGCTTAAATGTCAATTCAAAAACTTCATTTATTTTCTCTAGCCAACTACTCCAAACCTCAAGGACTTTATTCTGTAAAAAAATACAGCAATGTGGCAAAGAGGTCAGAGAAAATGAGAGTGGTGAGAATGTTGAGGAAGTAAATTAGTACAGTCATTATGAAATCATTATGGAGGCTCCTCAAAAACTACATCTCCTGTATGATTCAGCTACACCACAGTTCAGTATATTCCCCAAAGCATTAAAATCAGAACACTGTACAGGCACTGGAATACCTAAGTTTATTACATCACAATTCACAATAAAATCCACAAGTGGTCAAAAAATATATGTGAATTGCAATTTTAACAAGTGAAAAACTATGTATGGAAGTCTTATAATCTGATACCTCTGAGTTTTAGTATTTTCATAAATGAAGGGCATCAGTTAAAATTCTATATTTTAGAAAACACAAAGATGATATTAAATCTTCAGGCCAGAAATGACCTTACTGATCTAGTCATAAAGTATATGTAGAGACTCTGTGGTTGACATATTCTGATAAATCCTATTGTATTACACTTTGAACATTCAAGTGCAGTAACCAAAATGTATGAAGGCTTTAAATTATGACACATAAAATATTGAAATATATGGAAATGATCCACTTACAAATGTAGTCACAAAGTTATCCATAGCTGGAACTCCCACTGTGTGTTCTACATTAGGAAGTTTTATCTTCAATAGTGAACAAGAGAAATGGGTCCTTGACTTTCATGAAAACTATGCTGTGACAATGGAGAGAAAAAATATATGAACAAATACATTTATGTCATTATGTTATTTAGTAAATAAGGCAAAATAAAATGACAGGAAACCCAAACTAAGGTATTATGGAATTTTGGAAATGTTCTGCTGAAAATTGAACTTTGATCTGAAAATTAATTGTTAAAACATTGTTTCAAAAAGATCTAGGGAAGAAAATATTCAGTCATAGCAAGCAATGAAAAAAGTTATGCAATGAAGAAAGTTCAATTAAGATGTAATAAACTATGAAAATGTAAGAATATATACTAGAATAATTTTTAGAGAAACACTTAAGTCTATAGGCAAAGACAAGGATTCCTGAAAAGCGCTGCAATAGCATAGGAAATAATATCAAGAATCAAAACCTGGGCTGATGAGACAGCTCAGCGGCATAAGCACCTGCCTGGCAACTGAGAGTTCCTGAGTTTGACTCCTGGTACCCACATACAAAAAAATGGCCAGGGATATTGCTCAGAGGCACGGGACCCTGCTGGCACACAAGGTCCTGAGTTTGACACCTGGAACTCACAAAAAAAAAGAATCAACTCCTTGGATTACATTAAATTTAAAATTTCTGCATACAGGTACTGGCTCCACACAAGGAATGTAACCATTATGTATTGCAAACATGTACAAATAAATATAAATAAATGAACACATTCAGTAATACACAGTCACGTTTTATTTTAAATAACCAGATATCTCAAAAAAAGTAAGCTTTCACGTAGCAAAAGAAACAATCAATACAGTGAAAAAAACTCTACAGGATGGGAAAAAATTTGGTCAGCAATAGTTATAGACCACTAATAACAAGTATATATAGGGCCGGTGAGATGGCTCAGTGGCTTAAGCGCCTGCCCGGCAAGCGCGAGGACCCGAGTTGGACTCCCGGAATCCACATACAAAAAAAAGGGGCCAGTGATATCGCTCAGCGGCACGGGCGCCTCCTGGCGTGCGAGGTCCTGAGGTCGACCCCCTGGTACCCCAAAAAAAAAAAACAAAAAACAAGTATATATAAAGAACTAAAAAATAGCTAAGTTCACCCAAAAATATCCAATCAGAAAATGTTCAAAATAAACTGAACAGACACTCCCGAAAGAAGAAAACCAAATGCTAATTAAGTATATCATCTTTTGTCATTAGTGAAAAGGAAATTAAAACAACTCTGAGATTCTGTTTACTTCAGTCAGAATGGCTTTCATGAAGAACATAAGCCAAGAAATGAAAATGTAGAAGAAAATGACTAATCTCTATTGCTTTTGGGAAAGTAAATTATGAAAATCAATACGGATGTTGCACAAAATATTAAAAATAAAAATTCCACTGAGTCCAGAACTACTTCTGTGTATATTCACCAAAGAAATGAAGACATAATACCATAGAGATACATGCACATACATGATTATAGCAACACAATTCACAACTGCTAACCTCTGGAAACAGCCTAGATGCCCACCAACAGACAGAGAGGAAAATGTTGTGCATATACACCATGAAATATTATTCAACCATAAAGAAGAATGAAATCATATCATTTGAAGAAAACTGGATAGAGCTTGACACCATTGTTCAGTGAAATAAGTCATTAATAGTAAATTAAATTTTGCATGGTTTCTCTTATTTAAGAAACACAAAATGTAAAAAAAAAGAGTGAATGAAAGGAGAAATGGTAGAGACATGGAGGCAGACTTGCAGAAGTGAAGGTGATCAGGCATAGGGTAGGAGGTTTGAGGACAAAGGTATAAAAAATAATCCAGATACATGTTTACACCAATTACCCAAAACAAACTATTATGTGTCACAAACATACAAAAACAAAAAAATTACATGAATACTGATTAGAAAAAGGAAGAAAATTTTATCACTCTTTTCAGGTTATGATTGTACTTAGAAAGTCTAAGAAAATGACTGCAATTATTAAAAGAAGAAAACAATTTAATGAAGCTATAAACTATATTTAAATAACCAGTTATATGGTAAAGTGGTTTCTCAAATCATGAATGCTTCTGCTCAGAACAATTCACTTCCCAAACAGAAGTTTTTGCAAAATTTTGCTTCCCTTCCCAAACTATATATATATATATATATATTTTTTTTTTTTTTTTTAAACTTATGCACAAATGTTTTGTGATGTATTTTACCACTAAATAAAAAGTGAAAAAAAATACAGTAATTTGATTGAATGTGCACAATAAAGTATCTAGGAGATAAGTATTTGCTTCCAGGTTTGAAAATCTATGATGTTTCAATATATATTTTTGAGTATTCTGAAATATATTACAAAAAGCAGGCAATGTATTTTATGCAAAAACATAAATAAAATAAATTTCCAAAATTACAGAAGAAAAAATAGGATTGTGTAACTGGATTAATAGATAAAGGAAATGACACAGAATAAATATAGAAATATGCAGATAAAGTATCAGGGAAAGAAAACAGAAATGTATAAACATTATTATGAATCTTGGTATTTTAGTATATATCTGTCAAATAAGTTTTACAGTATCAACTTTAGCCAAACGATAAAATGAACTAAACATGTGAAAACTGTAGTCTTGAGCTCTTACGAACTAATTCAAAATTATACTTTCTCAAGATTTAAAACTGGGTTCATTAACTTGAAATCCCAGACCACTGGCATTTTGCTATACATTATCTAGTGGTTTATATGATGCCTGCTTATGCATACATTAATAGAGAGTGTGTTTCAAAAACACTTGACATCTACATGGATCATTTACATTTAGACTTTTACATTGGATGATTATAAGGCCACTGTAACTTAATAACAGATTTAAAAGTTCAAAGTCATAAATTGGAGTAAATTCTATAATAAAGAGAGAAGGAAAAGAACCAAGAAACTTTACATAACTTTTTTGCTAATAAGCATATAGCCCTGAAAACAATATTGATTTGATAAAAGGAATATAGTTTCTTTAGATTAATTTACCATTTTATTATTATGTATGAGTATTTCAATATTTTTCAGTTGCATTGCATATTATTAAGGGCCAGTCAAGATTAAATTTTGAAGAAACCTGATATTTTCTTTATTTGAATGCTGAACTACTATTAAGAATTTTATATTAAAAAATGTTATATTGGTGTAATCCCCTTGAATGAAAAATTCAGTTATTTGCTAAGCTTTGTTTATATGTCATACTAGTTCAAGGAAGTAAAGAATGTAATATTCCTTAAAATACATGTAGAAAAATATTTTTAAAACAAGATAATTTAAATAAGTTTGAATTATTCATAAAGAGAATGACACAATGTAAGAAGTTATGATATTAATGACAAACCATTTATTTATTTTCAGTACCAGAAAATTCATTCAAAGTAATTTATATGCAAGGACAAATCAATAGAGGACTTGGGAAAAAGTTAAGATAGGATACATGAGGAACCTGTCACTCCACCTGCACAATAATTGTAATGGTGTTTTTGTCTGAGTTAAGTTTGAATTCCTAAGCCTATGTCAGACATTAAAATTTCAGAAGGATTTAGTGGTATATTCTAGTTAATTTCTGTCACTATCCCCACACCTTAGCTTATCAGCAGCTATTCATCACCACTCTATCCTCAAGGGCAGATAACTCTCCATATGTTCTTTGACTGGCTAGCACACAAGATGTGAGCATATGTGTATAAAAAGAGTATTTTCCTCAAAATATTGAGGATAAGTGTTCTGATAACTGTTTGCTGCATGTGATTAGACTGTTACAAATACAGATGGAGGTATTCATATTTGCAAACCCTCCTGCATTTTTGCAAAGACCTCTCCATTACCCTGAAGTAACTCCTAGGGGAAATAAAGAACCATAGCATCCACACTCCCTTGATTTTTATCTTCTTTAGTATCTTTAGGAACCAGACATTAAGATTAGAACTTTCACAATCAATTTCATAATGAGGAAATTAAAAATTAACTTCACATATTGAAGGAGATAGCATTGATTTAGAAACTACTTGAGAAGACAAAGTTTACTTTCTATACTTCTCATGGGTAGTAGAATCAGCCTTAAACAAACAAATAATAACAGTAAATCCAGTCCATGACACAGGAACCATGGAAATTTCATTATGCTTGAAGTCTGCTTTTTTTTAAAAAACTATTTCACTCATTCTGTCATTTAAATATTTAAAAAAAAAATCAAGCATAATTACTCACTACATTTAGCTTGTTCACAATCTTTCCTTCCTTTCACTGCCTAATATAAAGATTTTATATTTTCATAGCATTAACATTTTTATAAGGCAATTATTTGATATAAACATATAGATATATAGAACAAATACATTTCTTATAATACATATAATAAATACTTGGTAATTACATATTCCTTATAACTAATACATACATAATATATCGATCCATATATACACACATATTTGAATATATATCCTACATGATAATCTGCCACCTTGCCAGTCTTTGGTATAGCTGAGAAAGGAGAAGTTGTAAGTGATATATTACTCTGAGTCCTCAGAATATATGGGATACTGTTCTAAGTGGTTAACAGAATTTCCTCAATCAAAAGGTTTAATATAGCAATTTCTAATAAGAGGATGAAACTAAACAAAATTCTAGAAAGAATTTAACCTAAGTAAGCTATTCTCTCATAGGTGAGTCTTTTGTTCAGATGATTCAAGACATATAATTTATATAATTTCATCAACTCAGTATTAGGTTAGTTTTTGAACAATGTAAACAATATGTGTCTTAATTTTCTTTTTAGTCTGCATCATTTTGTAAAATACAGTAGTACTATCATAATTGTGAAATCATCTTTGAATGCTTAACTTGAAATTATTAAAGGAAAGCAGAGTATTAATGCCTCAGTTTACTGTCTTTATTAGAATAATCTAAATTATCTTTGGAAACAACTTATCAGTGTTTTCCTTTCATAACATAAGTTCAGAAAGTGGAAATTTAACAATTTCCTTTCCATAACTCTTTTATTCATCAAGACCATTATTTCTCTGTTTATTGCAGGCAAACTCAAACAGATCTGAGTTGTGAGGTTTAAGCCATCACTAACAGGCTAGGGTCAACACTGGTAATTGTGTTCTCAGTACTGCTTTTGATGTTCATTCAGTATATTTTGTGGTTTACGGAGCTCATAGCTGACATTTACATTTATTGTTTTTTGTTATTAAGCAATATTTTAACATTAAATCTTTATATTCCTATTTATAAAGTCTGGGAGAGATTTATTTAATCTATCTCAGGGATATTCTAAAAATTTACAAATAAGATATATGTGAAAATAATTGTTTTTGAAATGTTATGAAAACACAGCATTATAATTACCATATTTCCTCTAAAAAAGTTGGAACAACAAAATAAACACTATCATGGTTTTTCAAGATGCTTATAAACCCTACTTAATTTTGTCATTTAGACAGATGCATTTAATACATCCACTACAAAACACACAGATGCATTAAATTATAAAATAATATCAATCAATAAATAATATTATTGATATTAATACTTAAAATAAATGATATCATAAATTATAATTAGGTAAACTCAAGCTTGCAGCTTTGGACAGGAGGTAAATATTTATGTAAACAGATGAACTAAGGATTTATTATTGAATGGCTACTGAGAGTACAGATACAGTGCATGAATAATATATGCTCTTGATAAGGAATAGATGTGGTTCTGTCTAATGTGAATATTCATAACTTAATATACCATGTATTATGATGATGCACTATGAGCAGACCACATGGAGAAGTAATACTCATTTAAGGAGAGCTCTATTGCTGGACATGAGAGATTGGGGCCAATGTTTCTACAAGAAATAGAGTCTCAAATAACTTATGTCAGAATTCAGGCTTTGCAGAGTTCTGAAGATGTTCCAGAAGAAGATGAGATGGCTCTATTTGAACAAATGTAGGATTGTGTAGATGAATAAATGTAGATTGTTGTACATGAAAATATAAGACATTTAAAAATAAGCTCTTTTGTAACTTTTGGAGCAAAAATTAATAGAAGTCTCAACCTTATATTCAGAAAAATACACTAAAATCTTCAAATATAACATGCAATCTTTTGTGTATCTAAAAAATATTTTCGTGAAGAAAAATGCAATTATGATTTCAATTTCAAAGGAGACTATATTGAGACTTATCTAAAATTATGTAGTTGATAAGTAATTGAAATACTCCTTTATAATTCTACTAATGGAAGCATTTTCTTTTTTATCCAAAACAGTTTTCTAAGTTAGGTAATACATGTATTTATTTGTTATTTTTTCACCAAAGAAGTTGCTTAAAATATATAATGCACTTGTTTTATAATAAGAGAGGCAGAATAAACTGGAAAATAGTATTTGCCATATGCCTATACTCCTTACTTATAATTTTTAGATATTTATCAGAACATTATCAGAAATCATCATAGAAGATTAGAGAACATTTTCATTCTGAATATGGTTGGTGAGCCAGTGGCATAAGCCAGTGGCAAAGACAAGGTCCTGAGTTTGATTTCCAGTACCCACATAAAAAAAAACAAAAGCCCAGTTATATAGCTCAGTGGCACAATCACCTGCCTGGTAAGAGTGAGGTCATCAGTTTGGTTCTCAGTACCCACATGAATATGGTTGGCAATCACTAACTTGATAGAGAATGTGTGAAACTTAAGATTTTTTATTTTTGATTCAATTATATGTGCTATAAAGCTTATAGATCTCATTAAACATGAAACATATGTCACCTGTACAGATAAAATAAATGTTATAACTCAACTATGACCTATAATACTCTTCTGTTCTTGATGAAATCTAGGGCAAAATAAATTAGATGTATTTTTTGAAAATTTGAAATATTGAGGAAAAATTTAAGGAATTCATTTTTAATCATATACCCAAAAAATGCTGTGAGAGATGAAGAAATCTAATTAATCAACTTAACTCTATGAGAGTTAATCAGCATTGATAATGATGTAAATTATACATAAGTAGAGGAAATTAACAATTAAAGCTCATAAGTGGAAGAACAAAATAAATAGAGGTGTATATTAACTCGAAACCTAATATATCACATCAGTTAATATTTAGAAATATAATTACCAGTATATAAATTTAGAAATATATTATTTAGATATATAATTACCAAAATATAATTTAATAATAACTTTTATCTACATAACAAAAAAGAATGGTGGAGCTTGGGCAAAAATACCAGTGACTTTTTTAAAAATTATAAATTATTGATTATTTGTAACATAAATATTACTCCTCACATTAAATAATGCACTGGACAATTTGAAAAAGAATCATATTTATGTTCTTAAAAGTTATTAATCTTTTCCAAGTCCCACAAAGTTAGGTATTCAATTAAGATTGGTAAAATATAAAATACAGATGATTGAAAAATATTTTGTCATTAAATACATGAAGAGGTGGCTGAAATCTGAAATTTCAATCTGCAAATGAGCTATTAGAATAGGAAATATATCAGTTGAAATTTAACTGTCAGTATTTCCAACATAATAACAAATAGATTAATATTTACTCCATGTTCTATGGGAATATTATTTTCTCTAAACAGTGTCTAATTATTTTCTATTCCATCTCTCCTCCATGTAAGAGCAAATCTACATATTTTTAATTTTTTTTTTCTAGGAAGACAGATAATCTCTTTAAATTTTCGATAACTTGTATAAATGACTTCCTCCAAGCTAGAAGATTATAGCAAAATTCATGTTTCGCTGAATTTTTTTAAAGGTATAATTCTGAAAGTATGGGTCCTGTTAAGAGATAAAATGTATTAAACTACTGGAGAAAACTCACATTATGATTATTTAATTATTTTTTGAATTTATTCATTTATTTTGCAGAACTGTGTTTTGAACTCAGGACATCTCACATACAAGTTTAACTTTCTACTAACAAGCTTTATCCTCAGCCCTTTCTTGAGTTTTGAGATAATGTCTTGCTAAATTGACCAAGATGAGTTCAAACTGAAGATCCATCAGCCTCAGCATCCCATGTTTCTGAGATTGTTGACATGTAGCACAATTCCTAGCAAGATTTTCATATTATTTTTCCATACACAAAGAATCCTAGGGATTATTACAATTAATTAACACTTGTGGAATGTTCAGGATACAGTAAAGTTATGGCAAGTGTAATGGGGGCAGATATAAACTGACTTCATACTTTTCCCTCAACTTCATAGAATTAATTAAATGTGTAAAATCTAATTTAACATTGTGACAATTGTTCAACTAAATTTGTGAAGTATATTACTCTACTAATTTTTAACTGTGATATTAGAATATTACTTTCCAAATAGTGATACATGCATAAAATATGTACATGATGTCAGTTATAACTTATTTCTTTAAAAATAATCCCAAGATTGCACACATGTGCTGATGTGTAAGATTTTAATAATAGGTTTTTAATCTGATGTTTTTATTTATTATTATTCTGCTATTCCATAGGAAGAAATTGAAGTACAACTTATTTAAATTAAACAATACACTTATCAGAACTGAGAATTTTAAAACTACAAATGAAATATAGATTTATTTTCTCAAAAAAGGAACTCATAATAAAACCAAATCTGAGTAAGTAGATTGAAACAATATTTAATTTTGTTTTATGGGTTAAAATAGTTACTTTATGGACTACAATATGACAATTACTTCATAGTGGAATTGACTTTTTCAGTATATTTAGGGAATAAGATTATACTAGAAAAGAAATGTGTACACTGGCAGACAAATAGATATCCTAACTTCACTAGGAAAATAGACACTTAAATTTTCTTTTCCTCTTTCTTTCTTTCTTTCTTTTTGTACCAGTAATTGAACTCAGAACCTTGTACTGGCCAGGCAGGTGCTTGTGCTGCTGAGCTTTATCCCCATCCCCAGATTATTAAATTTTCAAAATTTACACTGGCTCCTTTTTTCTAGTTCTAATTTCAAGTAACTAGATATATATTCACTATTACTATAAAGTAAGGTGAGAAATTAGCTTTCAAAACTTCTGAATTGCAGACATAAGACAAACAATACATATTATTTGATATTAATTTTCTGATAATAATTGACTAAGTTGATTACTTAAGATATTATCTTCAGGAAATAATAATGCTGCTACTATACCATTGATTTTTCTTTTTTTCATTGAGAATGACTTAGTCAACGTCTACAGTTACATTCAGTCAAAAACTAGTGAAAATTATCACTTAACTAAAAGTCACTAAGACACAGACTTGTTTATTAACATGGGGTAATAATCATATACAAAGCTTATGATATATAATTTTCAAAATTTAACAACATGGATAAACAAAACTTTGTACATACACATGGAATGCTAGCCACTTATAAAAATGATTAAATTTTGTCATTTGTAACATTTGTCATAGTTGCATATGCTTGGATTTTTTCCCACATCCCCTGTTCTCTTCCATTCATCTTTATGTAACATCCAGTTGTAGATTTCAAAACATTGCTTTTCTGGATAAAGCAGATCCCAGCATTCCTGAACTTGGCATCAATAAAGAGTTAAAGAGATCATGTTTAAAATAAAAGATGATTTATTTGCTGATGGGAAAGGAGAAGAGAGATGACAGACAGCTGATCAGAAGGAGTAGAGTATTCAAAAGTGAATAACTTGTGGATTTCTTGTCTACAGCTCCTTTTATTGAGATCCTTGTCCCACATAGGCTCTTTGAATCTGATTGGCTACCTGACTTGTCTTTCATCCTAACTTTGGATTTCTTGTGGTCATGCCACCTTTTCCTTTCCTTTGGTGAATGTTAAGATTGTATGTGGGGCTCTCATGGACATGTAATTTGGGCTATAAGATTAAGTAGAGGAGAAGTTTGCAATTCCTATGTTACTCATGCAACCTTGGAACTTCCCTGTCTTGAGTTCTTTGTCTTTGTTTCCCTAACTGCTTGAATTTAGCTGCCTTTGTATCTCTCATTCCTCAGAGTCTAGCTACCTGTGTCCTTCTAATTGCTGGAGTCTAGCTTCAAAATTCAAAATTGAATTATTAATTTTTAGTAAAGCTCAATGAGTCTTTCTTCCTATCTTTGCCCTGCCTACAGAGGCCCCTGCCCCTACGCTCACATCTGTTTTGTGCCAGACTTGTGCTGTTTTTATCGCTGTAGCTTTATAATAACTTCAAGACCAGAATAGCAATGGCTCCAAATTTGATCTTGTGACCCCAGCATTGATTTTAGTATTCTGGGCCTTTTCTGGTTCCTTATGAATTTTAGGATTCTTTTCACAAGTTCTGTGAAAAATGTGGTTAGTATTTTAACTTTGATTATATTATATCTGTATGTCAAAGTTGGAAGTATCAGCATTTTGATTATGTCTGTACTGCCTGTCCTGGAAGAGGGGATATCTTTCCATTATCTGATGTCTTCTTAGATTTCCTTTTTCAGAGTGTTGTAGTTTTCATTGTAGAAGTCTTAAATTTAAATTCTGTAGCTTTGGAATAAAACTGAGTTTAATGATTTTTTCTTTTTTCCACTCTTCTCCAAGCCTGAGCAATTCCCTTTCACCTTCAAGTGGGTTTGCCTTTCCTTTTAGCTTTTCTTTCTTTTTTTAATGGTATTTTTCCTGTGAATATTGTACTTCTTTTCACTTGCAAAATACTCTTTTTCCATAAATAGACTATTATCTAACTGTGTGTGGGTTTTCCTAGACTATAGATTGTCAAATTCCACAGATTCCCACTGCTGAAAACACATAACCCTTCCCAATTTGAAACCATAGTACCTCTCCTTTCTCTAAGTAACCACACTCCAATCTTGGGCATGTACTAATATTTCTGCTGTCTCATAACACTGTGAGATTTTAAGAGATGGGAGAGACAAATGGGTGAAACAGGAAGATTTTATTTAGATGAACACTGGCTCAGCAGACTCATATCCAAAGGCTGAGCCCTAAACAAAGGAAAGGCTCTAGTTTTATACATGTTGCTGAGGGGGTTGGTCTACTTTGTGGTGCAAAACTTGTGGGTGGGCAAGTGGGTTTACAGAAGCTAGAGGAAGGCAGTTTATAAAGCAGTGACAGTTTTGTAACTTCCCAAAAGGCACAGGGAGGGGAAAGTCTAAGGCGGAACTGCTTAAGGTTAGGAAAACATGACTTTTTCTTTTAAAATCCTAATTCAATACCTCTTATTAATGAGTCCTAAAAACTTTCCCAGATGGTAGACAGCCAACCTCCAAACATTCTATGTACAGACTGCATTAAATTCCTCATCTCAGCTTTGGAAACCTCTTCAGACAAAATCTGGTGACAATTGTAATTAAAATAGTACTATGACAAGCAGAAACACTAAAATAATACCCCAGATTTTGGGGCAGATTTATTTATGTTCATGGGCACTGATCAGGATCATTCCCAAAATATCAGGCCACAAAGTCTCAGGGAGGGAGGATTTTATGGGATGGCGAGCAAGAAGCAGTGTACTTGGCTGTCTTTGACTGGTTCTTTCAATATGCATCACAGTGACCAGCTGTTTCTAGAAGACAGAAGCAAACACAACTGCAACAGGAACTATTAGCTGGGCAATTAAGAAACTGAAGTAAACTGGCTCGGAGGGGCATTTTTTGTTAAATTTCCCCCCACTTTTATTTTCCCCAAAAAATCTTTGCTGGGCATATTATGTGTGATCTTCTGAGGCAAGGTTCAACTAGAACATTAGGGTCATCAGTGATCCTAGGATGGGCCTTAGCTAGGTCCCCAAGACTGTTTTATAGTAGAGTTTTTCTGTAAGTTACTTTTAGGAAGAGATATAATTTAGGCCTGTCTGTTCTGTAGCATTACACTGGCAAGGTAGTGGATGTGTGAATATGACCTAGTAAAGTGTCCAATGTGCCTTGGATGTTCATCAAATATTGGCCAAGTGTCATTCGATTCTCTTGGGTCAACCATCCATAGAGATAGGGCAAAGCAAGGACTGGGGTAAGCAGCCTGGAAAGGCATGAAAATCATGGGGAGTGATGCATTGAGGTATAGAGCAATCCTGTGAATGCTGTCCTCAGGCTTCCACCATGCATGAACTGTTCAGCATCCAGAGTGACCAGAGCAGGGCTATGAGTGTGTTGTCTCTTCAGAGTGAGCCCTAGAGAAGCTGCCTAGTCCAGGTAAATTCTCCAGAACTCTAGAATGGTGGATCTAAAGCTGAATTTCTGAAACTTGTAGAGGTAGTTAATATGTACCTGTGTTATCTATGTATGCAGGAGTGCCTACCGTTATAGCTGATCTTTTAGCAAAACTTTTGTGGAGTTAGTTACAAGCTTTTTCTGTAGGGTTATGTTTTATTTTCTCAACACTTTAGAGCTTGTGGCCTGTATGCTGTATCTCTGCTACAAATGCATTCCCATTGTCACTGATCAAGTTTAGGCCACATCTATGCATGATTTTTCACAGCAGGACCCTACAAACTTTTATTGCCCTCTCAGCTCAGGTAAAGAATGCCTTGGGCCAGCCCAAGTAAGTGTAAACAAGCACTAAGTCTATCTGTATATTTTTAAATATAGAGAGGTCAGGGCCAGTGACACAGGTGCTGGACTGGTGGACAGGAGCCAATTGAAGGCAGAAGGAGGCATCCTTTAGGTCCAGACAGGTGTACCAGTAGGATGCAGGTGGCAGAAGACTGAGGCAATGTATATGGAGGGCAATCATGGTGGCATTGGCAGATTGGACGTCTTGAACTAGCTTTACAGGTATGAGAGGTGTATTTTAGCAGTTTGACAGCCTATTATTTTTATAGCAAGTGGGAGGAGACAGAGAAACAGGCTGTCTTGGAGAAAAGGTGCTGGTGGCTTTGCCAAATGTGTTGTTAGGAGCCTGTCTGAAAATAGTGGGAGAATATTTAACCTCTTGTGTCAATTGAGTCCAAATGAGTCATTCTTGTTTCAAGATTTTCCCAGTTGAAGTGGCTTATGGGAGCAACTCCCAAGCAGAGGAAGACATTTTTTAAATCTAGACATGTAAACCAGGTGGCATCTCTAGACATGTAAACCAGGTGGCATCTGGAGTTAGCAGTCCAAAAAGGGTGTATGAGTTAGGAACTGCAGAATGCAAGGTGATTAATAGGATATTGAACTGCTATATGGCTGGGTGCCTGTTTGTGCTTCCCATTGCATTTGATAGCAATGGGGGTCACAGTGAGGTGGCATGGTTGACAGCCATGCCTGGTGGTGAATCTTTGGCTCATACTTCTGGTAGGAGAGTTTTCAGAATTTCAAGATTGCATTTGTCTGTCTCAAGCTGATGGAGGCATCACTTTCCTTTTGGGGAACAGATAGAGTAGAAGGTTCAGGTTGAGGTGGGCCTGGATAGTCATGTTTCTTGTGTCTTGCAGATAGAGGGGGCACTTAATTTTTAGTGTCCATAGTCCTTATATCAGGCTATTGGTAACAGTGGTTACTTTTGACATATTGATGGGCTTTTTGTTCACCCTCTTTGATATCTTTGAGAAGCACTTGACTGATTTTAGGTTTCTAGATGGGGCAACATTTAGGAAAGGCCATGGCAACTCATTCATCAGGGCTGAAAGTGCAATTTTGCCTCAGTCATAATGTGGAACTCAGAAGGAATCACTGACAGTCATCTCTCATGGGCATTGCATTATGCCATCTGACCCTGATAAGTGTAGCTATTAACTAGAAGGTCAGGGGGAGGTCCTCTATGGCCAAATGCAGGCCGTGGCTACTTGGAAAGAGTTCAATTGGCTGGAAGTAGGCAAGTCGGGAGTGGGGAGTGAAGCTATTGGTGTTGGCAGCAACTGTGTTGGCTGACAAGGGTGAAAAAGCAGAATTCTCAGGAGGAATCAGCCTCTTTTGCCTTTTTTTTTTTTTTTGAGATGCAGGGAGTGGTTTGGTTTCATTTTTAACTCTGTAAAAGCCCTTTTTCCTGCAATCAGGGGCTGTGGGTGTTGACTAATTAATTTCCATCTCTGACTTCCTATGTGTGTGTTTTGTACTCTTAAATGATTGTACAACAGACAAAGGGTGGGTGACCCTCAGAGAGAAACCATTCAGATGCCTACCTGGCCATGCCCCTTATGGAGACTTAGGTGTGACTAGCTAAGGAGGGTGTGAGGTCTCTGTTATACCATATGTTGATCACCATGGAACTACAGATGAGGGCCCAATCAGGCACAATGACCTGTGCTTTCCAGTCTGGGGAAGCACAGACGGAACAGCTTATTGCTTGTGCTGTCCATTCCACTCACCCATTTATTCAATAGGCACACAGAGGTTAAAATATTTCAACCTCCTTCTCTTGAGGGTTGTCCTGACTAATGAGAGGTGATCAATCTCTCCTTTAGCTGAGCAGGACTGACAGACAGACTAACTGTGGTGCCCCAGGGAAGTCTTAAGAGAATTAGGCAGGCAGGCAGGCAGGCAAACAGACAGACTTAGTCCTCCCTTTGGGGTCCAATGTGAGCCACTTGAGCAGGGAGCTAAAAATCTTCCTTGAGACCTCTGAGGAGACTTGAGAAATCTCAAGAGTGCACCTTCCCATTGGGACCTTGAGATGTATTTGCTTTATCTGTGAGGGCCTGAACCAGTGACAGAAGATGTCAGCATTGTCAGTCTATCCCAGCCAATGCACCAGATGTAATGGTAAGCAGAAACATTGAAATGACACCCAGGATTTGGAGCAGATTTATTTACATCAATGGGCACTGATTGCAATCATTCCCAAGATAGCAGACCCCAAAAACTCAGGGAGTTTTTAATAGGTTTGCAAAAAAGAAGCAGAGTACTTGGGTATCTTTGATTGGTTCTTAAAATATGCATCATAGTGACCAGGTATGCATTACAGTGACTCGCCATTTTTAGGAGACAGAAGCAACCAAAACTGCAACAGGAACTATTACCTGGACAATTAAGAAACTGAAGTATACTGGCTGGGGGGGCATTTTTTTACAACAGGAAGACATTAGTTTTTTTGACAAAAAAGGGAAAAGACATGTTGTTGAACTCCATCTGTTATATTTGGTAGACATCATAAAATAAATAGAGGTTTATATCAAAGATAAAAAGCTTATGCTAACTGGACATGGTGGCTCATGACTGTAATCCTAGCACTGGGGAAGTTGAGTCAGGAGGATCACAATGAATTCAAGGCCATCTTGGGCTACTTAATGAGATCAAGACCAGTCTGAAATATACAGAGAGATACTATTACCAGATTTCCATGTGTGCTGTAGGTTCCTTTTAGAAATGCTTCCTAGGTTCTTTATATCCTGAACAAATGATAGGCCATAACAAGTACAAAATGTGGCAAGGTTTTACATTTATTAAAAATAGGGAAAAATAGGCAGTTCTGAGTGAGTGCAACCCAATTAAAGCAGGAAAGGAAGTATACTCTGTAAGGTGAAAGGAAGCACTGAAAGAGAGAGCACAGGGGCAACAAGACTGAAATACTACTAGCCAGACATCTCCAGTCAAAGAAGCATAGGTGCATTCTCATTTAATAATGTCTTCCTTAGGAGTCTTCATACACTGTGAACCAATAAGACTACTTAGGGAAAAAGGTGGAGACCCTTAAGGGTTCTCACCAGCTACCTGAGAAGGGTGAGGCCACCACTGGTGGCCTCCAACCAGCTACTTGCCAAACAGTAGCCCTTATATTTATAACAATAATAAAAATATAATAATTAGTTTAAGGCAATATGGGTAAAAATCTCTTAATATTTAAGCAGGCCACTAGAAGAGGAAGCACAGTGGTGATGAAGATAATGGCTCAACCAGGTTTTATATTGCCCAGTTCTCATACTGAGGTCAGATCTAGGCTGTCCTATCAAAAACCTGCTAGATCTCAAGCCAGAAGAATTAAAAATAACATTTTTCTGATTGGTCCCAGGAGTATGGCTTGAATCTAAGTGTCCTGGAACTTTATGATTGACAGGTCATTCCCACTTGCCCAACCACATTGCCATACCCTTATCTCCTGCCTCACTATCTCCAACAACCAAGAAAAACAAAACTTATATTAAATTCTACTATACTAGATGTAGGATAGAAGAACTAACAGGCAAAAAGGAGACAAGGAAATCATTACTAAATTTGTATACTTAATGAGACTGTAACTTCCTGGAACCAGCTGAAGTTACCCAAGTTGATGCATATTAGCATTCCTTTGCTTAAATCTAGACTTATTTCCAACCAGATACATCACAGGCAAATATTCTTAGTGTAGGGACAGAGGACATTTTAAATAGGGAAAACATAGGATTAAGGCCTCAAAGTTAATAAGGTGGTTTTGATTTCAACAGCCAGACTCCAGCAATTAGAAGGTCAAAAGTAGCTAGATTCTGAGGAATGAGAAAAACAAAGGCAACTATACTCAAGCTGTTAGGAAGACAAAGACGACTCAAGACATGGAAGTACCTAGGTTGCAGGAGTAACATAGGAATTGCAAACTTCTCCTCTACTTAACACTATAGCCTAAACTACATGTCCATAAAAGGCTCACATATAATCTTACCCTCCACCAAAGGATAGAGAAAGGTCACATGGCCAGAAGAAATTCAAGATTAGAATGAAAGAAAAGCCAGGGAGTCAATAGGTAGAGGAGAAATAATATAACACAACCTGCTACATGTCAGATATATTCAATTTGTGTTCCCCAAAATCAAAGAATGAATTTTAAGAAACAGGGGAGTTTAAGAGTAAGAAATATTTATTGAGAGACATAGCTCCTGAGAGACAGGAGCGGACCTGAAAGTGGGTTGACCATCTTTTGCATTGACTCCACTGAGGGCTTAGCCCTGTCTGCCTATAATATTTCTCACTAATTCAGCTACCTACAATGCAGATTCCAAGAGCCTACATAGGACAAAGATCTCAATAAAAGGAGCTGCAGACAAGAAATCCATGTTATTCACTTTCAAATATGCCCTATGTGTAGCTGTTTACCATGTCTATTCTCCCTTTCCCCAGTTTCAAAAAATTGTCTTCTTTGAGAAATTAGGGAGAAAGCACCTTTCACAATAACATGCAAAAAAATGAAATACCTAGGAATCAATCTAGCAAAGGACATAAAAGACCTCTACACTGAAAACTACAGTACTCTGAAAAAGGAGATTGAAGAGGATATCAGAAAATGGAATGATAGCACTTGGTCTTGGGTAGGAAGAACCAATATAGTGAAAAAGATCATATTTCCAAAATTGTTATACAGATTTAATACAATTCTGATCAAAATTCCAACAGCATATCTCACAGAATTAAAGAAAACAATCCTAAAATTTTTTTGGAACCAGACGACACCTAGGTTAGCAAAGGCAATTCTGGGCAACAAAGGCAAGGCAGGGGGCATCACAATCCCTGACTTAAATTATACTATAAAGCTTCTCTGATAAAAACAGTGTGGTACTGGCAAAAAAAAGAAGACCCAAAGATCAATGCAACAAATTAGAACATGCAGAAACAACTTCAGACATACTAAGTAACCTTATTTTTGACAAAGGTGCAAATACATTTGCTTCAAAATATATATAGTCTTTTTAATAAATGGTGCTGGAAAAACTGGCTCTGCACATGCCAAAGATTAAAACTAGATCCATATCTTTCACTGTGCACCAAACTAAATTAAAAATGGATCAAAGATCTAAATATTAAAACAGAAACATTAAATCTGCTGAAATATAGAATATTAAACACTCGAAGACATTGGTGTAGGCAAAGAATTTATGAATAAAACACCAATTGCACAGGAACTATCACAATGAGTCAACAACTGGAATCTCATCTTATTAAAAAGCTTTTGCACAGCAAGAGAAACCACCAAAAGAGTGAAGAGATAACCCACAACATGGGAAAAATGTTTGCCAGCTGTTCCTCAGACAAAGGATTACTATGGAACATACAAAGAACCTAAAAAATCAGACCTCCCAAATTTAAAGAACCAATCAAAAAATGGGTATCTAAGATGAATACACACTTCTCAGAAAAAGAAATACAAATGGCAAATAAACATACGAAAAAATGTTCAACATCACTAGTCATTTGAGGGATACAAATTAAAACAACACTGAGATTCCATCTCACCCCAGAAAGAATGGCTATTATCAAGAAATCAACTAATAACAAATGCTGGAGGGGCTGTGTGGAAAAAGGAACACTTCTCCACTGTTGGTGGGAGTGTCAACTGTTTCAGGCACTGTGGAAATCAGTTTGGAGATTCCTCAAAAAACTAGGGTTGGAGGTCCCATTTGACCCAGCTATTCCCCTTCTGGTTATCTTCCCATTAAAAACATCATACTAGAGCAATATATGTGCACCCATGTTTATAGCAGCACAATTTGTAATAGCTAGATTTTGGAAACAACACAAATGCCCATCAACCGAGCGATGGATAAAAATGACATGGTCTTTTTATACAATGGAGTACTAATCAGCCATAAAGAAAGGTAAACTGGAGACTTTAATAGGTAAATGGATGCAACTTGAGACCATATTCATAAGTGAAATGAACTGTATGCATATGTGTAAACATCGTATTGTCTCCCTAGTGTGAGAAACTGAAAGAGTAAATAAGAACCAAAATGTATAATAGATATGGTAAAACAGGAAGAAACTGTTCAAAAGGAAAGAGAAACTGGGATGGGGGAAGAGAGAAAAGAAGGAAAGGAAAAGAAAAATATATAGAGAGAGAAGATAGTTAAGATACATACACTAATATTGCTTAGTTCATTGAAAAGAAATTTTTGTGCTAATATTGTTTGGAAAATTGAATGCTGATATTTTGTACCCTGAGTAACTAATTTTAAGGAAATAATAGGTGATGTATTAACCATTGCTACCCTCCTATTATGTTGTTTTGAAATTTTGTTCTTTTTTCCTCTTTAAAATAAAAAAAAAATTGTCTTCTTTATTTTAAACTGCTTTTTTAGTTCTTTTACTGACACTGGGTTTAGGATTACAGGGAGTTGTAGGTTCCAGCAGAGCAGTGGCATGATGTAGCAGAGCAGTGGCTCACTGTCCACCCTGGATGTTGCAGTGTGCCATAACATGGCATGGTGTACAACCCTCCCCATATGTTGCATTAGGAATACTAGAAGTCCATAAATTGATGTAATTGAGAAAGTAGAGAACATGATCCTGATCCCAAGATAAAGAAACACAAATGTGCATATTACCTGTTTTTAAAATGCCCACAATTTAAGAATAGGCTAATAGCCTTTTTGTGGTGGGGGCAGGGGCACTTTTCCTGGGCTTTTGTGCCACTTCAAGAATAAAGGTATAAATATTCAGAGTTTTAAATTATAATGTGACTCATTTCTCTGAGGACTTACACTCTGCTCTTGAGTGTGAACTATATCTCTCTAATAAACCCTTCCTGAGCTTCTTACTGATGTATTTTAAAAGTTCTTTTTTGTTATGGGAGTCAGCAACAGGGTGGGATGGGTTAAATATTTCAGGCTCTTGTGACACTCAGACCAAGCCAGGGAACATATTGACTTTATATTTTTGGAGCCACTATTCATTGATATTCCACTTTTATTTTCTGGCCCTGGCTTGTTTAACAAGGTTACAAAATAAAGCTTAAGTGCCAATGACTTGCTAATGTCCTTGTCCTCCTTTCAAGACTATCAAAGATGATGGTTTATCAAATAACAAAAGCTATTCTTCTTTGTCTCTTTAAATCAGTGAGGTCAAGACTTCTGATCCCTGGTTATGCAAAATTGATGTCCCCCAGAAACCTGAAGTCTGAAGAAGTTGTCAGAAGACAGAATTTCACACATTCTTCATTTTTAATAATAAAGCACTAACAAATTAGTCTGGCCATTTCCTTACTGCTTCCAAATAGTCCTTTTTCACCTACAAATAAAGCAGTTTTACACAGATATAATAGGGTATTCCTTATGAATGGATCATTCTTCCCCAATCAAGACCAAGACTATGGATTGACAAAGTCCACGGATTTCCATGCCAAAATCCCATAAACATTCCCAGCTTCAAGCTGCAGCACATCTCATTGCTCTGAATGCCCACACTTCACTATTGAGTGTGTACTTAAATTTCTACCTAATAAACATTTCTCATGCCTTTTTAAAAATAGAAAACACACAAATCAGAAAAGATTTTTATACATAACTTTAAAATAAGACAATTATTGAAGACATAAATTTTGACAAGTATTATTTATTCAGTATTATTCAATACATGTTTAACAAGAATATTATTTTTTAGCTAGAAGGAAATGATACAATAATAGTATCATTTCTGACAGTTTTTTTTGGGGGGGTACCAGGGGTTGACTTCAGGACCTAACATGCTAGCAGGCACCCGTGCTGCTGAGTGATATCACCGGCCCTTTTTTTCATATGTGGGTACTGGGAGTTGAACTCAGGACCTCACGCTTGCCAGGCAGGTGCTTATGCTGCTGAGCAATCTAATTGGCCCCCAGTTTTATTTTTTTTATGAAAAACAACATTTGTTTCCTTCTCTTTTCTTGGGAGGATACAAAAGCCTAATTTGTCTTATGTTGTTTTTCCTTCTGTTTTATGTAACCAGTGTGATACAATTTCTCTTACATATTTTCCAATGATAACCAAAATATTGTCACATTCCATTTCTGTGATTTTTAAAAGATTGAAATGATTTAATGAATACATTTAACAAACAAATTTTATGCTTCCAAAATTGAGTTAAAATTAAATAAGACTCAATTTTTCATTTTATGTAATATTTTTGCTTGAATATATATTTTCAAATTAGCTTTTCATAGATGGCACACACTTTAATGAACTTTATTTTATCTTCCCCTCATAGTATGTCTCATTACATTTCTTTTTATGCTGCAATAGTAGTCTAGGTATATATGGGCTCATAAAAATAAACATTTTGGGACTAAAGAACATACTGCTTTTAAAAATGAACTGTCAAATGCAATTTGCTTCTTGCTTTTAGCTTCAAATATGAAACCTACTGGATGGTCAAGTAACCTTTATTCCTAAATTCCAATGATACATGAATAAAAATTTGTTTTCACACAAAATAGGCTTAATTTTATGTATGTAAACTCAGTTTGCTATTTCACAACACTGCAAGAGCCAGGATAAACACTGCATTTTAAAACTTTATGGAGATAATTTATAGTTCAGGGCTGGCACACAGTTGATCTCATGGCAGCAAAATTTTATGTTTCCGTTTCAGCACTACTGCCTAACACAATAATATCAAGCCAGCAAATCCTTAAATATAAGTTAAGCTAACATGATCCATTACCTTATAAAGCTAGAGTACCCTGTGGAGTCCTGCTGAATATGCCAAGTGATTTTTCAAAATTTAATCATCCTTAATGTCAGATAAAGGTGCATTTGCTGTCATTCTTTGAAACTTGGGTAAAAATCCTCATCATGCCTGCAAGTTACACAGAAAGCCTCTTCTTAATAGTTATATTAAATAAACAACATTCTTACAAATCACCATTAATTTTGCTGGGCAGAGTAAATAAAAACATACAATAATGCTATAAAGCAAAATCCAGATAAACAAAAATTTTTGAAAGTAAAAAATATAGATGTTTTTCTAGAAAAACTCGAATATCTTACATTGACTATCTTGTGAAGTTGAATTTTTCTTTCAGTCCTTCCATGCTTGACTGACAATATTTTGGCAATCTTAGAAATATCTGTGGTTCTTATAAAAATAAATGAAAATTAAATTTATTTTTCTTTTAGTGAAAATGAGTCTCAATACCAGCATGCTTTGATAAATAATATTATAATAGACAGCTATATTAGGTCAAAATATTACAGGCAGTAAGACAGCACTATGTTCTTGGTGGGAGTCAATGCAAAAAATGAGAACACACTACAATGGTAATCAGAGGCACATGTTTTGGAGACCAGGCCTCAAGATAAAGACAAAATCACAAGACTACATGCCTCTCTGAGCTATAAAGAATAAATTAACATTAACATCACTTACCCCACTTGGTGTTGAGAACTCCCTGGTTCATCTATTCCTAAAAAGGCCTTTGTTCCTTCCACATAAACTTTCTATATGAACTACTTCCCCTTTGGATCAATATTATCTAAGAGGCTAAACTTGTTATCTTATTGGTTGATCAAGGTTTTGCCCCATATTGTACCTACCTTGTGATTTTGTACTCACCTTGTGACTTTGCTCCCACCTCAGGATTTTGCTCTATAAAACTTACTCTATAAAATGGGGTCCACAGCATCCCATTTTTGGGTCACTTAATTTCTCTTAGGAGCTACCTGTCTCTATCAGTTAATATTTCCTACTCTTTACCTCCATTTTTACCTAGAATTCATTCTTTGCTTTGGGGGAACATAAACTTGACACATATAATGTCTAGCAGTTGGAAGGTACATTTATTTCCCCTATATCATTATTACTTTTGCAAATACACATTTAATTTTAAAGTTGTATTCTAAAAACATTAAATTATTTGGTAAATCATCAAACAATTTAAATCATTTATTCTTATAAATTTCATATACATACATATGAAATATAACTTTAACAAAATTTTAGATAATTATTTTGTATTTTTGAAGCTTTTATCACAGACTATACAAACACAGATATTAAGACAACACTAAAAGTTTCCCATCAAAATTAATATCATTTCCTAATCAAATGTACGATTAATTAAACCAGTAAATATGCATAAAATCATGAAATTGCTTGCAAACGTATGTGCCAACAATTACATTGACATATCAATATCATTGTTTACATTAATGGTATACTATTCTAAAATTTGCATATATTTGTGCATCACTGCATTTAGGAGGTAACATAATATATAACTGTTTTTAGGTATTATTTATATACAATAAAAATCTCTTTTAACTGTATAGCCTACTGAGTTTTGACAAATGTACACATATTTAGAAGTATAATAAAAATATATAATAATTTCTTGGGTCAGGGATTTTCTTCTCATTATAAAAATTCATGCTCATTGTAGATTTGATATTTAAAAAGTTATCCTCTCTACTTTTGTGCTCAGATTTTACACTTATAATTTTGTACAACACTAAGGGATTTGTAATCAAGTGTCATTTCTGTTTCCCTACACTTTTTGCCCTTAACATAGGCTTAGAACGTTCTTTAGGCCTCCTGAGAGCCTGTATTTTTCTACCTCCTATGGTGTGATTGTAACACTTTATCAATTCAAAATTGTTATAAGAATCAAATGAGGTAACAAATTTTACAATAATTTTAAAATATAAATTTGTGTACCAACACTGGTATTATTCATATAATTATTAATTCAGTACCAATTCATAATTAACCCCACCTAAAATTTCTGAGAAAAACTTATTGTTTTCTGCTTTTCTATTTCTAGAAAGGTAAGGGTATTAAATAGTAAGTCACTAAGATCAAAAAAGTACGTTATCTCCAAATGAACATAAAAATAACTGTGAACTAGGAGAGCTTTTGTGAAATCACAATAGTGTTAAATAAGTCCTCATTCTTGCACTCAGAATAAAATTTAATGGAGGGGGTCCGTGATTTAGCTTAGCAGCATAAGCACCTGACTGGCAAGTGCAAGGTCCTGAGTTTGACTCCCACAACGCACATACAAAAAAAGGGCCAGTGATATCGCTCAGTGGTACAGGAACCTGCTCGTGCATGAGGGCCTGAGTTCCACTTCCAGTACTGACAAAAAAAAAAACTTTTAATGGAAATTTACTAATGACTCTATCCTAGCTTCTTACTCTGGGTCTACAGATTTTGTGAGGTAAAAAAAAATCATTTAACTGATATATTCATTATTGTTCCCATTTTAAAGCATCTTTTAGATAACAATCATTTGGAATTTACAAATTATGGTGCATTTAAAATACGATAAGAAGTATTTCTGAAAAGTCGCATATAAAATGAATTTAATTTTAAAATTTTATTAGAAATATCACACTAGTCAGAAAAATAGAATATCAGAAGAGACTATGAACACATCTCTCAGCAAATATAATATAATGAGACATCACTACTCCCCCATTATGCCTAGGTGTTAGAGTTTCAACATACACTTGCATACCTACAGTGCTATAATGCTATCTCCTAAAATGCTGCAGTGTTATTGAGCTGGTACTGTTCAAAATGAAATGGCATAAATCTAACACCCACTTCATAATAGCCAACTAGTTTTCTGCAACTTGCATTCCATATATCTGGATGCTACTGAAGAGAAATTATATTATATCAGGTACTGACATGTCTACATTTCTTGTTTCCTTGCAGAATAGGTTTAATGTTCAGAGCAGTATTTGAGAAGACAAGAGACATTTTAATTTGTCAGAATTTTAAAAATGAAAATGCTAAGCATGTATCTATCCAGAGAGATGCTAGATAGATACATAGATTGATAGATAGGTAGATAGATAGAAAAGTAGATTGATGTACAAGACCATAAGTACTTACATTGTGTGAACTATATTACCCCTGAAGGACTACATTTTTCAAATTTCAATTTAAGATAAATCTCAGATGAATGTTGACCATTGATTAAAGAAAGTGATTATGTTATTCTTTTTTTTTTAAATTTCACTTACACCAAGCTTGCAATATATAATAGGTAAATTCATTTGGGCAATGGATTTACTTATGTAATATATCTTAAATAAATTGATACCTTTATCATACTCTTCTTTATTTTCCCTCTCCCTTAATATCCTTCTCCACTTTTAAAAAGTTTTCCTTATTCTTTCCTAACTTCTCTTCTTTTTCTACTCATTTGTTTATTTATATTTCAGCTTCTTATATGAGATCAACTGTGAGATTTCTAACATTCTGTTTCTTACTTGTATTACATAACAGTATCATCTCAAGTTCCAACCATTTCTTGAATGGTATACAATTTGATTTTTATAAGTAAATTATATTCTACTGTGTATATACCACATTTTCTTTTTCTTTTTTTGTGAGTACTGGGTGTTTTCCTCAGGACCTTGCATGCCAGCAGGCGCCCGTGCCACTGAGCGATATCACTGTCCCCTTTCTTCATATGTGGGTTCTGGGAGTCGAACTCAGGTCCTCACTCTTGCCTGGCAGGTGCTTATGCCACTGAGCCATCTCACTGGCCCCCTAAATTTTCTTGATTATTTGTCTGTTAATGGGCATCTAAGCCATATCCAGACCTTAGCTGTTTGTACTTGCATTGCTATAGTCATGGGTATACATGTATATGGTGTAATTAATTTTGGGGTGTGTTTTGGTTACTTTTCTGTCAATGCTGAGACAAAATACTTAACACACAAATATAGGAAGGAAAAGTTTTTAGCTCCCAGTTTACAGAGGATTAAGTCTATAATCACCTGGCTCCAAGGCAGAGTGTCATGGCAGAGGGGCAACAGTTCATGGCAGTGGGAGACAGCAAAAGCAACTGGGGAGGAGGGGAGAAAGACACGTTTCCATCCCTTATATTGTATGCAGGCTACTCACACTAGGGTGGGTGTAGCACTCATACCCCCAATTTCAGCACTAGACAATGAACAAATCACAAACTATAGATTCAGCTGCCTCAGAATAGCTCACCCTCCATGACTGCATGAGTCTTTGTGGGGACATCCAGACACAAACCATAAGAGGGTGAAGATACTGACAAGTGGTATAACTGTGTACAATAGAATTTTTATTTTTAACATTTTGGGGACTTTCCATATTGATTTCCATACTGATTGTACTATTTTATATTCCCACCCAAAACTGCAAGGTTTCCTTTTCCTCAGATGCTTTCCAACATTTGTTGCTTTCTGTGCTCTTGGCGATGGTCATTCTCACTGGAGTAATGTGAAATGTCAGACAGGTTTTGAGTTACATATTTGTAATATTTAAAGGTGATGAAATCTTATATATTTATTGACCATTTGTGCTTCCTCTTTTGTGAATTGTCTATCTGGTTCATTAGCCATTTTTTAATTGAATCTTTAATTTGGGCATTTAGTTTTATGAATTCTGTACATTCTAGATAGTGATGTTTTAATAGAAAAGCAGCTGAAAAAGCATGTTTTCCATTATATAGTTTGTCTTTTTATTCTATTGACTGTATTCTTTACTATGCAGAAGTATTTTAATCTGATGTAATCACTTTGTTGATTCTTGATATTATTTTCTGTGCTATTGAACCTTTGTTTGGGAAGTCTTTTCCTATGCCAGTGCCTTCAATATTTCCCTCTATGTTATCTATCAGCAGTTTCAAAGTTTCTGAGGGTTGTGATCTATTTTGATTTAATTTTGGTACAAGGTCACATATGTTTCTAGTTTGTATCTTCAAACACATCTAATTTGTATCTCAACATAGATCATTTAGACCAAAATTGAACAAAATTTGTAGATTTAGGATTATCTTAATTTTTTTTACGTGGTTACCGGGGGTTGAACTCAGGACCTTGTGCTTGCCAGCAGGTACTTGTGCCACTGAGTGATGTCACTGGCTATTTTTGCCTTTTTATGTGGGTACTGGGAGTCAAACTCAGGACCTTGTGCTTGCCAGGCAGGCACTTATGCTGCTGAGCCATCTCACCAGCCCTATCTGAACTTTTAAAATATATTATTTCTGGTTCTCTTTCAAAAGACTATTATAACCTGCTATTGAAAATAAACTTTTACTATCTGCCACATATTAGATACCAACTATGGAGTAAGAAGTTTCCTAAGTTTATTTTTTAAGAAAACAGCTTTATTGAGATAAATTTTTTTAATGATATATAATAAATTTTACTCATAAAGTTTATAATTTAATGGATTTTAACAAATGAATATCTTTGTGTCATACTATCACAATCAGAGAATAAAAGAATGTTTTACCTTCATACAGTTCCTTATCTTCCTTTTGTGGTAAAGAAGCTCCTGGAGTATTTTGCTTTCAAATGCTCCCTACTTGTTGAGTAGCTATCTTTCATCTCTCTCTTCTCCCTTGTCTCCACCTTAAAATAAAACAACTTTTCTTTCTTTAAATTTGGCTTCTTTAGTTCTTTACTGACACAGGTTTTATGATTGCTGAGGGCTGTGTTTTGCCACAGAGCAGAAGCTTACATTACAATGATAAAGATGGGAATGAGAGAAGAGTAGGTATAGCTAAGCAGAGTGGATTTGAGCAATTTCCTGACTGCAAGTAAATAAGAGAAAACAGCCAGAAAACAGCCACATTACAAGTACCAAATCTCCATCTCCTCAAGGGATGTCAGAGTGGACTTCCAGAAGCTGATGATGGACTTTCAGTAGCAGAAAGATTGGCTGTGCAAATGCTTATCAACAGAGCTGACAAGCAGACACGTTTGTAGCTGCAGGGAAATATGAAGAGGCTATTTCTTTTCACAAAAGGCTGCAACATATCTTTGTGAAGCCATGAAGCTGAGATGAGACATTCTGAGCAGGCTCACGTGTACTGGAATTGCAGAGGTGAAGTCACATGAAACAGCTTCTCCTCATCCAGGAGAGATGGGAGAGGGTGAAGTGTGAGAAGCTACTAAAGGTGCAGCAAAACATGGACTAGGATATAGCTGCCCACTTCCAGGAATCTCACAAACCCTTTGCAGAGGAGTCAGAGGGCCAGAAATCCTTTCTTTCTCAGAAGCACCACCCTTCACAGATAAACACATCCCTGAAATTCAGGGGTTTTTGACAAGGATCCAGACACACTGCTATATTTACTTCAGCAAATGAGTGAGTCAATGAAGCCATGTATTGGAAGCAAAGCCCTAAAAGATGACAAAACAATTATAGAGGATCAGGCAACCAAAATTGCAAATTTGAAGAGACATGTGGAATTCCTTGTGGCTGAGAATGAAAAGATTAAGGAAAGAAAGTAAATAACTGAGGGCCCAAAATACCAGACTTCCAAAAGGCTCAATAGAAAAAGAACTAGATGTGGATGCTGATTTTGTAAAAAAAAATCAGAATAGTAGAGCTTGCCACCACATTCAGAAAATGCTGCACCCTCTTGAACCTGACAACAAAGTTTGCAAAAAATATTGGGAAGCACAAGGACATTCTAGTACCAAACCTTCCTCCCTGGGATTTTCCATCTCCAGAACTTCTGCATATGGAGCTCTCTGAAGACCTTCTGAAAGTTTTATGACTAATTACAATAGAAGGTCATTCAAGAGGTCAGAAGAGGAAATAACGCCCACTGAGATAGCTCAGTGGTGTAAGCACCTGCCTGGCAAGTGCAAGGTCCTGATTTTGACTCCCGGTACCCACATGAAGGAAAAAAAGGGCCAGTGATATTGCTCAGCAACACAAGCACCTGCTGGCAAGTGCGAGGTCCTGAGGTAGACTCCTGGTACCCACATACAGAAAAGCAAGAAGTCTGTGTTTTTAGTATGATTACACAAGAAAAGATGATCAAAAATTACAAATTTTATAAATTATATGTTTTGCCACATTATATAATATATTGAATTGTTCCTCATCATTTCATAAAAGTTACATATTTTCTTTCTTATTCTATGTTTCTGGGATTTTGACTATGATGTACTGTGTGAGGTGGAAAACAGAAAAATCAATAATAATAATTAATAATGACTTTCAAAGTCCTACAAAAAAATACAAATCCAAACCTAATAGAAGGAAAGAAATTATAAAGATCAAAGCAAAAATGAATAAAATTGAGAGTAAAAAACAAATGATCAATGAATCAAAGTGTAGTTTCTTTGAAAGGATAAATAAAATTAATATTACATAATGAAACATAAAAAAAGAGAAGATGCACATCAAAAAATTACAAATGAAAAGGTAAAATTATAACAGATATTACTGAAATCCAGAGAACGAAACACAAAAGGAAGCACATACCACAAACATACATTTTTAAATAACTATTTTTCTCTTGTATCCAAACAGAAGTACCTTTATAGATTTATGTGCCTTTTCTTTTATGCGCAGCAGCCCTTCTGAATTAGTACCAGAAAAACATACAAGTTGGTTATTGTTCTCCTAGACATTCAGCTACAGACTTATTGGCTTTTTTTGAGACAGAATATTTCATTGTGCAACCCAGGCTGGCACTGAAATTGTTGATCCTCCTGCTTCAGTCTCCAGAGTGTGGGATTACAGGTGTGCACCACAGTACCCTGCCCAAAATGTTTTTTGTTATAAATATATATTTGTAAGTTTTTTGAGTATAGAGGCCTTTTCTATTTTTCTATTTCATTAAAAATGTTTAGATTGTCAAAGATAATCAGTGTATAGAGAGTAGAGATGAATAAAAATCAGAGAAAAATAACAGGAAAATTAAAACTAATCCATTAAAAAGGGTTAGATGAATGGATGAAAATATAAGTATGCTTTAAAACATGAGCTTTGCATTTTAGTGCTATGAATATTAAAATTTAAATCAGTGATTAAATATTTAAAATTACCTAATATTTGTAATAATTGATATGGTGTATAATACATACATATTATGTTCTGACCTATAGGAAAATAATATGTAAATATATATGTAACTATTTTAAAAAGATCTATAATATTAGTTCTTAATCATAATATTTATCCTCTCTGTTCTTCTTAAATTAAAACTGATATTTTCAGGGATTTTTCAAGTATAAAACTTTTGAAGTCTTCTATGTAAAGTATCATGTCATCTGCAAATAATAATAATTTATTTTCTTCCTTTCCTATCCTTCTTCCTTTTATTTCTTGTCTAATTGTTCCAGCTAATGTTTACAGAACTACATTGAGTGAGAGTGGTAATAGTGGACATCCTTGCCTTGTTACGGATTTTACAGTGAAAGCTCTTAATTTATGTCCATTTAGTATCATGTTAGTTGTTGTTTGGTCATAGATGGGTTTTATCAGCTCAGATAAATACCACCTATTGTAATTTTCTGTAAGATTTTTATAATGAATGAGTACTAGACTTGTCAAACACTTTTCTCCATCTATTGAGCTGATCATAGGTTTTTTGTCCTTGGCTCTACTAGTATGGTGTATACACTAATTGATTTGCATATTTTGAAACATCTCTGCATCCCTGGGACAATCATACTTGATCATGGTACATAATCTTCTTCGTGATTTGCTGCATTCTGTTTCTCAGTGTCTTATTGAGGATTTTTGCATCTAGGTCCATTTGGGAGATTGGACTGTAGTTCTCTTTGTTGATTGGGCCCTTACCTACTTTTGGTAGCAGGGTGATGCTTCCTAGAATGAATTTCAAAGTATTGCTTCCCTTTCAATTTCATTAAAGTGTTTGAGAGGTAGCAGTATTACATCTGTAAATTTGTTGAATTCAGCAGTGAATCTCTCAGGACCTGGGCTTTTCTTTGTTAGTAGATTTTTAAAATACATCTTAAATTTCATTGGCTGATATTGCTTGATTTAGAATTTTTATATCTTCTTGATTTGGCTTTGTTAATTCAAATGTATCTATAAATCTGTCCATTTCTTCTGCACTTACCATCTTATTAGAATATAGTTTCTCTAAGTAGCTATAGATGATCTGCATTTCTGCAGGATCTGTTGTGATTTCACCATTTCATTCCTAATTGCATGGATTTGAATATTTTCTTCCTTTTTTCTATAAGTTACCTAAGGATCTGTTGATTTTATTTAGTCTTTCAAGGAACATTCTCTTTATTGATCCTTTGTATTTTTTTCTTAGTCTCCATTGCATTAATTACTGCTCTGATCTTTATAATTTCCTCCCTTGCATGAGCTTTGGGCTTGACTTGCTCTTCTTTCTCTAGAACCTTGAGGTTCAAAATTAAGTCATTTATTTGAGCTTGCTCTGTTTTCCTGATATGGGTTTCACTGCTATAAATTTCTTTCATAGGAGTGCTTTTGCTGTGTCTCATAACATCCAATATGTTGTACTGGCGTTATCATTTAATTGTAGAAACTGTTCAATTTATTCTTTAATTTCATCTGACCCATTGGTTATTCAGAAGGGTGTTATTCAATTTCCATGTCTTAAGAAGTTCTTGCGATTTCTTTGGCCATTGATTTCCAATTTATTGCACTGTGGTCTGATAATATGCATGGGACAATGTCAATTCCTTTGCCTATACTTAAACATGTTCTATGAGTTTGTATGTTGTCTATTTTTCAGAATATCCTTTGTGCAGCTGAGAAGAATGTGCATTCTGATTTTGTAAGGTGAAACACTGTAGATATCTACTAAGTCCATTTGTTCAAAGTTTGGTCAAATTCTAATATTTCTTTGTTGATATTTTTGCCTAACTGAGCTCTCTATTTGTGACATTAGTGTATCAAGGTTCCTCATTACCAATGTATTAGAGCTTATTTGATTGTTCTTGTTTATTAATATTTTTATAGTTAAGTGCACCAGTATTTGTTGCATATATATTTATGATTTTTATCTCTTCCTCTCAGAATGTTAACTTAACAAGGATGTAGTGACCTTCTTTGTCTCTCATAATCAATCTTGACTTCAAATGTACTTTCTCTGCAAATAAAATAACTAACACTTGTTTTCCTTCCCATGGTTTTCTGTCACATGGAGTATTGCTTTCTACCTCTTTACTTTCAGCCTATAAATTTCTTTTTGCATTAAAGGTGTTTCTTGTATTCAGAATACTATTAGATATTGGTTGTTTCTCTGTTCTGCCAGTCTATTTATTTTGATTGGTGAATTGAGACTATTAACATTGATGGTTACAACTGATATGTATTTACTTATCCTTATTATGTATTTTCCCATAATTGGCTCATCTTTTCCCCTATTAAATTTTTTGCCTGGCCTGCTGTATTTCTTCTTTTGTGGTTTGTGGAGTTGTAGTCCTTGTTATCTCTTTCTAGAATGTCCTTCAGAATATTATGGATTGCTGTCTTGGTGGTCATGAATTTCTTCAGAAGTTCTTTGACATGGAAGTATCTTATTTCTCCATGAATTTTGAAACACAGGTTTGCAGGATAAATCAACCTGTGTTAGAGGTTGTTTTCATTTAGGGATTGAGATATTTCACTTCAAGCTTTCCTTGACTTGAGGGTTTCTGTGGAGAAGTCTGCTGTGATACTGATGGTCTTTCCTTCATAGATGATGTGTTCTGTTTTTCTCTAACAGCTTCTAATACTCTGTTCTTGTGTTGAATTTCTGGAGTCTTGAGTATTACATGCCTTTGTCTAGATTTTCTTCTTGATCATGGCTAGCTGGAGTTTAATATGCCTCAGTTGTTTGTATATCAAATTCTTTTCCCCTGATTGGGAAGTTTTCTGCCATGACTTCTGTGAACAGGTTTTTTAATGTCATTTGTGTTATCTCTGGCTTTTTCATTGACTCTGATTAATCTTATGTTATTCTTGTTTGCATCATCTAGCAGCTGCTGCTTTGATTTCTCATGGGCCCTTGCTAATTTTACTAAGTTTTTCTTTTCATGATCAAGAACCGCAATCCTGTCTTCTATATTTGAGATTCCTTCCTCATGTTGACTCGTTCTGCTGTGTATACTTTCAATGGAATTTTTAATCTCTTGGTTATCTGTTTGAATCACTTTCAAGGATTCCATTGCTTTCCTATGTTGGGAATTCATGGTTTCCATCATTTTCTTAAGTTCCCTTTTTTTAATTTCTCTGTGTTCCAAAGTCACTAAGCATGTCTTTCATTATATTGACCATCTCAGCAGTTATCTGAGAAATTATTTCTGATTTGAATTTTTCTAGATCCTCATTCATTTGCTCGGTTATGTCTACCATAATAACTTCAGAGCATTCACGTGGGTGGCTTTTGGATTGCTTCACCTCTTTACACCCTGAGTTTGCATTTGGGGAGCTGGATATCTAGGGTTGTGTCTTGTTGATGAGTTTTCTCATTTTCTATGTTTAGTTTAATTTATGAGTAGATGCTTGTAAATTGCTTATGGTTTAATTCTTAGTTTTTAAACCCTTATGATATGACTACTTCTCATAGGTGTCTTCCAGGTGTAGCTGGCTTTTGGCACTTCAGTCTGTCGCAAGATCCTACCTCTTCAATTTACTGGAGATGAGAAGTTGCTGCCTAGGTGGCCAAGCCCCTTTTTCTTTAGCACTTGCCTATAGTATTTTCAATCATCCTTATGCAATATCAGTCTTGGTATACTGGGAAGAACAATTGTTTAGAACAATTGTGTCACTTTGGCTAAAGTATGCAATCAGTAATAACAATAGCATGAAACACAGTTTAGAAAATAACAAACTGAATTAACTATTAATTTGCCACCTTTAACCATATGAGCTAGATTTGTGGTTACATAACAAAATCTAAAATGAAGCAGAGAATTGTGTGCAGTAAATAAGCCCTGAATATAGTGATTTTACCCTCAGGGGAGAAAATTTAAAAGGGATTGGGAGAAACATAGAGTAATAGAAGAGGAAGAGGTTAAATTCAAGGCTGGAGAACAAAGGACAATCACAAACTTTGGGAAACTTTCGAAAAACACAGGAGGTAAAGAGATAAGGAAAAAATAAAAACAAGAACAGAACAGAGCAAGAGCAAAAAAACAAAAAACAACAGAATTCATGTTCACAGTTGTATAAAAACAAGAATGAGCAATCAAGAAAAAAAAATAAAACAAAAAAGCCAAAACAGAAAGAAGATATTAAAAAATTGAAAAAGATATGCCTACTTCACGTGTCTCTGCTGTCACTGGTAGACCATTTGGGCAGAGAGAGTCCAAATATTTGTTGGTTAATCCCAGCAGGCCAGCAATATCTTTCTGGTGGGTTAGTGGATAATCCCAGCAAGACTGCACCTTCCTTTCCACTGAAGTTAAGGCTGGTTTTTGGCCATGAGTCTAGATCAAGAACTGTTCAGCATGCAAAATTCCATGTGCCTCCCACTGACTTGAACTTGGTTGAGAGCCACTACATGGAGGCCACAGTTGCTCTGAGTTCTGAGCTCAATTAACACCTCTTCACAATGGCTCCAGGCCAATCACCCTCTCCTACATGACTTCTGCACTTGAAGGACTCTCCAGCAACTCCAGATCACTGTGTCCACTGCTCCATTCCACTGGTTTGTTTTTGTTTGGAGGACACTGGGGTTGCCAATAGTCACCATGCATCTGCAGGTTTGACCTGCCCCTCCCATGCAGTTATTCCAGGCTCAGGGAGAAAGGGCCACCTGCTACATCCTTCTATTTTTATTTTTTTGTGGGTACTGGAAGTCAACCTCAGGACATCGCACGCCAGCAGGTTCCCATGGCACTGAGCCATATCACTGGCACTTTTTCTTGTATGTGGGTTCTGGGAGTTCAACTCAGGACCTCATGCTTGCCAGGCAGGCATTTATGCCACTGAGATATCTCACCGGCCAACTTCCTTCTTTTTTTTTGTGGGTACTGGGGGCTGACCTCAGGACCTCATGCACCAGCAGGTGCCCGTGCCACTGAGCAATATCACCGGCCCTTTTTTTGAATGTGGGTTCCGGGAGTTGAACTTGGGCACTCGTGCTTGCCAGGCAGGCTTTTACATGGCTGAGCCATCTCATTGGAGCCCTACCTCCTTATTCTTAATTGAATTTTTTTCTCTTCATTCTCGCAGTGAGCTTCAATTCTCACTTTAGATTCTTCCTGGGCCCTGGGGACACACTTACCTGCTTCCTTTCCTCAGGTTGCTATATTCCAGTGCCTGGACACCAAATTTCAAAGAGGTTCTTTCTCTACTGCTCATCATTCCATCATCTTCCCAGAAGTCTTCAAAACTGGCAATCTCTTAAAGAAGAAAAATAAATAAATATATTAAAAATCTGTTCTTTGGGTAATAATTAGAAAACAATTTGTTTTTTAATCTTTTCTTTAAAACGTTATATTACAAAAAACACAGTCATGAGTCACAGAATTCAAATCTAAATCAATTATATCTTATAAAGTACAGATATAATACAATGCTATATATCTTTCCACAATGTACTAAATGTAACCATGATTTTAGGTTTTATTTAAGATTATATGTAAACTCAAACATACCGAACTAGTTTTAAATTATAAATTGGTCAGTTGTTTAAAATTTGATATCTGAAGTATTCATTATGCTTGAAATGGCAAAACTTTTACAGCTGTTCCATTTCAATCCTATTGGACCCATCAATAGATTTTATTATAGTGGTTAAGAAACATAGTCTCAATTATTGGCTCTCTCTTAGGCTAAGGACAGTGTGTTTCATGTGTGTTTATCCTTTTCCTGAAAATTTGTATCAGGTTATTTATATTCATGATTCATATATTGTTAATTATTTTCCCATATGTTTTTTGACACCAAAGCTCTGGAGATTAATCCTGTCATGGCAATTCTTTGTTTTGATTTTGAAAAGGTATTTGCAATTTTTATATTTTTGGTTTTCATTTCATTTGTAATTATTTATTTGTTTTTGCATTAGGTACTCTTGAAAAGTTACTCTTTCCTACTTTTTTCTATTTAATATGGGATATATAATATTTACATATTATTGATGACATATAAATAAAATGATGTGTAGATGTGCAGATGATGTGATTTTTAAACAAAAATATTTTCTCTTTTATTTATTCTGCTAGTCAAATGATAGCAGATTATCCTATCTAGTTCAGGACAATGGCTTAGTGCATTGCTACAATTTAAACATCACTCAGTATATGGTACCTCTGATTCACAGTCATTTTTTTCCCCATATGTTGAACATTTAGTTTATTGACTGAATGTTAAGTATATCTGGATTTCTAAAGCTCTGAAAGATTGTAGCAGACTAACTCCTGTGTTTGAAAGTGTTTCAGACTTATCTATTTTTTCAATTAATATTTATCCTCACAAATTAGCAAAACATCATTCAATTTCTTTTAATTTTTGCTGGTAAATCAATTATTTTATTGTATATGTAAATATAAAATCACTAGAGGTACTAGGGAAATAAGGGTATTCTTAAGTAGAGAATCAGTTTTGAATGAAAATAAAATTAATTGAAAATGATTGATATTCACAAATATTTGAACACAATTATTGCTTGGTATAATTACTTTGTTAACAAAAGCTTATAACAACCCAAACAATGTATTACTGTATTTTTTTTTTGTGGGTACCAGGGGGTCGACCTCAGGACCTCGCGTGCCAGCAGGTGCCCGTGGCGCTGAGCGATATCACCGGCCCCTTTTTCGTATGTGGGATCCGGGAGTTGAACTCGGGCCCTCGCGCTTGCCGGGCAGGCGCTTAAGCTGCTGAGCCATCTCACCGGACCCTGTATTACTGTATTTTATATTTAATGTTATTAAATTTTTATTTCCCACTTTAAAAAAAATTTTGTGGATCAAAGCAAAAGTCAAATATACACTAAATGAAACATCTTGTAAAATATGAAAATTAATTGAAAGTAAAACATTTTGCATGATTATGGAAGATCATATTACACATCTGTCCTCTCATCATGGTGAAAATATTCAAAATCTTTTCCTCTAGCTTTGTGAAATATTCAGTATATAATTTTTACATTAATTATTTAATAGCACACAAGATCTTACTCTCATCTGTAAATTTGTAAGTATTGATGAAACTCTCGATATCACTCCCTGCCCACATTGCACCATTTAATAACTAACCTTGAATAAATCAACATCTTTAACATTAACCTTTTCATGTTACACAGGTGAGATCACTTAGTACTTGTCATTCTGTGCCTGGCTTATTTTAATTAACATATTTCAAGTATTATTCATCTCCTCACAAATTACAAGTTTGCATAATATTATTATGGATGGATGGCATTAATTGTGTACATGTACATTTTTAGTTGACATAAATCCCCTTTACTAAAGTGAAAAAAAATTAAAATTGAGTGATCATTTTTAGTGGTCACTAATTTCAGGTGATTCTAATGAGATAAAATGTATAACTCATATCATACAACATCCATATAATTATTACTTCCACAAATTTATGATGCTTTTTAAAACTAACAGCTTGAGTAATTACTATTCTTTGAATTAATATAGCTATTAAGTAATAAAATAAATGGAAATGAAAAGCTATTTGTACCTTCTCCATTTCTGCCAGTAAAAAAACAATTTTGGATGGTATTAAAATGTTGATTACTCAACATCTGAAAGATATATTTCAGATATATGTTAGAGCAACTTCTTGGACAGAACTAAAAACTCTACAAAATGAAACTACTAACAAGAAATTAAATCACCATAAGACACAGTAAAAATATATTAACTATTTGAAAACAAGATAAATAATTCCCAAAATAATTACAAAAGTTTTTCATTCTCTTCACTAATGTACAAGAGTTCCAGGCATTCTAGTTTCAGTATTTGTCATTATTAGACTTTTTAATGTTGCCCATTCTAATGGATGAGATTTGATTCATCTTTGCATACCTTTGTTTCCCAATCCAGTAGCATAATTAAATTTTGCAATTCAGCATTAAAAAGTACTGATATATAAGGGGTATACACAAATTTATTAAAAAAAACAAAAAGTCCTCTCATTACTTGTGGATAAAATTCTAAAAAATATGAACTTCCAGGTGAATAGATTTTTGAGTTCAAAATGGGCTGTGGCTACAATAGAAAAAAGGTTAAGGAAACCTTCTTTGGTATGGTGATAGAAACATACTATGCTATTTGATGTTTTGTGTGCTGACACACAGCTATAATTCCAGTATTTTTGGAGGTTAGGGCAGGAAAATAAAAAATTCCAGTCCAACTTCAGCAATTTAGCTCTTATGAGACACTTTGTCAAACTAAAATAAATACATAGCTTGGTTATTTTGCTCAGAGGAAAGGTCCTTGATTCACTCCCCAGTGACGCAAACAAAACAAAACATTATAATATAAATCTACCTCCAATTATGTAATTGAAATAGATATTTTTTGTAAAAATATAAATAGTATATAAATAATGCTTCATTAAAATGGACTTAAGGTATATTTGAAAGTTAAACATAAAATTATACATAACAGTCTGCTAGAAATAAGATTTTAGAAAATACACAAGTGCAACCAAAAATACAGAAATAAGCCTATTAAGACAAAAAATGATCTTGGTTTATTATACTGATGTGGAAAATATGTTACTATTTAAATTTTGAGGAAAACATAAAACTAATGGAAATGAAACACCATTTGAAACAATTATTGGCTTTTTAACAGACCTTGTATCTTGTAGAATCCTAAAATGTCTCAAAAGTAGGATAAATATTAACTCATTTTGTACAAGATTATCTTCAACACAGTAATAAACTAGAGAATTCAAAATATAGTGTAATTTTCTTAAATAAAAAAATTCTGTCATATTTTTCATATACTTTTTGAAAAATCTGTACATAAACATGTAGTTAAATTTAAGACAACATTGAGTATAAAATGAGATATGACTAATTTATTTTTGTAAAAACATACAGAATTAAAACTATAGTTAAAAATAATAGAAAAATGGATTTATACGTTGAAATCTTAACTTCAGTACTTGAGAATTTGACCATGACTGGATAGAGTCCTTATAAGATAAAATGAGGTCAGTAAGGTGGCAGGAATCCAATTGCCATCTTTAGAATGAGAATAAATTTGGGAACACACATACAAAGGCAAGATAATGTGAAGGGAGAAGTTCATGCAGAACTTTCTAAGAGAGTCCCTGAACAGTCCTTTGTTCTTGGCCTTTTTAGGTAAAAAATTGCCTTCACCTTGATCTCAGTCCTCCAGCTACCAACAGTGTGGAAAAATAGATATGTAGCCTGATGCACCCAGTCTATGGTATTGCATCATGGCAGCCGGGGCAAAAGTTAGCAATTGAAATTAAAATATTTTATGCAATTTCTACTGTTAATGAGAGTTCTGCTTTCACTGTATGTTTTATTTTATCTTTATTAAACTAGACATTTACAGTTTACTTTTAAAGGTAATCCTTAAAGTAATATAAATACTGTATTTTTAAAAAGCTCTATGAGAAAAATAAATATGGTATCTGTATAATAAATCTAAAATGAAGTGAGAAGAGGAATAAGTGTAGTTAAATCATGAAAAAGTTAAAATAAGATTCTATAATCACAAATGTAACAGTTTTATAATAAATTTAAGTGAATTTTTATATTTATGTGAAAATTATCACGTTAAACAGAAATGAAAGATTTATTAGACTCAATAAAACTGCTAGATTCATAAAAGACAAATCAGTGAGTTAAACAAAAGGAAAAAATAAGGAATCAAGAACAGAAAAAGAGCACAATGATAGAAATATATCATAAATTTCATTCATAACTCTAAATGTGAAAGGCCTCAACTTCCCAATTGAGGCAGATTAGATCAATAAAACAAAATCCAACAGTCTGTTTCATTCAGGAGACTCATCTAATTCAAGAAGAAACTCTTAGGTCAAAAATCAAAGGATGGATAACAGTATTCCATTCATTAGGATGCTGAAAGTAAACAGAAGAAGCACTGTTATTCTTAAAGTAAACATCAAACTAAATCTGATCAGAAGAGGCAAAGATGGTCACTACATGTTAGTTAAGGGAACAATTCAAAAAGAAGAGATAATAATTCCAAATATATATGCGCTGAATACCCAGGCACCTATTTTCATAAAACATACATTTCTAGACATAAAAGATGAAATAAACACCAGTGTAAATAGCAAAACCCCCAACACCCCACTTTCACAGAGATCAACTAAAAAAAATTAACAATAAATATTAGCTACATGATCTTCAACAAGGGGCCATAAGCACACACTAGAGGAAAGATAGGCACTTTAACAAATGATTCTGGAATATTTAGCTATAGAAAAAATAATCTGGCTATTGATTTGTTAACTTCTGTATACATCTACCACATTCACTTTATCACATGTATAGTTCATAAATATTTTCCAGGAATCCATGGGATGTCTCTTTGATGTGACTTTTTTTCCTTATTAATTTGAAGCTTTTTAATTCAAAGCAATCCCATTTGTCTAATTTTTGCTTCTTTTGTAAGAAAATATTTCAACAAATTTAATTATCAGGGAAATAATAATTAAAACTGCAGTGAAAGTTCACCTTGTGGAATTTCAGAGAGACCAAAAATGAAATAGGAAGATTTGATTCTAGATTAAGTTGTACACCTGTTCAGCTGACAAATCTAAAATATCTGAGCACAGCATTAAGGACATGTTCCATCTTTTATGCATTTGGTCAAGTGTTTGGTCTTTGGCATGGAACATGTGGGTTGTCAGAAGGAGAACAAAGGCAGTTTGTCCAGCTGCACCAGTTTGTATCTTGGTGGCCCTACTCACACATAACCTCACACCTCACATCTCTTAAAATGGCTATTATCCATGTGACAAATTATACATATAGCTGGACGATATGGAAAAAAGTGAACTCTCAATCACTTTTGGAAGTAATTTAAATTAGCACAATTATTTTGGAAACTAATATGGAGGTATCTCAAGGGGAAATATATCATTACATGATCTAGCAATCCCACTAGTGGTAGATCAGATATAGATAGATTAGATATAGATACAGATACAGATATGGTTATTAAAACGGAATTGAAATAAATGTTAAAGAGATAATTGAACTCCCATTTTCACTGTGACACTTCTGACAATAGCCAAGATATGGAGTAAATCCAAATGGCTATGAACAGATGAACAAATAAATGAAGAAATTTTGGTGTATAGAGGCAAAAGAATATTATACAGTTTTTTTTTTCTTAAAGAGCATTCTGTCATTTGTGATGACATAAATTACATAAGTGACTTGGAAGACATAACGCTAATTGAAAAAATCCAGGCACAGAAAGACAAATTCCATGTAATCTCACTTATATGTGAAATGTGAAAATGTTGATTTCATAGAAAGTATAGAAAAATGGGTACCTGTGTTGGGGAGTGAGGTGGTAAAGGAGAAGATACTAATAAAATGACAAAAAAATTCAGTTAGACTAAAAGAGTAATTTTATTATTTCTTATAGAGCCTGGTGACAACAGTTAATCATAATGTATGATTCAAAATTGCTGAAAGATTATACTTTAATATTTTCACGATGTACACACACAAAGATGGTGGGTTAGGTTATGAACAAGTAAATTAGATTGATATAATAATCCCACAAAGCATACCTAGATCAAATGATCACATTTTATTTCACTCATATACATAATTATTATTTCTCCATTAAAATAAAGTGTGTTCTGAGGAGTAAGCTATCAACAATATTTGCATAGCATAAGAAATTGAATATCACAAGTTTTGAACCATACCTACTATATTCAAATCTATACTGAAGCAAGAATGTCTAACTTATGTGTATGCACATTAAATATGAGAATCACTGGCATAAGACAAATGAGAATATTATAAGGAAAAGCATATTTTTAGGAAGTAGAAATACTTTATGGTATTGCATTTAGGGAATAGAAAGGGAAAAATGAAAGAAAAGCACAAGATTGTAAAGGGAGGAATTTGTACCAAATAAAATGCTCAGATTCTATCTCAGTATGTCAATTATTTGGGGAGAAATAAATTATAAACATGCTCAGAAATAAAATAATACTTCAGAAAGAAAATATTAACCTATTTAAGGTTAAATTTTTATTTCACCACACCTCAAGAAGACTATTACAAAATCTGAATAACCCTCTTCTCCTTTGATGATAGTTCTCTTAAAAAGAAAAAAATAGAACTTATATAAAAATAAAATTTTAAAGTACAAAACTTTATTCAAAACAAATCGCAGTTGTAAAGCACTCAGAATAAATGTATGAAAAGAGAAACAAAATTTTAACACGAACAAATCATTCATTCGGATATTTATCACTATGAATGAAAATGCAAAGTTCAATGAAAAAAGAATAAGAAAGATAAAACATGTGAGGGAAATAATGAAATATAAAGTAGTGGAATCAGAAAAAAGAGGTAATTAAAATAAATTACAAATATGAAGTTCTAAACTGAAATTAGAAAAAATAGCCAAGTAGGACACTGATGATATTTATGGAAAATATAATGAAATTAAAATAAATGTTAATAACAAAAAGCAAAGATCAAAGCAGCCTTTGGCATGCATGAAGAAGAAAGTCAAAATTGAATAAGAATTTTCCTGAGACTATAAGAGATACAGAAATAAACAATGAATGTTTACATTGTATCACACGAAAATTTTACCCAGGAACAGTCAACAATAAAATAATCCTCTTGTACTTTAAATAATATTAATATTCTAATTAGCATGCAAGCCAAAATATCTACCTATGAGGATGTGGAGTGACTGCTACAAACCTGTCAGGGGATGACTTGGGTTCAGGGAATATCTTCCTCCTCCCACCCTAACTCTGTTAGGAAGAGTTGCACATAATATCAACTTCCTTCAAGTTCTGAAGTGTAGGGCACACAGAGTTCCCATAAATACATGTAAACTCAAGTTTCTTGAAACTAAAGCAGTAGGCTGCTCTTTCCTTGCAAGATTGTGCCTGTACATAAAGGAGGTGACAAGGGAGGAGTGATAGTGCAGGGAAACTGAAGAAAAATTCTGTATAACATTGAAAATGCATTAACCAAACTATTTCATGGGAACATATCCCTCACATAAACTGTGCGATAGACACAGAAAATACAGTGGTATTTATGATAACATTTTACAGTTTAAAATATCAAAGTAGTACTATATATTGTTTATTGATAATAGCATATATGGCAAAATAGAAACATATGCACCACATATTAGTTTTCTAGAGTAACAATAACAAAGTCATGTAGACTAATAGCCTAAATAACAGAAGTTGGGCAGAGGATTAGCTCAGTATTAAAGTGTGTTCTTATCATGTAAAAAGCCCTGGGTTGGATCTCTAATACCAAAATAAATACATACATAAATAAATAAATTTTATTTTCCCTCAATTCTGGGTTCTATAAGTATAAAACCAATATGTATGCAGGTTTCTTCCTTCTGAAGGCTAAAAATGAAGGTTGTCTTCCAATTTATTTTTCCTAAACTTTTGGATAACTGTCTTCTCTTTATGTTTGTTACTATTATTTCTCTACTGGGTTATCTCAATGTCTAGCTTTCTCCTTTGTATAAAGACATCAGTTGTAACTTATTAATGTCCACCCTAATTATCTCACTTTAACTGAATTATATCTGTGAAAATCTGGCCTCCAAATAAATTCCTAAATGGAAGTTACAACTTTAACATATGAGTTTCAGGACAACACAGTTTAATCACAACATTAACAAATGCTAAAAATAAATGTGTGTGAAAGTGGATGATGCCAAGAAGAAAACATTCTTGTTACACACAGACTAAATGAGAGCCTGTAAGTAATAAAAGAGGCAGACTTATGCTTTGCTAATACAACTACTTCCTCACAACCTCTCTAAGAACTGCAGCAGATTCTTTTGCCATCTACATGTATCCCAACAGTGTTTGCCTTGCTGGTATGAATAAGTTCCTGATAACTTTTTATTTTTGGAAAACTTTTAAGACTGCGATAATGCTCGACGTGGTGGCACACGCATGTAATTGCAGCACTTGGGAGGCTGAGCCAGGAGGGTCACTGCAAGCTCGAAGCTAGTTTGTGCTACATAATGAATTCAAGGCAAGCCTGGTGTTCATAGTGAAAAGCTGTCTCAAAAAAAAAAAAAAAAAAAACTACAATAATTCAGAAATGATTTCCTGGATAGAACATTTGCCCTGTAAGGATATGTTAACCAAGAGAAGTATCTCTAAGACTAGAATGGGATGTGTCTCCATGACTTTAGATCCATATTTCTTACAAAATATTATTTTCCCCTTTGACTTTGAAAGCTTGCCTTTGTCTTACCATTCTTAAATACACCCAAAGTTATGGTAGCATGCATTTTTCTTTTTGGAAAGCTCTGTTGCTACCAAATGGATATTGTAAGTTTTTGAAGGATCTCTGGTTATTACTGATGTTGACATTCCAAATTAAGGTGCATGATCACTTTAGATTTAAGTCTATAGGTATGTCCAAGTGTGTTTTATTTAAGAAACTGGGTGGTGATTTTTTGAATTCTAATACTTCTCTCTATAACTGTGGTCTTTCCAACTAAGGATATATTAAATAATATAAAATTCTATACTATGATGAAGAAATAAGAGCTCTGTGCTCCAAATACAGAAATATTTTAAATAATTTTAAAAAGATAGAAAATTTTATACTAGAAATTCATAGTCAATATAGAATGAAACACATTGCAGATAACTTTAAAGACATCAATTCTGAACAGCAATCACATTCAGAAACTTGGTCAAATTTTTCAGGATATTTGAGGTTTTGGTAAATAGATTTTGTTTTCTAGTACAAAAGATGGTGCTTTACTGGTGCTAGAACATTCCCTCTTCTGTCTCCTACTAACATGTATTCAGAGAGAATATTCACTGCTTGGGCATATTTTTCAGACAATTCAAGCCAAAATTTAGAAAAAATTACTCTGTGAAACAATAACCACCTTATATCCCACTTCATCCTTTTGAAACACCTCTAAAAATAGAAGATTCATTTTAAAGATTTATTTGATTCTTCTATTTAATTTTTATTATACTATAGAATTTGCCCTTATCAGATAGTACTTTGATGGATATTTTTGTATTTCACTCCCAAAAAATGCTGTACTCTCATACAACAATAAAATTTTCATATTGATCCTATCTAAAAGGTTAGTGTCTGTCGTTTATACATAAATCATACATGATTGTATTTGTGAATGATCAAAGTGTCAGTCTATTTGACATGAATAATAGATTTTATTCTAAATATTCATTTTTTTGTGGAAAAAACAATATATTTTTGATAACACCGACAATACACCAGATATGCAAGGGAATTATTTTAATTCATTTTATCTTTATTTCTTGGAATATTTGGAAATTTGACTATCAAGTATATAGCCAAAGGAATTAATTGTATTAAGGTTATTTTATATCAGTTTGTTGCAACTCTAAAATCATTGGTACAAGAATGTTATGATTTACATTAAGATTTTCACTCCTCATATGTGACTGACATAATGCTCCGAAGTTTCTAATGTATGGATTTTTACAATATATAACAGCAAATGTATAAGGAAGCATATTTTATAGATCTACTATGCAAGGCCAATAGATTTTTTTTATTTAGAGTAATGTGTATGGTTCTTAATTGCCTCCTGTGAACTGTTCTAAATTGAACATACATTGAATACCATGTGTGGCCTCAAATTATGGATATTATTAATGATTAATAGGCAAATAAGAAGGGCAAATATAAGGAACAAAGTAAATGATTCTAAGATGATAAGCTCCCAGTTGGATATCATGTAAAGTTGGGTTCTGCATGAGGAGTCCAGAAGATGGAGAAGAAATTTGTTGGTTATGACTTTTATCCAACTTTCAGGGGTTTGTTAACTGCTTAAACATGCCTACATGCCCTCTCCAAGCCAGATTATATATACTATGATTGTCATGCATTCAATTGTCACACTAAATACCATAATTTTACCAAAAATAATTTAGAATTATTAATTTAGACTCTCATAATTTAATAGTTAAATTAATTATTAATTTAGAATTTTGAAAACATTTAATGTGAATAAATTTTTTCTTCTCATTAAAGAACTACTTTTCATATATCTTGCCAGATAGGCGATAAAATTCCCTGTTTTTGATTGACTGATAAAATTTATTTCCCTATCACATTTTTTGTGGGTACCAGGGATTGACCTTACGACCTCACTCGCCAGCAGGTTCCCGTGCCACTGAGCAATATCACTGGCTCCTTTTTTGTATGTGGGTTCTGGGTGTCTAACTCAGGACTTTGCACTTGTCAGGCAGGTGCTTACACTGCTGAGCCATCTCACCAGCCCTCCCTTTCACTTCTGAAAAATCATTTTATGAGTAAAAGATTGTACACTTTGTGTATTTTTTGTGTGTCTATGAGTTTCCTTTTAACATTTCCAATACTCCACATAGTACTCTTTTTTCTGGCAAGGTTTCAGAAAAGGAATTGACAAAATTTTTATCTGTGTTCCTCTACAAGTAAGTCTCTGCTTATCTATTACATTTTAGATTTTCTAAGATTTTCTCTTTGTCTTTGGTAATCATCCACTTGAATGTTCTATAGCTAAAGATATGGGGATTTTTGTATTTTTCTTGTTTTATTGGAGATTCTTGGATCTGGGGTCTGGTGTATATTATAAATTTTAGAAAATTTCCAGATATTATTATTTTAGTTCTTCTACTACTCTCTCTTGCTTCTCCTGATATTTTATGGCAGGTGTCAGAAAGCCCTGGACCTCAGATCTGTGGCCCCTTAGGAAATGGGAAGGACTGGTGAGAAAAGTGTTATCTGTATTTACAGCCACCCCTGATCTCTCCCATTATGACCTGAGCTCCACTTTCTGTCATATGAGCAGCTGCATTGCATTCTCATAGGAACACAAACCCTACCATGAAGTGTTCATGCAAGGGATCTAGGTTACTCACTCCTTATGAGAATCTAATGCATGATGATCTGAGGTGGTGATGCTAACCCTGGAGAATCTAATTATTGTGTTTTACAAACTTGTACTACTAAAAAAAAGAAAACCTATGAAAATTCCTCTCTTTCCCCAATCTCTGGGAAAACTATATTCCATGAAAATAATCCCTGGTACCAAAAGTTTTGAGACTACTGTTATATGACACATGTTACACCTTTTACAGTTGCCTGATAGGTCTTCTGCATTTTATTTTATTTCTGTTCATACTTTATTTTTTCTATTTGCATGTCTGGTCATTTGGTTTCTATTGATACAACTTTAAATTTACTGATTAATTCCTAGTCTGTGTCTGGTATATTGATGAGAAAACCAAAGGCCATTTTAAATTTCTGTTATGGTTTTTAAAATTATTATTGGTGGAATTTCCTCTGGATACTTTGTCTATATTTTATTTTCCTACATACATCATTTATATGTTTTTTGTCTGATGTCCAGATATTCAATTAAAGTCTTTATTTGAGTAGTAATATCTATTTTAAATTACCAGCTTGATAATTACAAAATATGTACATGTGATTAATGATTAATACATATTTTTATTTGTACTTTATGCAGACTGTGGTTTTGCCTTTCAGTGTGCCGTATGACTTTCCTGAAAGGCAGACATTACATGTCTGTTAATAGGAGTGTAGTTAAATAGGCCTTTAGTATGAGAATTTACATTTGTCTGATTTGGAGGCAGGCTGTATTTAATCTTTACTGTAGTTATGGGAATCAAAGATTTTGATTTTCTCTGCTATCCTTGCATTTCTTTTCCCTGTTACCTTTGACTAAGATCTTCTTGTTAAATAGAGTCTGTCTAATAGCTCTTTTAATTATAATCCACTCTTAGAGTCTGTTGATTGTAAGGTACTGGGGAGAAGAAACATTTTATAGCCTTATAGTCCCCTCCCCTCTCTCCCCTTCTGTCTCTCTCCCATCTCTATCTTTCTCATCTCTGGACTTTGACTTTCCATTATATGAGACAAAACTTAGAAGGGGACAGCAGTATTTTAATAACCCTGGCCCTTTGTCATGTAATGCTCTGCTAAAAATTGTTTACCCTATTCTCAAGTTTATGTTATAGAGGACAAAATATTATGGGAAGATTTCTTGTCCCTAGGCATAATGGTCACTTTTCTCCCTCTACTACCCAAAGTTTAGGGATATTTTTCTTCATCACTCACTGTGGAAACCTAGTGGGTCTCTTGAAGGTAAAGCTCAAATAAGTATGTTCTCCTTACTTCCACCAAGACAGAGTATTCAGGAGTTTCTACTTGAAGCTACTCCTAGACTCCAGCCATTTTTCAATTAATAATAATATGGGTTCCTTATTATTCTTGTCTTCTGGAACTTCTAGTCCTTATAAGCTGTTAGTCTCTTTTTCTACCTGTCTGGATAGTTTCCAAGGTAGAGGCTTGCCCCATGACCTCAATGCTTTGACAAATCTAAGAAGAGTTAATTTTCAGGTTGCTAAGTTTTATTTTAATTTTTATATCCTGAGAATAGGTACATAAAATTTCAAATCCATTAAATATTATAAGGGAATATTATAAGGGAATATTATATAATATTATAAGGGAAATGGAAATTCAGTTTTTTTCACATTTATTAGAATTTTTACATCCATATCCATGAAAAGTTTTAGAAATAAAATATAGTCAGTTGAGCTGACTTCTTCTTTTAATTCAGAAGGACAGTTTCCAAAACTAGTTACAATTTTGTGAGTGCAAAATAAGTTATTTTGGACATAAATTCACCTTTGATAAGTACACTTGTCATAAATTACAAGCAGTAACAAATGTACTATTGTGAATTTTAGAGAATAGAATATCAACTGTAAAATATTTCAAATGAAACTACTATGAATCTAGCATGAGTATAATTCTGTGAAATAGATAATTTTTAACAGCTTCCTTCTCTGTTTCTTTTTATCATAATCCAATATAGTTACTTGTATAGGAATGATACATTATTGAATTATCCAACCAAGATATTGGAGTTTACAGTCCAACTCATGGCAATGATCAAAGATGACTTTCTTATCAAAGACTTTCCCTGAACCTATTTTCAGAGACCTACTTAACATTTTGTAAGAGCAGTAGCCACAGCAACTCAATCCTGAATAAAAACTCATTTACATGGGATTTTGTGTTGCTGATAATTTTTACTACTAAAAAATACAGAACATATTTAGTATGCTATTGACCTCATATAGCATTTTTAAAAATTTCCCCTTCTAATATTTACATTCATTTCTATCCTTCTATTATCCAAAAAAGAGAAAATCCATGATTTCTGTTCTATCAGTCATGGCTTAAATTCAACTAAAAGTTGCTTATTAGGGTTTTCATCCCCTTTATAAATCCACCCTTCATCTTCATTGGTGGATCATGAAAGTGAAATACTTAAATAGCAGGCAGAATACACTATAAGAGCTTTCAGTTCATTCTTAGAGATCTATGAATAGTGTTGAAAGTAAGTAAGAATCAGAATTTGCTGCATTTAACAGATGTATCTTCACTTGAAAATGTAAGCAGTTTATTCTGTACGTGTTATTAGGGATACATATTCCTATTGAAAATGGTCTATGCTTTAAATAAATTTAAGGAATCCAGGAATCTATAATTCTATAGAAAAAGTGCTAATAGAGATACTATAGGATATCTTTTAGATGAGAATTAAGCAAAAATTAACCCTCATTGCTATCTTTATCCCTATAATATTCAAAGATGCCAAATAAATGAAGGCAAGTAAAGAAGCTATTACACAATGTCACTCATCATCTGAGAAATCTGAAAAAATTTACCAAAAATAATCTAGTTGTAAAGGCATGAAGATAATTTCTAATGCATTCCAAAAGTTGCCTGCTGACAGAGACCTCAAGTAGATACTTATAATATATTTGCAATTATACCATTTCATTATCAGTGTCAAATGTCACTAATATTGCAGAATGTCTCCAGGACATTTTAATCATCTGGCAAACATGTGAACATGGGACATGGGCAATAACTCACGTTTCATTATCCAATAGTTGTGAATAGATTTACTACAATCAGTTACCTGCTATAGATTTAGTTTATTATTTTACCTTCAGTGTGAATGGAAGCTTTTCGTGGCCAAAGAACTATAGTTCCAACTGTAACCACATTTTTTACTAGTTTTGGTCTTTGGCAGGAGAATCGAACCTAGCCCGCCAATGATAATAATTTAGTGAGATTCTTAATAGAGAAATTGGAAAAGTCTTTTTGTTTGTTTGTTTTGTTCTGTTTTTTTGACACTGGGTCAAACTATGTAATTCAGGCTGGCCTTGAACACACTATGCAGCCCAGGTAGGCCTCAAACTCAAAGCAATCTTTCTGCCTCAGACTCCCAAGTGCTGGAATTACAGGCATGTGCCATCACACCTAGCGAAATTGGAAAAATCTTACCATTTACTAATAAACACCTTTTTACCTATCTTCAACTCTTAATAAAAGTAAACAGCACCAATGTTGCTTTAAAGCTATATTAGTGAATTTATTTTTTGCACTTGGACATATTTGGTCAAAACAGTTGCCTCTGCCCATTGTGTCCATTAGGTCCATATACACTATTCAGGTGTACTGATTTTCACTAGAAAATATGACACTATGAAGCTGAATATTTCACTCACTATTTTAAACTCTAAATACCTCAGGTACATGACAAAAATTATGCTAAAATTAATGCAATATATCTCCCATTATTATTAACATGTACAAACTTTCCTCCTTCACATTATTGCAATGTGCCCTAAATGACCTAATGGGAAAGAATCTGTCTTCTGAAAAATACACCAGAAGGAGAAATGCTTTAGAATCATGCTGAAAAAGACCCTATTAAATACTTCTGAACACTAAAGCAGCCGTAAATCTTAGGAGTATTGATTCAAGGCTAAATGTGTCTGAGCCAAAAAGATATAAGACACAGGATGCCATTATATCAGAAAATGTAAAACTAAGAATCTTAATAATCCTTTAGAGATAGATGGCTTTGGGTTGTGTATCATTCACAGTTTAGTCAGAAAGAAACCACATAATAATTTAAACAGGGAAAGGTCAATATAAAGAATTATTAACTAGAGGAAGGGATTGGAGTAATGTGGGATTGGCTAATAAAGTAAAAACAACCTCAAAGAATATAAGACAAACCTTAAATCTAGAATTTGTTGGAGAGGGAAAGCCAATGCTGAGAGAATGGTGTAGAAGTTGTTATGGTGCTTCTTGAATGAACTTCTGAAAATATGGCTGCTGGAGTTTGTTATAAATCCTTAGGGTACTGAAGGTAGCTAGAGGTATACATTCTGTGATAGAATTAATGTATTTGGGGTGGGAAGATCTGGGGGGAATTGTTGGTCTCTGGGTATTGCTACTCTGTGTGCTGCTGTACTGGATTCTGTAGAACCTATTCACACTGCAGAAGCTGAGGGTGGGGGAAGCTGTGTGTGCTTCAGGAGCTATCCCAGTGAAAGCACCCTGAAAAGAGGAAGGAAAACTTCCTTTGACTCTGATCCAAAAATTTTCTTCACCCAAGAATTTGGAATTAAGACAGTTTCATGACATGGGCAGCCATTTACGGGAATCAAATTCAAGTTTTATTTGGCTTGTTCTCATATTTTATTTTTCTACTTATTTTAATTTGCTGAAATAAAGCTATAGGTTGTTGGCATATTAACAATGTTAGTTACACCATCACTTAAACCTAAATTGAAATACTTAAAATTATTTCCTTTGTATTTAGTTTTCCTTGGGTATAAGAGTCCAATTATTGACCAAGGTTTTTAAATGATATGATGACACATTAAATCAAATAGTACTGTTTTGCACACATTTTTCTCTTAGTGCCAAATAACTTCTTTTATAATTAATGAATTATTTTTAAACTGCCTTTATAAATATTTGCACTCACACACTATTTTCAAAGATGGCAAATGCCAAAAAAAATTGAAATAACATGTCATATCTATCAATGGAACAATTAAAACAACTCAGACACCATATTTTAGAAGGTAACCTGTATAATCAAACATTTATAGAGACACAGATCAAAAAATAAATAGAAAATATGGCATGTACTTCCTAGCTGTCACTGAAGACTACTGCCTATGTAAGTTAAGTTTTATTTTTTAACTGAACTTTAATTTACTAGATTGTAATTCCTTCCTATATTATGCCTTCTTAGGCCCTTAACTGTCTCAGAATGACAACACACTAAAATATGAGTAACTCAGTACAGCAATTTTGCCTGGAAGAAGACAAATATATAAGTGTCTCAGTGTCTTTCATGACACAAATATTCATTTGTCACCAAACGTAAATTGGATATACTTTTTATTTTGGTAAACTACTCCAGAATCAATGATAGTCCCTATGTCCTTTATATTTAATATTTTCCTTTATTAAAAGAAAGAGAAATAAATTCTCCATATATTAAATCAAGAAGGCAAAAAAGAAAAAGAAAATAAAAAGCTGAGTTCTGAGGCTCAAAACTTCAGTATTTAAAAGAAACCCTGAATGACTTTATGTTTTCAAATCATATAAAAAGACATGGGAAATGTGAAAACTTTGGACATGCAATCATTCAGTATTACCAAGTGTTAAAAGATATTGAGGCATTATAATTTATCAGACAGATGAGAAAGAGGAAATATAGAGAAGATATTATGTTTTCAAATGATATATGCACACTTTTAGGTGGATATTACACTTGAACTCCTGAAATTTCTCACATTAATATTATTAACAAGATCTATGGAACAAAAGAAAGTTCTAAGAAATTAGACATTTTACCAATCCTCACCATCCACTTGAAATACATTTCTTGAACAAAGAAATAAATTTACAGATATCCAAGTCTGCACTTATCAATTCTGCCACATTGAGGGTTAAGTTTCTTAATCTTTAATATGTGAATTCCAAGGAACACATCCAAACAATAGAATCTACCTTTTTAAATTATGGGACTCTGTGTATTGATCCAATTGTATTAGCATCCGAACAGCATTTAGATCTTGTTGCAGCTATTACAACACTTAGAGTACCACAAACTTCAAATATTTCTAGTAAATACTGGGCCACTTGTACTTGGCCAGTTGTCTGTCTGTCCTTAATTTTCAGATTACTTAGTGACCCTGTTATCACACCTTTATTATGAATTCACTGAAAGTTTTGTGTTTTGATCATTATCTGGATATATGTGGGAGTGACTGTAATTTAAATTTCATGCACACTAAGGAGAAGCTATAAGTTCATCAGGGTTAACTGATTTTGCCACATTGTGTGAGTTATACTTCTCAGCACTCTGCAAAACACATTCCATCTCGGTTCTATTTACTAGACATTCTAAATATACCACACATTAAGTTTTTATACATACATGGCATACTACTCACTCTTCCTTTTGAATCAAATATCTGATAAGCATAATATAAAGGAAGAAATATTTATTATGGCTTCTGATTTCAGAGATTTCATTGAAGGCCCAGCTGGATGCGAAATACAAACATCATGGCAGAAGAATGTGGCACAGGAAAGAGGTTCACGTCATGGAAACTGGAAGCAAACAAGTTCTCAGGCACACATGTCCTCCAAATGGTCCTCACCTCCTAATAGCACATTCAACTCTGAGCTCATCAATTAGTCCAATCATGAGTATAGCAACCCTAGGATCCAATCGCCTTTGAAAAACCCCATTTCTGAACACAAGAGCATTTATGGGATATTTAAGATCAAAGCATAGGGCCTGTGAGATGGCTCAGTGGCTTAAGCACCTGTTTGGCAGGTGCAAGTGTCCGAGTTTGACTCCCAGCACCCACATATGAAAAAAGGCCAGTGATATCACTCAGCGGCATGGGTGCCTGCTGGCACACGATGTCCTGAGGTTGAACCATAGTATCCACAAAAAAAAAAATCAAAGCATAACACATACTCTCTGTCTTTATTTCTAGTATTGTGGCACATTCAACAGGTATACTTAAATAGTATCAGATATTTTTAATGATGTTATTTCATGGAATTTCTTTAACTTTGATAAGGCAAATACTATTTTTTACTCTGATCTCCAAGTCAATGGAAATCCAAAGGACTTAATCCCTTCCTAAATTTTTCATGAATATGTTCATTTTCCATGAGAAATAAAATTTCATTTTATTGGAAATTCTATTCATTTTTAAAATGGTTTTGGGGAAATGGAAGTTAAATCATATCATTGAGAAACATAGTTTCTGTGCTCAAAGCTCATTCAATCCCCAGATTTCTGCATTCTGCTTCATGTCAGGAGGCTGACCTCCACATAGTAGCAGAACTAGGATCCTTTGTTCTCTAGTTTCTGTTTGGATTTGTCTTTGCCAACCACAAACTGAAACTCAGAAAAGTAGGAAAACAGGATATGTATTTTCTTGGGTGTGACCCTGCAGAGTTGTTGTTTGACCTGATGTCATTGTATTGAAGTCCATGGCTTCTTGGAGAACACCTTTCCCACAATAATAGAGTTCATGAATTTGTATAATCAGTTCCCTCTTATTGTCCCTTGAGATTCCTTTATGAAACCCCCTTAAATATGAACAGAAATTTGTAAACGGTCTTCAAAGTCAGTCATTAACCAAGTAGTTTATAACCTGGACCTCTTAGTAGATTATTTTCATTTGCTTTCTACATTTATCTGTGTTCTGGATTTTTTTTTAAGAGCAAAATTTTCCTTTCAGGTTTCTCACAATGTGATTCCAGTTGTATGCCACAAAACAACACTTCGGTAAACAACAGAGCATATATATGATGTCACCATAAGATTTTAATATAACTTAAGAATGTAGTAGGCTATACCATATAGGTTTGTACAAGTACATTCTACAGAGTTCATTCAAGGAAATTGCCTAAAGATGAATTTCTCAGAAAACAATCTCATCATTAAAGATACATGACTATATTTCTTCTCCTAATACATACAACTTGAATATGGTGTTTGGCAGGTACACTTTAATTTGAATTTTTTTTCTTCTTCCAATATGGAAATTTTGAATATCATTTCAAGTTACTTGCTGATGTATCTACATATTGCAAAAATCTGTCATCTTGTGTCTTATTTTACATACTGTAATTTTTTGCAAATAATATTAGATTTAATGTAAATTACAATGAAGAATTTAGTGTCTTAGTTCAAAATTTAGTGTCTTAAGTTTCTTGTACTCTTCACCATTTACATATCCCCTTACTCCCAGCTTTCATTTAGAAATTACCAGTGTCAAGAATGTCACCTCTCCAATAAATTAAGTCAAATATCGATCTTTGTGTGGCCACTAACTTTTAACTTTCCTTCTCATTTCTCGTAACACCAGCTATCCTTTGATCTTATTGAGGAAACTAATTATTACAACCATGTTTCATTATCCTCTCATTCAATTGTTTATTAATCCAACAAATACTCAACATGTATTAACTTTGTATAGTGTATGTGCTTATCAGTAGAAATAAAGTAGTAAGTGAAACATAAAAATATATACCAACTTTCCAAGTGGAAATAATAAACTGGTTGATTTTAGTCAGTATTAAAGTTTAAGGTAACAATAGATAGGGAGGACAAATATTGAAGTTGAGGAAATTTTACATATGCTGGTTTAAAAAGGCCACACTGGGAAAATAACTTTAATAACTTTGCTTGTATATAAGTGCTATAGAAGGAGTTGGGGATATAGCTCAGTGACATAGCACCTGCCTGTCAAACTCAAAGTACTGAGTTTGATTCAAGGTACCAATAAAATAGAAGTGCTATAGAATAAATGGCATATATTTAATGGTCAACATCTAGTGAGTTTTGCCATATTCAAATCCTCATGAAATTATTACCAAGTCAAGATTATAAAAATATTAATGTTCCTAAACATTTTTGTGACACTGTGTTACATATTTCTCCCCCTTTAATACCCTATTCCCACTAAACCACTTCTGTTTTCATCTATATTGATCAATTTTTCATTTCAAGAGTTTACATAAATTTGTTCATATTGTACTGATTATCTGACTTCTTCAACTTACCTTAAAAATATTGAGATTCATCCATGTTGTGCATATCAGCAATCCATGCATATGTTAGGATGAATAGTCTTTCAGTGCACTAAATTATACACAGTTTGTCAGCCTTTAACTCTTAGTGAAAACATTCCCTTTTAGATTATAGCTACTAAATTAAATCTGATGTGAAAACACATGTATAATTCATGCATACATGCCCTTAAGTAATCACCCAGTATTATAAAGCTAATGGGACGAATATATGTATTCCCTGTAAGTTTTGAGAAATATTGTAGGACCACATATTTCCACCGGTATTTGTTTCATATGTGTGAGTGTAATATTAACAGTTAAGTTTAGTCTCTTAAAAATGCAACTATTCACTTGAATGACTAGTGTTATTTCATTGTAGTTGTAATTTACATTGCTTATGGATTAATTACTTACAGTATATTTTATCTGTTTTTGCTTATTTTCTATATGTATGATACCACTCTCATTTCCTGGATTACTGTCTGTATAAATTAGACAACTTGAGTACCTGCACTCATATGTCATTCTTTGTACCTCACATGTATGGGTCTGCTGACATTTCTGATTGGTAACATGTCTAGAAGAAAGATGGATGGTAGAACTGAGTATTGAGTCAAAATAATAATGGATGTAAATAGACTCAGAGAAGGCCACTTAACCAGCCTCAGGTTAATCCCTTTCAAGTGGAGGTGAAAAGCCCTCAGTCCTCAGAAGTGTACAGTCCTCTTCTACAAATATGTATTGGGTTTAAAAGTTTAATATCTCTACTTTCATCAGGCTATTGCCATTCTTCACCACTCTGCCTCAAAGGACCCCATTATTCACTCACTTTATCAGTAGACACATTATGGATCTGGGAGTGCATCTGTTAGTATAATTCAGCCAGTTGCAGGATAAAAATTTATGTTTGATTTTTGGCAAGTCTCAATTTCACTTATAGGTGATAAGGGTCACTGTCATACACACAGAGAATGTTTGAAGTCATTTATGAAATGCGTGAACTAGGAATTGAAATTCCTGAGTTCATCATTTTTATCCACCACTTTTTCCAGAGACATTAGAGCAAACAGCTAATCTAATTCTATTACTAATTTTCTAAAAGTGTTCAAAAGTGTGATACATACAGTCATCTGTAACTTGCTTCTCATAAATGATTGATTAGGAGTATCCACTGGAGACATTTTAAATGCCTTTATTGTCAGATATTACCATCAACCATCAGCACTCTATTTCTGCCATAAATAGTAACTACCCTATTTAAATATGATCAGATTAGAGAGTTAATTTAGAAATCCAAGATCAAAATTAGAAAATTTATCCTTAATGTTGTTCTAATACAACAATTCTCTAAATAAGAATCTTTGTTAGTTTGGACACTCCAAAGAAACAATGAATGGTTGTGTGTGTGTGTAACTTATAACAAGAAAATGGCACCTGTGGTTATACAGGTTTGCTTTCTCAAGATCTACATATTGGGGCTTTTGAAGTTTGAAAATGATAACTTCCAGACTTCAAGATAAATGAAAATTATTTCTAAAGATTTTCATTTTGTAATACATAATTCATACCAACTAAAATTTCATTTTCCAATAAATTTGGATAGGGCATATGCAATACTATTAAGACATATCATTTTTCTTAATACATATTATGTATCATTTAGTGTACAAGATCTCAAACAATATTATAAGTAATAATATCTTGAAATGTATAAAATTATGGTTATTTTAGTCAAAGTTAACTTTAAGAATTCTTAATTAATTTAAATATACTTGTAGATATGAGTAGAGTCCCAGATAGCCACAGGTGCTATACAAAGAGAAAGGATTTTAACACACTAATGTAAGGAGAAGTACCTATTTCATTTGTAATTGGGAAAAGCTAACATATTCAAAATTGATTCTACTAAAAATATGGTGATTTAAAATGAAGAACATAATTGTGTATCATAATTCTTTTTTTTTTTGTTGTTGTTCCAGGAATTTAACTCAGGACCTCACGGTTGCCAGGCAAGTGTTGCACTAGTGAGCTATATCCTTGGCAAAAAAAATTATTTCACTAATTTACAAATTGCTATTCATGCTGTGCAGAATTTCAGGTGTGAATACACATTCTGAACAATGTGCTTTCTCTAATTTGGATTACCTAATTGATATAAATCTAGTCATAGACTTGGCATTATATTAAAGTTTTAAATAAAAGCCACATTTTTGAATTTTGACTTTGTTAAAATGTTGTATTATCAAGAAAGTACAATTTCCTAAAAGTTCTTTTTTTCTTCATAATCACTTCAACTATAACTAATATGAAAGTGTTGCTATTATTGTTTGAATCAGATACACACATAGCAAATCCCTCAATCTCCAGAGAGTGATGATAATTAATTTTAAAAGATTAAAATATAGCTCAAACAGCCATCTCCACTGAAATTTTTGAGGTATAAATGAGTGTTTTCTCATTTCCTATCATTCTTTCCTGGCTTCTACTCTCCTGGCTTCCTCAATTAATTTTCACCTATCCACTGGACTGTTTATTTTTAGCTTTCTTTATTTTCTCAGACTCCCATCTATTTGACATTTACTTCAATTATTTCTTTTGTTTTCTTCAGTTTACTATGCAGAATCCCTATATACTCACTTTTGAAATATAGTTATCTAAACAAAGTGTATTTATACACCAAAATCACATGTTTTTTAAGGTATTTAAACCTGAAAACCCCTATGTGCACTAATCACATGCATATGACACAAGCATCTCAAAATCAATAGATTTAAATCCATTTTGTTGTCTTTGATAATTATCCTTCATCATTCTTTATTCTGGATTATTTATTGAGAATCACCTACAACTTTCCATTTAACCACAATATTAAAATATGTGCTGAGATTTATAATCAAAAAGATTTATAATTTTTTTTCTATTGCCTATCATTCATGATGTCAGAACTGATCAGTTTATGCAAGACTTTCTTTTTTTAAGAGCAGAATATATTTTTTTTGGGAAGAAAGCTATATTTATTGTGAAAAGAAAGTAGTTAAAGGAAAAAGTACAAAATACAAATGAGAGAGCAGGTATGAGATGAGAATAAAAAAGAAAGCAAAAGTTGAGATTTGAAAAATTACAAAAGATGTGAAATCCTGCTTATTGATCTTTATCTGAAATAATCAGATGGAAATCTGGAGGTTATAAGTAGAACTTAGAACTGTAGTAAGAAAGACAATGGCATAGAGTGGCAAAACAACTTTTTGTATCAAATTTCAATTAACCAGGGCCGGTGAGATGGCTCAGCGGCGTAAGCGCCTGCCTTGCAAGCGCGAGGGCCCGAGTTCGACTCCCGGATCCCACATACGAAAAAGGGGCCGGTGATATCGCTCAGCGGCACGGGTGCCTGTTGGCGCGCGAGGTCCTGAGGTCGTCCCCCCGGTACCCACAAAAAAAAAAAAAAAAAAAATTTCAATTAACCAGAATAACTTTAGATACAAATGATGACATGAAGTCCAGAAAGATAAAGAAAGAAAGAAAGAAAGAAAGAAAGAAAGAAAGAAAGAAAGAAAGAAAAGGAAAGAAGAAAAGAAAGGAAAGGAAAGGAAAGAAAAAAGAAAAGAAAAAAGAAAAAAAGAAAAGAAAGAAAAGAGATAAAATCAATTGCAGGTGGAGTACGATTTAGAGTGACTTACAAAGTGGAATGTATAAACTCTTAAATTCAGTGAAATATTTCTTATACAATTCTATGCTCATGGTATATTTATAGTAATGGATTTTATGGCTAACAAATGATCAACTATTTATATTTTGTTCTCTTATACCTATATCACAGATTGCCACATTAATTCATTCATTAACATAGTTTTAGATAGTTTCCAAATAACATTAGTTAAATCATAGTATTTTGGTTCCTTAAGTGGGATTATTTCATATGACTATATATTAAAAATAGGCTATTTATTTTTGTTGTAATTCTTGTCCATATTATTTTATCCATACAGTAAATGGGTTTAAATAGAGGGCTATAGTGTAAAAAATCTGGGTTATATTAATGAAGATATACTACTTCAAAACATTTCCTGAATTGGAATGGGAATAGATTAACCTAAGAATAACTATTGAAATATTTCTGTACTAGTAAAGTGGACAGAGATGAAAGTATTCCTCTTATGTTAGACCTTTTTTTGAAGGTACCAGGGGTCAAACTCAGGACCTCGCCCACCAGCAGGTGCCCATGCTGCTGAGCAATATCACAGGCCCACTTTTCGTATGTGGGTTTCAGGAGTCAAACTCAGGACCTCACGCTTGCCAGGCAGGTGCTTATGCTGCTGAGCTATCTCACCAGCCCTCTAAGAACATTTATTAAACACTCAATTCCTTTTATAGTTACAGTTTTTTCTTCTTTTTTCCATTTTAACCAATGAGAGAACACGTTCTACATTTATTTCTACACTTAAATGATTAAAAATCTGTATTTTAGCTTATAATTAAGATTTTTAATTTATGTTATAGGTTATGTTTATAGATCTATTTCCTTGTATGGCAAATGTTTGCCTGAAGGAATTTTGACTTGTTTTTTCTAGTAAGTAATATAGTCATAAGAACATAATAACAAGCTAATTAGTACATGCCATCTATTAGACTTATCAAAAATACAAAAAATACATTTTGAAATGGCTTTTCCTATTTTCTGCTAATGACGGACAAATATTGTTAACATATGAGACATGATTATACTTGTTTTATAAACATATCAAATACATCTCTACATTGGTCTGAAAGTGTATCATATTTATTTAATTACAATTATGCTAAAAATATATTTTTGCTTAAGTCATGAAATTATCTAATGCACCTTAGTTTACCCTAATACTCAGAACAAAGAATTATGATAATTACTTGATTTTAATTAAAAACGTACCCATAGGAGAACAAAATCCTATTCTACAGGATTATTTTTTAATCACTCAGTTTCTATGTTTTCCATTGAAATAAGCTGAGCAAACTGAGATAATATGTGAAGAATAGCAATTACAATTTTGATCTACGTAACACTTTTTCCCCTACTAATTTAGAAGAAATAAAAGAAAATGTGATTAGGCTGTTATGGAAATGCTTTAGTAATTATCTCATTGTTCTTTTGAAGATTTGCTGAAAAATCTCTAAATCGCATAATCTGAGCAATAAATGGTATATATAACATAAATGTGTTTGATAATTCATCACTTTAATTATAATCATATAGCTGAATATGTGTTACCAACCAAAGACGAGTCTGATTTTATATGTAAAAAATAGACAAATGTACATCCAAATAATAGTTTCAGAAAGACATTAGTTAAAGAATAATATTTTGGTTCCTTAAATGGGCTTATTTCATATGATTATATATTTAAGTACTGAAGCACAGAGACTAGGCATGAAGGCATATGCCTGTAATTCCTTCTCCTCAGGAAAAATGTAAGACAGAAGGATTGCACATTCTGGGTCAGATTGGGCAACTAAGTGAGACAGTCTCAAAATAAAATATTTAAAAATTAGCTGGGAATGTCATTCAGTGTTACAGTGCTTGGCTACTATGAAAGAGATCCTGGGTTCAGTCTTCAGTAATCCAAATAATAATAATTAATAAAATAATAACAATAACAATTGAATATTATATGTTATGCTATTTGCTGGAAATAGAAAATGTCTAGTCTCTGCCTTCACTGAGTTCAGAGTAAGAGGAATAAAATAAAATATTTCTATATAGGTAGTTATTTAAGACAGAAACATGAAATTAGTATTGAAAATGATTGCCAAAATATTTTTAAAAACTACACTTGTTTTGAGAACAAACCAGACAAATTATGTGTTTTATAGGTATCACATCACTTAATGTTTCAATGGTAATCATTACACAGAGATACATTTAAGAGACACATTTCATTCATTAATTTCCCACAGTATTCTAATGAAGTAAATACTGCTCTTGTGCTCACTTTGCTAGGGAAAGTACTGAAGCAAATGAGTCAAAATAATATATGCCTCAAAAAATCATTCTGTTGCAAAGAAAAGACTGTATTGTCCTGGTATATTGAATATTTTGATTGAAATTTCATTGAAGATATTGTTTAAAAAAGATAATGTTTGACATATCAAATTCCATTTGATTAATCTATCCTATCATGTTAAAAAAATAGTACTCTTTTTGTCAAGGAGATATGTCATATAAAGAATAACTTGATCAAAAATTTAAGAAGAATTCTCAAATTGCTGATAAAGATTTAATTAACTTCTGTGGTTTTCTATTTAGAAAATTTTCTTTGGACTTTTTACCTTTTATAAAACAAAATAGTTCACTAAAGCACTTAAACATTCAGTGTGTTATTTTTTTTTGCAATTTACTTAATTTGACACCTATTCATCATTTGTACATTTGAAAACAAAAGATGCTGTTTGGGCATTTATAGTTTCCCTGAAAATGGAGTGAAAGAAAATGCCCTCAGGAAATTTTACCAGAGCTAATTAATTCAGTTCACCTTAATAATGTTTCAACATTAACATTATAAGGCTTCCTTCTGAAAATTAGATTTTAGTTTTGAAGTGTTAATATATTAAAATGAATGCAAATTACCACAAGTAATCACTAACTAGTGTGGATTTTCATTTAGTTACCAGAGTTACAAGTTTTAGAGAATCAAATAGGCAGGGCTGGGGATACAGCTCAATGGAACCAGCACCTGCCTGGCAAGTGCAAGGTCCTGAGTTTGATTCCTGGTACCAAAAAAAGAAAAGAAACAAAAAGAATCAAATTTGCAAATGCTGGGTGGTGGAAAATAATTAAGCATGATTAATTGCCAAGTTCTTTTATTTGAAAAGGCCTAGATGAAACTAGTGGTATTAAGATTATTTGTGCTAATTTAAATTAATCTTTTCATATAACTGAAAATTTAACTAGGCCAAAGCATACAAAATGTTTAGTAAGTCTGAAGAATTTTTTCTTTGTTGTCTTTTTGTGTATGTTGTTGAAAATAATCTCCATTAGACTCTGCTACCACTTAAAGAATAGTATCTTCAAAAAGTTACATAGCATGATATTAAAATTTATGTACAACAGTTAATCTAAAATTGAAAAAAATGTGTATAGTGAAAAACTTTAATATATCTTTATTTTATTACCTGGTGGGATATTAAAAAGAAGCTCTCTTCTTAGAAATAGACAAAATTGACTTTTAATTGTATGTATTAAAGGTGGACAAAATAATGTTTTAATATACTCATATAATAATGAAATAATTGCTCCTGTAAAGTAAATCAATTTATTCATCTCTTAACAGTTGTTTTGTTACCTTTGTAAGAACACCTTAAATTTATAGTCTCAGCAAATTTCTCCTACATAGTATAATGTAAACTGTGAATATACTCAGAACAAGTTTTGCCAGATCATAAAGTAGTCCTCTTTTTAATATTTTCAAGAATTCAATACTTTCTTTTTACTAATGGCCTTATTGATTTACACTTCCAGAAACAGATAAAATTGTTCCATTTCTCTATACCCTTATCAGCATTTGTGAGATCTTCTTTCTTTGATAATGGGTATCCTAGTAAATGTGAAGTGGTACCTCATTATTTGCCTGATGGTTAGTAATGCCGAGCATCCTTTTATTTACCTGTTATCACTTTTATATTATATTTGGAACAATGCTTGCTTAGGTCCTTTGCTCATTTTTCATTAGATGGTTTGTCATTTCCTATAGATTCATGTGAGTTCTCTATATCTTTTGGCTACCAAACACTTATCTGATTCTATATGGTTTGCGAATATTTTCTCAGAGTTCAAAATAAGTTTATTTATTTATTTATTATTGTTTCATCTGCTGTGACTAATGGTCAACTGTAACATCCATCTGAACTGAATCACCATGGTGCTGGGTGCGGAAGGCCCAACTAAGGATTGTTGCCCCAAGCATAAAAAGAGAACTGGAGAGGAATAGAGTGTGTTGATCATTCTCTTGGAGAAGCCTGTCACACTGGTTTTCTTGATACAAACTCAGCTGTTATCAGCAGAGGAACTCAGGTTCTTGCTGTCACCTGAGGATGCCTGCAGTTCTCTATGGGGGAGTTCTGGTCTTTACTTGGAGTGCCATTTCCTTGCTCAGTGAAGATCCTTCATCTTGCTGGTACAGAATTTCTAGATTACACCACTGACCTTTGGGCCTTCCCAGCGCAGATCATTGATACAGACTTGTATAAGACATTGTTGAGGGCTCTAAGCCTCCAGTTGCACTCATGGAGGACACTGTCATGAGCTTTAGGTCTTCAGCTGGACTCATGCAAGACATTGGTGTAAGATCCACATCCTTAGCTGGATTATTTGGTTCTCCAGTGCATGGACAGATCTATTGCACTCTTCTGCATTTGACTTTTTTGGGTGACTATTATAAAATAATCCTATAAATTATGCATCTTCTATTACATCTGTTCCCTTCTAAACCCCAACAACAAAATCGGACATACAATATATATATTTTTTAATTTGGTGCAATTGTTATTGATTATTTTTTTTTCTTCTGATGCTTGGACATTTAGTGAGATTTCTGAAAATCATTGCCAAAGCCAATTTGAACTAGGTTTCCGAAACAATCAGACCACCACCATCTTAACCAGGTCATAGGGCACATGCATTTCATGCCCTCCCCTCCATTAAGATTCATGCTTTTAAATTCCCTTTTCACAGAATAGACTGTTCCCGGTTGACAAAACTTAGCCCCACCTTGGGAAAAACCAACACAAGCAGAATGGTCCAGTGATCAGAGCCTCAAAAACAGTCCTATTTCAAAGATACAACTTTCTCTTACAACCATGTAAAACCCCGTAGCCTGTAAGAGACAGTAGCATTCTGGATTAGTTGCCAATGGCTCACCTCCAGTTTTACCTCCAATAAAACTTGTCATTGACTGTGGAGCCCAGTTCCTTTTTCTTGATTCTTTTATTTCTCATACTTTTTCTGAACACTTTCCCTTCATGCTTTTCTTTAAGAGTTGGATGGATTCAGGTCTTATTCTTGGGTCTTTAATCTCTATTCTGTTGAATTTTATGATGTTTCATGAAGATTAAAATTTTTTTGGGGGCTGGTGAGATGGCTCAGTGGCGTAAGCACCTGCCTTGCAAGCGCGAGGGCCCGAGTTCGACTCCCGGATCCCACATACGGAAAAGGGGCCGGTGATATCGCTCAGCGGCACGGGCGCCTGTTGGCGCGCGAGGTCCTGAGGTCGACCCCCCGGTACCCACCAAAAAAAAAAAAAAAAAAAAAAATTTTTTTTGTATATTCAATTTTGTCAATACCCCCAAATCCTAATTTCTTCAGAGGCTGGTTTTTGGAAGCTGATTAGATCATGAGGGCTCTATACTTACCAGTGGATGAATCCACTGAAGAATATATAGTGTGAATGTGCCATTAGTAGGTGAGGACTTGTTTAAACAGGAGAGTCGCAGGGGATATTATCTGGAAGGTTATATCTTCATCCCTGGCTCCTCTCTTCACTCTCTGCTTCCTGGATGCTGTGACATGCCAGATTTTCTTTAGAGACACTCCTACTATGTCCTTCCTGTCTTGGAGACTGCGGACTATGGAGCTAATCATCTAAAACCATGGTCCAAAATAAACCTTTCCTCCTAGTTGTGGATGTTGGGTATTTTGTCCCAGCAGTGAGAAAATGACAAAGACAGATTTCAGTAATAAAGAAGTCAGTTCATCACTATGATTTTTCTGGAGCATGTGGCTTAGAAGTCTTTAGAAGTGTTCCATAAGAGGAGTTTGGAAAGGTTTGGAGATGCTGGTTAGAGAAGCCCTAGGATGCACTAAGTAAAACATGATAGTAGTTACTGGTCAGATCTCAGAAGACCAAACTACTGATTGAAATGCAGAAAGTAAAGACCATGCTCAGTAAGTTTCAGTGGGAAACAAGGATTCCATTGGTAGTTGGACTTAAAGCTATCTGTTTTATGCTCTGGGAGAAAATGTGTCTATATTTTGCAATGACTTAAATGTGTGAGACTGAGATTAATGTTGGCAGACTAATATGGAGAAGGAAATTTCAAGGCAGCTCATTGTTCAGGCTATGGCCAAGGTACTTCTCACTGCATTAAGTCAGATTTATAGTGAAAATCAGGAGCAAAAAAGCACATTTGAAAAGTTTTCAGTTTTGCCAGAAAGGAAGAACCTGGAAAATTTTAGCAAAGGACAGTGTGGTTGCTGAAATTATTAGCATTAAATAAGAGTCAAATACTTTGCATCATGACAGTAAGAAAGGTACCTTGGAGACATCTCAAGAATGAGCAAAATTCTACATTTTGCAGGTTCTAGGATGCAAATTTTATTTTAAGAAGAGAGCCTCAGGAAGTCCAGCTCATCAGGGAAAACTAGGGAAGAGTTTCAAAGAATTAAGCCACAAAAGCACCTTCAGAGGCCTCTACATCAAAGATTCAAGGAGATCTGGCTACTCTCAATGTGGCAACAGATTTTGGCATCATTCACATGATGCAGGTTTTATAGGCATGCAAGATGCAAGAGTTATGTGGTGATGGAAGCCAAATTTCAGAAGGGCTGAGAGGCCAGGCAGTGCCTTCCTGAGAAAGCAGTGCATGAAGAGGTGGCTGAAAGTGCAGTGGAGTCCCCAGAAAGGTGAAATCCCAGAAATGTGGAACATCTGCTAAGGAAAGCAGCAGGCAGTGGGCAGAGAAAACATAAGACAGAGAGGCCAGTTTTAAAGAGCTTTCCCTATATGCTTTCCTGCAGGAGTTGTATAGATTCACCTCTTATGTTTAAGTCTTGAGACTATTCTCAGTGATTTTCTTGTGGTTCTTGTTAAGGTCCAGATTTCATACTTTGGCATGTTCTATTTTCTAAATGCCATTCATTGAGGAGATTATCTTTTTTTCTACCATGTGTTCTTGGTGCCCTTGTCAAAAATTATTTGAGCATATTGACTATGTTTTATTTTTGACTCTCTTCATTAATCTAAGACTTTTAAATTTAAAATCAATTCTCTTTTAATTCCACATAAGAATGTACAAAAATCTGCACATAAATGGAGTATAGTATATTTTTTCAATATATGTATATATTGTGTAATGTTCAAGTCAAATTAAACATTATATACCACTGCTTATTTTTATTATTTCTTTATATTAAATACATTCAAAATCCTTTCTTTTTTTTCTGTTTTGGTACTGGGAATGGATCTGATGACCTTGAGATTGCCAGGCAGGCACTGTGCTTCTGAGCTATATCCCCAGTCCTCAAAATCTTTTCTTTCTCCAATGCCATACTCTTGATTGTGATAACCTTGTAATATAAATTAAAAGGGGAAATACAATGTCTCTAATTTTATTTTGCTGCTAAGATTTCATTGGTTATTTTCATTTTATAATTGATTATTTTGATATCTATGAAAAATGTGATTGGAGTTTTTTATAGATTATTTGTATCTATATGACACTTTTGGTAGCACTGGTACTTTAAGGATAGTATAATATGTTTTATTATACTAATAAAACATATTATAGTATAATATGTTTTATTATATCACTCTGGATTCCTCATTTTTTTTGCCCGTTGGTTTTCTTCAATGTATTTTCCCTTTCCATATTTGGGAAGTTTTGAGCCACTTATTTCTTTGAGTAAATTTTCTTTGCCTCTCTTTCTTCACCTTTCATTATGATTATATATATGTTGGCCTTCACATAGTATCTCATATGTCCCTCTATTTTTTGCAATGAAACATAAGACCTTACAAAGAATTCTAAATTCTTTGATATCTGAACTCCTTAATAAATGCTAAAAAAGAGTTAGACATCAAACATGTAAACAATTAAATAGAATAAAAGAACAGCAGGTAGTGATATATCTCATGTAGATAAATATGAAATGTAAGGAACAAGGCCCCATATGGTGAAGATGGAAAGCTATTTAGTTATAAAGGATAAAGAAGAGCTTCCTGCAGACTTGATAATTGACAAAATATTCAAGTGATAGGAGGAAAATACAAAATTAGCAAGTCCTAAAACCTAAGATCATACCAGTATTAAAGTATTTGTGCAAGACAACCTGGAGTTAGAATACAGTGGGGATTCAGGCAAAGAGAATATACAAAAGGAGATTGTGTTAATTTATTCCTTGTTTGGTTAAATCTAGATTTCTACACAATTCTAGCATCCTAACTTGCATATCAAGGAATCTGAAAAAAAAATCACAGCCATGTCAACTGCCTCATTTAAAAAATTTTTTTGTCTTTTATATTAAATGCATGCTGAATCAATTTTAAATTATTGTTCTTTTCCTTCCTACTTTTTTATTTTTGATATAATAATTTCATAGAATTTATCTGTCCTCAAATTCTCAATATCTCTTTCCTTATTCTAATTCTTAGCTCCTGACCTTACTTCCTATTTCACCGACACAATTGAGATTATCAGAAGAGAACTTCAGTAAGCACTTTCTGCCATTCTCACTTAACTGCTTGCATCTCTGCTCATATTGTTTGTAGTTACTACTATTACTATAGGTGGACAATCCTTTCTTTTAGTAACAAAATCCAATTTTTCCTCTAACACACTTCTTTTGATCACCCATCTTACCTCCCTGTCTTATTGTTTTAACAACAATCACTTTATAACAATTTTGCTTACTTTAATCAGCCAATGCTTTTTTCTTGACTGTATCTTTTGTATCTTCCTACGCAATTAAGAGAATCACTTGATCCCACTTCCCATTTAGCTGCCACCATAATTCCTCCAATTAATCCTATTCCACAGCAGCCATCCATATTACACTGTGAAAACACCATAAAACCTTGAGTTATTGTAATGTAATATTTTCCTAAATGTTTCCCATACTTCTAACTTTGGCCCTTTACAATTAAATCTCACCATAAAGTGTAGAATAAAGCAAATATAACCCAGGTAAACCACTCTTCTCAAAAACTGCCAGTGACTTTCACTCTAATTCAAGATAAAAGTGAAAGTCTCGGCATTATTGTGGAAGGACTTCAAAGTTTTCTTCTCTTTCTCCTGACACACACAATGCATGCTGCAATCACACTAGAGTCACTTGTAGCCTCAGTAACTTTGAATTTGCATTTTACCCAGCCTAGAAATGCTTCAACTTATTTGAAACCAAAAATCTAGTGTTAGCCTATTTAAATTTTATAGTAAAATACCAGCTTATCTCTGAGGATTTTCCTGAGTAAAATTGTTTCCTAGGTCTGCCGTCAAGAAGCACCACAAAATGGGTAGTTTAAAAATTGCAAAAAGATTTTATCTCCTATTTCAAGAGGCAAGAAGTTGGAAATCCAGGAATTGATCAAAGCTTAGTTTGAAAGTACTGGCAATCTCTCCCACGTTTCTCTCTTAGATTTTGATAAGCCAGCTTGATATCATTTAATTGGTACTTGCATCGATCTCATCTCTGCCTTTACCTTCACATGGAATTCTCTTTATGTGTATGTGTCTTTATATGGTTATATTCCTACTATGTTTCTCTGCTCTTCTTATGAGGGAACCGGCCTTACTGGATTAAGGGAAAACATTATTCTTCTATTATTCATTTTAAATAATAAAATCTATAATAACCCTATTTCAAATGATGTCATGTTGTGAGGTGTTGGGGGTTAGGAAATAAACATATTTCATTTGTTTAACACAATTTAACCCTTAACCTGATCATCCTCTTTAAAATTGTACCAGTCATTCTGTACTCATTTTCCTAATTTGATTTTTTTCTTGAAATTAAGCATCATTGTTGTATATTCTATATAGTTTATTTTATTTAAGTTTATTGGTATAATTTAGGTATATACAATGATCACATTCATCATAGGGAATTTGTACCTTTACATAATATACCTTGATGTGTCTTTTTTTCTCCCATTCCTTTTCACTCCTTTCAAACTCTCTTCCCCTCCTTCTTTACAAATCTTTCCATTTTATGCTTCTTTTCTCATTTTCTCCCCTTCCTTCCTTTCTGTCTGCCCCTTCCTAATTTTCCTTTCCTTTTTAGCAATTTCTTCCTATTTCATCATATCTCTTGTACAATTAGATTCTTATTTACACTTTCAGTTTCTCACACCAGTGAGACAATGCAATATTTACATGTGTGTCAGATATATTTCACTTGAGAGTATGGTCTCAATGTCTATCCATTTAGTAATAAATATCTCAAGTTTATTCTTCTTTATGACAGAGTAGTATTCCATTATATTAAAAAAACACATCTTTTTAATCCATTCATTGGTTTATGGGCATTTGAGTTATTTTCAAGATTTAGCTATTATAAACTGTACTGCTAAAAATATGGGTATGCCTATATTGCTGTGGTATCATGCTTTTAATTCTTTTTGGAAAATACAAAGAAGGGGACCAGTTGGATAAAATGGGACCTCTATTCCTAGTTTTTTGAAGAATCTCCACATAAATTTCCTTTAGTGTTTTCTCATTTTATTATCTGCTTCTCCCTACAAGTTCAATGAAAGAAGATATTTCAATTTGTTTTTGCTCTATATTCTATTCTTAGAGCAAAAAAGAGTTAAATTTACTTGATTTATGAATGTGATAAATATTTGTATAAGAATTCATGAATGAAATATAAACTGCACCATGTTATATTCTAATCACATGAAATGTGGAAAACAAGCCATATGTTCTCATTATTTCTAACACTGCATATACTAAAAGTAAGTCCTTTTGAAGCAACACCTGTCACCATCAGTGCTTTTTCATTGAAAACAAGTATTAAATTCTCCCAAATTTCAAATATTTCATATACAATATACTACATATTATTCATGGTTAAGAAACTACCTTGCAGTAACTTTGTGCTTTAAGTATATACTTACTAAATATTCTACCAAAGTCTATGTTTATTTTTCTGATTTATGTATGATAACATGGATTGATCAACTCTAATGAAAAGTCACTTGACTTTACTGTTAAACCCATAATCCCCCAAATCCTACATCAGTAATGGAAGCATGAGATCTGAAAGTAACAGGTAATATAATTTTATTTTGACTGCAGAGTTCATTTTGTTTTTTAATTTTGCTTTTTCTATACATTTATGAACTTAATGTATTCTTTTTTACCTGGTTGAATTCTGAATGTGACTTCAAACTATATATCATGCATATTTGGTCAGAAAGTATAAAACAATATTGAAGTTAATGATAAATGTCAATATTTATCAATATCACCAGAAAACTATTCAGAAATACTCTATTTTTATTCCATGTATATGTATAGATATAAGTAAGAGATAATAAATTTTAACTCTTTTTTAAGTAAAAATTAAAACATTGCAAAATAGAAAAAATATGTTAAATAATTCATTATAAATTTATTTGTAGGTCTGTATTTTCTTAATATTAAAATTATTTCAGTATTACAAACATAATTGAAGAATTGCCATTGAAATATTTTGCCTTTTCCTTAATTTTCTCACTGAAAAAAATATTTGCTGTAGAAGGTGCTCCTTAATAAAAAAAAAGGCCAGGCAACATGTAGAAAAATGAAGGTCATGCTTTCAGTGGGAGCTGTCATCTGAATTATCATACCTCCTCCACCTCCTGTGTACTTGGGCATATCACTTAACCTTTCTAGAATTTGGTTCCATCATCAATTAAAATGGCAGATTTCACATTAGTTTAATGCTCATTATATGCCCTTGAAGCTATGTTCTAGAAATTTTAAAGACATTTTATCCTTCAATTTGCATAACAAACTTCATAGGATGTAATATTGTCCCTTTTTTATGAACAAATAAATCAAGAATATGAAAGATAAATACAATAGGAGATGTGTGGGTATAGTGGTATGACTTTAACTATTACTGATTGCTAAATATGTGCCACAATTTGAAGTATATATAATTTTTATTTTAATAAGAGTTACACACATAATTTGAAAAGACATATTTCTACAAAAAACCCCTCCTAAACTGTAACAAAAAATTTCCTTGCTCCTAAAGTTTCAATATTCCTACTTCACAGAAACTGTCATTTGTTTTACTTTGCTGTTTATTTTCACATCTCTCTATTCATTTCTAGATAATATGCTTGCCCCTCAACTTATAAGATTTTGACTTTTATATACTCATTGTTTTCTTCCTATGGGAAGCAGTAGTTAATCTTCTCTATATTCTCCATAAACACCTACTTGCAGCACACTGGCTGATTTCTTTCATAATCTATTCAATATCATTTTATTATTAATTTATTTCACAATCATTATAATTATATAATGATGACTATGTGATTTTATTCATACTTGTATTATACAATATTTATTGACCACATGCATGTTCTTGTATAATTTTCTTAGCCCAGGAGTAATTTCTTCATTATGTTTAATTTCTTTTTTTTTTAATGCAGGTAGCAGGAATCAAACTCAGGACCTCACGCTTGCCAGGCAGGCGCTTATGCTCCTGAGCTATCTCACCAGCCCATTGTGTTTAATTTCTATGTATCTTATTTATTCATTATCTTATTTATTCACAAACTGTCCTTCAAAATTTTAAATTTCCTTATTACATCCAAGTACATCAAGGATCATTTATTTTTAGAATTATATTCTAAAATATAGACTAATTGCTTAAAGTTCTATAGCATATTTCCCATGTGGTTGTGTGTGTGTGTGTGTGTGTGCATGTGTGTTTTATTGTGTGATTTATATATGCATTTTTTCATGCCTTCTGTTTATTTCATTCTGGGTCCATTATTTCAAAGAGTATTTTGTAGCTGGCAGTTAAAGTGGCTATGAGAAGATAAGCACCTACCTGGCAAGCACGAGGTCCTGAGTTTGACTCCCAGTTCCCACATAAAGGGAAAAAAGGGCCAGTGATATAGCTCAATGGCATAAGCGCCTGCTCACAAGTGTAAGGTCCTGAGTTCGACCCGTGGTACCCACAAATAAATAAATAAATAAATAAAAAATTTTTAAAAGTGGCTATGGGTGCATTGGCCATATAAATGTGTTATAGCCTGGAATCATATCTGATTCTTATTATGCATATTAAAAAGTTCTAAAATAATCATATCATATTATTTTTGTTGTTTTGTTCCTTTGCTTCATGTCTGGATTCAATGTTCTTTTTTCTTTTTTGTGTGTTTTTTTTTTTGACACGGGGAATTGAACTTGTGACCTAGCGCTCGCCAGGCAGGTGAGTTATATGCCGCTCAGCTATATCCCTGGGCCTCCAATGTTGTTTTTAGACATTAAATTATGCTCTATTTTCCTTAACCAATTAAATGTGACCTTTATCCTATAAGGTTTTCCTTGTTTTAAATCTTCCTATCACAGGGGCTGGTGAGATGGCTCAGTGGTATAAGCACTTGCCTTGCTAGCGTGAGGACCTGAGTTTGACACCCAGTACCCACATACGAAAAAAGGGTCGATGATATCACTCAGCAGCATGGGCGCCTGCTTGCGCGTGAGTTCCTGAGGTCGACACCCAGTACTCAAAAAAATAAATAAATAAAAAAAAATCTTCCTATCACAAGTTTCAAAAAATTATACTGTAAAACATCTTGTGAATCATTTTAATTTGAATACTTATGCCATTCAGTTAGCTGAAATTTTATATATGATTTTTTTGTTCTAACATACTGAAAATGTTTTCTTGATTCTTTTAATATTCATATAATTTGGAAATTGCTACTTTGATCTACAAATTTCATTTGGTCTATTTTTTAAATTTTTGGCAGGTATTCTATTTTCTAAGTCCTACTAAATTTTTTATTTTGTTTTATTATGGCTTTCAATATTTTTCTAATATATATCAGAAATTATATCTAATACATATATTATATATCTAATATATCTATTTTATACATATATATATATATATTCCACACAAAAATGTATACACCAGGAAAAGAAAAACTTGTATAAATGTCTTAATACTAAATTTATGGAGACATCATGTGATTAATGTTACCTTTGGCCTTTATAATTATAAGAGTTGCTCCAAGTTGTAGAAACTAGCTTCCAGAAATTTATTAGTGAAGTGAACTCCTAAAGTGTGTATATAATTTTTTGGCAGTCTCTCTCTCTCCCTCCCTCCCTCCCTCCCTCCCTCCCTCTCTCTCTCTCTCTCTCTCTCTCTCTCTCTCTCTCTATATATATATATATATATATATATATATAATTAATTTTGCTTCATATGTTTCTAGTCCTTTTTCATAATTACCTATCTATATGTATGTATACATATACTTTTAGTAGTAATTTGTTGGTAGATTCTATGGGTTGCATTGTAAACAGACCTGCAGCAAGAAGTTGCTCTATGAGCCATGCAATTTCCACGGAAGTTTAATTTTCAGTGTTGTTTCCCAAGATAACCAATGGTAACAAAAGAATTTTCATTAAAAATATTGAAGATGTCTTAAATAGTATTTCATATTTTAAAAGGTTTTTTTGTTTGTTTGCTTGTTTTTAAAAATAACAAAAGCAGTCTCAAATCAAGTATCTGAATTCACTACCAGGCTATCTAATCTTGGAATTCTTGCTCAACAAAATTTTATTATTTAATGAACAAATTTTCACTTAATCATTACTTTATTTTTCCTTTCCTGATTGGGTCATTTTTGTGACTCTCTTTTCACCTACTACTTTTTAATTAGGCCACATATGTAACAGTTTACGTTAATGTTTATTTATTTCTAATTTGCTAGACTAGTGAGACCTATCTAGGTATTTGGGGGTGGTGTTACTAATGATTAAACCTTAATCTTTTGCACTGAGCACCATCCCTGTTCCTTTTTTCTTTTTTTTTTTTTTTTTTTTTTTTTTTTGTGGGTACCAGGGGCTCGACCTCAGGACCTCGCGCGCCAGCAGGCGCCCGTGCCGCTGAGCGATATCACCGGCCCCTTTTTCGTATGTGGGATCCAGGACTCGAACTCGGGCCCTCGCGCTTGCCGGGCAGGCGCTTAAGCCGCTGAGCCATCTCACCGGCCCCCCTATTCCTTTTTTCAATTTTTATTTTAAGACGGTCTCTCTAAGTACCTAAGTTTACAAGGCTCAGCTTCAATTTGTGATTCTTCTGCCCTAGCCTCGCAGGGTTCTGGGATTATAAAAATAGATCAACACATCTGGCTTTAATGAGCTTTATCTTGAAAATATTGTGTAGAATCCAGAGATCCTGAAGTTCAGCTTTATTTGAGTGAGATATATACATTGAATAGTCTGCTTTGGTGAGGAATGAGTGCATTTTATGCATTAAAGAAGTGTGAAAATGCAATATAGGTTGTCACTGGGAGGCTACTGCCAATTTAGTGAATGGATTTCTTAGGTTTTAACATTCATTTGGCTATGTGAATGAATATTAATAAGATGTGAGTGTATTTTTTTGATCATTTCAAAAGGCACCTTTATATTTATTTTACTCTATTCTTTCCCTGTTTAGGAATATGTGTGTGGAAGTGAGCTCTTTTACCGTGTAAGTGAAGACCAAATCTTTTACGGTGGCAGAAAATAAGAGTGAAGGAACCTGACATCGACATGTTTTAAAAGGAGATTGGTAATATCAACACACTATTCCACTGTGCAAACTTATGTAGAATAGAAATAAATATCTAAGTCACTACGCTTTGGTTGTTTTCTTAATAAAAGTTTAGTAGATATTAAATAACAAAGCATAGTATATAATTTTACAGTCCCTTAGGAAAATTGTTTGCATTTTGTTTTAAATATGAATCAGAATGTAACCTATTAGAACATGAGAGGAAGGAGACATGTACAATAATATTTGTAGTGCTTATTAAATTTTAAAAACGAAGAACCAATGCAGTTACTCATTAACAGTTAAGTTAAAAGGAAATCTGATTTACATGAACATTCACCAACAGTTGGCTAAATGTCATTTTTATAACTTCAAAACTGATAGAAAACTCTAATATTATTTTGGAGCAAATATGGACATGGTAGACACAAAAGCATCGTAACATTCAGATTATACTAGTTATTGGCATTATGGCAGCAAGGTATGTATATGATGGGAAAGGAAACAAAATTGTTTCTAAAAATATAGTCTATTACTTTATCAACTTGAGTTAAAATAAAGGTGTTCTTTTAAACTACTATTTAAACTATTTAAAAAACAACACATTTTACATTCTCTTTTGTAATTATATATTTTGGTATAAAATAGTTTGAATGTCATCTTTCATAACATGTTTTACTTGCAAATTTATTAAATTGATCTATTCTATATATATAGTTTGATATGAGTACAAGATGATATATACATATATCACAGAATTTACTTACCAATTACAAAGACTATGGGTCTCCATGAAGAAGCAAGCATTAATTGCAAAAGTTCTTAAGAGCCAGTTTCATTACTTCAGAAATTCAATACTTTAAAGCTTCGATGAACTTTGTTAAAATTAGTTTGAATTTTACAAAGAAGGCTCCTCTTGTGAGTCACAGTGGTCTCCTGTGTAACACAGGTAGGGAATAATAAAAGGCACTGTGTTTAGAGATTTCTTTTAACTTTGGGGAAAATGCAATTATAAAAAAAGCTTGTTGAAAAGCTTTCCAAAACTCTGTGAAAGCCATAACATTCTCTGGAAGCATGGAGAGGCCTTTGGTTGCTTTTACTTAAAGTGCATGACAGCTAGAGTTTGATTCTGGGTGAGACTTCATTTTTGTTTGGCTCAGCAGGCAACTCAATTAAAACACAATGTTTTAAAGGTTCTGTTTCTATGCAGCTGTGGCCTTCTCTCATTTATGGTATTTTACAGCAGTCCTCCACTTTGTTAAGTTGTCTATTCAAAATACAGAGTTTTTGAAGAGCTATATTCTATTGTGTTTTATAATATATTTCCCTTAAAAATGGCAACTTAGGGCCGGTGAGATGGCTCAGCGGTGTAAGCGCCTGCCTTGCAAGCGCGAAGGCCCGAGTTCGACTCCCGGAACCCACATACGAAAAAGGGGCCGGTGATATCGCTCAGCGGCACGGGTGCCTGTTGGCGCGCGAGGTCCTGAGGTCGTCCCACCAGTACCCACAAAAAAAAAAAAAAAAAAAATGGCAACTTAATTTAATTTACAAGATCACGTTGAAAACGTGGATTCTTTTATTTATAAATTCATCTCTTTGCATTCATTGGTTATTGTATTAGTTACTTTTTTCACTGCTGAGACAAAACACCTCACACCCACAAGTTAAGGGAGGAAAGGTTTATTTAGCTCACAGTTTTTAGCCTTTTCAGTTCATAGTTGGAGTGGCTCCAGAGAAGGGTGGCATGGCAGAGGGACATAGTGGAGGAGAAACAGTTCATTGCAGGCAGAAGACAGCAAGAATAAGCAAGGGGCAGCCCAGAACCACAATTTTCTGTCCCTTATATTGGTACCCATGCTACCAACCCTTTTGGTGGGATTAGAACTCACACCTTCAATACTAGCATTGCACTGTCAATCAATACTAGCATCCTTGATCTCAGTAGGCCAAACCTTAGATCCAGCCACCTCTGAAAAGCCCTATCTATGACTCCATGAGGTTTTTGGGTAACATCTAGATATAAGCCATAACAGTTATATTGTTTTATAATTTTCAATTATGCTTCTTCACAAAATGTGACTGGCAAAATATTTCTAGACAAAAAAGATTGAAGAGAACTAAATATTTATTTCACATCACAAACATTTCATCAAAAATAATTATAAAATTCTCATTTTCTTCTAAAGGTGTGTTATCACTGATGAGCATTTTATGTTACTGACAATTATATAAATATTTTAAATTTCTGAGGCACTAATTTTGCTGACTTGCTTCTTGAAAAAAACAGACAAATTAATTTACCTGACTAAAACTCAGTGTAAAATAAAGTCATAATAAAGTAAATCTAAATTATTGATAAATCCCAAACAAACATTAGATGCAAGTGGGTATATTCAATATTATTTATATATTGAATAAATATATTAGGTAGCAAGAGAAAACTTCTGTCTAACCAGTTAACAAATACAATGCATCACTTTTTTCCAGGCAAGTTGATAAACATTTTCTTTTTTTACAAATTTCTAGGTAATATTATAAAATAACCTTAACTAATAACCTTCTATGTAGTAAATTATTCTTAGCTTACTCTGTATGTAAAAGGAAATCAAAGGATTACAGAATGACAAAAACTTTCAATATCAATGAAATTCATATTACTATTCTTGGACCAGTAAAATGGTTTGACATCATTTTATATAATGCACATTGGACAAATTTGATGGAATAAAGGAGTACTGGAATTATAATCATACCTTCTCAGTTTTATAGGGAGCTAAGTTTGGTAGAAATTAATACACAGCTAGAGAGGGATTAGGTGCTCAAGGAAATCACAAAAAATAAAGACATGAAAATTGTGGCATCAGAAAAACCTGAAGAGAGCCTGGACTAGTGATGGAGAGGCAATAGCAAGGCCTGCATGCCTTTCTAGAGATAAATATCAATTTGAGATTATCCAGTGGCCCCATATAGGCACCAGGCACATAGGTAGGTAACCAGAACATCCGGACCTATACTGGACCCTCCCTTCCCAAAAATCCATTTATTTGCTTGTACCCTTGCTACATGACTTTTTCCCCTATCTGGTCAATATTAGCTAAGTGGCGATACTTGTAATCATACAGGTTGAGTGCAGTTTCACTCATGTTGTACCTACACTGTGGTTTTGCTATATAAATTACCCTTGACAAAGGGCCTTGGAGGCCACCCCATTTGGGACCCCTTCTATAAATCTAGGATTATTTTTCCCCTGAATTCTTATAAAATTTTCCTAACTTCTTCCTTTCATTCAAGACTTCAGTCTTTCATGTTGTGAGACCTCAGACTTGGCACATTTGACATATAACAGGTCAGGAGTTATATTTTTCCTGCATCATAAGTGTCACTAGATTTGGTTCCAGAAGATGACATGAGGAATTAATCCACCTTGAACATAGAATTCCTGGATGTTCACTGATCCCCACTGCTGAAAAACAATTTCAGGACACATTAGTAAGAGGCATAGGAAATGTTGTTAAACAGAGGGTTTAGTACACACTGAAGAGTGAAGTGTGGGAACTCAGAGAAATGAGAAACATCACACTTTGCAATTGGAAATATTTATGTGTTCTTGGTGGTGGAAATATGTGTGGTCTCGGTGTTGGTTTTCTGGGCGGTGGAGGATGGTTCACCCTTAGTAAGATTATGGTTAATAGGGGAAACTATACTTTACAGGTGAAAAGGTGGTCAATACAAAAATGAAAGTATCCACTTGCAAGTAAAAAGTGGGTGGCTAAAACCTTTTGCAGTAAAAGGGAATTACCCAGGCTTACTGTGCTCAGAGAAAATGAGAGAAAGGAAAAGAGAAGGGGGAGTGAGTGGAGAGGGAAGAGGGAGGAGAATGGGGAAAAGGAATGGGGGAGGGGTGGGGAAGGGGGAGGGTGTAAGGAAAAAAATAATTAAAATACATCTATGTCCTGAAGCTGTGGTTTTCCATTTAAAAATTATAATTTTCTTGTCTCCTTACTACCTATATTTTTTTAAATTTCTGCTCTCCTACTGCAAGAGAAACATCAATATTATTAGAAAATAAAAAGAAAATACCAAAGGAAGTGAAATTAATAACTAAATATCAAAAAGAAGTGTTGGAGATGAGGACATGTAGATTTTGATACATGTAAACAAAATGAAACTGTATAATGCCATTTTACTAATAAAAATCAGTTGCTAATGAAATATTTAAACCAGAATCTGAAAGAGGTAGGAATTAAAGACAAAGTCCACACAGAGTTGATATTACTTCCTTTCAAGCTATATTAAGGTGAATTTAATGTAAATTAGCAGAGACAGCATTATAAATTTAAGAAAGAGCTTCTAGAATCACCAAAGTTAAAAAAAAAGAGTACAGAGAAAAATATGCTCAGACTATTGCTCAGTGAATGTCAGACCAATGTTTTTTTGCTAATACAAGGAAGACAAAATAAATAATAAAATAATAGAATAAACAATCTAATGTTTTTGAGAAGAAATAATGGGGACCCTTAAAAACAGAATTCCCTTCAAAGTAACCTCTCTTTGAGGACTCAGAGTAAGTTAAAAGAAGGCTGAAATATTTTTCCTCAAGTTGAGGACATTGCACTGACCACAGAGAGCCTGCAAACATAGGTAAAGCCCCATTTCATACAAATAATAAGGGAAATTGTTTTGTATAAATTTATTAACCTTGATAGTACCATTCTGAGGCAGGAGTCTAGCTGGTGGCAAAGCTGGCTGGGGAAGTAAGCATGACATAGTACTTACAAAATCCCAGGACACAAGCACAGAACACTTACCAATGTCCTGCACATGGGCTTCTTATGAGAACTCAAGCAGGTTTTACAGAGGATGAACTAGATGTCAGCCTGAGGGGTTGGTAATACCAAAAGGAAAGTCCACACTGAGGTTTTGCCACTCTGTACTCTTGCATGCTGGCTCACTCTCATACTGTAGGGTGTATTTCTTTTCTTAATTTTACATGGCCCATGCTCAAAGTGCAGAGCCTGTTTCTTTTCTTATTTTTAATAAAACTTCACTACTGTTTGTGTTCCTCTTGAATTTTTTTTTGTTGTTGTTGTTGTTTAGGATAAAAAGAGCCCAGAAAATACCTCCAGAAGGAAACTCCAGCACTCAAATGCAGTAACACAATCATACACTTTCAACCCATATAGTGTACTTTAATTTTTTTCTATTTACTTGGCCTAACCTTATTGTATAGAGCTTGTTTTATTCCTACTTTTAGTAGATGTAAAGCCTTGCTGCTGTTTGCACTTGTTATGAACAATTCATTGCTTAGGACATAAAGAACCTAGAAACTACCTCTAGAAGGAAAACCCAGTAACATATTCACTCTAAAACCCAATAACAATTCTACTCATCCTGTTTCTTCTATTACTGATGTGGCATTACAAGTGTAATAAAAGTAGACTTTCTAAGTCCTATTATGTCTGGGATCTTATAGTAATCAACCTTAATTGATCAATTGAATATGGTATTAGTTTCAGGAAAAATAAAATAAAATTTACCACACATCGATAGTGAAAAACTCTTCACAAAACTAAAGTTTAATATTCCTTTAACTTTGAAAATATCTACTGTGAGTCCAAAGCAAACATCAAATAAAATTCTGAAGATTAGAATCCTAAGACTTAGGAGTGTCTCTGAGGATTAGCACTATATGTGGAAAAATAGGTTCAGTTTGTAAACACATATCAGAAGTTGCTGCTCAAAGGTTCACCCCACATGTTTATGCCACATGAAGCAACACAAAGGTTTAGCATCTCCCTACTCATACATAAATCACAAAATTACTGCACTGATGATGTAATATATAATGAAATAGCATACTTTCCAAGAGAAAAGCACTGAAGAGCAGGGCACAATGAAGTAAAATAACACTTAACTCTATTTATACATAAGGCAAAAACAACAACTTCAAAAAGCATGATAAATATGTCCAGAAAAGTGAGACAGGTGTGTGCAAGCTTGAAGCAAGAATAAACACTATTAATGAACAATCTACTGAGATAAGGGAATTATCTCAAAATGATAGAATGTGAAATATCACCATAAATTTGGTAAGTCCTGAAATAAGATGAATAGTAAAGGAGGATGAAAATATTTAAAAATGTTTTAAATAGGATTTTCAAGAATTAAAAATGGAAATGACAAATAGGACCTAAAAAGACAAAGCAAATGCACATATACATTAAAATTATTGTTTTTAAACTGAGGACTATCAAAAGAAAATGGCATTTCCAGAACTCCAGGCAAAGTTTCTCCACTGACAAGAGATAGAAATAATGCTGACTTTAAATTTATTGTTAAGTAATATTTAAGAGCAGATGAGTCATAATTACAGATTTTCCAGGAAATCATTGAACATAATATTTTTACATTCAAATATATTACAATTTAAATATTTTGGGCAATGTCGTAGGTCCTCAGAAATGTAAGTTCTGGGAAAATTTATTACATAATGATATTCTTTTAAGCTTTCACATTAAAGGTACTTCAGTTAGAATGCAAATGACTCCAGGTAGAAAAATGGTAATGTGCACTGTGAATATGATTGAATTTAAAGTAAACTTCTACTCTGAAATAAGAAGTTCCCAAAATAAAGATAGGTTAAGAAGGCAGTTATTAAAGCCAATTGTATACTGTAAGTATTGTTTAGCATGAAATATTTAGATAGCTATAAATTTAGAAATCCATGAGAAAACATAAATATAAGCAATATATGATAATAAATTACTGACATCTAGCAGAAAGAGAATAAATATGTGGATAGCAGAGAAGATATGTTATCCAAATAAAGTTTAAAAAGGAGAAAGCACTAAATCAAAGAGATTGCTTAATAAATATCAATAAAAACTAATTCAGCAGAGACTATTTCAAGTATAATAACAATTATAATATATATGAATAAATTAAAAATACTGCCAAAGTCATATCACAAATTGCATTAATATACAAAAAGACATTAAATCTTTTACATTTATTTCTGGAAAGGTGCACAAGAGTTAAACATTTACATATGTGTGGAAATAATATCTTTTTGTGTGTGTGTGGGTATCAGGGGGTCAACCTCAGGACCTTGCGTGCCAGTAGGTGCCCATGCTGCTGAACAATATCACCGGCTTATTTTGGTATGTGGGTTCTGGGAGTTGAACTTGGGCCCTTGTGCTTGCCAGGCAGGTGTTTATGCCACTAAGCCATCTCACTGGCCCCTGGAAATAATATCTTGAAGTATAGGCTAGATGTGGAAATACAAAAGAGAAATATCAAATATCTTGAAAAAAATTTTAAATTTTGAATATAATTTTTAAGGTATAAATAGAGAATAAGTAATGAAGTGTTGTGATATACTCTGGTAGAGGACACAATTATTTAAGGGATAATTTCACATTGCTGCAAATAATGAAAGTATCAGTATTCCTTTTAAATTTTTCTTATGCAAATATTATCTATTATGTTAATAAGACCATTGAAAATGTTGAAACATGAGGTGAGAAGGAAAAATCATAATCATTATGGGTAAAGGTGAAACACAACCTCAATGAATCAAATCTTTAAATTACTCTTGCTGTGGGGAAGATGATCTCAGAAAAAATAAAATGAGTTTGTAATTCATAACACAGAAGAGTTGTTAGGAATGGATATTTTTCAATAAAGTCAAGAAAAACATCCTTAGTGAGGAGTTGTTATTAGAAACAATAATGGAAATTTCCATGTCAGAAAAACTAATTTATGTAAATGTTTTACAAAGAAATTTTTAATGAATACAATGTGGGATAGAACCAAAACACCAATCACAAAGATGAGAAAATATTTAAAAAGTCAACTAGGAGGCATTTTGAAAGCCATCCAACCAGATATTGAATGTGCCCAAAGTTAGCAACATAATCATGAAAATACTAGTTAATTTTTGTTTGTTTGTTTGTTTTCAGTGATGGCATAGAATTTTAGAAAACCTCAGAGATGGGGCCGGTGAGATGGCTCAGCGGCGTAAGCGCCTGCCTTGCAAGCGCGAAGGCCCGAGTTCGACTCCCGGAACCCACATACGAAAAAGGGGCCGGTGATATCGCTCAGCGACACGGGCGCCTGTTGGCGCGCGAGGTCCTGAGGTCGTCCCCCCGGTACCCACAAAAAAAAAAAAAAAAAAAAAGAAAACCTCAGAGAGGATATGGAACGTGTCTTTTAAATCCATTTTTAAGTCAGTTGGGTAAGGGGGTCTAAAGTACTCATACAAATATGGCACATGTAATTACCTTATGACAAATTGGGAGGAAGAATCGGTAGTCTCCAACACTCACATGCATGTGCTGGGGTGACTTGGTAAGATTCCTATATTGAATTTCAGTCACATATAGTGAAGATTTAGTAAAACATTTGTGAAGAATCAATTTTAATATAAAATAAGAATCATGATTAAAGATGAGGATCTAAATTTAATATTGAACATATAAAAATAACAAGTAAACAAAAGCAGGAGAAGTGTGCTGGCGGAATGGAAGTAGAAAGAAATGCAAATATGATGTTTTCAGTAGACAATAGCTCTTTTAATGACCTGTGTCAAAAAGTAAATATTAAAGAATATAATATAAACATTTTAGAATATACATATAAAAAATCATTTATAGAAATGCAAGTATAATGAATAACATTCCCATTTTTCCAGACTAATTTTCCTTTGGGAAGGTTGAACCAAAATAATAAGTGGAGATTTTGTTAAAATAAGTAGGGTTGGGCCGGTGAGATGGCTCAGAGGCTTAAGCGCCTGCCCGGCAAGCGCGAGGGCCCGAGTTCGACTCCCGGATCCCACATACGAAAAAGGGGCCGGTGATATCGCTCAGCGGCACGGGCGCCTGTTGGCGCGCGAGGTCCTGAGGTCGACCCCCCGGTACCCACAAAAAAAAAAAAAAATAAAAAAAAAAAAAATAAGTAGGGTCGGTGAGATGGCTCAGCGGCTTAGGCGCCTGCCCGGCAAGCGCGAGGGCCCGAGTTTGACTCCCGGAACCCACATACGAAAAAGGGGCCGGTGATATCGCTCAGTGGCACGGGCGCCTGCTGGTGCGTAAAGTCCTGAGGTCGACCCCCCGGTACCCACAAAAAAAAAATAAAATAAAATAAAATAAAATAAGTGGTAGTGTAAATTTTTTTGTTTGAATATGTTTATATCTGAAGTGAGAATAGAGTACTTTTATAATTAGTACCACTTACCTGACCTATTTAGTAATTAAGGAGGAGGTAAGAGTTGGAAAAAGATAAATAAAAAACTCATGAGGATCTATGAAAACACACAAAAGTAAAAGCTTCCTATTAGACATATTGCAGAAATGATGTAGGAGACAATGTACGCAAAGACTTGGGTTCCTAGAGTCCATATTGTGTCTCTAGTATGTACTTGCAACCAGCAGCAGTATCACTAAACCTTGACAGGAATGCAAATTCTCATGTGACATCTCACACCCTCAAAGTCAGAAACAATTGGAAGAGGGCCTAGTAGTCAGTTTTAACAGACCACCATGTGGTTTAACACAAAGTAGTGTTTTATAAAAACAGTCCTATTTAATAGAATTCCTGATGCTCTTATATGGCCTAACTCACTACTGATAATTTGTAGCAAATCTCCAATAGTTTAGACAGTATGTTTTTAGTGGTTTGTACTCATTAGCTCTATACTCAGACAGAGAGAACAGTTGTAGTAAAAGCTTGATAAAATTTTGGATTGAAATTCCTTGCCTTCTTTTGGGACAGCCTTAAAAAAAGAAGCCTGAAAGTTCATGTGTATACATACCCATCTCTTCTCTATGGGGTGAAATGTTTTAGATTAAAAAGAAATTAAATATAGAGTATTTACAATATAACAGCAGGAAAATGGGTAATGAGACCAACTTATTAGCTACAACACACCACAAAAAATGAGCAACCTTATGAAAAGAGCAATTATTTAAACACAATATGTATCAGATGCCCAGCACACACAGAGTTTCAAAATCATTTAAAGCTATTTGAAGTTTTTAATGTTACTGTAATTGATATGTAGTACATTATAGTTTTTATCCTTTTTGTTGATTATTGAAGTATAATCAATTTTTTGGACATTGACCTTGCATATATTGACCTTTCTATGCATATAATAATACAACTATTTTATCCATAAATACTTTTATATGCTCTTCTGAATATTTATGTGTCCATTTAGGAAAATTATGATTTTACAAGAAATTATTTATTCAGGATGATCGTTTAAATAAATATAAGACATAAAAATTGAGAGTGAATAAAGACATAGTAACTGAAAAAATAGCAAAAATATGTAGGAAAATAAAAACTAATAAATGTTTGAATATAAATAATTTTTGAAAAGTACAGTTTTGTGGATTTTTATATGTAAGATTTCTAGTTTGGAAATTTATAAGTTTGTTTTAAACATTTTTATTGCATTTACATTTATCCTTCTCACTGTGGAATCATTGACTCATTATTTGATTTTCTTCTATATATATCACATTATTTTACTGTCCAAGCACAGTTTAAACTACAATCCCTGATGTTTGGTATTTAATACTTTTATTAATTCTAAGTTTAAAATATATGTAATCTTTATTATTGTTTTTAAATTTCTAATGTCTTCTGATTTTATTAGCTTTTCAAAAATTTTGATGAGCTTAGTACTCTCTTGGGTACAGGATACCATAAACGTTATTTCAATTCTTGGAAATTTATTGATATAATTAAACATTGCATATTTACAAATGTATATAAACTACATACAGAAGAAAGCCAAGCTTTTAATCCAACTATATTTTTATGTCAGAACATGGTTTCAACTAATTTGTTTTGTTTCTTTTATCACTTACTGAGAAAAGTGTGTTAAAACTTCACTAGTTTTGTTCATTTTTGACTTATACTTCTTTGGTGGGGTAAAATATTGTTTCACAAATTTGGAAGAGTAAATTTCCCTATTGAATTGATTATTTGATCATGCTATTGTAAGGATTGGCATGAGCCAGAGACCAGCAGAAACCACCAGGCTTGTGTAAAGGCTAGATGGCATAATATTTTTCTGTCTGTGTGCAAGCAGGCAGAGGGCACAAAGGCCATCCATGTGGTACAGAGAAAAATGGATCCTTTTTATAGAGTTTTGACAAAAGGGGTCAGCAACCTCAGGTGAGGAGATCAAGAAAAAATCCATGTTTAAATTTTTGTGAATGTTTGGTAACTCTGTGGACAAAGTCCTTGTGGCATCCTGTGAAAATGTTTGGGTGTCTTCAGATGTCTTGCTGCTTCGAAGAGTCTATGCTCTAACCTATCTCTTTTTGCAACATCCTTTGTTGAATGATCTTGAGTCATTACAAATTACATATTTTCTTAAGAATTAAGATATTCAGGAAGAATGCATTCTCCAAGTTATTTATTACTCTAATGGCAGGAGTATATAAACAAGGAACTAAGGCAAGAAATAAATTGAAGAAATTGGTTAAATTTACCATATCATAGGAATTTATAATTCAGGAGGGCATGACTGCTGTCTCATGTTCTATTTTCAGACTTTCTTAGTATGAATTTAGTTGTGGTTTTGTTACAATGCATTATTATCAACATTGAAGATGAAAAATTTTATAAAATTTTCAAAGCAATAAAAGTGTATCAGAATTCATAGTGATGGCTATTTTTCAAAATTAAAAAAATCTGCAATATTAAATCAAGAAACAACATTCTATAAATATAAAAATAAACAAAAGTATTTCAAAATAAATAGCCACACTCATTTCTGGATGACGGATTTAAAATGATATTAAATGAAAAGACAACTGTAATCCTTTCATTTGCTTTCATTACATCCATGCAACTAATAAAGCTGATCTGTATATATTCCAATGCAAAAGTAACATAACACACTTTCACTTAAAAATGCATTTTACACAATTGCATGATTTAAAATTAACTGAACATTTGATTTTTGTTTAAAACCTTTCTAAGCAAAATTTGAAGCAAAATTCTAGGTTATCGCCCTTTGAATTGTTGCCTGAAGTCTTAACTCAATTGATTGTTTTATTTAAAGTGTGTTTGAGATCCTGTTCCTTAGATGAATGGCCTTGTGGCACAGTGTGGTCCATCACGGAGTATGAGCAATACAATGTTTAATTAATATTCACTAGTCATTAATTTCAAAAGAAAGACAAAGATATTGTTAAATTTGCTTTATAATCTCTTAAACATTTAGAAAAGAGAAAATTTCTTGAAGTGTTATGGGTTGGTTCTTCTTTCTCTGAGTGGGGAGAATCTGTTTGTCATGCAAAGTCAGATAATAATATTTGAAATGCAATTTGTACTCCAAGTCTGACACCAAAGTTAAGTGGAGTTTTGGAAAGTAATTATCTATAACATATCTAATTCATTTATATTTTAATTTCAATCTATCAATGTCAAATAAAATATATTATTTCAAACACAAGTTCTGATGATCTTAACAAGATTTTGATTGCTGAACTGGAAATTATGTCATGCTGTGAGGCAAAGGTCTTCTGGATTAGCACAGCTTCCAGTATTTCATTCTTTTTAAAGAAATTACTATGTCATACAAACTCAATTTCTCTAATTTGGGCAAAAAAATTACTTTGAAGTCAATTCATAAAAAGAAACATATTACTTATTCGAATAAAAACACATGACTGAAAGAATCATGAAAATAACATTGCAGATCAAATAAATCCCAAATTTAATAAAAAATGATTATGTTTTTATACAAAGAGAAACTAACTGGAAGCAAAACATTTTCATTTAGCAATGAGAAGTGTTATTTGTAAAGAGGAATGGACAGCAGGAAGTACCACATTCATGAAGCATTGAAACTCATTACCACTCACCTTTAAATAGCACATTTGAGTGCTGCAAGGACAGCAGTTGTAGAAAGACAGGTGCAGGATGTACAACATCAAACATTAAAATACGTGATCTGATGTGCAGCCTGGATTCTAAAGTTGAAGAAATTTATAAATGTTCAATGGATTCATAAGAGTCATGGTAGTGATAGAGGAATCAGCATATGATTTAGGGAAATATGGTCATTGGATAATTACTTTGATGATTCTTTTGTGTAAATAAAAAATGAGCCAAATCATTAAACCCTAGAATGTCAGAAGAAGATGAATGTCTAAAAAACAGAAATAGTAAAATATGAAATAAAAAATTAAGGCCTATTCTTGGTATGAAATGTCTTGCTCTTTAACTGAGTTAGTCTAGCTTACCAATCTGTTTAATATTCAGTATTTTATTTCACATTCTTCACCCACAAAAGAGCCAATTGGCTTCACTTTGTGAATGATGATAGAAAGCAATGCTTCTATAAAAAAAGACAATTTTCACCTTGTTTAACATTGTATCAATACCTAGATTGTGTAGGCACGTAATGACTGTCCAATGTCATGTGAATCAATTGAGAGACTGGTTGGAATAATTAATATTATAAGGCCCACTACAATAGCTAATGTGCATAAGCCTGAACTCATTAACAGCAACATTGCATAAGTTAAACAGAATCTGATCCTGAGCAGCATCTCTTTAATTCAAAGGGCAATACTTGCTGCTTATTCTTGATAAGGCAAAACTTGGTAGTGAAAGGTATGTCAAAGATAAGAGTGAACATAAATTTCCAAATAGGGTTTATTGTCTTAAATGAGAAAAGTGTTCATGATTCACTTTCAAAAAAGGTGAATTAAAATTTGTTTGGAATTCATTTGTTTTTTATTTCGGAGAATAAAATAGTGATTAATAATCAAAAAGACAGTTGTGATTATTATTTTTTTGTGTGTGTGTGTGGGTACCGGGGGTTGACCTGAGGACTTTGTGCGCCAGCCGGCGCCCGTGCTGCTGAGCGATATCACCGGCCCTTTTTTCGTATGTGGGTTCCAGGAGCCGAACTCAGGCCCTCGCGCTTGCCAGGCAGGCGCTTACACTGCTGAGCCATCTCACCGGCCCGACAGTTGTGATTATTATCCCAAACCTAATATTAACAAATTCCAAATGGCATTAACTTAGCCCAGTTAAATATTCAATAATATATAATGTCTTCTTTGTCCCAGAATCTAAAGAAAATTAGACATTTAGCTAGGTGTGGTGGCACACACTTCTAATCTTACCACTACGGGAGATTGAGGCAAGAGAATCAAAAGTTGCAGCCCATTCTGGGCAACTTAGCAACTTAGATAAATCTTGTTTCAAAATTAAATTAAGGCTGGGAATGTAGCTTAGTAGGAAGGCCCTTGAATTAATCTCCAGTAATTAAATAAAAGTTATATTCTCACAGTATTTTTGGTTGAATAAGTTTATTTTATGCAAATAAATATTTAATGCATATATGATTAATTTTGTATCATTTCAATTATAATAATTATGAAAGTCATTGTGTGAATTATAACAACTTTAATCTTACTAGATAATTTATTTTAAATACAATATAATAAAGAGTAATACATGTATATGTTTGAGTATACATATATACACATTTGTATAAAAAGGAAGAAAAATGAAGAAACATGAAGTTCTTAAACTGATATTTGATTCTCAGAATGGAAGATAATTTAAAAAATTGCCACCATAAAGAAATAAATAGATATGCTGAATCTGGAGGTAAACTTTATAGTGATAAAGTATCTTAGGGCACATTACAATGATATGAATAATCAAGTGTCAATTACTGGAAATAAATTGTATGTCAAGAGTATGATTATAGAATAAAAAGCTAATCATAGATTTCTTTTTTATTAAGTGAAAATGAATGTGATATGCTTCTTAAGGTTCACGCATCAAAAAATACTGCTCAGCAAACTTCATTCCTCATTCCCAGCTTCTGAAATTTTTAGCACATGTCCAAAAAATATTTTTAAGTGCAGAGAACTTGACTTTAAAACTGCATATAGTCAAATAATTTTTCTTTCTGCCTAAAGGTAACCTCATATGATTGTAAGGGAAAGATATGTATAATAATAAGCTAAGGGTCCTTCCTTGACTCATGCAATTTTTAACCTATTATTGGTGTAAAGAGAGAAAGTACATTGAAAATTTGAGTGATTTTTACACCAAAATAACAAAATTGCAAGGTTCTATGTCAACTGTGTTATAAAGTATTTTTTAAGATTTAGTAAGTCTTTATTTTTTAAGATTTTAGTAAGTCTTTATTTTCTTTAAATAATTGTTTTTTCTAATTTTCCAAATGACTTTATAAATTTCAGTTTTTCTTTATCTGACTGAGATCCATGAAGTCAAAGATTATTAATTTCTCACCAAAAGAAACAAAAGCATGAGATACAGTGAAAGGCTCTTTTAGTAATTTGAGTGACTGCATACTCTTTTGTTATCTAGATGTTAGCTTTTCCAGATTTTTACAGTGTTAAATTATTTATCATGTTCCATTACCAGGTGACAAATTACAAGGCTATCAAATTACAGTACCATATATAATGATGGCATGACAGCAGTTGATTTTAAAAGCAGATCTTATGTCAAATATTTTGCTTTGTACTTTTATTAAATCTGTATTATTTTATTTGATTTATAAATTACTGGTTTCAGCAAGAGTGTATTCAAATAAAGGAAATGGGGAACTATGATATCAGATTTTGCAAATATATATTATATATTTTTATTCAATATTAGTTTTTACACTTCTACAATGTAAAGACTAAAATATTATTTAGGACTACTTCTATATATTCCAAATTTTCTTGATTGTTTTTCATTTAATTATGTTTTTAAAAGGACTTATGAGAATCAAGAATTTTAAGAATAATTGTGATACATATTTTAAATTTCTAACTTAAATATTGTTTGGGCATTTGACAAATATTCTTTTGACTAGTAAATTCATAGCAAGCTCTATTTTATTTTTAGTAGGTTACCTTATTTTACTTCTGAATCAAAATATATATAATGCAATACAAATAATATTCTACTTTCAAATAGTGTTATATTATTGACATGGTTTGAGATGACATTCAAACTCAAGCAGCCTCATCAAATCAGACTTTTACAGTTAAATATGAATCTCTCTGTTGAAACTCAAGATATCTATTTAAGTAAAACTAGCCTTCTTTTTTTTTTTTTTTTTTTTTTTGTGGGTACCGGGGGGTCGACCTCAGGACCTCGTGCGCCAACAGGCACCCGTGCCACTGAGCGATATCACCGGCCCCTTTTTCGTATGTGGGATCCAGGAGTCGAACTCGGGCCCTTGCGCTTGCAAGGCAGGCGCTTATGCCGCTGAGCCATCTCATCGGCCCTAAAACTAGCCTTCTGCTGTTTAATTTCCTGAAAAAACTTTGTTTTATTGTTTTTACCTTTATTGAGTTTAAACTTATATAAGCCAAAATTGTAATAAGATATTCTTTTATTTTGATGAACATGTTTAGATTATTTTTTGTTTAGGCTATTCAAAGTTGAACATTCTATTTTCAAAGCTGATAGAGGATTTTTTAATTAAAAAATTAGCTTAATTGAGATATTGTTTTAATCTAAAACAGCATGATCCCTTATTTTTATTTTATTTATTTATTTATTTGTTTTTGGGTACTGGGGGTCAACCTCAGGACCTCACGTGCTAGCAGGCACCCGTGCCACTGAGTGATATCACTGGCTCTTTTTTCATATGTGGGTACTGGGAATCGAACTCAGGACCTCACACTTGCCAGGCAGGTGCTTATGCCCCTGAGCTATCTCGCCACCCTTTAACAATAAGGGTATTTTTAAAGAAAATGTTTTTATCTGTTAAACATGAATTGTGTTGTACACAAGTAGAATTGTTGCTAAGTAACAGACAACTATTAGGAGGATAATATTACACCTTATTTAACACAGACTAAGCCAGGAAATGTTCTCTGAGGAAACAGATCAGTCACAAGTCATTCAGAAACCTCCCAATATATATGGGGGAAGAAAATTAATGGTCTAGATTTTTGGGCTTAATATGTTTCAGTCCTGTCTTCAGGAAAACATTCATTTCAATTTTGCCTAATTTGAATAACTATTGCATTTTAAAAGATTAAATATTACAGGGTTTACAGAATAGTGATTTAGAAACAAAATTTTTCTTTTAAAAGTGTGGTCTGTCAAGTTGCTAACATTTAGCTAAACTTTTACAGTACTTAGAAAAGCTTTTTAGTAAAATGATGCCTGCAATGATGTCTGTCATCTTAACCCATGCTATGAATAATCTTCAGCTACATTGACAGCTTTCCTCTAGATCAGATATATATATATATATATATATATATATATATATATATATGCCTGATAAAATATGACACCATAAAATATGTAATGAAGACGTGTTGGAGTCTCTTTCCTTATGATTTATTTCATGGGAATACAGTGGTACTTCGATTCAAAAACTTAATTTGTTCCATTATTTTGGAAAAGAGGTCCACATTTGTGATGGTGCAGGGAAAGATGACCATGATCAAGTTTGTTACCCAAAGTAGAGTTTGAAACAAAAACAAAATTTTGCTAAACACTTTTGTTTGTGAAGCAATTTTTTTACAATCAAAAATGTTCATGAACCGAGGTACTCCTGTAAATGCAAATGAATTTAAATTTCTTTTACTGTTATCCTTGCCTATCGACAGGTATGTCTTATATGAATAAGAAACAATAACTTTGTCTGACAATGTGATCACTGCATTAGTTTCATTTCTAGTATCTTTATCCCTTTAATTTACCCATTCAATAAATATTTATTGACTCTCTTGAGGTGCAATTTTGAACATGAGAGGTCACAAGTCTATCTGCTCAAAATTCAACAATTACAATCTTCAATGAGAAATGCTATGAATTTTCCTTAAAATACATGACACATATTCTATTTTTATTTCTATTTCACATTGTAGTGATGTTAGCCAGTAAAGAAAAAGTCAGAAAATGTGTAAAATGATATTAAAATGTAAAAGGAATAAGCAAAATTTCTTGTACAAATAAGTGATCAATTAATACTGCAGAATATTTCCATTTATCCCAGAGAATTTTAGAATTAATATTAAAATCTAGCAATAATGTTTACTGTAAGTTCAAGGTATATAATATAAATATAATTCATACATAGTACCACTGAAATTTGAAACCGATTAACAGTTATGATTCCATGATCATAAAAATTGATATAAGTAAATAGAAGATATAATATGTGCTGTATTTTTATAGATAAATTATAAAACATTATTAAAGGCTGAAAGATTTCCTACACGTATTTTAGAGTAAGTGATATTCATAATGACTGAACTCAAAATTGCAGCTATTCATGATGCACTAATAATTCATTGATAATATTAAAATAGTTTGAATCAGTTTCAAGAAGTATTTCATTAGGAAATCAAAACTAAAATTTTCAGAAAAGAGGAAATGAAGATCAATAGAAAACTTGATAATATTTCTGAATAAGATACATAAACTGAAAAAACACTACCATAATGATATTTGATACACCTAATATATGTGATTATTAAATTAATATTAGAAAGAATGTAGTATTAGGCTATGGATAAAATTGGTTAATATAAGATAAATGTACTAAAATAAACTGTAAGAACTTGGACTCACTCAATTAACCATTATAAGATAATTTATATACTAGAAATAGTCTGATAATTTATACTCATATCAAGCATCTTAAGAAATCTTCAGGGCAAGAAATGGCTGTACTAAATAGAGTGAGAGAAAATATTGACTGCTTGATGGGTAGAAAAAGGAAAGAGAATGAAATAATCCCTTATAACTTATAAAGACATTAATTACAGATGAATTAACTGTAAATTGTGTTTTATAACACTATAGAACTTTTAATGGTAGTAAAAGTTCTATTTACATTCAGGTTATAAGTTTCTAGCAATAAAATGTATAGGTATTAGAATAAATAATTCATAAATTTTGCTACAACAAAGTGAAGACATTTTGTTTATGAGAAGATTAACTTAACTAAGAAATAGTTAAGCTAAAACTGGATTTTTAATAAAATATATGACTATTAAGGTATTATTACCAAATGTGCATATATTTATATAGAGAGAGGGGGTTATTATATATTGTTAATAAAAATGAGAAAATATAAACAAACACAACCATTGAAAATATGATGAACAGATACTTCATGAAAGCATATCGCAAATGGTAACAAACATATACAAAGCCATAAAACTAGCTTTGAGAATGCACATGAATATTAAAACTACAATAAAATACTATAATAGAAAGAGAAGATAACCTAAATAGAAAAGATTAAAAATAGAAGATGATGAAAAGGGTATAGAAATTTTACAAACTATCAAAATTTATAATGTACATTATTTAAAGAAGCTAGTGACCAATATATAAATTTGCAGGTGAACCACAGATTTTAGTCTCATGGCTCTCCTATGTAGAAACTCTTGTATAAATAATCTAGGAAGTGTATTCACTGTTGTATTTGCAATAAAAACTCTTCAGAAAAAGAAAATGTGTACTAAAATTTTGTGATAGATTAACGTAACGAAGTATGACATAGTAATTGAAGTAAATGAATTGGAGATAAGCCAATTGCATGGCTGTATCACTGCAATATAATGTTAATCAAAGCATACTTAAAAGATTTTAGTGCATCATTCATTTCATAAAGCTTGAAAAACAAGCAAAATTAAATACATGAAAACATGTGCACCTATGTGGTACAAAGCATTTTGAAATGTGAAACAGCAGATATAGAAAGGGGGTTGGACATAGATTGAAGTATATGCTATTGCAGTATTAAGTTGAAGTATACGAAATAGCTCCAAAATTATAATTATTTTGAGCAGTAGTTTCATAGTTACTGTCTTTGTTTAATACCATAACCTTGTTTGTATGCTGTATTTATTATATAGCACATACACAAATATTGAGTATCATACAAGTTATACATATCTATAGTTTTGAGGTTAAATAGCTTGCAATTAAAAATGAAATTCTGTTGACATAATGACTGTAAATTTGCAGATGAGATATATTTGAAAAAGAGGACATTGTCTCAATTTTAGTAACTGAATGATACTTTTGATAGTACTAAACATCACAATTTATGACAAGAAATTATAAATCTCACGAAAAAAATATACGGCAAATTTGTGTATATTCCATGAACTATACTTCCTTTTTAAAAAGGCTTCTTTATGTAATGAAACTTGATTATCATTTTATTATCTCCTAAAAAAACTGTTCTTTTGATGCTTACAGAAACACAATGTGACTTTGTTTAGAGTAAATTGTGTTAAGCCTCAGTGTTGGGAAATGGCACAATCAGCATATTTTTTACTAGAAAACACCTAGTGTTTATCATGACATTATATTGTCATTCATAAAAGATAATGACACACTTGTTCAATTTACATGTAAATATTTATCTAGTTTTATGTAAAAAAAATAAGCTATTTCTACCTTATACATATTTGGTTTTCAAATATTTGAAATCACTAAAATGTGAAATAGAAATAAAAATAGAATATTTGTCATGCATTTTAAGGAAAAATTATACCATTTCTCATTGAAGATTGTAATTGTTGAATTTTGAGCAGATAGAATTTTTTCAAATATTGGGTTGCCTATGTACCTCTTTTCTGTAACAAACCAAAACCATGTGCTATCAAAGAAACAGAATACTGCAATAGCAATTATGTGAAAGCAAATAAGAAGGGGGAATGTGTTTGAATCACATTTAAGGTACCAGTCAACATAGCCTCAGGAAAAAAAAAAGATATTTTATGAAGGATATGAACTGAAATATTTCAAGCTAATTCATTTAGGATCCCCATAAAATGATATTCATCTCTACTTCTGCATAAGTAGATGCTGTACAGAATTTTCTGATCTCCCTGAAAATAGCAAATCTTTACCTTTACTTTTCATTTAGGCTTCAGCATGGTTCACGACCATTCAACAATTCAAAATTAATCTCTTGTCAAAAATTCTAACTAAGGGCCGGTGAGATGGCTCAGCGGCTTAAGTGCCTGCCCGGCAAGCGCGAGGGCCCAAGTTCGACTCCCGGAACCCACATACGAAAAAGAGGCTGATGATATTGCTCAACGGCACAGGCGCCTGCTGGCGCGTGAGGTCCTGAGGTCGACCCCCCTGTACCCACAAAAAAAAAAATTCTAACTAAATGTTAACCTCATTTTCAAAGTTGCCTCTGAGGATACTCACTTATAGTTCCAGACTTTGATGAAAATTATTTTAAGCAAAAGAAATTTGGTATTCAACAGATGTAGAAAGATGTGGTCCCAGGTTCCCCTATTAGACTAAACCAGAAACTTCTTGGAAATGAAGCTACTATGAATTCCCTCTAATGGGCAGTTTTATTCCCAGGAAAGAGATCATAGTTAATACAACATAAATTCCCAATTTGTGGGAAACTCCAATGGAGATTCATTGCCATAAAACTGAGGAAAACAATTCACATCTATAAGAAGGAGGATTATTACAAGTTTTGTATCTCCTATTTGTGTTATCCATAGAAGTATTTTCTTTCCCCCCTAAATAAGTGATTTAACTTTAAACATTGTGCCAGGGACTTAGCTCAGTGGCACAGCACCTGCCTGGCAAGTGGGAGGTCCTGAATTTTATTCTTGGTACCCCCGCAAAATAAAAAGTAAAATAACTTTAAATATTTACTGAGCTATTTCTTTTGTAAGTTCTCATGTGCTATGATTTCCCCCTGTTAGTCTGTCTTCTGCTAGTACAACTGGCAGTCCCACAATAGCTAAAATTCAAAGAATACAGGAAAAGGTTTTTTCCCCTCCCCAACACCTAATAATAGTTTTGTCATGTTTCTATGTTCCATTTCTAGTTCCACAGGACCAAATCCTTAATTATCATTCATTTTAAAGCAAATTTATTTAATTCTTCACTTGCTGGTCATTAATTCTTTGTTTTTGAGTTAAGCTAATTTATATTTGTAATCATTTTGATGCTCCTCCCTTCTTAGAGAGAAATCATATGTTGGAAAGGGAGAAATGAAGTACAATTCCCTTTCCACATTTTTAAAAAAATATTTCCATATCTGATATGCTTTCTCCTTCATGGACTCTATATGTATATGGTTGTCCACATTCAGAAATATATATATATATATATATATATATATATATATATATATATATATATATTTAGAGAGAGAGATAGAGAGAGAGAGATCATATATAGTTCTTTTAGGTTAAAGTTTATTAAGAGTATCTCATGTGCAGATAATTGTATAAAGGGAAATAAAATGAAGACTTTACCTTAACAAAGGTCACTATTTTATCTTTCTAGATAAATATGTACAATAAATAGAATACATATTTTAAAGTAAAATAATGAAATGCTTCTTTTTATGGTATTTGATGGTAAGATGTGAAAAGTTCTTGCAAAAACAGTGTCTCTTAACTAATGTAATTTTTCTTTAAACAACTTTATATTCAAGATGCAAGTATTCTATTTTACCTAGGATATATTTTTGAACAATATTAGAAGTAAATGAAATTATGATATATCAGGTTACTTCTCTATTCATCTTTGTTAGAATATTATCACTAAATTTGAATTTTAGTGGAAAATAATCATTGTATAAGTGTTTTATGGCTGTTTAAGATGTACTATAGTGACTGAACATAATTTATTTTATTTCTTATATTAAGTACACATTTAGAAAACCAAGTACCAGAAGGGATTAATTCAGATTTCAGAGTAAATTTTAAAATTATTCCATTTGAGTCTTTTATTTATCAGAAAATATCTAAGATAGTAATATTAGTCTTTATAAGTCCTAGTAAATATAGTTTAAAAACAAACCATTTCATTCCAAAAGAATATATTGATTTTTCAAGAAATGGTAAAACAAAAATGTAAAGCAATCCATTGTATTCAAAATTGATTTTCTGAAACTTACCAAGCATGAATCAATTGAGAAAAATGTCACTATGATTAAAAATTGTATGTAGAAAATATATTAACATAATAATTATAGATAAAATATACAAATGATTAAATGATTTCTCAGTTCTCTCTGACTCTCTGACCAAAAATGATACCTTAGAAAAATTTTATCAGTTATATAGCTTTATATTTTGAATTAAAAATATATTATCAATTTTAAAATATGCAAAAATTATAACTTTAAACTGTGGTACTATATTAGAAATTTATAAAATACAATATTGTAAAAATAAATATATATACTTGTTCTATTAATATCATGCTTAATATTTTCCTTGGAATATAATAAATCATTATTATGAAGGAAAAAATGGTCTCATCTTTAGAAACTTTTACCTAGCATCTTGAGTATCAGTCATTTCTACCTTTCAGTAATATCTTTTAGCATTTAGCAAATATTTACTCCCTTGGACTTCCCTTTGGGGATGGAAAATACTCCACTGATGCACTGACTTGTATCAAATGAAATATGAGTGGAATGAAGAAATATACTTATAGATTTTACCAGAGTCTTATGCATTTGTGAGCTCCTAGAGAAAGAGTATATACTAACCGGAATCTGTTCAAAGGAGAATCTGGAAGCCTAGTGGTAGGAGGCCTATGAAAACTCTCTTATAATTTATAACATTTTTAGATGAATAAGTGCTCCATCTTCCCTGTTTACTATCCACCCCAACTTGAGACAGCCAACCCATAGCAGGGTCCCACCCTCAGATGAGAAAGCTGACATGGGCTGTGCCATAGGAGCAACAACTGCATCCAAGGGAGAGAGCTGAGCCATGGTGTTGGAACAACACATTGCCCCCAGGGTAACACAGCATGAAGCAGCAAATGTAAAGACAAGCCAACTGACTCAATCCTGGATGAAGAATACACCCAGAGAAAAAAGAAAAAATACAGATCCCCATACCAAGGACATGAAGTCCCCATCAGCCAAGAGGAACATGCACATTCCTTTGCTTGGATGGTAATCAGAGTATGGGGGGAAAAAAAACAGGCCTGTGGAGAAAATCTATCAATTAACTTTTCAGACATTGCTTTTTTTCATCCTTCAGCTCCCCACACCTTCCACTTTTACTAGTATAAGTAGTAAGCTTTACAAAATTAGCAGAAGAATAGTTAATTTTAAGCTTCTGTTGTTGAATATTGTGCTGTTGGTAATGGTCTACTATATACAAGAAACATGTATAATAAAAAATGTCATTCATAGACTAAATATCAAAGATGATTAAAAATATAATGCAAACAATAGGATACCAAAATGAAGCAAGAGAAGGTACCCTATTTTCAGATAAAGTGGACTTCAGGCCAAAGCTGATCAAAAGAGGCAAAGAAAGTTACTACATATCTATTAATGGAAAAATCCCACACGGAGAGGATATAATCATTTATAAATATGCACTGAAAAATAGTGCTCCCAACTTCATAAAATAAGTGCTAGTGAACATAAAAACCAGAAGAACAAAAACACAATTATAGTGGTGGATTTAAATACCTCACCCACTGTTACAAATAGACAGATCCATTAGACAGAAAAATTAACAAATAAACATCAGCCTTAAACAAAATCTTTGAACAAATGGACTTAACAGTTATCTACAGAGAGTTCCACATAACACCAGAAATAACACTATTTTCAGCAGCACATGGAATTTCTCCAAAGTAGACTACAAACTAGCCAATAAATCACCCATAATAAACATAAGGGAATTGAAATTATACCGTGCATATCATAAGACCATAATGCAATGAAATTAGAAATCAATGAGAAGACAAAAATTATGTAAAGAGAACACAGAAATTATTTAAATGCTTAGAAACTAAGTCATACACTCTTAATTAAACAATGGGTTACAAGATAAATCAAGGACAAAATAAACCATTTTCTAGAACTAAATGAAAATGTCATTACAACATATCAGAACATATCTGATGCAATAAAAGCAGTTCAAAGAAGTGCTATAGTTGTGAATGTCCACATCATGTAAACAGGGCAAGTTGAAATAAATAACCTAACAATGAAACTCAATATTCTAGGAAAATAACAATCCAAAAAGAAAGCTAGTGTAAGGAGCCAAATTATAAAGGTCAGAGCCAAAATCAATGTCATGAAGACCAATAAAACAGTACTAAGAATTAATGAATCTAAAAGCTGGTTCCTTGAAACAAAATAATGAACAAACAAAATGACAAGCTCTTAGCTTATCCAAAAATAAAAATAAAAAAGAAAGATAATTAAAAATGTAAATGTTGAAATCATAATGTATACTCCTGAAATCAAAACATTATTAATGACCACTTCACAAACCTGTACAATAATAAATTGGAGATTTTGAAGAAATAGATTCCTATGAATTGCCAAAATTGAATCAAGAAGATTTAAAAACTCTGAATAATTCAATAACAGACAATGAATTGAAGCAGGAATAAAAAAACATATCAAGTAAGAGAAGCCCAAGTCTGTATCGTTTCACTGCTTATTTCCACAAAAACTTCAGGTAAGTTCTAACACCATTACTCCTCAATCTTTGGAATGAAATTAAAAGGGAAAGAGTATTCCCAATGTCATTCCTGAAAGCTCCCATCATCCTGATTCTAAAACTAGACAAAAATTCAACCAAAAAAGAGAGCTTCAGACCAGTATCTTTAATGAATATCGAAACAAAAATTCTCGATAAGATAAAAGCAGATAGAACGTAATAAATCATAAAAAAATCACACATCATGATCAAGCAGGTGGCATCACAGGGATGCAAGGATGTTTCAACACATGCAAAGCAAGAAATGTAACACATAACAAAAACAGAAACAAGGACAAAAATGTTATAATCCTCTCAGTAGATAGAGAAAAAGTCTTTGACAAAATATAACATCCTTTCAAGTTAAAAAGATTGAAGAAATAGATATAAAGAGACCTTATCTCAATCTGATAAAAGTCATGTATGACAAAGCTATTGCTAGCATTATATTAAATAGAGGAAACCTGAAAGTTTTCCCTTTAAAATCAGGTATAAGACAAAGATGTCCACTATCACCACTCTTTCTAAACACAGTACTCAAAATATTAGCAAGAGCAGTAAGGCAAGGAAAAGAAAGAAAAGGGATAGGAATTGGGCTGGAGGAAGTCTTATAATAATTATTTCCAATTTACATGCTACTTTACCAAGAAAATCCCCCCAAATCCACAAAAAACTTACAAATAATAAGTAAAGTCAATAAAGTAGAGGATAAAAAATCGATGTGCAAAAATAAATTGCATTCACGTACAAGAATAATGAAACTGTCTGGCTTGGCTTTGCACATTTGTAAACTCAGCACTTGGGAGACTGAGGAAGGAGGATTGCTGAGAGTTCAAGGCCAGCCAGAGCTACATAGCGAAATACCATCTCTAAATAAATAAATAAATAAATAAATAAATAAATAAATAACCAATTATGAAACAAATTAGGAAAAACATATTATTCACAATAGCACCAAGAAAAGTAAAATACTGAGGAATAAATCAAAGAGAAAGAACACTATAATTAAAACCACATTATTCTGGAAAAGGAAATCAAAGAGAACATCAGAAAATGGAAAGCTATCTCTTGCTCCTAGACAGGCAGAACAAATATAGTCGAAATGGCTGAACTTTCAAAATTATATACAGATTACACATAATCCCAGATAAAATTCCAAGAGCATTCTCCACAGATCTGGAAAAAACAATCCTAAAATTTATATGAAACCAGAAAAGAACCAGAATAGCAAAATCAAACCTTGATTAAAAAGAGAAAAGCAGGATTTATGACCTGCTGAACCTGATATTATAAAAGTTACTGTAATAAAAGCATCATGATACTGACAAAAAAAGACAAATGAGGATCCATGGGAGAATACAGGATACTGAAGCAACCCCAAGTACATTCAAATCATTGGTCTTTGACAAATGGGCCAAAACACATACTCAAGAGGAAAGATACCCTCTTTAACAAGTTGTGTTGAGAAAACTGGCTATCCATGTACAGAATATTGAATCTAGACAGATATCTGTCATCATGTACTAAGGTACAATCAAAATGAATTAAACAACTAATGGTTAAGTCAGAAACACTTAACCTGCTGGAAGATAAAATAGAAAAAATTCTTGAAATCATAGGTGTAGGCAAGGACTTTCTGAAAAGAACACCAGTTGCACAGGAACTAGTTCTGAGAACCAACAAATGAAATCATATCAAATAAAAAGACTTCTACACAGCAAAAGAAACAACCAAGAGTGAAAAGACAACCTACAGAGTGAGAAAACATCTTGCTGTTGATTCATCAGACAGAAGACACATTTATGGAAGAAAAAATTAAATTCCCTCAATCAAAAAATTGGCAAGAGAAATGAATGACACTTCACAGAAGAAGTACAACTGGCAAATAAATACATGAAGAAATGCTCAGTGTCACTGGTCATTAAAGAAATGCAATTAAAACAACACTGAGATTTCACATTACCCCAGAAACAAAGGCCATCATCCAAAAATCAAATAATGACAAATGCTGGAGAGATCACATTGAAAAAAGCAATCTTGCTACAGTATTAGTTGGAATGTAAATAAATATAACCACTATGAAAATCAGAGTGAAATTTCCCCAAAAAACTGAAACCCAAAATTCCATTTGACCCAGCCACTCCCCTTGTAGGTATCTTTCCAAAAGAGTTAAAAATATCATATTGCAATGATACATGCATATCTATGCTTCTAGCAGGACAATTAATAATGGTTAAATTAATCATTTTGCTAAGTTAATTATTTAATAAGAGCAAATTTAATTATTTTGTTCTTGTTTTATTGGCATTGGAAGCTGTCCATCAACAGATGAGTAGAAAAGAATATGTATTTATACATGATGGAGTACTACTCTGCCAAAAGGAAATATATACTTCAGTCATTTTTAAGAAAATGGATATATCTTGAGACCATAATATTAAGGGAAATAAATCAGACACTCAAGCTTAATATCATATGGTTTCTTTTATATGAGAAATACAAATTAAAAATAAAGAGTAAAATAAAGATAGTAGGAAGTAGGGAGTGAAGGGTAGGGGAAACAGTATTAAAGAAGTGAGGGAGGTGAGAGGGACAGGGAAAGGGGATAAAAAAGGAAATTAATATGTATTTTGAACATACAAGGTATAAAAAATTATATACTGTGAACAAGTACCCAAAAAGGTAGACAAACAAAAAGATAGTGTTCAAGATTTGAGTATATCAGGGAAAGAAGGAAGAGAAAGGAGATGAAAAGGTACTAAGTTATGATAGGTTTATGTACCAACTTCCTATAAGGAATGGAAAAATAACCGACACAAATGTACCTTTTAAATAAAATTTAGTAAGGCTACTTCATGAATAGAATTAGTTTTAGGAATGCTGGCAATTCTCTTTTGAATTAAACACTCTACTGTCCTAATTTATCTTTAATAAGTCACTTTGATCATATTTTCAAGTATTGAAGGTAATATAATCATGGACATAGTGGGTTAAACAGAGAATTCATTTACTATTGTTTCTGTGTAAGTGTAATATGCAGTAACAGAGTAATTTTGTAAAATCTGCAATTCTACTTAACACCATTTATTAGTAATAAGATATTGCCCAAAAATCTTTGTTTTGCCACATATACATTTCTCTACCTCCTTCTTGATCTAAGCCTAAGTCAACTTTATATATGCCACAAGTTTTTTGAAAGAGTTCTTTTTTTCACACATTTTAATTGCCAGATTTTCATTTTTCTGTACACGTATTTTCCAATTTTATTTTCATTTTGTTTTTATTTTTTTATATGTAGGTACTGGGAGTCAAAGTCAGGACCTCGTGCTTGCCAGGCAGGCACTTATGCAGCTGAGCTATATCACCAGCCCACAATTTTTATTTTTATTAGTATATACTTATAGTACATAATGATCCCATTCCAAATGAGGAATTAATTCATATATATAACACATTTTTATGTATTTTATAATATGACTTTATATTATATATACACAAATGAATATCTAATATTTTACATTTCTGTTAGTAATAGAAAGTGTTTGTGTCCTCAAATTAATATTACTGTTTATTATATTAGCCATTCTAATCAGCATAGAGTAGTATTTCATGATAGTATTAATGTGCAAAATTTGAATTATAATGACTTTCATGACACTATTAGTATATACTTACATATAATATTTATATAACATTACAAATTGCAAAAAATTTCTGAGTTTGTCTTTGAGGGTTTTCTTATTTGCATTTTTAATTATTTTGTTTTTGTTTTTTTGCCATTGAGGAAAAAAACACAGGCCTTCCACTTGCTCGGTAAGCTCTCTACCAGTGAACTTAGTCCATGACACAAGCTTTAAGGGTGAGTACACAGACAAATGTCATAGGGGTAGCAAACTTGGGGGTCCACCTAACCTGACAGTGGGTGCCACCATCCAGTAGCATGGGAGAAAAGAAGGTCTCTTATAACCTTCTTTTTTTTGTGGGTACTGAGGTCAAACTCAGCACCTGGAGGGCCTGTCAGCAGGCGCCCGTGCCGCTGAGCCATATCAGCCGCCCTTTCTCGTATGAGGGTAACAGGATTAGAACTCAGGACATCGTGCTTGCCAGGCAGGTGCTTATGCCGCTGAGCTATAGCACTGCCTCTGATTTTTTTTTTTTTTGGTTAACTGTAAAAATTTTTTCTTTCACTGGCTTATTAACAATTAAAAGTGAAAATAGGCATCCAAATTTTTTGAATCGACTTTTGATAGTATGTGTTTTGCATTTATCAATTCTTAAAGGCACTCATACTTTATACATTAGTCAAAAAAAGGAAGAAAAAAGTCTTATTTTTTAACGTTGAAAGAAAAAAAGAGCATAAAATTGCCTGAAAGAAAAAGAAGATGATATTTAACACAAAAACCGAAATAGAGGCCGGTGAGATGGCTCAGCGGTGTAGGCACCTGCCTGGCAAGGGCAAGGGCCCGAGTTCAACTCCCGGAACCCACATACAAAAAAAGGGCCAGTGATATCGCTCAGCGGCACGGGTGCCTGCTGGCGCGCGAGGTCCTGAGGTCAACCCCCGGTACCCACAAAAAAAACCCAAAAAAACCAATAAAAGAAACAGAAATCGAGTCCATGAAAAAGTAAAATAGAATAAGTATCAAATGGTTTTTTATTTCAAAATTTAAATATACTGTACTCTACAAATTTTAATCAAAAAGAAGAAGAAAATGTAAACCAGCCAAAACAGAAAGAACACAAAAGCCTATCTAAATGTAGATTTTTGTTTCTTATTAGCAAAATATGAAAAAAAGAATATCATAATTGTGTAATATGAACAGTGTTATACAAATAAATTGAAAAATACTTAAAATATTATAAAACAAAAATAGAATAAATGAATTAATTATATATTATACCATATTATATTGTGGAAGTTTCATGCTCTGGAAAATAATGCCTGATATTTATTTCAAATGATAATTTTTTTGTATTTCTATTAAAGAACATTATTTGTATTGTAAAGATAAGTTAGTTTTACCAATTTATTTTGAAAGTTGCAGCATTCATTTTTTTAATCAATATTAATTTGCCTGTCCATGTATCTTTGATTCTCTTTTGCATAATATGTTATCATATATTAATTCTATGTTTTTATTTTAAAATAAGATGGGCAGTGACAATTTCCTGTTTTTAATTTGAAGACATCTGTATTTTAACCATCATTTTCCCCTTTAATAATAGAATATAATTGACAGTTATGTTTCACTAATGCTATCATTCTATTGTCCTCTCTTCTCATCCATTATTTCTAATAAAATATCAACAATCTTTGTTTTTTATGATGCTATCTCAATATACTTGAGCCTTGGATATTTAAAATGAATATAATTTTAACTCTCACACTTCTGGAAGTACAGATTGCCAAGAACACATGGCTGCTACTATTTTCACTGTTTGGTGAGGGCTGCTCTCTGTTTCAGTGGCACCATGAATACTGTGACCTCTGCAAGGAAAAAATATGCTGTCTTCAGAGGACAGAAGAGAGGGAGAGAAAAGTATGAAATGAGTAAATCAAGCATCATGGCACACGCCTGTAATCCCAGGACTCTGGAACAATGAGGCAGGAGGACTGAAGTTTCCAAAGCAACCTATACAACTTTGTGATTAATTAGAGCTTTTATAATAATCTAAAAAAATAAACTATTGGAATGCCCTGGATCCTATAACCTGTACAGCATAAAAAATGTGAGGGTCTAAATTACTTCATTTCAGACCTTTTGTAATGAACTAACATAAACCTGAAAGTGTACTCTCAAGTGTTAATCAATTCCATTAAAACCCTACCCTTAAAACCATCACTGTGAGAATTAAATTTTAACATGAAATTTGAAGCACACATGCATTTGTGTTAAAGCATTAACTATAAATATGACTGGTTGTTTTTGAAGGGAATGTACCTGAATTTCTTTGGCTGACAATATTTTCTCATTTTTGTTAGAATATCATATTGTAATTTATAAGCTGCAAATGTGTAATTTTTGTGAGCATATGTATGTGTGTGTGTGTTTACATTCCTTTGTGTTTAGAACATTTTGAATATGTGTTCAGTGACTGGAATCCATGATTTGAGGAAATCGTTAAACTTTACATTGTGAAATATTGCTTCACCTGCATTCAATTATTCTTTTCTTCTGGAATTTCAAGTATATATTCATATAATTACTGACTCCCTATAGTTAAACTTGCATTTATTTATTTTATTTTATAATAGGTGTTAAATGGATTTATTAATATGTACATCAGTCATAAGCCAAAGAACATTTAGATCATTAAATGGATCAAGGTAGGATAATTTTTTTTAGGTGGGTTTATTGGGACATGATCAATTTTGAGAAGCATCTGTGTTACAGAATTTTTCATTCTGAAACAGACAGTCCTTTATTAACATTTATTTTTTCTTATTTATTTTCTTCATCAGTATAATACTACCTATTTCCTAATTCACTAATGTTCTTTTCCATTGTATCTACACTTCTGTTAAATCCATATATATTTTAATTTCAGTTACTGATTTTTTTGCAAAAATTTTATCATTATATTCTTAAAACATATTTTTAAAAGAATAGAGATACATTTAAAAAATTATCCTCATTCTGTAATTGGTATAAGAAAGATAAATGAAGATATTACATACATACTCATAGTTTCTGCCAAATGATATGTGTATTTTATGTTCCTTTTCTAAGTGCTTTTCAAAAATTTACCTCTTTTATTTATACATTAAAGTAAATGTTAGTAGTCATTCTTTCACTGATAATTTTGAATTACATACATCAAAATAAAAAATGTGAATAAAGACCAGTGATTTCTACCTTATTTTAATAACTAATTTTAAAGAATCAAAAATATGTTTTTGATGAATCACTAATAGTACATGCAATAAGTTTTTGTTTAAATTATATTTGGAATATTTATTTGTATTAGTGTATAACCAGACTTTTAATTAAATGTTACAAATTTTAATATCCCATTTGATTGTTTAGTCTCTATTTTTTCCACTTTATGTTTGAATATCCCTCTGTAAATTACTAATTGGAAAATTGTCTGACACTGTCCACAAAATTTTATTTCTCCATCTCCTGTGATACAAAGGAAAATTACATGGCTCAGTCCCAGTATTAGTTAAGTGTGGTTTTATGTGAATATCTCCATAAAGAATTCTAAACGGTAACTGTTGTTTTTCCTCTCCCAAGACAAGTTCTTTATGAATATGCATGGGCCTTATTTCTTACTCACTTATTTTGCTTTTATGGACTGAGACTGGATTATAATGATCTGAGTGACCATAGAGACCACAGATAGAAAATGGCAAGCATCCAACAGCCAACAATCACAGTCTCTCAGAGAGAGTGACATGGGATTATCTCTGACCTAAAACAAACAAACAAACAAAAAATCCTGAAAAATTATTTCACAAGAAGCTAAATTTTGATCACAGTCTACCAAATTTTGATGTTTCATAACATTTGTTCTATTATACCTAATAGGCTATTTCCATGGTATTAAATAAATGTAGGGAAGAAGAAATTAATTAAAAATATTAGAAGGAAATAATAATATTAAAATTGTTATAATTAAAAAACTGCAGCTTCCAAACACAAAAGTTTGTTTGAGTGTGTACTTCAAAATTATTCCTAAAAAACCTCCATATGTCTCTTACTGACAGTTCCTAAAAATTCCTCTTCTGTGATGTAGGTTAGGGATACCTCCCCTGTCGCTGGGGTGAGTCAAGGTTAGCCATGTATACTTTGGGGAAAACCTTAGGACGTCATGTGGCAAGCGATTTTAAATATTGACTCAAATATCTCACCTAAAAGCACTAATGTTGAATGAACAAGGGAAATGCTGCAAATAGTGTTCCTAATAAAAAGAATTTTAAATTACATGACTAATATATGAATTTTTCTTAAGTGCTGGTATAACCATTAATGGTTCTCTTCTTGCAACACAGAAAATGGGACTGATTCTTTTACATAGAGTAGGATAGAGAGATGTATAAATGCCAAAAATAAAGCAGGTTTTACATCAAAGTGAAAAATACACTATTTAGAGATCTCCACACTAGAACAGAATTTAGTGTTCAAACCGGCCTCACCCTCAGGAAAACATCAAAAGAAAAATGAGAAAACAATGTAGCAGGATGGTTCAAAAAACTATTAAATTCTTCAAAGATGATCAACAGCAGCATGCAAGTAGAAGCGGCAGACAAAAACATTAAAACCAAATGGTTAAAATGTTTGAACAGATAAATGAAGAAACAAAATGTAGATAAAGAGAAAGGATTTAACTGATAAAATATTAACTGAGGTTGAAGAAAACTTAAAAAAAAGATTTGATTAAAATATGTAACACAATATTGAATAACCATTTTAGTAAATATTTAGATATTATAAAAATAAAAAAGCAGAAATCCAGCTTATAAGCAATTCTTTTCAACATATGGGCAGGAAAAAAAAATAATGTAAAGATAATATATCAGAAACAGAACTTTTAAAACTCAGAGCATAACACCAATTTTGTAATAAAGTCTCACTCTTCTGGGTGTATAATATAGACATTTATTTTTTAGAATATAACTATTGATGAATTATTAGTTTTAATTTTGAGTTTTATTATATTAAACATATTAAATAATGAAAACTAAATAGGAAAAATATCAAAAAATAAAGTATTGAAATATGTATTGTTTATAGAAAAACAGCAAAATTTTCCACATTGAGTGCTTTTGATGTACAAAGTTTATAATTTAAAAACAGAAGTATATTCCTATATGAACAACAAAGAAAATATCAATAAAACTCTACCACATAAATAATGTTTACTTCAATTACCACACCTAAGGCTGTCCTCATACATGATGACAGCATACACACGTAATGTTTACACTGATCATGTATATGTTTTGCTTTCCTGGCCTTTTTGTAGGACATATTTGATATCTTAGTGGTCTCACTATTTTGCCAGGAGGGTATTATTATGTTATGCAATGCGTAGTTAACATCAACATAAACTATCAATAAAATAAAATATTAAGTTTTTAATCTGTATTGCACATTTAGGATAAATTTCAACATTTTCATATCACTTGTCTACAAAACCTGAAAGACAACATCAGATATAAATTCCAATATGAAATACAATGAAAATATCTGTAGAATTCTACAATAAAAATAAACTTTGCTTCAATTGTCACACACAAGGCAGTCTTCAAACATGACAATTGCATTTTCCATGCATATGTCTCACTTAATGACAGAACATGTGCTTAATTTCCTTTCCCATGTGGCAGGCCATTCTTGTCACTTCTCTTGTCTTCTTGTCAAGAACTTCCTACTATATTGTAGAAAATGTGCTTAGCAGGAAAATAAGATAATAATAAAATAAAATATCAAGTACGTAATGATTGCATAGAATAGACATCAAAATTTTCATATCAGCAGTATTGCTTTTTAAAAAAAAATCTAAAAGACATCAGACATAAAACCCTATGTGAACTATAATGTAAATACAAAAAATTGTCCACCACAGAAATAACCTTTGCTTCAGCTGTCATACCCAAGGCAGTGTTCACACTTGAAAACTGCATCTTCCATATGCAAGTATCACTTACACTAATAGCACATATGTTTTGTTTTCCTGTCCTTTTGCATAGGGTAGAGTTGACATTTTTTAGGTTTTCCTGTTGTTGTAACTGGTCTTTGTTATGCTACACCTGCCTGTTCACCTATTAGCTCACCAGTGTGTTCCACAATTTTTTGCATACCTACATGGGCAGAAACATTTTTTTTCCTCTGCAGTGAATGATCTCTTATGATCTCCAGTTCCAATGGTATTTTCCCATGGTATTTTACATATTTTATTTTATTTGTAAGAAAATAAAGTATGCCAAAGATATTTAGGATCAAGTAAACCACAACCATTTGCCAATGCTTTGTATTTTGAGTGACATCATCTGTGCTGCATAATTCATCAAATCTACGCTGTCTTTGCTTTTGTTATAGAAAGTTACCATTTCAGTCTTCTGTTTTGTCAAGATTTCCCTATCAATATTCTCATCATGCTGCAATATTGACACAAGTAGTACAAGTTTGTTTTCTTTGCCATATACAAGTTTATTGTTATATCTTTCTGAAATACAAAGATTGTACTATACAATTATCTGTTTAAAAATTGCAACATTTCATTTGGAATTTCCACTTTGTTCCTGAATACAGTTCTTATGCTTGCAAAATTGTGCTCTATTAGCAAATGTACCATCAAATGGAAGCTGGTAAACCAATTGTTGATGTCACATTCTGATTAGTTTTCTGAGATGGGAGCAAGAAGTCCGTTCACAATATCATTGATATTATTACTATATGGATAAAGACCTGGTCGCTGAGTTCCAGGATAAATTTCTAAACTGAAAGCATAATAAGTATCTACAAGGCATACATTTTTATGCCATATTTTGAAGGCTTTTTGGAATATAATGATGGAAGCTACGGTGACCATGAAATCTAGCAACATGTTCATCAATAGTAATGTATTCAGATGGTGTATAAATTGTTTGACAATTACCCAAAAATCACTCTAAAAGTGAGCTGATAGCAGCCTGATTACCAGTTCTTTTTCTTTCTTGGTGGGTGGCTTGGTCATTTAGGCATTTTTGAAGGACGCTAAATCTCCTCAGTTTCATTGTTATTCTACAAACCACAAGCCCACGCCTATTGCTTTTCTATAAGTATTTTATGTTACTGCAATTACCATTAGAAAGCCCTGCTAAGTACAGCAGACCTATGAATGCCTTTAGCTAGTTAGGTATCATAATAAATACATTATTGTGTATGCTTATTAGTGCATACAGAATACTTTAATTGAATTTCAGCATTTGTGTATTTCATATCTTGTAGCATTTCACTTTTTGTAAACAATTTCTGACACTGAATACTAGTGCTGACATTCCATTCAAAAGTTTTCACCCCTGCCAAGAGCTTCACTATATATTTTGACTTAGTTCAAACACTAGATTATTCCATTAGTTTGCATGATGATTTTGTACTACTTCAAATAAAAATATAGGTACACACATTGCTTTTTACTTTGTCATTTGAATCAAGAACAACTGCAGTCCCTATTTCTATGTTGGTCAATTATTGCAAAATTTCACTTTCCCAAGAACTTTAACTCACATCGCCAATGTCAAAGTCGTTATCATCTTCATCATCCGTGCATGAGTAATCTGATGATACACTTTCGATCTCTTCCAAAACTTGCAAATCTAGTTTTTCATGTGCTATTGTACTGAATTGGACTACTTCCAGCTGAAAAATAAAAAGAAAACTTTTTAAAAAGCAAAGCCTAAATGCACAGAAATTTAGCAATGAGCATTTCTTGGGTAAAATTCAACTATTGCTGATTTGGCAGTCTTGTAACCAACTTGCTATTTGTCTGCCAAGTGGGTGAACACACAGATGGATTTTTGCTTTCCCCAGGTACCACTACTCTGAGTCACATTCATTTTCATTATGCTAAAATACGTGTTTACATAACAGAAGAGTGGTTTGGTGTGGGTGTATTTTACTTCCACCCAAGATAATCAGCTAAACACACACAAAACCTGTTGGAATATTATGTGGGTAAAAATCCCAGTTTGAGAATTTTGTACATGTGCACATACTTCATCTTTTCTCATTCTGGGTAGGTAAACACAAAGATTGCTTCCTGTATCCCTCTGGTGCAGCTACTGAGATACATAGCTAGCTGTTATGAGACTAAAGTTCAAATTTACAGCAGAAAACTATGAAATGGCTTTTTGTAACCCTATGTCATGCCCCGTGGAAAGGGTAATTACAAGAGGGAGAAGGGAGGGGAGAGAAAAGAAAAAAAAATTTTAGAAAGAAACCAACTGCATTATGTGCATGAATCCACTCCCCAACATGATTGTAAAATGCACATACTGCACACATGTATTAATATTTTTAATAAATTTAAAAAAGAAAGAACTAGAAGTTGATATACTTGCTCATGTACTAATACTATAAAAAGAATAAAGATACCATGTAAACTGGATCAAACAGCCACTAAACAAAAAAAAATTCTTATAAATTTAGAGGTTGAGAACAGATTAAAAAATGAAACAAAAGATATAAAAATTTATTCAATAAAATCACAGAAGAAAAATTTTCCAATATTGGGAAAATCAATTCAACATCCAGCCAAATGAGGCATTTAGAACTGCAAATAGCCACAACCACAAAGGAAATTCTCCATTATACATCATACTCTAAATCTTGGGAATTCTGCGAAGAAAGAATCCTAAAAGCTGTTAGAGAAAACATCAAGTAAATTAAAAGGCAATCTAATCAGTATAAAAGCAGATTTCTCACCATAAATCTTAAAAGTCAGGAGACCTTAAAGAAGAGTATTTTAAGAAATAAAAGAACATAATTTCCAACATAGATTAATATGGCTTGCAAAATTATTTTTCAAAATTGGCTGAGAAATAAAGCTTTCCAAAGAAACAGCACCTAAACAATTTTGAGATCCACAGGTCAGCATTGCATAAGTACTGTGAACAATCCCAGACAGAAACAGAGAAGTCAACATCACCAAACATCCTAAAGGAAAGAATATATATAACTGGAGGAGTGTTTAAATAAAAGGACAAAAAGAAAGAAATCACTAACTAAAAAATAATGCAATGATTAGATTTAGTACATTATTTCTAGTAATAAATATCAGTATGAATTATATTAATTCTCCAAAAAAGGACAAAGACCTCCAGCTTGGATCAAGAAACTAAATGATGTAGTTTGCAAAGAGATATGCTTCATCCATAAAGAAACACATAAACTAAAAAATAAAGTATGGAAAACAATATTCCATGCAAGAGCACCTAAAAGCAAGAAAGCATAGCTTCCTTTTTTTTTGGGCAAATTGGACTTTAAGCCAAAATTGATTAAAAGAGTCAAGGAAGGTCAGTATATAAACTGAATATTCAAGAGGAATTATAAAAATAACAAAAGTATTTGGACTGAATGCTGGTATATCAATTTAATAAAGTGAATACTACAGATTATCAGACCAGATAAACATTCATACAGTCATAATAGAGGATGTCAATGTCCCACTCTCACAAATAGACCAGTGAATCAGATAAAGATTGACAGAAATATGAGTTGAAATACTGCATCAAATAAATGCACATAAACATCTGTAGAATGTTCCATCCAAAAACAATAAAGCACACATTTTTCTTAGTTCCTCATGAAACTTTTTCTAAAACACAACTCAAAAATAAATCATGTTTACATGAATGTAAAGAAATCAAAATTATCCTCTGCATGTTATCTCTTCATAATAGAATGAAGCTATAGATCAACAGAAAAAACAAAAACAAAAATACCAAAACAACTCAAATTAGATTATGTAATATACTCTGGAATAATCAGTACCTCACAGAAGAAGCGAAGAAATAAATTATATGTTCTTTAAAACAAAGGACAATTGGAGCACAAATTCTATAGGACACTGAGGAAACACTATTAAAATGAGGATATATAGCTATGAATGGAAATATTAGAAAAAATATCATTATCTTTATTAAATAAAGTAATGATGTATTTTAAGGTAAAAAAAAAAAAAAAACACCCAGAGCAATCCAAATGCAAAACCTGTCAAAGGAAAGAAATTATAAATAGAACAGAAATTAATGATAATTAATAGAGACAAAAGAAATTCAAAAAATCAATGAATCAAAGAGTTGTTTCTTTAAAAGGAAAAAGAAAATTGACACAGACAAACTCAACAAAACAAAGAAATAAAATACACATATCAATGCAATTAGAAATGGAAAATGTGGTATCAAAGATACACAGCCAAAATCCTGAGAAGTGTAAGAAATTACATTAAAAACTTACATTCTTTTCTTTTTTTTCTTTTTTGAGATAAGGTCTTGCCATGTAGCCCGGGCTGGCCTTGAACTCACTGGAATCCTCCTCTTCAGCCTTCCAAATGCTGCAATTAAAGGCATGTGTCACCATGCCTGGTTTAAAACTTACATTCTAATAAATTATAAAATATAGAATAAGTGGAAGTACTCCTGGTTACACATGAATTAACAAAACTGAACCAAGACATAAAAACACTGATTAATTCCTAACGGGCAATAGGGGAAGTAATAAAATTTTTACAATATAAGAAAACCCCAGGAACCAACTGATTCACTGCTGAATTTCACAAGAAATTCAGGAAAAAATGTGAAGTCAATTCTCTTGAAATTCTTCCATGAAATTAAAGTGGAAAGAACTCTAAAATATTCACTTCTAGGGCCGGTGAGATGGCTCAGCGGCTTAAGTGCCTGCCTTGCAAGCGCGAGGGCCCGAGTTCGACTCCCAGATCCCACATATGAAAAAGGGGCTGGTGATATCACTCAGTGGCACGGGCGCCTGCTGGCGCACGAGGTCCTGAGGTCGACCCCATTTTACCCACAATAAAATAAAATAAAAAATAAATAAATAAAAATATAAAATATTCACTTCTAGAATTACCGTGATAGTAAAACCTGATAAGGATTACACAGGGAAAAAACATACTACAGGCCAATTTCCTTAAGGAAATACATGAAAATATAATCAAGACATATGCAAAAAAAAATGTAACCAATCATTAAAAGTTCATACATGCTGACCAAGTCAGCATCATTTTGGGGATGATAGGATGGTTCAACATACATAAATCAATAAATGTAAAATACCGTATAAATAAAAGTAAGAATAAAATCACATAATTACCTAAGTAGATATAGAAAAATCCTTTGGCAAAATCCAACAGTCATTCATAATAACAAAATCTAATTGAAAGAGATATAGAAGCACCTTACCTTAAACTTATAAAGTCTTTTCTGATAAAACCAGTCTTTTCTGATAAAAACATAATAAATGGAAAAAACTGAAAAGAGTACATTTAAAATCAGAAATAATAAAATAGTATCCACTCTCATCATTTCTGATTGATATAGTACTCATAATTTAACCAGAGTAATCATGTAAGATAAAGAAATAAAAGGGTTATGCATGGGAAAATATAGAATTTAAAATATCCTTACTCACAAATGACATGATCCTTTACAAAGATGACCAGAAAACTCTATCAGAATGCACTTAAAACTAATAAAAAGTCCTGCAGTGTCAGGATACAAAATCAGAACCCCAAAATCTATACAATTCCTAAATAACAAAAATAAATCTTCCAAGAGAGAAATCACAAAAATAATCCCATTCATAATAGCTTTAAATATAACTAAACATGTAAGAATGTATCTAAAAATGTGTATTAGTCAATGTTTACAAGTGTCACAAGTAGAATGGTGCAAAATTTGTCTGTCTGCACACTGGAGATCCAAAGAATACAATCAAGTGCTGAGAGCTAATTGCAATATCTTGTGCTAGTCCATATCAAGGATCTGCACCTGAAAGGCCCAAGGTGCAGGGATGGAAGCTAGAAAGTATGCACTGGCAGGCTGATGCAGCTGTGTGGCAAAATAAGAGATATATCTGCACTGGAAACCAGAACACCACATCCAAAATGAATACAAGGATTGAAGCTCTCCCAAAGGAAGACAGCACCCAAAGCTCCTTTGAAGAAAAACTTTTGCAAAGCAGCTTCTTTGGGAAAATCAGCAGTGTGCAATTTTCCCCTCCTTTACTCCTTTTATGTCATTCTGGAAACAATCCTCAAGTGGTCCTTAAACCCCAAGAAACATGCTGACTCAGTTCAGTTGGATGATCCTACTCAAGTTGATCATTAATTAATCCATCACACCAAAAAAGTAAAAGACCTCTATAATGAAAAGCCACCATGCTCTAACACAAAATAGATGTAAGAGGACATACAGAAAGCAAAGTCACCCTGTATTCTTGCATAAGCAGAACCAATATTGTCAAAATGACCTATTCTTTAAAATGATAAATAGATTAAGTACTGTTCCAATCAAAATAACAAATTTTTTTTTTGTAGAATTAGGGCAACCAACTATATAGTTTATGTGGAACCAAAAGAGACCCAGATGAGCCAAAAAAATTCTTAGCAAAAAGAGCAAAGCAAGAGGCATTAGAAACTGAGACTTCAAATTAAAAAGCAGAAACACCAAATTTGTTGGAAGAAAATACTGGTAAAATTTTGAAGATACAGATATAAGCAAAGACTTACTGTACAGAATCAGGGTTGCACAATATTTTATACCAAAAATGAGTAGATTTATAACAAATAAAAATGCTTCTGCACAGCAAAGGAAACAACCAGTAAACTGAAGAGACAACACAAAGAATGGGGAAAAATATTCCAGCTACTCCTTGGATAGAAGACTAACTTTAAAGTATATAAACAACTCAAAAAATTTAGATCATCAAAAATGAAAGAACAAATAAATGTGCAAATGAAATGAGTAAACTCCTCAGAAGAAGTGCAACTAGCTAATCGGCACATGGAAAAAATATTCATCCTCTTTCACCATCAGTGAAATGCAAATCATACAACACTGAGATTTCATCTTACACCTGAAAAAATGTCTGTCTTCAACACCTCAACAAACAACAAATGCGGCAAGGTTTCTGGGAGAAAGGAACCCCTGTACATTTTTCACGTGAATATACACCAGTTCAAACACTTTGGAAATTAGTATTTAGATTTTTCAAAGCTGAAAATAATAATTCATTTTGATGTAGCTATATCTATTTGTATACCTTCCTGAAAAAGTAAAGTCTTCATATCTCTGTGACATATAATACCCATGTTTACAGCAGAAAATTCACAATATGGAAATGGAGAAGGTGCCCATATGTCCAAAAACAATAGAATAAATAAAAAAAATTAAGTATATATTCACAATAGATAACCACTCATCAATAAAGCAGGATAAATTTGCACAATTAGTAGATAAATGGATTGATCTTGATATGATAGTGCTATGTGAAATAAATCAGACACATAAGGATAAATATCTCATGGTTCTCTCATATGAGAACCCCAAAATACAAGTAGTTGGAGAAAAATAAACTGGAGGGTAGGAAAGAGAGAGGTAGACTATGTTAAGATTCTAAGTGGAACTGTGGGAAGAGGGTTATATGAGCAAATGCAGGGAGTGAAATAAAATTAATCAAGATGTGATATGTATAATGACCAATTCCTGAAGATGACAAATAATTATGCATCACTTATATTTACTAATAGTAAAAAAAACTTATATAGTTTTTCTTTCGCCACTATCATGAATGTATTATGCTTTATACAAAATGTACTGTTTATCAACCAACCCAATTTAGTGATTCTATGATTATATTTTTCACAATATTTTTCATATTAATTGTATTTTTAAGATGTATTCATTTTGTTTTCCTCATGAAAACTTTCCGTTATATTGTCAGGTAAAAATTTGCCATTAACAAAACTTGTATATTATGTTCATTTCTTCCCTGCAATTTTTTAAATTATGGATTAGATTATTGGCATTTTTGAAAAAACTAAGCACTTTATTTGGTACAAATATAAATGCCTAAAGGTTTTGAGTAACAACCTACACCCCAGTAGTCACTATATTTTGTGACTATTTCTTAGAAAATGCACAATGATGGTACATTCAGTGTTTCTTAAGTATAGAAAAATTATATTAATTACTGTTTTATTCATTAATGGTAAATAATAATCAGTACTTCATGTACATAAGTAATATAGTACCAAAATAATTCAGTATTTTTTATATTATGTTGGCTTATGCTACAGAGAAATTCTGCCTTTTTTACTTAGATGCAAAATCAATGAAGTTTAAATATTTTTCATCTCATTTACTCATTATTTAGATAAAAGCAGTGCCAAGAGGAATTGAATTTATCTCATTCATAGAGCTGATTTAGTGAATTCTGTGATTATGTGTTAAATATTAATATTAAAACATAAATAATGAATACATAACCTACAAACATAGATATTCATTTTGGTATGTAGAATAAGAATTCCTGTTAATATTCTTGAATTTAGTTTGAACAGGCTTAATATTATAGTTTTAAATTTGGTCATTATTTGTTAAATTTATTCATTTAAAAAGAGTTTTGATCCATTAATTCAGCATGGTTAATTTAAAGACATTATTTCTCTCAAAAAGTTAAATGCAAATTTTGTGCATATTTTAGAACTTAATGCTTAGTCTCCTCATAGCAGTATTTATTCATTGTGTTCAAATATGTTCAAAACTTGATTTCATTCTAGATCTTTACATTCTTCTTAATACAAAGTGCATACTTTATTTATTATCACTGATAAGTGAGATTTGAAATTTGGCTCAAATCATTAAGAATTGTTGCCTAAGAGATTTGAAAATTTTAAAATGATACAGACACAACAATCTTTTTAGTATACTATTATAAAACATTCTCAATGTTTTATTCACTCTAATTACTAACTCACAGGTTTGTATCTATTAGACTGAATAAGAAATATTGGTCACTTTCTCTAATAAGAAAGTAAAGTTTTTCAATAATAGATTTACAATTTTGAAGAAAATTATCCACATAAGAGAATTTCATAAATTATATTCATGAGGAAATTCTTCTGTGGGTTTCTTTCATTTTCATTATTTAATGATCATAATATTCACTGATTTTCAGTAATATCAGTGGATATAAAATTGTAAAGTTTATCACAGCAAGAACCTCAAAGTATATGATATATTTTTAACTCAAAATGGGAAGTGGGAGCCCCTGAGGGGAGAAAGGACAACTGGCATGACAACACTTGACATCCTGTGTGTAATTGGTTTTGAATGCTTGACAGGTTTTTATAATGGCTTGGAAGCACTCAGACTGGCAGGTAACTGTTGGGAATAGATTGAGTGGATATGAGGCCATTTTCACATAACTCTCACATAAGAATCCTTTAGACACACTTTACATTAACGATGTTCTCTCACTTAAATTCAGGTACCTGTCTACTAGGACATCATTTCTTTTGAAATATAAGATTACCATTTAACCATTATTAATCCCTAATTAGTTCTCACTATTTCCCTTCCACATTCAATGTGTAGATCAATCTTACATTGGAACTAAGTGCATTAGCTTTACATGGGAAATGATTCATTTTTGGTTTTCTAAATTCTATTTCATGACCAAATATACCTTTGTTGACGTAGTTGAAACCAACACACAAATTCATTTGAGACAAACAATGAAAATATAGATAAGACAAATGGGCTGATTTGTTAGTTGAAATTTAATATGTAATCCCCCAAAAGTGCCTAAGAAAATATACTTAATAATATACACTGTGCTGTGGAAGAAATAAGTCTGCATATAGAATCAAGAAGCCAAGATTTAAGTTTTAAGTCCAAATGCATATCATGAGAAATTCAATGACTTTCTTTCATATATATATATATATCAAGGGAATACGGAAATAATACTTCCCAGTGTTGAAAGATAAATATTCTATATTTCACATATAAAATCATTAGTTATTTAAGATTCTTCTCTCTTCATCATTCATTAAATTTTTTAAACATTTGTTTTTCAGTGTATTCCATATCCTTTTAAGTTTTTATATTACTTATTTTGTTTTTGAGCATTTTAAGATTTATACCTGTGAAATCATTAAGATTTGTGAAATAATCAGTGTTTCATCAGATTTTTCTGCTTAGACATATCAGAAATTTGACAGCTCTTCTACAATTTTTGTGCCATCATGGCCTGTTTAAATTTATTATTGTTTAGCTATATTTTGAAAGAAGGAAACTACATTTAAAAGTTTATAATAACAGTGTATGATGCAATTCTATTCTATGAAGCTCAGTGTACGTTAAAAAAAAGAAAAAGAAAAAAAAAAACAGAGCCAGGCATGTTGGTGCATGCCTATAATTCCAGAACTTGGGAGGCTAAGGTGGGCGGAACATTGTGAGTTTTGAGGCAAGGCTGGGCCACAAAGTAAATTCAAAATCATTCTGAATGTGATAGTGATACCTTATCTCAAAAAGACAAAAAGAAAAAATAATAAAAATAATGACCACAGTATAAGAGAGAAAATTTAGTGCATGGAGAAAATATTTTACACTCCAGCTCTTAAAAGAAATGAGGATTAATCATTATATAACTTGGTTTTTATTTAATATAAATGAGGTATTTTGGTAAGTGCTGAAGGAATAGCATATCAATAGAAATTGGAAAAGGGCAGATATATACTCACAGAAGAGTAAATGTTGCTGAGGAAATACATACATACATTATATATATGTAACATATATATATAGATATATATAAATATAGACATATATAAAACAAAAGAATACAGAGATGAGTAGTAAAGTATTTCCAATATATTTTTAAGAATTTTTTTACTCCCATTCATCTTTTCATCCTATTTGTTCTGAAGCTGTCAAGACTGAGTCCTAATTATCTCAAACTTGGATTATTGTCAAACATCTGAAACTGGTCTCCTTTGCTCTCAGATACTTTTTTCCTGAATGCTAAACAAATGCTAAACATATACAAATATATATTCATTTATATAGCATATATTTATTTCTTAATATTTTACCAAAGTTGAATTAGTTATCCCTCCAAAATTATTATTCAGCTCCTCTGGAATATAACATCAGTTCTTCTATCACAGCAATGTTCTCCATTCTCAGAACACTAGATTAGGCCATACCTTATCAATCTCCATGTTTTTAGCTACTTTATTTGTACACCTGATATAGATGCACTTTTCCCCAAACTCCATCAACAAAATTAAAATAATCCTTATCACTCTAGTTGCTATTCATTTGGTAATACATATATATAGCTATATATAATAATATTTGTTGAGTTACTATTATAAACATTATTTTGTAACATATGAACATAATTTAAAAATTTCAGGACTCATAATCCTCTTTATATCAGCAAAAGAAAGAATCAAATAATGAACATATGTCTGCACTCTTCTAAGCTTACAATCACTACTATACACTCAATGCATTTACACATTTCTTCCATACAAAGTCTCTCAAATCTAGTATGAAATCTATATATAAATATCATAGATGCCAATTTTTTTAATTTATAAAAGTTTTACTATCAAACATTTAAATGAGAGTGATAGCAATTTTAAATTTTGTTGTTGTAGAAAGTAGCAGAATAAGGAACCTTTTCTGGTTCACATTATCAGGCCAGCATTTCCCTGATAACTATACCAGAGCAGAATGTCATTGGTGGTAGGGTGTTGACCTGCATATGCTAAATACTCTGAGTTGCTCATTACACCATGTATTCTAAATCAGAAATATATATATATATATCAGTACAGATATTTATCATTCAAAAGGATTATCTAATAGCATGTAGATTTATCACAGAAATCTTAAGCTTTTTCATTATGTGAGCTGACAAATTTACAAGTTAATGTTTTTTGATCTGGGATTTATGGCAAAGTTTAATACTCCACTTTTTGAAGAAAAAAACAAGAAGACCCAGATCATCCTTCCAAAATAGTATTTTCTTTATAAATTTGATTACACAATGACATTTCTAAGTATTCTTATTGTATATTTTTACAATGAAATTTATTGGTACAATTTATATATACATAATTATTGCATTCATCATAGGAAATTTTTTCTTGTACTTGATATATCTTAGTACCTTTTTTCCCCTATTACTCTCTTCTCTCCTTATTCACAAATCTTAGTTTCCATTTTAAACATTTTCTCCTTCTTGTATTTTCCCTTCCATCTCCCCATTCCCCTACACTTGGAACAATTACTTCCTATTTCACAATATATATTACATATTTTGGATCTTATTTATGATTTCAGTTTCTCACAAAAAAGAGACAATGTTATATGTACAGATATGTGTCTGATTTATTTCTCTTAAGAGTACAATCTCAAGGTCCATCCATTCAGTTATAAATGTCTCAAACTTAACATTCTTTATTGATGAGTAGTACTCCATTGCATAAAAAAACACATCTTTTTTTTACCTACTCATCAATTGTTGGGCATTTGGGTTGTTTCCAAGATTTAGCTATTACAGACTGTGCTGCTAAAAACCTGGGTGCTTATATACTGCTGTAGTATGGTGCTTTTAATTATTTTGGGAAGCTATCAAGAAGGGGAAATGCTGGGTCAAATGAAAGCCCAACTCCTAGTTTTTTGAGAAATCTCCACACTGATTTCCATAGTGATTGCACCAGTCTACACTCCCACTAATAATGGAGAAGTGTTCCTTTTTCCCCACATCCCCAACAGCATTGGTTATTGGTTGATTTATTAAAAATAGCCATTCTTTCTGAAGTGAAACAGATTCTCAGTGTTGTTTTAATTTGTACCTTTTGAATGATCAGTGAAGTTGAACATTTTTTCATATACTTATCTGCAATTGTTACTTCCCCATCTGAGAAGCATCTATTCATTTCAGATGCCCATTTTTGGATTGGGTCTTTAAATTTAGGGAGTCTGATTATTTAAATAATTTTTATGTTCTAGATATTAGTCCTTTGAAGAAAAACTGGAAAGATATTTTCCTACTCTGTGGGCTGCCTTTTCACTCTGTTGGTGATTTCTTTTTCTGGGCGAGAGCTTTCTAATAAGAAAAGATCCCAGTTGTTGATTCTTTGTAGTATTTCCCATGCAGTCAAGATTTTGTTCATGAAGTCTTGGCCTACACCTATGTCTTCAAGAGTTCTACCCATTCTCTCTTCCAGCAGATTTAGTGTTTTTCTGTTTTAATGTTTAGATATTTGATGCATTTGGATTTTAGTTTAGTGCATAGTGAGAGACATGAAGCCAGTTTTTCCAGCACCATTTATTAAAGAGCATTTCATACGGAAAACATGTTTGGTCACTTGTCAAAGATAAGATGACTGAGTATATCTGAATTAGTTTCTGCCTCATCTAATCTATTCCACTGATCCTCAGGTCTGTTTCTTGACAGTACCATACTGTTTTTATCATAGTAAATTTGTAGGATAATTTTAAGTCAGGGATTATTATGCCCCCCATTTTGCCATTTTTTCCCAGTATTGCTTTTGCTATTCTATGTCTCTTCTTCTTCAAAATGAATTTTAGGAATGTTTTCTCTATTTCTGTGAGGCATGCTAATGGTGTTTTGTTTTGGATTGCATTAAATCTGTATAGCAGTTTTGGGAGTATGGCTATTTTTACTATTTGAGTTATTCCTACACATGAGAAAAGGATATCTTTCCTTTTCTGATATCCTATTTCATCTCCTTCTTCTGACTACTGTAATATTCAATTAGAGATTTCTTACTTTCTTTGTTAGATTAATCCCTAAGTACTTCATTTTATTCAATGCTATAGTAAAATATATGGTTTCCCCTATTGCTATTTCAGTGCATTTGTTGCTTTTGTACAGGTATCCTATTGAATTTTGAGTGCAGACTTTTTATACAGCTATGCTGCTCAATTTGGTTATTAAATCTTGAAATATTTTGGCACATTTTTTGGGTCTTCAATGTAGTGTATCATATCATCTGTGAATAAATATAATTTAGCATTTTTCTTTCCTACTTTTACTCCTTTTATTTCTTTCTCCTGTTTAATTAATACTAGCAAAAATAGTATTAAATAGGAATTGTAATAGTGGACATATTTGTTTTGTTCCTTATTTTTGAGAGAAACCATTTAGTTATTGACTATTTAGGAAGATGTTGGCTGTGCTTTTTCATAGGTGCCTTTTATCAGATGGCTTTAACTAAGGAGCATGTATTTCAATATTTTGTAGGGATTTTATCATGCATGGGTGTTGGACTTTGTCAAATGCTTTCTCTGAATCTATTTAAGATGATCATATGGTTTTTATCCTTAGTTCTACAAATATTGTTTTTTACATTTAATGATTTGCATAGGTTGAACCATCCCTCAATCCCTGGGATTAATCCTACTTGGTCATGGTGTATAATGTTCTTGAAGATTTGCTACATTCTGTTTGCTAGTATCTTTTTGAGGAGTTTTGCATCTATGTTCTTAGAAATATTGGCCTGTAGTACTTTTTTTTGATTGGGTCCTTTTCTGGTTTTGGTATCAGGTTAATACTTGCTTCCTGGAATGAATTTGTGTCTATTGTTGTCCTTTCAATTTCATTAAAGAGTTCAACAAGTAGTGGCATTAAGTCTCCTCTAAATTTCTTGTGTAATTCAGCAGTGAATCCATCAGGAGCTGGGCTTTTCTTTGTTGCTAAGTGTTTAATTATATTTTCAATTTCATTGACTCATTTGGGTTATTAAAATATTTATATCTTCTGGATTCTACTTTGGAAATTCATATGTATCTAGGAATCTGTCCATTTCTCCTGTGTTTTCTATCTTATTAGAGTAACATTTCTCAAAGTATGTATTGATAATCTGGATTTCCGCAACTCTTTTGTTATTTCACTTGTTTCATTTTTAGTTGCATTAATTTGAGTTCTTTCTTTCTTTCTTTCTTTCTTTCTTTCTTTCTTTCTTTCTTTTTTTTGATAAATTTAGCTAAGGGTTTGTTAATTTTATTTAATCTTCCAAATAACAAATTCTTTGATTCATTTATTTTATACATTGTTTTCTTTGTCTCAATTGCCTTGATTTCTGCTCTGATCTTTATGATATCCTCCATTTTATGAACTTGGGGCTTGATTTGTTCTTCTTTTTCTACAATTTTCAGTTAGACATTAGGTCATTTATTTGTGCTCATTCAGTTTTCCTGTTGTAAGAATTCAACACTATAAATTTCCCTTTTAGGATTATTTTCATTGCATCCTGCAGGTTCCTGTACACTGTATCTGCTGTTTTTGTTTAACTGTAGATATTGTTTAGTTTCTTTAATTTCATCTGTGACCCATTGGCTGTTCAGAATGCTGTTACTTAATTTCCATGTGTTTGTGGTTTGTGGTTTCTCCTGCCATTAATTTCCAATTTCATTGCACTATTGTGCAATAATGCGCATGGCATAATTTCATTTCTTTTCCATTTACTTAAGCATGTGCTATGGGCGAGTATGAGGTCTATTTTTGAGAACATCTCATATGCTGCTGAGAAGAATGTGTATTCTGATGTGGGGTGGAACACTCCTTAGATGTCCGCTAAGTCCATTTGTTCATGGGTTTATTGCAGTTCTGCAATTTCTTTGGTGATTTTTGGTCTCATTGATCTCTATATTTGGCAAAGAGAGATTAAGTTCCCCATCATGATTATGTTAGTGCTTATTTGATTTTCATGTCTGTTAATTTTTTTATTTAGGTGGGGGCCCCTGTGTTTGGTCCATATATATTTATGATATTATCTCTTCTTTTAATTTTCCCTTATCAAGTATATAGTGTCCTCCTTTATCACTTTTTGTCAGTTTTGGCTTAAACTACATATTGTCTGTGAAAAGGATAGCTACCCCTGCTTTCTTTGTGTTACTGTCACTTGGAGTGTTGTTTTCTATCCTTATACTTTCTGTCTAATAAATACTTTTGAGTTAAATATGTTTCTTGAATGCAGCATATTTTTGAATCTTCTGTACTGATCCATTCTGCCAATCTATTACTTTTGATTAAAGAATTGTGACCATTTTCACTGATGATTATAACTGATATGTATTGGATTTTCTTTGTCATATCTTTTTTGTGTTGATGGTTCCTGGTATTTCCTCTGTTTTTAATTGCTCCCCTTGCCTTGTGACTTCTATTCATACTCTTCGATTTGTGGGCTTTTATTTATCTTTCTAGAATATCTTTCAGAAGTCTTTGTAAGTCTATTTCAGTTATCATGAATTTCTTCAGTTGTTCCTTTTCATGAGAGTATTTTATTTCTCCATTAATTCTGAAAAATAGTTTTGCAGGGTACATAAATCTGGGTTGGAATTTATTTTCTTTCAGGGCTTGAAATGCTTCGCTCCAAGCTCTCCTTGGCTTAAGTGTTTGTGTTCAAAGTTTGCTGCAATTCTGATGAGCTTTACTTTATAGGTGATTTGTTTCTCTTCTCTAACATCTTTTATTATAATGTTCTTGTGCTGAATTTATAGATTCTTGATAGCCTGGGTGTAGATTTATTTTGTTCATGACTAATTGGAGTTCTATGTGCCTCCATTATCTGTATGTGAAAATCTATTTCCATTCTTGAGAAATTTTCTTCTTTTACTCTTCTGAATACATTTTTTATGTCACCTGTGCTGACTCCTGCTTTGTCATTGATTCCAATTAGTCTTATGTTGTACTTTGCATCATCTTGCAGTTGTATTTTTTTCATGGTCCTGTACTATTTTTAAAAGATCTTTCTTTTTTTTTTGACTGCTAACAAATATTTTGTCTTCTAGGTCTGATATTCTATTTTCACTTTCATTCATATGATTTTACAAACTTTCAATGGTTTTAATTTCGTGGATATCTTTTTTAGTCTGTTTCATGGATTTCCTTTCTTTCCTATGGTGGACATTCATGGTCTTCATTATTTTACTATGCTTCTCCATTTTTTAAAATCTATGTCTACTCTAGATTTGCTAAGCAAGACCTTTATTATGGTCATTTTTTTAAACTTTGAGATTATTTCTGTTTTGATATACTTTATTGACCCATGTATTTTTTTATTTCTTCTACTATCATTACTGTGAATTCAGGGGGATAGCTTCTGTTTTCCTCTATCTCATTTTCCCCTGAAGTTGTCCTTAGTGTGCTGGAAGTCTGGGGTTGCATTTGAGTTCTATGTCATGTCAGTTTTTATTTGATTTAAATTTTAATTTGTTTTCTATATTGTTGTTTGTATTTTTCTTGTTAGCTTTATCACTGGTACCAAAGCTTCACTAGAAAATGTCTATTCCTCTGAGATGTCTTCTAGTTTTATTTGTACCAGGATCCTATTTTTGAACTTTGTTAAGGATGATGTGTTACTGTCTATTTGACTCAATACCCAGGCTTTGGTACAGAACTATGGGGATGATTGTTATTCCAGATTATCACAGTGTTATCATACATGAATGATCAACTGATTGCAACAAGTATGGCATCTTGGCTAAAGTAGTACAACTAGTAATAACAATATCATCAAGCATAGCCTAGAAACTGATAAACTGTGAGATGACTAACTTTATACCTCTAACATCAAAGTAAGATCTATAATTATATAACAACCTCCCACATAGACCAGGAATTTGTATGAAGTGGTAGTGATTTTATCCTTTGGGGTAGGGGAATTTTAAAAGGATAGGAGACAAAACAGAGCAATAGCTAAAGAGAAATATAGAAGAAAGTCTGAAGGACTGAGGATGATCACCCAAATTTCTCTAAGCTGGAGAAGAGGACATAAGGGAAAGTATGAAGGAGAAAGCAAAAGAATTTTGAGGGAAAACAGAAAGAGTAGAGAATTTTCATTCACCTGTAAATCTCAGAGATACCAAAAGACTGGTGATGAAAGAGAGAGGCATGATAGAGAAAATAAAACAAATCATAGAAGTCAAAACCTATACACACCCCAAAAATAGAAAAAAAAATTATAAAATAATCCTCTGGTGCCCTCAGTTCAGTGTTAGTTCCCTAGTCAAAGCTGGAATCTATACTGAATAATTCCACTAGTTCTCCAATAGGATTGCTGCAGAGCATAGAGCCGATCTTGACCACACCACTGACTCCTCTTACATGAGTTGATGGTAGGACAAGGGGTATGTCTTTGTCTGTAGCTATCCAAGTCTGTTTGCCTTCTGGTCACAGGGTAGGTGGTGGTGCTCTTGTCCAGCCCAAAGCTGCTTGCCTGCTTGTGCTGCATGACACAGTGTGGGGTAGGTGGGTTCTTGTCACCAGCCAAGGCCTCTTTCCTGCTTGTGTCTTTGGACCTAGTGTGGGGGGCAGTGCCCTTATCCACCTGCAGGTCAGGGTCTTCTTATTCTCTTTGCAGCTAGGGCTAAGGTGTGGCTTTTGGCACTTGCCAGATTGGAGTCTGGGTTTCAGCTCCTACTTCTCAGCCAAGTTCCCCCTAGTCTGCTGTATAAATGCCAGGTGGACAAAACTTCCCTTATTCCAGTCCTAGTCATTGGTACTAAAGCAACCCTGGTGTTGTTCTGCTGTGGAATTTGAGCCCCAGAGCACTTTTAGATAAAATGGTAGTCCCGCCCTTCAGCTCCTACTCCATTTGACTGGGTGTGGGTCACTAAAACTGTGGTTCACTCACAAAACAATGACTGTGGTGTGGGCCACTAGGGAAAGTGTTTCACATTCTCACCGATGCCTCCGACTACACAAGAATCTCCAGTTTCAGATCAGGTATCAGTCTCCAAATGCTGGTTCTGTGGGTCCTCTTTGGAAACAGTGTCCCATCATGGCCTGCTCTCCTGGGGCATACAGGACTTGCTCCACAACTGCTGGCTTTGTCCAGCCCCTCATGGTACAGTGTGATGGTCCTCTTGGCCATAGTGCACTACTTGCTGGGGGCCCCTATACTTTTTTGAAGTCTACCATATTTAGGTTTTCTGTCCTATTGTTCCTGCTCTTGCCAAGGTCACCAATGACTTACAAATAGTTTCCCAGATTGTGGAATCATCACCCTTTGTGTTTCTTGCTTAATTATCTATATTTCTTAAAGTCGATTGTTATCATTTTATGTATAAGTTTTTTTTAATTTCCCTTAGTAATCACACTTTATCATTATTTCAAATGTACTAAGCTCCTTATTAATTGATTGACTCAATTCAGCTCTTGGCCTCTAATGACAGCACTTTGGAGCTTAATCCTCTTATTTTTTTGGTCAATATCAATATCTATTGCCTAGGTGGCTTCTCTGAAACCCATATTTTAGGATGACACCTGCATATCCACTTTCAATCATAATACTCCTGCCTTTTATTTCACAAATACAAATTTCAAATCAGTAGATCCAGTCAGATATTGTATGGGATTGATAGTCCCCCAAATAAAAATTCCTCTCTAATAGAAGATATACATGGGCTGTAATCCTGATGACTGCTCTCCTAAAAGGAAAGAACAATTCTCAGAGACAATAATGAGAAGACAGTGGCAGAAACAGGTGTAAATTTTCTACAGGCCAAAAATAGGAATGACCTTAACTAGAAGAGGTGGAAAAAGATTATGCCTTATGTCCTTTGCTGTTGGCATGACCCTCCTGGCACTTTCATTTTTGGACCTTTGAAATCTATAAATGTGAAAGAGTAAATTTCTGTATTAAGATACCAATTTTGTGATAATTTATTATAGTAAATTTAAGCACCTAATATATATTTTAATAGACTTTTTTTATGTAGGTACCAGGGCTCGACCTCAGGACCTTGTGCTTGCCAGTAAGTGCTTGTTCCACTGAACAACATCACCAGCCCTTTTTCTCCTTCATATGGGTACTGGGAGTCGAACTCAGGACCTTGTGCTTGTCAGGCAGGCGCTTATGCTGCTGAGCTATCTCACCAGCCCTCTAATAGAGATTTCAAACTTAATCTTAACTACAATTAAAAGTTTTAACTCACATTCTATACTATCCAAATTACATGATTCAGGTTATATTTGGATAGAAAAAGACAACACTCATCAAAACTAAATTCATTTTTTAATGCTAAAATATTGAACTTGTTTCTTTGTTTTGAGACAGGGTCTCACTGTATATTCTAGGCTGGTCTTGAAATCATGACAATCTTCCTGTTTCAGCCTCTTCAGTGCTGGGATTACAGAAGATTGAATTGTATGATATTTTCTTTCTTTCTAATTTCTTCATTCATTTTTTCTCAAATCTTTTTTCAATCTACCCTCATATTAGTATTATTGAGACAGATGTGAAGCACCTGCCTCTCTCATTTTCTATTGCTGATTAGACAGGGCTGTGGCTCTGCAACAGCTATCTACCCTTTCCCCTTGCCTTTTTTTGCCCCCACTCATCCCCCAAGGTACTGGGGCAGTTTGCTTCTGTGTCCTCCTTGGCTATCAAACTTCCACTTTCCTTCCCAACATCAGTGCAGCCAGGCAATATGGTGATGCTCCCCTACTTCTTCCACTTCACTCAATTCTGTTGCATTTTTGAGAAAAGAGAGGGCATTCTGGAGCAAATAAGATTAAGAATGGTGGTTCTGAGCCCTTATTGACATACACAACGTTCACATCAATGCTTCTATTGTATTTCCTGTTTTCTGCACTAACCCTCAGTAAAACAGGTATGCAACTTCCCACATAGTTAGGCTTTTCCAGGGGTTTTCCTCTAGGAGAGCTCACTCCTATGTACTAGCCCACATGTGCTGCAGTATACTTCCTGTTACAGACTTGTTTTTGTGTTCCTATAAACATGTTCATATTTATTTTTCAGGTAGTGTAGGTTCAAAAAATCCTTTAAATCTACTCAGGAGTTTTATTCTGAATAGTGTGGACAAAGGGAATAAAGGAGATGTTAACACTGAAGAGTTCTAGAAACCAGCAGCTATAAAGGGTAGCAGCTAACAAAGACCTATGTCAGCAACCTTGTATCTGGCAGGGTTGATCTACAATGTCCAGCACAAACTGATGTTGGATTGTGACAGTCAGCAATGGCAGAGACCCAGTGCCAAACCAAGTGTGTACAGTGTTCAGCAAACCTGGCATTGTATAGAGATGGCTGGCAGAAGCAAGGGCCAGCAGCTGGCTATATCAGCTATTGTCATCTGGTGACCCTGGGACTGCTAGCAGAGATACACATTGCTGATTCATAATTTCTGTCTGAATTGAGCAAAGAACCCTAAGATCATTGGCAACATTTTGAACCTGACCACTTCTCAGCATTTTAATTTCTATTAAATCATTTCAATTTGACATCATTTTTTATTAGCAGCATGACAGTGACATTCTTACTGTTATCTGTGCTTCTTCACCTTTGATAATCTATGTTCCCTAAAATAGATTATAAAGTATAAAATAGTTATACTTTAAAACTTTGTGGCAGTTAACAATCTCTCTAATAGTTTTCTATTTAAGTCATAGAAAACCCCAAATTCTTGTATCATGAAGCTATATGTATAGATTTTATTTCTGGCAATTTCCATACTCCTTTCCCTTAGTAATAAGGTGATATTCTTATTCTTTGAAGATCAACAAAACTGTCTCAAAATCTTTCCAGTATCTGTTTTTTTTATTTTTTTATTTTTTCTCCCATTAAACATGGTTTAATTTTTCAGTCATTTCAGTTGTAACATTATGAAATAATGTATTCCTAGGCACTTGTGAAAAACAGCAACAAGCTGTTAAATAACAAAGCTGGTAAATACTTACCTATTCTCTTTTTTGGTATTCTGACTTGCTTCATGTCTTAGTTACTTTTCTCTCTTTGCTGAGATGAAATACCCAACACTTAAAGTTAAAGGAGGAAAGCTTATTAACTTAATGTTTGTTGCTGTTTCAGTCCATAATCTGCTGCCTCAAAGGTAAGGTGGCTCATTGCAGAGGGTCAACAGTTCTTGGCAGCAGAAAACAGCAAAAGCAACAAGGGGGGTAGGGAGGAAGACTCTTCCTCCCTAATATTTTATTCAGGCTACCTGCCCTAGGGTAGGTGTGTAGTACTCACACCTCCAATCCCAGCACTAGAAAATGAATCAATCACAAACACTAGATTCAGCCTCCTTTGTAAAGCTCAACCCCCATGACTGCATGAGGCTCTGGGGAGACATCTAGACATAAAACATAACATTCCACCCCGATCCTTCAAAGACTCATGCACCTCCCTTTATGCAAAAGGCATTTAGCACATCTCTAAGAGCCACTGAAATCCTAAAAGGTTTAGTATTGCTGAAAAGTCCAATTCCCAAGTCTCCTATGAGATGTAAGGCAAACTCTTAGCTGTAATCCTCTGTATAAATGAAAAGAAAGTTAAACACTTACAATATTCAATGGCATGAGATAAATATTTCCATTCCAAAAGTTACAAACAGGGGATATAAGGAACTGGGACCAAAGCAAATCCAAAATCCAGTAAGGCAAACATTAAGTCCTGTAGGTCCATTTGCAGCATCTGAGGCAATTTGTGGCAAGATGTAAGCTCCAAAAGGCTTGTGTGGCTTTGCCTCTTTGGCAATTCCAGTGGTTGTAGCTCCCAAGATTTCTCTCTTGGCCCAGCTTTGCTCTCTCCTGGCTAGTTTCCTTAGAAGATACACATTCCTGGCTTTTCCAAACTTCTGGGATTTCCACAGCACCTTTGATTTCAGTAACAGCTTCCCATACTGCCCTTTCAGGGGCACACTGCTTGGCTTCCAAGACCTTCTTCTAAAATTTGGGTTGAAGCCTTCCTAACCTCACAACTATTGCACTCGGCATGAGTCTAAAATCAAAACCTAGTGGATGATGTCAATGTCTGCTGCCAGCTGGAGCAGTAGTGAGGCTACCTTCTCTCTTGACTGTCTTGGTAAAGGGCCTGGTTCACAGAGCACTCTAAATGAATTTGTGAAGAACAAATTTTCTAAGCTGCTGCCATTCTGGAACATGGTGTGGCTGCCTCCATGGAACATGCAGCTATGGGGCTTCTTTCTCATAGCAAAATCTTTCACTTTTCTTTTTTAATTTTGAGGCTGCAGAGTATAGTCCTGCTGCCTTGGTGATGCCCTCAGGCCATCTTTTCTATTCTCCTCTTCTTTTTAGCAAACAAAATCTTCTCTGTTCTATATTTGCAGTCCATGTCTTTCCTGGAGCTTCCTTTCTGTCCAAACTCATGACATTTTAAAACATTCTGTGGGCCTCTTTGCTCTTGATTCTCAACATAAATCTAGCTAAAAGCCCCCAACAATAGCCATACCACTGCCTCAACATTAGTGTGCCTTGAAATTTCTTCTACTGTATTAATTGGCTCACCACCCTTAATGTCAGGCTCAGGCAAATTCTCTGCATATGAGCAAAATGCAGACAAACTTTCTACCAAGCCATAACATACATCATATGGAGTCCAAGAGCTAATGTAGTCCTTCTTCCAAGCAGAAACCTCCTGAGCCTGGTCTTCACTTGCCAGATGATATCAGCCTTCAGATCTTTTGAGCTCTGATGAGAACCTCCCATACAGAACAGCCTAATGTGTTCTAGCTCTACTTTTTCAACTGGGATCACAAACTTTTGCAATCTCTTACCACAAGCCATTCCATAGGTTCTTAAGCCACATGGTCAGGTACAGTCACAGCAGTGACCCTATTTCTTTGGTACTAAATTCTGTCTTAGTTACCTTTCTCTCATTGCTGAGATAAAATACCCAACACCCAATGTTAAAGGAAGAAAGGTTAATTTAGCTCACAGTTTGTGGTGGCTTCTGTCAATAATCAGCTGGCTCAAAGTAAGTGTGGAATGGCAGAGGGCAACAGTTCATGGTAGCAGAAAACAGAAAAAACAACAAGAGCAAAAAGGGGAGGAAGAACTCGAGAGAGCAAGCTCTTTCCCTCACATATATTGTATGCAGACTACATGCCTTAGGGCAGGTGTGGCTCTCACAACCCCAATCCCAGCACTAGACAATGAACCATTCACAAACACTAGATTCAGCCACCTCCAAAATGCCAACCCCTATGATCATATGAGGCTTTGGTGAGATGTCTAGATCCAAACCATAACAGTTCTCTTCATAATACTTATTACTACATAATATAACGTATTGATTTTATCTTGTTATTTTGTCTCCCACACCAAAATACAAGACATTATGGATGGTTATTTTTCTAATTATTCAACAATTAATCATTTTCATTGGAAATTTCCTAGCACAATGTAGGTTCTAATAAATATATTTTTAAATTAAACAAGAATTAATGTATCAGTATGATACTATGGTTGAATGAATCATCAGTGACCTAGTTATTTATTTACTTACTTATTTTTATGTTTTCAGCACTAATGATTGAACCCAGGGCCTTTATTTTTTTTTTTTTTTTTTTTGGACAGGCCATCACATTGTAGTTCAAGCTGATCTTAAACTCAATATGTAGCTGGGCTGGCTTCAAACTTGCAGTGATCTTCCCTCCTCAACCTCCCAAGAGTTCAGATTACAGGATCCTCTTTCCTCAGGCTCCCAAGTGCTGGGCTTATGTGTGCCACCTTACTTGGTATCAAGGTCTTCTTTCTGAGCTACATCTCCAAGCCTTTTAAGGTATTTCCCCCATTTCAGACAAGATCCAGCTACACTGTTTGTAATCTGCCTATTCTGGTGTCAAATTTGCCAGTGCCCTGACCCAACCTCCCAAATTGCCATGATTACAGGTGTGCACCACCATCTGGCTTAGATTTTTTACTTATCATCTCATTCTTAAATTTATTTTTCCTCACAGAATCTGACTTTGAACATCTGATTTTCTTTGTCTTTTGATATCAAAACTTGTGATGTATTCAGAGACATTATAAGGACTGCCACACTGGGGTCACCTTGCTACTCCTAGAAACCTGCCAATCTAGGTGACTAGAGAATAGGTAACAGAGTTCAAGTAATCTCTTTATATCAACTGAAAAACATTCCAAATGCACACAACATTCTCTAATAGCTAGCTCTCAACATTACTATAAGCAGAACACAGACAAATGCTTAAATCTGACACAACTCAGCAGGTCAACTTAGACTTGTCCAGGACCAAAGAATAACTCCATGCTCCATACAAATGTAAGCAATAATAAATAATTGAATAAGAAATTTATTTTGTTTTAATTTTATTATCCATCAAAAACTGATAGGCTACTGTATGTTTGTAGTATTTCTTCCAGGCAAAATTTATAACTACACTTCATATTTAATAACAAATTATTTAAATCTATTAAAATAAGTATGATTTAGTTGATAGTTTAATGATGGTAAATATTATTTGAATAATTTTGATGTATAGGTTGCTAATATTTTACAATATGAAGAATAATTTTTCAACTTCTAGGTATCTTATAGCCTACAAATTCAAATTGGCAAAATTATAGATACACATGAAGTAAAAGATAAAAAATAGCATAAACATAGTGACATATGAGTAATTATTTGCATGTATCATTACAGGTTTAAAAGACAGCTTCAAATATTTCTAATTTTTCAGTCCAAAAATTCATCTAGTCCACAGTTATCATACTTAATGATGAAAGACTAAAAGCCTCTTCTCTAAGTAACAAGCAAAGATGCCCTCTTTTCCACTTCTATTAAGTATTGTACTAAATGTCCTATGCATGGCAGAAAAATTAGGCACAATAAGAAATAAAAGGCATCCAAGGTCCGGTGATATAGCTAAGTGGCATAAGCACCTGCCTGGCAAGTTGGAGGTTCTGAGATCAACTCCGGGTACCCACATTAAAAAAAGGCATCCAGGTTGAAATAAAGCTTTACATTTTAATGCAGTTAAAATCTCATATACCCAGGGGCCGGTGAGATGGCTCAGCGACATAAGTGCCTGCCTGGCAAGCGCGAGGTCCCAAGTTCGACTCCCGGAACCCACATACGAAAAAGGGGCCGGTGATATCGCTTAGCGGCACAGGCGCCTGCTGGCGCGCGAGGTCCTGAGGTCGACCCCCTGGTACCCACAAAAAAAAAAGAAACTTAATACTAATAGCTAATACTTTGACACTTAATTGCATGCTAGTTATGTTTTAAGTAGATCATATTTTAACTAAGCTGATACTTCCAGGAACACTATGAATAACTATCACTACAATATTTATTATTATTATTATTACAGATATTTTTCAGATAGATATTTTATTAAAAATAATTGGTATTTTTACAAAATAAATAATATTAGGTTATGGGTCTGATATACTAAACCTGATGGCTTTGCTCCATAGTTTTTGCTTTTTTATGTCTATTACAGTGCTATTCACAGTGTATTCAGGGAACCTGTGTGATACAAAGATTATTTGCCCCATTTTACTAGTAGAGAAAAATAGGGATGAGATGAAGCATTTATAAATATAATAGCAATGTGACATTTATATATTATTTAAATGCATGGTTGTTTTCTATTAATACATTTTACTTATACTGTATTTGATAAAATAATAGTCTGTAATGTATTGGAATTAAACACAACCACATTATTTACTCTAAAACAAATATAAACAAAAGTTTTCTATAAATGGTCAAACAAAATATTTTACAATACTGGGACCATATATTTTCCATTTTAAATATCACATTACAGTGTTCTATCACGGAAAGAGCCATAAACAATAGTAAAAAATGAATTGCATTGCTCTCTTGCAAAAAATAAAATAAAATCTCCAAAATTAAGTGCAGAATTAATTTTCCACAGAAGCCGAAGTTTATTAACCCTACTCTAAATGTTATTGCCTAATTATTTTTTGTGAATACCTATAAAATATTATATTATGACACAAAATGAAACTGTATTCTAATGCACAATAAATTTTGAATTTGGTGTCCAGAGCTGTGTTCCATGCAACTAAAAAGTCTGACAAGATACATGTTCACAAAAATTCAAGTTGTATTCTGCACATTAAATAATCATGAATGGAAATTTGTAGAATAGGAATATTGCCAACTAAAATTACATGAAATTGATTGTTTTGGCTTTTTTCAACTTATCCATAAGCACACACTTGCTCTTTTTTTTGAAATACATAAATATAAATGATGAAATAAATATAAATGCTAAAATGTTGCAATATATGAATATAAATGACTAAGTAGTTAATCTAAAACATATAGTATATTAATGATTGTTGGTGATGTATCTTTTTTATTTAATTTCTACAAATGAGAAGCAATTAAAAATTATAGTGAATGCTAACATTTAAAAAAATATGAAAGACAGATTGCTATTTATTCTTCTCTGAACACTCTCCCTTTCTTCAAACACACTTATCTCTTTTGCTACTTACTAGAGCAGATCTGGAAGTTTTCTTTCATTTTTTTAGTTTTGTGGTGGTGAATGATTCAATGTCTTCAGTTGATTTAAAATATTTAACTTTCATGGTATTTTGGATTCCAGAGAAGAGCCAGAAATCCAACAGTGCCAGATCTGGTGTATAAGTTGATGAGGACACATTGTAATGCTTTTATTTTTTTAATAAATTAAAAGGAAAATATAGAACAAAATTTCAAAACAACATAACAGGAGGGTAACTATCTTTAATACATTGCATACTGTTATCTGTAAACTAGTTATTCAGGGTACCAGATACCAGCATTCATTTGTCCAATTAATATTAGCACAAACCTTTCTTTTCAATGAACTAGAGAAATTAGTAGTGTATCTATCTTAACTATATTGTATATGTATATATATATATTTTATTTTATTTCCTACCTTTTTCCATTCCCCTATTCCAGTTTCTCTTTCCTTTTGAACAGCTTCTTCCCATTTCACAATATCTATTGTACATTTTGGATCTTATTTACTCTTTCAGCTTTTCACACTAGGGAAACAATATGATGTTTACATATATTTGTCTGATTAATTTCCCTTAAGAATATAGTCTCAAGTTGCATCCATTTACCTATGAAAGTCTCCACTTTATCATTCTTTATGTCCGAGTAGTAATCCTTTGAATAAAAATACCACATCATTTTTATCCATTCCTCATTTGATGGGTATTTGAGTTCTTTCCAAGACCTGGATATTACAAATTGTGCTTCTACAAACATGGGTGCACACATATCACTGTGAAACAGTGTTTTTAATTCTCCTGGCAAGATACTTAGAAGGGGAATAGCTGGGACAAAAGGGACTTCTAATCCTAGTTTTTTGAGGAATCTCAACACTGATTTCCACAGTGGTTTCAACAGTCAACACACTCATCAACAGTGAAGAAATGTTCCTTTTTCCACACAGCCCCTCCAGCATTTATTATTGGTTGATTTCTTGGTGGTAGCCATTCTTTCTGGGGTGAGATGGAATCTCAGTGTTGTTTTAATTTGCATCTCTCACATGGATAGTGATGTTGAAAAATTTTTTCATATACTTATTTATTGTTTGTGTTTCTTCATCTGAGAAGTTTGTATTCAGCTCAGATGGCTATTTTTGGATTGGGACTTTAATTTTGGGAGGTCTGATTTTTTTCAGTTCTTTATATGTTCTCGATAGTAATACTTTGTCTGTGGAACAGCTGGCAAATATTTTTTTTCCCATGTTGTGGGTTGTCTCTTCACTCTGTTGATGGTTTCTCTTGCTGTGCAAAAGTTTTTCAGTAAGATGAGATCCCACTTGTTGATTCTTTGTGATATTTCCTGTGCTATTGGCTTTTTATTCATAAACTATTTGCCTACAACAATGTCTTCAAGAGTTTTTCCTACTCTATCTTTCAGCAGATTTAATGTTTCTGTTTTAATATTTAGATCTTTGATCCATTTTGAATTTAGTTTAGTGCATGGTGAAAGATATGTGTCTAATTTTCACCTTTGGCATGTGCAGGGCAAGTTTTGATAGCATCCTTTATTAAAGAGGCTATCTTTCTTCCAGTGAATGTGTTTGGCACCTTTGTCAAAAATCAGGTGGCTTAGTTTGTCTGGACTTGATTCTGCATCTTCTAATCTGTTCCACTGATATTCTGGTTGTTGTAGTCAGGGTTTGCAAGGGAAACAATACAATACAGGACACATAACTTATAGAGTTATTTTGTAATAGTCACCCAAAGAGTCATACACAAAAGAGTGCAGGAAATCTGTCCACACACTAAAGATCCAAAGAACCCAGCTGAGGGCCTGGATCCTACAGCAGTGTACTGTATGAGTCCAGCTGAAGACCTAGAGCCCATGACCATGCCCTCATTAGTCCAGCTGAAGGCCTAGGGCCCACAACAATGTCTCATGCAAGTATATTTCACGGATCTGCACCGGGAAGGCCCAAAGGTCAGTGGTGGAAGCTAGAAAGTCTGCACCAGCGGGATGAAGGATCTGTGCCAGCAGCTGAGGGATCTACCCCGGAGCCAGGAAGCGACGCTCAGAGTAAGAACCGGAGCTCCCCCGAAAGTCACCACAGCCATCCTCAGTGACAACGAGGTCCTGAGCTCCTCCAACGATGAGAACAGCCAAGTTCCTATCAGGAAAGCCAGCGTGACAAGCTCCTTGAGGAAAACCAACAGCACCAACTCTTCCTCTCCAGTTCTCCTTTTTATGTTGTTGGCAACAGTCCTCAGGTGGGCCCTCCACACCAGGCACCACACTGATTCAATTCAGCTGGGTTTTACAAGTTGACCACCAATTGTCAATCCACCACACTGGTCTTTTTTTTTTTTTTTTTTTTTTTTTTTTTTTTTTTTTTTTGGACTGTACCACGCTGTTTCTGTCACAGTAGCTTTATAGAATAATTTCAAGTGAGGGATTGTGATGCCTCCTGCCTTGACTTTGTTGCTCAGAAAGTCTTTTTCTATTCTAGGTCTCTTCTGTTTCCAGATTAATTTTAGGATTGTTTGCTTTAATTCTGTGAGATATGTTGTTGGAATTTTGATTGGAACTATATTAAATCTCTGTAACAATTTTGCGAGTATGGGCGTTTTCACTCTATTGGTTCATTCTACTCAAGAGCAAGGGATATCTTAACATTTTCAGATATCCTCCTTCAATCTCCTTTTTCAAAGTACTGTAAGTTTCAGTGTAGAGCTTTTCACATCCTTTGTTAGACTGATTACTAGATATTTCAGTTTTTTGAATTCTATTGTGAAAGATGTTATTATCCTAATTTCTCTTTCAGTGAGTTTGTTATTCATGTACAGGACTGTTGAGTTTTCAATGTTGACTTTGTATCCAGCTATGCTACTGAATTTAGTTATTAAATATAGCAATTTTTTAGTAGAGTTTTTGGGGTCTTCTATGTAGAGCATCATGTCATCTGCAAATAATGATAATTTAACTTCCTCCTTTCCTATCATTATTCCTTTTATTTCTTTCTCTTTCCTTACTGCTCTGGCAAAAGTTTCCAGGACTATGTTGAATAACAGTGGAGACAGTGGACATCCTTCTCTTTTTCCTGATTTTGGGAGAAAGTTTTCTGTTTTTGTCCATTTAGCATGATATATTGGATGTTGGTTTGTCATAGATGGCTTTCATCAGATTGAGATAAAGACCATCTATTCCAGTTTTCTGGAGGGTTTTTTTTTTATCGTGAATGTGTACTGGACTTTGTGAGAAGCTTTTTATGCATCTACTGAGATGATCATATTAATTTGTCCTTTGTTCTGTTAATATGGTGTATTACATTTATTGATTTACATATGTTGAACCATCCCTGCATTATTGGGATTAATCCTACTTGGTCATGGTGTATAATCTTTTTTTTTTTTTTTTTTTTTGTGGGTACCGGGGGGTCGACCTCAGGACGTCGCGCGCCAGGAGGCGCCTGTGCCGCTGAGCGATATCACCGGCCCCTTTTTCGTATGTGGGTTCCGGGAGTCGAACTCGGGCCCTCGCGCTTGCCAGGCAGGCGCTTAAGCCGCTGAGCCATCTCACCGGCCCATGGTGTATAATCTTTTTGATTAACTGCCACATTATATTTGCCTGTATCTTATGGAGGATACTTGCATCTATGTTCATTAGGCAGATTGGCCTGTAGTTCTCTTTCTTGTTTGGATCCTTCTACAGTTTTGGCATCTGGGTAATTTTTGCTTCAAGGAATGAATTTGAGAGTATTGCTTCCCTTTCATTCTCATTAAAGAGGTTGAGAAGTGGTGGTGTTAGTTCTTCTCTAAATTTCTTCTAGAATACAGCAGTGAATCCATCAGGGCTTGGGATTTTCTTTGTTGGGAGGTTTTTAATTACATCTTTGATTTCAGTGATTCATAATGGTTGATTTTGGATATTTACATATTCTTGATTGACCTTTAGAAATTTATATGTATCTAGGAAGCTCTCCATTTCTTCTGCATTTTCTGTCATTTTAGAATACAAGATTTCAAAGTAGGTATACATGATCTTCTGGATTTCTGCAGGGTCTGTTGTGATATCACCCTTTTCATTCTTCATTGCATGGATTTGAGTGTTTTCTTTTCTTTTTTTAATAAAGTTGGATAAGGGTTTGTTGATTTTATTTAATCTATTAAAGAACCAACTCTTTGACTCATTGATTCTTTGTATTGTTATTTTACTCTCCAATACTTTAATTTCTGCTCTGATCTTTATAATTTCCTGGCTTATGCAAGCTTTTGGCTCAGACTGTTCTTCTTTTTTCTAGACGTTTGAGATTCACCATTGAGTTGTTTATTTGTGCTTGCTCTGTTTTCCTGATATTGGTATTTATTGCTATAAATTTCCTTCTTAGGACAATGTTGATTGTTTCTGATGAGTTGCAGTATGTTGTACTGTCACTATCATTCAGTTGGAAAAACTGTCTAATTTCTTCTTTAATTTTGTCTGTGACCCATTGGTTGTTCAGGAGGGTGCTATTTAATTTCCATATGTTTAGGAAGTTTTTGTGGTTTCTTTTGCCATTGATTTCCAATTTCATTGCACTATGGCCTGATAATATGCATGGGATAATTTCAATTCCTTTGCATTTACTTAAGCACGTTCTACAAGCTAGTATATGTTCTCTTTTGGAGAATGTACCATGTGCATTTGAGAAGAATGTGTATTCTGATTTTCTGGGGTGAAACACTCTGTAGACATCTACTAAGTCCATTTGTTCAAAAGTTTGATTCAGTTCTAATATTTCATTGTGGATTTTTTGCCTAGTTTATCTCTCTTTTTGTCAGATGGGGGTATTGAGATTACCAAATACAATTGTATAAGTGCTTATTTTATTTTTCATGCCTATTAATATTTGTTTTATATAATTGGGTGCACTGTTATTTGTTGTATATATATTTATGACTTGTTATGGCTTCCTCTTGAATTGTTCCCTTTCCAAGAATGTAGTGACCTTCTTTATCTCTCTGAATCAGTCTTGGCTTGAAATTCACTTTGTCTGTAAAAAGAATAGCTAACCCTTCTTTTTTCTGTGTCCTATCACAAGACGTATTGTTTTCCATTCTTTGACTTTCAGTCTATGAATTATTTTTGAATTAAGTGTGTTTCTTGTATGAAGCAAATTGTTGGATCTTGCTTCTTGATCCATTCTGCCAGTCTGTGCTTTTTGACTGGTGAACTCAGACCTTTTACATTGATGGTTAAAACTGATACATATTGACTTATCCTTGTCATGTTATTCTCTTGTTGCTTGCTCCCCCTTTTTTTCTCCCTCTGTTTAATTGTTTTCCTTGACTGGTGGCTTCCTTCTGTTGGGGTTCATAGAGTTGTAGTCCTTGTTATCTCTTTCTAGAATGTCCTGGGGCCAGTGAGATGGCTCAGTGGCATACATGCCTGCCTTGCAAGCACGAGGGCCCTAGTTTGACTCCCGAAACCCACATATGAAAAAAGTCCCAGTGATATCGCTCAGTGTCATGGGTGTCTGCTGGCACGCAAGGTCCTGAGGTCGATCCCTGGTACCCACAATAATATAATAATAATAGAAGTCCTTCAAAACACTTTGGAGTGTTGGTTTAGTTTTCATAAATTTCCTCAGGTGTTCTCTGTCATGGAAATATTTTCTTTCTCCATCAGTTTTGGAAGATAGTATTGTGGAGTACCTCAGTCTAGGTTGAAGGTTACTTTCCTTTAGAACTTGAAACATATTACTCCAAGCTCTTCTTGACTTGAAGGTTTGTGCTGAAAAGTCAGCTGTGATTCTGATGGACTTTCCTTTATAGGTGATTTGTTTCTTTTCCCTAACAGCTTTTAAGATTCTACACTTGTGTTGAATTTCTGGAATCTTGACTATGATATGCCTGGCTGAAAATTGTTTTTGATCATGGCTAATTAGAGTTCTATATGTCTCACTTATCTGCATGCCAAATTCTTCTTCTCTACCAGGGAAATTTTCTGCCATGATGTGTGAACAGTTTTCTGATGTCATTTGTGCTATCTCCTGCTTTTTCATTGACTCCAGTCAATCTTAAGTTATTCTTGTTTGCCTCATCTAGCAGCTGCTGGATTGATTTCTCACTGTCCCTTGATAGTAGTGAGAATTTTCTTTTCATGATCAATAATTCCAAGCCTATTTTCTATGTCTGAGATCCTGTCATCACATTGGCTTAATCTGCTACAAATACTTTGAATAGAATTTTTGTTCTCCTGGATATCTCCTTGAATCTGCCTTATGGATTCCATTTTTTTGTTATGCTGAGCATTCATGGCTGCCATGGATTTCTTAAACTCCTCTATTTTTTGTCTGTGTCTGCTCTAGAGTCACAAAGCATGGTGTTCATTGTGGACACCATCTCTGTAGTTAACTGAAAAATTATCTCTGATTTGAAGTTTTTCCAGAGCCTCATTCAATTGCTTTGTTGTTACCACTTCAGAGATGCCAGGTGGGTGGGTTTCAGATTGTCCTACCTCTTTGCACCCTGTGTTTGCCTTTGGTGAACTGGATGTGTGGGGTTACATCTTAATTAAGTTTCTTCTCATTTTCTCTTCTTTCTTTAGTTTAATTCCTTGGGGGATGTTTGTAAATTGCTTATGTTTGGTAGATTTGTGGCTAGTATTTAAAACTCTTAGGAGATGACTACTTCTCTGAGGTATCCTCCAGGTATAGTTTATTTTAGGGTTTTCAGTCAGATGCAAGAACCTACCTGTTCAATTTGTTGGACATGAGAAGTTACTTCCTGTTTGGCCCAGTCCTTGGTTCTTTGGCACAGTGCCACAGTATTTTCTGTGAACCTCAGTCACCCTCAGTCATGGAATACCAGGAAGAACAGCTATTTAGAAAAATTATGACACTTTTGTCTATAGTGGTACCAAAAGCATCAAACAGAGCCAAGAAAATGACAGTCCGAACTGTCAGTTATTTGCAAAACCAGTTGTTTGCCACATTTAACCATATAAAATAAATTTGTGATTATATAACAAAATCTAAAACAAAAAAGAAAATTATATGCAGTATACAAGTCCTTAATATGTCAAATTTGTCCTCAAGTGTTTAAATTTAAAATGAGCTAGGGAGAATATAAAGAATTGGAAGAAGAAGAAGGAATTAGATATAAGGCTCGAGGACAAAGAGGGCTCACACTAACTTTGGGAAACTGGTGCAGAAGACTGGCAAGCAAAAAATAAGGAAGTGTTAAAAAGAAGAACAGAACAGAACCATAACTGCAAAGAGATTAGAGACTGTGTTTACATTCATATAAAAACAAGATCAATCAATGAAGGAAAAAACAATCAAAAATCCACCACCACTAGAACAAAAAAAAATGAGAGGAAAGGAAAAATAGTGTTCACTTCCAGGTTTGTCTCTGCTGTAGATGTGTGGAGACAGAGTCTTGTTCCATGCTAATCTGTCCCAGCAAGGAAGCAGTAGCTTTTTGGTGGGGTATTGGATATTCTCAGCAAGCCTGCACTTTCTGGCAGAGACCAGACTCATTCAGCCTGCAGATATCAGTGCAACTTTCATTGGCCTGAGCCCAGATGGAATCTGTAGATGGAGCTATGGCTGCCCTCAGGTCTAAGCTCACCTGCACCCCCCCACAGTGGTGCCAAGCCAATCACTCTCTTATGCAGTATGGCTGAGCCTCAGCTTTCACCGACAGCCAGGGCAGTCCTTCACATCTGCTGCTACCCTGCTTCACTGCCACATCTCTCTGGGGAAGACCAGGGGCCACCAGTAGTCACCGTGTCTGCAGTTTGGAACTGCTCCTATCACACTAAGCAAGTCTCATTGGAGGGAGAATGCACTGATGGCCTCCTCCTTCTTTGTTGAATTTTCTCTCTTCACTCTATCTGTGGGCCACAAACTGATTCAGATCTTTCCTGAGTCCAGGGGAATCACTTCCTTTTCTTGTCCTCCATGAGCGGCTATATTGCAACATCTGGACAGTGACTCTCAGAGAGGCTCTCTGACTGCCTGCTTACCACTTGGCCAAATTCCTGCTCCCTCTACATTGTAATGTTTTTACAAGACTGCCTTTCAACTGAATGTTAACAACAGCATTCATGGTGCATATAGATCACACTTCATATCTTTGGTAAATTCAAATTTCTGCTTTTCTGTTCTAGAGCATCTAACCTTGTCTCGTGAAATTAGTTATCAAAAATTATTTAGTGTTTTTCCTCTGCCAGTAAATCTATATCAGGTAGTGTTTTCCCAGTCCAGCCAGGAGGTCATCAAACTCTCAGATAATTCTCTTTGGGAAAACACATGTGGAGAAGAAAAGTTAAGCACAGTATATAAATGGCAGACTGAACATTAACTGTGGCAAATTAGTAATTTATAATAGAACATAAGCTTACAGTCATTTTCATTGTTTCAATATCCACAGTTTTTTAAAATATATTTTCTGCTGATCATGTTGCTCTAGTACACCTTTCAACATATGAAAAAAATCTGTTGATGATGTATCAACATGTATATTAAAGAAAGAAATATTTTCAAAATAATATACCCCTAATATTTTACTTAAAACAGGCAGCTAAAAAAGGTAGATATACAGAAACTCTGTAGACATATAGTTTCATGTAGATCAAAATATTTTACTTTTTTTTTTAAATTAAGGTCTTACACTCTTACAAAAGCAAAGAAACAGTTATGTAAAGTTCTGCACCAGTAACAGAATTTGAAATCCATAAAGACTTAAATTATGGTAACTTTATACCAGTGTATTCAACTAGAAAATGAGATACTTTCTGTTCTTAACTTTATTTAAATTGATTTTGTGGAAGCAAAGTAAATTCATGTTCAATATGTTAATATGTTCAATATTAAAAATAAATTACTATCTTGATAGAGAAAAAAGTTGTGGGAGGCAATAAACTGTGGAAAGAAAAATAATTTTATTGCATTTTGAAATATATGAACTAGAAAACTATTTGGAATCAATTCTGTTATTTACATAATTAATAATGGTATCTTAGGAAGCTGAAGACCTGTGCTGTGAAAATGAATTATATAGTGAAGCAATAAAATTATTGAGGAAAATCTGATTTTTAATAGCCCCTTAACATGGCATGATATGATTTATTTTGCTGTGTAAACACTTAACTGCTTTGTAAAGCCATCTATATATCTTAAAATGAGATGAAGTACATTTAAAGTTATTTCTCTAAATCTGGTTACATTTTGATCCCAATAATTTGCAAATTGTTCATGCCAATTATATAATAAAATGCCTAAAATACAGTATATAATCTTTTATGGAATAATAATTATTGAAAATGAATTATTTAAATGAGAAGATGATGAAATTTAGTTAATCAAATTAGAAATGGAGTTTTATAAACTGCAAAGAAGTAAAAGAGGAGACTGTTTTAAAGTAGAGAACTATGAAATATAAAAATATAAAGATGAATAGTGTAGAATTGAAAATATTGGTATTAAAATTCAAAACAAATGTAAGACTAAGAAGAAACATGGATAAATACAGAATTAAGATCTGAGGAATCATCAACATTAATATTTTGAAAGAAATATATGTATACAAAAAATTTAAAAAAAGAAAATGATTGACAATAAGGAGGAAATGATCATTGGTAACCAAGTTCAATGAAAGTATGGCAAATATATTACAGTTTTATTCAAATGTATGAAAGACATCAATCTGTATATCAAGAAGCATTGCATGTACCAAAAGAAAGCACTGCATGTACTAAAAGAAAGCACTGCATATCCCCTCCCCCACATACACACCATAATAGCATAATAAGTTTGTGGAAATGAAACACAAGGAGAAAATATTAACATAAGTAAGAATATAGAGGGATATAACTGTAGATATAAAATGTTATACTGATTAAAATTCGTTAAAAAAACAGAGCACCATAAAATAGATATAACAATTGTATTATATAATAAAAATAATGTAATACGATGCATAATTTAAAATGTAATTGCAAGAGGGAGAAATAACATTTGCATATGTGTATAAGATTGTGCATTTGTTTGCATATGTATGTATGTTTTGCTTCAAACACTGACTCAGTTATTTGCATTAGAGCATATAAAATAAGGAAAATATTGAGATTGTTATTTGGGACATATATGTGCCAGGTAAATGATATTAGCCTAGTCCCAGACTCCCACTCTTCCCTGTGACCATGAAATTATTTAAAGCAAGCAATTCATCATTTTCTTTCAGTCTACATCATGTCCTCCATCCCACTACCATGGTTCTCTTACCACATACATATTTTTTGACATTGAGTATTGATGTTGATTTTAATCTGAATTTATTTTTTCCTTGTGACATAAGTATGCAATCTTTATAATTGTCCCACTCTTTTCTCCCATTTATTTATTTATTTATTTTTTTGTGGGTACCAGGGGTCGACCTCAGGACCTCACGTGCCAGCAGGCACCTGTGCCACTGAGTGATATCACCGGCCCTTTTCTCGTATGTGGGATCTGGGAGTTGAACTCAGGCCCTTGCGCTTGCCAGGCAGGCGCTTATTCCACTGAGCCATCTCACTGGCCCCATTATTTGATGCTTTAACAGATATATATTTTTCAGAAAAGTTTGCCCCTTGATTGTCTCAGTATATTATTCAACTAGGCAAAAAAAATACTCTACACACTACACACATAGTTACATAACTGATTACACAACTTCTCTACTTAATATGTAATAAACTTTCCCTAAAGGAAATCTTTGCCTTGCACTACATGAGAACTTCACTCACCTATTATCAAATACTTCTTAGTCATCATTGGCCTATCCATTACTCTTAGAAATAATAGCTAATCTATCAGAAAACTATTTAGATTCTTCCTTCTAAATGTTATTTTTGCTTTCTCTACATTCACATGTATCTCACTGCTTCAAGTCACATCATTTATCAAGAAGATTAACTTAATTGAGCACCTTCAATATTTTGCCCTTATTTTAAAATGTCTTCAAATAGGATATCAGAAGTTAAACATGGAGTGCTCTAATTATTGTATTCTGATATGCTACCAATGGCTCAGTTTCTCACATTTCTGTAGCCATACTTACATTCTCTCTTACACAAATATGCAGTAGATGATTAAACTTTGGCAATATTTTGCTAAGATAGTTCTTTTTCATGAAATATTCTTACTCTAGAAATTCATAGTGTTACATAACTTATATTTGAATTTTCATGCAAGTTTCACTTATGCTTCTTTTCTTCCCCTATCTATAATTGCTCCTCCTAACTCAGACTTTATAGTAAATTTCTGGCTTGATTTTTTCAAGTGTTAATCACATCCTTCTGTGTGTTTCTGTACTTTTCTCCAATTTAACTTTTCCTTTTCATTAACATGTACAAGGGATGATATAAACAGCAAATATTTAAAATGACAAATATGATTGCAGTAAAGACACATTGCCATTAATCCCCTCAAAACACCCCCTTTCACTTCAAACACATTTGTCTCAGTGTTCTTGTCAGTTTCTGAAGTGGTTCTGGAAGTCCTGTTTTTGAGTGTTTTTATGAGCTGTGATCAGAAATACAGTTGATGCTTGTGTCCAGTGCCATCCAACAGAAAGGAAGCTCATAAAAGCATTAATGTGTCCTCATCCACTTCAATCACTGGATTTAGCACTGTACATATTTTGGATCCTCTCAAAGTGAAAAGCCCATAAAAGGTAAATATTTCAGGTCAATTCTGAATATCAGAATTGCCAAGATGGCACAACTAAAGACATTCATGAAAGAGGACTTCCAGAACTGCTTCAGAACATTGCAAGAATAATAGGATAAGTATGTTTAAAGTGAGGTGGGGTACTGTGTGCATCTGTGTGTGTTTGTGTGTGTGTGTGTGTGTGTGTGTGTGTGTGGTTTGAGAAAGAGTCTTGCTATATAGTTTAGGATGGCCATGACCTCACTATGTTGGCTAGGCTGGCCTCAAACTCACAGCAATCCTCCTGACTCAACATTCTGATTGCTAGGATTACAGTCATTTTCCACAATGTCTGTCTCTGAGATTATTAATAACACTGTCTTCTGCTGTTAATATTTTTTAATTCACATTTTTTCTATCATTCTTCATAAGCTCCAGGTAGCACAGTTATTTTTCAATCATTTCATTTGGTATCATCTTTGCAACCATCCATTGCTGCATAAATGAACAAAAGTGTTTTAGCCCTTGTCATCCTCAACAGCCTCCCTGTGAGTCCCACAACTTTAAGCTATGCATAGAATACGGCACTTTTGAACACTTATTCTTACTATTTACAATAAAATTCCATCATTAATTGTTCTATTTAAAGTATGAATTGTTGGTGCCAGTAAGATTGTTTAAACTGGTATTGTGAAACTTGCCTCTGTATAGAAAGCTTCCAAAATACTCACTTTTGTGTATAACCATCAACAAATGCACAAACTTATTTGTCATATAAAAAATGCTGAGCTTGAATTACCAAAATATACTATTAAATTATTACAAGGTTGCACATATTGATATGTGAAAAGTCCATAGATCCACAAGAATTCTAAAAAAAATTCTGAGTGAATGACTTTTTAAATTCAAGTTTCTCTATATTTCTAGTGTTACTTCCAGGAGACTGACATTTTCTCACATTAGATATGTTAACAAAATAACTGTAACACCTAATAAACCATTTCTATTATTCTTTTTTTTTTTTTTTTTTTTGTGGGTACCGGGGTGTCGACCTCAGGACCTCGGGTGCCTGCGCGCCCGTGCCGCTGAGCGATATCACCGGCCCCTTTTTTGTATGTGGGTTCCGGGAGTCGAACTCGGGCCCTCGCGCTTGCCGCGCAGGCGCTTAAGCCGCTGAGCCATCTCACCGGCCCTCTATTATTCTTTTAGGATTACAACTTTGGGTATGGAAAATATAAGAGACCTCTGACAAAAATGAATGGATGCTACAACTGAGATTTATCTGTAGTTTGAAAATGATGTCCATTATTGTAGTAATATTTTACCTATGTATATTGTCATTTAATTCAGAATATTTCATATACAAAGTTCTGCTTTACCTAACCTGAGAAAATTGCCTAATACTTAGACTAGTCCTGTAAACAATGCTTGAAAATAATAGAATAGATACCAGAATGTATTGATCTATGATTGACATGACTCATCAGAATAACACTTCTCTTTTAGTAAGCAATATGTTTACCTCTTTTTTTTTTTTTTTTTTGTGGGTACCGGGGGGACGACCTCAGGACCTCGCGCACCAACAGGCACCCGTGCCGCTGAGCGATATCACCGGCCCCTTTTTCGTATGTGGGTTCCGGGAGTCGAACTCGGGCCTTCGCGCTTGCAAGGCAGGCGCTTAAGCCGCTGAGCCGTCTCACCGGCCCTACCTTTTGTTTTTATTTGAATGGTGGTTTCATGATTTGAAAAAATATATTAAAAGAAAAAATATATTTTTTTCTGGTATCTTATTAAATATTTGGAAAATTTTTGCTCTGAATATCAGTATTAATGCTATAAATGTAAGGCTGAATTGATACCAGTCATAAGAATGTGCCATGTAATATACTTTATGTTGTGTAGAGATGCATAAATTTGATGATATAATGTTTAGAATAATAAGTACCTAGACTGAGTCCACTGACTGGCTGGCTGTCAAAACAGCAGGTGGACAGTTGTTGGACAGTGGTTGGCTTGTTTCCTGAGACCAATTCCTTAAAAGGTAACTGTCACTGACAGGAAATTTTAATGATCTTAGAACTATGGTTTCTGTGTGAAGTGGATGGGTATTTTAGTTGAATATACAACTTATGAGTTCTTTTATCCATGTCACTAATGTTGCTTTTGATGTGTTTCCTTAAATTCCAAAAAGTCACCAAGAATTTTGTTTACTGATACAAATATATTATTGCCAGAAAGATGTGATGGAACGTCCTCAGACAATTAGGTAACAATGGTGGCATGATGGTAGCATGTAAATTGGACATTTGGAAATAAAATCATATACTGGAAAGTCATGAAAACCTCATAATTTTGAGAAGATACATTAAGAGACTTTAGAAATGAGAGAAAAAGCAAACAAAAAGAGGACGCAGCCAACAATTGCCCAAATAAATTCTGAGTTACAAATTTCTCTTTTAGCAATAAATCAGAAAAATTTGATCTTGAAAAGATGAATATTGAATATTCTTTTCTCTCATTTGGTGCAAAGAAACACTATCACAAAAACATTTTAATGAATTCAGAATTAGCTTGCATTTATTAAAATCCTTCTTAGTCTCCAAAACAGTAAAACTGGGTAAAAATAATGACAACTTAATTGAGTTTTTATGATGATTAAATTAATTTAATCCTAGGTATAGTAGTATTCACAAAGGTTAGAAATATATGCAGCAGATAGTATGTCCTCGGTAAATTCAAGAAGTAGTACTGTGTACCATACTACCAGATTTTTGCATACTCTTTAATTGGTATGCACTTATAAATATTATTTTCATTTTTCTATATTGTTAACATAGTATATTACTACTAATTTATACAAATATCAAAAAGGATCACAAAATGAACAAGATTTTAAAATAATTCATAAAATCACATCAATGCTATGGACAAATTAGCAAATGAAGTTAGTCATCATTTTCATATATAATGACCCACTTCACATCTAAAATTTGGATTTAATTTGAATTAATTTTTATCCTATTTTCTTTGAGTACTTAAATCATAGCTCGTGCTAAATGGGTAGTTTCAGGACATTAGCAGTAGTTCATCTTTTATTCTGGCTCTTAAATACAGTGATATTTAATAAGACCAAAAGAAAACTAAGGCAAATGATATATTTGGACTTAAACCAATCAATATAATTATTTTATAATTTTTAACTCATAAAAATAGTATCTGTTGAGTTAATGCATATTTTGAAGCAAATTCATCATGGTATGTGTAAAAAAATGCGCAGTTTTTAATCTATAAAATCCTGTTTAGAAGAATCAAGTATGTTTGTTGGCTATAATTTATATGTGCATCTTCTATTCTACCAAGTTACTATAACTGAATATTGGTCAATTTTAGAGAATTTCAAACCAAGCATTATTTTCCCTTGTAAATTATGGTTTATTAGGTCAATTATGAGTCTGCTGATTTCTTAACTGTCATTAATTTAAGTTATAGCCGATGACTTTTCATTTATCTTCCTTAACTGGAGTTCCTTATGCTGTTTCTTACTGTTTCTTACTTGGAATAGCACTACATATTTCTACTCGTTGAACTGTTTATATGGCCATTTGTTTCAGGTCATAAAATCTGTAATACACTTGCAGCATTTCTTCCTCATCCATTGACAAATATGTGGCCATGTTATTGGAGGCACAAGCCACCACATCTGATGGATTCCAGGCCCTGGCCATGAACATCCATGAACTATTGGCTAGCTCTGTATTTTGATTCCCTTCATAACAGGGCCACTGACTGCCTTAATCTTGGGTGGGGCCAGTACCATCAGAGAGAAGGGAAAAATCTGAAATGTTCTATGTTTCATCTCAGAAAGTCACAAAAAAAAAAGACCTGCATGGGAGAAACAGCACCCCCCTACACATGCAAGCAAGCCCCTGTCCAATGCACAGCACCCCCATGAGACAAGAGTGTAACCACCCACCTCTCCAAGATGGTCCTACAATTTACTTCCCTACAGCAAAAGAGAGCAAAGGTGCAAGGACACACCTTGCCTGGGACAGTAACAAAAATCTGGGGGAAAGGACAGAGAGATACCTAGTGCAGTGTGGGCCCCCCAATAGCCCATAGGCCTAGCACAGCAGAAAGAGCACAGGAGAGAGCCCACCTGCACTGAAGGGGCTTTATTTATTCTCTGATTCCCCACCCTCTCTACTTTACTAGTATAACCAGTAATCTTTGTAAATATCTACATAAATACTTAACATTATGCCACCATTATTGTATACAGTGCTATTGTCAGTAAAGATAAACTTGTATCATTTAGTACATAATTACTGTAGGTCAATAGTAGGTAAATATTTAGTTTGTGTTACTCTTCATACTATAACTATATATCTCTTTTCTATAGAGAAGTGTGGTTGTTTATTGGTCATTAAGTTTTGTCAATATTCAGATTGCCTAAGTGTTACAGTTGATGCTGATTTTATTACTGTAGCCAAGGTGACATAGCTGTGTATATTAATTGGTTTTCTGGATATGCCAATATCTAGATTGCACTAGTGTCATTAGCAATATTGTGGGCCATTCTGTGAGAACTAGATTCTGGTCCAAATAAACTGAAACCTTCCACCTCAAGTAAACTGAGGTGGTTGGATCCTGGGACAGAGCTATTGTCAGCTACCAGATAATTGGAGATATCTTAAAAACAATGAGAGAATGTGAAAAATTAATACAACAGCTCCTAGAACACACAGAGATGACTAATCTAAAATTAATTGGAATTAGTGAAAAATAAGAGGAGAGCTCAAGTGGCCTAAAAATTTTACTGAAATAATTGCCATATCATTTCCTAAATAAGATAAAAGAATTTAAAAATATGAATAAGTGAAGCATATAGAATCCCAAATAGCTACAATAAGAAAAGTATCTCTCCATGACACATCATAATCAACATCTGGGAGGTCCAACACAAGAACAGAATGTTAAAAGCACTTAGAGAAAAGCAGGGAATTGCATATAAAGGAAAACTCATTGGAATTACTGCCAATTTCTCAACACAAATCATAAAGGCCAGGAAAGTTTGGAATGAAATATTTCAATTCCTAAAAGAAAACCAATTCCAACCCAGGCTGACAAATCCTTCAAACTGCCGTTCAAAATTCATCGAGAGATAAGATATTTTTATGATAAAGATCACCTAAAAAATTCATGGCCACTAAAAAAGCATTCCAAAAAATTCTCAGGGATACCCGATAGAGATGCAATGAAACTAACAATGACAAAAGTTCTAACACAATGAATATTGTGGGGGTGCAGTTAATTTCAAGGGAAAGATATGGAATCAGCAACAAGAATACAAGTCATGAAAGGAATAAGTCAATGTCTATGAGTAATAACACTCAAATTCTATTATCTCAATTCCCCAGTCAAGAGATATAGCCTGGCAGAAAGGACTAAGAAACATATCCAAAGATATGTTGTATATAAGAAATACATTTACCTATAAGAAACTCATAGACCAAAATCAAAGGATAGAAAGCAATATTCCATGCATCAAGTATCTCAAAAAAGTAGTTGTAGCTATCTTAAATTCAGATGAAATGGACTTCAAATCAAAGCTGATTAAGAGGCAAAGCAGATTGCAATATGTTGGTTAGGAAAACAATCCAACAGGAATAGATAAAAATTGTTAACATATCTGCACTGTATAATGGTTTATCTAACTTCATAAAAAATACTACTGGTCAGAAAAGATCAGATAAAAATAAACAAAACTATATTAGGGGACTTCAATAACCCACTATTACTAGTAGATTGATCAACTAGACAAAAAAAATCAGCAAAGGATCATCAGAGTTGAAGAAAACCTTCAAACAGATGAACTTAATATATATCTACAGAATGTTCCCCCCAACAAAAAGGGACTACACATTCTTTTCAGTAGACCATGGAACATTCTTCAAAATAGACAATGTATTATTAGCCAATAAGTCAGCCATAAATAAATGTAAAAGAATTGAAATTATACCATGTATATGATTGGACCATAATGCAATTTATTTAGATCAACAACAAAAGAAAATGTAGAAATTATGCAAGTGCATGAAAACTAAACATTACACACTTAAGTGAAAATTACTTACAGAAGAAATCAAAGAAAAATATGTTTCCGAAAGTAAATAATAATGCCACTGAAACATATTGGAACTTATAGGACACAATGAAATCAGTCCTAAAAAAGATTATATCTGTTAATGTCAAATCATAAAAACAGACTGAGCCCAAATGAATAATCTAATGATACACTTCAAGAATAAACAAGAGGGCCGGTGAGATAGCTTAGTGGCGTAAATGCCTGCCTGGCAAGTGCGAGGGCCTGAGTTTGACTCCCAGAACCTACATATGAAAAAAAGGGTCAGTGATATCGCTCAGCAGCATGGGTGCCTGCTGGCGCATGAGGTCCTGAGTTTGACCCAAGATACCCACACACAAAAAAAGAATAAACAAGAAAAACAAGAGCAATACAAACCCAAAACAAGTACAAGGAAGGAAATTATAAAGATTAAAGCAGAAACTAATGAAATTGAGACAAAAAAGTAAATCAATATAAAGAATTCATGAATCTAAAAGCTGATCCTTTGAAAAAATAAGCAGACAAACTTTAGCCAATACAAATGTAAAAAGGAAACAGAAAAAGGCAGAGAGAGACCCAAATCAAGGCAATTAGAAATGAGAAAGGTGAAATCAATACAGACATTGATGAAAAATGTTAACATCTATTTCACAAACCTGTACACCAATAAATTGAAGAATTCTGAAACATAAATATATTCCTAGATACATGTGAATTACCAAAATAGAACCAAGAATATTTAAAAACCCTGAAAAATCCAATAACTGACAATTATATTGAAGCAATAATTTAAAAAATTACCTAATACCTAAGAAAAGCACAGGTACTGATGGTTTGTTGCTGAAATATTTAAAAACTTCCTGGGGTAAGGTGTGGTGGTTCATGCCTGCCATCCTAGCACTTGGGAGGGTAAAGCAGGAGGATCACTGTGAATTTGAGGTCACCCAAGGCTACATGGTGAGGTAAAGTTCAGCCTGTAATACATAGGAAGACCTTGTCTCAAAAGAAAACAAAACAGTAGAAAACCTAACCAAACCAAATCAAACAAAGGCAAACCCTTCATGGGAAACTTTAGCATGAATTCTCATAAAGATTTGTAATGATATTGAAAGGGAAAGATTACTCCCCATGTCATACCGGAAAGCTACCATAACCTGATTCCAGTACTAGACAAGGATCCAAACAAAATGATAAACATAGATTAATGTATTTAATAAATATAGATGCAAAAACACAAGATACTGCCAAAGAGAATGGAACAAATAATTAAAATGATCCTACATTATGACCAAGTTAGCTTCATCCCAGTGATGCAAAAATGTTTCAACATACACAAATCAATAAATGTAATGCATCACATAAACAGAAACAATAATCAAAAACCACGTGATCATCTTGATAGACACATAAAAAGCCTTTGACAGAATTCAAAATCTTTTTATTATAAAAATGCTGAACAAATAGGAAAGAAGGACATTATCACAATTTAATGAAAGGCATGTATGGCCAATTTATTGCATTATATTAAATAAGGAAAAACTGAAAACTTTCCCTCTAAAATCAGGAACAAGAACAGGATATCTATTATCACCTCCTTTGTTCAAAATAGTACTGGAAAAATTAGCAAGAGAAATTAGGGAAGAAGAAAAGAAATATATGGGATCTGTACAAGAAAGCAGTCAAATTATTATTCAAAGATGGCTTAATCCTCTACAAAGAAGATCCAAAAATATCCACCATTAGACTTTTAGAGATAATAACCAAATTCAGTAATATCACAGGATACATATCAACACACAGAAATCAATAGCATTCCTGTACATTAATGATGAAACCACGGAAAAAGAAATTAGGGAAAAATACACTCTAAAATAGCAATTCAGCAAGTTTAAAAACTTTGGAATTTTTCTAAATAAGGGAGTGAAAAATGTCTACAATGAAAACTACAAAATTTTGAAAAAGGACATCAAAAATAATATCATAAATTAGAAAAATATCTCCTGTTCCTGGATAGGCAGAACCAACATAGTCAAAATGGGCATACTTCCAAAATTGACATGCACATTTCATCCCAGTCAAATTCCAAAAGCAGGGCCAGTGAGATGGCTCAGTGGCATAAGCATCTGCCCGGCAAGTGTGAGGTCCTGAGTTGGACCCTGGTACCCATAAAAAAAAGAAAGAAAAATCCCAACAGCATTCTTTACAGAATTACAGAAATCAATAGTGAAATTTATATCAAAATGGAAGAGAACTAGAATAAAAAATGATATATTGAGTAAAATTATCAAAGCAGGAAGCATCACCATCTCAGAGTTGAAGTTATTTGCAAAACTGCAGTCATAAAAACAACTTGATATCAATACAAAAGCAGCCATGAGGATCAATGGAACAGAATAGAGAATATAGAAACAACACCATGCACATTCGACTGTTTCATCTTTGACAGAGGATGGAAAATATACACTGGAAGAAAGATCTCATCTGTTATAAATGGTTATCCATGTGTTGGGAAAACTGATTATCCACATGCAGAACACTGAGTGTAGACCCATATCTTTCACCATGTAGTAACCTAAAGGCAAGATGGGCAAAAGAACTAAATGTTAAAACAGAAACATTGCATCTGCTGGAAGACAAAATAAGTGAAACTCTAAAGATATAGACTCAGGCAAGGACTTTCTGAGCAAAACTGGTTACACAAGAAATAGTACTGAGAATAAAGTGGGATCATATATAATTAAAAACTTCTTCCCTGCAAAGAAACAACAAAAAAAGTGGAAAGACAATTTACAGAATGGAGAAAAAGTGCTAGCCCTTCCTCAGAAAGAGGACTAATATCTAGAATGTTTAAAAACATAAAAAAATCTGATACGACCACTCTGGAAATCAGTATGGAGATTCCTCCAAAAAATCTGAAGGTTGAAATTCCACTTGACTGAGTTATTACTCTTCTAGGTATCTTCCAAAAAGAGTTAATGACATCATACCATAGTGATATATTCCAGTGTTTATAGCAGGCTAATTCATAATTGTTAAATCTTAGAAACAGCCTAATATGTCCATCAATAGATGAATGGATAAAAAAATGTGGTATTTATCCAAAATGGAGTACTACTTTGACACAAAAAGGATAAACATGAGTCATTTGTAGGAAAATGAATGTACTTTGAAACCATAATTTTAAGGGTAGTAACTCAGATACACAAGCTTACATATTGCATGGTCTCTCTTATATGAAAATCTCTCTCTCTCTCTCTCTCTCTCTCTCTCTCTCTATATATATATATATATATATATATATATATATAAAACATAACAGGAAAAAAGAGAAAGACAAATGTTATTGTTATTAAGTGTGGACAATGTATCTAAAAGTATACCCTGACTTAGTACAAGTGTCATATATGTTCCATATGTACTTTGTGCTAATAGTTTTTTTCAATCTGTATATATGATAATTAAATTTAAAAGGTCTTATAGAAAAACAATTAATCTGATCCTGAGAAAATAAAAGGGGGATGTAGTGAGGAGGAAAAAGAAGGAAATCAAAATTTGTAATGTACATATACCAGTCTCATACAGTAAGTCTAATAATTACATACTGTAAACATGGACCAATAAAAGTAAAAAAATAATTCAAAGATTAAAAAATTATACTGCCCAAAGTAAAATACTGAATGAAATGAGTAACTGAAATTAATACATGCTTTACAGAAAAAGACGTACAAAATGCCGCTAAATATCTCAAGAAATGCTCAACATTGCTGGACATTAAAAAAATGCAAATGAAAACAGCAGAGAGATTCTAACTTACCCCAGAAAAAATGGCTACCCATAAGAAATCTAATAAGAAATGCTGGAGAGGCTCCAGGGAAAAGAACTCTTCTACACGTTAGTGGAAATGTAAACTAGCGCAACGACTTTGGAAATCACTATGTAGATTCCTCAAAAAATAAAAGTAGAAATTCTATTTGACCCAGGTGTTTCCCATCTAGATATCCTCCTCAAATAATTAAAGACATCATTATACAGTTACATGTGAATATCCGTGTTTATAGAAGTAAAATTTGTAATAGCTAAATGTTGGAAAGAGACTATATGTCCATCAAAATATAAATTGATAAAGAAAATGTGGTTTTTACACAATATTGAGTTCTACTCTGCCATAAAGAGTATTATAAACTTGAGCCCTTTGACGAAAAATGCATGTACCTTGAGTTAATAATAATAAGTGAAATAAATCGGACACAAAAGCTTAAATATCACATAGTCTCTCTTATATGAGAAACCAAAAGTTTATATTAAGGGCAAAATAAAATATAGGTGATGTGAAATGAGAAGGTTAATCCTTCTTAAAAGTGAAATAGATCACAGATTTGAGGCCAGGGAGGATGGGAAAGAAACAGGATGAAAAAATGGAATTAAGATGTGTTAAATACATGTACCAATTCCACACAAAGAATGCAAACATGTACTAAAAATTTTTTTAAACATTCCTTGTTGTATAATAATCCACAGCAATATATTTACACCACTATTTTATATATAAAAACACACTGGTCTCCTTTATCATTCTTTGCTGTGGAGGGTTTTTGTTAGTTGTTTGAGGGAAAGAATGTCATGCGTGTACTTAGAGACAATAAAAAAAACAACAGGAAGGAAACATTTCAAGGATTGAGTTATAAAATACTCCAATATACTTCCAGGTGTGCCTGCATTCCAGATAAATTGGAGGCTGAGAAAGTATATTGCAATTTCAAGTCTAGCTGGGGCAACTTACTGAACACGTTTCAACAAAATAAAAATAAAACATGAGCATGTAACTCAGTGGTTAAGCATTTGATCTGTGGTACACCCCCTACACACATACACACATGCATGAAAATACAACATTTTAGCCCAGGAAAATAAAGAGGTTGTTAAAAATATATGGAAAATTATAAATATGGAGTAATTACCTGCAAGAGGGGGGAAGGGAATGAGTAAAGACATTAAGGGGGGTATACATAGCTGGTGGGCAGAATTAAATGTCAAATTAAGCTGACTTTATTTTAATGAGCCAAGTCAGAATGGCAAATGATAAAGTAGTTTTATATTCATCAAACTGTTCAGATGTTGAGGTAGAAGTCAGATATAAATGAGGTTAAGATTTTTCAAGTGAATACATCAAAGAAAGCAAGAGAAAGGGCAGTTGATATATCTACAAGGAAGGCCTTATAATGATCTCTTCTGGAATTCACATGACTGAGGGTCATAGTGTGTAAGATACAGGTTTCTTAACTCAATTTGGTAAGGCCCGTATAAAAAAGAGACTATGGGTTCATGGGTGTTTCTTTAATGAGAACTATAGCAAGTTTTCAAATAATGGTTTCTTAGAAAAATTAAGTAGGTTATGCTCATACCCATGCGATCTGTAGCTCAGGAAACAGAAATTGTATTTTGAATTTTATTCTCCATAAAATCACATGTGCTTACTATTAAAAAGTGATTGTAACTTCAAAATTTTCCATACTTTCAATAAATGAACGTAGCATATAAAGTAGAATTTCCAATGCTATGCAACACACTCTTATCAGTGTTAAAAAAGCTAAATATTAATCCAGAAGTTTACTTTAAAAGATGATACTTTCATAAATGTAAATTTTAGATTATTTTGTTTCATTATTTCAACTTGCTGGAAGAAAGTTAAGTGATTTGGAAGTTAATTATGTAGGTAATTTGTATTACATTCCATTTCTGAAAACCTCCATTTTTAAAGTATTATAATTTGAACCTGAACTAAGGACATTATGGTGGTATATAGTCAGTAAATTTGATACATATGAACTACCAAATAATAAATAAGGAGTGTCCTGACAATTTAATCACTTCCATAGTACATTCAAAATTTCTTCTCTTTTCTAATCAATAAATTGTACTCATTGTATGTATAGCCTTTGGACTCCCTCCCTTTATGTTTAGTTTTTTATCTTTATTTCATTTAATTTCTCAATTTAAGAGAAATGTCTTTGTCTACAACTCCTCCAAATTATCTAAATATTATGAAGTTTAAAGCATGCATTGGAAAAGAAAATTACCTACATTTAAATACCTTCTGTGAACTCAGATATGTAGGAATGTAGGAAGGTAGCAAAATAACTAGAAATTATGTTCATATATTATTCTAATAAAAGACATAGTACATTATATTTAAATTTTCATTGTGTAAAATAATTTATGGTTCTCAGTTGAAAGCAAAGTTTTCGTGATATCCACAGGAACACAAACCCATCTTTAACATGTTTCTGTCTGGTCTCATAAAAATAACAATAAAAATAACATGCAAATTTAAAAGTATAAATACACAAAAGACAAGTAATTAATTGTTGTTCTGGGGAAATTTTTTTGCTTGTTTGTATTGCTGTGGGTAGAATCCACAGCTATGCATATGCTAGGCAAGTGCTCTACACTGAACTACAACCCCTTCTCCCTGAGCAATTTTCAACATAGACTCCTATTTCCTCTAGAAGCACTTGAAAATTTAACAACATTTCTGTATTATCATGAACTGAAAGACCTATGCAGTCAATACATAGTATTATAAAAACAAATTTCTTAATACAATAGATAATACTTACCTGATTAAAAATTAATAAAATGAAGATAATTTTTCAATGTACTATTCATAATTTAAGTATCATTTCTCTGTTATTCTTCCTTTGAATTTTAATTTTGATCAATGCACAATAAATATGTTCATGAACTGTCATGTGATGTTTGGATTCATGTATATATTTGGTAATGAAATCAGAAGAATTAACACATTAATCTTTTAAAAGTAACTATTTCAAAATCAGACAGACTGTTTTATCCATTTTTCTTATATTTGAAAGTGTTAGAGATATACAAATAATGTAAAGGTAGATCAGAATTATAATTCAATGGCTTTATATATTAAGAAAACATATATAAAATATAATTTTTACTGATATAATAATGCATCCTGATAAAAAATATGTTTCAATATAGTGTAAATAAAATCATTTTAACAACTCTCTCATGATAGCATCAATATATTAGTCTCTAGGAATTTACCACTCTATCTTCATGACATTTTTTGTGTTAATTTTTGCCATGGTACAACAAAACCAAAATAAATTAAATTTAAAGATATTGATCAGCTCTTTATAAACAGTCATTCCCTTCTAACATGAATATAATTACTAAAAAGCAGGCACTAGGGGTTGGTCTAGTTCAAAGCTTTGCCTTTTGTGTTGAAAGTATTATCTGACATATTAGAGGCACATGATTTCTTTTGAATTAATAAATTAATTGAAAAAAAGTTATTTTTCCTTTTTTACTAGTGTATGTTTGCAATACATATTATTTATATTGGTTTTGGGAAATTGGTATAATCCATATTTAATTTCTTGATCATTTTTGGTTCATTTACCTACATCCTACACTACACTTGGAAAAAATCATTTTCTAGGAGCAAATGTTTAATTACAATACTATCTATCTGTTATGAGTTTTGCTGTTATCTGCATACATGCAATCCTACTTAATTTTCACAGCAGCTTTGAGAGGTAGGCACATTATATTATTATAATTTCTCCTTCATAATCATAGAAACTATACATAGAAAACAAATGCCTGCATTATGTAATTTCTTAAGTTTTATATTTCATAATGAGTATGTTTAATGCAATTTCTAACCATATACTATAAATGATAAGTTAATGTTATTGTGATTCCCTGTGAGTTAATATAACATGTGCACAAAACCCTTATTATATACTAATTCCTTTATAATTCTTGGTGAAATATTTTAAAACTCATTTAATATTTGTTTTTGTCATACACAGAAATACCTATAGTCAACATAAGAAATAAGATCACATAGTTGTACAGTTCTGTTATTAAAAATTTCAACTTTTTGATATAACTTGGTCTTCCTAGGTAAAAATGACAATAATTATATTCTATTATATGTAAACTTACCTATGATTCAACAATTAACAAATTGTTATAAGAAAGTGTCAATTCATGTAGAAAAATGTTATAATTATGCATATATGCATATCTTTATGTATATATAAGTATTCATTATTCATCAATTAAATTTGCTCTATAGTTATATTTCATTATAACATTCTTATTTTTATTGACACCCATAAATATTCATTTTTTATAATGCATGATATATTTAAAGGTATAAGATTTAGGTAACCAAAGGCAACCTCAATAGTAAAATTGTTAAATGACAAAAGCCCTTCACTTTGAAACAAAGTCAGATTTATCATCATTTATAATTCATTAGGACAGCTTTTAAACACAGCTTCAGGTATTTCCTAGGTATTTATATTGGAGAAAGATAAAATAAATAGATGGACATTGTTGTCTAATAAATCTCTTTCATGCTTTTCACTTGCAGTGACAACAACCTGACCTTGGAGGAGGGCTGTCATCTAGTGTCTTTATAGAAAGATAAGTGCAAAGCAAAAACCTAGATGTTCTAGTACTCTCTGAACACTGCTTAATCTTTTTAATATAGTATGACAAATCCTTTTCATTTTTACATTAACATATTTCAAATTTATCATACCCTTTTTTTAACTCTTAAATAGCACTGAGAAAGTTACAGGAAAAATTCTAGGGTAGCACACTATTAATGGAGAACTCCCTAGCTTAAAAAAGCCAAAGGAAAGCTGATTTTAAATCAACATGAAATTACAACAGGGAAGGATTAAGATGCCAAGAACAAACCCATAAATCTATAAAGGATGAGGCAATAAAAGTAAAGCAGTGAGATGAAAAGTAATGTTTATTAATTGTGTAGTAACTTTTCTTCCTATTGGGTCTTATCTCTCTTTTGGAAAGAGTCTAAATAAAAATCATAGCTTCTGCTTTTCAAATTTTTTTTCTTGTGCAGATGCATCAGCAGTGTCATATATTTGCAACTGCCTTCCTGAATCACAGGTAATTGTGCATATGGCTTCTTATTTGCAACAAGCACAGTCTTTGAAGAAAAAGCTTTTTAAATGCAGAGCCATGATTTTATTTGACTAGAATTTAAGAGACAAGTTGAAAGTATTTAGCAGTTCATTCCTCCCAAAATATTCTCAAGTGTGATAGACTGAATGACAAGTTACACTTCCATAAATTCTGCATATATTCCATGGTAATGTTAATGGGATCAATGCATATATTGAACAAATAACAGTATATTTTGAAGCTTTATCCCCTCAAGATTTTACATGATGTTTTAGTATTATTATGCTATTTAATAGTTCCAAGAAACTGCCTTATTGAATGAATGGCAGGGTGAATACAGGGTACTTCCCAAGGATTTAGTAAATGCTTCAGAAAAGTAACACTAAAAAGCTTCATAATTTCAAAATATGTACACACACATTGATTCTGTTTATAGGTTTTTCCAGTATTGATGCTGCCAGTACTACTACATTCCCCCTCATTGTCTAAAATAAGAAACTTGCATTTAGCATAAAATTTACCTGTAAATAATGAGGTCCAGCATTACACAAGCTGAAACAAAACAAAAATATTTTCCTCTCATGTAAAATACTGGAAAAAATGTATGCTGGTTGTCATGTTCACAATTGGCTCTCATAGTTTCTGTTTTCAAAAATACAGTTCATTCATTCTGCATATCTGCAATCCACTGAAAACACTTTGGTGTGTTGCTTCACTTCTTTCTAATCCATGAGAAACCTTTCTTGGCATTTCCTTCAAACTGTCCCCCAAATTCATCCAGAGAATCACTTGAGTTCTCTTTGAGTAAAAACTAGAGCCATCTCTTACTGGAACCATTCCAATCATTTTTGATCATGTCTTTCTGCTTTCATCTTTTTTCCTTTATAAACCATTTATAAGCGATAGTGAACACAGTAGCTAAATGGGACATCCAAATTTAATTCTGATACTATTCTTCTCTATGAAAACTCTGGTGTGAGTGCACTCAGAATTCTAAAACAATTCATTATATAAGAGGCTCCCTACTACATTGTGTGTGTGTGTGTGTGTGTGTGTGTGTGTGTGTGTGTGTGTAACACAGTAACCTCTTTGCTCTCTGTGCAAATCGGACAGACCATCACTAATTTAGGTTATTTTCCTACCTGCCTTTCCTACACTGATCACCCCCTTGTATTCTTTCAAGTCTTATCTCAGATAGTACCTCCTCAATCGGGAATATTTTGACTGTGTTGTTATCTAGCACTGGAAACTCTTTCCCACTACACCTCAGCATTCACAATTCTTATAACCAAGGTTTAATATGCTTTTTCCCTAAAACACATACTTATTCTAATATTTTTTTTTCATTCATTTCATATGTGTTGGTTATTACAGGTCAACTAACAATGTAACTTCTACAACAGAAAAGATATCTTTATTCTACATTTTTCACTGATTTATCATGAGTTTTTAAACAGTTCATAGCACATATTAGGTGGATTATAAATATTTGTTAAATGAATTTATTGAACAAAGGATTCATTGGAATGGAAGAAGAGAATTACAAAGGGTGGTAACTAGCCCTGTCTGCATAGATTTATATGAGAGGAGATATTGCTTAAACTCTTTTTCTTGACACCCCTTAACAAAGAATAGGATTCAAGTAGCATGTATTACTAGATATCCGGCTATTTGGACATGTAAAGTTTAAATTGCCATCACAAATGTTAGTGAAAAGGAATTATTAGCTTTATTCTACTACTTTTTTTCAATGGGAATTGAACTCAGGACCTTGATCTTGCCAGGCAGATGCTGTGCCACTGACCTATATCCCTGGCACTCCCCATTTTTATACTTTTATTTGGAATGGGATAATCTAATTTTCTGATTAAGATGACTGAAATTGATGGGGTGAGGCATGTACTTGTGGTCACACAGTGAATCAAAAATTGAAGATTTAAATCATTTAGCATTATTTCCATTATTTTATTAATTGTTAGATCCTCTTTTTATATACACCATGTGCTGCAGGTCTAGCTCTGAAAGGAAGAGTCTTCTCTTATTATTTATTCTCTTTTCTTTTCTTTATAGTGAAGCCCACAGATACTTTCAGATAACAATATTTATTTCATTTGTACTTATAAAAGCTTCTCATATCTTTCCACAGTTTTTAAATGATAGTATGCTTATGTTATAGCTTGTGTCTAGATGTTCCCCCAAGCCTCATGCAGTCATAAGTAGAACTTTTCCGAGGTGGTTAAATCTAGAGTAAGACGCTGGGATTTGGATATGATTCTGTGATTGTTTCATGATGAATGCTAGGTTTAAGGGTGTGCTACACTGGTGTAATTGCTACCTGCACTTAGGGTATCATACAGAATACAAGGGTCAGAAAGAAGGCTAATGTGATAGCAGCTTGTCACTTACTGCTTTACTACTTTGCTGCTTGCTGCCTTGCTGACTTCTGCCTTTTGCCAGCAATGAACTATTTCTTGTCTGCGATACCCCTCTGTCATGCCACCCTATATTGGACTCACCCAACTATGAACTGAAACCTCTAAGGACTGTGAGCTGAAATAAACCCTCATTCCTTAAATTTTTGGTGTCTGGTGTTTGTCTCAGTGACAAGAAAAGTAACTATGATAGCTTATACACATATTTTATAATTACATTTTGTTACTAAATTGAAAAGATTTTTGCTTTTATCACTTGATTTTGTTCACTTGGAAATGCATAGCTGCAATGTAGCTGTACAACTGTCTTCACATTTTGAAAAGTTTTTACCAATTCAAGACCAGTGTTATACAAATTTGGTTTCCTTTTGAAATAGCATAACTGCAGGTGTGGTAGTGCATGCCTGTAAGCCCAGCACTCAGGAGGCTGAGGAAGGAAGATTGCTATGAGTTCAGGCCAGCCTGGGCTACATAAGTGAGTTCAAGGCCAGCCTGCACTACATAGTGAGAGCCTGTCTCCCCAAAACAAATACAAAATTAAATAGCATATGTTGGAAAGCTTCTTATAGTTAGCAATTTAGACACAATTACATAGAAAAGCATAGTATACTTTAAAAAAATGTATCAATTTGTTCTTAATCCTGATGGGCATCTAGAGATCCTTTTCTATATTCTTTCCAAATGTTCCTTGCACTAAAAATTTCTTCACACAAACGTACTCTTATGTCTTCAATAAAAGATAGTTTTGTGGATTTCTTCCCTTAGGTACCCAAATTATTCAATTGACTGATTAAAGTTTACCTGCAACAGTGCCATCAAAACAATGTAAAAATCAATAGCCCCTTACATTTGCTTTCCCTTAAAATTTTCATATTTTAAGTACTGATTTCTGAATCAAATTCCTATGTGCATAATTTTATCTCTGGGACAAATTATGCCCCCCAAAAATTTAGGGTCAATTCTTCAAATTTGGTAATTTTAAATTATATTAACTCACATTAACTATTCATTATTTGCTTTACTCATTTATTCAACAATGTTTAGTAGGTATCTGTTATATACTTAGTATTACTTAACTACTGAGAATGCAGGCAGAATAAAACAGAAAAATACTCTCTTCTTTAGTAGTTTATATTCTTGTCAGGGAAGATAAAAAAGTTCTATGGGAAAAAGGAATCGAGAGATAAACCATAGACACTGAAAATTTTGGAGTGATAATGGCTGCTTTTTTGTTATATTATTTAAAATATTAAAGACCTCCACCGTGTGACATAATTGAAGAATGAGAGAATCTACATGCAAAAAAATGAAATCATTTTAATTGTTTTTATTTTTCTTCAAATTCTTTTTTTAGTTGATATAATGTTATTTCTTACCTTGGATTTTAGGACAAAAATAAAAAATGTTTTATTTTATTATCAGATTGAAAGTTGCTTACTCTAGTATGAGCAATGTAGTTCATCACAAAGCATTATCTCTACAATTCAGCTACTAGCAGCATTGTTGTTACTGCTGAAATATATTAGGGATGCTTCTCAATTACTCACCTATGCTTTCATCTTGCAGAAGCTCATTTAGTTCCTCCTGGGAGACAAAGTTTGGCCACAAGCTTCTGCCTAATTACTCACAATTTAAAGTTCCCAAGTTATCATCTCTTTCTAGTAGTAATGGTTGCTTCTTGAAATTTTTACTTATTAATCATTCATTATGAAGGAACATTTCTAAAATATATCAAATTTAATTCAATTCCCTAGAGGTAAAATTTCTAAGTCTTTGTGCTATCTACAGAATACAGCAAAGATCTTATACAGTCACAGAATATTTATATAGAGAAAACATGAAGAACGTGAACATTTTATTTAAATATGCTGTGTATCTGGCTACATTACTTATTGGTTCTTATATTGAGCAACTTACTTTATTTCTTCATGGTACAATACCCTCTTCTTCAAAATGGAAACATTCATTATTTACTGAAAAAACAGTAATAAGTAACATTTCAGCTAATGTTTGTAAAGCAAATTTGAATATTTTGCCATACAGTATAAATGTATTAAATGTTTTCTCATAACTAATTTTATGATCATTAATTATTCAAATTAGTTCAATTTCTAAAATTAAGTTTATATCAAAGGATAGTTCCAAATCTCTGAGAACTCAATATATTTTCAATAAGCAAATTGTATATTACTTAAAACTTACCACATTAACTCAATTTTGGAGAAGACATGGACCCAAGCAAAAATGTTTATAAATGAATTTATGTAGCAAAAATTTATACTTAAATCAGAAGATATTTACAAATGAGAGTATTACAATCTCACTTAAAGCTGTAAAAATTCTATGAAAATTGATAATCATACCTCATCAATTTAAGGCCTATCTAATATATTTATACACAACATACATTTATACCTGTTTTGGTGTTCATATTAAACAAATGTTTCAATTTCTAATAATTTGAAGAAAAGCCTCATGTTGTAGTCAGTGTCAATCAATTAAAAATATCTGTACAGCACATGGACTTTATTACATAAAATATGTAATTGTAAATAATTTTACCTGATTATGTGGTATTCAATCCCAGTGTACCATCATGACATAATGATATTTGTAGACCTAGTAGTTCAGAATTTATAGTATTTTAGATTGTCCATATATTATAGAAATGTGTGTTTGTATATACATACACAGACACATACACATATATTTGTGTATCTGTATGTATAAATGAAGCACAGATATTCCTGAATAGACAAAATTAACAAATATTTAGAACATTATACTTTTTTTATTTCTACCATATTTTAATATTAAGAGTTGCATTCTCACAGATACAGGTCTGAAAAAAAGCAGGATTCATCAGACATATTATTTTAGTAGGTTTGTTGGTGGTGCATGATTTTTGGAAGGGACAAGGTCAAGTTTGCAACCATCAAGCTCTAAAAAGAAGAAATTAAGCAAATTTACATAATACTACGTACATAATATGAAATTTGGATATGCAAATGAAGCTCTCCAAATTTTGGCCTTGTTTCTGGTTTTCTAGATTTTAATTGCCCTGAATGATTTTAACATGTTGAAAAAATTGAGCGTTTCTTTACAATTAACAAATAGATACACAGTAAAACTTTCTTATTAGTGTAGAGGAGTGCATGTTTTGTAAAATTAAAAATTAAAAACATAGGCTGTCATTTTTCCTTATGAAATGTTTAGAAGTAAAATCACTGACTTCTATAAGTAGAGTACAAGTGCAAAGCAATAAACAGACACTGAACCCAGTATGGCTGTACATGTTCAAGTTCTATAAATATATTTAATGCATAACCACTCTGTGATACTTAATATATATATAAGGTCAAATAAATATTTTTATTTCATTTAACAATTTAGCATAATCATCTCAATATGAGTAAGTTTTCAGGAATGCTATTGAAAAATTTTTAAAATGACTCAGTAAATGGCTCTTTGATCCAATATTTTCAATGCTAGTGTAAGTGGGAATATTACTGTATAAATCAAAGGATGTGAGACATATCCTATGCTTAATAACAATAATAGTAATTTATTAGTACTTAACAATGTTAGTAACAATAATAGTAAAAAAATTATATGGTAAATTGGAAAGGGGATAATTTAAGATGATGTTTAGCTGTTATATAAAAAATGAATCATGTTTTTAGATATTTAAGATAACATAAAGCCTCATAGATTTAAAAAACCATGAACCTCAGACATATATGTAGACCATGTAAGAATATATTAATTCAATCAATTTATACTACAAATCTTTGGTGAAATCGTAGTCCACTCTTGCATAGATAGATTTAGATAGAGTGATATAGCATTATCGATATAGAAAATAGATAACCATAAAGACTGAAAATTTTCCATTTTCCCAATTCATCATATAGTTTGTGATTTATATTGACAAATACTAATTTTACCGGGCTTCACATATCCTTTAGAAGCAATTAGATGTAAACAATTAGAATAAATGAAGTAAATAATCAACACTTGTGTTTTGAAAACTTTATGTGCCTGTAAAAGAAGAGATAATTCATATGCCTCAACTAAGCATTAAAGAATTTTTATAATGCCCTGAAGAAACTAAATGTTTGACAACTACCTCAGGATAAAGAAGTAACTGCTACCAGTAACATCTCAGATGACAGAAGCAAGAAAAAGAAATCATGTGCTTATATGTCAGAACAAGAGAGTGTAGAAAGGCAAGCATGAATAATTAAGAAAAAGGTACTTCAACTAACAGGGACAAGGGCCTTAACTGGGAAGCAATAACTGTTGAGGAGAGACCACATTCATGTATTGACATATGGGTCCTGAGTTACTGACAAGTTATGCACATAATCAAGTTTTATAAGAAATACAAGAAACCTTATTTCTAACATATCATCTGTGTCTGGCAAATTAAAAAAATATATCTTCTTCATTCACTCATCTTTACCTCAGATAAAACCTCAAAACTTCAATTCTTACCAAAATCACATGAACCTCCTAACTGCTGTTCCTGCATCCACCTTTGTGCTGCACAGTTTATTCATAATGCAAATTCTGAGTGTTTGTTAAATATGAGTTAAATAATGTCATTTCTTTATTCAAATCTTCTTATCCTTTCAATTCCCAAGAATTCACACATGCTGTACCCTCTTTTGTCTTACTCGTGTTTTCTCCTCTTTTTCCTTTCTAATTTTTTGCCATCAATAGCACTTGCTGTACCTTGGATCTTGAAAATCCCACAAAAGTCTGAGTAAAATGCTGACTCTCAACTGTAGAGGTATTGAGAAAGTGTGGAAATTTTAAGAGGTGTTGCCTACCTGCAAATATGGTCATATGAAGGTGTGTGCTTGAAGGAGATACTGAGATCAAAAGTCTGTCCTTTGTCCTGCTCTTAGCTTCCTGGACAACATGATGAGATGAGCAACTTTCTCCACCACACTGAGAGAATGATGACACATGTTGCCACAGGCCCAAAAGTTATAGGGCCAACTGTCCAAAACTATGAGACAAAATATAATTTTGCTCTTGTTAGGTTATCTTAGGAGTTTGCTTATGGTAATGGAAAGCTGATTAACACAACACTACCTTAATTTCACAACCATTCTCTTTGACAATTTTGATAATCTTTTTCCATCTCTGTTTTTCTTCTTTTTCACATATTACTTTCTAATATGTCAGATGTTTTACTTATATGTTTTATTATCTTTCCATACTTTAAGTTAGTATTGAACATTAAAAAAGGAGGAATTTTATCTGTTTTGTTATTTATTTATTTATTTTTGAGACAGAGTCTTGCTAAGTAGTGAAGGGTGGCCTTAAGCTTGCTTATGTATCCCAGGCTGGCCTCAAACTCATGCAATCTTCCTTCCTTAGCCTATAGAATGCAAGCATTACAGGCATGTACCACCACACCCAGGTGTTTTGTTAATCTAAATGATACTATCATGAAGACAATAACACAGATTATTGGCCTGTCACTGTCTATATTTTCTATCCACATATGTGTATTTGTATTTCAATATAACCACATTGATATTAATTAAATAATATATTTTGTACATACACTATAAGATATGATTAGACTTCTTTTTAACTGTTATACTGTATGCAGCCAGGAATAAAGTAAAAATATGTTGTTTTTTAAGTTTGCAATTATAGTTTTTTTCAGGAGAATTTTGCTGTCAACTTTATACAGGACTGGCTATGTGGCTAAGCATTAGGGCTTCACCTAGCATGTGTGAAACCCTGGGTACAATACACAATATGAGCCCTCCACTTCAAATTATATGGAGTAGACAGATGTCATTTCATTATTTTCTATTGCTAGGATTATTTTATTTTATTTTATTTCTTTTAAAATTCTGTATTATACACATAATATATATTTATTCAAAGTTAAAAATATTAAACATGGAATTCTTAAATGATATCCACATCCATGTTTTCCATTATTAAATATAATAATCACAGTTGCATATATAATGTTGTTTTCCCCTGTGTGTTTTCTTTAGATTACTTGGAGTAGAATTTCCAGATAAAATTTATCATCATGTATAATTTTGTTGAGTATTAAAAATTCACAGACAAAAAATTATATCATTTTGCATTCAGAGTCATATTTGAGAATATCTTCATTTTTAGAGTCCTGTCAAAATTGCATGCTCTTAAACATTTTATTTGTTGATATATATTTGCCAATAAATTAGTCTTTCTATATGTCTCATGACTTTTTTTACAGTTTTAGTTACTGTGGTCAACTATAGTCAGAAAATATTAAATGTGATTTTTCTAAATTAATAGTGTTTATATTTTAAAGAAAAGTTGTTCTATGTAGTGAGATGAAATCCCATGTCATCCTCTTCCATGTAGCCCAGGATGAGAAACATCCATTTGAACAGCATATCCACTCTGAAGTACTATAACACAAAATCATGACTTTTATTTTTTCAAAATTTCCTATGAAAAATATTTAGCAGTCCATGACATGTAAAGGAGTAAGATGAGCACATCATATATATGACTAAAATTTCAAGCTATCTTCTCAAAATCAGGTGTTATAAATTTTATTATTTAATTTTACTATTAGGCAATGAAATCAGTAAAAATGTCAGGGATTAATGATATATAAATATAAAAAATATTCACTAAGATAAACAGCACATATAAGCAATACCAAGGACTGCTCATGTTCGAAGGTGAAATTTCCAATTCTATTTTTTCCCTTTCTTCTTTTTCTGTCATCAAGTTTTTCCTATTTTGTCATTTTGAAGGACAAGAAAGAGTGAAATAAACCAGGAGGGTGATCAAATCATACTGTGTATATTTAATTTAGTACTGTAAAAGACACATTGCCATTAATTCCTCCAAAGATACCCCCGTTTTTATGAACTCACTTATCCCATCATTTTTGCCACTTAGTGAAGTTCCTGGGAAGTCTATTTTATGAGCATCTTAATGAGTTATGATTATAAATTTGGTGAATGCTAGTGTCACATGCCATCCAACAGAAAGGCAACCTCCTAAAAAACATAACAGTGTGTACTTGAAGCTCTGACTTTTCCTAAACATAGAAATGACCATGAAAACTAAACATTTTCAGTTTATTCAGAATATGGAGTAACCCACAGAAGCAAAACTAAAGACACTACAGAAAGCAGACTTCAGAACTGCTTTAGAATGTGGCAATAATAATCAATGAAGCATGTTCAATGCAAGGGATATTATTTTGAGGGGGATTAATGGCAACGTTACTTTGCTGTAATATTTTGAAAAACACATTGAATCATTCACTGTAATTTTTGATCAAACATTCTCTTTCAGTCATCTCTCTAAGGAGGTTATCTAAATTTTAACCCAGAAGAGACTCCTCTTAGGGTTTTTGCCACCTTTCTTGAAGCACAAGACTGAGGCTTATATCAATATCATTAAAGCACAATTAAAATATTTGTTGCAAAATTAGGTGTTAAATATAAATTTTCAACTGAATTTACCTTTACAATTATTACTTTACTGAAAAAAATTTCAGATTGTTATTTTTAAAAAAATTTTTGCCTATTTTCTCTTCCAGTACATTTAGTGTTTCTGTTTTAATATTAAGATCTTTGATACATTTTGACTTTAGTTCTGTGAATGGTGATAGAAATGATTCTAGTTTTAGCCTTCATCATGCGGAAAGCCAGTTTTCCAACAGCATTTGTTAAAGAGGCTATCTTTCTTCCAATGAAGATGTTTGGCCCTTTGTCAAAGTAAAGGTGGCTTAATGTGTTTGGAGTTGTATCTTCATCTTTTAACCTGTTCCACTGATCCTCAGGTTTGTTTTTTGCCAGTACCGTACTGATTTTATCACAGTAGCTTTGTAGTATAATATCAAGTCAGACATTGTGATATCTCCTGCCTTACTTTGTTGCTCAGGATTGCCTTTGCTATTTGATTTTTCTTCTGTTTCTAAGTGAACTTTAGGAATGTTTTCTCTAGATCTGTAAGGTATGCTAGTGGTATCAAAATTGGGATTGCCTTAAATCTTTATAACAGTTTTCGGAATATGGCCATTTTCTCTTATGTTGGTTCTTCCTATCCATGAGTAAGGGATATCTTTTAATTTTCTGATATCCTTTTGAATCTCCTTTGTCAGAGTACTGTAGTATTTGATATATTATCTTGTTTTGAAATTCTGTATTATCATTTTAATTGTTTTTACTTTATAACATTAAAAAATTAAAAAGAATTTTCAGCTAAAGCCATTTAACTTTATTTAAACTTCTGAATCTTAACCCTAGCCTTCTTTTGGACACATTCCCAGGATCACAGCCTCCAGCATTTGTAGACCAAATAACTGAAAAAAGTGGGGGAAAAGAGAAAACAGTGATGGAAGACTCATCCCTCTAAAAATCTATGATATGCTGTCACAGAAAGTTAAATATTGTTCATTCACATCCTTACTTTAATATATGAAGAGAATCATAAGTCATTTTGCATATTCAATATCTTAAAACTGATATAAAATCAATCTTAAACAACTATTTAGTTCATTGCACAGCCAGACTCAGCACCAAGGGTATGGTCTCTGTGTTCAGTAATAATTTCATCTCATTTAGAATCTAACTTTGGGGATGCCTTAGATGTATAAATTGCCATATTTATGTATTGCAATAACTTCACAACTGTGTGGCAGAAATAATGTACACCAATCACATGGTTAGAAATTGAGAAATTTATGCTTCAATTATGATTGAGAGATGATTTAAAAATAGATGTATGGTTATATTATGTCTTTCCAGAAACATTCAATTATTGTACAAATGTAATCACAATGTAGAAGTCACAGTAGAGTAAAAATTACAAAACTCTGCCACAAAATTCTAATCAGTTATATTATCAAAAGCAATTATATGAAGGAAAAAATATTCATTATGTTACTAAAGCATTTTTAAAGTTTTATATATATATATTAAATTTTAAAATTTAAGGTCAAATTAGCACTTAAAATATTAAGAATTATTTTTCATCAGTATTACAAAGTGTTTAGTTGTGATAATAATTATGTATCCAATTTTGAGTATTGGAATGCTCAGAGGTGTTTCATTAATATTTAGTTCTTAATTTGTTATTTTAACTTTTCATTATTTTAATATTTCCATGCATATACAGTAGATATTTTTCCACTAACTGTTCACATTGTTCACATTCCTTTAAATGGAGGTGTATGAGGATATGCATCATTATAATGAGTACACAGAATAATTAGTCAAAATTTAGACTGAAGAAAGAGTGACAGTTGTTATGTTTCCTTGTTTTTTCTGAATCTAGAACAGGATTTTATTCATATATCTCTTTAAGCACATCTCCCCTACCACTGAAAATAATATATTTTAAGAGAAAAAAGAAAAGGAATAAAATATATGAGAAAAGAAAAATCTTTGTCTATTTTCTAGTAAAAGAATGTTTTCACAGAGCACAGTTGTTATGAGAAATCAGTTTTTAGGGAAAAATGTTCCATGATATGAAGCAATAGAAATACAATGATAAGTAAGTCTCAGCTGCATAATGATTTCTATATGTGCCAAGTGTTTTCAGATTACAGTGGGTAATAAGAAGAAAGGCAAGAATTAAGGGAAAAGAAAAGAAGACATTAAAGGAAAAGAAAAGAAGGCAATGTGATATTTAGTGAATTTCTTTAAATTGGTTACCTGGAAATTCAACAACAATATTATTCAAATTCTCATACATTGTATCATACATTGTTTTCCTCTGCACTTATACCTAAATTAAAAAATAAATACATAAATAAAACAAAAATCTCCAACTGGTCACTAATTTCTTAAAAATATAGAAAGTAATTCTTGTGAGATGAACTTTTTATAACCAGCTTATTTTAGAACATATAGGGCCAGTGAGATGGCTCATTTGTCTAAGCACATGCCTGGCAAGCACGAGGGCCCGAGTTCGACTCCCGGAACCCACATACGAGAAAAGGGCCGGTGATATCGCTCAGCGGCACGGGTGCCTGCTGGCACATTAAGTCCTGAGGTCGACCCCTGGTACCCACAAAAAAAAAAAAAAAAAATAGGGCCGGTGAGATGGCTCAGCGGCGTAAGCGCCTGCCTGGCAAGCGCGAGGGCCCGAGTTTGACTCCTGGAACCCACATACGAAAAAAGGGCCGGTGATATCGCTCAGCGGCACGGGCGCCTGCTGGCACGCGAGGTCCTGAGGTCGACACCCCGGTACCCACACAAAAAAAGAACATATTGGTGGCTAGACCACATTTTTTCTGCTTGAGATGTTCCTAAGGCAGTATCTTAATAGATTTTACAAGAGTAAAAATAATCTCAAAACTGTTCAAATTAGTTTCAAAATCTATGGTACAACAAATGATACTTGTAACAAATGATGTATAATTTAAAATTTAAATATTCATTTTTTGGTTCACATAAAGCAATTATTTGAAAACAATTATATATGTATATATATACATTTAGATATAAATATGCACACTAGAATATGCATAATGTATACATATTATGTATATTTATATATTTTTAAACTATATTTTCCTCTCTGAAGTTTTGATTGATTTTTTGTTTTAAATTCCCCTTAAAATATTTTTTAACATGAAAGGTTTACAATATAAAAATCATAAAATGCTTTTTCAATTCCTTTTTTTGGAAAGTTGACATAGGAAAAATTAATAAGGGGATATTTATATGAAACATTTCATTCCCCATTAGATTTTTTTCATATGCCCCACATTATTTCCACAGAATATACTCTATAACTGTCAAAATATTTTCCTTAATACATCTTTGCAAGTTGGAAGTATTTAATATCATTTGCAGAAATGAAACAATCATAAAACATCACTTTACCTAGATATCCAGTGTGAGATGTTAATTACTGGAGGTAAAACTTTTGAAATAGCCACATATTCTTTTTATGACTGTCTTAATTATAAATCTAATCAGACTTGATGTATGGTCTTCAATTGTATCATTATAACATTTTCTGAATATGTCACACCAGGTATTTTAGTAAGAGCTTTGAATACATGACTAAATCTGTGTGGAGAATTAAGTGCCATATCATAAAAAAGCCTAATTATGTAGTGCAGCATGAGTAAATTCTTCCAGATGAAAATACATTGTAATTCTCCCACTTTAAAGCATTCAATATATACAAACAGATTCCATGTTAAGAAATTTTATTTTATATAATTTGTTTTTGTCAATATGTTTTGTAGAAAGATCGAATTAATTGAAAAAAGCATATTTATAAAATTAATCCATAATTTATTCTTAATAATTTTATGAATATACTTTTATTTTCTTAAATTTGCAGAAAACAGTGTATTTTCATATTTACTAGAAAGATTTGAGGCTTACAAAATAATTAAAATCAGGATACATCTATAAATATTCTTACTTATTTTTCATTCTTATTGTGTTTTCTTCTTTTCAGGTGTAGTGAAGTTTTCCTGTAACCCCAGCTGTTATGAAACTGGGACAGGAGAATTGCGATGAGCTTGAGGTCTTCCTGGGCTACACTGAATTACATACAGAATTTGTTTCAAAAAAAGTCAAAAAATTCCACCCATAAATAAAATTATTCTTTCCTTCTTTATAATTAAAGTTGTCTGAAAACAGCTCTGTCATTAATAAGACATAGAGATAACTATTTCAAAGCAATGTATTTTTATTTATTTTTTTATGTATTGGAATTATTCAAATTGATCAAATCTATATTTTTAAGGGCTTATAAAGCCCTATTGTTGCAAAAAGCAAAAGAATATTTATTTTTACATTATTGCATTATTCTTCAAGTAACTTTATTTAATCATTACTAAAATATTATTTATGAACTGAAAAATATAAATATATTAAGAAAAAATATTTTTTCATAAAAAATGTGTCAAATACCATAAAGTTTCAGATACTCTACTTTTTTTGTATAAAATTTTTAAGACACATCATTGTCCAAACAGCTATTCTGATTTGGAGCACTTATCATCAATAGCAAATAAATTTACCAGAACCAAAATATTTAAAAAATATTTTAATTGGGTATATTACAGAAATTTAAAGAAACATTTTTCTTAATCACTAATTCAAGAATTTTGGATTTCTAGAGATGGATGATCAATTGAGGATATTCTTTTAGTCATTGAATCTTTTATGAAATTACTCAAAAATTTACATTTTCCTATTTCTTGTCATATAGCCTTAGCAGTGAATTTTTGAAAGAAAATAACTCACCAAACATAGTTTAAGGTTATTAAATGTACATAAATTAAACCATATGTAAAAATAATATTACATTTGAATATTATTGGATACATCTAATTATTCATGCTAATTAAGTAGATGGATATCCTGGGCATTGTTCCCTCTGTATCATGCTGCACAACATTTCAGTTGTGGTTCCAGTCCATTTGCCTTTATTCTTCAAAAATTCACAAATGCCACAACAATAAGTGTGCCATTCTTCCAAATTAGATAGTAGGACTATTTCATTAGTATATTACTGTGCTTTAATTTGTAGCATTCTTTTAATTTAAAAGGAAAGGACAAACTGATTACATAGCACAATTAAACACAATTCATTGTGGATTTTCTCAGAATAATCTTGTACTTTATGAGCAAGGATAATACTGTGTAACACTGTTATTTCTACAGTTTGAGAACATTGTAAAAAGGGAAGTTATAGAGCTTTCATATTTTTTAGGAAATACATATCTGTTTTGTTCCAAGATTAAGCATAAAATAAATGTGACACTAATTTTCCTATCCTCAGGAATCTCACTTCCACCATTTTAGCAGGGACATCATTTTGAGGTGAAGGGCTTCTAGTTTTTCACCACACTTGTTTTTTCCACATTCAGTGTGCCAGATAATGAAAATATTAATTAAAATTATGCATTAAAACATTATAAAATCTGATTATGTTCTGTCTTCCTATCCTTTCTTCTTTATGAAACCTCTCTTCTCACTTGCTCTCTAACATACCCACAAACACACACATGTGTGCACACACAGATACACAATGTACAAAATAGCTTAGGAGCATTACTTTCTTTCTTAATATTCTGTAACCATGATAGTTTGATTGATCTATGTTTATACTACAACATTATCCATTCCTCTCACACCTATGACATCTACTTTGTCTAAACTTATCTTTTTTTTTTTTTTTGTGGGTACCGGGGGGTCGACCTCAGGACCTCGCACACCAGCAGGCGCACGTGCCGCTGAGCGATATCACCGGCCCCTTTTTCGTATGTGGGTTCCGGGAGTCGAACTCGGGCCCTCGCGCTTGCCGGGCAGGCGCTTAAGCCACTGAGCCATCTCACCGGCCCTAAACTTATCTTTTAAATAAGAGAACTGGTGCTGATTTTCTTGATGTGTGTGAGTCTTTTCTATTCTTTCTTTCAATAGAAAACAAACTTAAAATGCTAAAGGTGCCATAACACTTAGATTTAAAAAAAGCAATAGGAAAAATGTAGACCCACCATTTATAAGAGTAAGGGATTTGTGAAACTTGAAAGTTGAGAGGTTGCAGACATTCATAGCAAATACTATTAAAATGTCTCATGTCAATAGAAAAAAGATCAAATGCCTTTTTGATTAAAAGTTGCTCTGAAACTAGTTAATTGCACGGTGTGGGTAAGGAAGTAAGAGAGGATGTAAGGGTTATATCATTTTAGCAATAAAACAAATTGTTCTTGTGTTCACTCATTAAATATGAATTGGGGCTAGTGAGATGGCTCAGTGGCATAAGCACCTGCCTGGCAAGTGTGAGGTCCTGAGCTTGACTCCCAGTACCCACGTATGAAAAAAGGGCAAGTAATATAGCTCAATGGCATGGGCACATGTTGGCGCATGAGGTCCTGAGTTCGAGCACTGGTACCCACAAAAAAAAATACATAAAAATAAAAAAGGATGAATTGATAATTAAAATTTTGTAATAAATAATTTCACTATATTAATTGAATATAATGGTAGATTTTTTGAAGTATAGTTGTACAACAAAATTTTGATAACTTCAAAAGCCATCATTCTTTTTTTTTTTTTTCTTCTTCTAACTATCTATGTTTTCCATTTCAGATCTTTTCTCTCAGGCAGACTGTATTTGCATGGATTCTATGATTTGGCAACAGCTATTTAAGTCAATTTTTGTAATTCTTTAGATAAAGTACTATTATTTGACCATTCTACAAGTTCAGAAGAAACTAAATAGATCTAGCTAACATTCAACTAATTTAAATATGTGATGAAAAATCTGTGAAAAAGGGCTAACTGTTTTGCAAGCAAGGAAAAGTAAATCATTTTTTTTGTGTGTGTGGGTACCAGGGTTTGAACTCAGGATCTCACACTTGCAAGAAGGTGCTTGTGCTACTGAGCAATATCACCGGCCATTTTTTCTTTTGTATGTGCATCTTGGGAGTCGAAATCAGGACCTCGCACTTGCCAGGCATGCACCTATGCAGTAAAGCATATTTTTGATAGCAGCTTTTCCTCCTGTAACTCCATAGACTTACATATAAAAGTTGGACAGATTTTGAGTCATTTTATATCCATATATGCTACACCACTTTGGAATTAATTAGATATCATACTGTAGTGGTTACTTTTCTCTTTGCTGAGACAAAATACCTGACATCCAATATTAAAGGAGTAAAGGTTCATTTAGCTCATAGTTTGTAGTTTTCACCAGTCATAGTTGGCTGGCTCCAAGGCAGTGTGGAATGGCAGAGGGGCACCTGAAGAAAAGCAGCTAAGTGAAGAAAGAACAAACAAATATGGCATCCCTCTTTCTGTCCCTTATATTCTTACCAGGCTATGTACCCCTAGAGTGCATAGCACTCACACACAGAGTGGGCCTTCCCATTATCCACACACAGAACTATGCCAAATAATCAGTGGATTAATTTAGCAATCACACACACTTAATCCTAGCATCATAAGCTCTAGATCCAGGTACCTCTTAAAAGCCCCACCTATGAGTGCATGAGGCATTGGGGAAAATCTATGCACTAGCCATAACACATCCAAGCTGAAGGAAACATGACTCCAGAACATGATAAACTAATAATAGATAAACTGGATTTATAAAGTGAACAAAACAATGATAATCATAAACTATTCACAAAAATGTTTTCCTGCCATAAAATTTCTTTAAATAAAATAAAAATTAAAGATATACAACTTAAATCTATCAGAAAGTTTTGAGTTATAAACTGGCAAGAGATGACAATTTATAAATGGGTATTTAAGTGTTAATTCATGTAAAATGTTCATAACAGTTGAAAAAAATAGGATTTAGAGATTAAAGGTTACTAAAATACAAATAGTTTTTGTTACCAGTGTATCTTTTTTCTTAATGTGGTTTCTGGGAGTCGACCTCAGGGCTGTGCACTTTCTAGGCAAGTGCTTGGGCTGCTGAGTGATATCACTGGCCCTTTTTTTTCCTTTATGTGGGTTTCAGGAGTTGAACTCAGGACCTCAGGCTTGCTGGGCAAGTGCTTGTGCCGCTGAGCCATCTCACTGGCCCAGCCTACCAGTATATCTTGAAGCTTCCTAATTAAATTATCTCATGTATTATAACCACAGCCTAAATAGCTAGTATACTGAATGATAAAAAGGGTTAGTTTACAAGATATGGAAGACATTTTAATTCCTATACCATCAAAGGAGTTGCCTCAGTGCCTATAAAGTGATTTATATTTCCTATATATTTTTCTATATACGCACCTGATTCTATGATAATATAGTGCTGTCTTTTTTGCCATATAGGGCTAAAAAGTTAAAATAATTTATTATTCATCCATTATATTTATGAATTTTTGTGAATATATATATCTAAATTTACATATATTTTATTTAACTGCTTCATGTATATGCAGATAAATATCCTCATAGTATGTAACCTCAGTAGTATTTGCATAATTACATATGTACATACTCACAAAACTAATATTTACATATATATTACACTGATATCTGAAGATTTTAATTTACTTAAATTAATTATATCAATCTAACCAGTTCTACAATTTGGAAAAAGAAATTTAATGAATATCACTTGTTTTCAGTAAAGAAAGTAATATAGATTAATTTAAGAATGTATAAAAACATTTATTTTTTTAATTTTATCAAGACAAATAAAAAATCCTGAATGAACATAATATAATTGAGCTCTAAATTTTTTCTTGTACATAAAAATAGTATGATCTCATAAACATGTAATTAAAAAGGAAATTCTTTTTTATGATCTTATATAGAGCATTGTTTAAAAGTTAACACTATAATTACTTCAATGTTTTAACTGATTTGTATTCTAATATCTCTAGAAAACCTGTCAATAATGTAACTATTTATATCATGTTATTTTATATATCTTTTGTATTATTGAATTTGAGTTAAAATATCTCCTGTCTTTCTTTACAGGATTCATCTGCTAATAAACAATACTTATAAACATAAGTTCAGTTCTAGAGTAAATTTAAACTTCCCATCAAGAAAATGCTTTAAATGATTTCCAGCATTTAGATATTCAGTCAAACACTAAAGAAAGAAGGATTCAAGATATTAATACAGTTGAAAAACATGGTTTTTAAACAGTTTTATTGAATTATAATATATAAAATAAATTATATATAAATATGCAGTATATAAATATTATGCATGTAGATAATACATACACACAACCCATTAAACTCCAATTAATATCCACTTCTATACTGTCTATCATTCTCAAAAATTTTCTCAGGACATTTTGGAAGACATTATTCCTACATTTCCTTGGTCTTCCAACCAGTTAATAGATTAGTTTTAAGTTCCTAAATTATTATAAAAAACATAATAATACAGTAATTTTTAGGAGAGGTTGATATGAGGGGATTTTAATTGTTCCACAAAAGTTCATGCATTGAAGACTCGGTCCTTAGCTGACAGAATTTGTGGGCAGTGGTAGAACCACTACCTGCTGAGCCTAAGTGAGAGAAAGTTAAGGACCTGAGGATATATACCTTTGAAAGGAATATTGAGACTCAGGTCTCTGCCTCTCTTTACTTCCCAACCACTATGTAATGAACATCCTTCTCTACCCCATGCTTGCTGCTATGATGTGAAACCTCACTACTGCCCCACAGGCAACAGGAAATATCAACTGTACACTAAAATATCTGAAATAATGAGCCAAAGTAAACATGCTTTCCTTAATTTAAGATGTAATATCAGGCATTTTTTAAGAGTGGTGGAAAACTGAACAATACCAAATTAACCCTGAGAAGTAGAGCTTTTGTTGTGACAGTTCCTGGTTATGGTTCAGAAGCATTTGGCTTTGGTTTGCCTGTGGAATTTGAAAAATGTTGAGAACCAGGCTAGATGTATCTGCAAAAATAAATTAATAGACAATTATTGTGCAATCTCAGAAGGCCCAAATGCTGATGGAAACTCCTAACTCAAAGTGTGTGCTGAAGATATTTCAAATGGCTTATAGTCTACTCATGTTACTTTCTGGCCAAAAATTTGTATAAATTTTTTTCATGGTGGAAGGCTGAGTTTAAAGATGAAATTTCAAGGCATCACAATATTCAGGCAGTGTAGCATAAGTATTAATGATGCCTTTCAACCTAATTTAAAGTGAGAACTACAAAAAGGAAGAGAAAGCATATTATAAAAATTTGAAAAATGTGTACTTTGTCTTGAAAGGGAACACATTTACAATTGGGACAAAGAAGGTGTTTTTGTTACACAGATCAATGCAATTTAAAAAACCAAGTTTCTTGCAACAGAAAAATAAGAACATGCCCTGCAGACATTTCAGAAGTCAGCAAGATCCCACCAATGGCAAGTTCAAAGAAGTTTCTTTCAGAAGAAAGACCTGGGGTACCCTGCTCCCAAAAGATGTTTACTCTGGTATTCACTTCCCCATGTGCAAACATCAAGGCATTAAGAGGAAATGGTAGCTTTGATCCAAGTAGACCTGGCTATCACAGTACCAAGTAGTAGACCTTGGTGTCATTCACATGGTTCTGCTCTTGTATGTCAGCAGAATATAGCAGTTAAATTCTCATAGAGGCTTCCACTGAGATTCCAACAGAAAGCCTGGGGAGCTAATGTAACAGTCATAGTTGACACAAACAGACCATAACAGTGGGATATGTAGTGGTGCTATTAGAGTAAAGTTTATGCTACAGTGGAGAAACCAGGAAGTTGGAGTTGCCAGCGACATGAGACATCAGCATAGTGAAGCTACAGAAGGTGAGTGAATTAAACTGCAGAAAGATGTCCATGTGGGCTACAGCAAGCAAGGTCAAAGGGCAAGGATATTTAAACTCTTTGGGGTGCATATTCTCTTAACAATTCTTTTAGTTTTCCTATTCTTACCTTTTGGGAGGAGAGTGCTTATACTGTGTATCATGAAAATAACATTTAATTTTTGAAAAAGCAATACTCACAGCTGAGAGTTTGCCTTGAGTCTTGCAGGAGACTTTACTTTTGAAATTGTGAGCAATAACAGAAATGTTGATTTTGGGAACTTTGGACATGGCTTCATGAATTATGAAATGCACATACATTTTTGATGGGTAGATTGTTATAGTTTTGAAATAAATGGATCCCATAGTCTCAAGAGTTGAAGGGTTGATCTACTGCAAAAGACAATGTTGCACCATGTGGAATCTTTAGGATGTGGAGCCTAGAAATAAAAATTAGGTTGAACAGGACATTGGAAACTTGACCACCTACTTCTCTTCCTGCTTCTTGACTACCAGCTGATGAACAGCATGCCTGCAATGATGTATTCCCTCAATACCAGTTCAAAGATGAGGGCAAACTGACTTGGATTGAATCGTCAGAAAACATGAGTGAAATAAATGATTTTTTTCTTTAAAATATTATCTCCTATAGTTTGTAACAGAAATAGAAATATAACCTATGAGTTTCAGTTGGAAGAAAAAGGGTAACGAACAGTAATTTGAGGCCCAAATATGATGTAAAAACACTAGTGAGAAAAACTACATAGGCAAATACAAAAGTAAATATTATCAAAATTTATAATTATTTATTTTTTCATATATAAAATTTGGAAGAATGAATATACAATAATCAGTAATATATTATTAGAGATGCAATGTATCAATATGTAATTTGTTAAAATTTTAAAGCAAAAATATTAGAAATAAAACTAATTTTATATAAAACTGTATTTAACATGGTAATTATATGAAATTGACAGTTTTAGCATCAAGAATTAATTGTAACTCAACTTAAAGACTAAAATTATAATTTTAATTGTACAGAAAAAGAAACAAAAATATGAAAATGGTACACTCTTACAATTAATTACATTCCACATTAAATAATAGTGGAAGAACTCAAGAAAAAATATCGTGACATATAGAAAACAAATTGCAAAATGACACTATTAAGTCATTCATGAAATGGAATCACATTAAATGCAAATGGATTAAAATGTCAAATTAAAAATGATAAATTGACAGTATAAGATTTCAAAAAACATCCAAAAATGCTAGTTGTGTACAAGTGACTGACTTGATTCCAAAGACAATACTGGTTGAAAATGAAAGAATAAACAAATATATGTCATGCAATTTGAAGCAAGAGGATAGATAATATTTTGATAATATAGAGCGGACTAAGTCACAAAATCATACAAGGTCTAAAGATCCTTATATAGAGAGCAGAGTACAACCCATTAACAAGATTTAACAATTATAAACACATACACATTTAGCAACAGAGACTTGAGGTATAAGAAGCAAAAATAGAAATAAAGAAAATGGACACTTATAATATAATTATTGAAGACTCATAACCTACATTAAGTAATAAAGTAAGGAATGAATTATGAAGTACAACTAGGAATCAATCAATTAGGAAATAGAACACTTAAGTAGACATAACAGACATGTATAGAACACCCCATCCAAAAGAAACAGATTATATAATCTCACAGATGAAAATGAGATACTCCCTAAGATACATAATATACTAGGCAACAGAGCAAATCTCAAAAAATTCAACTTTTATGAAGCTTTTTATCAGACTGCAGTAGAATGTATCCAGAATAAAGAATGAAAGAAAAGTGGACGATGACACATACCTTTAGTGGAATGCCCAAGACACCCAGGCCAGGCAGAACTCAGGCATGTGTACACACACAGCCTTTCTTGGGTTGAGCCAGTGAACCACTGAGACCCAGGCTCATCAGCCCCAGGTGCCCAGGTTAACACATGCCTTTGGTGGGCAGAGTAACCATCAAGACCAGCAAGGTGAAATTGTCAGTAGTAGCAGTGAGGAGCCAGCAGTTGGGCTATGGAGAGCTCCACCAACAGAAGACTAGTCCCAGCCCCCACATCCAGAGGCCAAGATCAGCTCCATACCAAGCACAATTCCCATGGCAAATTTGGCTGGACTACACAGCACATTTCTGGGATATGACATGGACACTACCACAGAACTGTAAACGGCAGAGTTATTTTGCTACATTTATTCTCCCTTGTTCATCTAATTAGCTATCCTTTTCCAGTCTGGTTGGGTTTCATTTTGTTTTATTTTGTATTTTGTGGTTATTTTTGATTTTGTTTTTTTCTATTCTTTTATCATCCATTTTATCACTCTTTCTACTTTTCTTTTCTTGATCTTCCATTTTTTCATTCTTTTTATCATTGTTTAATTTTCTTTCCTTTATTTTTTGTTTTATTCTACTGATCCTATTTCTCTCTTTTCTAAAATTCTTCTTGAATATCAAGTTTCAAGTGAGTAAACATTGTCTCTTCCCTTCCTGATTACTCCTTAATATTTTATTTCATTCTTTCCCCCCTATGTCCTCCAGTTTCCAAAACTTCTTTGATCATCATTTGAACTTCAGCATGAATTTACTATGTTTGATCTCATTCATCACTTTATCATCTCCCCTACCATTCTTAAACTCTCTGCCCCACACCACAGGGTAAAATCACCACAATAAGGGGGAAATTACTGCATAGAAGTACATAGTGTATTTTTATTTTGTTATAGAACTTCTGAGTTTGCTTCTGTTTTCAGAGGTAGCAGGTTAATGATAACTGTAGTTGTCAGTGGTTAAGCTGTACTTGAAAATATTTTTTACTTACTGTACTAATTTAGCCAGGATGTCATACATGTTATAATTAGTTTTTCTCCCTTGTATGAAAAAACTGTGATTGCATGGGGACATAGTAATCACCACAGTCCATTATCAAGGTACTGGGTACTGAGTCAAATAGTAACTTTTCATTTTTACAAACTGGGAAGGTAGGTTCTTGGAATAGCTAAAAAGAAACATATTAATCTAGAGGGTATCCCCAAAGGAGAGATATCTCTGAGAAAAGCCTCAATACTAGTGATAAAGCTATCTATTATAAGAAATCAACAAGCATGAACATAGAAAACAAAATAAAATCAAAAAGAGAAAATGGAAAATGACAAGACATGGAAGCAAAATGCAAACCCAGACATCCAGCCCTCACAGGAGAAGCCAAGAACTCTGTGAGATAGATGAAATTGGATGTCTAACACTGGAAATTTCTGAGAAACAAGTGGAAAATGCTATAGAGAAATAAATCTCTCAGGTAGATAAAGAAATGATGCTTAAAATAAATGATATTACAGTAGACATAGAAAAAAAATAGAAGAGCTTAGAAAAATGATGGAAACAAAAAATGACCAATATAGGAAAGAAATAGAATAAATGAAAAAGATCCAATTGGAAATTCAAATGATTAAAACATCTTCTGAAAGTATACACAACAGTTTGAATCAAGGAGAGGATAGAATACCAGATCTTGAATACAGAACTACAGCTTGTGATAATGAAAAGAAAGATATCTAAAAAATAGCAAGAGACCATGAAAAATCAATCCAACAGCTAATAGATGAAGCAAAGAAGAACAGCCTATGATTGAATGGGGTCAATGGGAAAGATGGAGACAGCACAAATGGCACAAAAATCTCTTCACCAAAATAATGGTTGAAAACATCCTAATCACAGAAAAAGAATTTGACATACAAATGAATGAAGCATATGGAACTCCAGACGGCCATGATCAAAATCTAACTACACCAAGACATATAGTAATCAATATTTCACAAATTCAGCACAAGAACAGAATATTAAAAGCTGTTAGATAAAAGAAGCACATCACCTATAAAGGAAAGCACTTCAGAATCATGGCGGACTTCTCAAAACAAACCCTCAAGTCTTGATGGATTCATGGCTAAAATCTATAGGAAATTTAGATAATATTTAATGCCAATACTCCTCAAACATTTTAATAAAGTGGAAAGGGAAACAATACTCCCTAACTTATTCCTGGAAGAAAGTATTACCCTGATACCAAAACCAGAGAAAGACCCAACCAGAAAACAGAACTATGGGCCAATCTCCCTAGTGAGTATAGATGGAAAAATACTCCATACGATACTAGCATACAGATTGCAGCAAATCACCAAGAAGTTTACACAACATGAACAAGTGGGATTCATCACAGCAATGCAGGAACAGCTCAACACAGGCACATCAATAAATGTAATACACCGTATCAACAGAGCCAAATACAAAGATCACATAATCATCTCAATAGATGCAGAAAAGCTTTCAACAATGTCCAACACTCATTCATGAGAAAAAAACTACAGAAAATTTAAAGAGATGGCCTTTATCTCAATCTGATAAAAGACATCTATGACAATTCAGCAGCCAACATCATACTAAATGGAAAAAAACTGTAAGCTTTCACTCTAAATTCACTTAAAAAAAAGAATGTGCATTATCACCACCCCTCTTCAGTATAGGTCTGGAAACATTAGCCAGAGCAATTAGATAAGAGAGAGAAATAAATGGAATAATGATTGGAAAGGAACAAGTTAATTATCCTTATTAGTAATGACCTGATACTCTACATAGAAGACCACAAAAGCTAAAGCAAAAGACTTCTAGATTTAATAACCATATTCCATACCATAGCTGGATACTAATCAACACTCCAAAATAAACACCATTCCTGTACACAAATGTCAAATTCACTGAGAGTGAAATTAAGGAAACCACACCCTTCACAGTGGCATCAAAAAATGAAATAATTATGAAACATTTTAACAAAGGAAGAAAGAAGTTCTACATATTGAATATTACTGTACTTTGGAAAAGAGATTGAAGAAGATATCAGAAAAATGGAAAGATATTCCTTGCTAATGGATAGGAAGAACCAACATAGTGAAAATGGCCATACTCCCAAAATTGTTATACAGATTTAATGCAATCCTGATTTTTATACCATTAGTATACCTCACAAAACTAGCAAAAAATTTCTTAAAATTCAATTGAAACTAGAATGGACATAGAATAGCACAGGCATTTCTGGGCAACAAAGGCATGGCAGGAGGCATCATAATTGCTAATTTGAAATGATACTATGAAATTACTGTGATTAAATCAGCATGGTACTGCCAAGAAAACAGACCTGAGAATCAGTGGAACCGATTGGAAGATGCATACACAACAACAAATAGACTCAGCTGCTTTATCATTGACAAAGGAGCCAAAAATATGCACTGGGAAAAAGATAACCTCTTTAATAAATGGTGCTGGAAAAACTGACTTTGCACATCCTGAAGAGTCTAACTAGACCCATCTCTGTCACCATGCACTAAACTAAACTCAAAATGGGACAAAAGTCTTAAAAGTAAAACAAAAACACTGAATCTACTGGAAGAGAAAATGGGTAGAAATCTTGAAAACATAGGGGTGACATAGATTTCATGAACAAAAAGCAAAATGCATGGGAAGCAATCTAAAGTATGAATAACTTGGATCTCATTTTATTAAAAGATTTTTCACATCAAAAGAAATCACCAACAAAGTAAAATGAAAACCCACATTATGGTAAAAATATTTAGTCAGTTGTCCCTCAGACATAGGACTTCTGTCTAGAACACAAGAATAATTGAAACAAAATCAGAAACCCCAGGCCGGTGAGATGGCTCAGCGGCGTAAGTGTCTGCCCGGCAAGCGCGAGGGCCCGAGTTCGACTCCTGGATCCCACATATGAAAAAAGGGCCGGTGATATCGCTCAGCAGCCCGGGTGCCTGTTGGCACGCGAGGTCCTGAGGTCGACCCCCCGGTACCCACAAAAAAAAAAAAAAAACCCAGAAACCCCAAAATTCAAAGACCCAATTCAAAAATGGGAATCTGAGATGAATACACTCTTCTCAGATGAACAAATACAAACAGCAAATAAACACATGAAAAATGTATAACATAATTGGTCATTCAATAGATCCAAGTTAAAACAACACTGAGGTTCCATGGAACCACAGAAAGAATGACTATCATGAAATCAAGCAATAAAAAATGCTGGCAGGCCTTTCTGGTAAAAGAACCCTTCTCCACTGATGGTAAGAGTGTAAACTGGTGAAACTATTGCAGAAATCAGTGTGAAAATTACTCAAAAAGCTAGGATTAGAGGTCAAATTTGACCCCGCTATTTGCTCTATACTTATTTTCCTAGAAGAATTAAAACATCACACTACAGTGATATACATGCTCCCGTGTGCATATATAAGCAGCACAATTTGTAATAACTAAATCTTAGAAACAACACTAATGCCTATCAACCGAGGAATGGAAAAAAACATGCTGTGTTTTATCATAGTGGAGCAATACTCAGGTATAAAAAAGAATAAACTTGAGAATTTTATAGGGAAATGGATGCAATTTGTGACGATACTCATACGTGAAATATATCACACTCACGTGTGTAAACATCATATGTTCTCCCTAGTGTAAGGACCTGAAAGAGTAAGATCCAAAATATAGGACTGGGGATATACCTCAGAGGCACAAATGCCTATGTAGGAAGCACAAGGTCCTTAGTTCGATACCCAGGACCAAAAAAAAAAAAAAAAAAAAGACAACCAAAATATACAATTAATATTGTGAAACGCAAAGAAACTGCCCAAAAGGAAAAAGAAACTGGGAATGGGGAAAAGAGCAAAGAAATAGGGAAAAAGAAAAAAAAAACTAAACAAACCAAAATATATATTATACAAAGGGAAATGGGAAGAAACCGTTTAAATGGAAAGAGAAACTGAGACGTAGAAAAGAGAAAACGAGCGGAAAAGGACAAATAAATATATATGTTATAGTTAATACAGTTATATTACTTATTTCTACGATTTCTTGGAAAATAAATATTTGTGCTCATATTGTTTGTTTAATTTTTCATGTCTGTATCTTATAATCTGAGCAACTCTTTGAAGATAACTGTACAAAATGTATTAACTATTGTTATTCTCCTATTATCTTATTTTGAAAATTTCTATCATTATTTTATTGTATTTATTTTAAAAATAGAGTGGCTAAGTTATAAATATATAAAATAAAATGAAATATAATAAGCATGCTATATTCTGTGTGCATGCTATAAGTAAATGAGTAAATCACATAACATATTAGAGAATATTTTAATAGAAGTGGAAATGAAGACTACATGTCAAAACCTAGGGCATACAAAGTTGTGCTCAGAAGAAAATGTAAAGCACAAAAATTCTACATTATAAAAATGACTGAAGTATGGTAACCTAATTTTATAACTCAAGCAATAAGAAAAAGAATAACAAACTAAGCCCAATGTTAAAAAGCAGGATATAAAAAATTTAAAATACATATTGAGGACATAGAAAATAAAATACATTAGACATGTAAAGGAGTTGAAAATTAATCTTTTTCATAAATCAACAAAATTAACAAATGTTTAGGTCTATTGATAAAAAAGAAAGAATAATGAATTTATCTTGACCAGGAAAAAAGTGGGTACAGTAACCCTGACTTTAAAATCCTTCATTCCTGTAATATATTTTATTAGGTCACAGGGTACAGTATTCTTACTATACTCAAAAACCATTTTTATTGCATTATTTTCTAGATTTTGGCTTGTATATTTATAAATTAGAAATTGAAAAATATTTCCTCAATTTTATAGAATGCATTTATAACAAGCTCATGACTAGCAACATATGCACTTGTGTAAGAATGAAGCATTTTCCTTAAGAGAAACAATAATGGGATCACTGAAAAAATGTCATTTGATATTGTGCCAATATATAAAGATAAATTTTACTATATATAAATACATATATGTATTCAAATAGCATCATTTCATATATAGAAAATATAAAATATATGTTGTTATATTAAAAATGTGTACTAACTTTTGCATGCACACAGATGAAGTAATGGCAAAGTTGCCAAATACAAGAACTATAAAATATAAATTGTTCTGTAGAAAAACAGTTGTCATCTTTCCTAAACAAACTTTCATTTTAAGGAATATTTTAGAGATAAAAATAGTTAAAAATAATTTTAACTGTGCAAAATGGTAACTCTGAAAGTTATTTGATTTGCATGAATTAAATGAAAGATCAAAACAAATTCAGATATTACATATCCTTGGATTACAAGTATTAATACTGTTCAGATGGCAATATTCTTCAAACTGATAAGATCTACAAATACAATGCAATTCCTTTCTGAATCTTAAATATCTTTTTAGAAATTGAAACAATGATCCCAAAGTTCATATAATATCTAAAGGGATAAGGAATACAAAAGTCTTATATAAAAGACAAATGAGGACTCATACTTCAAAAGTTATTATTTTAAGAAACCACTATGAAGCTATAAAAATTATAATAATTTTATTCAAGGACACAGAGTCATATGTATCAATGGAACAGAAATGAATCTCTCCTGAGTAAATGAGAGGGCCAAGATCATTCTATTTTAAAAGATATACTTTTCAACATATTAGACAGAAGGATATTAATATGAAAATGTAAACTTCCCGCCTATCTCAAAGCATGTATTAAAAAAATCTCAAGAATGTTTCAGATTTATATATAATTCACAAATTTAAACTTTTACAAAAAAATTTGGATGCAAATATTTACTATCTCAAATTTCACAATAGATTTTCAGAGATGTTCACAAACACAGCAAGAAAACAAAATTAATGACTTAAAGGTCATAAAAGTTAAAAATTTTTGTGAATTACATATAAAATGTGAAAACTGAAATAATGGTAAACATTAGCAAATTATTTCATTGATTAGAAGATGTAAGGCTGGTGATATTGCTTAGAAGCACAAGCACTTGCTGGTAAGCATGATGTCCTGAGGTTGACTCCAGGTACCACAAAAAAAAAAGAAAGAAGATTTAAAGAACTCTACAGAGTGCCAGTGAGATGGCTCAGCAGCATAAGCGCCTGCCTGGCAAGCACGAGGGCCTGAGTTCGACTCCCAGAACCAACATATGAGAAAAGGGCCAGTGATATCAATCAGCGTCATGGGCACCTGCTGGCGCATGAGGTCCTGAGGATGACCCACGGTACCCACAAAAAATAAATAAATAAATAAATAACTCTACAACTGCAAAATAAACATATAAATAGCTTAATTAAAAAGATGATAAAGTTTTTTACAAATACATCTCCAAATGAAATGAAAAGTAAGCATGTGAGTAGTTGCCCAACATCAATAATAATAATGAATGTGAAAAATTAAAACTACATTGAGTTTTTGCTTCATATCCAGTAAGGTGACTTTAATTAATATCCAGGTAATAACAAACCTATGTGGATATTTTGTATTATTATCTTTCTATTACCATGACAAAATACCTGACAAGAATAAACTTCTATGTTGTAGGAAAACTTTATCTTGCTTCATGGATTAAGAAGTTTCCTTTCATCGATAGTCTTGGAGACAGTGACAAGATACAACATTGATAGTCAGTATGTGAGAATGGTGGTTACCATGTGGTAGAGTAAAAGGGCTCACCTCATAGCATCTGAGAAGCAGAAAGAAAGAAAAGTCTACTAACAATTCAAGGTCTCATTCCCAAGAAATGAATTCCTCCCACTAGCCCTAAGTACTAAAATATCCACTACCTCCAACAAAGCACCAGAGAATGGCAAACATTAGGTTTTGGGTGTGCATAAGATCCAAATTATAGCTAATATATGTGTAGAGAAATAGAATCACTTTAAATGGTTGAAGGAAGAGTAAAATGATGCAGCCACTTTAGAAAATATTTAAAGTTAATCAAAAAATAAAGTTACATTTAGATCCAGCATTTTTAAACATAAAAATGATCCAAGAGAAATATATATTAGCACACAGAAAATTATACATAAATCTTCATTGTAGTCAAAAGATGTAAACAATCAAAATGTCCTTCAGGTGATAAATAACCTCAATGTATATATATAATCCTATAGTATCTACACACATACTATATGGTATTCTACAGTGTAATAATATTGCCCTTAAAATCAAAAATCCTAATAAATGCTAAAACACCTATACAAATTCAAAATATAAATCAAAGAAGCCAGTAATATAGAGTCACATTTGATATTATTTAATTTCTAAAAAAGAGCAGAAATAAATTTACAGAGAAAGATAGTAAATCAGGATTTTTATAAAACCAGGGGAGAGTGGAGAATTGAGATGTTATTTTTAAGGAAAAATGTTCTAAATTTGATCTTTATTAATGTCATACAACTCTAAAGATGCCAAAATCATTAAATTCTACATTTTAATTTCATGAATTTTGTGGTGTGTGAATTATCCCAGTAAAGTTATTACAAAAGTTTATTATCCATATATATCTCAATTTCTACACATTTTACTATTTTTCATTAATCTGTTTTTCTTGAAACCGAAGTCCTAGCATCACAGAAGATTAAATATGACATGGATTCTCTTATGCCAATCCCAAAATATAAATAAAGAGCAAAATAATAATTAGATAATTGGATGTAGGGAGCTAGCTTTTTCTTGAATAGGAAAGGGATAAAGAGATGTAGGGAGGGAGGAGGAAGAGAGTTGGTATGGGAATGAAAAAAAGGAAGAAGTGATACATACTTGTACCAAATTGCCACAATGAATGTAAGTATTATGTACTGTAAACATACACTCATAAAAAATAAAAGTTAAAAATGTCATGTTGTCGTAAATCTGTAGTGTAATAAATGTGAAAATCAGGATTGCCTTTTCAATATATTTTATATTTTGAATGTAAGTTTGGTGATTTTGTTCCTTTGAATTTCTGATGAATTTAGAAATAGCATGTTAGTTTCTATGAAAAGCCTACAAAAGATTTAGTATATATATAACTTACCATTTAGATTAGACAGAATTGACTTCTTCAAAATATGAAGACACTAGTGACAAGACACTTTCTTTAATTTTATTTAAGTCTCTTTTACATGCAGTATCATTTGGATTTTTTATGTCTTCACAAGGCTTATGTTGTACAGAATTGGGTCTATGTTGAGGTTATTAGATCATGGGGGTGTTAACTTCATCAATGGATTTATCCACTGAGTTTACAGCTGGATGTCATGTTAGTGTGTGGGAAATGGCTGGGGAAATTATGTCAAGTGTGGTCTGACGTATAGGGTTATATTTCCATCCCCATTCTCTGCCTGTTTTTCTGGGTCTTCCTCTCCCTTTTTGTTCCTGGTTGCTATAAAGTGAGAAGATTTTCTCTTACATGTAATTCTTTCACAAGATTTCTGCCTTGGAAAAAATTAAAATCTGTGAAATTGTGGCAAAATAAACATTTCCTCCTGAAATTTGCATACATAAATTATTTTGTCCCAAGAATGAAAACCCGAACAATACTGTGGCTGAATTGATGACCACGTGGTCTTCATTTTCAACATGTACAACTTGCAAATATCTCTGTAAAATTTATTTACATATTTGAGCTTTCATAAACATTATTTTAATTTTAGATATCTTATTGAAAATATGTAAATAAATTTGATATTTTTACATATATAAATATCATTCTGTGGCTTTCCTAATCTAATAAAGTAAGTAGTTCTAGTAACAATTGGTAAATCCATTAATATTTTCTATATAGATGATACTTGTATCTGCAAATTAAGATATTTTTACTTCTTCCTTTGTAATCTGTATATTTTTGAAATATACTATTATACTTTGAAGATACTTGTTTTTCCTGATCTTGGGAAATATAGTGACTCACTATTAATTATAAGGATAACTGTAAATTTGACATAAAATTTGTTCAGGATGAAACATTTCATTTTTTTCATAGTTTCCAGAATAATTTTAACAAAATTGATATATAATTTTGTTCCATTTTCTTGCATATGTGGAAATGTCTAATATTAGCTATGAAAAATAAAAAAAAAACTTTGAAGCTGGCAATATGATCATCTCACCTCAACCACATATTAGAGAATAGTCCTGAACAAAATCAATGGCAGTGATGGATATAGATTTGCAGTAGGAGTTCATTAGCAGCCATTCCATTATCATTCTAATCAAATACCTCCCAGAATCCATTTCATCCAGCCAAAACTGATGTTCGCAAAATATATTCTTTTCGGCATCTATATCTTTTTATATTCCATTTAGTATTTCCAACTTAAATATTTTCAATATCTCCATTTATAAAATGCACTTCTAGCCATATTTAATCATCAAAATTGTTAAACTTATAAATAGAATTTTTATATGGAGTATTAAAGTCTCTTTTTCAAGATTTCATATGGGAAAACATTATAACATTTTTATATAAAATATTAATAATATATTAATATAATTTTTGGAATTAGGGATATAGCATCATACCATCAATGAGAGGTTGTGTAATAGTTTTCAGAATGTTCATAATTTTTGTTTTCCTTTGACAAACACTATGAAATGCTGAAAGTGATAAATTTTAGAATCTTTTTCAGAGAAATAATTCTTTCTAAAGGAAACCGAACCTATAGACAAAAACACTGAAGAAGTCATTCTTATTATGTCATTAATTTCATTCATATTATATTGAAATATATTTGTATATTATACATCCACCTAACCTATGAGAATATAAACTTTTCTCCTTTGATTTAAAATTTAATAAACTAGGATCATCAGAGTAATGATAAATATCTCTTATGGAGAAATTATCCACAGATAATTTATTTATTTTCTGTACTAGTTTTCCATTTTGTATTTTATATCTTTATGAATCACCTAAGTGAAATAATTAATAGTGGAATAATATGTTAATTATGTGATGAAATTATATAATTTCTAGTGAAATTGAATAAAGTCACCATCAAATAAATACATTCATGAATTTTGAACATTATCTTGTGCATGTGTGCATGTAAGAAGTGAGAGTATATAAGAGACTTAAATTATTTATAATTCAAAAAGAAATGTGACAGCACAGCCTAAAAAGTAACAAATATATGAATACAGTAGTGAATACAAAATGAATATATATCTTATATTCTGTTCAGAAATTGATATTGTCATTGGACAGTCAATAGCTGAAATATTGTATTAATCTGGTACACTTCAATAACAGGCATAGGTAGTATTGCTGGAAAGACAACAAGAAAAAAAACCTGAATATTGAGGAGTTTTATATATGTTTGAAGACAAAAGCTGTGTAATATTTATAGCTGTCTAAGGGAACATGAAAGTGACATGCAAATATTTGAAACATGTAAATAACAAATGGAAAGTGAATTGTTGAAGAAGTAGAATTAGAAAAAATGCAATCTGAATGAAACGTGACAATGTTATTTATGCCAAGTAAAGATTAAAACATATGCACAGCTTCCTGAATGAATTACTAAGCAGAAGTATAATCTTTCTCCCTAAGCAATAAATGTCCTTCTGCATAAAATGCTTAAATGGATTATTTAATGGATTATACATTTGCATAGAAAATAGGAATTATTTTATCAGAACCAGATTGAAAATATGCATGATATGTTGTATGATTCACTATCTTAATCTATTGACTAGGATTCAATTTCTTCTTTAATATAGAATGTAACAACATATTTTCTGTTTCTTTAAATCATCTCCATAATGGACAATTGAGAATAGCTCATCAGTAGAACCTTATGCAATAAAGGAAAGGTTACTTATGCAAACCAGAAAAGCAATGCCAAGGTACTCTGCATAACTTTTCAAAAAAACAAAAAGTAAAGACAATGAATCATTGTTATTTAAGAAGCCTCATAGATGACAATTTCTGTTGTACAGTTTTAAATTGTGCACTTATTGATCCTATCTCTCTGTTACTTTAAATATTCTCCTTCAATTATTTTATTTTACAATATGAACTAACAACTTAGCCCAGTGTTTATCCCTTAACATATTTTAATTTTATATACACAAACTAAAAATAAATTTATTTGAAATATTTAAGTCTTTTAATGTCCATTTCATATTAATACCTATTTTGCTCTAATTTGGATCTTCACTTTCCCCAATTGCCCATATGTTAAAGGGTTGGACTCCAGGGTGTTATTAGTATTTAGTGGAACATTTAAGGACTAGGATCCAGACTGAAATTCTCTGTCATTTGAGGCATACACTCACAAGGTATATTGGGACTTTAGCCACTTCTACTTCCTGTTGTTCCCTGACTCGTATTGAAGGGAGGAATTTTGATCTGTTATGTCCTCCTGCCATGATATGCTGCTTTACCACATCTCAACAGCAGCAAGAACAATGGATTTAAACCTGCAACACCAGGATCCAAACTAAACATTTTTCATACATAAATTGATATATCAGGTAATTTGTTATAATTACAAAAGCCTGACTAACCCACACCTACTATGAAAGCATATTTTTTCACCATTATTTCTGTAACTGTCAGTAGCCTTTCCATCCCACATGGTTATTTCATGATTTAAAAATCATGGATCCTTTTTCCCAATATTGTAATTATTTGCTTGAGGGTACACTTAAATTCCTTAGATATCTCTGCCTTACTTGGGACCTCTTAGAAAATAAGTATTTCTTCTATCCAAAGTATAATGTACTTCATTTTTACAATGTTTATTATATGGGGAGGACATTATTATTCCATTTCCATTTTTTTGTCCTTATGGTAGATGAATTCCCAAGTAAATACTATTCTTTACATACCTTTCAGCCCTATGGCAGCTTATGCCAACATGACTAGTTTTTCACTGATTATATGCTACCAAAATAAATGTTTTCTTTCCTTGTCTTTTTACAAATAAAATTTAAGCAAATGAACTTTTTTTGTGATTATTTATGTTTGAGAGTCATATTTAAAATCGAAAATCAAAACACTACTGACAGAATAACCCAGATAAAGTTTAGAAAGAAACTAGGTTATCTAATTGTCTTCCATAATAGGAGCAGAAGTAGCCAGCTTTCAGCAATCACTTCAGGTATTTTTTTAAATAAATAAATGTAGCTTTTAAGCCATTTTGAGACTCAAAAAAATTATACTATAGCTTATTGATTGAGAACCTAGTATGTTTACTAACATTACCTTAAATATAGCTCTAGGTTTGCTAAACAATTTCTGTATATGATTAGACTTTCATTTTTATTTTCTCCTATATAAATATTTCACACATTCTTTTCTCTCTTCAGTAATCTTAAAACTACCTATCCTCCCATTTCATTTTACTGAAAAGATGAAAATGAATCAAACAGAACTTCCAGATCATCTCACTGCTAAATCTGCTTAACTACCAAAGCCTACTGTATACTTTATACTGATTAATATTCTGACCAGTAATTCAACACAAATACATCACTCCAGTGTCAATACACCAATACAACAGAAGTGGGGTTAGAAGTCTAACTCATTGGCAGAGTCCATGTTTAGCATGAAGAAAACCCTGGGTTCAATCCCCAGTATCCTCCCCATTTAACATAAACAAAGACAACACAATAAATTTACTGATATCCACTCCTTCTTCAGCTGCGCCACATCACTTCTCTTTTCAGGGATAGTCCATTGGCTGGGTCAACATTAATGAATCATTATAAGTTTCTTTAGATACTGAATATAACAAGGAAACAAAAGTGTCATGGCTCTTATACTTATACGGAATTCATGGATTATACTGAAATAAGTGAAAGTAAAGGAATTACCAGTTAACACAAAACCCTTTAGCAGAGTCTTAAGGTAGATATACAATTTTCAAATGATTCTGTTTAACCTCATTTATCATGTCGTTGATTTAACAGAGATCAAACATAAAATTTGTGACATGATGTTCAAAATATTAAATATCTGAATCTATTATCATTGTGCATCCATAATCCCCATTTGTCAGCAAACTGAAATCAATCCCATTGTTTAGACATATATTCTATCCCTCCAAAGTCTATAAACACTTCATCTACTTCCATTCATAGATTTTCTCAATATGTCTTCTTTCGTCATTCGCACATCTCAAGACAATGATGGAAAATGTGCTTACTGTTCCACAACTAAGTAGTAGTAATAATTTCACTACCCATACTTGCCATTTCATTTCACTCAGCAAGAATATTTCTAAGTTTTAGACATTAAGATAAGACAATATATGCTTTTGTTTTATTTTGTTTTGTTTTGTTTTTTAATGTCGGTTCCAGGAGTTCAACTTAGGACCTCGCACTTACCAGGCAGGTGCTTATGCAACTGAACTATATCACTGGCCCCAGCATATGCTAATCCATCAATACGTTTTAAATTTTCATTAGGAAAACTGCTGATAGGTAGCATTAGGACAATGGGTAGTATAAGTTTTTGCATTAGATGTTTCTCTTTTTTTATATAAGTAATGAAAACCACTTTGAGAGAAAATTACTGATGAATCAATTAGTTAGAAAAAACATTTGAGATATGTATAATAAAAATAGTTTCTAACAAGCCAAATGTAATAATGCAGTTTGACATTAGAACTCCATGCATCATCCCCAATATTCTCTTCACATTTGCTTATTGTTTTCTGTGTGTTGACACTCAGTTAATTAGAAATAACTTAGTTGGGCCGGTGAGATAGCTCACAGGCATAAGTGCCTGCCTGGCAAGTGCGAGGTCCAGAGTTTAATTCCTGGTACCCACATAAAAGGATAAAGTTATGGTGATATCGCTCATTAGCCCAAGTGCCTGTTGGAAGCATGAGGTCCTAAGTTCAACTCCCAGTACCCACATAACAATAAAATAACATAGTCACAATATAAATCTTATTCATCTATGAAAATTGAGAATAAACAAAAATCATATGCAGTTTACAGTCCCAAATACTGCACAAAAGAGTTTTTTATTAGTCCATAATATGGGTAGAGATGGATGGTCAGCTCAATTCACTAAAAATGGGAAAAAACACTTGAAACGATTTTAAAAGTTAAGGAATCCAGAACTTCAAAAACCCTAAAACTGGTTGTTAATTCACTGAAAACCTTGAGCACTGTAGTTCAAGATTTATCTTTTAAGTATAATGAAAAATGACAAGTTTAAACAGATATTTAAGAGAAGTATAAAAATACATGAAATTATAAAAAAGTTCAAGAAAAAACAAATTGAATAATAAATTTTTGGGGCATGGTGGAACATGCCTGTAAACTCAGCACATGTGAAGCTGGTTTAAGATGATAACCTTGAGACCAGACTGGGCTAGATAATGAATTCAAGGGTTCAAGGCGAGCCTGAACTACACAGGAGACTCCGCAACCAAAAAAATAAATAAATAAAAGATAAAGGAGGAAAGAAAAATATTTTCAGCACATTTGGCCTATATGAAAGTTGTACTTTCCAACTAGTGAAGTAGAGTTTAAGGGATTTTACTATAGTGTCAGTTTTCAAAATTTTTTAGTATCTCCAAATCCTTGAATTTAGGAATGTAATACGTGTTCAATTGATAGTTATGAGTGCGAGATTGAGTGTAAAGTTAAAATTATTTAAGAAAATAAAAATAATGAAAATGAAAACATTATACCATTATCAGAAAAACAAATATTGTGATTATCCTAATTTATTTTTCATGAAAATGTGATTGATTTATCTGCAAGTTCATTAAAATTATACTTCAATTTTTTAGTGAAAAAAATAGTTTTGTGAAGGAAATTACAACTTGACATTTAAATCAGATCCATCATGAATGAGGAAAAGAGAAAATCACAGGTTTTCATTGCCTTAAGTAACAAAAATGTTGATGCTTTAAGGTATAAACTTCTTGTTGCTATTAGCTTTTTTGTTGTGATAAATTGCATCATAAAATTCTCTGTAGAAATAGACACCCAAGTATTTATTTTTCTTTGTATTAAGAAAATATTTGAAAGAAAATTTTGTTACCACTAGAAAAGTTCATTTGGAATTTAAATCATAGGTGTCTAGATATGAAAGAACTTTTATAATATAATATCATTCCTGTACCTTTGCCATTACAATTTATTTAGACATATGTTGTGTTCAGTTTTTCCAATACTAGCACACTCATCATGATATCAGAAATTTTGATGTCCTTCTTGGCTTCCTTTGAAGATGTTTGAATGCAAATTTATGGAGTGTTTTTATATTATGCAACTGTATATTTATAAAAATATATATTTTAATATAAAATAAGAAATAATAATATCAGAGTGTATAGCAAATTTGTTAGAGAAAATTATTTCCAAATACATATGTAATTTCTTAGAGAAGTAAAAGACAGAAAGAAAATTATGAAAAACATATTAAAAAACATAATATTCCTAGCTATAGTGTTTTTCTTATATGTAGTTAAAGAAATTTTGCACATGAGCTCTTTAGTTGATATGAAGTCAAATTTATCTTGTAGAAATTTTTGCAAATATGTTATAGTTTTAATTTTTAAATGTATATAGTTTATAAATGCATGCAGAGGTAAAAACATTAAATGGTATTAACAGGTTTCAGAAATATCATATGTATTCCTTGAGATAAATTAGGTCAGTGAATGGAGAAATACATTGTACATAGAGTGCTTATATCAAATACAATTCATACATAGTTGAATATAGATTTGCACTACTTTAATATACTAATATAACATAATGTGTGGGATATATTATTGTATTATTAGAATAAAACTATATATGTATACAAAAATAATAAGAATATAATATTAAAGTCTGGTGCAGATTGGTATTATTAATAAATTATACATGTTTTCAACAAACTAATACTGTGCAGCATGTACAAAGCATCAGGAAATAAGATTTAAAATGGATAAATTTGTCTTCTATTTCATGAATACTAAATCTAAAAAGATTACTTGCTTTCTGAATTACTTTTTCACAAACTAATGCAGGAGTCAGAAAACGTTTTAGAAAAGGACCGCAGAGTGAACATATTGGGCTTTCAGAATGAACTAGGTTACTTGTATGTTTTTATATTTGAATTTTCTCCACAATTAAAATTTGTAAAGAAACAATTTTAGCTCATGTACTTTACCAAAACAAGCCACAAATTGGAGTTCATGAACTCCTTATTAAAAAATCACATATTTCATCAATGATACTTGTGAAATTAATTTCTTACCTAATCTGAAAATTTAGAATGCTAGCTTGTACCCTTTTCTACTCCAAGGATTCTTCATGATTTTTTTTTCATAATTTTAGCAATTATGTTCATGACTCCTTCATAGAATCTCAAAATTTGCAAAAGCCGATGAAGCATCTATTTCTATTTCATTGGAATTTTCTTCCTAATGTTACAGAAATATCATTTATTTCAAGGTCTACTGATGTTAGATTCCAGATGAGAATAAAGTTTAAAATTAGGTTCTTAAAATAAAATTTAAAAAGTAAATGTTTAACCAATTAAAAATTTAAGAACAAGTAATTATGCAAAAGCCAACATAATGGTACATTAGCTATTTTTTTATTTTTGAGTAAAATGAAAGATTTACACATGCTTCATGGATTTTAAAAGATAACTGCAGTTCTAAAAGCTACAGGATTTGATTGACTTCTGGGAAGATGGTGGAGCATTAAGCAGCAACACAGCAACCTATTCAAGTTTTGGAATCCAGACTTTGGAAAAAACATCTTGGAGAAGAAAAGAAGTAAGGAGGCACATCCCTGCGACCCAGGAAGTATCTGAAGTTTAAATTGAAGTCCATGGAAAAACTGAAATGTTTGATCTCAACAAAGAATGTGGAGGGGGCAAAGTGTATTTTCTCCATGGATCCTAGCTCACGGAATGAGAGAGGAAGATCAAATCTACAGACATAGAGAGGGCAGGTGACTCCAGAGGCCTCCAAGAAGAAACACACTAGTGGAATGAAACAGTGGATGATGGGTTCCACAATAGATAGTGAATGACTCCATTTGAAGCAACTGTTGTCTCCCCTGGAAAGGGTGCTTGGCTGGATGCCATTTTGGAAAAGGGCCAACTGAATCTAAGGCTTTTAGCAGTCATTGGTTGTCTTCATCTCACTACACCCAGTGTTGAAATCCCACAGTAACTGGCTAAGGGACTACTGTAGCCGTCATTTAGGATTAGGGAGCTGTAGTTGGACCAGCAAGAGACAGCCAGAGTGTTGTAGGTTGAACAACTCAGGCCCCAATGCAGCAAGCAGAGTTCAGCATCAGCCTGAACTTCTGTGAAACTGAACGAAGCGAAATCTGCACTGCACCCTAACTAAACGGCACTCTTGCGGGATTATCCAACACCAAACCCTAATCCTATTACAGGCTATCTGGGATTATCTAGCATGGATGTGGGCTCTGTCTCTCTCCTTTGTCTGCCAGTGACAGCAAAGCCATGACCTGAATTGGAAACTACCACAAAACTGTAGAAAACAGAAATACTCACAGAATTGAAATCACAGAATACTCTCTTTTTATTTGTTTGCTTTGTTGTTGTTGTTGATGATGTTCATTTTTTCTTGATTGTGTTTGTTTTTTCTTGAGTATGAACATTGATTTTCATTTTTAGTTTCATTTTTTCTCTTGTTTTTGTATTTTCCTTCTTTTTTCGATCCTGTCTTCTATACCAGTCACCTAAAGCTTCGCAATTAAGGGTGGGAAGAGGGGTTGAATGCAGAGAAGGGTTTGGGAATAAAGAAAAGTACTAAAATATATCATGCATAGGTGCAAATTCCCTACTATGAATGTGACATTATGAATTCTGATTGTATTATAAAGTTAACAATAAAAAATTTAAAAAATTAGAAATAATTTCACAGATAACTAAAGAGATAACCATAAGGAAGATCTTTTCTAGTGAACCTAGAGTATATAAAGATAGAAAAAATAGGAAAGCTTTGGATATTAATGGAAACTATGAATGTCCAACATAGGAAAGAACTAGATTCCATAAAAAAGATTCAAACATTATTCAGGATATTAAAAATTCTACTGAAAGTCTGTGCAGCTGGATCAACAAATGTGAAAATAGAATATCAGTTCTGAAAGAGGGGTTTCTTGTTAGAGATCAACAAATGTATGTCTTCTCAAAAGTACTATGGGCTCATGAAAAATGAATGCAACACGTGCTAGATGATGCAAAAATGAATAGCATAACGTTAATCAGATTTACTGAAAAATCAGAAGATAACAGTCATAAAAAAACTGCCCATTGATGTAATAACAGAAAAGTTTCCAAGCATTATAAAACAATTTGACATATAGATAAGTGAAGCATATAGCACTCCAATTATCCATGATGGAAAAAAAAAAAAAAAAAAAACTCCACCAAAGAATATAACCGTTAAGATTTTAGAAATTGAACATAAGAACAGAATATTAAAAGATGTAAAAGAAAATAAACAAATCAAGTGTAAAGGAATCACAGAAGACTTCTCAACACAAACCCTTATGTAAATGAAATCTCATAGAGAAGTACCCAGATTTGAAAAAAAAATAGGAATCCAATTACTGAATGGTCCCATTTGGGAAGATTCAGTTGAAGCTGAATGACCAATATCATTGGCAGCATAAGCCACCTTTCATTCATTGTTTAAGGCACTTTTATGCACCTGCCTGGAAAATCTAAGATTACCTAATTAGTGAAGTTCCTTGCAAAATAGTTTCACTATGCCATACTCACCCTTTTACATTTGTAATTATCAAAAGATCTCAGCCCAAAAGAACATCGAATGTCCCAATTTTCCCCATTAAATAACACTTTGATCATTTTTTAGGTTGAACCATACTAAATTAAAATTATTCGGGTTTTTGTTTCCAAATGTCAATTTGAATATTTCAGCCTAAATCTCAATACATATATTGTAATACATTTCAGTATGGCTATTAAGTGAAGTTGTAAGAGTTAGCATCAACCCTAAATTTAGTTTTGCATGAAGATTTTGTTGTAAGGATATTTACTATACACTCTGACTTCAGTATGGTAGCTGAAATAGAGTAGTTCTATCTTACTGCTCAGCTGAATGAACCTAAGTTTAAAAATAAAGTACTCTAAAAGCAATTTGTGTGTCAAAGATGCTTTGGCTTACTGTTATGTTAGGAACTCAAAAAGTTAATAATATAGAAAATCTGTGTGACATGAGTTCATATATTCTATTTCATCAGTGAGAATCCTGAAGTTATAATCTTAAAATGCTAAAATTAGTGGAGACCAAGAAATATCCCAAATATCTGTAGCACCAAAACTTTGTAGGCTAGTGATACGGGAAGGAGAATTTGCCATGGATATAAATGTCTTCGGTGAGAGGGGAAAATTCATTAATGCTGCAAAATCAAGTGGGAATACTAAGTCAGTAGAATAAGAGTAAGTATGTGTATTGTATTTTGGCTGGAGAAGTAATGACAGAATGGTAATCCCAAGGTTAATTTGATGATGTTGAATCAATTTTTACATATTTATAAAAATCATAGGGAGCTAACTTTGAAAATCTGTAAATTATGATTAAAAACAGTAACTATAATTAAACCTAAAAGTAATAAAGAGAAACTTCAAACATACTAGGATCAGTATCCTTGTCTCTTCCTTTTAATACTTTGAGTGATGTAACCACACGTTTTCATCACAATTATTCCTAGTATCTTCTATAAATGTATTGATGGTCATGTAAATGATTCATCATTTAGAATGAAAAAGAAAATTCACAAAAAGCTGAATTATGGTTCTTTGTTATTGCTAATGATTTATAGTGAAGGAAAGTGCATGATCCTCCATTTAAAATCATCATCATATAAGAAAGGATATGAAAGGCATATTGGCACAAAGTCCATCTTGCAATATATTCTGGGGGTGGTGTTATGGAAACTCACTCACTCTGATACACACACATTTCTTGGATATGTGCCAAGAGAATGTTTATGACATTGAAATATATTTAATCTTTCTAAATGGCATAGGAAGAAGGCACATAGATATAGAAAACAATGATAATATGCTATTACACAGACAGTTAAGTGATAAGTGTAATAGAAACAGTTTAAATACTTCAAATGAGAAAAAACTAGTATGCATCCTTTACATAGTTCACAATAACTGATCCTTCAATGAAGACAGAAGAACAATAACAATCTGCTTCATACTAAGGATGGACAGGAGAACTACATTTTTAAGTTCTCAATCACTGTATGGTTCTTTGTTATAATTCATTTCCATACTTTCTTATATTTGCCTAGTGTTGATACCATCAAAATGATGTGAACTGAGAAGCAGAGAATAAAAAAAATGTAGAACAGCCTCTGTTCATCTTAGAAGGTGCATGTAAAGTATCATAAAAATGTGAGGACCTACACTGTCAGTGCAATTTGTAGAGTACCAGAAATTTTTGCATGCCAAAATATTCCTAAAATTGAAAAAAATGTGTTAGTGTGTGAATTTTTTTGGTTATACAAGCATAATACATGTCATCTACTGAATATTGGAAGCTAAATGTATTGCTTGGTACATATTATTCTAAAAAAATTCTGGTTTGAAGAAAATCTTCCTAGAAGAAAATTAATTTCTCCAATCATTCCAATGATGAAAAAGTTCTGTCCTTTAGTAAAATCTAAGTGCTTAAAGAATACGTGGCAAAAAAAGTGCTGAATGGAGACTAAGGAATTTACTCTCAGAAGTACATAATATGCATCCTGAGAGCTTTATAACAAAATTATTATTTATTTGGAAACTATGGAGAATCGTTCCATTTACACCAAAGCCCTTCCAGCATTTGTTATTTGTTGATTTCTTCATAATAGCCTTTCTTTCATGGGTGAGATGGGATCTCAGAGTTGTTTTAATTTACAACTCTCAAATGACCAGTGGTGTTGAATATTTTTTTCATATATTTATTTGATGTTTGTGTTTCTTCATTTGAGATGTGTGTATTCACCTCAAATGCTCATTTTTGGACTGGGTCTTTAAATTTGGGGTGTCTGATTTTTTTTATTTATTATATGATCTCAATAGTTGTCCTTTGTCTGAGAACGGCTGGCAAATATTTTTTTTCCCTCATTCTGTATTGTCTTTTCACTATGTGGTTTCTCTTGCTGTGTAAAAGGTTTTAAATAGTATGAGATCCAAGTTGTTGATTCTTTGATAGTTCCTGTGTGATCAAGGTTTTCTTCATGAAGTCTTTGCCAACATGAATATCTTCAAGAATTGTACCTATTCTATCTTCCAGCAGATTTAATGTTTCTGTTTTCATATTTAGATCTATTTTTTTTAATATGCGGGTGTCAAGTGTTGAACTCAAGACCTCGCACATGCCAAGATGGCACTTATGCTGCTGAGCTATATCACTGGCCCACATTTAGATCTTTGATCCATTTCAAATTTAATTTAGTGCACTATGAAAGATATTTGTCCAATTTTAATCTTTGGCATGTGCAGAGCCTGTTATTCCAGCAACGTTTATTAAAGAGGATATCTTTCTTCTAGTGAATGTGTTTTGCACTTTTGTTAAAGATAAGGTGGATTAGCATATGAGGAGTTGTTTCTGCATCTTCTAATCTGTTCTATTGATCTTTGGGTCTGTTTCCTTGCCAGTACCATGCTGTTTTTATCATAGTAACTTTACAGTATAATTTCAAATCAGATATTGTGATGCCCCCTGCACTACCCTTGTTCCCCAGAAATGCCTTGATTTGTAGATCTCTTCTGCTTCCAAATGAATTTTTGGATTTCCATTTAGTATGATTTTGGCTGTGAGTTTGTCATAGATGGTTTTAATCAGGTTGATATAAAGAGCACCTCTTCCAGTTTTCCTTAGGCTTTTTATCATGAATGGGTGCTGGAATTAGTCAATAGCTTTTTACACATTTATTTATATGATCATATGATTTTTGTCTTTGGCTCTGTTAATATTGTGTACTACATTTATTGATTTACATATGTTGAACTATCCCTGAATCATTGTAATGAGTCCCACTTGTAATGGTGTTTAATCTTGATAATTTGCTGCATTCTGTATTCCAGTGTCTTATTGAGGATTTTTGCATCTATGCTCATTAGGGAGATTAGCCTATAATCCTTTTACTTAACTGTGTCCTTCTCTTGTTTTGGAATAAGGGTAACTCTTGATTCTAGGAATGGATTTGGGGGTATTTCTCCCCTTTAATTTCCTTGAAGATTTTGATAAGTAGTGGTGTTAGGTCTTCTCTAAATTTTTTATAGAATTCAGCATTGAATCCATCAGGGCCTGGGCTTTTCTTTGTTGATAGTTTTCTAATTACATCTTCAATTTCATTGATAATGGTTTATTTAGGATATTTATATCTTCTTGATTGAGCTTTGGTAATCCATATTAATCTAGGAATATATCTATTTCTTCTGCATTTCCAATTTTGTTAGAATACAAGTTTTCAAAGTAGGTGTAAATGATCTTCTGGATTTCTGCTGGTTCTGTTGTGATTTCACCATTTTCCTTCCTTTGTGGATTTGAGTTTTTTCTTTCTTTTTTTGATGAGTTTGGCTAATGTTTTGTTGATTTTATTGAGTGTTTCAAAGAACCAACTCTTCAATTCAGTGATTCTTTGTATTGTTTTCTCAGTCTCCAGTGCATTAATTTCTGCTCTTATCTTTATAATTTCCTCCCTCATATGAGGTTTTATCTTTGCCTACTCTTCTTTTTCTATAATTTTAAGTTTCAGCATTAAGTTGTTGATTTGCACTTGCTCTGTTTTCTTGATATGGGTATCTACTGCTATAAATTTCCTTAGGGACTAATTTCATTGTGTCCCATATGTTCTACTGTGGTGTATTGTCATTATCATTTCATTGTAGAAACTATCTAATTTATTCTTTAATTTTATCTGTGACCAATTTTTTGTGCAGGAGGATGCTATTAATTTCAATGTTTTTATTAATTTCCAGAGTTTTCTTTTGCCATTGATTTCAAAATAAGTGCACTATGCTCTGATAATATGAATGGGATAATTTCAATTCCTTTGCATTTGTTTAAGCATGTTCTACGAGCTAGTGTATGGTTTATTTTGGAGAACATCCCCTGTGCAGCGAAGAATGTGTATTCCAATGTTGTGTGGTTGAACACTCTGTAGAAATCTACTATTTTTTCAGAAGTTTGTTTCAGTTCTAATATTTCACAGTTGATTTTTTTGTGTGGTTGATCTTTTTGTGATAGTTTGGCATTGACATTCCCCAATACAATTTTATAGGTGATTATTTGATTTTCAAACCCATTAATATTTGTTTTTTATTCTTGGGTGTGCAAGTATTACTTGCATATATATTTATGATAATTATCTCTTACTCTTGGATTGTTCCCTATGCAAGGATGTATTGACCTTTTACTCTCTTAATCCATATAGACTTGAAATTCACTTTGTCTGCAAGTAGAATAGCTACCCATGCTTTTTTCTGGGTTCCTCTCACATGGAGTATTGATTTTCATCCTTTGACTTTCAGTCTATTAATTTATTTTTGTATTAAATGTGTTTTTTGATTGTGGCATATTGTTGGATCTTGCTTCTTCAACCATTCTGCCAGTCTATGTCTTTGCATTGGTGAATTGCGACCATTAACAGTGATGGTTACAACTGATGTTTTCACTAATCTTTGTCATATTTTTTTCCTGTTGTTAGCTCCCCCTGTTTTTTTTCTCACTCTGTTTAATTGTTTACATTGCCTGGTGGATTCCTTCTGTTGTGGTTCATGTAGTTGTGCATGTTATCTCTTTCTAGAATGTCTTTCAGAAAAATTTGGCATGCTGGTTTGGTGGTGATAAATTTCCTCACAGGTTCTATTTCATGAAATATCTTATTTCTCTATAAGTTTTGAAGATTAGTTTTGTGGGTTTCATCAATCTGGGTTGAAGAACATTTTCCCTTACAACTTGAAATATTTCACTCCAAGCTCCCTTTGATATGAGAGTTTATGCTGAGAAGCCAGCTGTGATTCTAATGGGCTTTCCTTTATATGTAATTTGTTTCTTTTCCCTAACAGCATTTTTTTAATACGGGTACCGAGAGTCAAATTCAGGACCTCATGCTTGCCAGCAGGTGCTTGTACCACTGAACAATGTCATTGGCCCTTTTTTTTTCTTTATGTGTGTATCAGGTGTCAGACTCAGAATGTCATGCTTGCCAGCAGGCACTTGTGCAACTGAACAATGCCACTGGCCCTTTTTTTTCTTTTATGTGGGTATCAGGTGTCAGACTCAGGACCTCATGCTTTCCAGGCAGGTGCTTACATTGCTGATCTATTTCACTGGATCTCCTTAACCCCATTTAAGATTCTATTCAGGTGATGATTTTCTGGAATCTTAACTATAATATTCCTGATATTTTATCATGATATTTTGATGATATTTTATCATCATTTCTAACTTGAGTTGTATGTGCCTAACTTATCTGAATGTCAATTTCTTTTTCTCTACCAGGGAATTTTTCTGTCATAACATCTGTAACCAGTTTTTTAACATTATTTGTGCTATCTTCTGCTTTTTCATTGACTCAAAACAGTCTTGAGTTTTTCTTTTTTGCCTGAGCTGGCAACTGTTCGACTCACAGTTTCTTGCTATTTTTAAGAAACCTTTCTTTTCATGATTGCTGAGAGCCCATCTTCTATATCTGAGATCCTATCCTCACATGGTTTAATCTTCTATGGATACTTTCAATGGAATTTTTATTTTCCTGTGTATCTGCTTGAAACTGCCTTATGGATCCTACTTCTTTCCCATGCTGAGCATTCATGGCTTCCATAATTTTCTTAAACTCTATTGTATGTCTGTGTCTGCTCTAGAGTCACAAAGCATGGTTTTCATTTGGACACCATCTTTTAAGCTATCTGAGAAATTATGTCTGATTTCCTTTTTTTAAGCCTCATTGATTTTCTTTGTTGTCATGACTTCAGAGAGGCCAGGTAGGTGGCTCTTGGATTGTTCCAACTCTTTGCCCTTTGGGTTTGCCTTTGGTGAACTGGATGTATGTGTTACATCTTGTTTAAGTGCCTGCTCATTTTCTATTCTTTTTTTTTGTTTAATTCCTTGGGTGATGCTTGTAATTTGCCTATGGTGGGTTTATTTATTGCTGGTATATAGAACCCTTAGTAAATGACAATTTCTCCAAGGTATCTTTCAAGTGTAGCTGGATTTTGGGCTTCAAGTCTATTGCAAGATACTATCTCTTCAATTTGTTGGTGATGAGAAGTTTCTGCCTGTTTGGCCCAGCCCCTAGTTCATTGGCACTGTGCCACAGTATTTTATGTGACGCTTAGGCAAACTCAGTCTTGGAATACCAGGAAGACCAGCTGTTTAGAAGAATTTTGTAACTCTTGGCTATAATGCTACCATCAGCAATGATAAAAACATGAAGCACAGACTAGAAAATGACAAACTGAGCTAAAGATTAATTTGCCACCTTTAAATATATGAATTAAATTTTTGGTTATATAACAGTCTAAAACAAACCAGAAAATTAGGGCCGGTAAGATGGCTCAGCGGCGTAAGGGCCTGCCTTGCAAGCGCGACGGCCTGAGTTCGACTCCCGGAACCCACATACAAAAAAGGGGCCAGTGATATCGCTCAGCGGCACGGGTGCCTGTTGGCGCACGAGGTCCTGAAGTTGACCCCCCGGTACCCACAAAAAAAAAAAAAAAAACAGAAAATTATATGCAGTACATAAGTCCTTAATATGTCAATTTTATCCTCATGGGTTAAAATTTTAAAATGGGGTTGGGCAAATATTGAGAAGAGGAAGAGGAAGAGATTAGAAGTAAGGTTAGAGGGCAGAGGGGGATCATGCTAAATTTGAGAAAGTGATGCAGAAAGCTGGAGGGAAAGAGAGATAAAAGTGAAAAAAAGAAGAAAACAGAATTACAACCACAAAGAAGCTAGAAACCACATTCACACTCACATAAAAAACAAGATCTAATAATGAAGTAAAAAAGAACAAAAAATATAAGAAAACCACAACCACAACAACAAAAAAAACAAGAGAGAGAGAGAGAAAAAGTCCACTCCCATATTTGTCTCTGCTGTCCATGGTAGACAACACGTGGAGACAGAGTTGCTTTCTGTGTTTGTTTATCCCAGCAAGCCAGCAGTAACTTTTTGATGGAGTTGTGGATAATCTCAGTGAGCCTGCACCTTCTGGCTGTGACCAGATTCATTTTGCCTGCAAACTTCAGCACACATTCCACACGCCTGAGCTCAACTGGTACACAGTAGGTGTAGCCTGCTGCCAGGCTTTGTATTGAGCTCATAGACCTCGTCACCGAGATGGCTCATGAACAGGCAGTGCAGTCCCTAACATCTGCTGGTCCCCTCCAATGCCATGTATCTCCATGAAGACCCAGGTATTACCAAAGGTCACCATGTAACCATAGATTTTAACTGCTCCTCTTGCACAGTGAGTCTTGACAAAGGGACAATGTGCCACCAGCTACCTAATTTTTTGTTGAAGTTTCTCTCTTCAATCTCAATGGGGACTCTCAATTCTGCAAAGCAGAATTTTATTACAATTGAATATTAAATCAATTTTGTAAGCCCTAAAGAAGGCCTCTATATATATAAAATGAATGGAACAGTTTGGAATATGTTTTCTGAATGTGATGAAATTAATCTGGAATACAAAAATAAAAATTAAACAAAAACATTCTCAACTTCTTATAAATAAGCACTTAAACAACACTTAAATAATATATACATATTTCAAATGGAATAATAATAAATTTATGTCTTGTAAAATCTGGATAATTATTGTGAAGGTAGTACGTAGAAGAGTGTATATTACCTTAATTGTGTATTTTTTAACTAAAAATGATGCAAATCAGTGATTTTAACTTAGTAATCAGAAAATAAGGGGCTGGTGAGATGGCTCGGTGGCTTAAGCACCTGCCTGGCAAGTGCGAGGGCCCGAGTTCGACTCCCAGAACCCACATATGAAAAAGGGGCCAGTGATACCGCTCAGCGACACAGGCGCCTGCTGGCGTGTGAGGTCCTGAGGTTGACCACCCGGCACCCACACAGAAAAAAAAGAAAATAAGAGAAATCACAACTCATATAACAAATATACAGAGGAAGAAGGAAAATATAAGAATAGTTACATGTGAAACCAAAATAAAGAAAATAGAAATAAAATTTTAAAATTTAATAAATGATCTAATCTTTTATTCTTGGAAAGTTCAAGCTACAGTAAATTACATTCAGCAAGGAAAATGAAACAGAAATAAATAACATGCACATAAAGTAGAGTGTTTTAAAAGGTTGATACTATAATCAGAAAAACAAGATGACACTATGAATGGATTTATGCTTTTAATCATCGATTGTCTGAATGAAATGGAAATGTTATTTTAAAATAATATTAATTGGGGCCGGTGAGATGGCTCAGTGGCTTAAGCGCCTGCCCGGCAAGCGGGAGGGCCCGAGTTCGACTCCCGGAACCCACATACGAAAAAGGGGCCGGTGATATCGCTCAGCGGCACGGGTGCCTGCTGGCGCGCGAGGTCCTGAGGTCGATCCCCCGGTACCCACACAAAAAAATATTAATTATATAGTAACAGTCAGAAGATCAATAAACTTTCAGTAGAATCTGGTACATTTGAAAGAAATTGCATCTTTATTTAAAATCTTCCACCCCAGAAAATTTCAGACCGGCACAGATTTACTGATAATTTTTAATTTTAACAAAGAATAATACATTCTATATACTTATGAGTAAAGAAAAAAAGCAGAGTTCTGTGTCACTAATTCCAAAACACATAAATAAAATAAGAAGATGGAACAATTATATTTGATCTCTTTCTTAGTTGTATATGTCTAAAAGCTTTTCAAACATTTGAATATTTATCTAGTAATATATAAAATAATGCTCAATAATGAAATGGGGCTTTATTCTTATAATTCACGTCTGTTCACCTATTATTTGAAAACAATCTAGTTCAGCAAAATAACAAAAATAGAATTCACATGATTATCACAGTAGATGAGAAGATTTTGACCAAATCAAGTATGTGATTTAGTAAAAAAAAAAAAAAAAAAAACTAACAAAAAGAAAACAATAAGTCCCCAATACTTGACATCAAATTAGAGTGTAAAGTTTTCTTAAACATTATTTGAAATATATTAAAAGTAATCTCTGATAAGCATAAGTGAATGGTAAAAACATTCTAAGGCAGAAAATAAAACTATGGTGTGCATTCTCATGATTTCTCTTAAAATAATGAGTTTAGTCAATCAAATAAGTCAAGACCAAAAATTAAATATATTGATTAAATATATGTATTTTATAAGAATAACAAACACTATTAATGTTCATGAAAAAAATATTTATACCTCAAAAATAAAAGTAATATGCATCCAAAATCTTTGAATTTAAATGTTAATTCAGAAATATAATGAACACAAGGCAAATATATATATATATATATATATATATTGTTTAAATATAAAAATAAAAAGATTGGGCAAGTGACATGGCTCAGCATCATAAGTGCCTGCCTGGCATATATGAGATCCTAAGTTTGACTCCTAGTTCACACATAAAGGAAAAAAATGTGCCAGTGATATCACTCAGTGTCACAAGCACCTGCTGGCAAGTGTGAGGACCTCAGTTCAACTCCTGGTACACACTAAAAAATAAACATAAAAAAATAAAAAAGATAAATGTAAAATGTTTAATGTTATTAAAACATCAGAGTGTATCAAATATCTTATTACAATCTATTGAATGATAAGTAGTCTAATTGCACTGAAACTTATATAAAGTTGAAAAAAACTAAGATTTCAATTAGGTAGTTTATTATGAGCATAGACAAAATATTATAAATATGCCACTTTTCTCTATTTAGGTAGATGCTATATTTAATATAAAATTAAAAATTAACAATTAATTTATGCAAGTTTATGTGTGGAAAGTATTTTTCATGAAGAAGAAATCTATATTTAAATGAATTATAATATTCAGATAAAAGTTTTTATCACTTATATACATATAGTACAAAACAACATAGCCTGAAAACACTCTTCAAATTAGAAGTTTTCCTTTGTCTTACTGAGTATGAATTTAGTTTTTGAAAAATATTTTGCAAGTATGTTCACATCTAGATGTACATTGAATGGCAATATAAAGTTATGAACTTAAGAAAATGATAAGAAGTGGAAAGTTCAATAGAAGAAAACTGAAGTAAATCAAAAAAATAAAATAACAGAATTAAATTACTCAGAATTTGTTACAATTTGAGATATATTAAAAATGCAGTTTTATGGTCCATATATGTATCAAAATTAAAACTATTCCAATAGACATGGTGAATATGAAAGAATAAAATGATTACATATCAGGCATATAAAATTCAGGTGAAGATGGTGAAGTTATAGTAGCATAACCCATGGTAGAATTTAAGGCAATATTAGTAATGAGATCAAAGTTACTAGATAGTAATAAACAGTAAAATCCATCTAATATAGGAGAAATTATTGATATTTTTTCTCCAAAATTAGATTTCCTATACATTCAAGTATAATTTGATAAATTAATCAAAACTTGTGAGATTTTAATATTTTAAATACACTTTTAGGTGAGGTAGATCCATCCACCTAAATAGATATTAAGTACATAATAAAAATAGAGATGAATAATAATTGATTAAAAATATGAAGAAACACATTGAGTATATATACTCTTAAAGAAATTTTCAATGAACTAGAAAACTGACTTTAAACTAGCCATTAAGTTTAAAAACTTACTTTTGATAAATCCATGGATCAAGAAGAAAAGATAGGAAATTTAAAGATCTCTTCAAACAAATGACAATAGGGAAATTATATAGAAAAACCAATGGGATAGAGCAAAAGCAATATTATAATGGAAGTTTATAAAAAGTCAATGAGAAATTTGACATAGTTAAGTGCAACTGTTACTTGATTGTACCCATTTGAGAAGTTTAGGATGTTAGCTAAATCAGCTCAGCAATTCTACACCCTAGGGTGGCTCATCTCTTGTATGGTATAAAGGGGAGATGAGGAATAATGGATCTGCTTATATTCTTCATAGGAGCTCCAGTGTTTGCCTTTAGTTTGGATCTTCTCTTTCGGCTTCCCGGACAGACTCTTTAGCTTCCACCATGAATCCTTCAGCCTTCTGGCACAGACTTATCAGTCTTCAATTGTATATGAATCAGCCACCTGAAAGAGATGTGCATGGACACTGGAGCGAATTTCAGACCTTGGACTGAAACCTTCCACCCCCAGTGTGCAGATGTCCTAAGCACTGCTTTTCATCCAGCTCTGTTGGTGACCATCATATGTCGATCTTGTAATTTCTTATACATTTGTATATCTTGCATTAAGTCTGTTTCTCTTGTGGAACACTGTCTCATAAGAAAATCTCAAACAAGCTATTGCTGGATCTAAAGGAAAAAGAAAATAACGAACAAAAAATTAGGAGATGACAGGAAATAACCAATATTTGAACAGAAATAAATGAGTAGGAATACAAAAATACAATTATTTAACAAAACAAAAACAAAAATGAGCATCCCTTAGCAAAACTAACTATAAAGTTAAAAATTAAATAAAATCAGAGATTATATATGAGACAACAGATAGTTAAAGAGCATTGACAATATTGCAAACAAAAAGTTTTGAACCAATTTGACATTCTAGCAGAAATGGGTAAATTCCTGAAGAAATACACATCATCAATAAACAACCATGAAGTAAAAAACTGAACATATCCATTAGAAAGTAAAGACATTAAATCAATGATAAAAAATAAAGATCCTCATTAAAGAAAAACAGAGTATTATCTGTTAAATTATATAAAACTTTAAACAAAGTAATAAACATTCTCTATGTTTTTTCAAAAATGGCAGAATGCATATTTTACAAAATTTATTCTACAAAGCTAGCATTATTCTCAGGTCAAAACCAGGAACAGAAATAAATATAAAACTACAGACTAAGATCCTTGAAGAACAGAGATGCAAAAATCCTCAACAAACTACTAGCAAACTGGAATCAACAGCATGCTGAAAATATTCACCTGTACCAAGTGGAATTCATTGCATGATAAAAGGATTGCTCAATATGCAATAAACATAATACACTGTAGCATACTTAAATAATGGAGGACAAATGCCTCATTGTTTTCTCAGTAAATATAAAAAGGTGTTTAATACATTCAAAATAACTTAATAATAAAAACACTGAGTAAATTGGGTATAGGATGAATGCACCACAATAAATAAAGACCATTTAAATTTTAACATCTAATATTATAATGAATGTTAAATATCTGAATGTTTTCTCTCTACAATATGGTATAAGACAACGATGTCTAATTTAATCACTTTTAGTAAATACACTACTGGAAATAAAAGAAAGAACAATCAGGTGAAACAAAGAAACTGCATCCAAGTTGGAAAAAGAAAAGGAAATCTAAATTCACTTGTTTATAGATGCAATATCCTTACACATAGAAATACCTACTCCACACACACAAACAAACTCCACTACAATTTTTAGAAATAAGATTCAATCAAATTTACATTCAAAAATTCCATATATAGAAATCAGTTTAATTCCTTCATGTTGGTAGCAAATTATCTGAAATAGGAAGTATAAAATCAACCTCATTTGTAATGGCTATGAAAATGGAACAAATTACTTAGGAATAAATATAACCAAATAATTGAAGTATTATAGTTAAAACTATAAAACATTACTGAAATAAATTTAACACAATTTTCTATTTAAATCCGATTTTCATAAGTAGGAAGAATCAATATTCCATTCCAATCATTGGGAGGCTGGGGCAAGAAGACTCAAAGTTTGAATCCAGCCTCTCAAACCAGAGAGATCTTGTATCAAAATAAAAAGTCAAAAAGTCCTTGCTGTATACTTTACTGGAAAGGTCATGAGATATTTGCCTAGAATCTAGATATAGATATTTCTCAAATATATATATTTGAGAAAATGTAAACACAAAATGTTACAAATTTAATGATTAATAAGTGTGTATTAAAAGTCTTATGTAATAGTCATTCCTCATAGAACTAGTAAAAATATAAAATTTATATATAACAACAAAACCCCATAATGCACGAACATCTTAAGCAAAAAGAATTAAACACAAGGCATTACTATTTCTGATTTCAAAACATACTTGGAAATAATCAAATAGCAATATTACGACATTAAAGAAGGCATATAGATCATTGGAACCGAATTTCAAGATCTAGAATGAGAGTCATATATCTGTAGTCAACTGATTTTCAACAATGATAATGTCCACATCCGGAGAAGTTAAACTAGAATTTGATGTCTAACCAAATAAAAATTTCTATAAAAATTAAATTAAATATTAAGCATAAAATCAGAAAATTACAATGTTCTAAAATAAAAGTTAGAACATGCTTTAGGACATGACAAAGGGAAAGATGTTTGCATAAGACCTCAAAAGTGCAAGAAATAAAGGCAAATTAAATGAATATCATTGCTTCAAAACAAAAAATGTCTATACAGTAAAGGAAATAATTAAGAGATTAAAACTACAGATTTAGGGAAAATATTTACAATATATATATATATATAACAAGGAGTTTGTATATCACTTAGATATTAAACTTTAAAAGTGCAACAGAAAAAAATTTAAAATGGGCAAATGATTTAAATAAATATTTCTCAAAAGATACATAAATCATTTAAAAGTACATGAAAAATGTTTATCACAAATCAGCAGGGACACACAAATCAATAAGGCCTTGAAGTATCACTTCACTCCAGTAAAAATGGCTATGAGAAAAAACACTAAACACTAGAAATAATTTGGAGAAAATAGGACATTTATACACTATTGATAGGAATATAAAGCTATTACTCAGCACAATATCTGTTTCTTCGATAAATTAAAATTATATACTATATGATCTAGCAATCCATGTGTATAGAGTACAGAGCCAAAGAAGTGAAATCAGTATGTTGAAGAAATAACTGAACTCTCAAGTTCTTTGCAGTATATTTAAACTAGCAAAGAAATGAAAAACATTTTGGTTGAGAAGAAAAGTGTACTACATAAAAATTCTGAAATATAATTCAGGCATAAAATGATAAGAGCTTGTCACTGTCATCAACATAGATTAGTTATTTTTTATTAAATTAGATTGAGAAAAACAAATATCTTATTATTTTACTCATATGTGAATTTATTTATTGATTTTGCTAGTGAGGTTCAAATTCAGGACCTTGCACTTGCCAGGCAGACACTGGTGCCACTGAGGTATATCCCCGGCCCTCATATGTGAATTTTAAAAAAAATGTGATTTTATATAGTAGTTGAAAATACATTGGCAGTAACAAAAGGAAGAAAAGCCTAGGGAGCTAGGAAAAGATGACTAACGGATATCAAATTAAAATTATTTTTTAGCAAAATGCTTGGTATACCATTTTGCATTAAGTGTATGTACATAGCAATAATATATTGTATATTTCAAAAAGTTAGAAGGAAGTATTTTGAAAGTATTTGCCACAAAAAAATGAATAAATACGTGAATTAAAAGATAAAATTGTTAAATATTAGCAATGCATACAAGTAATAAAATATTACATAACATTTAAACATTATATGATATCTTGTTAGTCCATGGTTTTAATATTTTATGTAGTATTAAAATTATGTTTTAAGCAGTTTGCATAGTATTATAAAATAGTGTAAACATGTTAAAATGTAACACTATTTCTAGACAAAATAACTGCTTATTACACCCAAAATTGCTTACTATTTTTACACTTTAAATTTCATATGAAATCCAAGAATATGGTATAATAATTAAAGCATATTTTTAAAAAGTGGAATACACTGTATTTATGTGTGGTTTTCTAAGAAAATGAATGTTAGCATGAATGTGCAGTTTAAATATTGTGATTAGAAGAAAAATTTTTCATGATTATCACATTAATTTTCTAAAAATATAACTAGCAATCAGAAAACTATTTCAGGCATAATTTCATCAAAATTCCATTATAGCCAATATAATGGAATTATTATTTAAAATTTATGGGAATGTCCAGTTTGTATGTGACCAAAACTGCATAGGCATTTTAAGTAAAATCAACCCTGCTAATACATAGAACATGGATTTATCTGGATTACTGAATAAGAGATATCTACTGTATGAAAGCAAGTTAAAAATGTTCACTAGATTTAAATAAGTGGTATTATTACTTCCATAACTTTGCTACTTTATAAGCTGCTTCACCCAAATAACTGAAAATCAATGATACTTGAAGAAAATTTTTTTTTCATTGAATGAATGACTTGTGAAAACTTGAACATGTACATTCAGAACACGCATGGTGTTGACTGAACCTGGGGAATGATTTAGTAATCCTCCCATTATTTTATTCATTTCTTCAATATATGGTGCTTGTATTCTGGGGCAGATACTGTTTTAAATGAAGATTCAATAATAGGCAGGAAAAGCAGCATTACTTTCCTGGTGGAATGTACCTTATGAAGTGGTCACACATCATAAATGAATGAAAAATAAATAAAGATAATATCAGATAACATTAATAAAATAAAGTTACTTTAGCTATTCAAGTACAACTATTTTGAAAAGACATCTAAGGAAAAAAATTATAGCTGAGTATATGCAAGGATCTTTAGCTCATTTAGAAGAGATGCCCAAATTTGATGTTTTGTGTTTCACAAATATACAAAATTAAAAGACCACAACAGAAATATTGATTTCATTTTCATAAAACCAACTCTTCTTTGGTCTTCAAGGTCTTAATAAATGGAATCATTTTGCCTAAATTTATAAATTATCCTTGAACTCTTGGCACACTGACAAAAGTCTGGTTTTCTTCAGAATGGCAATGATCTGTGACAGATACCTAAAATAAATATTTTAACATAAATCATTAGAACGAAAATGAATTAGATTCAAAGTATAATTATCATCACATTATTCATTGTTAAAAGTTGCATGGTTCAGTGTAGTATTTTAAGGTAAAGATTAATGTAGCCAAGGGACATTGTTCCAGAAGTGAATTTGTTAAACTAATGTTTTTGTTAATCATATGGAATATATTCAGGATGGGTTAATACTGTAATAATTGCTGAAAAAATATTTCTATATTTCAATTGTGCCATAATTCTGAATAAAATTGTATCAATTGATTCTTCCATTTCCATTATTGGAAGTTTTCCTTTTGAGCGATATTTTTACTGTCAGTGATGAATACTGGAAACACCAAATATAATAGTAAAAATATCTAAAATAATATTCTGAGTAATATGTGGTTGTAGTTGTGATTAATAATTTGATGTTAGAAAAATAAAGGATGATAAACAGATTCTATGATTTCTTGAAGAAAGGACGTCACTATATGTTGAGTGTGTGTTTAATTTAAAATCCTTCAGAAATATTGATGATGAAGTTCAGTTTTTAAGGGGTAAGCAAGAAATAGCTAAAGATAATGCCAAAAACAATTTGAAATCCACCTAAAGTTCTTTTTTTTGTGGGTACCGGGGGTCGACCTCAGGACCTCACATGCCAGCAGGTGCCTGTGTTGCTGAGTGATATTACCGGACCTTTTTTCGTATGTGGGATCTGGGAGTCAGACTCAGGCCCTCCCACTTGCCAGGCAGGTGCTTATGCCACTGAGCCCTCTCTCTGGCCCTAAAGTTATTAAAGTTGTGTGCATCAGACATGTCCAAGCATAAGGTAAAATAAAGAGAAAGAAAAATATCACCACCTAAAGTTTTAATTTTCATAAATAAAAGCTAACAATTGCATGATGAAAATCTGAATCTGTCAGTGTTGTAAGCAATTATTTCATCAGAAGAAAATAGTTGTGTTTTTAAAGATGACTAACAAAATTTTAAGGAATTTTACATACTCACGCTTGTGGTTTATGTTTTTCTTTTTTTAACCAGGAAACAAATTCAGGACCTTATACTTGAGGGGCAGGTGCTGTGGCACTTGTGGGTTAGAATCAAAATGTTCCCAGAATGGCTCATGTTTTCAAAAGTGAGCACTTTGTAATGAAACTCATCTATTGGGTCACTACAACCACCAGTGCATTAATGCATTGATGAGTTCAGAGCTGAATTTATCCTTCATAGTTAAGGCTTGGTTAAAAAAATTGTGGGCAATGGGGGCATGACTGGAAGGTTGTACTCTTGTCTATGAATGTTCCTTGTCCATCTGTCTCTCTGATTCCTTGCAACCATTCATAGAGCAGCTTTCCTCCACTAGGCCCTTCAGGAATGTAAGTTCTTCTTTGGAACCAGGCAACCATGATTGTATTAAGACCTCTGAAATCACATAAAGATCTCACTCTACATTGTGAGTGTTGGATATTTTGTCCAAGCAATGAGACTGTTACTAACATATATATTATATTTAAAACTATATTTCTGAGGAAACTCTTCATAATATAACTTACACTCATTTCAATTACTCATTTCAGTAAATTTGTTCACAAATACATGTTCATGAAACCATCAACAAAATCAAGATTTAGATTTCTGCTTCAAAATTTGTGACAACTCCATTACCTTCAAAACCATTTATTAGTATATACTGACAATACAGAATGATTTTTGTGGTATTTTCATACATTCATGTAACAATCTTTGAATGTATTCTTTACACTTCCCTCTGTGACAATCCCATCTCTTCCCCCATCCCCTTCTTCTCTAATAGTTTTCCTTCTACTTTCATGCTATCCTCCCCATATAGACACTCAAATACCAATATGAGAGAAGACAATTGCTATGTGCCTTTTTTTGTTTGTTCATTTGTTTTTTGAGACAGGGTCTTGCTATGTAGTTCAGCCTTTCCTGGCACTCACTGTGTAGCACACACTGGCCTCAAATTATCATTGATCCTCTTTCCTCAACCTTCTGAGTGCTGGGATTGTAGACATGCACCATCGCACTCAACTATTGTCTTTCTTAATCTGCTTAATTTTGCTTAATGTAATGTTTACGAATTTCATCTATTTTCATCTATTTCATCTATTTTTCTTCCTTTAGTCTGAACTATATTCCATTTTATAGTTAGACCACATTTTGTTTGTCTATTTATTTGTTGACAGGCATGTAGTGTGATTCTGTAAATTTGCTATTGTAAATTGTGTTCTGAGAAAAATGATTATGCCATAACATATTGATTCTGACTTCAAGTATATATCAAGAGTGGCATAGTTTGATCTAATAATAATTCTCTTTTCATTTTTAAGAAATTTCCATACTGATTTCCATAGTGACTGTACTAATTTACATTCCCAACCACAGTATGAAATGATTCCTTTATTCATTCTTACACACATTTAATTATTTCCTGTTTGTATTTTTGTTGATAGGCATGAGATGGGATCTAAATGTAGTTTTGATATGCACTTCCACAATCACTAAAGTGTTGAACAGCTTTTAATGTAATTATTTGCATTGTACTTCTACATTTGAGAAGTATTTGTTCAATTCACTTTTCAAATCATGATTGAATTACTTGTTTGGTATTAGATTAAATTTTATTTTTTATATGATCTTGATATTGTCCTCTGTTGGAAGAAAACCTGGCAATAATATTCTCTCATACGTAGACTGCTTCTTCATTCTGATTATTTTTTCCTTTACTGTTCTGAAGATTTTTAATTCGGTTGATGTGATCTCATGTGTTAATACTGGCTATGATTTTCTGAGATACTCAGGAAAATTATTTTCTTTTCCTATATTATTAAAGTTTTCTCTTGTATTTTTCTACAGTAATTTCAAAATATCAGGTCTTAAATTTGCACAGTTTTGGTTACCTTTTGAATTTATTTTTTATTAATATACATTTGCAGTACATATATTAGCTTATATTTATTGAATATAATGCTTACATTCACTGAGATTATTAGATTTCTTTACATGGCACATCTTTATTCTACTTATTTCCCCTTCCACTCCCCTCAACCCTCATTCTCCATCTCATGGGCCTTTACCCACTTGCAAGAGATGCATTTCCTTTTCTCTTTCCATCTGTCTTCTACTGATCCCTTTGTATTTTGCCTTACTCAAAAAACATACAATATTTAAACCTGTGTGTCTGGTATATTTCATTCAACATAGTATTTTTCAGGTGTATCCATTTTCCTACAAATGTCTCAAATATATCCTGCTTAATAGCCAAATAGTATTCCATCATATACAGAGACCACATTTTTTTAATCCAGGTGTGTATTGACAAGTAGATAGGCTGCTTTCAGGATTTAGGTACTATAGATTGTGCTGCTGTAAACATTGGAATGTGTGTATCACTGCTGTATAAATATCTTGTTGAGGATTTTTGTGTCTATTTCCATTGAGGAGATTGGACTAAAGTTTTCTTTTTTAGTTGGATCTTTACTAGTTTTGGATTTATGACTATACTGGCTTCTATAAAAAAATTTGGAAGCACTCCATCCCCTTCAATTTCTTTGAAGAGCTTGAGGAGTATTAGTGATATAACATCCTTAAAGATTTTTTAGTATTCAGTAGTGAATCCTTCATGTCCTGGACATTTCTTTGTTGGTAGATGCTTTATAATTGTTTCAATTTCATTGGTTGTTATTGCATTGTTAAACATACAATAGTACCTCAGTTTAAAAACATAATTATTTCCATGATCCTAGTTGAAAACCAAATTATTTGTGAATAAAACCAAATTCAATGGTTAAGTTCAATTTTCACCTTATGGAGAAATTTGAATTGGTTCATGACCAATTCAATTTACAACTAGAATTATGGAAGGAATTAATTTTGTGAACTGAGATAGCACTGTATTTGCTTCTTTTTGAGTTAGCATTTGTAATTTGTACGAGTCTAGGATCTAATTCTTTAAAATTTGCCAATTTGTTGGAATACATTTTTTTAAAGTAGATGGTGTCTTCTGGATATTGACAGGGCTTGTCGTGACTTCAACTTTTTCTTATTGCATGGATATGAATCAAGTCTCTCTCATGGTAAGTCTAACTAAGCCTTTATCTATTTTTTTTATTCTTTTAATGAACCAGCTCTTTGCTTCATTGACTTTTTGTATTGTGCTTTAGTCCGCATTTCATTGATATCCACTCTAATGTGAGCTTTGAGTGTAATGAAGTTTTTTTATTAGTTCTACTTACATAGTGTCCTAGAGATTTTGGTGCCTTATACTGGCATTTTCTTTCACTTCTAGAAAACTTTTTAATTTCTATTTTTATTTCTTCTATGATCCATTGATTAATGAGGAAGGTGTTGTTAGTTTTCCAGATGCTTCTAACTTTTCAGTGATTTCTTCTGTCTTTGATTTCTATTTTCAGTGGTCTGATAGTATGCATGGGATAACTGAATACTATAGCAGGCTTTGTGGATTGGTATGTGATCTACTTTGAAATATGTACTGTGTACTGTAGAAAAGAATGTATAATCTGTTATAGTGTTGTGAAATTCACAGTAGATACCTATGAAGTACATATCTTTAAGTGTGTGGTTCAGCTCTGATATTTCTTTATTGATTTTTGTTTAGTTTATCCCTCTCTGCAAAAACAGGGTGTTAAGATCACACACTGTGATTCTGCTAGTATTTATATGATCTTTTAAGTTTAGCAGTATTTGTTTTATACAGATAGATGCTCCATTATTTGGTGCATAAATATTTATGAATATCATTTCTTCTTGTTGGATCGTTCCCTTAAGTAGACTGTATTGGCCATCTTTGTCTCTTCTAATCAATTTTAGCTTGATATTTACACTATCTGAGATTAAAATTACTACCCCTGCTTGTTTTGGTGGTCTTGATGGAAGAAATATTGTTTTCCATCTTTAAATTTTAGTTATGAATATCTTTTTCGATTGGATGACTTTCTCTTTTTCGATCAAGTCCACCAATGCATTCCTTTTAATTGGGGAATTGAGGCCATTAACACTGAGAGATTTCACTGAGGTTTTGATTATTTATTTTCATTGCATCCTTTCTCTGTTGGTTATTGCATTGTTTTACTTTTCTATCATATTTTATGGGTGTTTTGCTACTGAACTTACTTGGTGTTTTCATTTCATCTAGGGTTTTAGCTCTATTAGTTTCATTGTATCTATCTAGGACAGTGAGGGCAAAATTTTAGAGACCTTGTGCCAAACTGCAAACCCAAACCATTTATTTATCATAAAGTGTCAACAATGTAATTAAACCTGAATGCTGAAGCTATAGATTAGAAGAAACAATTCATATATTAACATTTATTCTTAAAAGAAAAGCACAATTAAACGTGTGTCATACGTTTCCCATCACTAGTTTAGGATATTGTTGACTATTTTCTGAAGTGCTGATTTCATAGTCATATGTCTCTTGCTCTGTTCTTTTTCATAAAATGTCCTTATTTCTTCATTTATTTTATTTTATTTTTATTTATTTATTTTTGTCAGTACTGGGGTCGACCTCAGGACCTCATGCTCCAGCAGGCACCCGTGCTGCAAAGTGATATCTCTGGCCCCTTTTTTGTATGTGGGTACTGGGAGTTGAACTCAGAACCTCACACTTGCCCAGCAGGTGCTTATGCTGCTGAGCTATCTCACAGGCCCTCTTCATCTATTTTAAAAGAAAGCTTTGCTGGGTATGTCAGTCTATGTTGGAAGTTATTTGTGTTTAGGGATTGAAACATTTCACTTCGAGCTCTTCTGGCCTTTAAGTTTGTGTTGAGGGATCTGATGTAATTCTGATGGGTTTACATTTACGTATGTTTTTGTTTTTCTCTGATTACTTCACAAATTCTGGTGTTTTTGTTGTTGTGGTGGTGTTAATGTTGTTGTTGATTATCTGGCAATTGAATATGTCCTGGTGAGCCTCTTTTATAATCATAGTTGTTTGGTGTTCTGTAAAGCTTGCTTTTTTGTATTGTGAACTCATTTCTCATATTTGAGAAGTTTTCTGCTAAGATTTCTTCAAATATTATAGTTATATCTGTGTTATCTTCTAACATTTCCCTAACTCCAATTAGCATTTGGATGGTCTTGTTAGTGTCACCTAGTATCTGCTCAATAGTAATTTACTGTTCACTTTTCTTTCATGGCTTTTTTGAGTACTTCTTGATAATTTAACATTTTGTCTTCAATGACAGACACACTTTACATGGTCATTTTTACAATTTATAAATTGTATGCAGATTTTTATTTCTGGTATTTCTGCTTGACATCTTTTTCTGGGGGATTTTATATCCTTGTTGAAACTTTCATTCATTTTTTGAATCATTTCCTGAACTTGTTCAATTTTTCTCCAAATTCCCCTGTGGAATATTCAGTGATAATCTCATATTGTTTTTATTTATTTCCTCTTTTATCTTCTCTATTTTCTTCATCCCTTCTATAAACTTTTTGTAAAGTTGCACTACCTGGCATTTGCTTTCCTCTCTATTTTTTTTTTGCGTGGGTACCGGGGGTCGACCTCAGGACCTCACATACCAGCAGGTTCCTGTGCTGCTGAGCGATATCACTGACTCTTTTTTCATATGTGGGCTCCGGAAGTTGAACTCGGGCCCTCGCACTTGCCAGGTAGACGCTTACGCCGCTGAGCTGTCTCACCGGCACTTCCTCTCTATCTGTACTCCCATGCTGTATCTTAGGAGAGTTGGAAGAGCTTCGGTATCTCCTGTTGCCTTGTTTACCTATTATTCTTTGTGTGTGTATATCTTGTTTATTGATTATGATTCCCTGTAACTCCAGATATTGGCATAGAAAGAAAACCAGTTGTTATCTACTATTATGTTACATATGCTATGGCAGTGAATTTTGTGGCATCAATTGCACACACACACACACACACACACACAAAAAGTATAGTGCCAAACCCCTGCAACCACTCCTGGTTAATCCTTAACTAGAACTAAGAACACTTTGCTAGAACTAAGAAGACTGTGATTTTAGTGCAGAAAGACCCATTGTATATTAGCGATAACACTTCAGACCATTAGATTTTCCTCAGTGTAGGCAACCAAGCCAGAGGTAAAAAACATCACTAAACTACCTTCTTCTGATCCCCTCCCTCTAATGATTTCATCTTCACATCCTGACCTCCCTCAACAGAATACAGGTCCTATGAACTTTCTGTTCTGATGCTGGGTCTCCCAAGAGATCCCAGGAGATCTTTATTTAGTTCTTCCCCTCTCCAATCTTATGACCCAATGATTCTCTCTTCCATTCTCAGTAGTAGAGTAATGTTTCAGTCCTGAATAGAAACTCTTCTACTGGGTATTGATCTCTCTTTCAGTCAGGTGGATGAGTTGGTTTTTCCCTCTGTTGGCTGTGCTGTGGAAACCCAAGAAGCAGATCTTAGTATGTGCTCATCCAGTCAGTCCTTGGATTCATCACTGAACTTTGCACCAGGGCATGTGCTCCATCCTGTGACACAAGGTTGGTGGTGTCAGTGGCCCTGAATTGAAATTTTTTTACATCCTGAGAGACAGAGATCTAATTTCAATCTTATATGCTATGTGTGTATATTCAGTTTTCCCAGTACCATTAGTTAAAGAGTCTGTGTTTTATAATGCACATTTTTGGAACAATTTTCAAAAGTCAGATGGCTGTAGCTCCATAGATTTATTTGCTTCTATTATTCCTTTCCATTGTTCTACAGATATATTTTAATAATATTACTGTGCTTTTTTTGTTACAATGGCTATTTTTAGAATTTATTATAGTTCTATGAAAAATGACACTGGCATATTGATGAAAATTTTATTGAATATATGGCTCCTTTTCAAGTAATATAGCCATTTTTGGAATAGTAATTCTTCTAATCCAAGAACAAAGGAGGTTTACTGTCTTCTGTTGCCTTCTCCAGTTTCTATTTATTGTGATTTATAATTTTCATGAAAGAACTCATTCACAGTGGGGGCACTGGCCAGATGTATGTATGAGATGGTTATGCACAGTTAGGGACTTTTGGAGCCACAAGCCCAAACCTCCTGGAATACATGGTTAAAGAATAAAAGGGCCACATATTTAAGGAATAAGTGCTCTGGCCCCTGTCTTCCCCATGTTCTGTTCTGTTACTTAGATTGGACCTAAATTCAATCATGTAGCAGACTACCCTTTACATTCCCTGTACATCCTCTCATTTCCCTTATACATGAATTCCTGTACAGACATCCTTCTTTTGGCTATTATCCTTCCTTTCTATTGCTATCAGTAGAAAGCTGTAGAAGCTTAAGCTCAGGAATATATTTTCTGAGACTCTGGAATATATTTCCTGAGGGGTATCAAGTAAAAAGCAGTTGGCATTTTTGGAGGTTGAACTGCACATGGGGTATATACAATTACTCATCCTTTGTGGCATGTCATGGTCATGAACAGAGACCTTTCACCTTGGTTATATTTATTCCTATATATTTATTTATTTATTTATTTATTTTGAAGCTATTGTGAAAGGGATTATTTTATAATCACTTCCTCATTAAATTTGACATAAGTGTATAGGAAAATTAGCTATTTGTGTATGTTGATTTTGAAGTGTACTACTTTGTTGAATTTGTTTATGAGGTCTAAGAGACCAGTTTTTTCTAGGTATAGAATCATATCATCTCCAATAAGAATAATTTCAATTTCTTCTTTCCCATTTATAAACATTTTTCTCTTACTATATTGAACAAGAGTGGTGATACTACCAGTTTCTGAGGTAATGTTGATTCTTTTCAGGTCCTTGGTGCTCTAAACAAAGAATTGTAGAAGATAACCTAAAAGATAGTAAGGTTTTACACTTATTAAAGGTAGGAAAATAAACACACTATTCAAAGGAGAGTGGGCCATTGAAAGAGGTCACCGTTGCCACAAGGTTAATGGCAGAGGTTTTTCACATGCCTCATTCTTCAGGCTGAGGTGAGATCCAGGGCAACCTATCAAAAACCTGCTTGATTTTTCAGCAAAAGAATTGAAGATAACATTTTATGATTAATGTCACATGCAAGGTTTAAAAACTGCTCTGTGCATGTGTCCTGCATTTCTATGATTGATAGGTCCTTCCAAATTTCTCCTTTGGTTGCCCATTCCCTAACGTCCTTCCTCAGTGAGAGCTGACACTTCTAGTTTCCGATTTAAGAGGAAATGTATTTCAGGTACTAATTAAAGGAGTCCTGAAAACAGAAGAAAATAAGAAAAGGAAGAAAGAAAAGTATAGACATTAGAATACAAAAAAGAAATATTTGTACTAGAATAGTAGAAAAGCAAATAAAAATTAGGAAAAAAATCTAAGTACTAATTCATAATTTATTTAAATATCAAATGTCTTAGGTTAATAGGAGAAAAAATAAGCATAAATCATTGAAAACAACCCAAAGAACTGTAATGAAAATCAGGAATTTGCATATACATTTCAGTAAAAATGTCATAATGTCAATTACATGAATTCTCCATCTAAAAGATGTAGATTCATTGATTATATTTAAAATCAAGATATAATTGTTTACTCTCTGAAAGAAACTCACTTCTCCAAAACATACACACATTGAATGTTAAATGTTGAAAAATAAGTCTAATAAAATGGGATCTAAGGGAAGCATTTATAGCTATATTAATATTTCTCAAAGTGTATTTCAAGCCAAAATTGGCCAGGAATGTGCAACAACATAAAAACATACTGTTAAAGGGAGCAATACATTGAGAACATATAAAGTTTCTAGATATCTATACATCTTATACTGACATTATTACTATGAAAAAATAACTATTTTATGTAAAGGGACAGATCACAATATATTTATAGTGGCGATTGTAGTACCCACTTTCACCAATAGATAGATCTTTCAGAATAAAAAATATCAGTAAAATTACATATAGATCTTAATATATATATTTATGGAATAATTCATCAATTTTATCAAAAACAGCAGAACAAACTTTCTTATGTCTGCTCATTAGACTTTCTGCAACATGGAATATATTTCAGATCATTAAAATATCATGAAGAAATGATTTATGCCACTTATAATATCGTGATTTAAGAAAACTAGAAATGAACTTCAACAGAGTACAAAGAAAATACCCAAATATTTGGAAATAATTAAAAGGTGGTCAAAGAAAAGGGGAGTGATTTTAAAAAGACTGGAATCAAATGAAAATAAATATGCAACCTATATGTACTTAATCTTCATAATTAAAGCAGTTGTAAGAGGTGAGCTACATTAGAAAAAAATGTTAAATAAATAACTTAATGGTTCTTTGTAGAATCCTAGAAAAAGAAGAAATAAAATTAAAATCAGTATAAGAGAAATATAATATTAATTCAAATTATTGTAGAGTTGTTTTTCTCACTATAATTTATTTTTAAAAGTATTGCCATATATTATTTGTATAAAAGTTGTTCTTTCATACTTATTCCTTATATTTTCTCACAATATGTGATTTGAATTGATTTGCTGAAAAGTGTTTTGAGAGACAGTGGTATTAATTTATTGAGGTATAAAGTAACATTTTTTTAAATTTTATTTTTGATATTTGATAAGTCTACACAAACTAATAATTATTGAAAATAGGCTTAACAGAGCCTTTAATACTGATCCACTTGCAAATGGTAGCATTAGCATACACTTTAGTTTTATGTTATTTTTGTTGATTCATTTTACTCATTTTTTTCATGAACAGATAGTATGTTGTTATGAAGAATTTTAGTTACCTTTTTCTTATGGATATATAATTTTCTTATGGATATATATATATTCTCAATGATATACATCTCAATATATGTCAAACTCCTTGGCTTATTTTACATTCAACAAAATCTTAAGGTACAGTAATTCCACAAATTTTATCTTCAATTTTGAATTTTTAAAAATTTCTATATATTTTGTTTCTAAGTGGAAATCACTAATTCTTACTGCCAAGTTTTACAAGAGAAACTATGGATTTTGTGTGATATGGATTTTAAACAATTTATTAATCTGTAATGAATTAACATCCAAAAAAAATTCATTTTGTTTTTAAATGAAAATTCAGAGTACATGAAATACAAAAAGCAGAATTGCCTATATTACACAGATTTTGTGATAATTTTAAATCAAATTATTGAAATATAATATATATAGTAAATGCATGTATTTTAAATAAAATTTACCAATTTTATACATATGTCAACTATTTAGTTCTTTTTTCAGTTTTGTTGGCAATGCTTTGTAAAGTTTCATAAAAATTTATTTTGTAAAATTTCAATGTTTTTACAATTTTCTTGAAAGCATATTTAAATTTATACTTACTGTTTGAATATAGAAATAAAATGGAGTTATTTTATTGTAATATACTGAAAATATTAAAATTATTCTCTCAGATTTTTATGCTACATCATATAACATCATTTATATGTTACATCATTTGTAAATAATCATTTTATATCTTCTTGACTATTTACTATTCTTATCATATTTTCTGCCATATAAAATTAATTTGTACCTTAAATACACTGCTAAATAAAAATGTCTAGTCTTCAACAGAAAGTAATTTTGTGAAAGCAATTAGGATAATAATACTGGTTTCCTGTATTTTATATTGATCAATTTAGAAAGTTATGTTCTACAAGTTTTTTTTTGTTGAGTACATTCTACACATTTATTAATAAAATTATATAAATTAGTATTAAATTCTTATGATTCTAAAATTCTGGAATCACTTACTCTTTGTGCATTTTTCCCTTCTTTCTTTCCATTCCTTCTTGTGTCTTTCTCTTTCTGTTTACCTTTTTTCTCTATTCTTTTTTTTTTTACTATGGATTTAACCATGTCACTTCTTACGGGGCTATAACCGGGGACATTCTTTATATTTTATTTTGAGACAAACTCTCTTGATTAACTACATTTTACACAGCTTTACTTCTAACTTGTGAGAATTTTGCTTTACTCTTCTATATTACTATAATTATCATCTGTACCACCATGCCTAGATTGTGGTATACTATTATTACTCAATGCTTAGATTTAATAATTCAAATATGTTATTACATTTTTCCTACCAGGAATGCCTACCATACGCTGTTGTATGTAGAAAGTATTTAATATTCAGTTTTTATTTTTGCAGAGGTTCATAGCTAAGAGTTTTCTCTAAGCTGCAGTGGTAATTTTTAATGTGAGATTATTAGCATGCTGGTATTGTTGACTTTTGTGACTTTTGGAGATGCACTTAATGCATCTGGCATGAGATGAATATGAATCTATTGAAGACAAGCAGAAAAATGTTATAGATTAGATCAGAAATGTCCACCCAAAGTGTATTTTCAGAGGTTGGCACTTCAGAAAGGGGTGGATCACGGGGTGTTTTAGTCATAAGTTACTTAATCTACTGCTGAATTCATGGCTGAATGTGCTTTTAGAAGCTGGGTTCCATTTGGACATGAAGGGTTATTCAGAGCATGATACTGGGCTGGGAATGTGGCTCAGTGTTAGAATTCTTGTCTTGCATGCACAAGTTCCTAGGTTCAATCCTCAGCACTAGAAAACAAATAAACAAACATAGCATGTTATTAAATTGTGTTTGTCAAATATTTTGTACAAGTGAAAGCAAGTGATCAATACAAAGGTAAAGGAAATGAATTAGAAGCAGATTATATGCTTATAATTTTATAAATATTTTCTACAGTACAATAAGATGTATATCTGATTTAATCTACTGTTACTTTAACTCTATACAATAATATCAATTTATAAAATAATCACAAATTTTAAGACTGTTTTGAAGGAAACTTATTGGAATATACACATTTTAGTCAACAAACATGGATTTATGAAAAAGGAAATATAGCACAGAGAAAAATATTGCATATTGTTTAAAAATACTGTCAGATAATTCCTTTTAATAAAATCCTATTAAAGAATATACAACATCAAACCATATTTGTTTTGACAGGAACTATGTAATGTGGGAATGTTTTGACAAAGTGTTTTAAATAATTTAAAACTCTATTTTATTAGCAAGAAGTCAGCACAATAATCAACACTCATACATTGTTCCTGAGACCCAGTCTTCTCTAAATTTTAATCTATATAATGAACCTAAAAATTAGGTTACATATTAAATGACTAAGTAACATAAAATTGCAGCAACATAGAAAATATTTCTATATTTGATTCATAGATACAAATGCACTTTATTTCAAAGAAAGAAAAATATCCATGCCTATAAATTCCATCACTGATGACTTAAAAAATTGAAATGTACTGGTATCACAGAATTAAATTCAGCTATTGTCTACTGTGCTTATATTTCATTCATCTAGATTCAGAGTCTGAGAGAAATTGTCTTAAAAATTTAACTTGGGTGAACATGCTAGATGATTGAAATTTCTATTATGTAAACAATGGCAGATACTTAACAGATATCCTAAAAATAACATTGCTATAACTTTTCAAATTTTTTAGTGATTTTTAATGGTAAAATTGTTAAGAATAAATTGAGAACTATAATTTTTGTATAACTTATTGCAAAGTCAACTTCAAAATATTTTCTCCTATTTTATTTTCAGTTCACACACTTTATGCCAGTAATCTTCCATGTTATAATTATCAAATATTTTATTCTGTTGACTTTAGTTTCTGTCAACAATTATTATTTAAAATATGATGCAATTATTTGTGAACTTATAAAAAATACATAATGTAAATAAATGATAAAATAATCTTCATGTTTAAATCCTACTTCTGAAATTATATATAACATATTTATAATCTTAGATACTTAATAAATATTGTGTTCTTTCATAATTTTTCATACTCATTAAAAACTGTACATTTTAAAATTTTTATTATAATGTGTCTGTGTAACTACATTGTGTGTGTTGTGTACATTGTGTATGTATATGTAGAAAATGAAGGTAGAAAGAGATTATTAAACAGGGAATATTCAGTTTTATTAAAAATGTAGAAAAATACTATCAGAGTGCTTTGCCACAATTTAACTTTTTATATTAAGGATTACATTCTGAGAATGTCTATGAAGATCAAACTCAGAGTAGCTAATTAATGCATAAAATTTAGAATATGTCATATTTAATATACAAGTATTATTTTCATAGGGTAAACATGAGTTTGTTAACATTTTTATCATTTTTTATTCTGTCAATGCAATTATGGTAGTACTACAATAAATAACTTTCCCATATATGTTTATATACTATTACTAATTTTTTTGGTAGTGAATAGGCTTTAAACTTCACTGCAAATTAATAGATTAATCAGAGTTGAATGTTAAAATTTGCATAATTTACCTTCTTATCAGAAATGAATGAGTGCATCATTTTCTCATACATTTGCAATCATATCTCCTTTTCAAATGTTGAAATATAATATATATATAATGTTTTATTTTATACCTATTCAACATATCTATATAATGCATACTAAGCAAATAGTATCATAAGCACTTTCATTTCTTTAAATGTTAAAAATTTTCATTTGTAAAGTATTTCATATCATTTTCAAGATATTTTGAAATATATTATGAAATAATTTAGTGAAAATGACACTACTGTGCTATAGAAAGACTGAACTAATTCCCCTTCTGTATGATTTTTGTGTCCATTAAATTCAATTATTTTTGTCTTTCCTTCTTTTTAACCTTCCACTAATCTAAGACTATTATCACATAATTCTTCTCAGAGATTTCCTTTCTAGTTTCTACATGTAAATGAGAACATGTGGTATTTATTTATCTGTGCCTGTACCTAGCTTTTTTTGCCAAGCATACTGCTCTCTAATTCCACACATATTGCTAAAATTGACAGGATTTCATTCTTGATGGTAGGAAAATATTCCATTATGTATGCACACCACATTTTATTTATCCAACACTGTACTGATAGGCATTCTTATACATTAGTTATCTTAGTTACTGTGAATACTACTTTAATAATTATAAGAATGCAATATAATTATTTCATCATTTTTGTATATATATATATATATATATTTCTGTATTTACATATAGATATCTCAGTATTTGAAATATGGTTGTTCTATCTTAATGTTTTTAAAGAATTTTCACAATGACACAACTAATTTATATTCCCACAATCTACATAAGAGGCTTCATTTCCATGAATTCACAACAATTTGTTTTTTGCAATGAGACGACATCACATTGTGTTATTTATTTCACTTTCAGATTTTTATTTATATAGAGCATTTTTCTCTTTTAATTGCTGGTCATTTTATAGATTCTTTGTAGAGAAACTTTTTAAATCTTTAGGTAAATTTGAATTGTGTGGATGTCTATGTGAGTTCAAATTTTAAGGTTCTTATATGTTCTATATAAATTATTCTCTGAAGAATTTTGCAATAATTTTTCTCTCCTGGTCATCTCTATTAATATTTTAGTTTTCTCTTTGCCTTTGGGGACCATATCTAGAAAAAAATTGCTGTACAACAGTCATTTTCCTCTGTTTCTTATTGTAATTTCATAAGTTCAAGTTTGATGCTTAGTTCTTTTATTATTTTGGAGCTGATTTCCTTTTATAGTTGGTAAAAGAGATCAAGTTTTCATTTTGCATATGTGTGTCTAATTTTTCTAGCACCATTTGTTGTAACTATTCCCTATTATTCAGCATATAGTTTTGATGCTGTTGTAGAATGATCAGAGTAGTATAGGTTTATGCATTAATTTTTGAGCTTTGCATTTTGTGCTTTTGTTCTTTTTTTCCATTTGTATAATAGAACACCATTTGGATTAATATTGTTTTGTAGTATGCATTGAAGTGAAGCATTGTGAGGGCTACATTTTCTTCACATGGTCATTTCATTGATTCTGTGTCTTTTGTGATTTCAAATGAATTTTTAGTTTTTGTGTGTATGTATCTGAAGAAATTCATTGGCATGTATTGATAGGGTGTGCATTGATTCTGTAGAACACATTGATTAATATGCTTACTTGGACAATATTAATTCTTCTAATCAATGAATATAGGATATCAATCCATTGTTGGTGTCCTCTGTATTTTTTTATGTAATTTGTTATTTTCATAGTTGAGATTTTTCAATTTCTTAATAAAAATTTTTTCCTAAATATTTTATTTTTAATAATGATTTTGAATGGTTTTTCTTTCTAGAATTCTTTATAGCAAGGTCATCATTTGTGAAAATGTTACTGTTTTTGTATATGGATCTTATACCTGACAACTTAATTGAATTAACTTATCAGTTCTAACAGCTTTTTGATAATGTTTTATGTTTTTTACCTATGTACAAAATAATGCAATCTGGATAAGGTAACTTCTTCCTTTCCAATTTGAATGTCTTTCTTTCTTTGATTTAATTGCTCTTGGTATGACTTCCAATAATATGTCATATATGAGTGATAAATGTATACAGCCTTGTCTGTGTCCAGGTATTAGAGGAAGCACTTTCACGTTTTCCTGCACTCAGTTCAATATTTGCTATTCGTTGAGTTTTTTTTCTCACAAAGCAGTTTTGAATCTTATTGAATGCCTTTCTTGCATCTATTTAGGCAATCATATGGTTTTGTGCTTCATTCTGTTGATTTATGTATAAAATATATGCTATTCATTCTTACGTCCATGTGAGGAACATTACTAACTATAGTATGTAATTGTTTTGATGTGTTTAAGGTTCAATTTGCAATTATTTTGCTGACAACCTTTGCCTGTATTTCATCAAGGATACAGCTCTCTTCTACAGTTTCCTTTTTCTGTTTCTTATTTCCAAATGATGTTGGCATTCTAAAGAGTTTGAAAATTTTATCACTTCCTTTAATTTGAAATAGGCTATTAAGATTTGGAGTTATTTCTACTTCAAATATTTGTAGAATTAAGTAGTAGGCCCATCAGTACTTAGAACATTTTAGATGAGATAATTTTAATCATTGCTGCAATCTCATTACTAATTTTTAATCTGATGAGATTTACATTTCTTCTTCATTCAATTTTTTATGTATATATTTAGTAATGCATCTATGTCTTCTAGATTTCTTTTTTAAACTATAATTGTTATGAATATTTTTTCATAGTCTCCTTTTTAATCACATTTTTTGATTTTCTATTTTTTCTTTGTCATTCTTAATAAAGATTTGTCAATATCACTTATTTCATTAAGGAAAACCTTAGTACTATTATTTTATTTTATTTATTACACTTGAGATCACATAGAGCTTGGACGTAGCAGAGGGAAGTAGTCTCTACCTAGCATGTAGTGTGGCCAACCATTGTAAAAATCCTATGTAGAACTTAGCACATTTACCGTGTTAACAGTTGAGTGTTTTTAAGCACACAGAGCAGGGGGACTTTGGCTCCAGGACAGAACAGGATTATCAGTGATGGCCAACCAGCAACATGAATAATATCACCTAGGGCAAGGTAGAGGCTTACTGTAGTGCCTGAGCAGAAATTGGGGAGTGAGAGTCCACAGTGCTATTCTCCCCTGCCAAGGAGGCTGCTCTCAGCATCGAATTTAGCCCAAAATAAAATAAAACAAGCAAGCAAGGATGCCCTGGGGGGTATGGTGGCACAAAGACCTGTAATCCCCATCCTGTGGAAGCTAATAGGGAAGCCTGGATTACATGGCAATATCCTCTCTCTCAAAAAAGTAAAAACATACAAAACAAAAAACAAAACTTCATTTTTGCTCTGGTTTTTAGTATATTTTTCTTTTTACTATTTTTGTTTGGTGCATTATTGTTTTTCTAAGTCTTTGAGGTGCATTTGTCTGTTTTTATTTTAATCCTTCCATTTTGGATGTATGTCTATATAGCTATAATTTTTTTCATTACTGGTTTTGGTATATTCCACAGATTTTGATATATTGTCATTTTTGTATCACAGTTTTTCAAAATTTCCCTTTACATTTATTCAATTACTCATTGATCACTTGGAACCAGGTTTTCCAAATTTCTACATATTTGCATACTATACATTTTTAAATTGTAGTTTTATTCCATTGTTTTCTGAGAAGATACATAATATGATTTCCTAAAAAAACATGTGTAGGGCTGGTGAGATAGCTCAGTGGTATAAGTGCATGCCCAGAAAGCACAAGGTCATGAGTTTGACTCCTGGAACCCACATAAAGGAAAAAATGGCCAGTGATATTGGTCAGCAGCACAAGTGCCTGTTGGCAAGCACGAGGTCCTGAGTTTGACTTCCAGTACCCACATAAATAAAAAGTGTGTATACTCGATTTCTGGCCTATCATGATTTATCCTGAAGAATGTTCCATGCACTGATCAGAACAAGGTGTATTTTGCTGTTTTCAGAAGCAACACTCTGCAATTGTCTGTTATGTCTTTGTAGTGTAGCAGTATAAACTCATTTACTTTCTGTTGATTTTCTGTCTATAAAATCTCTCAGCCAAGAAGAGTAGTGTGGGGGCCGGTGAGATGGCTCAGCGGCGTAAGCACCTGCCTTGCAAGCGCGAGGGCCCGAGTTCGACTCCTGGAACCCACATACGAAAAAGGGGCCGGTGATATCGCTCAGAGGCACAGGCGCCTGTTGGCGCGTGAGGTCCTGAGGTCGACCCCCCGGTACCCACAAAAAAAAAAAAAAAGAGTAGTGTGTTGAATTTCCCAACTATTATTGTATTGGAGATTATTCTTCACCTTAGAGCTGTTATCATTTGTTTCATAAAATTTAGTGCTATATCCATTTGAAGATTTGAAGAATTTTCAGATATTATTTCTTGAACTCAGTTTTCAATAACTTTCTCCTTTTTCTTCTTTTGAATTTTCCAAAATGTAAAATTGTTTTTGCTTAATGATATTTCAAATTCCTGACATTTATCGTTCTGCATTCTATGGTCATGGAACTATGGAATTTGTTTTACAAATTCTGATTATACTGGCACCCTCAATCCTGGAACTACCAGCATCCAAATAATAAGCATGGATGATGCAATGGATTTTGGCAACAGCTCCCACAGTCCCAAGGCTGTGGGCTGGGGAGTAAAGCTTTCTTAATTCTCACAGAGTTAGAGCAGAAGGCACTATGTTTTGTGCCACTTGTACCTGCATTCTGGGAGTTGAAGGACATAGTTGGGACCTACCACAATTTCCAAGGTATAGGTACTAGAAATACCAGAAAATTTTCACCAATAGCTGCATGATGGAACCTGTATGTTTGGAAGGATACTTCCCCTAGTTTTCACAGGGGAAGTTCAGATGGGACTGGGACTTGTGACTTTGACAACTACTTGTCTTGAAACTACAGGATACCAAGGGTCCTGTCCTCTTTTGAGACATTCACAACCTCTAGTGTTTTGACAATATCAGACAGCCAGATGAAGATTCCTAGTCAGCATTGCATCTACCATAGCAGTGGCTATTGTAACAGCTTCTGTAATATGGTTGGAGGTTGCTCAATGTGATCTCATTCATTGGATCACACCAATCTTATACTAGCAGCTGCCGAAATCAGATTTGGGGACAATGAGGACTACGGAATTCTAGTGATATTCTGTTCTGATGCAAGTTAGTCTTAATTTCTTGCTTAGCATTTTCAGGAAAATATGGAATATGTCCCCCAGTGAAAAATCTGTTGAAGTTGCAACTTGCTTTGTTCTTGTTTCTAGTTTGTCTTTCAAATTCTCTATATTGATTAGGGTTTTAGTAACTTCTTTGGTAATTTTTATGATTATCTTTAATCATGCACTTTGAAATATTTTTTCTTTGTTGTTGCTAGCCTGATGCTTTTCTGTGATGGGTAACATGTGGGACACTTTCTGGGCCTTGTTAATAAATTAAACCTTATTGTAATGTGTGTATGGTGAAAAATAGTATACTTAGTGTTCCATGATATGCAAGGCTTCATGTATTAGTTGGAATACATTCCTTGTGAATAATGAGAGACTACTTACTGCACAAGATTTTCTTCCTCAGTTTCATGGGTTATTTCAGGAACTTCTTGCAGACTAGAAATAATATTGAGAGTAGACAACAGATAAAATAATTTAAGTAAAACCACATTTAAGATGAAACCACAAGGGCTGGTGAGATAGATCAGCAGCATAAGCACCTGCCTGGCAAGCGTGAGGTCCCGAGTTCGATTCCTGGAACCCACATAAAGGAAAAAAATGGGGCTGGTGATATTGCTCAGTGGCACAAGCACCTGCTGGCAAGCCTGAGGTACTGAGTTAAACTCCCAGTACCCACATTAAAAAAAAAAATGAAGTGACCACAAGAGAACTTTAAGGTTGTTATTAGAAGCACTGTCAGTATATTTTACAAGTCATTATATATGTCAACAGATTGATTGAATGATGACATGGAATCATTATAGAACACACCAAAAATTCATCACTTGTATATGATCTAAGACTAGGGTCCAGGTATTTCTTCTAATTTTGAAAGAGCCTTAACATATTAAAATATGGTGGAGCTGGTGAGATAGCTCAGCAGCATAAGTGCCTGACTAGCAAGCACAAGGTCCTGAGTTTGACACCTGGAACCCACATACAAAAAAGGGCTGGTGATATCACTCAGCAGCATGGGTGCCTGCTGGCACGTGAGGTCCTGAGATCGACCCCAGGTACCCACAAAAAAACAAAAAAATAAAAAAAATTAAAATTAAAAATGGTGATTGATATAAGAATGTACAGACAATGAAAATGAAAACTCAAGTATTGCAATTTTGGAATCTGGAAGAGAACAATGAACCTCGGACAAAATTTGAGAAATAAGACAGAATTACATCTAAGATAAATTTTACTTTTTACAAAGATATTAGTTCAATAAATATCCTATTGAATGTAAAATAAATTTTAATGATCTCATTGTTAATAGTACAATTTCTATAATAGAATTTTTTAAAATGTGGTTTGTCAAGCTATAACATGTCACCTAAAGTATTATGTTCATCATTAGGTATAAAATGAGTGGCAATTATGTTTAGCAGGACTATCTTGCTTTCTGGGAACACACTTAAAATAACGTCACAATAGCATAAGCAACAAATAAATTATGATAAATGAGTTATTCAGGTAGTGCCTTCTACTGAACAACATTGACAATGAAATTTATTATAGAAGAAATTATAAAGTTTATTTTTTATAAAATTTTATAAAAATATTACTGAATTCCCCAATATTGAAGATTTTTGAAAAATTCCCGAGAAATTAATTAAACATTTTCAAATCTGCTGTGGTAGAATTAAGAATCACAACAAATTTATTTTGGAAAAATATAATTTTGAATGAAAGAGATTCTTTCACATCACACTAAAGCAGTCTTCTGAAATTATCTTTAAACTTTTTAAATAATTAATTCAGTTTATTGGTACAGTTTAGATATATATATATATAATGATCACTTAAAATGGAACTTGTACCTTTACATAATACACCCTGATTATCTTTTCCCCATTCCCTTCCTCTGCCTTCTGACTCTCTTCCCCTTCTTATTTACAAAAGCTTTTGACCATTGTATATTTCTTTTCTCATTTTTTGTTTCCTTTCCTTCCTTTCCCCCTACCTCCTCTCTTGTGCCTCTTCCCATTTGCAAGTTTTCTTCCTATTTCTCAAAATCTATTATATATTTTGGTCCTCATTTGCATTTTCAGTTTATCACCTCTGAGAAACAATGTGATATTTTCACATGTCTCCAGTGTCTGATTTTTCTTTTTTAAAGGCTGAATAATACTCCATTATATGAAAAGTATCACATCTTCTTTATCCATTCATCAGTTGATAAGTACTTAGGCTATTTACAATATTTCAGTATTACAAACTCTGGTGCTATGAACATGGGTACACATATATCACTGTGGTATTCTTTTACTTCTTTTAAAAGGATACCAAGAAGGCACATAGCTGGGTAAAATGGAAATTCTGGTTTTAGTTTTTTGAGGAATCTCCACACCGATTTCCCCAGTGGTTGTACCAGTCTACACTCCCACAAACATAGAAGAAAGGTTGATTTTTCCCCACACTCTTTCCAGCATTTGTTATTTCTTTATAAAATGCTTTCTTTGTGGAGCGAGATGTAATCTCATCATTGTTTTAAATTGCATCTCTGAAATGACCAGTGATGTTGAACAGTTTCTCATATATTTATTTGCCATTTGTAATTCTTCATCTGAGAAGTATGTATTCATCTCAGATGCCTATTATCAGATGTTTTTTTTTTTTAATTTGAGGGGTTTGATTCTATTCAGTGCATTATATATTCTAGATATCAGTCTTTTGTCTTGGGAAAAGCTGGCAAATATTTTCCCAGTCTGTGGGTTGTCTCTTTACTCTGTTGGTGATTTACTTTACTGTGCATAAGCTTTTTAATAAGATGAGATTCTAGTGGTTGATTCTTGTAATATTTCCTGTGCAATTGGAGTTTTGTTCATAAAGTCTCTACCTACTCCTATGTGTTCAAGAGTTCTACCTATTCTCTCTTCCAACTGATTTAGTGTTTCTGTTTTAATATTTAATTCCTTGATCCATTTCTTTTAGTTTAATGCATGGTGAGAGGCATGGGCTCAGTTTTAGTTTTTGTCACATGAAAAGCCAGTTTTTCCAGCACCATTTATTAAAGATACTATCTTTCTTCTACTGAAGATTTTTGGCCCTGTTGTCAAAGATATTTTTTACACCTATGAGGTATTGAATATAAATATCTGAAATATAATTGCTGTAAGACCTTAGAAATTTTTAAGATTTACAGTTTTTCAAAATGTGATTTGCTACATGTATGCACGCTTTTGAGAATAAATCAAGGTGTTCTTAATTTTATTATGTGCATGTTTCAGGAAAAGCATTTAGCCTTTTGCTATCACACTTTTTAAAATAAAGACATAGAAATACCAAAATCAACTTTTAAAAAATAACATAAATTATTAATCAAGTCACTTCTCACATAGATATTAAGGGGAATAATATTAAACTAATGAAAACAAATTTTTAAGACCTTTTATGGATTATATAGATTTTAAAATGACTACTCTTCCAAGCATGATATCATATATCTCAGTCTGAGGCTCATTAAAGTTTAAATGGGGAGTCTTAGAGAAAGACAAATATCTACATCAGAGATATTGTGGAGTTTGCAAGTGTAACAAAGATTTTTTCCATCTATGAAAATTTTAAATGAGTTAACACATGTAGTGTTTACAGCAGTAAGCCTGCAATAGGTGTTAATGATTATTAGTAGTAGCCTTCTAGATATGTTATCAATTATCCATTTCTTTTAAAATTGTTGTCATAGGGCTGGTGAGATGGCTCACTGGCTTAAGTGCCTGCCCGGCAAGCACGAGGGCCCGAGTTTGACTCCCAGAACCCACATACAAAAAAGGGGCCAGTGATATCGCTCAGCGGCATGGGCGCCTGCTGGCGCGCGAGGTCCTGAGGTCGATTCCCGGTACCCACCAAAAAATAAAAAATAAAAAATAAATAAAATTGTTGTCATAGCAATCACCAAGGAACTTTTTCTTATTTTGTTAATAAAGAGGAATAAATAATAGGTATACTCAAAATAGGACAGCAGTCTTACCATATTTTGATATAACTCAAAATTTTATGATTAGAAAAATATAGTCCAAAGAATTTTTAAAAACTAAATGGAAACTATGCAGAAATGCAAAAATGTACTTGGAAAAGGACAAACAGTATTTGGAATGATTCCAGCTGATTCTACTTTTAGATCTATGACCTTCCTTTTTCCTTCTTCATAATCCTCCTTGCACCAAGATTATTAGGCTCACAGCAGGCTGCAATTCTGTCTGCATAATGCCTCCCATGAGGTCACTTTATTTTAATTAGTGCTTTTGAGTTGTAATAATACTTTGCATGACAAAAAATAGTTGCTAAACTCATCCCTGATGCTTTATAATGTTACTAATTTAACAAATCATAGAAAGGAAATTAAAGCTAGGATTTCAAAATAATTATTTTTTTAAACTGTTACTTGAAAAAGTGTTCTTGTGTGCAAAAAGTCACAATATTGCTCAGTATAGTTCTATTTTTTCATTCTTTCCACACATATTGACTCACCATCTGCCAAAAGTCATTGCTCACTTCTCACCATATAATGAAGTTTATAAATGAGGAGAGATAAAATTCATACATAAATGACCACAAATAAAACACAGTTGTTGTGTTAACACAATTATGCAGTCAAAATTGATTACTTGTAAGTGCAAAAATTTCAAAATTACTGTTATGATTTAGATATAATATGTCCCCTAAAAGATTCTTGGATTAAGAATGAGACTTTTGGATCACAGGAAAGGTACAATTATGAGTGAATTAATCCATTGATGAGGTCATGCCTGAATGTGCCATTGGAGGAGGCTGGTTAGAGCTGATTTACAAGGGTGTGTGATACCTAAGAAGGTATTTTTGGCCTAACTACTTAATTCTCTTTCTGCTTCCTGGCTACCATTGGGCAAGCAGTTATCTTCTACCATACATTTCTGCTATGAGATTCTTCCTTTGGAGTCAGTAAACCATTTATTGAATCTGCCAAATCTTTGAACAAAGTAAACCTCCTCTCCTTTTAATGTAGGTGCCTGGTATTGTGTTTGACAAATGCAGATAATTCATATGAGAGAAGTGATGTCTTGTTGTTGTGACTGAACATCACCATATGGTTTAGAAGTCTCTGGAACATTTTTATGGAAGACCGGAAAGGTTGCAGATGCAAGCTATGGAAATCATAGAATTCTATAAATAGAGCCTGAAGGGGAATCTGGTTCAGAGTTCAAAAGACCAATAATCTAATTGGAATGAGAGCACTAAAGGCTAGGGTCACAGAATTCCAGTTGGGTACATGGACTACCTAGACAGCTTTACTATAGGTCATTTATGCTGTGCTCTGTCCAGAAATCTGTCTGGAAATATATATTATTATTATTATTGCCTTCATCCTGAGAATTTGCAGGATACTTGGATTAAAGGTGATGGGTAAAATATTCTGATATAAGAAATTTCAAGAAAGGCCAACATTCAGGCTGTGACATGAGCACTGCTGACTTCTTTCAGCCAGACTTATACTGATAATCAGAGGCAAAAGACAGAGCAGCATCATTTGTCCACATGGAGCCATGTGTAAATTGGGAGACAAAATAAGTAAGATTTTAAAAGAGACTAGAGGGCTGGTGAGATGGCTCAGCGGCTTAAGCACCTGCCCAGCAAGCACGAGGGCCCAAGTTTGACTCCCGGATCCCACATACCAAAAAGGGACCAGTGATATCAATCAGTGGCACTGGCGCCTGCTGGCGCGTGAGGTCCTGAGGTCGACCCCCTGGTACCCACAAAAAAAATAAATAAATAAATAAAAAATAAAAGAGACTAGAGCCGTGAAAAAGAAACCTAGTACGTCCTATAGGGAAAACAAGATGCCATGAGAATGTCTCAGAAATCAGAAAGACCTCACCCATCCCAGGTTCAAAGATGCAAAAAGTATAAACCTTGCATTGAGAAGGGATCTACTAGGAGAAGGCCCTCCTAAGTAACTGGTTCCCTGGGATTCATTTCACTCTACTCAGCTACCCAGGCAATCAGAGGTCATGATTCAGGTGGTCCTGGCTACTGCTTCTGCTGACCATCCACCTTAGCCTTGGGCACATAACATTGTTACTATTGGCATGCAAAATGTAAAACATGAGGTGCCAAGAATGCTTCCACCAAGATTTCAAAGGAAGGCCTAGGAGGCCAGGCAAGCCCCTGAGAGAGTAGTACACAAAGATGGGAATGAAGCAGTGCATGAAGGTGAGAAAGAAGCTGAAGGGACAGCAGAGTCCCCAGGAAGTCAGAGATGCCAGGAACATAGAACATCTTTAGAATAATGCTGCAGGCCATGAGAGGAGCCAGCTCAGTAGAGACACTCTGTGAATCACAATTTGTAAGGCCATGAGAGTGGAACTTCCCAAGCCCTTGGGAACTCACATCTCACCACCATGTACAATGCGTGCTGGAGATATAGCTGCAGGGTTTAATGTTTGCCTTGATGTGTTTTGGACCTATTCTTTGTTATCTCCTTATTCCTTCCTTTTGAAAGAGAATATTTCCCCTGTGCCATTTTGAGTACCAAAACAGACTTTGATTCTGAATATTTAAAATTTTAAGAAATATTAGTTTTGTGGAAAGGGATAGTTGCATTTCTGGTTGTACAGAGGATAATTGTATTATGTTGGGTTGGATTAAGAAATAGTTATTGCCTTTATTTGGAAATTAAAAATTATTTAAGAAGATGTGTTTGGGTATGAATTTGGCAAAGACCAAAACATAGGTGTTAGTGTGGAGTGTAAATTTGATTCTATTTGGAATCCACACAGAGTATGTATTGATAATCACACATCTGGGTGGGTTTGGGTGTGTCATGGAGCTATAGACTTGGGGTTTATTTCTGATCCCTGTTCACTTCCTCTGTGTCACAACTTCTGTGCTTCCCAGCCATGGAGAACTAAGCAGCTTTCCCTTGACATACCTTCTGTCTTGGAGCCAGCCAACTATGAACTGAATACCTGAAAACAGGAGCCTAATTAAACCTCTCCTCCTCTTAGTTGTGGGTTACAGCTACTGGGTCTCAGTCATGAGAAATGTCACTAACAAAATTAGTTTTAATAATAATAATGAAATATAAATATATAAGTATGATATATAAGTACATAATTGTACAAGTAAAATGTATATTATGAAAGCTTTATACATGTTGTGATTTTATGTTTTTAAATGAATAGTAACATGTTTTTATTTATTAGATAAATTGTTCATTTATAATACATTTATTATTTTATGTTGTATTTTCTTAATGGCTTTGAACATTTTGTTAATGTTTTTTTGCTATTGTTGCTTTAGTTGTTATTGTTGTAAAAGAGATCACCACAAAATTTCCATTTAAAAGATATATATTTATTATATCACTAAATATATATATTTAGTTTGTCAAAAATCCAGGTACAGCTTAGTTGGATTTTTTCCCAAGGCATCACCAGGCTTACATCAATGTGTCAGCAGAGCAGTACTCTTTATGTAACTTAAGTCCTCTTTCAAGCTCAGGTGGTTTGGCAGAATTTAGCTCCATGAAATTATGAGGCTGAGGTCTCTATTTTCTTGCTTGTTGACAGCTAGAGTTTCTGTCAGCAGCAAGAGGCTCCTCTCATTTCCTTGCCTTGTTCCTTTTCCTTAGGCCCTTTGAAGGCAAGACAGCTTTTTCATGGTTAACAGAATAATCTCTTTTCATTAATCTAAAACATGATCCATGAAGTGACACACAATTACCCTTTCCTGATTTCATTTGTGAGATGCAGTTGCATGTTTGGCCATCACATAAAAGGAGATCACATAAGGCATTTTCTGCCTTCTACAATGGGTGAAAAATTGTTATATTTTATGGCTCTTTTCTTTTTGAGTCATCTGTTTAAAATTATATAAATCATAAGGTAAAGAGCACTGATTATCATTTATTTTACTTATTAATATAGAATTTGTTTTATAGTTTACATGATTTATGGTGGCATTGAGACACAATGATTATTAAATATAAAAATTTTGAGCATTTTGTATTTTGTATTATGTCCAAGAATGGTTGTCATCAGTACATTGTATATTTAGCCAACTCATAACTTCAATTTTTGCACATAAACACAGTTTCTAGCAATATAGCTCCTTTATACATTTATATAAGAGAAAAGTATGTGAGTGTGTGACAATTTAAGGCTCTGGGTTATGGAAAGATTTCTCAAATATGTGCACACAGAACAAATGTATAAAATTGTAGAGTTAATTAAATACAACCATAAAATCAATATTATAGAGGAATGGTTGCAACCATGATAGTTAAAAGAAGAAATTATCATATTATATATTTTTTAAGAACATATATATGATGCCTGCAAGAAACCCTCTTTAAGTGATTGCTTATATATTTAAGGAATAAAGATATATCATATCAATAGTTACAAAAATAAAGATGAATAGACATACTAATTTTCAGAAAAAGCATATTATAATAATACTATCATGGATAAAGTCATTAATTTCATAATGACTTAGGTATAAATTCTTCTGGAGAGCATAGCAGTACTATGATTGTATTCATACAATAATAGAATATAAAATACTCAAAAACTAGAAGAAATAAAATCTGTATTTCATCAGAAGATATTATTTTTCCATAATTTATACAAGAAAATCAATAAGAATAGAGAGAAATTGAACAATATTTATAACTGAATATATCCTAAAATTTATAGAAACTTTCATTCAGCAATAAACAAATGAATAGACATTTTTTTCAATTGCACACACAAAAAACAACTAAAATAGATTGCATTCTTGATCATAATGGAAATATTAAATTTAAAAATTTAAAACACATGATAGTATGTGTTAAGATGATGGAATTAATATATTTTAAATAAAATAAAGAAGCTTAGAAAATCTTCAAATATGTGAAAACCAAAAACACAGATGATCAGTGTTTAGCATTACAGCATGTGGGATTACACTGAGGCTCTTCCTAGTGAAACTGGTAAGAATTGTTTTATAAAATTGACGCCTCCAAACATTGTCTTTTGGTGAGTAGCAAAAAGTACTTTATCTATTAAAGACTATTTATGAAAATGTAGAAATAATGCCAAGAGTCTAGTTTTAGACTCTGACTTTCACCCCTCTGAGTTGAACATGATAGATATTCTTTTTTACTCAGCTGAAGTAAGGAACAAATGTAACAGAAAGAGGACTTTCTTCCAAGGAGGAGCAAGATGTCAGCATGTTTCTGTTATGCCTATGGCTACATGATCCTAAGGTTAATTCTTAGATAATGATGTCTAAAGACAGAAGCTCCCTTCTCCCACCCAAATGAATGCTCTACTTTAGATGCACTGCACTGAAACTAAAGTGGCCTTAATCATGTTTTTCATGGTTTCACATCACAAGAAAGAACCTGAGATCACATCAAGTTCCTGACCCCACTGTACTAATTGCTCAGCTGCCATAAGGGGTATCACTGAAAGAAAACGTTTCAATTTTTTCTGCACTGAACTCCAAAGTTCTGAAATGTGAATTTTGCCTAGAGAGAGAAATGGACCATAAAATAGAGATTTTATAACCCACACCACCAATGAAATGCCCTCAGTTGCAGGAGAGAATAATGAAATTCAAACCAAAAATTTGATGTAAATAACTTGTGTTAGTTATATTCTTGAAAGCCATAATTTCAGTTAGGGAGTTTAACAATTTTGGAAAAGTATTTGTCATAGGATAATGTTAAAAATATCAGTTTAAAATTTCATCATTTGTTTGCATTCACAGTTCTTGTATTTGATAAAATTCCAGATTTTTTTAATGAACTAAAACTACATTTATCTTTTTAAAAAGTCAGGAAAATTAACAACTGATTTAAAAATTATTATGTGCAATGTCAGATAAGAGGTCACTTATGCAATGAGTACATTGTTCTTCACTAGGAGTTTTTGGACTAGATCTGTGGTCTATATGAGTGCATGGATATCGCTATGCCCCCTCAAATCAGAAAAGTATGTCTCAGAAGATGAAAAATATTTATAGGTAATATTCATTATGTTACATATTAATTATATCAGAATTTACAGAAAAACAATGCCATGTATAAAATTAATTTCAAAATAATGATTTTTGTTTGTGCCATTTTTCTTTCATTTTTTTTTCTTAAGCTTCTTTCCACTAATATAAATTATTTGCATTTATTTTATAATTTGCTATGCTACACACATCATTCATGCATCATTTCCAGTAGTGGAGGTCCAAAATGTGTAATGACTTTTACAGAATTCTAATTAATTTTACCAATTTTTTTTTAATTTGACACAAAGGGAGTGCATTATCACAACAGTGATTTTGTTTGTTTTGTGCAAATGTAGGAACATTGATACTCTTTCAATAAATAAAGAAGTATGACTTTTGCACTTTTTTATTTATGAAAAAAATTCTGAATACATTTTTTCTATGGATATCTAATTTCATATGCAGATTTATCTTATCCAAAAGTGTAGGTGTCCATTACAGTATTTCAGATGACTGTTCTAGTAACATTGCATGCATATGGTTACCAATTAGTGATGTTTGCTTATACATTTTGCCTTTTGAGTTAATTCTTTACAAATATGGTTCATTTGTCATAACCAGTGTGTGGTGTGACTATTACTGCCCCTGTGTGGTTTTACGTTTAAGTGTACATGTTATCAGAAAATCTACTAAATGCTCAAATTAAACAAAAATTATAGAAAGAGACATAGTAGCATTAATCTCCTTCAAAATACTCTTTCTTACTTTGAGCACATTTATTCCATTCTTCTTGCCATTTTTTGAAATAGTTCTGGAAATCTTCTTTCACAAGAATCTATAGTTGCACTGTCAAGGCTTCCTTGAAGTCCTGAACAATTCTAAATGTTTAACTTTCATTGTTATTTTGACTTTGAGAAAGAAGCAAACTTTGCAGATATGATGAATAAAATGGAAGAGGACAAACTGTAATATTTCTGTGTGCTCATCCTTCCATTCAATGGCATTTAGCAGCAGCATTCACTGTACTTTGACTACATCATAGAGCAAAAAGGGCTTCTAGGACTGATTCATATAATAAGGGATATATTATGCAGGACATACAGACTTTTTGGAAGTGATGAAAATATTCACTATATTGATGGTGATGTTTCATAATTTCATTTTAATCCTCATCAATTTGTAACATTTATGTTACAAATATGTTTGTAACATATATGTTTTAAAGTACATTGCTTATATATAAAGGAAAGTGTAGATATTTCAGGTCTACTACAAGGAGAAGGAAAAATAATATATGTGCTCTATTTAAATTCTATAATGATGTAAGATGATGGAAATCAAATAATAACAAATATTGGTGAGGGGAGGAAGGAACCCAACTAATTTGCTATTTGCAGTGTAAACTACTGCAGTCTCTGGAAATCTGCACAGAGATTCCTCAAAAGACTAAAACTAGAAATTCCATTTGTTCCAGGTATTCCCCTTTTATGTATCATTACTAAAGTTTTAAAATGTACTACAGTGACACATGAATTTCCATGTTTATAGTACCACAGCTTATAATAGCTAAATCTGAGAAGAAGCAATATGTGCATCAACAGATGAATAAATAAAGAAAATGTAGTATTAATTCATAATGGAGTACCACGGTGCCATAAAGTATAAACTTGTGTCCTTTGTAGGAAAATGAATGCACCCTGAAACCACAATGTTAATTAAGTGAAATAAGTCAGACAACAATCTTAAATATTACATGATTTCGCTTACATGAGAAACAACAAATAAATGAAGAGCAAAATAAAAGAAATAGGAAATAGGGAGATATATCCTTTGCAAAAGGAATGGAGACCAAGAAATGGAAAGAGAGAGGAAACAGAGAAGTGGAAGTGGGTGAAAAAAGAATTAAAATGCAGGGCCATGGGTATAGCTCAGTGGCACAAGAACCTGCCTGGCAAATGCAAGGTCCTGAGTTTGATTCCTATTACCAAAATAAATAATAATAATAATAATAATTAAGATGGGTTAAATACTATTACCAACTCCCCATGAGGAATGTTATTATGTACTCCAAAAGGGTACTAATAAAAAATAAAAGTTGAAAAAAAGGTAAATAAAAACAACTAAACACCAAATTGTTAAAACTATCATAGCTATGCAGTTTTGGTTTTATTATGTTTCTGTTGAAATGCAAACTTACCTAGGGACACTTTCCTTTCTTACACTACCACCCAGTTTTCATGCAATATGTGCCTAGAATCTAAACTTGTATAAACACATCTATCTCCCTTTCCTTCACTAGTATAAATTTCTCAAATCAATGGCAACATGAGCAGCCTACATTTTTACTTCTTTTGTAAATCTTCTCTGTATGTACTTTTACTTCATGGGAATCACATTCCCAAATTTCACCCAAAATTCCACATTTTTAATCATTATGTAATTCTCTCAAATACACAGGATAAGATCAACTAGGCAAATGCCAAGTTGGATATCATAAATTAATTCTGTGGCTCGTATATACAGGATTCCTCAATACTTAAATGCATATTCATCACTCTGTTCCATAAAGAAGCAAAAGCAATTTACTAAGTTGAAACATTTTAATATGCTTCTAAAATTCAGCAACTCCATAGGAAAATAGTGAAGCTAAAGAAAATTGTTATTTTGACTTCAAAGAGTATCAAAGGAGATAGTGTTATTTTGAAATTACATCATGTGCAACAAAAGTCTATTACAATATCAGCAGTATACTTGAGTTGTTTTAAACTTGAAGAAACAACCATAATATCAATTTTCACCAAAGCTAGCTTTATTATACCCCTTTTCACTATGCATTGAAGTGAAGTTTCATTTCCAGGCTAAAAATACAAGGATTGCTGATGTGGTATAGCAGTGGTTGTGGTATAACAAGAGAAAAATCAAGGGAATTGGATCTGGGATTTTAAGTTGCTGTTTTTATTTTTTTTATTTTTTAATTTTTTTTTTTGTGGGTACCGGGGGGTCGACCTCAGGACCTCGCGCGCCAGCAGGCGCCCGTGCCACTGAGCGATATCACCAGCCCCTTTTTCATATGTGGGATCCGGGAGTCGAACTCGGGCCCTCGCGCTTGCCGGGCAGGTGCTTAAGCCGCTGAGCCATCTCACCGGCCCTAAGTTGCTGTTTTTAAATAAACATGTTTAACTATTTAGAATGGATTTGACTGCATTTCCATAATAATAAAATCAGGATATTTACTAGGTTATTTGTTTTAGCCTTTTTCAGACTCATAATCAGCAAGACTGGTTGTTAAACAGGACAGATATAATCTGATAACTCCTTTGGTGATGATGATGTGAATCTGTTATATAAATGGCTGAAAAGTGTAGAAAAGAAAAAAAAACACTTTTTGGGGGGTGGGCCATGCAAATCAAAAGATTAGTAACATAAAAACAGTTTATTAATATGCACAGCTCATATTATGCTTCAGAAAGCTTAATGATGAATGATGCAAAGAGTGGTTAGAACTTGTGCTTGAATAACAGCAAAAAAGAGTAAATTTGGCAAGACCCTGTCTCAAAGTTAAAAACAAAAAAATAGAGAAAAGCCTGAAGTTGTAGTGCAGATGAAAGCCCTGGATTCAGTCCCAGTATAACAAACAAAAACAAAAATAAAAAAAGAGTGTTAAACTTCCTGAGTACCAAACTACAAGTAAGTAAATACATAGAACAAAGAAATACAGAAAGTTTTGTTTATGCAAGACAGGGCCATCTTTTCTTTCTTGGGATAATGTTAACATCAATTTTTTTTTCTCATTTTGGGGGCCATGAAATTTTCCTAGAAGTAAGACTTGTATGGCTGACCTCATTTTTCAGAAATTCCTGATTTTAACCAAATAAGGGAAGTTATGTAATTCTTTTTGCATTTATTGGATCTCATTTGCTTACAGATTGATATAATTACTATGCCTATAAGTAACATATGGAGGTGATAAAATTTGCTATCATACAGAATGGAACAAACATCAAATTAAAAATCTAATCTGTTGATGCTGATATACTGGCTCTATGAATTCCTAATTTCATCAGATGAATATTCCCAATGGCAAGGCCACACAAGCTGTATCAGTCAGTGTTTTACTAGAGACACAGATATAACTCAAGATATATAAAAATGCAAGAAATTACAAGATCAGCTTATGATGGTCAGCCACAGAGTTGGATGAGGAAGCATGCACGCAGTGTCTGCATACTGGAGACTGGAGGATCCAGTCCAAGATCTGGAGCTCATTGCAGTGTCCCATGCAAGCCTGTATTGGTAGGCCAATGTGCCTGCAAAGGAAGGCTGAAGAGTCTGTGGTGGAAAGCTGAACAGTCTATGCTGGAAGTTGAAGAGTCAGTGCTAGAAGCCAGGGGATGATGTCCAAACTGAAAATGAAGAGTGGAGCTCCTCCAAAGAACAGAAGCAGATCCTTCCCTCCTCAATTCCCCTTTATACCATCCAGTTGATGAGCCACCCTAGTGTAGAATTGCTGAGCTGATTTAGTTAGGCTTCTCTTAACTAAACTTCTCAACTTGACACAATCAGTCAACCATTACAATCCATCCCTTGTCAACAGGGCAACCACATATATTTCTTTAAACCAGTCTCCATATAAAAAGACAAACTCATAATTATGTGTAATATGTTATAACTATCCTGAGTATGAATAGAAATGCACTAAGTCCCTCCCCAGAATAGAAGGTAAGTTTTCTTTGGGTGATGCTTACTCTTACCATTTTATAACTTTCACATTATAACACAGGTTATTAACAGAATCATTAACAACAATTATTAGGTCTATTAACATTATATTACATAAGAAACAAATTAGGAAAGAAATAGTACAATTACAATCCTCTTTTCTGTAGCTGATCACAGGAGCATAGCTGGTATTTAGAATTACCTTATTCTACTACCCATTCTAAATTCCCTTGGCCTTCAGCAAGCTCCTCAGCAGGTCTTGGTTCTTTCCCTGGTAGAGTGACCCATACCTTCATTCCTGAAGGCTCTGGGCCATTTGTCATTCTGCCTGGATTAGATTGTTGTAGTTTCCTGTTGACATTAATAATAGAGGATGCTAGGCATTGTGGTGCATTCCTGTAATCCCAGCACCCAGGAAGCAGAGGCAGGTGGATCTCTGTGAATTCGATGCCAGTCAAGGCTACATAGTGAGTTAAAGGCCAGTATGAACTGCAAAGTGAGACTCTTTCTCAAAACAACAACAACAACAATAGCAACCCCCAAACAGAGAATGGTGATACTAAGAGATGCCCTAAAGGATCTCCTGCAAGCTATGTATATTCTTCCTTTCCTCCACTGTTGACTGGTAGTCTAATATCCCCTTCATAGTCTGGGTCAATCAGCCCTGACAACACTGTCACTCCCCTTTTAGCTTGTTTCCTCAGAGGCATGAGGAGACCAAAATGACCAGGGGAAGTCTTAGCTTCCAGTTCAATGTTATCATTGTTGTGCTTCCTGGTGCAATCCTTCCCCCCTCTGGGACTAAGACTTCTAGGACAGCAGAACATAACATTGTGGGAACAGAAAGGAAAAATTTTGCTAGTGGATCACTGGGAGTAATGGTGAGTGTTACCATTTCCACTTCCACACCTTGATTCCTGGCTATGGGAGACACAGTATGATATAGTTGACACTGATTCAAAGCATAAACAGCCTTTTGAAAAACCTTAGCCCAGTCCTGCAAGCTATTGCCACCTAGCTGGTGCTGTAAATGTCTTAAATGACCATTACACCTTTCTATTAATCCAGCTACTTCTGAATGGTGAGGAACATGGTAAGACCAGTGAATTCAGTAAGCATGATTCCATTGCCTTGCTTCTTTGGTGATAAAATGCATTCCTTGGTCAGAGGCAATACTTATGTGGAATTCCATGATAGTGGATAAAGCATTCTGTGAGTCCATGGATGGTAATTTTTGCAGAAGCATTACATGCAAGGAAGGCAAATCCATATCCAGAATATGTATCAATGCAAGCGAGGAGAAAGTGTAGTCCCTTCTATGATGGAAGTGGTCCAATATAATAAACCTGCCATTAGGCTGCATGTTAATCACCCCAGGGAATGGTGCCATATCATGGACTCCATGGTGGTCTCCTTCACTAGCATATTGGTCATACAGATGTGAGTGTAGCCAGACAAGCCTTGGTGAGGAGCTCATATTGCTGAGCTCATCCATAACCTCCATCCCTTCCACCATAGTCACTTTTCATGGGCCACTGGGCAATGACAGGGCTGGCTGAAGAATGAAGTTGGCCACTGTCCACAGAGTGGATCATTTTATCCATTTAATTATTAAAGTCCTCTTCTACTGAGGTCATTTTTGGTGAGTGCTTACATGGAAAACAGATGTTTTTACATCCTTTGCCCATGCTAAGAGGTATACCCACATGCCTCTTCCCCAAATATCTTTGTCACCAGTGTTCCAGTGACGTTCCTTCCAAGTTCCTGACCATCCACCCAGACCATTGGCTACAGTCATACATGTGGCCATTTCTTCCAGGCAAAATGTACTATCAGGTGTGCTGCCCAGAGTTCTGCCTACTGTGATGATTTCCCTTCACCACTGTCCTTCAGGGATGTCTGGGAAAGAGGTTGTAATGCTGTAGCTGTCCACTTATGGGTGGTACCTGCATAACATGCAGAGTCATCCATAAATAGGGCCCTAGCCTTCTCTTCCTCTGACAGCTGTTCATATGGTACACCCCAAAAGGCTGTAGATACATGCTCAGAAACCAAATGCGATACAGCAGGTGTAGGGGTCATAGGCATCTGGACATCTTTCTCATGTAATTTACTTCCACCCTCTAGACCTGTCCTGGCTCAATCACACATATACCTTTTCCATTTAATGATAGACTGCTGCTGTGCATGCCCAAACTTATAACTTGGTACATCAGATAATACCCAGGTCATGATAGGCAACCCAGGTTGCACAGTCACCTGGTGTCCTATGGTCAAACATTCAGTTTCCACTAAGGTCCAGTAGCAGGCCTTAGAGCTGATTTTCAGTGGGAGAGTAGTTGTCTGCAGATGACAGCAAACCCTTGATGCAAAATCCTAAAGGCCTCTGCTGTGATTCACATATGGGGGCCTGCAGAGACGCCCAACAGCATCTCCACCTGCCAGTGTCACTTCAATTACCATTGAATCTGCTGGATCATATGGCCCTAGCAGCAGAACAACCTGCACAGCAGCCTGGATCTGTTTCAGAGCCTTTTCTTGTTCTGGCTGCACTAAAAACCAGCAGCTTTCTGAGTCACTCAGTAAATAGGCCAGAATAACAGACCTATGTGAGGAATGAGTTATTGCCTGCAAAATCCAAATAGGCCCACTAGGCTTTGTGCCACTTTTCTATTTCTAGGGGAAGCCAGATGCAACAATTTATCATTTACCTTAGAAGCTATTTCTCTACATGCCCCATACCACTGGACTCCTAGAAATTTCACTGAGATAGAAAGACCTCGAATTTTCATTGGACTTATTTCCCATCCTCTTTCTCTCAAATGCTTTTCTAACAAATCCAGAGTGGTTGCTACCTCCTGCTTACTTGGCCCAATCAGCATAACATCATCAATGTAATGGACTAGTGTGATATCTTATGGGATAGAAAGATGATCAGGATCCCTAAGAATCAAGTTGTGACACAGTGCTGGAGAGTGAATATAAACCTGAGGAAGGACAGTGAAGGTATATTGCTGGTCTTGCCAGCTGAAAGCATATTATTTCTGATGGTCCTTATGGATAGGTATGGAGAAGAAGGCATTTGCCAAAACAATAGCTTCATAACAAGTTCCAGGAGACATGTTAATCCTCTCAAGCAAGGAAACCATATCTGGTACTGCAGCTGAAATTGAATTCACCAATTGATTCAGTTTATGGTAATCTACCATCATTCTCCAAGACCCATTCATCTTCTGCACAGGCCAAATGGGAGAATTAAATGAAGATGTGTTGGGGACCACCACCCCTGCATCCTTTAAGTCCTTGATGGCATCACCAACCTCTGCAATCCCTCCAGGAATGTGATACTGCATATGGCTTACTGTTTTACCAGGGAAAGGTAACTCTAATGGCTTCCATTTGGCCTTTCCAAACATAATAGCCCTCCCACTACAAGTTAGGGAACAATTGTGAGGATTCTGGCTAAGTATATCTATCCCAATTTGGATTCAGGAATGGGGAAATGACTGCAGGATATATTTGAGGACTTACTGGACCCAATGTGAGTCAGACCTTTGCTTAAACTCCATTGATTGTCTGAACTTCATAGGCCACAACTCTTATCGGAAGGCCAATATGACATTTTGGATCCCCTGGAATCATTGTTAGTTCAGAACCAGTGTCCAATATCCATAAAATATCTGGTCACTTCCCTTCCTTCAATGTACAGGCACTTCGGCAAAAGGCTTTAAGTCCCTCTGGGGTCGGATGGGAGAAAGATTAACTGTATAAATTTTTGTCACATCAGGATTCTTCCTCAAGGTTACCTGGCCTTTCTTTCATTAGAGGGGTTCTGGGATTGTAAACTGGCTCAAGTCCAGGAAATGGTTGAGGTGCTGTGATTCCCTGTTACTGCGATTTGAACTAGGTTTCTGTTTATTTGCCCTTAAAATTTTTGATTATATAAATATAATAAAAATTTTGTAGGCTTCCCATCTATTATCCTTTTTGGAAATCCATGGCTGATCAGCCAATGCCATAGGTCTACATGTGTCAGATTATTCTGGTCATTGTTCTGTTTCTGCTGTCCATTATGGTAAGTACATGGACCCTAACTTTGGTGATTAAATTCTGACAATTGACCTCTCCCACTCCAGTATCCAATCAAGCTCATTGCCTTTAAATTTCTCACCTCCCAGTGGTCCCCATTGGAAGGTCTGCCGTACAGAGAAGAACTAAGATAGGGCTCTTCAGAGATGCTGGTGCTCAACTCACAAATCTGTTTCTCAAGGTGTTAGTGAAGCGTTCATTTTGAGGATCCTCCCAGTGTGAACGATTAGGTTTACCATGATAGATCCACTCCAGCATTTCCATTTCCCTAACCCTCTGAACCCCCTCATCAACAGTAAATCATGGAATATCAGGCATCTCTAACTCATTCACAGTGGGCCTTCTTTTGATCCATACTTCTGCCAACCAGCCAAATAAACTATTAACACCTTTCTTTACTCCACAAGCTGCAACATTAAATTCAGAATCCCTGCTTAATGGGCCCATATCAATAAACTCAGCCTGATCCAGGTGTATACTTTTGCCACCATTATTCCACCATCCATAAGATCCACTCCCATGCTTGCAATTAATCCTCTGCTTGTAAGTGGTAGAAAACTCAATAATTTTTTTTGGAGAATAGTGGACTTCATCATGGGTCACACTATGTACCTCACCCTTAGGAGCCTTCTACAATTTGAGCCTGGTTATACCCCAGAGGCAAAAATGGGCAGTGAGGCTGGGTCCTGAGGAGTGTCAGCATTATCCTGCTTGGTCAACACAGGATTAGTTTGGCCAGGTATAACAGAAGAGGCCAAAACTTCAGTGGGTGAAGGTGGGGATGCATCTGCCACTGTGAGTGGGGTAACCTCTTCTTCTGGCAAAATAATCTCATTAACATCTAGAAATTTAACATCCTCAGCTTTGTCAGGTTCCTCCCATGCATCTCCATCCCAGTTTATGGGGCTCCATTCTTTTTCAATCAGTGCCCTCACTTTTCCTTCAGATACTCTTTGAGGCTGAGCATTAAAATTACATTTCAGTTCAGGCAATCAAATTATGAGGGCCTGAGTTTGAGTTTCTGCAATCTCAACCTTGCAGCTAAAAGAGAGGAGATTTTCTTTCAGGACACACTTAGAAATTTAAAATTTCTTGTGTGTGTCTTGAGCTAGGAATTTCAATCTTTGAGTTCTTTATTTTCCTTTATTAATTTGTCCTCACAGCCAGAGGACTTTAGACTTCCTGTTGATGTTTTGAGTCCATTGTTTTCATTCACTAGTTTGTCCAGGGATGCTAAGACTAGCCAGCCTTATGTTTCCTACTCTGCCAAAGATATTCAATACAACTTTCATGTATGGCCTCGCTAAATTCCTTCTATCACATAAGTGGTCACCTTGGATAATCAAATGGATCTACATAGCTAATTAATTCAAATAGTTCATGCCAAGGATTACCAGTATTCCCCATGGAATTAAGAGAGGCCATTTTGTTTTTAAGTCTTATTGAATTAGAGAGCCAACTCCAGGAATCACTAAAGTCATTAAAGAATTTCAATGACTTCATAATTTCATCAGATGAGTATTCCCAATGGGAAAGCCACACCAGATTTTGTGAGATTTAATCTTCCTTAAAAATATAATCTTAAAAATAGGATATGAATATTTAAAAGACAGAAACATATTTTTGATGACTGTAAATGTTTGCATTCCTGGATTTGTTTATTATAATTCTATTTCAATTGTCACTCATTGAGTGCCAGATTGCTTGTTTTAAGTAAGATAGGATTTAATGCCAAGGCCTCCGTGTGGCAACCTAATACTAGTTTGTCTTTTAGTCTCTTGAACCTGGTTATTTGCATCTGCCCTGCTCTTTGTCATTCATGCCATTAGATTCTTTTGAAATACTGTGTCATTTCAATCCCATTCTTTGTAAAATTCCAAAAGAAAGGAACCATTTTGCAATGGAAAAACTAATGGACCCTAAGTTTTCATATACTGAGTGTGGGGCAGCTCTCAAAAAGTTTCCAGGGGTATGGATGGCCAGAGGATGGAGTAATAAAGATAAGAGACAATATACAGAAAGCTGAGGTCAGGTGGAGCCTCTCTCCAGGTGGGAGGAAAGGAACTGCTCAACCACTGCAATGGATTTATTTACACATTTGTCATGTGACACCCCTTTGCTTAACTAGCTCTCCTCTTATACCCTGTGTTCTCAGGGCTGGAACACCTGTTCACCTGGGATGCTTCATGAGATCAGGGCATTCCTCACACACTTTGTGCTCCTAACTCTGCACGTGTGAGCAATCACTAGCTCAGATGCTCCCAACATTCATAGTTGGTAGAACATTTTAAATGAGACACTTAGAGGATATATATTTATAAGTGACAGAGAATAGATGCATCAACAAACAAAATAATGTAAGGAATAGACAAGAAAATAAATGTTCTGATGTTAATACATGAGAATTAATCAGGTGTTTGTTTGATTGTTTGAGACAGGGTTTCACTCTGTAGTGCAGGCTGATCTTGCACTTACTATGTAACCCAGGCTGGCCTACAATTCATGAATTTCCTCTCTCAGTCTCCCAGGTGCTGGGATTACATGCATGGATCACCAAGTAGGTTTCACATACTTATGGTAACTGAAGTATCTATAATTAAAATTTAATAAAATAGGGTCAGTGAGATAGCTCAGGCGCATAAGTACCTACCTGGGAAGCGCGAGGTCCTGAGTTTGACTCCTGGTACCAACACAAAGGAAAAAAAAAGGGCTGGTGATATCGCTCAGCAGCAAAAGCACCTGCTGGTAAGCGTGAGGTCCTGAGTTCAACTCCCGGTACCCACATAAAAAAAAAGTTGGGATTTAACCTTTAAGCAAATGATGTTGTATTTTACATCTGTTTCATTTGATTTGCTATTTGTTCTATACACAACACTTTGAAATATTTTACATAAAAATAATTTGTTTTAAAGTACTTTTATTTGATTTTTATCTATTACATCACATGTGCTTCTACTGTGCTCTTTTTAGAAAGAGTACATTTCTAAATATAATGCTAGATTGAAAATAGTATCTTCTAATACTAAACTTTTATTCCAGATTTCAGTGAACACAAATCTGCACAATTTCAATACTTTCTTAGAACTTTTTATTGACTAATTATTACTTTAAAAATTACGGAACATTTTGTTTGAAAATATATTTTAAAATGACTGGCAATTTGATGGAACACAGTATAGTTCTACAGTAGATGATATTAAATTTGGAACATACATCATTTTAGAAATCATAAAACTGTCATATTGTTAAACTTTCTGTTGTATGTAGTTGTTGATCATTTCAATATTATGTTTCTTCATTTCAAATAGGAAAGCAACAAAGTCCTAAAGGACTTTTCTGTATTTCCAGTTTTGCAACAATTGTGACTTTTAAAAGTTAGTATTTCCTTGTAGAATTTTCTTTTTTTATCACAAAAAATTCTTGAGTTAAATAATTCTTCCTTTTATTGAACTGGAATAAAATGAGTCTACTTGCTCTTGTCTATACTTATCTCTCATTTAGCATTACAGAGAGTCAGAAACTTCTAGAGAGTAGAAAACATAAACAATGTGTATTAAAATAAGGTCATCCTTTTTTCTTCCTCCAAGTATATCCCATGACAGTAGAAATAAAGGAAAATGACACTCATTTCCAAAGAAATCTGAAAGGAGTCATATTAAATTTACAGATTTATGAATTTTGGTGCCAATGGAATAAAAGTCAAGGAGATAATATTACCAAACCAATGTTACATATTGAATATTTTTATGTTATTTGAAGTTGGCAGAGACACAGTCCAGTGGTCTGAGTCTAATCTTCAAATCAGTTAGTTTGCGGTGGGAGACATGAAACGTTCCTTCCTGAACACGTGGGTTCTCAGAGTTAACAATTAGGTTTATTTTTGTTTTCTGCATTTTGTTTGATTTTATAAGCAAAACTGTGGGGGAAACCAATGTAACAGGTAAAGTGGCCTTTAGGTAAGGAGAAAAAGATTTCTCAATCTCATCCAATAGTCAAAAATTTTTAAATTATTTTTATTGCATTATGAGTTTTATCCAAGAAAATAACAATTAGAAAATTATTTATATTTTTCTTGAAATGTCAAATTTACCCAAATGAGTTTACATATATCTTGGTGAACCTCACTTTTGGTGGGGACTCTCAAATTTAGAGATACAGTTGTCTTATTTTTTTGTTAAAATGGGAAGTTCAAAAACAAGAAAACAGTTTGGATTATTCAGTGATCAGTATCTATATCCACAAAACATGGGTGGATCAGTCACTACATTTGTTTGTCTTAGTTTTCTCATCAGCCAAACAGAGATAATAATATTATCAATTTTCTACAGTCGTTGAATTGAATAAGCAATCAATGTAAAGAGGTTAATATGGAGCACATAGTAAATTGCCTAAAACTGTTATTCACTAGATAATATTTTGCATTAACTGTTACCATCTCATTTCCTCAGTAATAACTTTATAGGCACTGTGGTAGGTACTAAGGATATAACAATGAGTTTTAAAAAAAATCCTGCCCCTGTAAAATTTGTGTGTAAAAATTCATTTTGAGATAGCTGAATAAACATAAATGTGGAATAGTTAATCTTACCTAGTAAAAGGTGACAGTGCTTTTAGAAAAAAAATTATTTTTAACATGAGATTCAAAAACTAAGGGGAAATTAAGAGTAGAGGCTTCAGGGCATTAGCATTTGTTCTGTTTGGGGGAATGTTAACTGATACAAGGTTCAGAGTGTAAGTTTTATCAATTTATAGCTTGTGAAGCTGATTTATAATGAAGTCATGATGAGTTATTAAGTTAAATAATAGTGAAAACAATTCTATAATTCTTATTTTCTTCAAGTTTTACTTTTTTTACCAGTGTATGTTTGTAGCACTTTATGATTACATACCATGTGGAGAGTTGGTATATGTACATGACACATCTTAATTTTTTTTTCATTTCCTTCCCCTTACCTCCTTCTCCCATCCGTCCATCTTCTGGTCCCCTGTCCATTTGTAAAGGATTTATTTCCCTACTTCCTGTTATCTAGCTTTTATTTTCATCTTTATTTATATTCAGGTTTCTCATATAAGATAAACCATGTGATATTTAAGCATTCATGTCTGATTTATTTCATTTAGCCTTATAGTCTCAAAGTGCATCCATTTTCCTACAAATGACTCAAATTTATCTCTTTATTGCAGAATAGTACACCATTGTGTATAAATACCACAGTTTTTATCCATTCATCTGTTGATGGACATATAGACAGCTTCCAAAATTTAGCTATTAAGAATTGTACTGCTGTAAACGTGGGTATGCATGTATCACTGTAATTGGTTATTTTTAAATTCTTTTGGGAAGATACTTAGGGAGAGAATAGCTGGGTTGAATGTATAGTAATTATTATTATTAATAAAACACTATTGGAATTTTAATGCAAATTTTATGACCATGTTTTCTAATAACTCAATACTGACATAGCATGAAATAATTATCTTTAACAATATCTTTTCTTTCTTTAAGAAAAGGGAGGAATTGTCAAAAATTCATATCAGTAATTTTTATATAATGTTCAAGTCATCGAAATAAAAATAAATTTTCCTTACATTTTTCCTTTATTGCATAGTCATATAGTGATTATATATCTCAATTTTCAAATAGATAATTTGCTTTTATTTTAGAACTTTGAAATAACTATTTCACTTCACCAAAATTTGTCAAACAATTGTAAATATATTATTGTTTCATTTTTCTCAAGTTCACAATGTCTGTATAATAAAAAGTAATTTTTGATGAGATTTGGTATGTACAATGGGAAATATTAGTTTCAGTAAACTTCTTTTCTACAACTAACAATTTGCCTTTTTGTCTGTGTATGTTCCATGTGCCTCATCTATTTAGACTAATTATGAAAGCTCATTGTTTGACTCCAGCTCTATTCTCATCTTTTTTCATTGACATTTCATTACCTATTTTCATTCTCCTGCACCTCACTGTACTTATTGTGGCCTAATGGTGATTTACATGTTCTTCACTTCTACAAACATAAATTTTAGCAAAAAGCTCTACATTTTTCCCTTTTTGTTGTTTACTATGTGTATGGTGGCTTTCATATAAACATGATGTGACATGGATTTCTGTTTTGTTCCAATACAGATAAAACACAAATTTCCCTGCTAGACTTGATGATGTTATGGCAAACTTTCACAGTTCTACATTGCTCACTGATATTTATTGACATTTATTCAATGTATATTAATTTACCATGTCCATCTGAATTTTGGCTATTGGCATTAAGCACAATAACACTGATCTGAAAGCTTAAATCACTTATTAACTCAGTGGTATGTAAATAAACCATTATACCAAACCTTAAGAATTACTTATATGAGCATTCATATAATACTCAAAAATGCCAATAAACTTTAACAGAAAATAACATGACATATCTTATATCCTGTCCTTAATGTCTTGACAGTCACAAAAATATGTATGTAATTACTTAAAATTCTAAACTATGTATTCATACTATGATATCAACTACTTACAGTATCATATTTGGAGCTCATTTGAATTTAAAGATCAACTTTATCTTTCATTATTTTTTATTTGTTGATATTTTTCTCTCATTTCATTTTTTTTATACTGGAAATTTATTTTGGAAGATAATCTTAAATAGTGTTGGTTATGATTATAAACAAAAAAAGTCCTTAACTTTTGTTTTGCTTTGTTAATCTCAAATTGTAGGTTCTTCTATTCCACAGTATTCATAGGATAATCTATGATTGGATATTCATAGGATAATCTTTTTTCTTAAGCCTCTGTTATACTTGATTCTGAAAATTATCAAGTCCTTACTAGTAAAAAGCTCCCTGGTCTCAATTTTTATAACTTTTAAAATATGCATTAAATTAAAAAATAATTTCATATAATTATTTCTTATGAACAGTACAGTCATTTTAGAACACAAATTGAAACACTATTTCACTAAGATGTGATGAAAAATTTTTAACATTTTATTAGTAGTGTACATTGTATTGATTATAGAGTAGAAATATTTCTCATGTTTATTACTTAAAAGTTTAGAGAAATCTGTTTTAAAATAGATGTATAGCAAATAAGAGTGCAACATCAATTTTAAATATGTTCTCCACATTTATTAAAATGCTCATAGATGCATTTTACCAAATATTGTTCTTAAAATGCCATAAATACTAAACCAACATCAATACCTTGTTGTCTTTTAGCTGGTATTCTATACCAATACAATATGATCTCCATTATAATAACCTACTTTATGAAGATTAAATGCTTTCACAATTCAAACATGGTAAAATTGCCTTAAAGGAAAATCAAACACTAGTTTGCTGGCTCAGGATTTGAATAGTGGAATGAGAAATCTCTCTTATATTGCTATTGTGCACTGGTCAGCTAAGAAGTAATTGCTTTTTATAAGGCAAATTTGCTTTTACTTTTCTAAGGTAATGAAATGAACCTGAAACATTTCCTTTGAAATCAAAGTCACTATCCCTGAAATGTCACCAGACAAATTCCATCATATAGTTTCAGCAAACACATAATGAGAAAGTTGGACTGAGTTGATTGACAGAATTCTATTAGTAAGCCTTCTCACACATTCATCCATAATTATCAGTGTTGTAAATCAATACTGATTTTATTTCTTCATAGTTTTGTGCTGCTAACATGGAGCAAAAAAGAAATCATACGCATATCTTAGAGAAATACCTAAAGTGAAAGAGGGACCAATGAGGTAAGATGTCTAGGAGTAGATTCCTGTACTATGTATGATATAATGCATAGTGGAAAAAGATCCAATATGATATTTTTTTATAAAGGCCCATAACAATAAATATATTAAAAAGGTTAATTCTTGAGCACTAATAACATGAAAATATAAAAAATAAAATTTTCTTGCCAAAAGAAATATGGAAGCTCACATTAGTTATGTTCTCAGCTTGTGAAAATGAAACTTAAAGAGGTAAAAACATAGATATGACTCTCTCTGTGTCTTGAAGGTGAGTGCATCAATTAATTCACAGAGGTATTCAGTGGAAATAGTGTAATATGAAATGTGAATTTCATCATAACATGATAGGATTAAACATTTGTAGAGTGAACAAAAATATAGAAAAACAAGTTATTTTGGATATATTCTATATTCCTATAAAACATTATCTAGGATATTGTTAATTTAGTTAATTTTCTGAGAAATATATGGCTTAAGGTAATTTTAATACAGATTTTTAAAAAGTATAAACATAATAGAAATATTTTAATTTAAACAGCTTTATATCACGATTTTGAAAAAAATGTTTAATCTGGGAAGAAATCAGTCACTGCATATAATGATTTTATGGGCTAGTGAAGCATTTTCCCTTGATTGTTTGCAAAGCCACAATCTTGGTGTGGTGTTTTATAAAAACATTACATTCATATTGGAGGACTCTGTGAATGGAATACAGTAAGTCAGTATAAGTGAATGACAGTACAAAAGCTCTTATCATCAGGAATTCAAATTCTTTTTCAGACAATGTCAAACCACTATTCTAGTCACGTTTCACATCTTTATTGAAATTTCTATTATACAATGTTATACAAAATAAAGCCACATACTAATGTACACATTCCTGAGGTAGGCAATTGTCTACTGGGATTTAAACTTCACAAAATACATATTCTGTCTTCTTCAACACTCCCCTGATATATATAGTTTTACTTTATTTTTTTAGTTCACACATTGATGTATAAATTATCACTTGTTTTTTTCCACTTCAAAAATGAGAACACTTTTCTCTCATTCTTCTAAATATTTAATTTATAATCAAATTTTTTAGCTGTACATATTTCATATCAACAATTATAATTTATATTCTAAATGTATGTAGTGTTGGCAGAAATTTTACATTTATATTAAGGATTATTTTCCACTGAGAACTATTCATCATAAAACTTCATGATACATATGTACCTAATTTTCTCTTATCTTTCTACCATCTTTTATTCTTCAATGAGTACATTTATATGGACTACACACTATGATCTAAGGAAAAAACTGTTAGGAAAATTAATAAAGGACACATAAAACATAGCATCAAATGTGTGATATATTGAATCCATACAATCTTTATTATATTTGAAATAAGATCATAGTATCAGTGATAGTATATTTATTAATGTGTAATCTTTTCATTCTTTTGATATCTAATCTCAGTCGATATGTGTAATTGATTTTTCTACATGTCTCAAAATAAATTATTCATTTTTCTTATATTATTAGTTATAAGAATGCAGTTACAAATAAATAGATGTGTTTGAAATACTCTGTTACTAAACCTACAAAATTAAAACATGACGTGGCCTGTATGTGATCTGCACAGAAATTTTTAAAAATTTACATTTAGATAATATCTCAACCTGAATGAGATAAGCAAATTTAGCTCAAAGTATTAATGAAAACATCTATTGTTCCAGTAATTTCTATTGTTTTCATAAAATTCATATACAAGTATAATACAGCTTGTCCTACAATTTAATATACCTGAAAATATAATTTTTTTCTTAAATATAATCCAAAATTTCATAGACAGACAAGTGCTAAATGCAAAGTTCTCAAATAAAATAAGGTGCTTTTCTTTGAAAAACAAACTGAAAGCCTGTTTCTAGGCAGTTCATAGTCATTTTTTTCATTGTCTATTGCATTATTTAGCTGCTTGATTCCTATTAACAAAAGGGACGCACACAGCATGTAGAATGCTTTCTTCTAAAGGTCATTTTGTATTGAACACAAAAGTGTTTTCTATATATTTTCAAGTGAATTGTTGAAAGCAATCCCCATTTACACCATTTGAGCCTTAATTTTATTCCCAAATGAGATCAGAGAGTAATATCAAATGTGTTGATCTTAATTCTGCTTTACCAGGTTGATATTTAAAATACAAAAGTAGTTAGACTACCTGCGTGGATGAAAGCTAAGGTAAAAGTCAGTGTATTTCTAATTGCAACTCCCAATCTATTACACCATGCTTTCAGTGTATAAGGAACTCAGTGAAGATCAATTAACCACTATTAAGTCCTCTTGAGATAGATAGGGTTGAATTGATAGAAGAAAGGAAAAAAACATTTGTCTAAAAGACATCCTTGTGAAATTAGATTGCTATAATCTGAAACACTTTCTATCATCTTCATTTGATGCCTTGTTTGCAGAAAGTTGTTTTTAAATCATATTTATATAACATTTTATTTTGCCCACAAATCAAGATGTTCAGAAATATTTGTTTCATAAAGCTAAACAGGTATTCAAAACTACAGCGCCCTTTGTTTTTTCTTTTAGCTTAAAAGAAAGGAGGTTGGGCCGGTGAGATGGCTCAGCGGCGTAAGCGCCTGCCTTGCAAGAGCGAGGGCCCGAGTTCGACTCCCGGAACCCACATACGAAAAAGGGGCCGGTGATATTGCTCAGTGGCACGGGTGCCTGTTGGCGCGCGAGGTCCTGAGGTCGACCCCCGGTACCCACCAAAAAATAAAAAAAAAAAAAAAAAAAAAAAAGAAAGGAGGTTGATATTCATAGAGCTATAAAATATTTATTTTGATACTTTGCTAAGAGAATAAAACAATATTTCATATTATATACAGAAAAATGACAAATCTTATAGATAGCTTCATATTAAGTCTATTCAAAATGTCTTGAAAAGACTGTTCTTTTTCACTTACGGATGTATCAGATACTTCTGCTGTTTTCCTAGAGTTGTAGTCAGCTTTATATTTGAAGTAAAGCACGTGAAAGTAAAATTGAGAAAATACATTTTTAAAATTCTTTTAAATTTGCATTAAAATTGTTATTTTTTGATAACATGGGTTGGAATTGTTAAATGTCATTTTAAAAATAATTTAAAATTCTTCAAAAATAAATGGATTCACTGTGATTCCATCATTAAAGGTGTTTTCAGTGACACTGTAGTAAAAGAGATTATCATTTAAATTTAATCAGGCACAATTTGATCACAGCATTACAGTGATCATTAATTCAGCATAAAAGTACTGGTACTCCCTAATTTATGAGGTGGTTACGTTGCTAATAAATCTATCATAAATTGAAAGTATCATAAGTTGAAGATATGCTTAATACATTTAACCTATCAACTGTCATAGTTCAGCAACACAGTACACTGGGGGATTTTCATTATTTGCCCTTGGAATTGCAAAGCTGACCAGAAAATGTTGCTCCCTGCAGCTGCCTAACATGGAAAGAGACTATCATACCATGCATCACTACCTGCAGAAACAATAAAATTAAAAATTTAATATATAATTTCTGAATGTGAAATTCTTTCACATCACTACACTTGAAAAAGTTCTGCACCTTTTTTAGTTGGGGACTATTTGCAAGCATTGCCCAAAAAGTAAAATAAAACATGGCTGATTCATGAAGGAATGATTAAAATAATTTTTATGTTACCTATTGAAAATTTTGCCATTGTTTAATAATTTTGGTGATTCTTCTAGTAGGAAAAATCCTTTTTGTTAGCTTTAAAAAAATTGATTCAGAGGAAGAATTAATTGCTTTTAATCATCTTTTGTTTTTAACTTTGCTTTAAAGAAACTACATTAAAAAACATTATTCTTCAAGACTTTTAAATTAATTTATTGAACGTGTGGTTAGGAGAAGCAGAGAAAAGTGAGAAAATGAAGCAATCACATATGTATATTAGCAATTATCCCTTTTAAACTGCAGAAAAACAACAAAGCCATAATTATTGCTTTAATCCCTTATTATTCTAGAAAACGCCTAATGGAACTACACTGCCAGCCTTCTTTACGCTTTGTGGAAAAAGAGACATGCTAGCTGACATACCTCCATGGCCCAGATGGAAGGAGAATCCTGCCTGCTCAAGAAGGATAGTATGGATTGCACTTCTGAGTCAACTGGAGACTTCAAGGGGCATAGTCAGCCAGAAAATGACCATAAATTTCCAGGGCCATTATATGAATCAAAACAAAGAACCTCTATGCTCATCAGCTACAGATTATGGCATTGGAAAGCAAAGAGTTTTCAGGAGTTAGGTAAACAGTGAATGATAGCTGGGTCACACCACCTGCTGACACAGTACACTCCATGAACCAACATCAGATCCAAGCAAGGCACCCTATGATTTCTGCAGCTAGCGGGCTGTTAAGAAAGAAAAACGTACAATTGCAACATTAGGTTTGAGTGTGGATATTAATTTACCATAAAACTTCTGTATCACAGTAAACTAATTTTTAAAAATGTGAGCATACCACAAATATCACCAGACCCAGAAATACATAATCAATGACATGTCTAAAATGTTTATCTACATTCTATGAACTGCATACTTTTTTATTTTCTATTAAGGATGGTATTAAAGTATTATTTTTATAGATAGGATAGATGTTAATTCTATCTTTTCTCTAAAATGGTTGGTTTAATTTGTATTTTTAATCTTAGTGATTTCAAAAATCACCATCCCGGGCCGGTGAGATGGCTCAGCTGCGTAAGCGCCTGCCTGGCAAGCATGAGGGCCCAAGTTCGACTCCCGGAACCCACATATGAAAAAAGGGCCAGTGATATCGCTCAGTGGCATGGGCGCCTGCTGGCATGCGAGGTCCTGAGGTCAACCCATGGTACCCAAAAAAAAAAAACAAAAACACCATCCCAACACAATGTTGATACTATCATATAAATATAATTGATTAGAATTTTTAATTTTGGGAAAAGTTACTTTCCTATATTAACAATAACACCTCACTATATTTTGAAGTTATTTTTTTCTCAGTAATTAAATTTTAAGACACTTTGAATTGGTGCTAAACAGCAGCTATTTACTTGTTCTTTTCCAAATGTCACCCTTGAGGAGGGATTGGCACAGTGGACAGTGAGATTAGTTTGAGAAGCTTTTCTCACTATAAATGGTGAAGAACAATTTCACTGTGAACAGAGCTAACAGTATACTAGCCAGCAATATGATTTACTACATATAAATAAATGTAACCTCAATGCAAGTTACTTTTACTAAATACCCAAATTTTCTGCAGCCTTTAGACATGACACAATTGGAGAAGTTATGCAATAAAATGTGACTCACAGAAAAGAAAGAGCAGCCTTAACTTATTGTCACCACATTACCTTACTTTTGAAAATCTATTAAAAATATATATTCATGTGTGTACACTGCCAGAGCATATTTGATCACTTTGGAAGTGGTTCATACAGGCGACAGGGGTACAGAGACAAGTTTGGTCAGTTCCATTCTACATCTACTTTGCCAATATCTTTCCTTACAAAATATTAAATATTACATATAAGTTACCCTAGTTTAGTAGCAGACCAGGAGTGAAAGTAGGGCTGTAAGCTATTTTAAAAGGGACTGTTTAGAATTAGGTCTGACGAAAATTTACGTAAGAAGGAAAATTTAATACATTCCCTTTCCCAGACAAAGAATTTGGAAAAGATTATTGTTACATATTTTAATATTTTATCTCCCCTCCAATAAAAAAGAACTGTAAATGATAAATTTTAAAACAAATATTTTACTAAACAAAAAATTATCCCATTATAATCAAAGAAAACTAATGTAAAAAAAATTATATAAGAACAATACCATCCCAGTGAATAGCAACCATTTCAAATAAAACATGAAGGACTTAAATGTCAAGAATAATTCTGGGGCCGGTGAGATGGCTCAGTGGCATAAGCGCCTGCCTTGCAAGCGCGAGGGCCCGAGTTCGACTCCCGGATCCCACATACGGAAAAGGGGCCGGTGATATCGCTCAGCGGCACGGGCACCTGTTGGCGCGCGAGGTCCTGAGGTCGACCCCCCGGTACCCACAAAAAAAAAAAAAGAATAATTCTGGCTATTAATTGGTGTTTATAATAATTAACTCAATAAAGACTTAAAAGTAACTGACAAAAGAAGACAAAAGACAAAAACTGACAAAAGAAGAATAATAATGGGATAGAAGAATTGAAGAAAAAATTGGAGTATATTTCAGATTGACTGAAATTAAAGAGAAAATAGTCCTTATGCTAATAAGAAAAGAAATCAAGCTGATAATATAAGAAGTAAAACATATAAAAGAAATTCACATATAGTACATAAATAGAATTTGCACAATTGATAAAGACTTTAAAATATAAAGCATATGGAAATATTATTTTTCATGTCATATTTTTCAGACATGTCATGGTACTAAAGAAAAAAATTAAAATACTTGGAATGGAAAATTAACATAGTTTACATATTTATTATGAAGTCCTTATTTATCAATAATATACCAGTTTTAGGATCATGCAATAGACAAAGCAATGGAAAATAGGACATCTACGCTAATTATTTGGCTTAAATATTTTTCCCAAATTTGGTGTATTTGAAACAATAGCTAAGTCATAGGATGTTGACATTTGAGATTTTGGGAGGTGATTGGGTGATGAAGATTCTGTTCTCAAGAATGGATTAATAGGGCTGGTGAGATGGCTCAGCGGCTTAAGCGCCTGCCCGGCAAGCGCCAGGGCCTGAGTTTGACACCCGGAACCCACATACGAAAAAGGGGCTGGTGATATCGCTCAGCGGCACGGGCGCCTGCTGGCATGCGAGGTCCTGAGGTCGACCCCCCGGTACCCACAAAAAAAAAAAGAATGGATTAATAGATAACTGGATTGTCATGGAAATGGCTTTGTTATAAAAATAAGTTTCCACAGGCCACTGTTTTCCATCTCACTATGTGATAACTGCATCCTGGGACATTTTAGAGTACATACCAAGAGTATATGCCATGCAGTTCCCAGACCCTGAACATGGCAGTACAGAACTGTAGGAAATAAATTTATTTTTTTATAATTTATACAATCTCAGGTATTCTGTTATAACAACAGAAAATGGACTAAAGCAGTATTAATGTGAACAGGAGATTACATCTCCTAAAAAGCAAAGGAAGAGAAAAAAGACATTGAAGTAGAGGAAAACTACAGATTATAGTGTAAAATAATAAATATTTTATTACAATAAAATGCAGATAGCACATCTAGAAAAATTTTGATGAAATGATATGTTTAAAATTACCTAAAGATACAAAATAACTTTGATCAGATCACAAAATAGTAATTATATTTGCAGAAGATGTAGAGAAACAAAAAATAGGGAAAGAGTTCAAGATCCTGAGTTCGATTCCCAGTACCAAAAAATAAATAAATAAAGAGAAAAAAGAAGAGAAAAGCAGAGAAAAGGAGTGAGGCCCATGAGTTTTAAGTTTACAAGTCTTATTTTGCTAGTCTAGAATATTTAAGCATAAGGACATATCACTTTGACAAATATTTGCATGTGCTTTACATGAATGTTAACATTTTAAAAATTCTCTCAGTATAAAATTAAGTATTTAAAACAATTCTCCCATTATTAAATCAATTAAGAAACAGGTTTCTGAAAATTAGTTGTATAAAGTGTCTAAACAGAAATAGCAATTTCACATCATGGCTGACTGGAGGCAGAAGTACCTTGCTGAAATGTCAAAATTGGGAGTGAAAAAAGACCCAAATGTGGAAAAGCCTCCTGAAGAAGAAGCCCATCAGATGAATTTTAATATTAGCGGTGTGTAGAAAGGGGAGATGGGCTGTGCCTTGATCCCAGAACTGCTTACACTGTAGGTCTAGCGCACATACCATCTTGCCAGAGGATCTAAGTCCCTGAAGGGAAAAGCTAAGTTCTACAATAACTGTGATTGGTGCCTTAGCCTAGCAAACAGTGTCTAGTGCTCACCTGTCCTAATTCCTCTCTCCCTGGGAGAGGAAGTCTGGTGAATCACAGATCAGAGCACTAGAGAGAATGAAAGGCAGAGAATCATTCAGAGGGCAATGGCTGAGTTAGGACTCCAGCTTGAAAAAGAAAGAAACTAGAGCAACGTCCTTTTTAAGGACCCGGAATCAGACTCTAAGAGAGCCATGGCCCAGTGAGTTGCAAGGGTATACAGTGGTTGCAACCGGTGGGATGAAAAGAACAAGAAAAGGCACGCAAGCACCATTGCCAAAGTAGACAGGCACTCACTCACCCCTCAAAGCCGTGAGTTCTCTGCCGGTGGGATATCCCGCCCACCACCGTCATTGGGACACAGCGGAATTTAGCACAAGTAGAGAACTGGAGAGGAGTGTCACAGCCCAATGGGGTTGCACAGTGCATTAACACTGGGTGATGTAGAATGAAAACAGATGTTGCGGAGGCAAGAGGGCTGAAGACTGAAAAAGTCCCTTCGGGAATGAGCAGAAGACTGCTTCTTTAACCAGCTACACTGAACACAGTTCAAGGTATGCAATCATAAGGCATAGGCAAAAAAACCTCTGTTAGTAGTTCCCTCAGACAATTGAGCTGAAGCAGAACGCTGCCTGGAGAGTGGATGAGAAGCAGGCTTATCAGTCCATCCAGAACCCTAACCCTTTCATTCACTGGCAGGCAAGAAGACAAACTGTAAGAGGGGAATCAGCTGAAGCACAAGTCAACACATCCAAGTTCTTGGACTCATTCAGCTTTAGAAAGGGAGCTCAGCCTCCACAACTGCTAGGAGTCAAATTTTCTCAATTTGTGAGTGGGAAGAGAATCCTGACTGAATTTGAATACTGACTGAAGTATAAATAGCACTAAGGACACTGATACAAAAGTTGTAATTTGTGTGGGTTTTTTTCTCTTCTTTCCTTTTTCCCCTTTCATCTGGTATATATGTAGGAAGCTTTCATATGTGAAATGGAAAATAAGAATTAATTTGTGTTTCAGTTTAGATGTATCTTTCATGTATATATCAGGTTTAATCTCACCAAAAATTTCATATGGAGGATTCAAACACAAGGTTTCTTTCAGCATATTAATTAGTTCAGCCCTTTTTACAGCTTCCCTCAATCTCCAATTATATTTCTCTACCTCTTTTCTCCTGACTCCACAAATAACCTCCCAAATCTCTTTTCAATCAGTCCTCCACTCCACATGTAAAAATATATCAATGAAGTCCTAAACAATTGCTTTCTTTACTATTTTCTTTTTCTTTCTTTCTTTCTCTCTTTCTTTTTCTTTCTTTCTTTCTTTCTTTCTTTCTTTCTTTCTTTCTTTCTTTCTCTTCCTTCCTTCCTTCCTTCCTTCCTTCCTTCCTTCCTTCTTTCCTTCCTTTCTTTCTTTCCTTCCTTCCCTTCTTTCTTTCTTTCTTTCTTTCTTTCTTTCTTTCTTTCTTTCTTTCTTTCTTTCTTTCTTTCTTTCATTGTTCTCTTTCTTTTCTATATCCTTTTCCTTTACCTAATCCTCTACATCCCATCATATTTGCCATCAGTAGTGTCTCAGGATCTTTCTAAGATATTAAAAATAGTCTAACATTGTTAAAACAAATTTTAAATAACATGATTGATGAATATTTGTCTCTAGATGCTGTTGTAACTGTATTTATTCTCTCTTGCAGCACAATGACTGGGACTGCTCTTATTATGTTGAGCGGCCTGAAAAAGTATATAAATACCAAAACGCAACCACAGCCAAGATCACATCATGGTTCATAAAGAGAACTCCACTGTATCAACAGAGTTTTTCTACACTAAATGATCCTCAACCCTCAGTAAAAAACAATATAAACATGAGAAAAGAAAACAAGAAGATGCCTCTATAGATTGCACAAAAGATGATCTCACTGGCATGGAAGTGGAGGAAGTCACAAGCAAAGAACTCAGAAGTCCAATGATTAAAATGTTTGAAGAGATCAAAGAAAATGCATACAAAAATCCATGACATGTTCATTGAGCTAAAATAAGATATAAATAAACAGATAAAGGTTTTAATTAATAAAAATTTTAGGAGCTTAAAGGAGACATAAATCAAAAGCTGACTTAATTAAACAAGATGATACAAGATTCTAAAGACTACTTTAGTAAAGAATTAGAGATTATAAAAGAAAAATCAAACAGAAATCTGGAACATTAAAACTTCTATTGAAAAGAAATGATCGAGATGAGAACAATCAATATAAAGTTGATGTAGCAGATCACATACTTTATGATACCCTGAAAACAACATGGTGCCATGAAAACTGGATCAAACCTGTGTAAGATCACACATGCACACAGATGTGCACACACACAAAACAACTAGGAATTATAAGAGTTAAGGAATAATTAGATGATGACACATGGATCTTGAGACCATTATACTAAGTAAAATAAATCAGATGGAGGATTAAATATTGCAAGCTTTTTGTAACATCGGTGACTCAAACTATAAATATTTTAAGGAGCAAAGAAAGATGGTAGGAAACAAGAAGGTAGACTCAGTGGAGATAGGACAGGGGTCTGGGGAATGAAAAAGTAAGGGCTAGGTGAGGGCTAGGAGAAAAGGTGAGTAAAAATGATCAAGATGTGATATATATATATTTATATATATATATATAAAATATGTAATATATATTATATATATAAATGTCAGTTCCCCAATACATTTGCAAGTATTATGCATTGCAAACACATACTATTAAAAATTATATACAAATAAATACAAATAAATAGCAGTTTAAACATTTCAATAAAATATATGCAGTTGGTGGACTTTAAAAGACAGATAAGTAGGTGTAAAATTTAAGTTATGAATTATGGAATAAAATATTATTTTTCTTCATTACAGAGATTTTTTGATAGTGTACCTAGTGGAAGCATTCTTTTTTTTTTTTTTTGTGGGTACTGGGGGGTCGACCTCAGGACCTCGCGCGCCAACAGGCACCCATGCCGCTGAGCGATATCACCGGCCCCTTTTTCGTATGTGGGTTCCGGGAGTCGAACTCAGGCCCTCACGCTTGCCGGGCAGGCGCTTAAGCCGCTGAGCCATCTCACCGGCCCCCAAGTGGAAGTATTTCTAAATATATAATTAATTCAGTAAAGCTGAACCAGTCATTGTTTCAAAGGAAGGTGAGCTTGCACATGTAAACCTTGTGATAAATGCTTGTTGTGGTGAGGAGTCAAGCGCAAATGGGCAAGTCTTATTCTTATGTCTGACACACAGTATCCTGTATCAGTTGATGCTTTACAATTATAGCTGATATTCAAATCTTGGAAATTTGCTTTGAAATTGGTATATAGGATTGATGGTTAACTTATAACAAAATTTCCATAAGTAATTCATACTTTTGTCATTTGTGTGTATACACTGTTCTCTATTTTAAATTATCAAAAGCCTTCTACAGTTTCATTTATTTATTTTATCCATTTATTTATTTATTTTTGGTACCAAGACCTTGCACTTGCCAGGCAGGTGCTTGTGCCACTGAGCTATATCCCTGGCCCAGTAATATGTTTTAAAGTGATTAGGATCAACTATGAGTAATAAAGATTCCAAGTAAGCCTTAAATAAGGATAGAAATGTTTCTATTACACAATATGTAGTCAAGTTTTCCAATTATAATTATTAGTCTGTCACTGATAATTGGAAAAGATTCTCATTTTAGAAAAAATAATAGCACACTGGTTTAAATAAAAACAAACAATTCTGTGGAAAACATAGTGATCATTGAGGATTCCAGGAGATAAAAATGTCAAATTTCAGAGTGCAGGGAACAAATGAAGATAAACAAAATTGGAAACCATTCTTCCCTTCTAAGACTTTGCTAGTTTGAGTACATGTGTCATTAGAAGACAATGGGCTAGAGTTTAAAGCATTTAAACATGAGGTAAAGAGAGAGAAATCTTGCTCTGTTTAAACACCTGGTGGTTTTCTAGTTGTCTTTCTGTCATTGGTTCTTACTAGGGCCAGACAATGTACTTTTTGTGCTTCCAATCATCTCATAATAGCTGAAATTTGCCTTATGAAAAATAAATTATACAACTATGTAATTGTTCATTTGACATTTGACAGTGCGTATTCTGTTGGTTCATTTAACTCAATCATGTGAAGTATTTAAATTGTCTTGTTCACATTTTTATATACGCGCTAATTTTTCATGTGTTTTTCCAACAACTGTTAAGAAGATATACAATTTTGAGCTACGATTGTAGATTTGGTAGTTTTACCTTAAATATTTATAATTTTTGCTTCACATATGTTAAAACATTTTGGTATGGTTTTTCACCATTATATTATTAAGAAGTATTCCAGTTTTTACCCAACAATTATACTTGTCTCCAAAATCTATGTTGTCTAATATAACTATATCTATCCCATCTTTCCTTTGATTTGAATTTGCTTACTGAGTCTTTATATTATCCTCTCAGTTTTTCTGTTCTCTTAATTTTCAGTTGTCTCCTATAAATGATATACATTGAGTTTTGTGTACTTGTGTCCTTTTTAATAATCTTAGCAGTAATTTAAATTTAAAATACAAGTCTTAAGTGTATTTTCAGTTGTATTTTAAATTTTTTGTATTTTACATAAATAATAACCACATATTTAATTCTGATGACATTTCTCTCATTACCTGTTTCATGACTTCTACACTTTAAATATTATTTTATCACCACATCAAGGTTCTTTTGGATGATTAAATAATTTATAATTTATATATTCCTTCAATTTATTATGTAAATAGTCTTTTACTTTTGTAGATATTTATTTTTTATTTTCTTGTAACTGGAATCGAACTCACAATCTCACGCTTGCCAGGCAGGTGCTGTGTTGCTGAGCTACATCCCTGGCCCTCTTTTACTTTTTTATAGTTAACTCTGGAAATCATAAGGTGGATCATAATAACAGTGTAATAGAGATAAAAATACTTTCTAACCATATCCTCAGAATGTATTTTAAAAAAGAAATACTCTGGTTGCACAAGAAATAATATCAAGATTCAAAAAATGAATTAGCATCAAATTAAAAAGAAAACCACTAACAGAGTGAAGGGACAATCTGTAGAATGGGAAAATTTGTTGCCAGCTATTCTTAAAAGGACTAACATTTAGAATGTACAAAGAACACAAAATATTGGACTCCCAAATTAAAGACCCAATTAAAAAATGGGTATTTGAAATGAATATATACTTCTCAGGTGCAGAAATATGAATGGCCAATAATTACATCAAAAAATGTTCAACATTGCTGGCCATTTGAAAAATGCAAATTAAAACAACACTGATATTCTATCTCACTCCAGAAAGAATGGCTCCCATCAAGAAATCAATGAATAACAAATGCTGCCAAGGCTGTGGGGAGAAAGGAATCTTTCTCCAGTTTTGGCGGGACTCTAAACTGATAACACAACTGTGGAAATCAATGTGGAGATTCCTCAAAAATCTGAAGGTAGAAATTCCATTTGACTCAGATATTCCCCTTCTCGGTACCTTGCCCAAAAAGTTAAAGACATCATACCATAATGATGTATGCCTACCCATGTTTAGAGCAGTACAATTAATAACATCTAAATCGTGGAAACAGCCTTTATGTCTATCAATAGATGAATGGATTGAAAGATGTTGTATTTACATACAATGGAGTACTACTCTGCTATAAAAAAGTTTAAACTTGAGTCTTTAATAGAAAAATGGGTGTATCTTGAGACCAGAATGTTAAGTGAAGTAATTCAGAAACACAAGCTTAAATGTAACCTGGTTTCTCTTATATGACAAACTGTCTCTATATGTATTATGTGTATTATGTATATATATATATATATATATATGTATATATATATATATATATATGGGATATATATATCGTATATTAAAAGATATTTTAATCCAGTGCAGACAATGCATTTAAAATTGTACCTCGATTAAGTTCAATTATCTTATATGTTTTAGATGTTCTTTGATCTATTATTCTGGTTTTCAATCTGTATATATATTAATTGACTTTATAAGTTCTCATAAAATAAATAAATGAATCTGGTGCTGGAAAAAACAAAAGGGTGGTGGGCGTAGGGGGAAAGTAGAAGGCAATCGAAATGTGTTAAGCACATGTATCAATTACCTACAGTGAATGTAATCATTATTTAGTACAAACATGTACTAATAAAAGTAAAAATAAAATAAATAAAAAATAAAACAAAAATAAAACTGACAGTGAAGTAATTTTTCAAAGATGAAATAAGCCACAAGCAAATCATAAATCATTTTGAAAGTGCTGAAGGAAAGTTTAAAATATCAATTAAAAATTTTATATTGTTAGTTATTTTAATTGAAAGCAAAATAGTTACATTTTTAATAAAAATATTTAGAAAAATTTACAATGGAGAGACACTGAAATAATATTAAAGGCCATGAACTCCTATGAAATATAGTTTCCAAATATTTTCTCCTAATTTATAGGCTGACTTTTTCTTGTAGAGTTTTCCTTTACTGTTCAGAAGCTATTTAGTGTTTTTTTTTTTAGAAGCTATTTAGTTTTATGTAGGACCATATGGTTACTTTTGCGTATATAGTCTGAGCTATTGGTGTGATATCCAAAATGTCATTGTCACAGACAATGTCAAGGAACATTTCCCCTGTGTTCTCTTCTAAGAATTTTATGGTTTCATATACTATGATAAATTCTCTAAATCATTTTGATTTTTGTGTATGATGTATATGGATCTAATTTCACTTTTTTTTGCATATGGATAGTAACTTTTCCCAGTTCCATTTATTGAAGATGCTAATTTCTCCATTATATCTTCTTGACACTGCCAAAAATTAGTTAATAATACATGTTTGGGTCTATTTATCTGCTCCACATTTTGTTCCACTGGTTTGTATATCTGTTTTTATGCTAGTAGCACATTGTTTTGATTACTACACATATATAATATCATTTAAATCAGGAAGTATAATGCCTACAAATTAAATTTACTTTTTCTTGTGCTTTAGTTATTGAGGTCATTTATAGTTCCATGGGAACTTGAGAATTATTTTTCCTATTTCATTGAAGAATGCCTTTATAATTTTAATAGGGATTTTACTGGACCTATGTATGCTTTGGGAAGTACAAAAAATTTATTATACACACATAACACTGATGAAAGACTACAACTGTAGGTATTCTAATAACAGTGGGAGCAACAAACATGCATGATATAGAAAATTATATATAGATAAATATATCAAATTGTAAAAAACACTATTATATGCAAAACTATATCAAACAAAACATTAAAACCTAGAAACAAATAATGAACACTTTCTCTAAGATTTACTACTGTTGTTCATATGCTAAATTATTACAAATAATTGTTAAAATATTTAGAGACTTTTAAAATTATTTGTAGTTATCCATTATTACAAATTTAGCTGATATGTTAGTTAAAAAAAACAAGCATTTATAGGGGACACAAATAGTTTTATTTCTACTGAATATTTTACTCTTTAAAGGAAATCATCATAGAAATTGCCAGGCTTACTTGATTTTATTGATAATTTCTCCCTACCAGTCAATGAAGAAATATTCCTAAATTTATATAAATTTCATTGGAAAATTGAAAATGTAAGAAAATTGCTTAACTCATTCTATGAAAGGGTAATAATTTTGGCAACAAAATTTCACAAGGATGTTACTGAAAAGAAACTGCAATGCACTTTGTCTTAAAGTCAGAAGTCCAAGAATATTTTTCTAGCTAGTATTTTAATTTTATTGGCACATGTTTGCCATTCATAACAATCACATTTCCTCACAGGGAGTTGGTACATCTACATAATACACTTTATTTTTTTCATCCCCTTCCCTACCCCTCTCTCCATTGCTATTTTTAAAATATTTTTTATAAATGAAATCTTAGATAAGATTGATAACCTTGAACAAATGGTTGAGTTTCAGAATCACTTGCATACTTTAACATTACAACCTCAAACAGTGTATGTCACCATCTTTGTAAATTTAAGCACAAAAATAATTTCTACAGATGAAATAAAAATGTCTGGTTTAGAAAAAAATTAGAAAAATGCACCCCTTGGCAAACTAGAAACTGAGCAAAAAGTTTCCATCTGATAAAGAGAATCTGCAAAACTAAGAAATCAAAAGAAACAAACTCAGAAAATTACAGGTTGATGACTGTATTTCCTTTGTGACTATTCTTTTCACGCATTTATACTTTTTGTACTTTTTACATAATTCACGCTTTAGTAAAAATGCTTAACTTCTCAATAGATAAAATACTGCAATGATGCTTCTTGGTTAAAAAAAAAATGCTCTTAAAACTTACTAACCTATCTCCTGTCCGTGTCACACCTCATGTACCTTCACGCTGTGTGTTAATCACTAGTGCTGTTCTCTTTAGTCGCGTTTCTGCTTCTCAGTGGCATTCACACTGTCTGCTACTGTTTCTTGGTGCATCCTTTCCCCTGATATATTAATATCTAACTCACTTATTTTAAATCTGTACTTGCCTTCTCAATAATGCCCATCTTGAATTTCATATTTAAAATTTGAATTAGTACTCATTTCTTATCCTTCACCTGAACCACTTCTTTTCCTTTGACCATTTATTTCTTCTTTTGCAAAATACTACATTTACTTATTGATTTCTTTGTTCCCCTTATATGCCTGTGTGTCTTGCAATCAATAAGCTCAACGTGACCAGCAAACTTTGATCTACTTGTAAATGTGTCTAACAAACCAAAAACCACTGCTTAAACAAATTAGAAACTCAACAAAAAAGTTTTTGGAAATAACAATCTATATGAATCATTATGAGAAAATTATAAATCTGAATTGACTTTTAAAAGAATTGCATTGAATGAGAAATGACACCAATAGTGCTCTACCTTTTTCATCATCAAACTAAATAAAATTAATCCAGTTATAGTACATTCAGCTTAAATGATGGCTCAAAACAAATCTTACAAGGCTACTGGGCATTAATGCAGAATAATATGATGTATATTTTCATGCAATAAATCATGATACTTGGTATAGAAATGGTGAAGAACCATGTTGTGAAAATTGTAAGAGTTATTTAATGGAGTTATGAAGCATTATTTATGAACCGGACTCCATGTTTCTTCTTTCCATGCTACCTGGAACAGATATTAATACTATAGGTTTGATTTAAAGTTGAAGTACAGACACGTGATATCATTTAAAACTTGCTAGATGACTTTTACAGAAATCTAGCCACCTCAAATTATTTTTAATCACTCTATAACATTCCATGATTAAATTAGAAAATTTAAAGACCTGCCTTAATTGATATAACATTTCTGGAAAATTCTTAACTTCATTGTGTAAATTACTCTTAGCTTCTTTTTACATTTTGTGGGTACCGGGGGTCGACCTCAGGACCTCGCACACCAGCAGGTGCCCATGCCGCTGAGCGATATCACTGGCCCTTTTCTTCGTATATGGGTTCCGGGAGACGAACTCGGGCCCTCGCGCTTGCCAGGCAGACGCCTACGCTGCTGGGCCATCTCACCGGCCCTACTCTTAGCTTCTTAACAATTATGAAACATTTGTTATTTTGTTTACACAGATTCTATTGATTAACACTTATGGAATACTCCTTTTTAACTATTCTTGATTATCAAAATTCTTTTACTTGACCCTTAAGGTTTTATACAGGAGCTATTTCACCACTTGTTCTGCCCAATCTATGAGTGACCCTTAGAGGACATACGGACTGTAATGATCATTTCTAAAGTTCAGTGTTGAAGGGCTAACAAGATAAGATTCAGAAACGATAGGCACTTTGAGAGTTAAATTGAAGTGTGGGTTAAAGTGTTAAAATATGTTTTCATTTGTTTGGTTTTTTGTTTGTTTTCAGAATTGGACTGCTTTCCTAATAAGGAACTCAGAGTTAAAATTTATTCTCCTCAGTGACAAACAGTGACAAACTTTTATTTCATTAAACCTATGAACTCAAGTCCTTCTTCAGGTAATGAAGAGAAAAAAATCATATGAAAGAAAAAATATAATTTACATATTCATTTTTTGTTTCCTGAAGAATAAAATTTATTAGATGAATCATAAAATATTAAACACCTAAATCCTAAAAGTAATGTTACCTGAATACATTATTATAATACTTCATATATCCTTAAACTCAATTTACACAGAAGAAAATAATTGGTCTCTTTTTAGGTCATCACATGTTCCATGAAAATGCAATTTATATTTAAAATAACTTTCTTTTGAGGAATGACATTGCATCATCATGATTTATAATTTTGTATATTGGAACACCCTTCTTATCTTAAAGCCAAGCATATTTGAGACACCATAAAAAAATCAGTCAAATTATATCAAATTCCATCAATGCTAAATCAAGTTTATTGTTACTAATATGTCCAGACAATTTCCAAATAAATGTCTTTATTGGCCCAAGTTTCCTTTTTATGAATATGTTTAGATGCCACAGCACAAACTGAACAGGATTTTGATGTTTAGCTAATGAAGATCTATACACTTGTTTAAAAAAATAATATCACTTACCTATTTAGCTTTTCAATGAGCAATATCATTGAACAAAATATGGGATATTTTATAATGGCAATTCTGAACATACTTTCTTTTCCTTCTATAAAATCTTGTATGCTGAAGAATACCTAAAGATAGGCTATTTCAAAAAGGTCATTGGCAGCCTACATAATAACAAGATATTTCATAAGCAATCATAAATAACATTCTTGGTAGCCTATCAGAGACAATTATCGGACACAAAAGGCCCTATTGTTTTGATTTAGTGAGATGCTAGAAGCAAAAGCAGTGCTTACTGACCACATCTAAATGCAATAATTTAAATGCTTGATTTTTTTCTTAGGACTCATTATGTTTGGCTTTGTTTCTACTACTTTAATTCTTATTTTTTGTTTCAGAGTTGGACACAGAGAGACTTAGGAATTTTCTGTACTTTCATGAATAATAAAGGAAATTGCAGAAGTTGTTAACTGGATTTTCCAATTTTATATCTTCCATTTTGTTTTCAAGAAAATGATGAAGACAAGGAAGATATAAAATCTTTATATCCATAATACCTATAATTTGATCTTTCTAATTAATTTTTCATTTGAAATATCCAGTACTACATTAGATTTTCTTACACAGAGGATAATTTTGTAGCCCAGTCTTATTCATATTTGCTCCATTTCTTCACTTTATTTTTCAGTATGCTGTACTTAAAGCAATTCAGATTTCTAATATTTCTACCTATTTTTTTTTTTTTTTTTTGTGGGTACCGGGGGGTCGACCTCAGGACCTCGCGCGCCAGCAGGCGCCCGTGCCGCTGAGCGATATCACCGGTCCCTTTTTCGTATGTGGGATCCGGGAGTCGAACTCGGGCCCTTGCGCTTGCCGGGCAGGCGCTTAAGCCGCTGAGCCATCTCACCGGCCCTACCTATTTTTATTTGTCAAGTTCACTGTGCACTTTATTTTGATGACAATAAAAGTGCATAAAGATCAAATTTCAGAATACAATAAATTTCCATATAGAATTTAAATGTGTATTCTACTGTGTTGTTTAGGGTTCTGCAGATGAACAGAATCAATAGGAAAAATATGTATAATTATGCAAGGAGATTTAGTGTGCAAACTCACAGCAAGGGACAGACACAGAGGGATCCAGTCCAAGGAGATAGAAACTACAGAACAAGAAGGATCAAGGATGCAGCACCAGCCCAAGACTAAAGGCCCTCGACATCTCTGAAGAGTCACTGATAAGAGTTTGCCTTGGAAGGCTGAAGAAACTGGAGACTGATATCCAAAACAAATGACAGCAAAACATCCACTTACTCAAACAGACTGGAGCCTTTCAAAAATGGACAAATTTCCTTCTTCCTTTCCCTTTTTATTCCAACTAAACCTTTTGGTTAGTGTCAGTCACAGTAAGGTGGGTTTTCCTGACCTCAGTTTACTGACCAACATGATAATCATCTTTACAAACACACTCAGAAGTGAGCATTACTAATTTTTTAGGTATTTCTTAATCCAGTCATGTTGACACATTATCATATTCTCTATCACATTATTATTTACATAGAGTCCCTGGACATAAGCCAAGGCTTATTGTAACATACAGCTCAGGGCAATAGTTCTGAGATTATTTTGCTGGAATTAAGTTGTATTACTTTTTCCCCCTAGGGAAAATGAATTTCTACTACTTATAATTGACATGACTCCACTATTCAAATTTTTATAATAATATTTAATGTCATAAAATTTAAGTTACTTATGTACTTCCTAGATAAATTAATCATTCAAAATTCAGTATATCAAAGTAACTAGAAATTTGTATTTTTGTTAGTGTCAAAATGTATACAAGTGCCAATATGCATCTATATTACTAATATAGATAAATGTTAATAACCATAAATAATTTTCACAAGTAAAACAAAAGCTGTTTACTTTCAGGTTATTCACCTGTATTTTCCTTCCTTCTTTTCTTCCTTCCTTGCTTCTTTAATTCCTTCTTTTTTTTTTTTTTCCTCCTTCCTGGTAGACTCTTTTGTATGGATGGTTGCTAAAATCTTTTAAATAAAATATTTGCTTGAAAATTTAGACTAGAAAAATCATCCTTCATCGATTTCCATCTTACTCAATTGAACATGCACTGTGTTCTAAAAGTTGTAATGAGTAAGATGATAAATCATGCTTATTATATGCTCTCAGGAGACTCATGGTCTATTAAGAGTTTACTAGTTTGCAAGTTCAGTGAAATAAACTTGAAAATGAAAAAAAATGTTATTTTTTAATTATATTGATACTATTTTGGAGCAATGGCTACTAATAGAAAATAATTTCTTCTGAAAAGAAATCAGAAAATTTTCATGAAGAACACTACATTTGGGCTGACCTTTGAATGGTTTTCAAGATATAAAATTATATAATGAAGATTTTGAAAATAAGAAAATAGGGCCGGTGAGATGGCTCAGCGGCATAAGCGCCTGCCTTGCAAGCGCGAGGGCCCGAGTTCGACTCCCGGATCCCACATACGAAAAAGGGGCCGGTGATATCGCTCAGTGGCACGAGTGCCTGTTGGCGCGCGAGGTCCTGAGGTCGACCCCTCGGTACCCACAAAAAAAAAAAAAAAGAAAATAAGAAAATAATAATACAACAAGTTCCATGTAAAAAACTAAAAAATGGCTAAGTTTATAAGGTATGCATACAAGGTCACCATAAAGTACTAAATTTTTTGAAAATAAAAATTAGCTTTGGGAAAATTGAATTTTATGATGGTTTTAGATATATATGTCATAATATATCAAATTCTACTTTATAAATACTTTAACCTTCTTTCATAACAACTATGCATCTGTGAGGCTGCTTTTTCAAAATCATCTTATATATTTCCACTTAAAAATCACAATATTTGAACTGCATGAGTTGAATATGAAAGTAATATATGAATAAAAAATAATTTCTGTGTACTACTTCAAAGAGTGGAAGATATAAAAATTTTTATCAGGGTTCTATTAACAAATCCTCATCACTATAAGACCACATTCCTTCTTCTAGCAAGGATTGGAGAAGCTTTGGTAGCATTCAAAGGACAAATGGACAAATATAAGTATGTGATTGTTGGGAAAGCCAACCAAGACAGAAAAGTTAGAGCACTTCATTTTAGACAGTGAATTGAATCTACTCTAGAATTACTCCTTCAGAAAAAGTTTTATGAAGTACAAGTGCAAATATCAAACAGTAATGTTCTTTTACAAGTTGTTGAAATTATAGCAATGTATTTTCTAACATATTTAACAGGAGCAAAAGAAATGGCTTTACATAACTGGACAGATTACTAACTTTCCTCAATACTGAGCATATTTCTTAAATGATATTGGAGTAGTTAAACATTGCTGGTATATTTTAGTTCAGGGGAAATTAATTTTATTAATAAAAAAATCCATAAACTTACTTGAATGCAATTTGGGCTAGTTCTGTTGTAATTCACATGGATATAAAATCACAAAAGAGGGGCCGGTGAGATGGCTCAGCGGTTTAAGCGCCTGCCTTGCAAGCGCGAGGGCCCGAGTTCGACTCCCGGAACCCACATACAAAAAAGGGGCCGGTGATATCGCTCAGTGGCACGGGCGCCTGCTGGCGCGCGAGGTCCTGAGGTCGACCCCCCGGTACCCACAAAAAAAAAAAATAAAATAAAATAAAATAAAATCACAAAAGAAAAATTTTAAAGGTGAAAAGGTGGAGTATTTCCTAGCTTAAGGTACCATGTTTTACTTTATGTACTGGTGGATCTAATATAATAATACAATGCACATCTTTGGTAGCTCACATCTGTAATCCCAGCACTTGTGAGGCTGAGGCAGGATAGCTGAGTCCAAGGTCAGTCTGGGCTACAGACTGAGACAATATCAAAATAAAGATGATACAGAACATTTTTTCAGCTGACATTATTTATTAATAAGTATAGTTCATTCCTTACTATTTTCATTTTGCACTTACTGCGTACACTTCAAGTAGTGTAAGTTTTCCCAGGAGGATTTTCCTTAAGTTACAGATAATTGAATATATCCATGACTCTCGGTGGAGATGATTTTTTATGTTATGTATGTTGTGATTTCTCTGTAAACAAGAACTAAGACATTTATTTATAGGATGAGTCTGAAAATTTTCAAGGCTTTATTTTATGGATGCTTTCTTTTCTGTAGTGATGTTTATATTCTAGGCCACTGAGAAAAAGACGCATGACATGCTTCCTCCAGGCAAGCTGTAAATCGAGATGAATCTTGCCTCCATGAACAGGAGGTTTTTCTTACTTCACTGACTTCAATTCTGTGTCAGTTATTTTCTTTTTTTCGCAGAGATATTTTTGTCCCAAGTTGTCTGGAACTAATCTGTTCCTCCAGTTGTCAAAATTGCCTCATCCTTCTTTCAGATATATCATAGTTCTCTTCGGAGGGTAAGTGAATTCCATTTCTGTTTATATTTTGATCTATATTACCATTTTAAGCATCTTTGTACACTACATTATTTAATTTTCACAGGAAGCTACCTCACTATATTTAACAGGTGCAGAAATTGCTTCTTTAGGAAATTAGGATATCTGTCCCCAGATAATTTAAGTAAGTTTCCCAACATCATATAGCTCATGACAGCTAGCACTGATATGAGTCTAGTCTTATAATGGATGACACACTATCTTGCCTGCCTTTCAATAAATAAGATAAAAATGAAATCAATATATTAAATTCTTATATTCAATTATATAATCTCTTAAAATATTTTAAAACCCCAGATATAATTGATTTTAAAAGAAGTTTGATTAATATGTCTATTAGGATTGAAATGTACTGTGGCATCATTAATGAGAATTATTTTCTTATGTTATACTGCTATTTAGGGACAGGTTTTCAGTAGCTTCACAAATGCAAAATTGTCTACTCAGCCCCCAACAGAATCATTCAAAACTCTAATATCTCTCTTACAAGTGAATGTCTTACTAAAAACACATATGAAGAACAAATTATTCCTTATATATACTGATATTGAGGTAGGATAAAATAAATAAAACTAGGTAGAAAGGACACCAGGAAATGGAGATGCTTCCTTCAGCCGAGAAAGCAGCTGCAGTGGAGAAGCCTAACACATACCTCAACTTCAGACCCATGTGCATGGCTTATGCTGGGACCTAGCAGACAGTGAGAATACACATCTGAGGTCACCTGTATTGATAACAGTCTGCAAATGTGTGCACTACCCCAACTGAATTGTGTTTCATTTCTCTGAGCACACATATTCTGCTCTTCAGTGCATCCTCTATCTTCCTCTAATAAGTCCTTCTCATGGCTTTTTTAACTGACATGTCCTGAAAATTCTTTTTCCCAGATGGGAATCAGTGAACCTGCATAATTCTGTTAAAGGGATCAGCTAAGTTCCTTATTTCAGCCTCAGGGACACTCATACACAGCCTGCAACAATATGATTTTAATTGCTATTACTTCTAAGACTACATTATCACCAATTTCTCACTACATTACTCAACTTCAAATGACAAATCATTAATAAAGTATCCATTTCACACTACTACCTTGAAATGCTCTTATATTTAAAGTATCCAGTCATCACAATGGTCATGTATGCTTGATGTTTATATCTCAAGTAAATCAGATGAAAACTTTCAAGTACATTTTAATGTCACACTAGGTACTTGTGTCCTATTTGAAGAAAATAACTGGCAAGTGGTGCTATTAGCAGAATTAAAATTTTGACCACTTATCTATCAATAGACAACAATTATTGACACATTATTGAATTTATTTCCTTTTATTAGATCCCAATTGTAAAAATGCGGAGCCACTTACATTTACAGTATTGAACTTCCTTTAAATAATATGTTAAACAGTTATTCCCCTAACAACTAAGACAGTTTATACACTATTAAAAAAGAAGTTAGATAGAAAATGTTCTGTTTAAATTTTTTTTAAAATGATGGCATGGTGGAGATCTGTGATTTCTTTTCCCAGTAGCTATTACATAATTTTTAAGCTTTTAGAGTAATATAGAAAAAGTATTGCCATTTACATATTGCTAAATTTGGCATTCTTAGTGGCAACTTTTATGACACTGGTGGTTAATATATCTAGTAAAATAAGTTTTAACAAACTGTAATTGGCACAAACAGCACACTCTTACTGGAATAAGAAGGAAGAGGAATTTTTAAAAAAAGAAGTTAAAAAGAGGAGTAACATGTATATGAGGCCCTGGCTTAAATCCCAGCACTAAGGAAAAAATACAAGCCATTAAGAAGAGAAGAGGGTAGAAGAAATTATTAAAGGAATAAGAAGAATACAAATAAAAAGATGGAGAAAGCAAATGATACATTATTATTATTTTTTTTTTTTGTGGGTACCGGGGGGTCGACCTCAGGACCTCACGTGCCAACAGGCACCCGTGCCTCTGAGCGATATCACCGGCCCCTTTTTCGTATGTGGGTTCCGGGAGTCGAACTCGGGCCCTCACGCTTGCAAGGCAGGCGCTTACACCACTGAGCCATCTCACCGGCCCTACATTATTAAAAGTTTTCTATGTCATTATCAGTCACACAAATACAAGTACAAATATAATATCTAGAAGTTGTACTTCCAGGATGCAAAAATAAATGACTTCCTCTCCTAAAAACAAAATTGTTTATGAGAAGTTTCTCCTTATTTACCAGATTATCTAATATATACTTAATACATTTTCAATATGTTAAATGGGTTAGATCATCACTAAATTTCTGACCTGGTCAATCTCAAAATGCAGTCCAGAGTTCAAGTGGGGAAGCAGAAATCAGGATATAATAAATGTTATCACTGACTTTATGCTATAGCAAATACTTTCAGCAAAATACAATGCATTTTGCAACATTGCCTTCCTGAACCATCATTAACACTCTAGTTTAAGCCTTGTTTTCTCTTGCTGGAAAGTTATAACATGGACTGACTTCCCTGCTTCCACAGTCATTTCCCCACAATCTCTGCACTGCAAGAAACTGTTCTATCATTGTTTTGCTTCTTCATTCTTGTAACAACACAAAGCCTTCTCAGTGTGCTCAAAGCACAGCTGAAAATGTAGTTTGAAATTTACTCACAGACTTCCTCTCTAAAGATGATACAGCCACACAAGGTTTTTGTTCTTTTAACAGTGTAGGTGTATTACTACCTAATGGTCTTCACAACTATTATTTCCTCCTAAAATATTCTTAGTACGGCTCTCTACACAACACACTACTTCATGTCACTCAAGACATGTAACCTTATTTTTTTTTTTTTTTTTTTTTTTTGGTGGGTACCGGGGGGTCGACCTCAGGACCTCGCATGCCAACAGGCACCCGTGCCACTGAGCGATATCACCGGCCCCTTTTTCATATGTGGGTTCCGGGAGTCAAACTTGGGCCCTCGCGCTTGCAAGGCAGGCGCTTACGCCGCTGAGCCATCTCACCGGCCCAGTAACCTTATATTTTAAGTTGAAGAAACAAATCAACTTACCCAAACCAGAAAATACATAAGATATTTTGTAGCATAGACTAGATTAAAACATAACTTTCTAAAACAAGTAAATAATCTACCATAACAAGTTAATATGTAATATGATATTTATACCAAGGTCATTTTATTATTCAAACTAATACAGATATATAAAATATATAATCTCATTTCTGTTGGATTACTGCATGTCAGCCTAATTATGATTCTGAAAAAGTAGTGCTTAATAATTTGAAAAACCATGGAGATTATCTAGATTAGTTTATTACAGGTTTAAAAATCCACTGTACATTTTTCTCTATGAATGTTCTGTACATGAATGCTGTCCATGGTAGGAAAATCACTGCTTCATGAAGCTGTTTCTATCTTCTTTATTCTTTTTCTCATTCTTTTCTAATTCTTTGAAGCCCTCATGCAAACTTTTCTCTTTTTTTTTTTTTTAATGTGGTTACCGGGAGCTGACCTCAAGACCTCGCGCTTGCCAGGCAAGTGCTTGTGCCGCTGAGCGATGTTACCGGCCCTTTTTTTCCTTTATGTGGGTTCCGGGAGTCAAACTCAGGACCTCGCGCTTGTCAGGTAAGCATTTGTGCTGCTGAGCCATCTCACCGGCTCACAAACCTCATTCTTATATTGAAGTGAAATCTGAAGCACTTTATTTTGCTTCTTTACTTGTTTTTTTTTTTTTGATTTATAGTATACATTTTCTTATTTTCAATTATAGCTTTGTGTATATTATGCAAATTTTGTTTTATGCCTGTTACACAGAATTTTTACTTTAAAGAAATCATCACTACTGTTACAGCCCTTATCTGTGTGACAATTAAGAATAATTTCATATTTATTTACCAGTTCTGTCTTTGCCAAGAACTCTTTACATATAACATAAAATTATATTCATTTTCTAATCTTTAAAACTTTGCTCTTCTGAAAGATTTCTGGATGACAAGACAACACATAGAATAACCTGAAAGGTGTCTTAGATAAAGGCATTCTAGGTGAAGAAACCCAAATAGTTTAGCTGACTTCAGATGCTTGAATGAGCCTAAATGGTATCAGATTAATCCATCTCAAACAATCAGAAATACTTCGTGTATTTTATAGACCTGTTATAAATATTAGATATTGTATGCAAGAATTAGCATAAATTTGGCACAAGTATCTATATAATGTGCATAAAATATACAAATAAACAAAAGCTTATCACTTCAGTACATCACAGGAAGACAGCAAGGACCAAGGGCTTAACAAGTTGTCATAAAATAATCAAAGTGACACTAGTACATTTTTACTTATCAAGTCTTTACTTATCACTGACTACTTTGAATATAAATGAATTAAATTCTGCAATGAAAAGACAGAGTGACTTAATGGACCAAAACAAGAAAAAAAAAAAAAAGATTCAACCATGTATGGCCTAGAAGAACATCATTTCTGAATTATTTCCTTCCATAAAGGTACAAAAGCAGCTAAATTTAATTTATTCTATGAAAGTAAACACAGTGGTTAAGTAGTAATAGAGCACGAAAGAGTCTGTAAGATTGTGTTTCCTATTTTTTTCTTGATTTGGTTTTGTATGAGTATGCTCAATTTGAGAAATTTCAATGAGCTGTACATTTGTTTGCATATTATTATGTATAATAGAATTCAAGAAAATGTTACAGTTTTTTCAAAGTCATATAACTTTTGAACCAGTATTCAGCACACAAATAATAATATTTATTGTTTTTACTAAGTATAAACTGCTGTGGAATTTTATTTCCATTTCTTAAAATGAATCTTCAATATCGATGTTTTTATTATTTTCCTCTGAGTTTAACCAACAAAGCCAAAATCAAAAAGCAAGTGAGCCTAATTTGTTTTTTTTTTTCTCAATGAGGGGCCGGTGAGATGGCTCAGCGGCATAAGTGCCTGCCTGGCAAGCGTGAGGTCCTGAGTTCGACTCCCAGAACCCACATATAAAAAAAGAGCCAGTGATATCACTCAGCAGCATGGGCACCTGCTGGCACATGAGGTCCTGAGTTCGACCCTGGTACCCGCAAAAAAAATCAATGAGTATACATATAAGTGCATTTAAATATATTTTTAATGTTAGAATATTAAAAATATAATAACTTCAAGGAATCATTTTAGTATCATAAGGTCCATATTGCATTACTTTTATCAAATGTAGTAGAATAATTAGGTTTCAAAGAAGCTAATATTCTTATCCCCAGAGCCCATAAATATACTATATTCTATGACATTGTGGGATTAATAAAACCCATGGATTTGAGAGTCCCAAAAATGGATTATCCTGGATTATCCTGGACATGATGTTAACAAAAAGTTCCTTTATAGTTGAAGAATGGGGAAGAAGAGTATCAGAATCAAAAAAGACTTGAAGATTTTACATTGCTATCTTTGAAGGAGTCAGATTACCTCCTATAATTTCTTTATGAAAGAGAGCCCTGTTAAACCTTAATTTTAGCTCAGTAAGACCTGTCTCACACCTTGGACTTTCAAAACTATAAGACAGTAAATTACTAGTGGTAAATAATATTAATAATAATAAATTACTATATTTGTTGTTATGTACTATGGCATCAATATGAAATGAATGCACTATTTTCGCATGACCTAAGGAGAATATTTCCATTTAGTATATGTGACAGTTCTTTTCAGAGGAGAAAGTTCACAATTTAGATACCCTTGAACAATCAGAACACCAATGGTTTTGTATACCATATAACTTGTTAATAAAGACAGTCTTGTCTTTTACTTTCAGAGAGTTATGAATTTGAGCTTCATGAGAACATTAAATTGTGAAAAAAAGTCCAAAATTGTACTTGGTAAATATGTTGTATTTCTGTTACTATAACAAATACATGAGATAAACAATCAATAAAACATATTGATTTTGGCTCCATTCTTAATCTACAAACAATTCAATGCTTTACTTTGGGTCTATGATGTCACATTGTGGCAGGAGTGTGTGACAAAGGAAAACTGCTCACTTCATGATTTGCAAGTCAAAGAAGACAAGAAAGACACTGAAGTTTTACAGTCCTCTTCAAGGGCATGGCTCAAAGACCTCTCAGTAGGCCCAACCTTCTACAGTCTCCACTGCCTCCTGATAGAACACCTGAGACACAAGACTTTATCACATAGGTCTTTTTTTTTGTGGGTACCGGGGTTCGACCTCAGGACCTCGTGTGTCAGCAGGCGCCCATGCCGCTGAGCGATGTCACCGGCCCTTTTTTTGTATGTGGGTTCCGGGAGTCAAACTTCTGCCCTTGTGCTTGCCAGGCAGGTGCTTAGGCTGCTGAGCCATCTCACTGGCCCTATCACATAGATTTTTAGGGACACTAAATGTCCAACCTAAAGCAATATCCAACTCTCTGAAACAAATGTCATTTATAATTAAAACCTTTCTACACTACATAAATTTTTTTAAAAAATTAAATATATCTATGGATAGAATACCACTTAAAAAATAAAGCTTGCTTTTATGGTCTAAAAAAAGTAGAAGGTATTGTTTCACATGGAAACATCCTACTATCAAATACATACCTTACAAGTGAAGAAGAATTATTAATATGTAGAGTGATATTAAAATACATTATGAGAAAAATGGCTCATTTAGTCCAATGTTATAATACTATTTGGATTCCCAAAGTTATTATGAAAAAGTACATTTGCCCAAAAGTTACAGTGTCCAGATGTGACCTTCACAAATTTAATTTCTCTTATTCTTTGGAGAAACTGTCTCTAATTTTTAACTGTCCAACTTTTCAGCACCACCTGTCTGTACACTTTTAGTCCCCATAAGGTGCATTTATTTCACTGTTCAACTTGGGAAATCTAGGATTTTATTCATTGGAAAGAATCATTCCCCTGACTCGAAGGAACAATGACAGTCATTCATGACTGCTTATGTGAGTAATAGGAAAAATTAACCATATTAACATTGGACTGAGAACTCTTATGTGCAGTGTAGTTTAAATGAGCAAAGAAATATTTGAAAAGGCTCTGCACATAAAACAATTAAAGAGAAGCATACAAGAAGACCTCAGCCTGCAGGCCTAGGATACCTCAATTAACAGTAACACATTATAAATGGAATGAAAATAACATATATGAAGGAATATATTGTTTAAAATATAATGTATGTGTAGATAAAGCAAAATTCTTTTTATTTTATTTTATTTTATTTTATTGTGGGTACTGGGGGTCGACCTCAGGACCTCGCACACCAGCAGACGACCATGGCACTGAGCGATATCACTGGCCCTTTTTTCCTATGTGGGTTCTGGGAGTCGAACTTGGGCCTTCGCACTTGCCAGTCAGGCACGTACGCCACTCAGCCATCTCACTGGCCCAAAGCAAAATTCTTGAACTGCAAAAATTAATTAGGAGTTGAGTATAGGCATTATTTTTTAGTCTGGATCAAACTGAAATAAGAAAATCATATATAAATTGTTGAAGAATTATTATTTCTGAACTTAAAATATTTTATCATATTTGAAGTATTTTTGCTGAGACAGAAATTGTTCCTCTTCTTTCCTTATCATTTACAGTTACCAAACATAATATTTTAATATGTCTTAAATGCCAGTTACTCAGATCATTCTTAGTTTTCAAAACTCATTAAAACTTGGAAGAATGCCACAGAAGTAGAGTTGAGGGAACTTTTTCATGAGGTCACTTTATTTTAAATCTGAGAGGAAAATGAGGTTAAAAATGCCATAAGAAGAATTTATAAAGGAATCAAAAGGAATTTGAATCAAAATTTAAATTACTAAGAAAGGTTTAAGCCTCAGAGACTCAAGTGGTAAAGAAAATTTTACAATTATATATCATCAATATCAATTGCTTCACTATAAAATACAAGCAGGAAATTTCAACCCCAGGGAAATACTGAGTAATTTTCATTCATGGAATTTAACTGCGTATAAAAATCTTTTTGTGTGCTCTTTCCACTTCTACAGAAATAGATAAATATCACTAGTAGAATGCTAAATAATTTTATATAATTATTAATTAGTTTAATTTTGATGAGAAATATAAATGAAAATTTTGAATCCTAACAAGATGCTAAACTAAGCAAATTGTCAGCCTTTGTATGTGAGATGAAGATAGAGATCAGTACTGAGGTAGGAAGTAGGGTGTAGGTGAGAGGAATGGGTGTGATAGAAACTGCTTAATTTCTTTAGCCATTGGGCAAATGCAGAGTTACATCCATTACTAGCAGTAACTCAACTTTGTAGTGTTAGTGTACTCAAGAATAAAATCAGAGCTTTGGAAAAGCCCTGTCAACATGAAATGCTGAATAAAAATTAAGAGCACATAAACGTGTCCAAATCCTCAGGGACATGTAAGTTATTATCTAAGGAATTGCTTTTCTCAAACCATTTGTCCTTGGAGAACAAAGATCTGATCTTAGAAGTTACTTTGTAAAATTCATAACATAAACTATTCTGATGACTTGGGGGTCTCCATCGTAAGATTCATGTACATTTCCTCATTTCTTGAGTGTATCAAGTTAATTTAGACTATACTTTGTCCCGTTCCCAGTATTTACAAATCCTATCAAGGTAATCTTTCTTTTTACCTAACTAATTGTATGTCTGATGCAGGCAACACATTCAGGCTTAAATTTGTTAGGTCTACACTTAAAGAAAAGGGGTTTGTGACACATGTCACTAGACATAATGGAAGAATTTTTCTGAAAATTATTCTCTAAGGCACCACTTTATACCTTTCTGTCATTTAATTGAGAATAATATAATTCTATCCTCTGTTTCCCTTTTGTTCAAACACCCTCCCCTTTTGGAACCATTTGATAGTCCGAGAATGAGAAATAAAATTAAATTTATTTATGTATTTATGTATTTATTTATGTATTTATTTATTTATTGTGGGTACCAGGGGTTGAACTCAGGACCTAGTATGCCAGCAGGCACCCATGCCACTAAGCAATATCACCGGCCCTTTTTTTCCTTTATGTGGGTACTGGGAGTTGAACTCAGGACCTCGCGCTTGCCAGGCAGGTGCTTATGCTGCTGAGCTATCTCATCAGCCCCACATTTAATTTTGAACACACTAAAATTAGCTCCTTTCTACTTTCTGTATATTTTACTTCAAAATGGAATAACATTTTGTTTTTCTTTCTTACCATATTTTCATAGAAAATGAATATTATTCAGGTAGTTCTTCAGGCATTCTGCCTTGAAATCGCCTTAACTAAAATACCCAGTTCTTAGCTATAATTTTTATATTGTAATCTTAACAAAAGTGACAGGTTAATCTTAATTTTCCCATTACATAATAGAAACCTCTCTTCCATGTTCTTTACACATTTTTCATTTTTCTTCAAACCTCCTCTGATACCATCTTCAACAGCATTAGCTACAAATCAACTCCTTGAAAATTTAGTTGTTGATTTGCACTCTCCAAACATTTTTTAAGGTGTACCTAACCACCTAGTGCTTAAGAGATTTGCACTTATTTTAAATTGTTGCTACAACAGAACTCATATATAACTATTACAGAAATTATGACAAAACTTACAGCCTTAAAGAAAAAAAATTTTTCTATTAAAAACAATTATGGGAGAGTTTGGTAAAAAAAAAATAGTTGACTTTTATTAACAGTGGCTAAAGATTAAAATATGTAATTATAGTTGTAGAATTGTATATTTATTTTTATCATTTTTCCAGTTTTACTTCATACATTGAAACACTGTTGATATATATGTGGATATTTAGAGTTGTCACTGTCTCTAGATGTCTCTAGATCTGTATCATTAGGAAATGAATTTATCTCAGGTCAGCTCCTCTTCTCTGAAATCTGCATTAAAATTAAAAACCACACCAAGTTTCCAAGTGTAAAGTAAAATAAAATTTTATGGAATAAATATAATTTGTTGCAAGGCTTATTTTCAAAATGTAAAGCATATGTTATTGGGAGATTGAAACTTTTATGGCTTGTGTCTAGATGTCCCCCAAAGCCTCATGCAGTCATAGGTGGGGCTTTTGTAGAGGTGGCTGGATATATTGTGTGACTGATTTATGGTACAATGCTGGAATAAGGGTGTGTGCTTACTAAATCAATCTACTGATTGGTTTGGCAACACCCTGATCCCAGTAAAATGGATACAATATAATGGTGAGAAAGATGTTTGTTTTTTCCCTTGCTTGCTTTCTTTTGCTGTCTCCTGCCTGCTATGAACTGTTTCTCTTCTGTGATGCCACCGTACCTTGGAGTCAGCGAATTATTGACTGAAACCTCTACACACTGTGAGCCAAATAAACCTTTCCCCCTTTAACTTTGAGTAACAGGTATTTTGCCTCAGCAAGGAAAGAAAATTAAGTCATTCCCTTAAATTTGGGTGTCTGGTATTTTGTCTCAGCAATGAGAAAAGTAACTAAGATAGGAACTGTTAACATGTGATGATAAGATCTACCTAGAGTATGAAATTTGAGATTGATGCAATGTAGAATACAACATCTTTGCAGGAGGATAAGCAAAGAAACAAGAATTTAGAGTATAACGTTTCATCTCTCTGGCGTATTTTCAAAGTGCATAGAATTTTGATGGGTGTACAATTGGAGAGAGCTACAGTAAGCCAGGAGTGAAAAATCTCTGAATGATAAAAAAGAAAGGTTCAGGTTATCATAGATGGTAATAATGATATTAGATTCAAAATTGCATAATTCAGTAATAAGAAATGAAGAGTGTTCAGAAAGCAGAAAAAAACAAAAGAATAAGTACTACGTCTTTAGGTGTAATGAAGCAGCTATATTGAAAGAAATGCAAGTATCATTTTAGAGGGTTTTTGGAGACACAATTTCATCACAGAGAATCAATTGGGGAAGGCCAGTTTTCTATTAGCTCTGGAATATTAAGAAAAAGTTCAAAAAAAATCAACAATATGTAGTATTGTCAAATTGTGAAATTTAGAGTGCATAGTATGTTTGAGGTATGTTTGATGACCTTCCTAGGTATTGGATTTGAGTGTGAAAGTCTAAACTGGCCTAAGGCTCTGGAGGCTCATGTATTTTTGGTAATAACCAAGTACTAGGAGCATTGAGATATTAATTCTGATGTTATAAACTAGCTTTGCTACTGATGATAGCAAGATAAAAGCTAAGACCAGTATACATCTTTCCTTTGACCTAATTCATACACCATTCCCACCCCCATGATGAAGGAAGAATGAATTAATGGCATAGTTGCTAACAAAATATCTCTTAAGAAGAAAACCCTGTATGATATTTTAAAATCAAATGAAGTATACTTTCTTATAAAGGAAGTTGGATATTTTCAAAACACTGTGTGTTTAGCCCTTATTTTTACTTTTGTTTTTGTGGGTACCAGGAATTGAACTCAGGACCTCATGCTTGGCAGACAGGTGCTGCCCCACTGAGCTACATCCCTGGCTGCATTCGCCTTTTTTTTAATGAGTATTATTACCTCCCACTTAACTTCAAAAAGAGGTGTATTAGCAAGGTTTTCTTAGAAACGTACATGTATAGGCATTTCAGGGATGATGGGTAGTTTAAGAAATGATTCTTAGAGAAAAGATTATAGTTGAAAGATGTCAGCTTTTGTAAACAGCACATTTTTCTTGTGTCCTAATGAGAACCAATACTGTCTGGTTTTCTGAATTAGTGATACAACTGACTGGGATAATAGAGAAACAGTCATATTACAACTGAAAACCAACAAAGGAACATATGTATTGAAATGATAGTATATAATTGTGAATAAACTGCAGAATCTTTTTAAATGATGTTCAGAGATTCGCTTTTTGGTCACCTCCTAAAAGATTATTTTTCTTAAATATATGATAATCCCTTTTAAACATAGTTACATAAATAATAAATAGAATGAGAATATGGCAATAGAAGAAATGTCACTGTGATACTGAAGACTGGAGAAAGTGGCAAATCTTTTCACAGTTGAATTAAATTATGAAAGAACAGAAACCTAGAAGAAAGTCAAGTGAGATTAAATGATTGGCCTCAAGCAGTGTTAGTGAAGGAAACAAAGTAAAAATAGTGACTATATGTGAAACTGTCTGACTGAAAGGAAACTATTTTACTGGATTTCAATTTTTGTGTGACTATAAAGAAAAACCCTAAGTCAAAATGACCAGCCAATTGTGGAGTACACAGGAAATTTGAAAGAGAAACAGTTTTTAGAAAGTTTGTTCTAAAGAGGTTCTTTTGAAAGCTTATCATTTACTGATGTAAAATACCTTCAGGAAAAATATTCATAGGTGGGGTATATATTATTTTAAAAGGAGAAGTTTTGATAAACCTTTTATTGCTGTACTGTTACACCCTTTGTTATTTGTAAGTATTTTCAAGCCTGGAGCAGAATAGAGAATTTAAATATTAAGTTGAACATTCAACAAAAATTCTGGAAGTAAAAGAAATATGCAAAGCTAAGATACTGCAAGGACAACTAAAGCAATATTGTATATCTTAAACATAAAATTTATATATTTCCAGCCAAAATAATGATATAAAATGATATAAATTTGGAAACATAACTAGATGTATAAGTGTGTAATATAGATTTATAAAATGAGAGTGTTTAAGTAACATGAGAATTTTAATTCTCACTATATGATAGTTCATACATCATTTACAGATTATTAATAATATCATTATTGGTTAATGAGAAAGCATATCCACTATAACAATAAGGATGTAATATTTCTGAAGGATTGACGGGAAGATCTGGAGGATAAGCTACAATTCCAGTAGAGAATTCAGATTATTAATAGGCTCAGTAACAGTGAGAACATACTTTATATTGAGCATGACTAGCTTATAAATACTAGCTGCAGTAGTAGTCTCCAACACCACTTAAACATTTGAGGCTTTAAGTAAGCCCTTGAACTCACAGAAACTTCTGAAAATCACCTGATCTAGAAATTACTAAAACCACTCATTTGGAATAATGGGATGTCTAGTAAACTTTATTTCTAGTTCTAAATTGGACAAAATAAGGGATGCCGAGGAAAATCTTCACCTCTAATTCTTTTCAGTCTTCTACTCAGTGAGGTGGTAACATTAGCGTTCAATGTTCTTTCTAGCTTAAAACTCCGGTGCATCTCTGCCTTTCCAAGGTAATGTGAAATAAACTTGTCTCACCTGTCTCTTGTGATCATGTTAGTTTTTAATTATTCTACCAGTATCACTCTGAGACAGAATTCTGTTTGATTTTTACTATATTATTTGTTGAGAAAATGCACAGTGTTAAATAATGATGGATGTTCTAATGACTAACTGATCATGGGTCTAGTGACTCAGAGTTTCATAGATAAGGGCATGGTTGCCATGTCATTTTTATTCCCTCTGTACTGGTTTCTCAGGTTACTGTGACTGATAAAGTTTCTGTCTCTGACTTTCTGAGTTCTAGTACTATCACTCAGCCACTCACTTCAAAATGAAACTATTTGCTTGTGTCTTTAGTTTTATCTCGTGAAAGGAGTGAGAACTGATAACCTCTATTTGACAACCTTGGAATCTTTTTTTTTTTGTGGGTACCGGGGGTCGACCTCAGGACCTCATGCACCAGCAGGCACCTGTGCTGCTGAGCAATATCACTGGCCCTTTCTTCGTATGTGGTTTCCGGGAGTCGAACTCTGGCCCTCGCGCTTGCCAGGCAGGTGCTTACACCACTGAGCCATCTCACCGGCCCCATCTTGGAATCTTATGAACCTTTTCCACACTCATATTGATGCCATTTGAGAACAAAAAGCTCTTAATTTTAATTATAAAAGCTTTTCTGGGTTTATTTTTTATAATTATATTTATCACCAATTTGGAATATTTTATGATATGGAATTACTCCCTCATCTCCATTTTCAATGAGGTCACATTTTTATTAATTTTCAATGACAGCTTACCCTTAAATCAAGTAATAAAATATGTATAAATCTTTTTTTATACTTTATTCACTTGTCTATACTTTTGTCTTTAGCCCAGTATTACATTAAGCAATGCATATTTACAAATTTTGATACACTAGAAAATAGTGTGAACTTAATTTGTCAATATTATGGCTATACCTCACTGTTTGTATCCTTATATATTTTAGAATTAGCTTGCTAATTATCTATTTAAAATTTTATTTTTGTACAGGTCAATTCTCTCATTATTGGGCAAAATATCTGGAGACCACAATTTAATGGAAGAGGGGTTTATCTGGCTCATGGTATCAGAAATTTCAGTGCCCAGTTGGCTAACTTCATGGCAGAGCCATCATGGCTAAAGGGCAAGACACAAGAAAGCTGTATATTTCACAGCACCTTGGTAGCATAGCAGAGGAACAGGGCCAGAGAAGAATGGAAACAGCATGAGATATAGACTGTAAGTCACTTTTATCACCTGCTCTGACACCCAGGTGTGTGCTTTACTTATCTAATTTAAAGTGAAAATAAACTTTAAAATTTGAACTTTCCAATCCAAGAATACATGTACTTTTATTCGTATTTTAGTCCATAATGTTGAGTTTTAGAGGATTTGGTCATTTTTGCAATGTTTATTGCCATTATTTAATGATTTTGATAGTATAAATGATGGCATTTTATGTGTTTATTATAGATTTAATTTAGTATTTTTATTTAAGACTAGCATATATACATAATTTTTCTTTAAAATGCACTTTTCATTTTTAACATATCGCTATGGTCAGGACCAGGAACATAACCTAAGAGTTTCTGTGTTAAAGGTTTGACACTCAGCCTGACAGTATTGGGAGGTGGAACCTTCAGGAGGTGTGGTTTAATGAAAGAATTTAAGTCATGAGGAACATGCTCTTGAAGAGGACATGGGGATACTGTCACCTACCTGATCCTATTTTTTACTTTCTACCCACCATTAGGTGAGATTTTTTCTAGCACGAGTTCCCCACCATGATTCCCTGCCTCACAATAGGCCCAACAGCAATAAACCAAAACACCAAGGACTGAAACTTCTGAGCCAAAATAAATCTTTCTGACTGAGAACTTCATTGTCTGTTATATTTTCAGTGATGGAAAATTAAAATTTAAAACAAATACTCTAATCTAAAATTTTATATCCAATAATTTGAAGATCTGCAATCTTTTTTGATGTTTATTGCTATGGTTTGTGTTTAGATGTCACCCTAAAGCATCATGCCATCAAGGGGATGAGCTTTTCAGAGGTGGCTGAATCTAGAGTTTGTGATTATTCATGGTCCAGTGCTGGGATTAAGGGTATGAATGGTACACCCTCCCGAGAATGGGCAACCTGCATTCATTATAAGTGACAGAGAATCTTCTCTTGCTTTTCTCATGCTTTTGCTGTCTTCCACCACCATAAACTGTTGCCAACCTGCATTATGGCCAGCCAATTATGGACTAACACTTCTACAAACTGTAAACTAAATAAACATTTCCTCTTTTAACTTTGGGTATTGGGTTTTTTGTCTTTCTGGAGTGAGTGAGATGAAATTTCAGTGTTGTTTTCATATGCATCTCTTGAATGACCAGTGATATTGAACATTTTTTCATATATTTCTTTGGTGTTTGTTCTTCTTTAACTGAGAAGTGTCTATCCATTTCAGATGCCCATTTTTAGACTGGGTCTTCAAATCTGGGAGGTCTGATTTTGTTGAGTTCTTTATGTAATCTAGATATTGGCAATTATTCTGATGAACAGCGGGCAAAAAATTTTCCCACTCATGTGTTGTCTCTTCACTCTTTTGGTGATTTCTTTTGCAGTGCAAAATCTTTTTAATAAAATGAGATCCCAGTTGTTTGTTCTTTGTAATAGTTCCTGTGCAATTAGAATTTTGTTCATTGGAATTGTTTCTACATCTTCTAATCTGTTCCATTGATTCTCAGCTCTGTTTATCTTCCAGTACCATGCTGTTCTTGTCACAGTAGCTTTGTACTATAATTTTATGCCAAGGGTTGTGATGATCCTTCTTTGCCTTTGTTGCCCAGAATTGCTTATGCTTTTCTAGGTCTCTTCTGATTCTAAATGAATTTTAGGATTGTTTTGTCTAATTCTGAGAGGTATGTTCTTGGTATTTTGATTAGGATTGGATTAAATCTGTGTAAAAATTTTGGAACTATGGGTATTTTCACTATATGAGTACTTCCTACCCAAGAATGAGGGATATCTTTCCATTTTCTGATGTCCTCTTTGATCTCCTTTTTTAGAGTACTTTAGTTTTCAATGTAGAGGTCTTTTATTTCCTTCATTAGATTGATTTATAGGTTTTTCTTTTTTTTTATTCTTTTTTTTTTGGTATGGTACTGTGAAAATTGTTGTTTCCCTAATTTCTTTCTAAGTGAGATTGTTATTTGTGTACTGGAATACTACTGATTTTTGAGTGTTGGGTTCATATCCAGCTATGTGGTTGAATTTGGTTATTAGATCTAGTAGTCTTTAGGTGGAGTTTCTGGAGTCTTCTATATAGAGTATTATGTCATCTGCAAATAATAGTTCTTCCTTTCCTAACTTTATTCTTTTTATTTCTTTCTCTTGTCTAATTGCTCTAGCTAATATTTCCAAAACTATGTTGAATAAGAGTAGTGAAAATGGACATCCTTGTCTTGTTCCTGATTTTAGAGTCACAGCTTTTATTTTTTGTTCATTTAGTTTGATGTTGGCTGCTGGTTTTCATAGATGGCTTTTATCAGATTGAGATGAAAACCCTCTATTTCAATTTTCTGTAGGTTTATTATCATGGGTGTTGGACTTCGTCAAATGCATTTTCTGCATCTATTGAGATGATCTTGGGATTTTTGTTCTTGACTCTGTTGATATGGTGTATTAGATTTATTGATTTATATGTGTTGAACCATCCCTGCATCCCTGGGATGAATCCCACTTGTCATGGTGTATAATCTTCTTGATGATTTGCCGCATTATGTTTGCCAGTGTCTTATTGAGGATTTTTGCATCTATGTTCTTTAAGAAGATTTGCCTGTAGTTCTCTTTCTTGGGTGGGTCCTTCTCTGGTTTTGAAATCAGAGTAATGCTTGCTTCCAGAAATGAGATTGGGAATATTGCTTCCCTTTTTATTTCATTAAAGATTTTGAGAAGTAGTAGCATATGGTCTTTCTAAATTTGTTTTAGACTTCATCAGCATATCCATCAGGGCCTGGGCATTTGTTTGTTGGTAGGCTTTGAAATACACCTTCAATTTCATTGACTAATATTGCGTTATTTAGAGTTTTTATATCTTCTTGATTTAGCTGTGGTAATTCATATGTATCTAGGAATCTATCCATTTGGTCTGTGTTTTCCACTTATTAGAATAAAGGTTCTTCACTTTGGTATTGATTATTTTCTGGATTTCTGCAGGATCTGTTGTCATTTTACTCTTTTCATTCCTAATTGCATTGATTTATATCTTTTATTTCCTTAGTTTGATAAGGTTTGCTAAGGATTTGTCAATGTTATTTAATCCTTTATAGAACCAAGTCTTCGATTCAATGATTCTTTGTATTGTTTTTGTAGTCACCATTGCATTAATTTATGCTCTGATCTTTATAATTTCCTCCCTCATATCAGGTTTGGGCTTGACTTACTCTTCTTTTTCTAGAAGCTTGAGGTCCAACATTAGGTTGTTTATTTGAGCTTGCTTGTTTTTCTGCTATGAGAATTCATTGCTAAAATTTTCCTTCACAGGACTGCTTTCATTGTGTCTCATAAATTCCAGTATATTGTATTTGCAATGTTGTTTAATTGTAGAAACTGTCTAATTTCTTCTTTAATTTCATCTGTGACCCATTGGTTTTTCAGGAGGGTCTTATTTAATTTTCATGTGTTTTTGAAGTTCTTGAGGTTCTTCTTGCCATTGAATTCCAAAGTCATTGCACTATGGTCTGATAATGTGCTTGGGATAATTTCAATACCTTTGCATTTTCTGAAGCATTTTCTAAGAGTTAATATGTGGTCTATTTTGGTTAACATTCCAGGTAGAGCTTAGCAGAATGTGTATTCTGATGTTGTTGGGTAGAACACTCTGTAGACATTTACTATTTGTTCACAGGTTTGGTTCAGTTTCAATATTCCTTTGCTGATTTTTTTGTGTAGCTGATCTGTCTATTCAGGACAATGAGGTATTGTAGTCCCTCACTACAATTGTATTAGTGCTTATTTGGTTTTTCATGTCTGTTAATATTAGTTTTATAAGCTTGGATGTGCTAGTATTTGGTGCATATACATTTATGATTGTTATCTCTTTAATGGCTTGTTCATTTTACAGGGATGTAGTGACCCTCTGTGTCTCTCTTAGTCATGGCTTCAAATCCACTTTGTCTCTAAGTAGAATAACTACCCCATGGTTTTTCATTCTTTGACTTTAAAGTTATGAATTTCTTTATGAAATGAATGTGTTCCTTCTATGAAGGCATATTGTTGGATCTTTTCTCTTCATCCATTCAGCCAGTATGTTTCTTTTGATTGGTAAATTGAAGCCATTTATATTGATGGTTATAAATGATGTAAACTGACTTATCCTTGTCAAGTTATTTTAGTGTTTTCATTTCCTTTTTTCCCCTCTGTTTAATTGCTTGCCATTCTTGGAGGATTAATTCTGTTGAGGTTCATGGAGTTGTAGTGCTTGTTATCTCTTTCCAGAATGACCTTCAGAATATTTTGGAGTGCTGGTTTTGTGGTCATGAATATTTTCATGTGTTGTTCGTCATGGAAATATCTTATTTCTCCATCAATTTTGAAAGATAGTTATGCAGAGTAAATCAAACTGGGCTGGAAGTTGTTTTCTTTTAGGACTTGAAATTCTCCACTCTAAGCTGTTCGTGATTTAAGGGTTTGTGTAAGAATTCTGCTGTGATTCCGATGGGCTTTCCTTTATAGTTGTTTTGTTTCTTTTTTCTAGCAGCTTGTAATATTCTGGTCTTATGGAATCTTGACTGTTATATGCCTTGGTGTAGATTTTATTTATTTATTTATTTTGGTCATGGCTAATTGGAGGTCCATATGCCTCACTTAGCTGTATAACAAATTCTTTTTTGATGTTTGGAAAGTTTTCTACCAGTACTTCTGTGAACAGTGTTTTATGTTGTTTGCACTATCTCCTGACTTTTTCATTGACTCCAATTAATTTCATGTTATTCTTCTTTGCATCATCCAACAGCTGCTGGATTCTTTCTTCCTAGTCCCTTGTTATTTTTAAGAAATTTTTCTTTTCATGATTGCTAACCTCAATCCTGTGTCCTATATCTGATAGTCTGTCATCACATTGGCTCATTTTTGCTGCATATGCTTTCAGTGGAAGTCTTAATATCATGGATATCTGTTTGAACCTGTTTCATGAATTCCATTTCTTTCCTATTTTGTGTATTCATGGTCTTCATCATTTTCCTAAGCTCCTTTTTTTTTTATCTGTGTATGATTTAGAGTCACTTACCAAGTCTTTCATTATGGTCACTATCTCTGTAGTTATCTGAGAAATTATTTCTGAATGATTTTTTTTCTAGAACTTCATTCACCTTCTTTGTTACTTCCACTGTTACTACTTTAGAGTCCAAATAGCTGGCTTTTGAATTGTTCCACCTCATTGCCTCCTGGGCTTCTCTTATGTGAGCTGGAAGTTTGAGGTTGCCTTTGCTTAAATATTTTCTCATTTTCTTTTCTTTTTTATTTTGTTTAATTCCTGGGTTGATGTTTTTAACTTGCTTATGGGAAGTAGCTTTATTGCTAGTATTTAGAATCTTTAAGAAATGACTTCTTCTCAAAGATGTCTGACTTTTGCATTTTAAGTCTGTTGAAAGATCCTACCCTTTAATTTATTGGGGATGAAAAGTTGCTGCCTATTTGGCCTACTACCTGGTTATTTGTCACTGGCCTATAGTATTGTTTTTGACCCTTTGACAATCTCAGTCTTGGTATAATAAGAAAAACAACTGAGTATAAAAAGTATGTCATCTTGGTAAAGTAATATAATCAGCAATAAGAATAGCATCAAACACAGAGTAGAAAATGACAACTATTGATTTGCTAACTTTAACCATACGAACTGTATTTGTGATTATATAGGAAAATCTAAACCAAATCAGAAAATTCAGTACAGTAAATATCCCTTAGTATGGTGATTTTACCCTAAAGGATAAAATTTAAAAAGGGTCAGGGAGAAAGAATAGAGAAATAGGAGAAGAGGAAGAGATTAGAAGCATGCTTGGAGGCTAAATAAATATTATGCAAAATTTGGGAAAATGGTGAAGAAGACGGGAGGTAAAGACAGAGGGAAGAAATATAAATAAGAACAGGACAGAACAACAACAATGAAAACAGTAGAAACCATGTTCACAGTCATATAAAAAGAATAATCAAGAAAAAAGAAAACAACAAAAAAGAAACAACAACAAAAAAAGAAGAAAATAAGAAAAAAAATTTAGTCAAGGTGTGTCTCTGCTGTCACTGGTAAACAAATTGGGCAGAAAGAGCCCGGATCCAAGTTGCTTAATCCCAGCAAGCTATCAATAGATTTATGCCAGGGTATTGGATAATCCCAGCAAGCTTTCACCATTAGTTCCACTGAAGTTCAGGGTAGATTCTAGCTGTGAGGCTGGAACTCAATTAATTCAATTTGCAGCACTCCATGTTCTTTCTACTCACTTGAAATTGGCTACCTACTTTCTTGAGTTCAATTACTAAACATGCTGCTGACTTGAACTCAGTTCAGCCTCACCTCACTCTGGCCCTGGAAGACTGCTCCACGCAGCGACTTCCAACTCAGCCAGCACTATGTACTGAGACCCTGCCTCACAAAAAAAGGAAATGGGAAAAGTAAATAGCAGTGAGAAGAAAAGAAGAGTAATAATGGTGACAATGCTTAACTTTTTCTCAGCAGATGACTTATTTAGAATTTGGTTCATTGTTCCAGAAAGTACTCCTTTTTTTGGGGTGGGGATGCTGGAGATTGAACCTAGAGTCTTTGTACTGGGCTATAGCTCCAGCCCTTTAACTGTTTAATGATTTACCCCAAGTGATGTGCAGGTTGGTGTCATTTCAACCAGTTGATTTTTCTTTGAAGGAGATGCACTCTTTTTATTTATTTTACATCAACAATTTTCACACTTTTTTTTATTTAGAATGTTGTATTCACCTTTGAAGTTTGTTGCTAGAGAAATTTAATGAGCCTGGGTTATTTTCCTTTACTCAGGCATGTTTATTTTCATTGTGAAAAATAACATATAATTTTATGCTACAATCTATTTTTAGTTTTTAAACATGGGACTGTAGAGAATTATCTTAAGGTAAAAGATATTTTGTGGTTATAAATTAATCTTCCATGTCCAAAATTATTTTCCTGTGTATTGTGGTTTAACACATGCCTGTTTCATAAAAATAAGTTATTCTATATTAACTTTCAGTTTATTTTTTTCAAAATAACTGTAGCTAAATATGTGCTTTTTCATTTGTTCAGTACTTCTTTAATGGTGACTATGCTAACAGCTTTTGTATAGTCACAAAATTTAGAAGAGCACATAAAAATTATGTTAGTCCAGAATTTATACTTTACCAATTTTAAACAAGTAACAGATTAATAAGTAAGATATTATATAATAATAGTATTTTAAAGGAAAATAATGTAGAGAATAGATATGGAAATTAATGGAAGTTCCTGTTTTGTTTGAAATAATAAGACAAGCCTTCTCTAAAGATGTGAAACTTAAGCAGATCTCTAAACAAAACGTCAGTGATCCATACAGGCATAATTAGTAATGTATTCTAGTTGACAAATGAGGGTAAAAAGGGAAAATTTCTTGACATGAATATATAGGTATCCTGTTTGAGGAAAAGTAAGAAATTTAATTTTCCTGGAGTGATCAAGAAAATCCTAAGACCTAAGGAAGGAAATGTGAAGTTAATTCCTTGTGCCAAAAAATGAGTTAACATTTGCTCAAGTTGATTCAAAGCACAGAAGACTGCTGACCCTGAGGAGTTGGAACATGTTGAAAACTGGATGTTCTGCCAGATTGGGCAGAGAAAAGCACTGGTGGTGAACCAAAGAGGAACATCCTGGGAACAATTTGAGAAAGGTAACAATTTGGCATAATTGTTATCATGGCTTTGTAATCTAAACTATGCACCCATGTTCAGCAGAATACAATACCTTTATTTGTTTCTCAGTAAAACTGGGAGTTTAAGTCAGTTCAAGGCTTCATTCCAGTGGAATCCCCTGAGTTCCCTACAAAGATATTCTCTGTCTCTCATGTCTTTGTTAATCTTTCTAATCAGGGTTTGCTGGCCCAAAAACAGCAAGGGAATATCCAGGTTTAATGAGGACTATTTTTTTTTTTAATTTAGAGACAGCCTTATGAAAAATTTAAAAGATAAGCACTACAAATAAAAATCATATTAAAAATAAATGCTTACTTAGCATGAAAACAAATTAAAACACTATGAACTTTAAAATTTTAGAATACCAAAAACCTTTCTATAATACAAATAAGATAGACTTCTTGTGCTTTGTGACATCTTCAAGACATTTTTAGGATTTTCATATAGTACTCCCATCTGTAAGTCCACTAAAAGAAAATGATATCTTCCTTAGAGAAACTCGAATTACCAATGACACAATATATTTAAATTTTGGTTTTATAAATATATTGCAACAGTCTCATAGCTTTCTCTTTATTTATTAATATATCAGTTGCAATTTATGCTTGGTTTAGTTCTCTGTAAATATTACTAGATAACATAAAATAGTTTTCCATGAAATCATAATTCACAAGAAGGGGACATAATAAAAGAATCATCATGCTCCTCAAAATTATGAAATTACAAACTTAGGTTGCTCAAAGTCTTCATACATAATCTATCTATAGTTCAAATAACATTTCTCTTTTTGTTACTTTCACCTTCCTTCTTTTCACAATTTTCAGTTGGAATGTGTCCTCAGTGCTGTTCTTGTCAGTTATTTTATTCTGTATTTTCTTGCCTATCATGACTCATTATTTTCATTACTTTGAACCATTAGAGCTTTTAGACGTATTTCCTTAAATAGTCATTTGATATTTGAAATTATTAACTTTTTTCAGTTTATACTTTTAGCTTCTACTTAGATAATTCCATCACATGGTATTCATAGTTTGCTGTAAATGATAATTATAAAACATAAACTATATGAAGTTATGACATGGTGGCACATGTATGTAATCCCACTACTCCAGAGGCTAAAGAGAATATTTGGGAAATCCAGGTTAGTCTAGGTAATTTAGTGAGCTTCTCTCTCTAAATAAATTTATAAATAGGGCTCTGCATGAAGCTCAGTGGTAGAGTACTTTCTTAGCATGCATGAGGCCCAAGTTTCATCCTTAGTACCCGAAAAGAAACAAAGGATACCATCAATAGTCTTTAAAATTTCAAGAAGTACCTAGTCATTATGCTGAAGTACCTAGTCAATTGTTTGTATAATATGCCTTGATGCTTTTGCTAAAAAAAAAATAGACATTTTATCACTGAAGCCTTTGTTTTATAGTCAATTTCACTGTATAGGTGATAATTTGATGTTCCATATAATTAGGAATAAAGATACTGTCAAGAGAATTGAATGAGGTGTACCAATATTTAAGGATATATGAAGTCATGACACCTTAAACACAGGTTTCTTATCATTCCTAATAATTTCCAAGTTTGTTCTTTAGGAAAGAGTTTATATTTCGTAAAAATATATTTAAAAAACCTGCAAAATTGGAGACCATCGTAGCCATAAATATGACATTGAATACATAGAATATAATTTTATTTCTTTGCTATTTTTTGCTATGCTTTGACGGAATTAATTTTTCCAATGAACAATTTAAAAAATGTAGAATTTCAGAACAGTTTCTACAGGAAAGCCTTTGGATTCATACACTTGACATTCTTTTCTCATTCCATCTTCCATACATTTTCACTGTTATGGGTATCAGAATCTATTCCTGACATAGAATCTGATGTTGCAATATTTGAGTTCTTTTGTAATTTTTTGGTGAAAAGTAGAATGTTAGTCCTCTAAATTTTATTCCTTCTGGAGATAACTAGTAACAACTTTACTCTAGATAAAAGTTTTTTTGATGGCAAAGAAACAAATTTAAGTCAACTTTTCATAACTGATTGCAAAAATGCTTGTGACCACACCAACCAACACTGTCACCAGGAGAAAAAGTTGTTTAGTTGGATAGGCAGAGAGGAAAAGGGAATTGCTTTATCTTACTATTCTAAACATTATTATTCTACAAATTTTATTTTTAAAGCATGTGAAAATTTTAATTCATTACTAGGGGCACCAAGTACACTGGAAGTTGCTTATGAAAGTGAGAAAACTTAAGAATGGAAACTTCATTAACTTCATAGAAAATTGGCATCTGGTATTAACTGGCTGTATTATTTGGGGATATGGTAATTTTAAGAGTTTTGTATTTTTTAATATTAAATTATTTAATGCTCCTAAAATGCTCCTGTGATATCATTTTTCTCACTAGATGTTATGTATTTAAACTAATGCTAGCATAATTACTCCATATATTTTAAATTATTCTTCTTTTTGGGATGTTCACAGAAAGAATTAAAGTGTTAATTTTGAAGTTTTTTGTTCATTCATTTAGTAAATATTAGTGAAATTCTTCATAATACCAGAAACTTTTCTTAATATTTACAATAATGTCAAACAAGATAAAATCGATGCAGTCGGGCTGGTGAGATGACTCAGCGGCATAAGCGCCTGCCTTGCAAGTGCAAGGGCCCGAGTTCAACTCCTGGAACCCACATACGAAAAAGGGGCCAGTGATATCTCTAAGCGGCATGGGTGCCTGTTGGCACGCAAGGTCCTAAGGTTGACCCCCCGGTACCCACAAAAAAAAAAAATCCATGCAGTCATGTAACAAACAGTTCAGTGAAAGAATAAGACAAAACAATTGATTTTATTTAACAATCATAATAAATATTATTAAAACAAGATAGCATATTTAAAAATACAGAGTTAATAAAAATTCTTTTATAAATAATGTGAGATGTTTCTCTGGTGAAACTCCATGAAATACAAAAGCTCTTTATAGTCACCAAGTTCTCTCTTTTATTAGGTAATTTGGTCATCTTTTCTATCTCATCATTGTTCTTTCACTATAATTTAGCATGACTCCAATCTTTCCTTTTTCCATTAACTAACTTTTGTAATTCAGATGAATCCTCTCCTATAATTTAAAAAAACTCCTAAAGAACAGAAATAGAACTGAGAAAAGCCTTACCTTAGTACATAGTAGCAAGAATCTTTTAAGCTGAATTATGTTGTGGAAGTCGATAATATACATGTAATTTGCTTTGTGTCATGAGTGTAAATTGATGTAATTTGAGTTCTGCACATATTACATAAAATCAAATGTGAGTCTTTCTACTTTCAGATTTTTATAAGAAATGAAATTTTAATATTCTTAGATGAAATTTAAGTCTACATACAAGAGTCAAAATAATTTCCTGCTTTATATCTTGTTGTTTGGGAAGGAATGAAGAGCTACTCAGAAATTATCTAGGTGCCTAATCAGATTCTTTTTGTACAACTCTTAAATTTATCAAGCTTTTCTCTTAGAGTTAATTATTTTTATTAAATTCTAAGAATAAAGAAATACACATTAGCCAAGAAAAGTCTTAACAAATTTTTATGAAATAAAACCCATAAAAAATAAAGATTAAAAGAAATTTAAGCTCAGTTATGAATTAAAGAAAACAAATTCTGGAATAAATGATCATTTTCTATACATTTTTGTTATATTACTATTGCATTTGTATGGTGTTGTAGTCAGGGTTTACAGGGGAAAAGATATAATACAGGACACATAATTTATAGGATTATTTTATAATATTCACCCAATGAGTCAAATGCAAAATAGTGCAGGAAATCTATCCACACACTAGAAACCCAAAGAATCCACCTGAGTGGATGGATTCCATGGCACTGCCCTGCACAAGTTCAGCTGAAGATGTCCTCCACGAGTCCAGCTGGAGGCCTAGGGCCCATGAAAAAGTCTTATGCAAGTATTTATCAAGGATCTGTGCTGGGAAGCCCCGAATGTCAGTGGTGGAAACTAGAAAGTCTGCACTAGTGGGATGAAATATCTATGCCAGCAGCTGAGGGATCTGCACTGGAGCCAGGAAGCAATGCTCAAGGTAAGAATCAGAGCTCCCCCAAAAAGAAATGCAGCCATCTTCAGCAATAGCGTGGTCCTTAGATCATCTGATGATGAGCTGAGTTCATAACAGGAAAGCCAGCAAGACAAGCATCTCCAGGACAACATTTTACCCTCCAGTTCTTTTTATGCTTTGGCAACAATCTTCAGGTGGTCATTCTACACCCAGGAGCACTCTGATTCAATTCAGATGGGTGTTCCAAGTTAATCATTAGTTAGTCCACCACAAATAGTAAAATACTCTTTAACAGGAAACTGAGCTCATAGATAGATCTTAAGATTTATATATTTGTGCCCACATGTTCATGCAGGGAAAGTTGATATAGCCCAAGCCCATCACCTTAAGTAGACAATAGGTAAGATTTTCGAAGACTGTGTCTTGATAGTGAAAAATACCTTGTTAGAAATCAAAACTGCCAACTCAACCCTACTACAAGTCTGAAATTAAAAACATGATGGTATTTGAAATGGGGTCATTGCAGGATTCTCAAGCAAACACATGGGACATCGAAGATCTTTCCAGAAAGTAGAGTGTATTCATGCTGCCATGACTCAGCAGATTCACATCCAAAGGCTGAGCTCTGAGCATGGCAGAGTCTACCTTTTATACAATTCTTCTGTCTGTCTCACTCATTTGGTAACACACTAAAAACTATATTCTCAGTGGGTACAATCTATGTTACAGGGCCATGCTAGAACTACATATGTGCACAAAGGAACTAATTATGCCGTGTTGTCTTCCTTTGTTCTGATAATACCCTTCACATTCCTTCAGGAGCGTTCCTGCCACAGGATATCTTCAAGTTCATCTCAAATCCCATAAAACAATAAATACTATAATAGGATAGTAATATTCTCAGTACCCAGACCAAACAAAAAATAAAAATAAAACACTCAAACATAAATTTTCCACAGGTTAAGCCTTATGACAGCCACTCACAGGCTCAGAAACAGAAAGGCAGTGTTACGGTCTGAATATGTTGTCAAAAATTCATTTTTAAAAATTTTAGGGGCTGGTGAGATGGCTCAGCGGCTTAAGTGCCTGCCTGGCAAGCGCGAGGGCCCGAGTTCAACTCCCGGATCCCACATACGAAAAAAGGGCTGGTGATATCGCTCAGTGGCATGGGCGCCTGCTGGCGTGCGAGGTCCTGAGGTCGACCCCCCGGTACCCACAAAAAAAAATTTTTTAATCCACAGTGCAACAGTATTTGGAGGTAGAGTTTTCGCTTTTGTTTACATAAGGAGAGTTGGATGAATGCCACTATATAATGTGCTTGCTTTCTCTCTCTTTTAGCCTTCCACAATATGAAGACATGAATTTTCTCCTTACTTGTCTTTCTCTTTTCCTCTATGTGAGGAGGCAACAAGAAGTTCCTCAGTAGGAACCAAATATTTATGCCTTAATCTTAGACTTTCCAGCTTCCAAAAGTTATAAAAAGTATTTTTTTAATGTTTTTTGTAAATCCTGAACTATCAACTACTTTGTGAGAGCAGCACAAAGTGGGCAAACACATAGATCAAATAAAGTCTGCTGAAATAATAAAATTAAACATTGAAATTTAAAATATTAAAATTTATTTTTTTTCTTTTTGAGGTACTGAGGATTGAACTCAGGGCTTTCATACTGAGCTACAACACTAATAATGCCTAGTCCCTTATTTCAAGACTGTCTCACTAGTTCATTATATTATCTAGGGTGAACTAGAAGTTTTGCTTCTACCTCCTTAACCAGAGTGATGAGTTTATAGTTGATTTTTTAACCTCAGACAATCTACTATAAAAGTCTAGGATAAAAACATGATGGCACATGTATTATTTCAAAATACCATCAAAAGAACATTATTTGTAAAGTATTTTTTAAAATTGATTTGATGTGTGGCTATTGAATAGGATCAGATATTTTGAAAAATAATTTTTAAAACCAAATGATCTGTCACTTAAAATGATTTCCATTGTAAGACTGCAAGCATATTTCCTTAACAGTCTTGATCTTTCAAAATAATTTTATCTTTTATTTTTGCAGTGAATTTATAAAACAACTATTACAATCAAAGGCTTTATTTTTACATTTTAAACATTTTAATATTCTTTTTTTCTCACATTTCTGTGTTTCAATGAGAGACATTATGTTTGTTCACAACTTTAATATACACATTTTCATGCCTCTTCCCAAAAGATAGCTTGATCTTAAACAGCGTTATAGCTAGAGTTGCAATAAGAACAAGGGATGTAAAATTGCTATGCTGAAAAAACCCTAAAAATCTATCTACTCCTTTAACATATATGTATTGAATGAGATGTATTATACTAAGTTTTTTGGCTACAATAAAAAAGTCACTGTATGTAGTGAATTAAAAAATTATATTACTACATTGTCAAATACAGATATGTATGTTAGAGTACAGAGAGATATGAAGGTTTTTTTTTTTTTTCTTTGCTGGAATTGCTGTGGTAACCTTAAGAGTAGGTAAAGATAGGACAGATCAAAGAATAAAAAAGTAGATTAGCCCAGATTGCAGAAACATCATGTTTTATGTCAGTTGAGGCATTTTAAAAGTTTAGGCCCTATACAATATTAAAAGACTGAAGCCTCTCAGAAGATAAACATGGCAGACTTTTGGCTTAGAAATAAAAATAATTTAAATCTTCTCCTTCTGTTTTGCATGGATATATATACAATACTCACTTCTTTTTAAGTCACAATGTTCTTTTATTTTTATGTGGGTACCAGGAGTCACATTTGACCTCGCATTTACCAGCAGGTGCTTGTGCTGCTGAATAATATCACTGGCCATTTTTTCCTTTATGTGGGTACCAGAGTCAAACTCAGGACCTCGTGCTTGCCAGGCAGGTGCTTATGGCGCTGAGCCATATCACAGGCTCAGTCAGTATGCTCTTTAAGCATTCAGCACTTCCATTTGTTTTGTAGGACATCAATATATCTGCTTACCATCTCCTCTCTATTCTGTGGAGAAATAACATCATCTATCTCAGCAGCTAGGTACTGACATTGGATATATTATGTCACTACTTAAAATATTTAATTCTTCCAAATGGATTTGGTTAATCCTAACTTGGTAGATTATGATACATTCCACCCATTCACAGTCCCTGTCCATTCTAAATTGTCATGGATCCAGAGATACTTCAGCAAACCCACATGTTCAGTGACATTGCAGAGGGATAGTTAAACTAGTATTTTTCAGTTTCACGTTTAAAAATATGTGAAGGAAACTGTTTTGCATGAAAGTGAAAGAATATATGTATTTATTTAATGTTGTGATGAAAGAAAATATTCCACTTTCCAAACTGTGCCTTAATTCTTGTTTCCTTTGAGACCCAAATATATCTCTATTCCCACTCTACTTTGCTTCTTTGTTGAGTCACATAATTTCTCAATTTGTAAAAGCTAATTGGAAATTTTTGTGCTTTTTGTTCATTTCTACATAAAATGTTGGTAGTGATAGGCATTGAACATTTAATATAATCTCAGGGAAGTCATCCAACTACTAAAGTTCATATAATGTTTAATGATTAAAACAGAATTGAAGAACTAAAGATTACATACCAAAGACAAGAAGTGTCTGGGCATTAGAGGTAAATCAGAGTTAGTCAGCACTAATATAAATGAAGCCCAGCTGTGATTGGCTATGCTCAAGTCTTCTGAAAGATTTTGATGTGAATTTGTTGAAAAAATGTTCTTCCTTGACCAGAATGGTGCCTCAGTTCATGAACATAATGTGTTTTACAATTTGTGGAAGATGGCCACATTTGTGTTTCTGTGGGGAAGATGACCACCACATGGTCATGTTTGTCACCTGGTGCAGAGTTTGTGGGCAGAAGCAAAATTTTGCTGAATACTTTTATTTGTGAACCTGAATTGTTTGCAAACAGTAGCATTCATGAACTGATGTATTACTGTAATTTTGAAGATTGATATGCTTCCAGGATATTAAAACTCTTTTAAAAAGAGATAAAATAATCATAAAAGTTATGGTTCTGAACTCTGGCATATCTCTTACTTTGCATAGATTACCATACTTTGGATTGGCTTCACAAAAAAATAAAGGAAGCACTAATTAGCATGTTTGTTCATTTTTTGTTTCTATAACTGAGCACTACAGCTGAATAATTTATAAAGCATAGTTTTATTCAGCTCCAAGTTCTGGAGACTACAAAGTTGAAGACAAATTACTGCATCTGGTGAGGTCCTTATTGTTGGAAGGGATTCTCTGTCTTATGATGGAAGAGAGAATTATGTGGCAAACAAAATTGCTTGCCTCCTTTTGTCCATATCATTCTTCTTATAATATGCCCAATGCAATCATGTAGGCCCTATGCTTATGATGTCGTCTGATCTTAATTACTTATCAAAGGAACCACCTACAAATGCTGCTAACATTCAACATTAGGGATGAGGTTTCAACATCAATTTGTGAGGGAACAAAAACTCAGGCCATTGAAATGATTGTACTCTGGAACTAATATTTTTTTTTACATTGTTTTTCTCTGGCTCAATAACAAACTCACACAAATGTAGTCTCAAAAGTTCTTCAGTTAAAGTAATCGCTGTATTGAAACTGTTCACCTTGTCCTAAAGAACCAGTATCAGTATCTAAACGTTTCAGATAGGTAGTGTGTCATAAAAATACCTCTTTGGGGGTAGTTAAGTGTATGAATTACAAAACAAGGTTTTTTATAATGCTAAATTATTTCTTCCTACATATGGTAAAAGCCAATGAAATTATGTTTCAGAAGGGTAACAATTGATATAAAGTATAGAGCTATATTCTGAGATGCAGTAGCCACTATCAGTGTGCAGTTTTTTAAATACAACGTCTAATAAAATAATACTAAATGGAGCTAAAAATCTAGTTACTCAGCTAATCTTAGTAAATTTCAATCACAGTACTTAATAGGCATATGAAAATGACTGCTACTTTGTTGGACAAGACAGGTATATAGAATATTTGCATCTCCACAAAAGCTTTTTAAACAATGGAAAGTCACAATGTAGTATATTAAAAAATGGTGTGCAGGGTTGGTGAGAGAGCTCAGCGGCATAAGGGCCTGCCTGGCAAGTGCGAGGTCCTGAGTTTAACTCCCGCTCCCCACATAAAGGGAAAAAAATGGTGTGCCATTGTGTATAATAAATGCTTAAGAAAGTATAATAATAATGTTCTGATTTTGAGACAAGATATATTAAATCCAATATAGGCTATCTTTCTCACTTATTCAAACTAAAATCTGAATGAAATACTCACAAATAAGTACTTCCTGGGGACTCTGGAATGAAGGTAGCAGAGACAATTGAAAGATGATAAAAATTTAATGAAACATGTATGTGAAATCTTATGGTCTGTTTCTCCTTTATCTCCCAGGTTTTTATTAGAAAACTACTCAGAAGACAAACTGTACAACAGACACATACATAAAAAAAACATTTTTGTAGCTACATAGCAGGGAATCAGCCCCCTTCTACCAGGGTAAAGAGGGAAAACCTACTTTTATAGACAGCTAACTTGGACAGAAATCAATATACTGTGAGAATGATATTGGTTTCTCAAAGAAGTCAGCATAAAAAATAGATAATGATGGCTGAAGATAATCTGAAGAAAGCCAGACCTTAGGATAGAAAAACAATAGACAAGCCTGAATACCTCCCCTCCATAGAGATAGCAACAGCTTGATATTATCTGTAATTAGCGCTAGTGTGACAAGATAGGCATCATACACACTGATGGGTGATTATAATATCTGGACCCATATTCTCCTCTTTTCTCAAGAATTCCTTTAACTTTTCCATACCCCTTACTGTGTGACTCATTTCCTTATTAGATCAATATTACCTAAATAACTATACTTGTAGCACTATAGACTGAGTGTAGTTTGACCCAATCTGTCTTTGTAATTTTGCTCTATAAATTACCCCTCACAAATGGCCTCAGTTGTGACTCACTTGGGTCCACTATTGAAATTGAGGAGCTATTCTTTCACTTTTTTTCTAGTAAAACTCTCCTAACTTCCTCCTTTGGTTTACAAGTTCATGCCTCAATGTTATGAGTCCAGGAACTTGGCACATTTGATATCTACCATGTTGGGAGTTATGTGTTTCCTATATCACTACCATTTTTTTTTCAGGAGCGCTGTGACATGGCCAGGCCCAGTCAATGAACTGTCCTCTGCTGCTGAGTTAGTAGCACAGGCACTAAAAATTAGGGAACTGCAAGTTCCTCAAATAGGAGCATGGGTAAATGAGACTACAAAATAGAAGAATTCTCCATAAGTAAGGAGTTGGAGAATGAGATCTGTAATTCTACACATGAACTGATACATCAGTACTAGGCACACACTCCAGTTGCACAAAAATTTAACACATGCAAAAAAGTAGAGTGAGAAATATTTTTGTGTTATAATTCTATTTAGTTCCATAAGAATGCCATATTTCATATGCAAAAATGGAAGACTCAATGTGTGTGTGCTTGTGTGTGCAGACATATATAAAAACAGCATTAGTAAATTTATTTTTTCTTCAGAAAACAGCTAAGAATATCTTTTAAATGCAGAAGAAAAACAATTAATATTTTATATATTATAAAATATATTAATTTATATTTATAAAATTTAAATTAAATATAAAATAAAAATCACAATTAAATACAAAATAAAAATATCTTTCATGATGAAAGTGAAACAGATACTGTCAAATGAAGAAAATAGAAGACTTTGCTCTAAAAGATAATCTATATGATTTTCTTTAAGATGAAAGAAAATTACACCAAAGAAAAAATGAAACATTTAGGAATGAATGAAGATGAAGAAATGTTCTGTTCCCCTACTACAACACTGTGGGACTGGCAACCAGCATAGGAAAAATCTGGAACTCAGTAACTAGCCCTTTTCTCTCAATTTTCTTTTTTGTTTCTCTCTTCTTTTACCTTTTTGTTCCACCTCACCTTTTCTTTCTTTCTTTTTTTCTTTCTTTTCTTAATGGCTAGGGGGTACTCCAGCCACAGAAAACTAATCCCATCCCCCAAACCCAGTGACCAAGTCAGATAAACCCTCAAATAATCCTTCAGGCTTTCTTTTCTGCCCTCTTCTCTAGTTTCCCAAACTTTGCATGGCAATCCTTTATTCTCCAGCCTTGCTTCTACTTCCTTTCCAGTATATCTGTTTTATACACTATCCTCCCTAAATTTTCCCACCTCAGGATAAAACCTCTTTACCAAAAGGGAAACATTTTGCATGCAAACTCCTAATTTATGATTCATTCTGTTATATAGCTATAGACATCGGTCCTATGGTCTAATGTACAAAATCAAGAATTACCACAGTTTGACATTTTCTAAATTGTGCGTGATGCTATTGTTATGGTCAATTTTACTACTTTAGCTAGGATGCCATTCTGTTGTAATCAGTTGTTCTCCCTTCTGTATCAATACTGGGAAGCTCTGGGGTAGTAATCTCACCACAGCCCTACAACAAAGAACTGGGTGCTGAGCCAAACAAATACCAAAAACCACTCTTAACTAATTTGGAAGGTAGGATTTTGGGAAAGATGCTACCAAAAATCTCCTGCACACAGAAAATATCCACAAAGAACAGTCTTTTTCCTAGAGAGGCCTGTATACCTACTACAAAAACTCAGAAGGATCACCACAGAAAACAAAATAAAAAATTTTTTTGAAATAGAAAATGACAAGATGAAGAAGTAAAATGTAATCTCAGACTTCAAGCCCATGCAGAAAAAGTCTAGGAGACATTGACATAGAAGACATTGGAAGACACACCCGAAACTTCTGAAATGGTAGAAACTGAAGTAAAGAAAGAAATCCATGAGGCTATAGAGGAAATCAGATCAGAAATAATCTCTCAGGTAAAAAATAAATGTCAATATTTATAAAAGAACTGCTAAGCAAATCTAGAGAAGAGAAAGATAAAAATAATGATAGGAAGATGATGGAAACCATGAATGATCAATATAGGAAAGAAATAGAATGCATGAAACAGATTCAAACAGATATCCAGGGAACTAAAAATTCCATTAAAAATTGGCAAAACCACTTGAATGAAACTGAAGACAGACTTTCAGAGCTCAAAGACAGGATTGTGCCTACCAATCATGAAAGTAGATCTCTTGAAAATAATAAAAGATTAGGAAATAACAATTCAACAGCTTCAAGATGATGCAAAGAAAAGTAACAAAATTAATTGGTGTCAATGAAAAAGCAAGAATCAACACAAATGACATAAAATATATTTGTAGAAGTATTTGCAGAAAATTTCAAAAACTTGGGAAAAGAAACTCACATACAGATAATTGAGGCATATAGAACTCCAACTAGCCATAACTAAAATAAATCTACACTCAGACATATAATCATAAATATCCCAGAAATTCGGCACAAGAATGGAATTTTGAAAGTTGTTAGATAAAAGAAACATATCTCCTATAATGGAAAACGCATGAGAATCATGGCAAACTTCTCAACACAAACCTTCAAGTCAAGAAAAGCTTGGAGTGAAGTATTTCAAGTAATGAAAGAAAAAAATTTGCAACTAAGATTCATGTACCCTGCAAAAACATCTTTCAAAATTAATGGAGAAATAAGATACTTCAATGACAAAGAACTGAAGAAATTCATGACCACCAAACCAACACTAAAAAGATATTGAAAGATATTTCAGAGAGATTAAAATGAAAGCAATTCCAAGAACAACAATGGAAAGAAACCACCAAGGAGGGCAAGCCATTAAACAGAGTGGGAACAGTATGGAACCAACAGCAGGAAAATAACATGAGAAAGATATTAAAATACATATGAGTTATAACCATCAATGAAAAAGCCCTCATTTCACCAATCAAAAGAAACAGACTGTGAGAATGGATTAAGAAAAAAAAATTCACCAATATGCTGTATACAAGAAACACATTTAACTCAAAAATAAATTCATAGACTAAATGTCAAAGGATGGAAAAAAATGTTCCATGCAACAGAAAACCAAAAAAAATCAGGGGTAACCATTCCATTTGCAGAAAAATGTGAACTTCAAAACAGGAATGATCAAAAGAGTTAAAGAAAGCAACTACTTACTTGTAAGTTGAAAACTTTCAAAGGAGGAGACAACAATCATAAATATATATGCACCAAATATGGGAGCACCCAAATATATAAGACAAATGTTAATAGACATGAAAAATCAAATAGCAATACCACAATTAAAACAGGGGACAATAATAACCCATTGTCACAAAGAGATACATCAACTAGACAAAAAAATCAGTAAAGAAATAGCACAATTGAACCAAACCTGTGAACAAATACACTTAGTAGATGTTTACAGTGTTCCAGCCAACAACATCAGAATACACGTTCTTCTCAGTGGTACAATGTATGTCCTCTAAAATAGACCATATACTAGCCCACAGTACAGCTTAGGTAAATGTAAAAGGATTTAAATTATCCTGTGCATATTATCTGACCATAGTGCAATGAAACTGGAAATTAATGACAAAAGAAAGTGCAAAAACTTCATAGACACATGGAAATTATATAATATCCTCCTGAACAACCAATGGGTCAAAGATATTAAAAAAGTAATTAAACAATGTTTACATCAAATGAAAATGCAAATACACCTTACCAGAACATATGGAACAGAATAAAAGCAGACCTAAGATGGAAATTTATAGCAGTGAATTCTCACACCAGGAAAATAGTGTGAGCACAAATATCCTAATGATGCACCTCAAGCTTCTAGAAAAGATGAGCAAGTCAAACCCAAAGTCTATACAAGAGAGGAAAGTATAAACATCAGAGCAGAAATTAACACAATTGAGACTAAGAAAATAATACAAAGAATTAATGAATTCAAGAATTGGTTCTTTGAATGAATAAATACAGTTGATGAAACCCTAGCCAACCTTATCAAAAAAAGGAAAGAAAAAATACAAATTCATGAATTAAGGAATGAAAAGGGTGAAATCAATTCAGATCCTGTGGAAATTCAGATCATCAATGCCTACTTTGAAAATCTTTACTCACATAGGATGTTAAACAAAAAAGAAAAAGACAGATTCCTAGAAATATATGAGATACCAAAGCTGACACAAGAAGATATAAAATTCTGAATAATCTAATATCAGTTAATGAAATTGAAAACATATTTAAAAATTTACCAACTGAGAAAAGCCCACATCCTGATGGATTCATTGCTAAATTCTACAAGAAATTTAGAGAAGATTTAATAATACTCCACAAACTCTTTAAATAAATTGAACAGGAAGCAATTCTCCCTAACTCATTCATGGAGGCAAGTATTACCCTCATACCAAAACCAGAGAAAAACCCAAACAAAATTAAGAACTATGAGCCAATCTCCCTAATGAACACAGATGCAGGAATCCTCAATAAGATACTAGCAAACAGAATGCAGGAAATCATCAAGAAGATTATATATCATAACCCAGTGGTATTCATACCAGGAATTCAGGGATGATCCAACATACACAAATCCATAAATGTAATACATCATATCAAAAGAGCCAAAGAAAAAAAACACATGGTGATCACAATAGATGCAGAAAAAGCTTTTGACAAATTTCAATACTCATTCATGATAAATACCTAACAGAAAATCAGAATAGATGGTCTTTACCTCAATCTGATATATGTCATCTATGACAAACCAACAAACAACATCATAATAAAAGGAAAAATATTTGAAAACTGCCATTCTAAATCAGCAACAAGGCAAGAATGTCCGTTACCACTCTTAATAAATATAGTTCAGGAAACATTAGCTAGAGCAATTAAGAGTGAAAAATAAATGGAATAAGGATAGCAAAGGAAGAATTTAAATTATCATTATTCACAGATAACGACACTCAATGTGGAATACCCCAAAAACTCCATGAAATGACTTGTAGAATTAATAGTCAAATTTAGTATCATAGCTGGATACAAAGTCAACACTCAAAAATCAATAGCATTCTTGTACACAAACAACAAACTCACTGAGAGAGAAATTAGAGAAATCATACCCTTCACAATAGCATCCCAAAAAATGAAATATTTAGCAATCAATCTAACAAAGGAAGTAAAAAATCTAAATGATGAAAACTACAGAACTCGGAAAAAGAAATCAAAGAGGATATCAGAAAATTGTATCCCTTGATATATCCCTTGCTCAATGATAGGAAAAAAGAACATTGTGAAAATGGCCATACTCCCAAAACTGTTATACAGATTTAATGCAATCCCAATAAAAATTCCATTAGCATACATGACAGATCAATAGAAAACATTCCTAAAATATTTTTGGAAACAGAAGAGACCTAGAATACCAAAGGTAATCCTGGGCAACAAAGGCAAGGCATGAGGCACCACAATCCCTGACTTGAAATTATATTAGAAAGCTAATATGATAAAATCAGCATGGTAGTGGCAAGAAAACAGACCTGAATATAAGTGGAACAGATTAAAAGATGCAGACACAACTACAAAAACATTCAATGACCTTTAATTTGAAAAAGGTGCCAAATATTTTCACTGGAAAAAAGGTAGGCTCTTTAATAAATGGTGCTGGAAAAAGTGGCTTTTTACTTCCCAAAGACTAAAACTAGACCCAAGTTTATCATCATGCATTGAAGTCAAAGTGGATCAAAGATCTAAATTATTTTTATGTCGGTAAAAGAGTCAAACTCAGGACCTCATGCTTGCCAGCAGGTGCTTGTATGGCTGAGCCATCTCACCAGCCCCAAGGATCTAAATATTAAAACAGAAACACTAAATCTACTGGAAAAGAAAAGAGACAGAAAACTTGAAAATATATGGGTAGGAAGAGAGTTCATGAACAAAAACCAACATAGGAAGTATCATCCTGCATGGGAAGTACTTCAAAGAATCAACACCTGTGATATCATTTCATTAAAAAGTTTTTTCAATTCAAAAGAAATCACCAACAGAGTGAAATGAAAACCCACAGATTGGGATAAATCTTTAACCAAATGTCCCTCAGACAGAAGACTACTATCTAGAACATATAAAGAATAGAGAAAAATCAGGCCTCCCAAATTTTAATACCCAATCCAAAAATGGGCCTCTGTGATAAATACAAAATTCTCAGTTGAAGAATTACAAATAAATATATGAAAAAATGTTCAACATCAGTAGTCATTCAAGAAATGGATATTAAAACATCACTGAGATTCCTTCTTGCACCAGAAAAAGTGGCTATCATCAAGAAATTAAACAATAACAAATGTTGGAGGAGCTGTAGGGAAGAAGGAACCCTTCTCCACTGCTGGTGGGAGTAAAGACTGGTGCAGCCACTATGTAAATCATTGTGGAGATTCCTCATAATACTTGGATTGGGTCCCATTCAACCCAGCTATTCCCCTTCTGCGTATTTTCCCAGAAGAATTGAAAAACATCATATCACAGTAATATATGCAGACCCATGCTTGTAGTAGCACCATTTGTAAGCTAAATCTTGGTAAAAACTGAAATGACCATCAACCAAGGAATGGATATAAAAGATGTGGTATTTTTATACAGTGGAGTACTAGTCAGCTATAAAGAAGGATAAACTTGAGGCTTTTATAGGTAAATGGATGCAACTAGAGATAAAACTCTTAAGTGAAATAAATCAGACTTTCATGTGTAAACATCATATTTTCACACTAGTATAATAAACTGAAAGAATAAAAAGATCCAAAATCTGCAATAGATATTGTGAAAGGGAAAGAAACTTCTAAAGGAAAGAACAACTGGGATGGGGAAAGTAGAAAAGAACAAAGAAAAAGAAAACTATTGATAAATATAGGATAGCTAAGGTAATTTTTCTACTAATTTCCTTTAGTTCATTGAAAAGAATGGTTTGTGTTTACATTGTTTGATCAATTTTGCATGCCTATGTCTTATAATCTGAGCAACTACTTTGAAGATAACAGTATGCCATACATTAACAGTTGTTGATTTCCTATTGTATTGTTATGAAATTCTGTATCTTTGTATTATTTCCTTTTCAGTTTAAAATAAAAAAAGAACTATTAAGAGAATAAAAAGGAATATTATATCTGTTTAAGTATGATAGAATAATTTTCTCCTCTTAAGTTCTTTAAAATATTTATACATATTGAAATACAGCATATTTAAATATGTTCAGAGAGTATAATATATGTTATATAATCCATATCATAGCCAACCATATACAAAGTAGTTAGAATTTGGGATTATAGAGCTAAGATTTATATATTAAAGGACTAGAAGTTTAAAATTTTTATGTAGGAAACTACCAAAAAGTTAGATATACATTGTAATTCCTTGATAGATACTAAAAAATCATAATATAGAATATGGAAAGATAGCAAAAAAGGAAATAAGTTGTAATTGAATATTTGATATTGTCAAGTAATATAGTAGGAGGCAAGAATGTAGAAAAAAGGAACCAAAAAAGACAAAATAATGGTAGTATTAAAATCGACTAAATATAAATAGCTTAGACATAAACATTAATTAAACCACAGTTAATACTTTAAAAAATACACCATACAAAAATATTAAAATTTAACCTGGGGTGTATATATCAATAAAACAAAATCTGGACTAAAGAATAAAAATTATCAGGGATAAAGTGGGCCATTCCACACTAAAAAGAATATCAATTATTGAAAACATACATTACTTGTTTTTATACCAAATAACAAATATTAAAAAACATTAAAATAATGATGCTACAGAAATGAAACATTGGGCCGGTGAGATGGCTCAGCGGCATAAGCGCCTGCCTTGCAAGCGCGAGGGCCCGAGTTCGACTCCCGGATCCCACATACGAAAAAGGGACCGGTGATATCACTCAGCGGCACGGGCGCCTGCTGGCGTACGAGGTCCTGAGGTCGACCCCTGGTACCCACAAAAAAAAAAAAAAAAAAAGAAATGAAACATTGACAAACACATAATTACATTAATGACTAACAATTCTTTTAGTATTTTCTAAAATAAATATAAATCGGCAATAATATAAAATGTCAGCACAGTAGTATACATCAATGTAACTATTTTTAGATTCATTCAATTCACCACAGCTTAATGCACATTCTTTTCAAATTAACTTGGAAAATTCATCAAAATAGACAATATTCTTGGCCATAAATATCAACTTAAATAAATTTAAAGACTTGAAATTGTGCACATGATGCTATCTATCCATAATAGAACTAAAATAGAAATTGAAAAGAAAAAGGCCTGCTCCCAAAAGCAACTCATTGGTCAAAAGGAAGTTCTTGCAGAAGTTGGAAAAATATTTTAAACTCAACAAAACTAAAAATAAAAATTATCAAATGTGTATGATGCAGCTAAAGCATATTCAAAGCACATCTCATAATGAATATTGGGGGGAAAAGAGATCTCAATCACTACTCTATGCTGGAAGAGTAAGAAACTGGAAAAAGAAGAGCAAATCAGGTGAAGGAAATCAGTAAAATTAGAAAAATAAAATTAGTCCAATTGAAAATTTACGAACAGTAGAGAGAATAAATGCAAGCAAAATTTTCTTAGAAAACTCAAAATTAGTATATCTCTATCAAGAATTACAAAGACAAAAAAATCCTCATGATCATAAATTTAACATTTTAAATTAAAAGGCCTATTCCTTGAAAGACACAAAGTTCTAAAATTCACTCAAGCAAATAACAGACAATATAAATAATTTCCTTAATAAATAAAATTCACTATTCAAACTTATTGGAAAAGCAGGCCAAATTTCTTATCTGTTTTATATGAAGAATTTTATCAAGTATTTAAAAAGATAACATTACTAATTTTACATATATTTTTTTCTCAAAGGACTATATTCACATATCACTTCCCAAATAAACTTAGTAAAGAACATAAATACCAAAAACAAAAGAAATTACAAATTTATAAAACTGAATTTAAATATTTACTGTCAGCAATTATAGAGCTATACCCATAAATGAAATTTACAAAATGTAAATTAAAAAATCATAAAACTAATTGTCAAATGTGTTTTATAATTTAAAATTTTTTCCATTGTCCTTTTTAAAATCTTTTCTATTGTAGTAATCAAAGACAAATATAATTAAATAAGTCTTTAAGGGGCTGGCGAGATGGCTCAGTGGTCTAAATGCCTTCCTGGCAAGCATGAGGTCCTGAGTTCATCTCCTGGAACACACATAAAGGAAAAAAAATGGCTGGTGATATTGCTCAGTGGCACTAGTGCTTTCTGGTAAGCGTGAGGTCCTGAGGTCGACTCCCGGTACCCACATTAAAAAAAAATCTTTAAAATTTTACTACAAATGAAATCATTGCATATTATTTTCATAGATATTATGGGACAAAATTTAAAATAAAAATATATATAATAATGAAATAATTTAAGAGATTATTGAAATTGTTCCTTGTTATTTTTCATTCTGAGATTTTATCCTTCATAATGCTATCATACAAATTTTCTAAGGTTAAAGGGCCAGGCTTTTCTGGTAACTTGCTTAAATGTTAAGAAGTCAACAAATGCTATTTGAAAATTTTGGAAACCAAATTACAGCTGAATTAAAATTACTTTCTTTAGCAACTGAAACAAACTGAAGAGATTGAAAATTCATATAATTAATTCAGACAAAAAACAGAATTTTCAATGTAAGTTATAATTGTAATGAAACTTCAAACCCTAGATGAGTAATATCTGTATGCTGCTGCTGTCATTTTTCTTTGATCATATAATAGACTAGAAGTCATTAAGAGTAAAATAGATTTGCTTCAAATATGTTTAATTGACATTTTCAAAAATCTTATGTATTAGTTAAAAATAAAAATAGAAAATGAAATTCTACTTGTAAGAAAACTGAGAGGTCTATCAAATTACTTTATGTACAAAAATATTTTTAAAGTTTATTCAGTGAAGATTATAAACCAACATCCAATTGTAAGAATTAGTATGACCTCCATAAAATACAAGATTGTTTCATTTAGTTTTGTGAACTTTATTGAAAGATGATGAAACAAATGTAATTGCAAACACAAGAACAAGTACCTCTGGTATTGTTACTTTATATCTTTAAATGAGAAACAAGTGAAAATCATTTTGTCTTGGAACATGCTCAGTAATAGTGTGTTTTCATAGTATGTTTAATGTCCTAAATGACATCACCCAAACTGTACATACACATAAATGACTCAAAACATTTAACATTGAAAAAATGCATACATCCCTGTTACTCCACTGCTTTAAATGACAAGAATTGTGGGATTGGTGGTGTTGGGGTCAAAATGAACTCATGTATACACACACACACACACACACACACACACACGCACACCTATTAGCTGTGATGGAAAAAGACAGTTAATGTTTAAATTTTGCAAAAACTTTTAATAAAAGACACATTTCCATTAATTCTTTCAAAATCATCTTCCTCACTTTGAACATACTTATATCATCTTTCTTACCACTCTCTGAATCTGTTTTGGAAATCTCCAGTCATTTCTTTAACTGCACCTTCATGGCAGCCTCAAATCTTGAATGGGTTCAAGACATTTTCCTTTCAGGATCATTTTTCAAATTGGACATGAGTAGTTACAGTGCTAATATGCTAGCAAGAGAGGTTCAATTAATTTATGAGATACAAAGCAAAATTTTCCATTTGTTGTAAGTATTGTTATAGTTGACCATAACACAAAAGTGTTAAAAGTGTTGGAGATTACATAGAGTTGGGAGGTGATAAGAATTTTAAGCAGTAATTGCTTTATGGGGTTTCACTTTGACAAGGATATAAGTGTAATTCCCTCCACAGAACAGAGGTTACTGATTGAGAAAGTGCATCTTTGTAAAGTTAGACTGCCTCTTAAGTCCAGGTGCCTCTCTGTTAATATAATCTTTTTCCAAAGTAAGCATCATACCCTTTTTTCCCACAATAGCATCATATGTCCCTTATCAGGTGTCAAGGAAAGACAAACAACTTCTAACTCTCTAGAACCATGAACCAAATTCCTAACAAATACTCAGCTTCAGGTATTATGTCAGAGAACCAGAAAATGTTTTAAGATGAATCCCAATGATTTTTATGCTTATATAAATTCTACATTAACTAACTTTAATGTCTCAAAAATTCTATAGCCTTAATGAATTCTGAGGAACCACCAAAGAGCATTTATAAATGTGACAGAGTAGATAAATATATATTTCTCCTTTGGCCAGTTGATTTTAAAGAAAAATACAGCAAACCATACTGGCAAAATTTCCTTTTGATTATTATTTTTAAATTGTAAAATTTCATTTACATTTATGTGTAATGTATAATTCAAAAAGTGCATGAAAATAAAAGAGAAAAGCAGAAAATGATATGGTTTGATAATTATATTGTTGAAAGAAATTAATGTAGTTTTAATATGAGCTAGATTATTATACATTATAATGTATGTTTTATCCCCTGGACCAATCAGTAAGAAAAAAATTTATAACATAAAAATATTAACAAAGAATAATTTAATACATAAGACACTATTAAATTCAAAAAAAAAGAAAAGGTAGAAAGAGGGACCATGGAAAAACAAGATTTTTAGAAAACAAATTCAAAATTTGCAAATATTAATTGAAAAATACAAAAAATATATTAAATGAACATAAATTAAGCACATAATCAAAAACAAGTCAAAGGTTGAGTGGAGGGGGAAGGGAAAGAAGCAAAAAGAAATCAAAAAGAGTTTAGATATTTTATGTATGTGTAACAACCTCCCAAAAGGAATGTAAGCATTATTTACTACACTCATGCAATAATGTTCTAAAATAATAATAAAAAATCAATTTGCTCTAGAATATAAGTGTTGTAAAACCTCCAATTAGACAGAGGTATTCACACTGTGAAGTAAACCAAATACCTAAAATTTACTTAAGAAAACAAGATCTGTTTACATTTAGGATTGCCATTTTATATTAAAAAATACGAAATTTAAAAATAAAACTAGAAATAAATGTACTATAGAAATGGTAAATACAAAAAGAAAAACTGATTACACAAATATACATATTAAAATTTATGATATAAATATTTATAGAGATATAAATGAATTTTTAAATGATAAATATTAAAGTGTTGGAAAAATAAGCATCTCAAATCATTCACAAACTTTAACAATTTTATAAAAACTTAATAAGACAGCACAAAAGTACATTTAAATAGCTGGAAAAAATACAAGAAAACACAATTCTATAATAATAGTTGGAGACTTTTACATATTCTAGTATAAATACATACATTTTAATAAATAAACTTTATAGTTTAAAATAAGGGCGGTCTACTAAAAGAATGATTTCACTTCCATTTTATGTAGACAGATGTAACTTTTTACTTCAAATATATTAATTGATTAGTAACAAATTTATCAAAGAATTTTTTATTTACTTATATCATTTCAGTAAATGTATGGGATATACAAGTATAAGTTTTTATACTTTTATTTCATGTGAATGTATATTTTTCAGGTTAAAGTAGAAATTTCTTCAAATGTTTATCTCATTGGTTGAAATAATCACCCAGTCCTTTAAAAATTTACTAAATTAAATTTTATAATTAGGTTGATCTAAATTTTTATTGTCTAAATTCTTTATAAGAACTAAACAAGACAAGAATGTGTATTTGGAGGAACATCTTATAACTAATTGATATGAAAACTTTTTTGTGTTATAGTAAGTGAAAGGAACATATTTCACAGCAGTTTCAGAAACAGGGTAGTTAAAGATAATTTTGCAAAAAAAAAAGATAATTTTGCAGAAACAGGGTAGTTAAAGATAACTGTGCTGAGCTTTGTTATTTACTTTAGGAAAAATGATCACAGATATTCTAGGCCTGAATTTTGATTCACATCTTCCAGTGAATTTATTTCAATAATTTTCTAATTTTTACTTACCTGTCTATGAAAAGTATCATTTATCATTAGTCTTCATGTCTTTAAATTTCATAGATAGATAGTTACATAGATATAGAAAATTTTGTTTTTATTTTTCTAAATAACATGAAGTATTTTGATATTGTTCTGTATCAAACTGCAGACATGCAAGTAATTGTTATGATTCCAAAATATCAAAATCACCCTGCAATATATTTTGTGAGTCAATAAGGTAAGATTTTTTTTACCTAGGTATAAATCTATAGATACCTTCATACTTTGATAGTTAAAAGTAATGTACAGGCTGATTTTTTAAAATTTTCATTTGTTGGTTAATGAAAATAGGTTATTAAAATGTGTCTATTCACATGAAATGGAAGACTCTTATATACATGATAGAAAACCTGTGGTCTTTTGAGAGGTGTAACAATCATTAATTTCATATGATTTTATGAAACCAAGTCTTTTCTATTTTTATATATATTAGGATTTCAGATTTGGGAGAATTTTTATGTATTAGTCGTTCCATAGCTTTTTTTTTTTTTTTTTGTGGGTACCGGGGGTCGACCTCAGGACCTCGCGTGCCAGCAGGCACCCGTGCTGCTGAGCGATATCACCGGCCCTTTTTTTGTATATGGGATCCAGGAGTCAAACTCGGGCCCTTGCGCTTGCCAGGTAGGCGCATACACCACAGAGCCATCTCACCGGCCCCTCCATAGCTGTTTTTGCTTTACAGAATTTGATTATCTATGATCATTTGCAGCTTAAAAACATTAATTGGTAAAATTCAGAAAAGAATTCATAACTTTCCAATTTTGTATCATTGTCAGTAGTTGGCTACCATGCTCCCTCTAGCCTAAGACAGGAATCACCTCTTTTCAAACATGTCTGTCTTGCACAGAATACTGCCCATTCATTAGTGACTTAGTAGTCCACTCACTAATCAAGTTGACTGTCATGGTATTGCAACACATTTTTCATCAAGGTCATTAGTAGCCTAACAATATGGCACATTGCCTACATCATTCCTCACATTTCCTTTTATCACCTAGACATTGTATTACATCCCATCTTCACAAGAGAAGGAAACCAAGTATAATAATATAAATAGTCCTGAGATAAAGACACATTCATATAGTTTTCGTTATAGGGCATTATTATAATTGTATTTCATTATTAGTTACTGCTTTAATATCTTATTTTGCTTCATTTATAAGTTAAACTTTATCATAGATACATCTGTATTGAGAAAAACTCACTATGCATGGTATAGTACTATACTTGGATTCAGGATTCTACTAGGGTTCTCATTTTGCACTGTAATGGAGGATATTGCATACAGTAATTCTATGATACTACTATATGGAACACATTACGTTAAGTTATGTAATTTAAGTTTGATATTTAAACAAATTTTTGTTATATTTGTAACTCAAATTGGTGGGTAAATATCTTAGAATATTTTTAGCCAATGTATCTTTTTTCCTAAACTTATCAGTTCATATTGAAAATGTAGTGTTTCATGTTCTAAATGTTGGTATTCAAATGGGAATGATCTCAAGAATAACAAGACTAAGCATTAAAGTAGCAATACATCTTGTGTTTTAAATGTAACATAGATTCTTTTGTGTTTTACTTCAGTAGTTTACTTCATTAGTTAGTATAAAAATGTTATCATTTTGAATTATACATTAGTTATTATTTGATGAAATTTATGAAAAGAAAATATGCTATCTTATAAAATAGTTTTTTCTATTCTCAAGCAAAAGTACTTCACTTTAGAGATTTCCATCTAAATATTTGACTTTTATTTAGTTCATCTGACTGAGATTCATATAGATAAAACTATTTTTATTCAGTTTGAATTGGAAAAATACATATATAGACACTATTTCTTATGTGCTTGTTCTTTGCACAGTCTTTAAAAATCCATGCATAGTTACAAGTGCAAAATAAGTTTTATCTTAAGTAATGTGATATATAGATACTCTTGCTCATTTAAACCCATATAGTTGTAAATTGTTTTAAAGGAAGAATTAAGAACAATATTCAGTATTGCTTTCAAAACCAAGAAAATCCAATACCATATCATTAAGGAATCAGAGACAGTAAATGGAAACTTCTAAAACTTAGTCGACATATGGAATGTGCATATTTGTTAACAGATTATACCATTACCATTAAAAAACATAAAGATGTTGCACTATATTGGTAACAAATAGGATTTCACAGATGATGTATTTAGAAAGTTGTTTTTGATATATTAGATATTTTTAAACAAATGTTATTTTGCTGATTGAAAGGCATATATTTTGGCAACTTGGGATCATGTTGTATATAGAGGGCTCTATTTGCCAACCCATTCTTCTTTGTTAGCCCATATCTGATATCACACACTTAAAAATAATTCTCAGACTCTCTGTCTAGTGACAGAACTGGCAGATGTCAGAGACTCCTTTACCAGAGGATAGTAAAACAATGTCCTTCATTGTATGTTTCATCTTTGTTTAAAACAGTTGTTTTGTGTTAGAATAAGGTATCATTTCAATTGCTTAGAAACGTTTGAACTAAAACTAGATTTTGTTTCATAATGTTTAATCCAGGTTTGACCTTTTCAATTGTCGTAAGAGGGCAAAATAGACCAATTAGAAAATGGATATTATATATGCAAAGAATGGTAATGTATTAATATTTCCTAGTTCATCTATAGTAGTTCTTCAAATGTCACTTTGTTAAACTACATTTTTCTATGCCATTGTATAGATTATTCTTTATTTTCTAGAATATTGAAATAAAGTCAAATCTCATCATGGGCCAGGCCATTTTCTGATAAATTCATGACTATGAATTGTTAAAAAAAAAGAAAAGAAATGTAAAGTCACCAAATTCATCAGCAAATGTGAAGATTTACTTCTCAAGAAACCTAAACTTTAAATTAATTCTTTGGTCAAGTAGTTACAATTATTCATGCATGAAAATGATACATAGCAATACAAATGGAATTATATATTAGTGTGAACAGTAGTTCATAGAACAAAATTAGACTTATTAAAATTATTAACTTATGGTGCTGTCACATAAACAGGAAATGAATTTTATAACTAAATACAAAACATTTTAAGAATAGTTAATTTTTAACTCATTTTGGAACTATTTGTTATTTAAATATCTATACTACTGAAGTTTGTTATTGGACTGAATGAGATATCATATATCTATGCTCATTCTAAGGTGACATGTTAGTGTTAATAAAGTAGAAATGATCAATAAGTAACTTACCTTTCAACTTTCACATGAAACATTGCATTAAAATTATTACTTGTAATACTCTGGGAGGTGGAGGCAGGAAAATCAAAAGTTCTAGCCCTGCCTGGCTAATAGAAATTTAGCAAGACTCTGTCTCAAATTAGTAAAATAAAAGGGGCTAGGGATATAACTCAATATAAATGTACAAGATTCAAGCCCCAGTGCTGCAAATTAAATTAAATGAAATTAAAATTAATTTCATTTAATTAAACATAAAATCAATGTATTATTGCAAAGAAGTGTAATAGTAACTTCTAAAATCACTCTGCTTTTGTCATGTATAAAATTCGTTTAAACATCACATTTCTATCATGCATCCAGTACTCTTATATAAATCCTTGTGATCCATAACTGAATAAGACACCACCAAAAATTCATGAATACTAGAATTTCTTTTGATATATTGAATTATGTTTTACAATAGTGAAGAGGTTGATGTCATCGGAAAGGAGAAAATAAATGTAGACAAAAACTTGTCATCCCATTATAAATATAACTACACTTTGAATACTTATGAACCTTAAAAGACGTAGTTTTTTTTTTTTTTTCTTTTTTTGTTGGTACCGGGGGTCACCTTCAGGACCTCATGTGCCAGCGGGCATCCATGCCACTGAGCGATATCACTGGCCCTTTTTTTTTGTATGTGGTTTCCAGGAGTCGAACTTGGGCCCTCGCACTTGTCAAGCAGGTGCTTATGCCACTGAGCCATCTCACTGGCCCAAGAAGTAGTTTTACAAGGAAGTAGTATATTTACTAAAACACAATTGAAGAAAATAAAAGGAAATCACACAAACTAGCTAAGATGTGTAATAAAATATATGATTTCTAAATATTCTTATATGGATGCTATATATATCATACTTTTATATATACATCACATTTTACATACTTTTATATATCTATATATCATACTTATATATTTATCTACATTGTTTAAAAATTGCATGCAAAATACCAATTTAGTAAATTTATCCCATAAAATGTTTGACACATTTCATTTTTTCAAGTAGATAGATGTGAAATATTCTTCTCTTCTCTTCTCTTCTCTTCTCTTCTCTTCTCTTCTCTTCTCTTCTCTCCTCCTCTTTCCTTTTGTCTCCCCTCCTCTCTTCCCCTCCCACACCCTTCCTTCCACTTTCCTCTCTCTCTCTCTGTCTCTCTCTCTCTCTTTTGATACTATTTCTGTGTAAAAATATTTTCATTTGTCAGAAGAATAGTCCCCTGTGTTATGGCTTGCATATAGATGTCTCTTTAAAACCTCATGCACTTACAGGTGGGGCTTTACAGAGCTGGCTAAATCTAGGCTTGTCATACTGGGATTAAAGTTTGTGGTACTAAATTAGTCCACCAATTGGTTTACCATAGTTCTGGGTGTGGCTAATGGGAAGGCTCACCCTGTGTGTGGGTGGCACAACCCAAAAGACTTGTAGCCTGGGTGGGATAAAAGGGAATTGGAGGTTTTCTTTGCTGCTGGTCCTGCTGCTGCATGCTGCTTTCTGCCTTCCTTGCAATGTACTCTTTCTCCTCTGCCAGGTCCCTCTGCCATGCTGCCCTGCCTTGTAGCCATCCAACTATGGACAGAAACCTCTATAAAGTGTGAGCTGAAATAAACCTCTCATCCTTTAACTTATAGTTGTCAGGTATTTTGTCTCAGCAATGAGATAAGTAACTAAGTCACCTTGTAAATTTTATTAATGTACTAAGATACAATATGTCACTGTATCATTAAGATATTTCATATATTTTAAAGTTATTTGTTATGTGGTTTCTTCATTTCCATTACTGCAGTTCAAAGAAATGCTGCATGTCTCAGATTACTAATTTGAGCCCTCATATAGAGATTATGTGTACCCAACTTTCACAACTAATGTCACTGAAACTGACATTATTCTTTTTTGTTTTACTTTTTCTTTTCTTTCTCTTCTTTTTTTTTGGAAATAGTCTTGCTAAATTTCTGTTAGCTGATCTTGGTGACAACTTTCTATCTTCCTGCTTCTACCTACAAGAATGTTCAGAATACAAGGGCATTAAATTTAATAGTGTTTCATGTGAAGCTTGAAGTTATGTGTCAATTTGGCTAGATTACAGTGACCAGCTATTTGGTCCAAAATTAATCTCCATATTGCAGTGACAGTATTTTAGACATGATTAATATTTATATTTTTGTGTGAATAAAATTTATATGATTTCAATCAAAGAAACTCATTTTCCATAGTGTAATAAGTCACCAACTCATTACTTGAATTAACTGAGGCTCAACAACAAGGAACAATTGCTGTCTCAAAACTTTAATATAGAAATTTTGTGAGTTTCAAGTCAGCTGCTTTGTGGAATTCAAACTTAAGACTGCATTATTAATGCTCCTTAATTTCATAGTGCTCACCTACCTTGTGCCACCCCCACAAATTCATGACTTTATTCCTTAAAATGCACCTCTCTGCTATCTTATATCTACATCTACATCTACATTTACATCTATATCTATCATCTATATCTATATCTATATCTATTGTTCATTCTGTTTCTCTGGCAGACTCTAATACAGACACTAAAGTAGGGAAAAATATAAATCCAGGTTCTACTATTTAATTGGTGACCTGACATATATTCAACACAATTTTTATGCCTCATTTTCAAACATTTTAATAAGAATATTTTGAATATTAAGAAAACCAAATGATATCTTGCTATGATTTCTCTCTTTCTAAATTCATGCTGAAATTAATTGTCAACATAACAGTATTAGGAAGTGACTAGGCCATTAATACTTTGCCCTAATGTTGTGATTGATGCTATTGCAAACAGTGACTTTTCTCCTCTTTATCTCTTTCTCTTCCTCTCACCTTCTACCAAGAGATAACACAGCGAGGATGTCACAAGATGCCAGAACCTTGATATTGCACTTCTCACCCTCCAGGTGTGTAAGTCAATAAATTCTGTTCATTGTATATTTCCCAGGATCAGATATTGTGTTAAGAATCTCAAATCTTACATGTCCTGAATGTAATGTCTACTTTTTAAAATTGCTCCAAATTTTTAATTTCATTATTATTTTTATACAAATGCTGCCAGATAGAAAAAAACAAAAGCATGGAAACCAAGTAATTATTTTTTTATACAGTCATTGCTTGCTAGCTGCATCTCAAGAGAATATAGACATCAAATAACATTAGCATTCATATTTTTCCACTAGTGTGAAATCTGAGTTAAGTTATAGACAATGTGCATTTGAGTTATGAAAGTAGCCCATTAATTGTTGATTCTAGAATGCAGAAGTACTATAGAAACTGTTTTTTCCAATAGAGGACATTTAAACTGAGATTGGATAATGGAATAGAAAATTTTAGTTATTTCTGATCAAATATTTTTCTAAAATCATAGTTATAAAATTATTTTTAATAGGTGCTCTAAATTTATTTGAAGTCTATTAATTTGATATGGATCTTCCTCTAATCTTTGGTGCTACATTAATTTATTTTACTCTTTCTGATACTTTGGTTATAATAAGAGATCTGATACTTTGGCTATGATAAAATATTGAGTTACTTTTAACTTTTTTCTCTTTACTTTAAAATTAGATTTTCTTATGTTCTCTTTAATGATATTTAAGTATCAGTAAATTAAGTTTAGATATAAGTATCACTTCTAAAATTAGCTGAACTAAATAATTTAGTTTAATGCAATGTTTTTCAAGGACAAAATTTTAAGAGGAATTTGGTCTTATTATACTATAACAGATGTGCCATTCTATGGTATATTGCAGAGTTGTAAATTGCTTTATGGCTCTTCTGTTAACATTAGGACTTGTCCTATTTGGAAAATGATAAAATTTTAAAATGGCATGAATGAATTTATTTTTTGCTTGCTTTATCACAAGTAAGTAGAAATAAGAATAGTATTTGCTATCGGTGTAAATAGAGTAGGTGCAATGTATAGCTGCTTATTGTATATTTAGTTTTTGAAGACTAGATTGAGACTATTTTGGGTGTCCAAGCAAGAAACAGAAAGCTGTGAAATAATTTTTAAATGTGCTGCACTTTAAATTTATTACAGAAAGTTATGCTTGTGAAATAAAAATGGAGGCTCAAACATTTTAGCAATGACTACAATATTAGCTTGAAGGTAATCAATGTACTTTTTGTGGTACTAAGGATTGAATCCAAGCCCTTCCCATTTGTTACCATGGGTGGTGGGATCCTGGCAGGTTCCTAGGTTCTTGTGCATGATGAACAAATAATTGTGTGTGGCATGCCATGGTAAGAAAAAACAGCAACGTTTATTAAGTGATAGTATACTCAGAATAAGTGAGTTTGCATGTGCAAAAGGAAAATAGTAGGAGCACTGATGGCCCAAGATATAGAGGTTTAAAATGTTGCACTGGTTCCTGGCACCAACTTTTGGGTCTTTCTAAGCATGACTGACAACGTAATTGATAGGATGCTGAGTCATGTCCATTGAATCTAATGAGCATTTCCTTTCTTATAATTTGCTCTGCTATAATAGGATGCATTCCATGCAGTCCAGTGGTGGCACACCTATGGCACACATGCTGCAGGATGCACATAGAGCTCTCTGTAAGCACACAAACCAAGTCACCCCACCAGTCAAACATTGGATAATAGTATTTTTTCCCTAAACTAGAACCTCAGAATTCAGATTTAATTGCAGTATTGACACCTTTTGATACATAAGTGTGATTTAGGTTTCACTTTGTGGACTTGGTCTCTAAAACTTTTGCCACCACTTATGTATCCATATGCAGGAACCTACAAAGAATTCCATTAAAGAAAGGCTATTGCAGGCTGTGCCAACAGGTCTGGTACACATGTGTCCAGGTGTGGAATTTTGGAATTTTCCAGGACAGGATTAAGGGGTCTTTGCTTTTCTTATCTCTGTCTCTTTGTAGTAAGTTTTAGGACAAGAGTCAGATGCTTGGCCCTGGGGCATTGCTCTGGTTCATGTGAGTGGAGCATTGTGGTTCAGCAGCCAATACAGGGGTCTCATAGTCCCAGTTTTACTGTCTGTATTACACTGAGCTATATCCTCAGACTTTTTCTTATACTTTTATTTTGAGATAAGTCTCACCAAATTACTAAATTACACAGACTGGTCTCAAGTTTTTTACTTTCCTGCCTCAGATTCCCAGAGCACTCAGATTACAAGTGTGTGCCACCATAACCAGTGTAATGAGTATAATTTTAAACTATTGAAGTACTTTGGACAATATACCAAGAGTCACATGCAATTTTATCTCTGGTCCTTACTGTGGCATCATGGGCAGACAGATTGAGATAGGAGAAATAAAAAAAGAAATAAAAAAAGACAAAAAATAGGTAGAATGAAACAAGGAAATTATAATGCAAGCAGCTCCCTGCAGCTTTTGGGTATTTGATTTGGTGCAACAAAGATTGAAGCCCACAAAACAGTAAGCGACAAGCAGTGAGTATTGCAGTTTGTATTTAGATGTTCCCCCAAGTCTCATGCAGTCATAGGTGAGGCTTTTTCAGAGGCAGCTGAGTCAAGTGTGTGATTGATTCATAGTGTAAGGCTAGGATTAAGGGTGATAGGATTAAGAAAGGGTGATTACTAAATCAATCCACTGATTGGTTTGCTACTACCCTAATCGTGGTAACCTGGATACAATATAAAGTACAGAAAGAGGTTTGTCTAGTCTCTTGCTTGCTTTGCTACCTTCTGCCTGTCATAAATTTATCCTTTGCAAAAACTCTCTGCTATGCCACCATGCATTGGAGCCAGCCAATTATGAACTGAAACCTCTACAAACTGTGAGCTAAATAAACTTCTCCTCCTTTAATTTTGGGTGTCAAGTATTTTGTCTCAACAATGAGAAAAGTAACTAAGACAGAATTTGTTATCAGAGAAGTGGGGTCTTTGCTGTGACTGTACTGACCATGTGGTCCCGAAGCCTTTGGAACTGGTTAATGGAAAGTGTTTTGAAAGGTTCAGAGATGCTGGCTGAAAAAGTGTCCCTGGAAAGCCTTAGGGTGTACTGCATGGGAGATTCTGGTCAGAGCTGAGAAGACTAGAATGCTGATAGAAATGATACAGGTAAACACCAGGCTCAGGAGGTTTCTCATGGAGAGAAGGATGGCACTGGCTCTTGGACTCCTGACAATATGTGTTATGGCTTGGCAGAAAGTTTGTCTACACTTTGCTCATGTCCAGAGATTTTGCCTGAGACTAACATTAAAAGCAATGGATGAATTAATGTGGCAGAAGAAATTTCAAGGCAGTCTAATGTTGAGGCCTTGGCATTTCTGCTCTTGGTGACTTTCAGTCAGATTTATGTTGAGAATCAAGAACAAAGAGCCCAACAGAATGATTTAAAACATTTTGTGTTAGGCCAGAAAGGAAGCTCCATTAAAGTTGGGGCCTGCAAAGATGTAAGAAAGGAGAAATTGGTCACTGAAAAGACTAGAAAGAAAAAGTCAAGTATTTTAGAAGAAGACAACAGAAAAGATGGCCTGAGGACATGACAAGAACTCCAGCCTTTGCAGTTTCAGATATGCAAAAGTGAAGCTCAGGAAGGTTTCAGCCCAGAAGAAGGCCTGGAAGGCCAGGCAGTGTGCCCCTGAGAGGACAGTGTGTGAAGCTGTGAGTATGAAGCTGAAGGTGCAGTGGAGACCCCAGGAGTTTGGAGAAGCCAGGATTGTGAACTGAGGAAAACTGCAAGAAGGGAGCAGAGCTGGCCAAAGAAAGAAGCCCCAGGAGCTACAACCACTGATGGTTCCACAGGGGCAGAGCCACTCAATTTCTTTGGCATTCACATCTTGCCACAGTTTACCTCAGATGTTGAACATGGAAGTAAAGGAATTAATTCTTGGCCTGTTGGATTTTGGACTTGCTTTTGTCCCATCCTCTCTGTCCCCCTCTTTGTACCTCTTGGAATGTAAATGATTATCTTGCACCACTGAATGTTGGAAGTCTTTAACTTTCTTTTCATTTGTATATGGGCTCGAAGCTAAGGGCTTGCCTTAAATTCCAGAGGAGACTTTGGATTTGGACTTTTGAGGGATGCTGAAACTGTTAGGAGTTTGGCAATTCTTGGAGATGGATTGAATGCCTTTTGCATAAAGAGATGTGCATGAATCTTTGGGGCAACCAGGGACAGAATGTTATATTTTGTACTTAGGTATCCTTCTGAAGCCTCATGTGGTCATAGGTGGAGATTTTTCAGAATTGGCTGAATCTAGAGTGTGTGATTGATTCATGAAAGAGGCTTGTCTTGTCCCTTGCTTGCTTTTTTCTTTTTGTACAGTATACCTTGCTTACATAGTACTGTAATTATTTCTGATGGTACTGTACCCTACAGTACTACAGTTTTTTATGTTCTCTTACAAATTACAGCACTAGATGTGAGAGTTATGCAAATAAAAGCAAAGTCATCAAGTTGGAGTTTGCTTTGGCTCTTTCTTTGTTCTGAATATTGTAATGAACATACCGTATACAATTCCTTATGTAGGGGCCAATTAATTTAATGACTTACTTGCAGAAATGGAACTTGGTTATTAAACAAAGAATATCTGTATAGGATGAAGTGGAATTACAGCTTCATTAATAACCTGGAAATCTTGAACTAACCAATATTTTCTATTTAGTTTTAGTACTGGAATGATGGGAGACTTGAATGGGGACTGGCAGTGAACCAAAAGACCATATTTGAAGAGTTTAGAAATTAGAGGCTGCATGGGCCTCTGGCATAAAAGAATATTTTCATTTATGATAGCCCTTTGGGTTTTTTAAGGAAATGATAACAGACTGGGCAGGAACTGCCTTTCCTAGTATTTTCATATCCCAGACCTGTGAATCTAACTTTGATAAAATTTTCCTAGGTTTATCTCTAAATATATTATCTCATGGACCTGATCATAATTTTCTCAAAAAAGGAGATCAGTATTTTGGTGCCAAATAGAGTTGCCCCTAGAGGCAAAAAATTCTCTTCCTCATAATGGGGTAAGATATTCTGGGAAAAGTAGGAAAGCCTGAGTGAAAATTACTTCCCCAAATTTTCAGGTTAGAGGAATTTTAAGCCAATTGGCCCTATGGATACCATCAATACCAGTCACAATATGTGTCTTATTAAAAAGGGATCCAGAGAATTTTAGTCAGGTGGATTTACATGTGCTAGTACCCAGGAGAAAGCTAATATTTTTTTCTTTTTCCTTCTTTTCTTCCCCCTCCCTTTCCTATTTCATAATATCTATTATACATTTTGTTCCTTATTTACACTTTTAGTTTCTCACACCAGAAAGACAATGTGATATTTACACATGTGTGTCTGATTTATTTCACTTAAGAGTATGGTCTCAAGTTGCATCCATTTACCTAGAAATGCCTCAAGTTTATCCTCCTTTATGGCCAAGTAGTACTCCATTGTATATATATATATATACAACCCACAACTTCTTTATCCATTCAATTCACTTGATGGGCATTTGGGTTGTTTTGAAAATTTAATATGGTGAGGCTTTGGGGGCTTTCAGTCATCCAGAGCAGCCAAAATGGAGGCAGGTGGCCTTTCCAGTTTTTTCCCACTTTGCAATGGGGGCACATCCCAGGTGAAAAAGGGCCTCAATTACTGCAGTTCTTTCACAAGTGTCCACACTCTCCACAGTGGTAGCAGCTGTCTGAACTCTTATTTCTCTCTTTTTAAGTAGAGTTTGGGGTCTTTTGAGGAGCAAAGGTTTTCTTTTCTATTGCTAAAGCAATAAGTTGGGCTTGTTCTTGTCCCTGTGCTTATCTCCATTAGGCCTTCGTATGTGCCACTAATTTGCGTCTATTTTTGAAAACACTAAAGTCTAAGTTTAAAAAGTTCATAGTAGGGGCCTGAAGGCCTATAGTCTGATTCTGAAGCTTTTTACAAATATATGGGGCTGGCTGGCTAATAAAGTATGTTTCCAATAAAAGTTGTTCTGCCTGTGAGGTGGGCTTAACATTAGTATATTTACAGAGGATCTCCATTAAGCACCCCAGAAGTAAAGCAAGATAATTTTTTTCCTTGTCCTCGGTGATTTCCCTAAACTTTTCATAACTGACTGGTTTACTTTCATTTTCTCATCCCATCAATCACATGAGTAATCATTTCTTCTTGTTTCTTGTAGCTCTCATTTCCAACCTGATATTCACAAATGGAGTTCCCCACAGGCACTGCAAATGTACCCACATCTTTGTCATTATTTCAGGCATGTACTTCATTGGCCTTAGCCAGTGCTGCTGCCCATATATATGGGCTTTGTCTTCAGGGGTGCAGGAAGTAGAAAACAGTAGGTGAAGATCTGTCCAAGTTGAATCACAAGTTACAGTCAAGGTCTGAGACTCATCTATGAATCCTTCTGGGTCCTCTCAAGTTTTGCTTAGTCTAGAACAGATCACTCATGAAAAAGGGAACATTTACTTTTATAACACCCTGTCCCCCCACCTCTGAGGCTTCTGAAAGCAGCCACATTTTAACTTTAGAATCATTAGGATAGTAAGAATTGCTGCTTCTTGTCACACCAGTAGGGTTGGATTCTGTTGGTATTGGGGGACAGACAGGTTGCTAAGGAGGTGGGATATGGGAAGTGGACCTGGGGGAGTATGGGCTATAACAAGTAGTTGAGACAGGTTCAGCTCTTCTCAGGGGCCTCTGGAGCCTCTGTTGGCTCTGCTGTTGGTGCCATGGGCATCTGGTGTATTCTACTTGGGGCACCCATGAGTTCAACTTTCACATAGTGTGGTTGTTTTAATGGGTACATGGGCATAACAGATTGTACAAGACCTACTTCATTTTGGGTCTTGACATATGGCCATAAAAACCCGGGCATATGGGATTTCTCTCATTTTCCCTCCCTCCTTCAAAATAAATCAAGCTGGAATATTGTTTTAAAATTTAGGGGCCATAGATCCCCACTTTCTAACTTATATTAACTCCATATGAGTTGCAAAGAAAATAAAGCTTTTTTTTTTTAAATCCTGTTTTAAAATGGTCACAATTTTGTAAAATACAAGCTAGAGGTGACATTTCAGAGACAGATTTTGAGTTACCCATACTCTGGAAAGGTGCACTATATGCCTTTAAGACTTCCCTTGTCTACTCTTGGAAAAAAAAGTAAAGATAAAAAGGAAAAACAAAAGAAAAAGATGGGAGGCTATTTAGGTCTCCAAGGTCAGGCTGTGTGAGCCATCTGGCTCAAACTGGGCTCCTGCTGTACAGTGGTGGTACACTAAGTCATATGAGGGCACACGTGTAATCCACTCAAGCTGGATCATACTACATGTACAGCCTGACCTATTTTCCAGAGTCAGAACTGCCTGGGGTAGCAGTTCTGTCCCATTACTGCAGAGTCAGAACAATCCTCTATAAGCAGCTCTGCTCTGTTTTCTGTCACTGACTAGTCCAGGTGTCCCAGCCACTCATGCAGAAAACTGTTACTCATGTCCAGAACAAGCATCCTTGTTCCAGATGCAAAGCAATTTTAAACTTTATTAACTGATCGAGAAAGCAGACAAGGGAATTGTACACAAGAGCTGAGATTTACTCAAAATTCTTCTCCAAATATCTATATATTTAGGAACATGCACCACACATATAAAAATTATATAAGGTTTCAAATGCTCAGAGATGTCATTTAGCAACTAGAGGTGATGTATCAGTAAAAACGCAGAGGCCATGCCCCCTACCACATGAGTTTTCTGACAGAAGAAAGTTGGAGTTGGAGAGAAGGGATAAGGAGGAGATTGGGACTTTCTTAAGGGAGAGAGCTGGAAAATAAAGTGAACAACTGGTCTCCTTCTCAGTTCAAGTCTACAGACTTTACCAGGTCCCACGGATAGCATCAGCTATCACCTAAATGATCACTTGAATATACATCACTTAAGATTTTGTTCCCAGCCACCAGAAAAAGGAATCTGTGGCATTAGGCAAAGTGAGCTTATGCACTTTGGTTGGGGAGCTCAAAGAGCAGTTTAGAAGACTTTCCTCAGGCTAAAGCATTTAGGACCCATAAGCTTTTGGGGATTGCTTTCCCTGGTGAGAACTGGAGACAGGTTCTCTCAACCTGTGTTTCAGTATTGGAGTTTCTCATGCCAATTGCAAGAGAAACATTGCTCAAGACACTGGGTGGGAGACTTCATTCTTATTTTGTGTTCTCCTAGATGAGCAAGATTTTCAAAGTCCCATCTAACTCAAGGACAGGGTGTGGTGCTAAGCTAATATGTTACCTAGCAAAGCCACTATATATCCTGGTTAGTTCCTCTTAACACTTGTTCCCATTTCTGTTTAGACAGAGCAAGTGGCTCTTGTCCTTAGAGCTTTTACATACAAGTTCTCCTTTGGTTGGAAGGGAGTACCTAATAGTCTCTTAGGAGTCTCTAACTGTTGGAAAGAAAAAAGACCCTAGGGCTGCATAAGTTAGAAGACAGGGAGAGGGAAAGTAAAAGGAGGAGGAGGGAAAAAAAGGATGAACTTTGCTTCAAGGGTGAGGAGTTGAGGAAATGGAAAAAAACAGTGAAAACCTTTTTGGTTGGACTTATCAAAATTGTCCCCCCAATTTCTCTTTTTAAATCCTGCTGCTGTCTTTCCAAGAGAAAAATGTCACTGGACTGGATATGTGAATTTCCTAAACTTAATCCACCCCACTGTAGCAGACTTACTGACTTTTGCTGCAGAAAATAAATTTTAGGATGCACCAGAAAGATACACATAGGGTTTATTAGGCAAAGACAGGGAGTACAGTACACACTCACAAGGGAAGAGCAGGTGTTCAGAGAAATGAGAATCATTGCATTTTGGAACTGAGTATATTTATACTTTTCTTGAAAGGGTGAAAAACTAGGGAAAAAGTGCTCCTAAAGGGGTACCAGCCTGTTAGCACACATACTTTTTCTTCAAAAATAGGTGATATAAACATTCACTGAAGTCAGTCAACCTTTTGACTGATTACTTTCTTATTCGAGCCAATTTATGCCCTTCTAATGACTGGTCTGGTGGGAAAGGAGAGTAAGTCTGGCAAAAACAAAACAAAAACAAAAACAAAACATAACAAACAAACAAACAAAAACTATTGACAATGAGAGAATCCTTAACTCATGGCTAGTGTCCTATACCTTACTTTCTTAGTTAAGGCCTTGGATAAGTTCAGTTGTGTCCTGGAAGTTGTAATCTTTTGACAATATTCAATTTTTGTTATGATTTCTTTGTCTCCTTTCTGGTTATCTTTTATTTGTTCTCTCCTACTTCAAAATGATACTTACCTTTAATTTTTATAATTATTAATTACCATTGCATTTGTTCTTTGTTCCAGCCCACCCAGCTTGTTCTGCTTTCTATAGTCTTAAATAACATGTTGTATGGTTCAACTTTATCTGCTTTGCAGTGTATCAATTATAATTCTTGGTAAATTGTTTAGCTTTTAAAGCTTACAATACAGTTTAGTTTTGGAAACACAGTTTTACCTTATCTTGCTTCACCTTTAGACAACAGCATTGCTACATGTAATTCCCATTTCTTCTTCCCATCCCTTCTGACATAACTGTAATTAATTTCACTCATCCATATACCATAGTGACCCAATTTATTCTTGATATCATTTCTTAAAGCAAATATTTATCATTCATATAATTTTTTTTCTAAAAAATTACCTTTATATATTCTTCTTTATAATTTCTCTTATAGGCAGATATTTTTTACTGATATCTTTTTCCTTCTTCTTTTTCAAACTTTTTTTTTTTTAATGCAGGTGCTGGGAGTCGAACTCAGGACCTCGTGCTCACTAGGCAGGCACTTATGCCGCTGAGCTATATCACCGGCCCCCAAACTGGTGATCATTTGTTTTAGGGCAGATATTTTCAGGACAATTTAGTTCAGATTTTTTAACAAATTATTTTTCAGATGTATTTTTGGAGGATAACTTTACTGAATAGAGAATACCAGTTCATAGATATTTTACCATAATAAATATTTCCATGCATTTTTTTCTTGTGTTTACACTTTCTGAGAGGTTCACACTAATTCTATAGGTCGAGTGAGTCTCTCTCCTTTTTAGTTTTAATGCTTTCTTTTTTCCTTGCTTTTCTGTTTGAATATTCATAGTGTATTTTTGCTATTTGTTTGATTTTTCAATATTTATAAATACTGGTATTTATTGATTTTAAAAATTTTGTGGCTTGATATTAATCATTAGTTTGGAAAGATATTGGCCATTGCTACTATTTTCTTCCACACTAATCTCTTTTCCTTTTCTTCTGATATTAAATTTATACATGTATTATGGTATTTGTAATTGTCTGACTATTCTTCAATGATTTGTTACTTTCTTTCTTTTACGTCATTTTAGTCTGGGAAGTTTTTATTGAATGTAATAGATTAGGCCTAAAATGGTCTCAAAGCCTCAAGTGGTTGGAAGGTTATTGGATTATGATGGTGATATAGCTGGCTTTTTATAGGGAGGTGGGTCAGGTCAGAGAAGATGCGTCTTGAGGGAGAAGGTCTGAATTGGTTTATCTTCCTCCCTAGCTCCTTTCTTCTCTCTCTGCTTCCCAGCTACGAGGAGGTGAACAAACAGATTTTCCTCTGCCATATTATCTGTTTTGGAACCAGATGACTACAGACTGCAACCATGATGCAAAATAAACCTTTTCCACTTAAATCCAGATGACAGATATGGTATCCTACTGACAAGAAAAGTGATGAAGACATTAACTAATCTTCTAGCTCATTGATAATTTCCTTTCATGCTGAGTCTATTGACGCACACTTAAAAGGCATTATTGATTTTTGTTATAAGGATCACAAGTTCTAGAATTATTATTTTTAAGACTTCTGCTTACATTACCCAACAATTCTTACATGATGTATACTTTTATTATTAGGACCTTTGATATAATAATCATAATTATTTTAAATTCATTTCAATTCCTAAATATTTGATACAGGAGTATATGAATTTGGTCTGATACTTGATTTGTCTCTTCAGATTTTGTTTCAGCTGCCATTTTGATATGTCTTGTGATTAAAGGCTGTATGTCCCACTGAATAAAAACTGAGGTCAATAGACCTTGGATTTAAGTTAACATTGATAGAAGTAGAGTTGTCTTTAATCTTTGAAGTAGCCTTAAATTCAAGAGGCTTCAATTTCTTTTAATGTATATTTTTGTTTTCCTCTTGTGTTTCCCTAAATACTCCTTCTGAAAAAGTTTCTGTGTCATAATTTCTTAACCTATCATTATACTGGTATTCTGCTTTCACAGTGATAAAATATGGGTATCAGGGAGCAATATATCATACCTCAAGTAAATCTCAGTATTTTAGTGGAATTGTGTCACAACTCTATGTACTTCACATGTTTTCCAGGATTATATATTTTATTCTTTTTGTCATATATTCTTACCTTGGCTTGCAAAGTTCCTAATATCTTTAACACCTTGACTCTTATTCACTGTACTTTATTTTTACTTATGTTTTTCTCAGAATGCTTTCCATGAAATTCAAACATTAGAAACTTATCACCAATGCAACAGTTTTGGAGATGGGACTTAATAAGAGATGTTCAAGTCAATGAGTCGGTGCCACTAGAAAAAAATAATTTACTCGCTCTTATTTTTTTGCTTTCCTGTTTTGTGAGAACATAATGTTCCTCTTCAGTGGAGGAATGTTCTTGGAATGAAAGAATAAAATATCTGGTGCCTTCATCTTGGATTTCCCAGGTTCCATATTGTGAAAAAGACACATCTGTTCCTTATAAACTATCTAGTGATAGATATTTTGCTATAGCAGCACAGAATAAACTAATTCAGACCCTTAGATGACTCAGGAAATTTAGACCTGACATATGTCCAGTGAATGTTTGTTTTTTTAAGTGAGGATAAAAATAACACTTTGGTAAATTTTCTTTATGTTATGGAGAATCTCTCGACATATTTAACATTTATTTCTGTTTCTCTTTTGTGCCAAAAACTCAAGATAAAATTTCTTGGAGCTTCACTGTTGGAAGATGATAGAATTTGCCCAGGTCAAGGCCAGTGTGTTATGATGCCATCCCCCAACCAAGGCTACTGTCTCCAGGAGCTTCTCATTCTCAAGCTGTTCTGTACTCCACTCCATAAATCTGTCAAAATTACTGTTTAAATGTTCCAACAATTTATATAACTAGCAATTTCAGCTGCAGGTAAATAGGTCTTTCATGAGATACTCTGAACATGCCTGCTTCTACTTGTTGCAAAGTGGCCATTTTCACTAAACACAATTCTTTGATGAAGCCAAAATGCCATTGATTTTCAATTCACATACATTTTCCTTTTGGTGGCCACATTTAAATTCTTTATAGATCAGAAGTGAAATCAAAAGTGAAAAAAAATCTATGAAGAGAATCATGGGAGAAATGCTTTGTGATATAATTCACTAATGGAGTTAAACTATTGTATTGAACCTTTCAAGTTTGTAAAATCTTATTATGGGAGGAAGTGTAATCTAAGAAAGTGATAGAGAAGATCTTTTAAGAGATCAATTTCTTAGCACCACAACAATAATAAACAAAAATATTCCTTTTCAGATACTTTTATAATGTAAGAAACAGGACTAACATGAACACAGCAATGACAAAAATAATTTGTTAAATATAAAATATTACAAAAATAAAAAACAATACACAATAATCCCTTACTATGTACAATTTTTTCTAGTTCGAGAACATAAAATAAAATCTGAGTATAATAGGACAGTGGAGGGCCGGTGAGATGGCTCAGCGGCTTAAGCGCCTGCCCGGCAAGCGCAAGGGCCCGAGTTCGACTCCCGGAACCCACATACGAAAAAGGGGCCGGTGATATCGCTCAGCGGCACGGGCGCCTGCTGGCGCGCGAGGTCCTGAGGTCGACCCCCCGGTACCCACAAAAAAAAAAAAATAGGACAGTGGAAAAAAACTGGGAGCATGTTCTTGAGGATTATATATGATCTCTGCCTTCATTAGTTCATGCTCTTTCCCTGCTTTCTGCTTCCTGACACCACAAGATAAGCAAATTTCTTTTACCACATCATTCTGTCATGATTTCTCCTTCAGAGCCAGAAATATCCTGAAATTACCTGAAGTTGTGTGAAAATAAATCTCTCCATTAATTTGTGGGTGTCTTTTATTTTTCTGAGAAATGAGAAAGCTGACTAATGTAAAATATATTTTTGATTTTTTGTTTATATGGGAATTTTCAACCTTATTAGATTCTAGGTATTTGCTTCTTTTCCAAAATTTGAGGATATTTATGGCTATTACTTAATTAAATAAGTTTCCCATTTCTTCTTGTGAAATTTCCATAATAAAATCATTTTCTTGTCTAATTATGTCCCATAAGTCTCATATACTCTCTTAGTTGCTTTTCTTGTCATTGAGACACATTATTCTGAACCAGTTTTTAGAGATTTCAAGGTGGAAAAGTCATGGTGGAAGACACAGAGTAAGAAAGTTGTTCAACCCATGGCAACCAAGAAGCAAGGAGTGAAAGGAAAAGTGAGGAAGGGAAATATAGCCTTCTGGACTGAACCTCAAATTTGGATAAGAGTAGGAATTTTTATCTATCTTTGATTCAAGAGAAACATTTATTGAATTACCTATTATTGTCATTGTGATATCTATTAAGAGAGAAACATAGCTGAAACTGCACACTTGCTATATTTCAAGGATAATAGTGATTATTTTATTAATTATTAGCAGAATCTTTCTCATTTAATCATCATGGGTTTTACTTTTATTTTTAGTAGGTCATCATGTGAATCATTTCCCATTGTTTACATGAGGGGATATTATAATGCAGTTTTGTAAGGTAATGTCTTGTAGTCATAATAAAACAAATGACTTTGCCTTTCTTTAGCATGTTATAATTTGGTGTATTTTAATAAGATATAACACATTTTTTCTTTCCAGAGGAATATTTTTCTAGCTAAGTAGTATTGCAAATATTCAAAGATTAGAAAATGAATAGCTTACAATTGATCTTTTGCTCTGGCAGGTAACTTTAGCATGTAAAAATAATTCTTTTGGCTTTTGAAATAACCCATAGAAGGTTTATTTTGAATAAAATGTCTATGTGTGAGTCTCCTGCTTAAAATCAAATTATTCTTTGTATGTAGAAGATAGAACTTTATAAAGGCATAACAAATTGTCTAGGCTGATAGAAAAATGAGAAAAAGCAAAATTATTTAAGGGAAAATAATGGATAAACAACCTTGTTATGAAATAAATCATCTCATGTTTGCTCACTCCTTTGGAAAAAAATTACCCGGTTTATTTACAGGTTTTTTTTAAAATAGAATAATGGTTAACTTTAGAATCTTAGTTACTGTAGACATGAGAAAAATTCCCTTAGCAGAATATTTCATTTTTGTTAGAATATTTAAAAGTAAGTTTCTCTACTCTTGTTTGCACATCTTTTTTAGAATTTAAATATTTGAGGGAGTTTATGACAAGGTTTTTAAATAATAAATATGCAATTTGAACTGTAACTCTTATTACACACACAATTTGGTGCATAATAAATAATAAGTAGTGTAATACTGTTACACAGATGCCAGGCAGATAAAGTAAATGAGGAATGTGGGTTAGTATATGGGTAGGTATAAATACACAAGTAGAAGTTAGACTATTCTTTGACAGGGGAAATGTAGGCTCTACCTAAATATACTTAAAATTAAAATTCTTTTATGAACACTGTGCCAGCTCATCTCAGTTGTCAATTTCATTGTATTAAGAGACACCTGTTGGCTGATTGGACCACAAGGTCCTCTACTTATCAGCGGATTAGTCCACTGATGTTTATTACTTCAGTGTGCTCTTAGGCACTATGCCCTAGTTAGAGAATGTTGGTCCCTCTGGGTGTGTCTTTGGAGAATACGTATCTCAGTGCAACTCTTCCCTAGCGCATCACTTCCAGACTGCCATGGGATAAACAACTGTGCTCCACTCTGCCTTTGTGCCATTATGTTCCTGCCTTGGAACCAGGTGATTATGGACTGAAACTTCTGAAACAATGAGTCAAATAAACCATTTCCTAATTTAAATTGTGTATGTCAGGCATTTTTTCCCAGCGATTCCACAATACTCTTTGAAGGCATGCCCTCACTGAGGTAAGTATTCCCACTAGTCACTGCTTCACAAAGGTTCTAGGATCTCCCAATAGTTCCACCTAGATGAACAAAGTTTTAACATACAGGCTTTTGGGAGACATTCAAATTTCAAACTATGTCTGAAATTACTCTTTACAAAACACATTTCTTAAATATAAACATTAGTTAGCTCATGGATGGCCCAAATGAGTGCAAATATGTGAAATAAGAACATACCTTTCTTATTAATTTATCTCTTTAACTATACCTCTACATTGCTGTTATTTACCTTACATGTCTGGCTTTTGTACAATAAAACTTAAAACACATAGTGAATGTTTACTATGCACCAAAGTATAATCTGTGTAAAAATAGGTACATTTCTTACTGCCTATATATTATCTAGAAAACTCTGTGAGATTAATTTTCACAATAGCTTTTATAGGTCCTAAAATGATGTGCAAACCAAATAGTAGTAAATAATGCCTATTTTCACATATTCTAACAAAACAAAAATTAACTTCTGCTCAGAGCATTTTTCACATTTTCTGATTATTTACTCTTTAGTTGAAATCTAATAGTACCTATTTTAGAATACCTTTATAGAAAATGTGATTCAGTAAAATTATATGTTTAACAAAATTATTTATTATATACAACAAAAATGTGAAACTGGATGAAAGACAGGTATTTTTATGATATTCATTGTACAATTTTAATTTGGAGTTATAATGTGGGTGGAATTGACAAAAAAACAAAAAAGGAAAGGAAAATGCAATTAAAGGAATATAAAGAAAGGAAGAGTGGGAGAAGAAAGGGAGAAGAAAAGTTCCTGAGGTAGATAGTGCTGTATGGCACAGTTATGTAAATTGTTTGATGGAAAACAATATCTAATACCACAAATATGTATATTCTAAGAAGTGCAATCCTGATGGATTTCAAAAATGACAATTCTTACACATGGTATGGTAGCAAAATAAAAATAAATAAATAAATAAATATTCCTGGTTAAACTTTCTGCCATTTATAAATGTTTGAAAATGTTTCTAATAGCAAATAAAAGTTTCAATTTTGATAAAACAGAAAATTTTACTCAAATTTCAGGGAATTCTTCTGTATAACAAAAAATTTAAAACATTTTTTATGATTTATATTTCTTCAAATGAATGTGCTTAATTTTTGTGTAGCTGGAACATATGCTGAATAAAACAAATATTGTTTAAGTGTGTAAAGGTGGAGGATCTTTTCATCATAAAATATGAGATGGAAAATTTTAATTTGATATTTTAACTGTTCATTTAAGTTTCATGTCAGCACAGAAATGTGTAATTTAGTGCCACTGAGATGGCTCAGTGGCCTAAGTGCCTGCCTGGCAAGTGTGAGGGCCCGAGTTTGACTCCCAGAACCCACATATGATAAAAGGCCAGTGATATAGCTCAGCAGCATGGGTGCCTGCTGGCACACAAGGTCCTGAGGTCGACCCCCCATACCCACAAAAAAAAGAAAAGAAATATGTAATTTAATATCATTATGGTTTAATTCATACTTTGAATTATCACCTCATAGACATCTAAGATTTTTTGTTTATTTTAGCACACTCATACAAGTTAGACAGAGTTTAATCTGAGTACAGTTATTGTGATGAGTCACAGAGCCAATTAATGAAGCAGAAATCATAGTGTACCTGATGAATAAATGCAATAATTCTAGATCTTGAACTGAGCAATTACACTATTTCATATGATATTAACATAACCCTATGGCTACAGTATTATCATCATTATTTAACAAATCACTTAAATCATCTTGTTCTCTGCAGCACACAAGAGAGGATTTTTAAAGAAAAAAATCAAATGAAATATTTTCTGAGATAAAATTTTACATGAAATTTACTATACGAAATTCATTAAGTAGACATCTTTTGGTCAAAGTAAGAAAGCAATTGTAGGCACTACCCTCTGAATCTGTATTTCAGACAATGAGCAGGATTTGCATTATTATACACAGCTGAAGTGCTCTTTGGGATATAATTTGAAATCCACCATACTACATTAAACTCAATCTCTCTCTAGGAAGAGAAATGTACTTTACATTTAATAGGGAGTTGTAGAATGGTATTATAAATTTTCTTTCTTCATAGGTAATAGATAATCTTTTCATTTGTGATTTCATGCCCCAGTGTTAGAACTCCAAATATAAATTGGGAAAGAGTGCTGTGGTCAGTTATAGATTTCTAATATGATGACATATGACATACAACATGTCTTTGTGTCACTGTGTTCTAATTTGGAAGACTTTAATTTCCAAATTTCTTTACATTTAATGAAGCTGACTTGCTAAATTCTGTCAATATCATTCCATGAAGTAACTATATACTGTGACAAAAATTAATTTCATGCTTATTTTAACTCAAATATAGGGCTGGGGATATAGCTCAGGGGTACAGTGCCTGCCTAGGAAATGCAAGGTCCTGAGTTTGATTCCTGGTACAAAAAAAAAAAAAAAAAAAAAAAAAAAAAGAAAGAAATTACATACATTTGTGTCTTTCTATTATTAGAGTTATGAATTCATGTCAGCACACTAAGTGTTGAAGAAGGTAGCCTTGTATGTATTCCCATATAAATATATAAATTATTTAGTTTCTGCCACATATTTAGGGCATTTGATTATATTAGTGTATAAAATTCCAACTGTGCAGATAATTCCCATTGCACATTGGAGAAAATAAAGTCAAAAATTTTTCTTGCTCTGCTGCCAGGGCTTTTATAATGATAAGAAGTACAGCTCAATTACCTGTGGAATATCCTTCCTTTATCACCTGCCAGGTTGATTGAATGACAAGAAAAGAATATTTTATGTACTCAAAGTGTCCAATCATTTGCCTGCATTTCATAATTATGTAATTCAGGCATATAAAATATGGGGAAAATATCTTTGAAAATAAAAACAAAAAAATAGTGGAGTGACAAATTCATTATTTTGTTTTGAGAGACTCAATGTATTGAATTCTTAAATATTTAAATACATTTAATATACTGCTATGACCTTCACTTAAAATAATTTTTTTCTATATAAAATATTTCTGAAGTACAACTTGTATTTCAGGCCTTTTATATATCAACAAATTTCTTCACTAATTGCACTTGACTATCTGGAAAATAGGAGAAAAAATGCACCTTTAGCATGTACTTATTTATAGCACTGTGTCTCCTTTCTCAAACATACACAGTCATGGTGATTTAGGTTAATGTAATAGGTAATTGTTGGGATTAAAAGCCTATTTCAATATTTTTCCCACTTTACTTTCTCTCATCTTGTTTTTAACAAGGCTAATTGTATTACTTTTATGATGTATTGACAACTATAAAGCAGTTTCTCACTTCTGAGTTGACTTCTTAATTGTTCTATTATTTCACATTGATAATATCTATTTACTTTACAAACAGACAGAACATTCACATTTAACATTCTACCTCCCTCCATATATTTTCCACATTAAATAACTCATGTTTTCATGACTGCAATAATCCCTTTCATGCAAGTCTGTACTTCATCCTAGATCATCCTACACAGAACCATGTCCTCAAAAGAAGAGCATGTTTTTTAAATCAAGTTCACATAATAAATTTATTTTCTTCTCAACAAACAATATTTCTCCCCTTAATCCACTTAACAATTATTTTATTCAGTAAATTGTTAAAGAATGCCTACTATAATTCAAGTATTGTGCAGGTATATTCTTATTCCTTTATTTCTGTAAATATTAACAATATTTCAATTGTGTATATACAAACAGCAAACACAAAAACAATACAATCACTAGTCATAATTTGTTCACATTTTTCCCTGCTATTTACATTTTTAGTTTCTCATGTTTAGAGGTTTGCCTTTCTTTCCTCTGTTTGTGTTGTTGTCAGTCCTTCCCACAAATTATAATCTTTTGGAAAGTTTAAAAAATAAAACTGTGTAAGTCTCATCCCTTTGCAATAGAATGGAGATCCCTACAGATAGAATACTGCTCTCCGCAGTCATAAAACATCCCCACATGGGCCGGTGAGATGGCTGAGCGGCTTAAGCGCCTGCCCGGCAAGCGCGAGGGCCCGAGTTTGACTCCCGGAACCCACATACGATAAAAGGGCCGGTGATATCGCTCAGCGGCACCGGCGCCTGCTGGCGTGCGAGGTCCTGAGGTCGACCCTCGGTACCCACCAAAAAAAAAAAAAAAAAAAAAAAATCTCCATGTGCAGTTCTGGTAAGTTCAAAACACAAATAGTTTTTCCTCCAGTACTTAATCATTTCACAGGCTCAGTGCATTTTATCCACCATTTTATATAAGCTTGGCTCCTAAACAATTAGTTGTAGCTTTAAAAAATTTAAAATTTTCTGCAAAAAATCTGAATTATAAGTCTGATTGTTATTATCTGAATTTTCTTCACCAAGATTTTAAGGCAATTAAATATCACATCTTTAATACATTTTCCTACTGCCTCTAGGTGCATGGTCTTTGATGCCCCTAACATACAAAATGTTATCTGTATTTTCTTTACATATGTTATTTGTTTACATTTAGTATTCCTTATGTTTTCTAGAACAAAATTTTCCTCTCATTTGAGACAATATGGCCACAAATTTATAATTTCAAATATCATTTAATTAGTCACAGTATAATCTATAGAAACAGTGGAACAGAAATTAGGAGTTTTTTCATATATTCATATATTTTTTAATATCATGCAAATGTTATATATGATTCTAATTTTTTTTTCTTAAAGAGAAATCTGGGGGCCGGTGAGATGGCTCAGCGGCTTAAGCGCCTGCCCGGCAACCGCAAGGTCCCGAGTTCGACTCCCGGAACCCACATACGAAAAAGGGGCCGGTGATATTGCTCAGCGGCACGGGCGCCTGCTGGCGCGCGAGGTCCTGAGGTCGACCCCCCGGTACCCACAAAAAAAAAAAAAAAAAAAAAAGAAATCTGGATTGCATACAACATGTGATAACCTACCATCGAGAAGAAAAACTGATAGTGTGGAATATTTTCCAAATCCAGGTATTGTGGATCTTCATAACCAGCCCTTAAGTACTAGGCTCAAATGAATTTATTGATAAAATGTTTAATGAAAATTTATTCCCTTCAATATTTTGAAGAAAATAGAAGGAAATTGTTTTTTTGTTAGTGTTCTGAGGCTAGTATTCTGAGGTTACTGTAATATCAAAACCAGACAAAAATATTACAAGAATAGAAAACTAGTGATCAATATCTCTCATGAACAAAGATGTAATAATCTTCAACATAACCTAGTATCAGAATTTTAGTCAATATGTCTACAAATATTTTTAGTTCTGTGTGCAGCATAGAATATATTCTACCTGATATATAATTGTGCCTTTAATAGAAATCTGAAATATTCAACTTCTATTGAATTTCTGAATAAATATATTTTTTCCCACAAGACATATATTTATTGATAAATTAGCTTTATCCTTTGCATTCCATTATAGATTCTCAATTTTTTCCTTTTTAAATAATTCTTTTGTTCTTCATGGGCAAGGATATTGCTTAGAGGTTTCCTATTAGACTATTAGTATTAACATTATTGGAGGGAATTCAGAGTAAAAATGCCCAAAAGTTTAGAATTTTCCTCATATTGGTAATTTTCTTAATTCTACTTTTATCATTAGTATCAAATATTTCTTGCACTTTCTATATTTGAAAGCACTTTTAAAGAGTTTTTGCTCATGCTTCATGATATAAAGGAGATATGATTATAGCTCAATCCAGCTCAGAGAAGACTGGACTGAAGAGCAATTCTTAGCTTTCTTTTGAAAGCTTCCCATTTTTCACTGATTCTGACTTTTGGAGGACCAAAATAACTTTAGGTAGAGTGTGACTTATTACAAAAAAATCCCTGGAAATAAATCAGATGATATAACATGTTAACACCTTCACACTCAGATCTATAATATAAAAAGTAATTCAATGAATAAATCCTGACTGCAATGCAATCTTAAATTTTTACCTCCACTTTCAGAGTGTTTTAATTATTGCTTTAAATCTGGATGTAAATGAATGGAACATGTGTTTCTAATTTATTGATGACTTTTTAATACAATCTGTCTATCTTGTAAATCTAGGTTGAAATGAATATCCTGTTGCCTAAATTATTTAAGACCTTTGGTTACAGCTTCATGAAATAATATGAATTTAAATAAAATGTCCTTACATTTTTTAAAAAAGTTTCATTAAAAACTGTAAATTTCATTCAATCTATTCTCTTTTAATGAAACATAACTTTATACTCTTGAAACATAATAATACTCTTGTTCTCATGATACCTGAGATAGTAATGTTATTCTTCCCTTATGTTATTCTGTTAACTCTTTTTATGTGACACTTCTTGTATTTTACATTTGTGAGTTTCTTTTCTAAAAGGGTTTTATGTGCCAAGGACAGAAACTACTGTGATCAATTATTTCCCAGATGTTAAACTCCCTGAATCTCAACCATGTATACATACATTTCTTAGAGAAATTCATGGTAGGAATGACCTCTGTAGGAATTTCCATCCAGATATAGAAACAGGAGACTGCATTTAAACTACTCATGTTAGATGTATTTTCTTATACATTTCTTGGTATAGTAGTTATACTCTTCATTACTTCCCATGCCTACAAAAGTTTCTTCTTAAAATGGACTCCTGAGTTTTGGGGATATAGCTCAGTGGCACAGAGCCTGCCTGGCAAGCACGAGGTCCTGAGTTTGATTCCTGGTGCTAAAAAACAAAACAAAACAAAACAATAAAATAGATCCCTGACATGAAGTGGAAAATAGATAAAAATTTGACGTCTTTCAGTAGAGTTCTAATGAAGGGTTGGAACTATATTTACCATTTTTGTTACACTAATCTTACCCAGTATTTAACAGCAGTACAACTCCTTGCAAGAAATATGAGATTGTTTTAAAGGAATTTATAGTCAGTATCACTTTATCCCATTTTTTTTTTTACTTCATCTTTGGAGAAATAGCGCAATTGCTATTTAGAAATATAAAAATTATCGGAAGGATAAAAAGAGACATATTTAGAAAATGATTCACCTGAAGTGAGTTTATGATTTCATGAGAATAAAAGTGAATAGGAGGCATTAAATGAAATCTCTATTATAATGACATTTCTGTAACGGGAGTATTATGTGAACTATTTGTAGAGCTACAAAGCCACAACAGTTAATGCAAAGGGGAAACTAAAGTGCTAGTTAGAAGTATAGCTAAGACTAAAAGTTAACTCGGTGAAAGCAATGAAATTAAAATGTATTTTGTCAGTAATTCAATGGGAATAATTTGGAATTGCAAGTTTGAAATCTGAGAACTGGCATTTTATTGCTCTTTTGAGGACTCATTAGCATGAACTTGTTTCTCTTTGGGTGCCATATAACTTTGAGTGTTTAAGAGGCCACAGAATATTGGAGCCACTTGCTCCATGAACTTGATTGTATTTTTAAAGGTATAATCACTCTTCACATATGATTTTTCATTTACAAAAGAACACAGAAAAGCACAGTGCTGAATTTTCTAGTGCATGTCAAGGTGCTTGGAACAGATTGGTTAAAAGGTTGTGTTTACTTCAACGTACTGGGATACATCTACTATAAAACTAAATACATTAAGGAAAATCAATGAGCTTAATTAGACAACACCATGATCTTTTAATAAAAAGCAATGGTTTAAGAAACATAATAAGTAGATACTCTTGTATTTTGTATAAAAGTATTCCAAAATAATTTTTACAGCCTTTACACAAGGAAAAAGTATTATTCACAAGATTGTGTGTTACTAAAGGTACCACCTCTCTTTCAGTTGTTGAGTATATAATGATGTATGCTCCTTGTTGCAGTTCATGACCATGGTGCAGCACAAAGGATGAGAGATTACTTGGAGTCCATGTCCAGTTAAATTCCAAGAGGGCCTGGAGGGTCTGCCTTAACTAAGATCCCTCCGCATGAGAGTGTCAGGAAAAAACAGCCTGAACTGAGGCCTCTACTTTTTTTTTTTTTTTTGGACAAGGAGGTAAGGTTAAAGAACAGAAGAAGGACACCCGTGCAGAAATTAATGTAGAGGACAGGAGAAGGACAGGGGAAGAACAGTGTAAGGTCGTGGAGGTATGTTATATGACTGACCTTAGGACTAAGCTAAGTATGAGAAGGACAAAGGCCAGAACATACATTCCTTAAGGCAATGTCTTTTGATCCTACTTCACGTGTGGCCCTGTAGGCTTTTTTTCTTTAACTTTGCATTCTGGGAGGTTTTGGGCTTCTGGCCCCAAAAGTTGCCTATCTTTGCATATCCATCTCATACATACCTCTAGCCAATGCCCCCACAACTCCTGTCTTCAGAGGGCTTATATTCAGTCAAAAAATGCAGACACTGTAATACATTTTTATCATAATGATATAAAGTATAAAAAAGCAAAAGTGTTTTATTTTAGGTGAAGAAAGTGTAATATATAAGTATCTTGGAAGAATTAGATAGGAAAAGCCTTCCCCATGAAGTGACATTAAAGCTGAGACTTGAGAAAAATCTCAAGAACAGTTAGAATCCATTTTTTAAAAGCTATTATGCTCAATTTTTAATCTAGTGCTTATAGTTGGTTCAGAATTTTATAAATGATATTAACAGCCTTCAGCATTCTTAACTAGTAAGACTCTAAAGATGCCAGAGTGAAATGTAGGTAAGTTATGATACTGTACCAGGGAATGTAGCTATTCTAATAACCAAGCTGACCTCATCTTTCACAGCTCAGGATAAAACTTCTGGAAAAAAGTGGATTCTCTAATAAGTATAATCATCCCAGCTACTCACAGAATGAAAAATAGTTTTCCAGGTTAACTGGACATTATTTTTCATATTCTTTAGTTCTACTTATAAAGTTAATAGCGTTATTCATGATAGAAGAAAATGGAATCAATGAACAATTGTTCCAAAGCTACCATTCAGAATTATATTTCCAGAATTAGTTGACAGAGAACAAAGGCTATTTGGGGCTATCACGAGGACAAGAATCTAATGTAATCATAATCTGCATAGTATTTGGATACAGTTAGTAAGTGAAAGCATATTAACACAATAGGATGTATTATTAAATGGTTTAAAAATACTAAAATTAAGTTAAATGGTTATTTAATTGTTGAGTAATAAGTAAATATGGATAGGAATTATTCAGTCATTTTATTTATGCATAGAGTGTTGAAGATGCTTTTAGGTGTTCTTACATCAATAGCATACAAATTGAGATAAGTCAAAACTTTTGGAACATTATTAAGCTACAGTAAAAAAAGTAGATCTGCTGTGTATGAATTTCACACTGCTTTACTAGATGTAGAGATACAGATTTATACATAATGGGTATGCTCTTATTTAATTGTTATCATTTTTTCAATTTGATTGGTACAGAGACTCTAGTCACTGGCATTGGACATTATTCCTTGAGAGTCAAACTTTAACACTTAAAAACTTTGTATATTCCTGAATCCTTTAATATGTTTGATATTCTGTGGAACTCAACAAAATGATCTTATAGAATGGAAATGAATTTTGTGTTTTAACTTGGGGGATAGAAAAAGTGTTGTGACAGCATCCTATTTCATCCAAAATCTCCAGCAAGAATTTTCAGCATGTTCTACAGTTTTTTCACTTATTCTATGAAAATGAAAATCCCTTGGAGACTGGCACTTATGGAACATGATCAGTTCTCTTTTCCTACCTTGTCAATATCCCTGCAAAGATCCTAGAGAAGGAATATAATGTGGGAACATGATATATGCTATAGTTTTGTACTTAAGTGCTCCCAAAGTCTCATGTGTTAAGTGCTTGCTCCCAGTTTGATGCTATAAGGAGATAGTGGAAGTTTTAAGATCTGTGGCTGAGAGTTTATACCGTTCATTACAAAAAGTTTCCATAGAAGATTTAAAAAAATGAAACCAAGGGGCGCCCTCTTTCATCAGGACCAACAAATCTGTGCAGTACTCAGGCTGCCACACCTGTGTTTCACATGGTCCCAGACACACCTTGCACAGGTAGCAGGTAGCAAACCTTGGCATCATCCACATGATGCTAGTTTTATAGGTTTGCAGAATTCAAGAGTCATGGGGGTCACTGAAACTTAGACACAAAATTCAGAGGAAAGGTTCAATGCTTATCCAGTGTATCACAGGATCAGAACCTCTATAAGCAGCTCTTAACAAGGCAATGTATGAAGCTGTGAGAATGAAGCTAAAGCTTCAATGGAGACCTCAGGAAGGTAAAGATATCAGAAACACAGAACATCCACCAAATGAAGCAGCTGCATATAGGGTGCAAAGTCAGTTCAAGGGAGTGGCCATTTGGATAGCAAAAAGGAAAACCAAAAGGGCAGGGCTCTTTTGAATCCTCGAGAGCCCGTGTCTCACAAGAGGAGGCCTGAATGCTGGATATGGAGATATAGAAAGTAATGTTTTCTCTGCTGAGTTTTAATCTTGATTTTATTTAATCCTCCCTGGAATGGGAATGTGTAGTCTTTACCTGTCAAATTAGTACAATTAGAAACAATGAAGCTGAGGGAGTCACTCTCTTCCCTCCATTTAATTTTAAACACCACTGTATAATCATTCCTGCTTCCATTGTCTTAACAGAGGTAGAAAATAAGATAACAAAACTCAGTTCTCTGATATTCTACATGAGAGCACATGTGTTTTGGATCACAATCATTCCTATCAATCACACCTAAGGATTCAGTGGGAGGCACCTGGGCTGAGATGCATATTCTTTAAATTTCAAAACCCTGATTTACCACATCCTGTTGTGATTGCTGTTGCTATTTCTGTGTGCCTTGACCTGTGTTATTTAACCAGAGCAAACTCTTGGTAAGGCATGTATGCTGTAAGCACCTAAAATGACTTAGTGTCCTGTCAACCATTTCTGCAAATCTTATCCAGAGACCCAATGAGAGACACCCACGGCAGAATGAACTTCTTAAAAAGCCAAAAGCTTGTTTTATTTGCCCCTTTTTTATTGCCCTGTTGCCCAGACACCACTCCTCTGTTCATGCAACAATTTTTGTTCCTGCTGGCATGGCCTTCTCCTGAGCACCCCTTTCTGTCATCTTCCATAAATATAGCTGCATTTTCTTTTACCATTAGATGTACAACAGTAATTGTTTGTTGAGCCATGTACAAGACCCTGTCAGATGAACCAAGTGGTGTCACTTTCATTGGTAAGTTAAAACCTCCTCTTTCCATAGATTCACAAGTTTCACACAGATTTCCACACCTAAATTTCTGTAAATATATCCAGTTCTGGACACAAGATACCTTTCTCCCTCTTAAGAGTTCTCTCCTATGTAATGAATCTCTTTATGCTTATTGAAAGCATCTTGAAAATTCTTTTCTTGTGGTGGAAGTCAGTGAACTTACAGCTTGTCAAATTTCCACATCTCTACTTTGGAGATCTCCATGGACCTTGTCAGATTATAGGGTTGGACCAAAGCAAAAGCAACATCTCTGCACTTGTAACTGTCCTCGTTACAGCCAACATGGTCACTTTCTTGGGCTGGATCTGTTTGGTCCCTACAGTTTCTCTTCACATGTATGCTATGTTCCTGGAATCTCTTTCTGCCTATGATCTTGTTATTGGGTAGCTTGCTTCTGAAAAGTGGCTTGTCAACTAAATGTTACCAGGTTCAGGGTTGCTCTCCTCTGCTTCTGGAGTTGGAGTCTAGGTTCTTCTCATCTCAAACAAATCATTGAATGAAAGGAGCAAAAAGCAGTGGCAAAGTTTATTTAAGAAATAAAACTGAAGAGTGGGAGAGAAATGATCTGCAGACTAACCTTGGGCTGAATAAATAGAAAAAGAGGGTAAGAGCAAAGATAAAAGTACATGTTGCATCTGGGAAACACAGCGTGGGCTATTGTGAAAGCTATGATAGCAATGGATCCTGATGGCTGCCTTTCTTTTATGCTGTCCAACCCTCCAGGATACTCTGAAAACTTCTGCATACAGGTCCCGAGAGGTGGTGCTGGGATCCCATGCTCCAGGCTGATGTCGGGTCTAGACCATCCTATTGAAAACCTGCTCAAGTTCTTGGGATGTGCAGGGCTTTGGGAACTGTTCTGCATGAGTTTTGGGGTTTTGTAATTAACAGGTGTTGCCTACTTCCCCAGCCAGCTTTTTCCACACCCGAATCTCCTATCTCATTTCCCCCTGAGAGACACAAATCCCCATAGTTATTTTTGGGGTGCTGAGAGAGTGGAGGCCCCTGTGTTCTATAGCTTCTTCCAGCAGGAAGGGGTTGTAGACCCTACCTGCTGGTGAGTATGTGTTTTCTAACTACCTTGAGGTGTTGTGGCTCACTGGCTGGGTTGAAGAAAGGAAAATCTGTCAAGAAACAATGAGAATAGAATTAGTGATGATTGACCTTCATTATTATCCCAAATATAAGCAGCATGTCAGATTTCCACATTTCTTTTAGCAGGACTGAAATCTTGTGTTTTTGAAGAGAAATCTCAAGTCTTCCAGAGCATCACAGGAGTAGATTTTCCTTTTGGGTGATCTTGTTCTTCAGACAGTTCAGACAAGACTGGCTTTATATTAGAAAGATGAATCCAGTTGTCTCTCTGCCACTTTTACTTCAGTGGGTGTGGCAAGAATCACTAAGAAGGGGTTTTTCCATTTTGGGTTTAACTGGTCAGCAGGTGTTCCATCTCTCCAAGTTTTTAGCAGAAGTTCCTAGATGAAGAAGTCTAGCTTCAGTGAACTGTTGTGAGCTGCCAACATTGTAACCTTCCTTTTGATGTTCTTCTTGAATAAAGCTACTTCCATTAGTGAACCACATCTCCTCAGGGTCTTGGAGGGGCAGATCACTGATGTTTTGCCTACAGGCATATGTCTGAATGTTGACTTGTTCACACAAGTGTCTAACTTCTGGGCCTGTAGGCAACAAAGAAGTAGGGTTAATAGCAGTGCAAGTTGTTTTATTTATTTTTTTAATAACCTAAGAGGTATCTAAGAGCATGGCTTGATACCTAGTGAGCCATTGCCTCATTAATCACAAGTAACCTTTTGTCTCTAGAATAGCTCTGACCTGATGGGGTGTCAGGACTTCTAGTGTCTGTCCTAAAGTAACTTGTAGCTCCTTCTGTTAGTACAGTGTAGCTAATATTGTTCTCAGGATGAGAGTCACTTTAGCCACTTCATCTAATTTCTTTGAAAGGTATGTCCATGGGCAAGGTTCTTGCCCTAGGTTTTGGGTCAGGACTCCTAAATGAATTCATCCCTTTTCTGATACATAGAGAAAGAAAAGTTTCTTTAAGTAGTTATTCCCAGTGCTGGACCCTGAGTAAGCAAATACTTTCTTTTCCTAAAGGCATTATCAGTCACTTTTGTCCATTCTAGGGGCACAGATTCAGGGCCTTTGATAGCCTCATATGAAGGCTTTGACATTAGCCCAACTTTATGTAGCCAGATTCTATGAAAGTTGACCACTCCCAGGAACTATTGTTTGTTGGCAAGAGGTCCAAGGTCACAGAAAGCCTGGATCCAGTCCCTAGACAGCTGTCATTCCCCAGGTATAAGAATATATCCCAGATATTGAATTCTTTGGAGGGATAACAGAGCCTTTTCTTTGTAGGCTTCCAGGTATAAGAATATATCCCAGATATTGAATTCCTTGAAGGGATATCTGAGCCTTTTCTTTGTAGACTTTATTTCTCTTCTTAGCTAGAAAGTTGAGAGTCTGCACAGTGTTATAGTTAGATAATTTTTGAGTTGGGCTATAAACTAGAATATCATCTATGTACTGCAGAATGGTTCTTTGTTTAAGCTTTAAGTTCCTTCAGTCTTTTTCTAGTGCATGAGCAAAAAGTTGAGGGCTATCTCTAAAAGCTTGTGGCAGAACTGTACAAGTATATTACTGCTTTTCTATTGAAATGGCATTTTCCCATTCAAAGGCAAACAGAAATTGGGAGTCTGGGTGTAGGGGATGGAGAACAATGCATCTTTTGAATCTAAGACTGAGAAACACCTAGGGTCCCCTGGAATTTAGGAGATAATTGTATATGAATCTGCCACTAGAGTATGGATTGGAATGACATTCTTGTTAGTGAGGCAGAAGTCTTATACCATCTGATATTCTCCTGAGGGCTTTACTATAGGGAGAATGGGAGTATTACAAGGGGACTGACAAGGCTTCAGAAGGTCATATTTGAGAAAATTTTCTATGAGAGACTGGAAGCCTCTATGTGCCTCTTCCTTGGTTGTATTGTGATCCACTCATTGGCTAATTTGGTCAAGGAGACCTGGTGTAGTTCCAACAAGTAAAAGTCATTTTGGCCTTAGCTGGAATCTGAGAATTGCCCCCAGTTTAGCTAATAAATCTCTTCCTACCAAGGAAGCAGGACACTGTGGGACAATTAGAAACTCATATTAAACATTTTGCTTTCAAAGTGACACGTCAGAGCAGGAGTAAAGAATCTCTGCCTAGGGGTCCCACCAACCCCAACTATGACTATAGACCTAAAAGACAGTTTTCCAGAGAAAGAACAAAGTGGAGTGAGCTACTCCTGTATCAGTAAGCAGTTGAATTGGCTCACCCATGACATCTAAGTTTAGCCAGGGTTCTTCAGAGGAGATGGTGATGTCTGTGGACAGTGGCAGTGCAGGTTCCCTTGGGCCTCATCAGTAGTCACATCAGGAAATAAGGGTTCTGGCTGGCCTACCCTCTTTTTGGGAGTGGGGACAGTCACACCTCCAATGCTATGAATCTGGCACATTAGCTGCCTCATATGTGTAAAAGGCCCAGACAGAGCCTCAGTGAAACCTCATGCCCTGTGTCCACTTTTCTTGCACTTGAAAAAGGAACTCTTTCCTTGGCTGTCCCTGGGATTTTCCTTAGATGACCTGGGTAGGTTTAAAGCATTACCAGTGGCAACAACCATAATCCTAGCCTTTCTCTTTTGTGTCTCCTCTGGGTCCCTATTGTTGAGCACAGGAGACTCTGTGTCCAGCAATTGGGCCATAGGCATTTGCAGCCCCATCTGAAGTTTTTGTAGTTTATGTTATATATCTGGGACTGATTGACAGATGAAATGATGTCCTATTAGTGCCTCTCCCTCCCTGGAATATGGATATATTAGCATAATCTCAGAAAGTCTCTGATAATCAGTTACATAACAAAACTGGATTGTCTTCTGTACTCTGTAAGATACCACTCACTATATCATAATTAACAGACTTTTTAATGGACATTTTCATCCCTATGGAAAGAGCAGCTACCATACTAGACCTCATTTCTAGTCCATCTTTGGTATTATAGTTCCAGTTTGGTTCTGTTGAAGGAGGAATAACCTCCACAAGGTGTTTTCCTTCCATTCATGCAGGCTCTTAACCTATTAATTGGTGTCACCCACATTCAGGGTGGGGCAGCCTTAATCCTAGCATTACACCAAGATACAAACCAAGAAACCGTTTGCAAAATGGGGGTAAGTGTAAAGCATATTAATTACCCTTCCCCTACAAAAATGGTAACAAACAAATGCAAATCAAACCAAGAAAGAAAAGCCATTTATAAAATGAGTATGCAGAGACCAGATTAATTTATATAATAAATAAGCATGTGGACAACAAGGCATACCTGGGAGGTGAATGCAAGCAGGTAGAAAGAAAAACAAAACCCTACATTCCCTTTCCCCATTCCCCATGGCTAGATAAGCAGCAAATAGCTCACTGTGCACCTTGAGAACAGTTCCCTGGATTCCCAGCCTAGGAGACAGAGTGAGGAAAAGGGGACAAAGGAAAAAATCTCATGGACAAAAATAAAAATTTTGCCCAACTTGGGCCTCACATTGGTCTCCGACACCTGAGCTTTACTCTCATGCCTGCCCACACCAAAGTGTACTCTCCTGCCTTGGATAACCAAAAGTGTTATTGTTCAGCTGGCCATGCCAAAATGTACTCTGCTGGCTGGCACACCAAAAATGTTATTGAGTAGCTTGCTTCTAAAAAGTGACTCAACAACTAAACTTTACCAGGTTCAGGGTTGCTCACCTCTCCTTCCAGAGTTGGACTCCCGGTTCTTCCCATCTCAAACAAACCACTGAATGAAAGGAGCAAAAAGCAGTGGCAAAGTTAATAATAAAAAAAAAAAAGTGAATAGTGGGAGAGAATCTGGATCTGCAGAGTGAGCTTGGGCCAAATAAATAGAAAAAGAGGATAAGGGCAAAGCTAAACGTACATGCTACATCTGAGAAATACAGTGAGGGCTATTGTGGAAAGCTACAAAAGCACTGGCTGCTCACGGCTTCTCTTTCCTTTTATTCTGTCTAAATCTCCAGGAAACCTATACAGGTCCTGAGAAGCAGTGCTGGGATCCCACACTTCAGGTTAGTGTCAGGTCTGGGCCATCTTATTGAAAGCCTGCTCGAGTTCATGGGAGAAGTCCAAGTTCAGGGCTGAGGGAATTGTTCTGCATGTATTCTGGGGTCTTATAACTAACAGGTCTTGCCTACTTACCCAGCCAGCTTTTGCCACACCCTAATCTCCTATCTCAGTCTTGTCACCTGGACATTTAAATTCATACCCTCATGATCGTTTGTTAACTACTGACCAAATCAATGGAAGCCATATATTTTGGTAAAAAGGAAAAAGGATTTAATCAAAGTGAACTCTGAGGAGGAGAGGCCCATTTGCCTCACATCACCATCTCATTATCTACAGGTGGGTAAAGGATGTTTATAGTAAGGAGGAGAGGAGAAAGGGAATACAGAGTAATAATTCAGACTTCATAATTGCTTTATCACCTCCAGCCATCTTAAGCTCATTCTTCTCTTTCTTGTGGGAACAAAACCAGGCTTTGGCTTCCTGGGTCAGCAGCTGGGTTTTCTTTCATCTCTTTTGGGGTGAGGAGAGTAGGGGGTGTTGATTATGTGCCCAGCATACTATAGGCAGCTAAGTTAGATAAAAATTAATATATTCTCAGAGTGGGACTTTTAAGGAAGTCAGTGAAAAGTGGAGACATCAGAATTCTGGTTGGAAATGCATCTGAAGAAGGCAAGGCCTTGAGATTAAAGTCACAGTGCTCACAGTCCTAATGGATGAATGAAAAATTGAGGTTATACTAATTGGTACCACCCAGTCCATTAAGATCAGATATACATTAGACAGCTGGGTGGTGACCAGAACACCTGAACCCATTTGTTCCCCAAAATGTTCCTGTTTTAGAAGTCATAGATAAGCCAAATTAATGATGTCATCCATATGCCCTTGCTATGTGCCCCATTTTCCTATTGGATCAATATCAGCTAAGTGGCTATACTTATAATCTTATTGGTTGATTACAGTTTGACCCACTTTGTACCCACCACGTGATTTTGCCCTATAAAATATATTTGGAAAAACAACCTCGGTGGCAACCCGCTTCTAGGACCCCTCCTGTTTCTCAGGAGCTATTCATATTCCACAATAAACATTCCTACTCTTAACCTCCTTTGTCCTTTGGAATTCATTCTCCAATTTCAGATTACACAAACTCAGCACATCTGACATCTAGCAGGTTGGGAGTTATATTACTACTATGTCAAGCAGGAGGAAATTTGGAGAAGTTGCTTTTCTCTAAAAAAAGTCTAACTTTTAAAGTTCCATTTTGCAGTGTTAGTTGCAGTCTCTGTGGAAGTTCTGGCTTCACTCTTACAAATCTAAATATCACCTGGTCAATGGATGCTTGTGTGGGCTTAATATTGCAACACACTACCTAGCCTCCCAGACTGTCCTTTGAAGTCTCAGTGGAAACATCCATGACCCCTTAACTAGTTCATTCTGTATGTGTGAAAAACATTTTCATATGGATGATACCAAGATCTACTGACACCATGAAGTACAACTGGGCCTATTTGAACCAAAGCTGTAGTGGCCTTTGAGTGTCTTGCCAGATAAGCAGGTCCTGGGAGAAGACCATACAGTACCCTGAGGCTATCTACTCAAAGATTCTCTTCTGGAAAATCTTTGAAACAAACTTGTATTTCTACATCCCTGAGCCTGTGATGACTGTGGCCTTTCTAATTTCTGATATGCCTCAAGGCAGATCTTTCTCATTGTCTCAGTGCAAAGCTTATTTTTAATGGTTTTAATCTGTTCAGCAACTGCACCTTCTTTGGCTGCATCTTTACACACATTTATCTTCTGGCCAAATTGCAAGGTTTTCAAGTTATTCTGTCCATTTATTTTTGTTCCAAAATTCTTATTGTAAATTTCACTAGAAACAGACAGTAATGCTCAAACCACACCTGAATGTTGTGCTGTTTTGAAATTTCCTTGACCACATAGACTAATACTTTACCTTTAGTCTTAGCCTCCCACTAAAACTCAGGGCATGAATATTATGTATTCAAGCTCTTTGCCACTGTTCAAACTACATAGCATCTTGTCCAAATCCCCTAAGGGTTCTTATTTCCATATGAAACCTTATCACTGTTTTCTTTTTTACATGCATTTCCATTAGCATTTATGGTCTTTTGAGCTTTTTCCATAATCTCCCATAAGCTCTACTTATAGCATTCTAGAATTTCTATAGTCTGCTCCATCAAAGTTTTCCAAATTCCCATGCAAACCAATTCTAAACATTCATAAACCACATGGCCTAATGTACAGTTATGATAGCTATTTGGTACTGTTATCAGGTAACTCCTTTTAAAAGTGGCTCACCAACTAAACATTCCTAGGTTCTGGGATGCTCACCTCTCACTCTGGAGTGAGATTCCAGGTTCTTCTCATCTCAAACAAAGAACTGAACAAAATGCACTGGTCAAGTTTATCTGAGAAGGTTAAAGTGAAGAGTGAGGGGGAAACCAGCTCTGCAGAGCAAGCTTGGGCTGAATAAAAGGAGGAAAAAGAAATAAAAGGACACCTTGGAGAAACTTGGGTGGCTACTGTGAAGAAAGTCAAGATAACAATTTCTCTTTGGTGTCTGTGTCTTTTATGCTGTCCAAATCTTGAGGAAAGCCACGAGAAGTTCTAAATATGGATCTTAAGAGGAGGTGCTGGGATCACATGCCTCAGGCTGAGGTCAGGTCTAGGCCATTCTATAGAAAACCTGCTGGAATTCTGGCAAGAAGTCCACATGCAGGGATTTGGAAATGGTTCTGCACGTGTGTGCCAGGACCATGTGTTACGGGTCACTCCTATTTCTCCAGCTAGCTTTAGCATGCCCTAACCTCCTATCTCAGTACAATTTTTCTTTTGTGGTTAGCTTTGTATTACTGTAACAAAATATTTAATACACTTAAAAAGAGGAATGATTTATATGGGCTCATAATTTTGGAGGTTTTGGTCCATGACTGGCTCCATTGTTCTTGGCCTGTTTTGGCACAGTACAGTGTGTTGGAAACATGTGGCAAAGGAAGCTTTTCATATCTCAGTGGATAAGAAATAAAGAAAGAAAGGAGGTGGATTACCATTATTGCCTTCAAAGAGGCATCACCCATGATGTAAGAACTCCCAATAACCCCTCTTAGTGGTTCTAACATCTTTTAATGGTGCCAAGCTGAAGGACTTTAACATATGGGCCTTTCAGAGGCATTGAAAATCCATTTTGTAGCAGGGTTCAGTGACAGAATGTTATAGTTTAGATTATAAATGTCCCTCAAAGACTCATGTTTTGAAGGTTTGGCACCAGTTTTGGTGCTATTGAGAAGTGGTGAAAACTTTAAGAAATGAGGCCAACTGGGAGGTCTTCAGGTCACTGGGGCTATGACCTTGACTGGATGCTTGGACTCTGGCCCCATCCTCTTCCTTTTTTGCTTCTAAGCCATGAGATGAGTGCATCTGATCTACCATGTGCTCTAATTATGATGTGTTACCACAAACCATAAAGAAATGAGGCTAATTGGTTATGAACTGAAAACTTCAGAATTCCAACCTAAAATAAGCTTTTCCTTTAAAAATAAATAAATTGATTACAGCAACAGAAGACTGACTATCACAATGGGCTATTGTGCATTCTTGAAATCTGCCAATTTTATTCCTCTGTTCATGATGAATTCTCATTCTTCTAGTATCAACAGGGCTTTTCTAATGCTGAGGTTTAGGGAAGAAAAACAGTACAGTAACAAAGAAGAGTGAGGTGAGAAAAGGTTCTATCAAGGTCTTATTCAGGTGGCTATTTTTAAACACCACTTCAATGCTTAGTGGGTTTTATGGATTTTCAAAATTCTTGTATGTTTATAATTTCTATGTTCCCCATAGCAACATTTATAAGTAAGTTTTGCTACTACAGGTAATATATTTGCTGGATCCTCTTCTGACATTCTTTCATAGTGCTATCCACATCTGATTATTGGGCTCCCTTTACTCTAGAAGGCTGATTTATTGTGGGGCATGTTCTTTAGAATCCATTTGACCCTCCAAATACTACTTGAATTTATGCTTGCTGCTTACAACTCTGACAGAAAGTCATTCCCAACATAGCTACTTCCTTTAATTTAGTAAGCTACTCAGCAATAGTTTCTGACGGTTGTAATTTTCACCATTTTGGTTTAGCTTTAGCCTAAATACATTCCAGGTGGCACAGCTCTCACCACTGAGGTTTCCTGTATTTGATTTGGTTTGCATCAGTTTTGTCACATCCTTAGCAAGTTCTGCTAAAGAAACCTAGCACCAGAATTTGGAGTGAAAACAAAACAAAACAATACACAAAGCCCTATTGTTGTTTTGTACTGAACAGCTTTTACACTAGCAAAAACTCATGCATAAAGAGTTTAGTATGCTGTTGTTTCACCTTCTTTTCAAAGGCCCCTAAATCTCCTGACCCACATAGACTTTTGGTTTTTCTACTATTCCTTTTGTGAGCATTACTCACTTACTCATGAAAGCTTTGGGTAGGTTTGTGACTGCTTAGAATCATCAGTGACAAGAGTTCTGTTTTAAAAAATTGCAAAATAGAGGGCCGGTGTGATGGCTCAGTCGCATAAGAGCCTGCCTGGCAAGTACAAGGGCCCGAGTTCGACTCCTGGAATGTACATATGAAAAAAGGGCCAGTGATATCGCTCAGTGGCACGGGCGCCTGATGGCGTGTGAGGTCTTGAGTTCGACCCCTGGTACCCACACACACACAAAAATTACAAACTTAATGCAAATAAAATAGATTTGTATTATATAAATGCATATATTATTTAATAAATGCATATATTAAATAGATTTGTATTATATAAATGCATATATTATTTAATAAATGCATATATTAAAATTTATTTTGAAAATATGAGTTGACCTACTAGTCCAGAGAAATAACAGTACAGTTTCTCTAATAATTAATAATTAGATATTCAGTTAAAAGATGGAATAATAATACCCATGCATGATGGCTCACACACATAATCCCAGCATTATAGGAGACCAGGTGCAGAGGACTGCAAGTGGAACATCATCCTGGATGATTTATTGATTTAATGAGACAGTCTGAAATTCAAAAAATGGGGGTATGAGATATTATCCTGTAGAAAGGCCTTACAGTCAATCCTTAAAAAAATAAGGAAAAAATATTAAAAATATTAATTTGAAATAATGCATGAATGCATGGAAGCTTTTAAAGCAGAATTTATTACTTATTTTGAATTAAAAAGACTGAAGAAACCATGATAAATATTAAGTAAAGGGTATTTTTAATTAATACAATGTATTCATTTTAATTTTGATTAGTCAGGAATGATTAGGCAAATCTGACAACCTGCATATTATCTAATTTCAAAGAATACCATTTCTGATTAATGAATGTACAAATAAAATGTAATAAATTACTATTACAAACCTATATTAAATGTAATATTTAACTCTGATGAGTCAAAAATCATGAGATCCTTAGGATAAAATTAAGATTAAAAATAAGATATTTTAGAAAAATGTCAAATTGCCATTGAAATCAACCTATTTTCTTAACTATGTTATTGTATTATTTAAAAATTCAATAAGATACAACATTCACTTGTGGTGAAAAATGTTGCAGCTTACTGAATTAAGAGTTTCTGCCGGTGAGATGGCTCAGCGGCTTAAGCGCCTGCCCGGCAAGCGCGAGGGCCCGAGTTCGACTCCCGGAACCCACATACGAAAAAGGGGCCGGTGATATCGCTCAGCGGCACGGGCGCCTGCTGGCGTGCGAGGTCCTGAGGTCGACCCCCCAGTACCCACAAAAAAAAAAAAAAAAAGAGTTTCTGCTTAAAAAATGTCAGTGAAAGGAATTTTCCTGAAGGATTGTAGAAAAACAAAGGCAGCTTTTGAGAAGATAAGATTCAGTTCATTGATTTCTATTCAAAGGTATTCTCTTTGCCTTACCTTGAGAATGTCGTCTACAGGCTTTGGTTTTTTTCAAAAGGAGGCATAAGCACAGTGGGGAAAAAGTGGGCTGTATACCAGTGAAGATGGCAATTGGATTGCAAGTGCTATTTCTCCTTAAGAAATGTTTCTTCAGTCATCGATCATGAAAGTGACCTTGATGCAAAAAGCTCGATTAGGTCCTTAATTGCCTGATTTTGAAAAGCAGATGAGTTAACCTAACCATACTATCAATGTCACATAGATTCATGTATATCATAGGTCAGAGATAAAGCTCTGTTTTCTGTTAGATGGCTTTTTCTGATCTTATATGGCCTTTATTGAATTCTCATGTTGCTTGTGAAGTCTTAACTGCACTGCTACTGATGTATATTCAATTAGAAACAAGGCAGTAGGGTTTTTTAAATTTTTCATTTAAATTTCTCAGCTTTTGAAACAAGTCAGACCTTATCAGATACTGTTTCTTGCTCAGTTTTTCTTTTTCTTTTTCTTTTTTAAACTTCTATTAGTACATGTTTGCAGTACATAATGATTACATTCACTGTAGGGGATTGGTACATGTACACAGCATGTTTTGATATCCTTCTTTCCCCCCTCCCTCCACCCTCCTTTTATTTTTTTCAGCATAAAATTCATTTATTTATCTTCTTATATCTTGTTAGGAGACTAAAATTAAATGCTGTATTTAATATTGTAACTAAACTGCTGATTGTATGCCTATCAAAATATCAGCTGATAATGCTTTTTGAGAGACTAGATTTCTTTTCCTATTAAAGAGTCCAGTTCAGTAATGTTTTAAAAACACAACTTATTGGGTGGGTGAAATAGCTCAGCAGCATAAGCACCTGCCCAGCAAGCACGAGGTCCTGAGTTCAATTCCCAGTACCCACATAAAAAAAAAAAAAACACAATTTATTAAAAGCCAAATGTTCTAAAAGTTCAAAATAACCTCAAAAGTAAGAGATTATATTTAGTAAACTTAGTACTCTTAGTTTACTAAGAGTTTAGCAAAAATTCTATTTTGTGTAATTTATGCATGCAAATTACCTTTTCATACATAAAGTTTGTGTATTTAATTATAAAGCCTGCATTGAAATTCAGCCTTAAATGTCAGAATTATTAATCTACAATGCCTAGATAACTATATTTCAATTATGCTGAGTATGTGATGATCAGACTTAATTTGTTAAAATATGACAAATGTATTAAAAATGTATAATTAAGAAAGGACAAATTTTTCCAGAAAATTACTTTTAGAAAGTATGTGAAATAAAGCCTGCTATAGTAACAATCCCTTTCTCAGTAAACAATAGCAAAACACAAAAAACTTTAATAATAATGGTGTATGCAGTGAAATTAGAATAATTAAAGAGAGTAAAATAAAACTTTTAGTTCACTTATTCTCTCATTTTATTTATTGAACTACTACTAGGTAATCAGTTATTGTGCTATAATCCAGACATCCAGAGATGACTGCCATTTGATTTTTGATTCTGAGATACACAGCTTCTGTAATTGAAATTAGATAATTGAAACCAAATACTATAATGATGGACAAAGATATTAATACATTTCTGTGACATGTAGTGAAAGATGAGATTACTAGTTAGATCTGACAGGAATAAAACTGAGCTAAGTCTTACAAAATGAGTTAAAGTTTAACACTAGAAGGTGATATACATAGATGGTAGGTGGATAAAGCGATAGATAGATAAAAGAGTTTGAGAAAAGATACTAGGTTAAATGCATAGTGTGAGTAAAAGCACACAGAGGGAAAAAAAAGCCATAATGCATTAAAAGAATATGTGCATATCTATTTTGCTACTGCCCAGAACATGTGGAGACACTTGATAGAAATCAGGGTGAAAGTCTGATGAAAGACAAGTTGAGTAAGTCTATTTTTATCAGGAAAATATTTCAGATATTGTTCTATGTAAATGAGAAAACAGTATAAACTGAGTCTAATATTATCCACGTGTGTGTATATATGTTCATGTCTTTAAGGGGCAGTAGGGCAAAGAATTAAGAATAGGTATCTATCATCTTTGAAACCACAGGAACTATTAGATAGATATCAGGAGGGGAAACATAGAAAGAGACCTACTAGGAATTTTCCTCGGGATCAGTTGGTCACTAAACCCTTTTATGATCAGTATGGATGAGGTTACGAGGTTGAAGCAGAGCCCCATAATGGTAAAGCCTGGAAAGTAACCGGCCCCGGGTAGATGCAGCTGTGAAAACAATTCTGCATCCTCTGCTTCACACTTATCTTGTTCTGGGTTACTGAGGGCTTCTAATCTAGTTTCTCTCTGCTTCCATCACCATGTTATGATTTTTTTTAACTCCTGGCCAGTCCGTCTCTTGCACATATAGAACTTGATGTTTTGTGAAACTGGTGTACAATCTTCTGATTATTTCTCTGCTATTTTATCCCCCATGCTTTTTTAAATCAATGGTCTCAGGTTATTTTTTTCTTACCTTGTTACCACTTAATACTTATTTTGTGTCATAGGTATGTAGATTGCTTCATGATATGATTAGCCTGCTTTAAGCTAAAAAATTGGAACTACAACAGATTATTGGGCACTTTAATAAAAATAAAGGGAATCCCACATGTGATTTGTTACTCAAATGTGTTTCCATTCTCATCTTTTCCTATCCTGAAGTTGCTGTTCTCGTGCATTCCTATTAGATAATTGTATTTTTTTTCCATGAATTTCACTCAGACATAGTACATGGTTGATCTACTATCTGCTCCTTGCTGTGTTCTGGCATCTTAATTTTATCTCATAAGATAAGTTTTCATAGCTTGCAATCTCTTCTTTCAATAGACTGTTGATGTCATTCAAACTTCATGCTTACAACATTCCAGTTCAGCGTTCAGATCCCATTCATTTTATGATTTCTTTCTTTATAACTTGCACTTTCTGTTCAGAACCTTACAGATTTTTATATTTATCCTTACAATTCAGATATATTTCCTATGTTTCTTTCTGTTTCCATCAATTCAATCTGTAATACAGTGAATCTTTCCACTGCACAGATTCTGGTCTTTCTTTGGCTCCCATAAATTTTCTGCTGGAGTTTTAAATGTCTCCTGCATCTTTTGATTTCCACTTTTCCTGGAAAAATTTTACTGCCACACCATTTCTTTTGGCTCTATTACCCAAATGCTTTGCCTTTCTCTCTCCATCTCTTTCTATTTGCCTTACAGTAACTTTTTCATTTGATGCACTAACATATAAAGATTGCAAAGTAATAATAAAATTGAGGATTCCAAAAGATGCAGAGCAAAATACAACATTGATATTAAAACCTGTTAAAAAATGACATTTTATGACAAATCATTCTTACTATTAATTTTAAAAAGATGAGAAGTTTTTTCATGTAAGTAAAGATTAAATGGACATGAGTAATTTTATCAAATCAAATAGTCATTGTTTGCAAGGATGCAGGTTTGTAATATATATATTTTGGTGGTAGTTAAAATCTAAGCTAACTTTCAGTGAGACATTAAAATCTCTGCACACCAAGTTTTTATATTGCACATATTTCCCTCAGCACTGGGAAGTGAATATAGGTATGACCTTGTACCTGCGAGCCAAATGCTTTGTTACTGAATTAGATCCCTGTTACTAATATATTTGGTTACTTTTATTTTGAAGCAGGATATTTCTAAGTTACTCAGGCTGATTCTATTTCCTTACCTTCCTGAATATCTGGAATGATAGATGTGTAACACCATGCCCAACTACATTACACATGTATTTCATACAGAAATTTTTCTTTGAAAATTTGTATTTAGGGAATAAAATAAAGTGTGTAAAGTTATAAAATGGAATCTTCATTATAGCTGTGTTCATATTGGGAAAAGAGTAATATTCATGGCAGTTTGTAGTGTGCATGAAATGCATGCATCTTTTATTTGTGATTGCTTTTAAAAATATTTCATTGTCACTGTTTTTCAACAGTGTGATTACAATGTAGTTTGACATTCTTTTCTTTGTTTACATTCTGATTGAAGTTCATTGAGCATCTTATTTATGAAATTTAGATTTTTCAGAAAAATTATTATTACTATTTCTTCAATATTTTCTCTTCTTTTTACTGTCATTCTGCTCATTTGAGGAGAACAAACGTACAAATATATACTATTAGATTTTGTTATTGTCTGATAAACTTTATTCATTTTACAGTGTTTTCCCTTTGTGTTCTTTATTTTATAGAAAGTCTTTTGCTATTTCTTTAATTTTACAGATTTTCCCTATAATATCTGTCTAATCTACAATGAGTACACTGTATGAATTTTTGTTTTATTTTTTTATAAAGATTTCATTTATGTTTATTTTATATCTTCATTTACTCTCCAAGGTATATTCCTGTTTTTCTTTGTGGCCTTTATAATATTTATAATATTTTTAGTTATGATTTCATCTTTTTTATTCCCAAATTCCATCATTTTCATCATTTCTACATTAATTTTCATTTGAAATTGCTTCTTCTCATGATTCACATATGTCAAGTCATGGTTTAAATGTACTATTTACGTTTAAATTAAAAAAAACATGATCACAATAGGGCTGGTGAGATGGCTCAGTGGTGTACACACCTGCCTGGCAAACACGAGGGCCTGAGTTTGACTCCTGGAACCCACATACAAAAAAAGAGCCGGTGATATCGCTCAGTGGCACGGGCGCCTGCTGGTGCGCGAGGTCCTAAGGTTGACCCCCAGTACCCACAAAAAAAAAAAAAGATCACAATAAAAGACATATTTTCATTAATCTCCTCAAAATAATCCCTTTTTGCTTCAAATACACTTGTTCCAGTGCACTTGACATTTTCTGAAGCAGTTCTGGAAGTCCTCTGTGTGAGTGTCTTTACAAGTAGTGCTTAAAAAAATATGATTAATGCTGCATATGTTGCCCAACAGAAGGCCAGGCTCTAAAAAATACACAGTGTGTACTTATCCATCTCATCCACCTCATCCACTGGATCCAGATTTGACTCTTCCTCAACGTCATAATGACCATGGAAAGTGCATATTTTGAAGTGATTCAAAACACTGAGGCAGCCATGACAGCACAGATAAAGTATATTTTAAACATTTTTTAGGGCTAATTACCATAAATATTCCCTCGTGCTTTATTAGTTACACTCTTAGCTCTAACCACTAGCAATTACACTGTTCCTATAACTTTATCATATCAGCATGTTATGTAAGTGAAATTATACAATATTTAACCTATTGAGTTTAACTTTTTTCACGTTAATACTGTTGCAATCGATCCAAATTGCACTGCGTATCAATAAGTTGTTGTTTTTCTTGCTGAATAATGTTCCTTTGTACAGATATATCTGAAAGGATATAATTATTGCTCTAGTTTTGGTCATTTTGGTTCTTTTAAATTTTGAATGCTTAGTTATGTTCTCATTTCCTTGGAAAAATACCAGAAAATAAAATTGTTCTATTATATAGTGACTATACTTTTAACTTCACAAATTATTTTCCAGTTATAAGATATGCATTGAATTTATAGTTGTTCTATCATATAGTATCCTAAATGTTGGGGTGGTTATACAAATACATGTGTATATTCTGTCCCCCCCAAATGACTGTGAAAACTGAAGAAATTGAGATCTATAGCTCAGTTTATAGTATTGTAAAAAATACTACATTGATGAGACACTACATGCTATTTTGCAAGATGCAATTGATAGGGAAAGTGGGGAATTTACAAACCAAACTTTTATTTCAAGTAGCCTTAAATATAAAATTATTTCTAAATTAAATATTCATAAGTATAGAAATAATTGTATTTAATTATCTAAAGTTAAATTTTATATTATGAAAAATAGAATCAATAGAAAGCACCAAAAATGTTCAAAGTACTTGAATTCATTGACAAAAAAGACAAGTAATCAAAGATAAAAACTGTATGGATAGATAATTCACAGCCTAGAAAATTAATTTCCCCAGAACTTAATGAAACACTTCAATTAATTATTAGAGAAATACAAATTAGAAAACCATCAGTTCCGACATTCTGTTACCATCAGTGTGGTTCAAATTCAAATACAAAAGTAGAGAAACATTAGGAAGAAATCTGAAAGTCATTGGTTTTTCCCTATGTGTAATAAAGTGTCTTAGCCTTAGTTGTCCTACATCAAAAAGGGGAGTTACTCCATTTTATATCTAGATATTGTGTATTACATGAGAAGACTTACAAAAAGTGTTTTCTTGGGCCGGTGAGACGGCTCAGCGGCTTAAGCGCCTGTCCGGCAAGCGCGAGGGCCTGAGTTCAACTCCCAGAACCCACATACGAAAAAGGGGCCAGTGATATCGCTCAGCGGCAGGGGCGCCTCCTGGCGCGCGAGGTCCTGAGATCGACCCCCCGGTTGCCACAAAAAAAAAAAAGTGTTTTCTTTATAAGAGGTTAAAATTATTAAAATTATTACTTTAAAACAATTAAACTTGTATGTAACAATTAGTAGATTATTGAAAAACTCATCAAAATTATGGTCACTTCTTCAAGAGTATCAAAGTATATAATAAATGATAAAATTCTAGATATATAGTGAAAGTAAAACACAGAATATATTAGGTGATTAAATATGATGTGAAGAGGAAGACAAAACTGTCATCTGCTTCTGACTTCTGCATCTAAAATAATTGAATTGTTGGCCGGTGAGATGGCTCAGCGGCGTAAGCGCCTGCCTTGCAAGCGCGAGGGCCCGAGTTCGACTCCCGGAACCCACATACGAAAAAGGGGCCGGTGATATCGCTCAGTGACACGGGTGCCTGTTGGCGCGCGAGGTCCTGAGGTCGTCCCCCTGGTACCCACAAAAATAAAATAAAATAAAATAAAATAATTGAATTGCAATTAAGTAAACATGAGGAAATTTATCATAGATTTGGGGAAACACCCAGGACTCAGTTTGGACATATTAAAGGCAGTATACAGTAAATGTTTCTACTGTGTGCAGGCTTTTAAGTGGAGAGATAGTAAATAATTGGATATGTGATTCTGGATTTGAGATAACACAACTTGTTTGAGGATGTACATGTAGGAGTTATCATTATGTAGATGGTATTGAACCTGAATGAGATCACAAATCAAACAGAGAGTAAAGAAATGTTTATTCAGGGCTGGTGAGATGGCTCAGCGGTGTAAGCACCTGCTTGGCAAGCGCGAGGGCCCGAGTTCGACTCCCGAAACCCACATATGAAAAAAGGGCCGGTGATATCGCTCAACGGCACGGGCGCCTGCTGGTGCATGAGGTCCTGAGGTCGATCCCCGGTACCCACAAAAAAAAAATGTTTATTCAGAGTACAGAGTTAAAGATATTTATAAGCACTAAAAAATAACATGTTCAGATCCACAGAATGTTACTGATAAAATAATCTTCATTTTATTCTTTCTATAATCATTAAGTACACTGGTTGGCAGGGTCTTGTGTGCAGACCTAGATTTGCAGAAAATAATGTACTTTGTGTAGAGAATTCCAAACTTACAAGAGTTAAATGTACTTCATTTCTGTTTGGGTGGCATAAACACTATGGAACAGTTCTTTGTAAAAATATATTGTATTGCTTTCCAAGTTTTTCTTTTATTATTTCAATGTGTTAATATTGGTGTTTATTATTTTTGTGTACTTACCTATTTAAATAATATCATTTTTAGTTTTTTTTTTTAAGGAATAGAGTGGTATATGTAACAAGGAAAGATTTAGTGAGTAATGGGATGGGAATAACTCTGTATGTGGAAGAATGTTTTAGCAAATGTAGCTAATATATATTGTATCTTTAATTATATAGAGACTCTTTCAATTTTGTTTTGGATATTCTTTGTCTTTTATAAAAAAGTTTGTTGATACAGTTCTGATGGAATTTTTCCAGTACTGGATCACATGTTTATAAAGAGATTTAGATAGAAGAAATGGCCTTTCCTGTGTACCACATCTAGTTTGCATTTATATGAGCAGATCTGAAACTTTCAATCTAGCTAAACATGAAGTTGCTCTTGGATGGATCCAGGTCTGGAAATTTTTCAAGTGTATTAAAATAAACTGGTTATTTTTCTATTTGGATTTCCTCCAAATATTAATTTTCTATGATTTTATAAAATTTTTATTATAATCCACAAATTGTCATTTATAGTAACTCTTGATTAAGAAAGTTCACAAGATTGGGGCCGGTGAGATGGCTCAGCGGCATAAGCGCCTTCCTTGCAAGTGTGAGGGCCCGAATTCGACTCCTGGAACCCGCATACGAAAAAGGGGCCGGTGATATCGCTCAGCGGCGCGGGTGCCTGTTGGCGCGCAAGGTCCTGAGGTCGACCCACCGGTACCCACCAAAAAAAAAAAAAGTTCACAAGATTTAATGTAATTAAAAATACGAATTGTTTTGTATGGAGAACGAAGCTCGGTAGAGTGCTTGCCTAAAGTAAAGGCTCTGGGTTTGATCCTCAGTACCACAGGAAAAAAGTACAGATCGTTTGCATATACATATGCAAATACATACAGATATACATGTGCATATACATACATATGCATATATACACAGATTTTATATATATATATACATATATACATATATTTATCAGGCAATAATAAAAACACAAAAATATTTAGAGCAAGTCAGTTATATACAGTGCTTTGTTATTAACTTATTTAAATAAAATATATGGCATTTGTGTGTTTTTTTTGCCTATTTTATGTTAAGTGCATGAGATCTAAATAAAATGCTTGATTTTTATTTCCTGAAAAACTATATATGTATATATGTATATAAACTATATATGGATATATATATATCCATACTTAAATGTGTATATGTTAAGTTGGTGCCTAATAAAGGAGAACTCACTTACCTATATATGTTCCTTTTTCTCTATGATATTTTAGAGTGTTTTTGCTTTAATATTCTTTCCTTTAAAAATATTTATCATACACACATGTATTCATAAAATTTTAGCATATATTTCTATGAATATATATCTTTATTAGTTGTGTGTACTGAACTATCAAAGCATTATATTTTGATTTTTAGGGCCTGGTTTTTTGACTTAATAATGTGATATTAATACTTATCTTTTTCATGGATTATAAATGAGATTCATTTTTTAGTACACAATATTCAATTTTGATCTATTTTTACAGCAAGACTATTCTCACTGTTTTTGTTTTTTAACTTTTTTCTTTTTCAACTCATAATAGTCTAAATAATTGCATACTAAATTTTTTCTTTCATTTATTCCAGCTAATGGATTTCTAGCTTATACATTACATAATTCACAAATTTAAATACTAACACTAAAGTCCAAGAATAATAAAAAAATACCCTAAAATCTTTGGGGAATCATTGTAATTTAGTTAGCTAGGTATTGACATGAAAATAATTTTAAAATGGAACAGAACACATGCCTGATGTAATATGCACATATACGTTTATATGATTTATGAAAAATAAAGTTTTAGTGGAGAGAAGATCATTTTTTCACTTAATCATACTGAGTCAATTGTAATTCACACAGAGGAAAGTTGCTCATGTCCTGGCAACCAGGAAGCAAAAGCTAATGGAAGAGCCAGGGATGAATACGCACGTTTCCAGATCATTCTCCTGGTGTATTGCTTCTTCTAACCAGGCCCCAGCTTCTAGTGGCACACTGTTATGGATTCATCAGTGGATTAATCTACTGATGGGAATAGACCCCCATGATCCAATCACCTGCCATGCACTTATGACCATAATGTGAACTTTGGCTATGCTTTTATCACATTTATGGGGATATTTTGTTATTGATTGCTTTATGACTTTTATTCAAGCGATTTCTGTATTTTTACCATAAATGCTTTTAGAAAACTGGCAATTAATTTTGTCTTTTTTACATAGCATGAGAATTTTATGCTTTTTAAACATTCATTATAGAAGTAATTTAAGTCAGAAGTTAAAAATTATACTATGATAAAGTACATGTAAAATGAAATTAATATTCTAGCTTGTTATCATAATTTTGCACTGTACAATCAATCCATATTAATATTAAATGTTATTCAGGCACTTGCAATATTCCTTGCATTTAATTTACTTGAGAAATTTGTCATATCATTATATCATATGTTATTATCTATATTTCATTTTAAAACAAGCAAGATCAATTAATGAGTTGAATTACCCAGCAATAATCAAAAGTTTGGTTTTTGATAAAAAGTCTTATATAATGTAGTAGTTGATACATTGTGTCAACTTGAAAAGTTCAGGAATTTAATTGAGACACTCAACAGGGGGCCAGGTCTTCATTTTTTAAACATCCTGAGGCTGTGCAAGAGCAGGGCACAGAGATGGTATGAGTACTACACCAGCCATGGGATGGGGATAGACTGCTTACAATATAGTGGAGGAAAAGAGGCTGGCTCTCCCCATCTTTTGCTCTTGTTTCTTTTGCTGTCTTTTGCTGCCATGAAAGGTTGCCCCTCAGCCATGCCACCCTGCCTTGGAGCCAGCTGAGTGTGAAATAAAACCTCCACAACTGGTGAGCTAAATAAACCTTTCCTTCCTTAATTTTGGACATCAGGTATTTTGTCTCAGCAACAAGAGAAAAGTAACCAGTGCAGAATTTGATACCAGAGAAGTGGGGTCCTTGCTGTGACTATACCTGACCATGTGGTTCAAGAGTCTTGGGAATGGCTTGTGGGAAGTGTTTGGAAAGTTTTGGAGATATTGCCTGAAAAAGTAGAGCTGGAACTCCTTAGGCTCTTCTGTATGAGAGATTCAGGTCAGAGCTCAGGAGACCAGAAAACCATTAAAGACTAGTTTTGGGTGGTTTCTGTTGAAAAGAAGGACTGCATTGGTTGTTGGAATCCAGAAGATGGTTGTTATAACTTGGCAGAAAGTTTGTCTGCATTTTGTTCCTGTCCAGAGACTTTGCCTGAGAGTAGGACTAAGGGTGGCAGACTAATTAATCTGGCAGAAGAAATTTCAAGGTAGTTGAATGTTGCAGCTGTGTCATGGCTGCTGCTGGGGGATTTTAGCCAGATTTATGTTGAGAATCAAGAGCAAAGATCCCAGCAGGATGATTTAACATGTGAGTTTGGCCAGAAAGGAAGCATCAGTAAAGCTGTGGACTGCAATGATACAGCTGAGGAGATCCATTGCTGAGAAGGAACAGGAGAAAATAAAGGATGGCCTGATGGCATCACAAGAAGCAGCAAGTATCCACCCTTTGCAACCTCAAAACTTCAAAAGTGAAAGACTTTGCTTTGAAGAGAAAGCTGTAGAGCACCATGTTCCAGAATGGCGGCAGCATAGAAAATTTGTTTCTCAGAAATGAATTCAGAGTGCCCAGCAATGCAGGCACTTGACCCCTACAGCCAAGATGGAGGAGAGCCTGGCTACTGCTCCAGGTGGCAGCAGACCTTTGCATCATCCATGTGGTGCTGGTTTTAGGTGCATGCAGAATGCAAGAGTTATGGGGTTAAGAAGATTCCACCCAGATTTCAGAAGGCCTGGGAGGCCAGGCAGTGTGCTCCTGAGAAGGCAGTGTGTGAAGCTGTGAGGGTGAAGCCAAAGGTGCAGTGGATACCCCAGAAGTTTGGAGAAGCCAGGAAGGTGGATCATCTGAGGAAACCTGAAAGGAGGGAGCAAAATGGGCCCAAGAAAGAATCCATGGGAGCTACAATGACCAGAAGTGCCACAGGAGTGGAGCCATCCAAGCCCTGTGGAGCCCACAATGTGCCACAGATTGCCTTAGATGTTGCACCTGGAACTGCAGGATAAAATGTTTGCCATGCTGGATTTTGGACTTGCTTTGGTTCCATTCCTTTGTGTCACCCTATTTGTAACTTTCGGGTGAAAATGTTTGTCTTGTGCCCTTGAATGTTGGAAGTGTTTAACTTTTCATTTGTTCAGAGGCTTGCAGCTGAGACTTTGCCATATATCTTGGAGGAGACTTGAGAATTTGACTTTTCAGCAGTGCTGAAACTGTTAGGACTTTGGCAAGTCTTAGAGATGAACTAAATGCCTTTTGCATAAAGGGATGTGCATGAGACTTTGGGGGGGCAGGGACAGAATGTTATGGTTCTAATGTAATATAATGTGGATAGACTTAATACTGGTTCTTAAGGATTGGTCAAGTTGTGAAATGGTAAGAATAAGCATGTCTTTGTATATGAAAACCAGTTTTAAGAATTGTGTCTGGATGCCAAGTTGACAATGAGTGGATTACAATTGTTGATAACTATGTGACCCAGCTAGGGGCCAGGGTCCTCATTTTGTAAATATTCTGAGCCTGTGCAAGAGGAAGGCACAAGATGGTGAGAGTGCTGTACCTGCCCTGGGATGGGAGTAGCCTGCTTACAATATAAGGAAGGAAAAGAGGCTTGCTTTCCCCCTCTTTTGCTCTTGTTGCTTTGCTGTCTTCTGCTGCCATGAACAGTTGCCCCTCAGCCATGCCACCCTGCCTTGGAGCCAACTGAGTATGGACTGAAACCTCCACAAACTGTGAGCTAAATAAACATTTCCTTCCTTAATTTGGGGCATTGGGTATTTTGTTTCAGCAATGAGAGAAAAATAACTAACACATACAGCAATACCAGTAATTGTCTTTCTCATAATTTTCCTATGTATATTTCTTAAAAAGATGAAAGTGAAATTTTATCTCTAAGATTAATAGGAAAACCTTTTAATTTGGAGAGATATTGAAAAATAGCTTGGCCACTGCATGGAGGTATATTTTTGAGCTTGAGTCCTACTTCTTTTATTCTCTTTATTTTCTGTATTATTTACTTTGTCTAAAGCCTTACTGAGTTTGTTCTGTACAAACCTATGCAGCCTTTAAATTACATAATACTATGAAAACATTGCTGCTATAAAATAGAGAATAATACAATAAAATTTGTAAATTATAATTGTTCTAAGATTAGATTTTTATTATATGTAATTCAGTTAAAGATAGTGGAAAGAAATGAGAAAAGTGGAAATTTTAATGGTAAAATTATTAGAGAGCATAAAAATTAAAAAAATACTAATCAGCTAAAAGTAAATAAAATTTTTTCCACAAAAACCTTTAATTTGTATCAGAAAAGAAAAGAAAACAAATTTAGCTCCCAAACTTAACAGCATATTTAATTATAATAAAAGGAAAGAAAATTACTCTCCCTAGATTACTATTAGGTTATAATTCAATAACAATTGTAAAAGAAAATAACATGGTAGCCTTAATATAATAAAATTTAAAGAAATATTTCTCTACTTATCATATAATTTTATTTAATTTTGAACAATAGATCATATTAATGCATTATGGACTTTAAATACTGTGAAGAAATCAATTTTTCATATAGTGACCTTAATATGCAACTCAATCTTTGATGTATAGTATTATTCATGGAAAATGATCAATCAGTTCTACATTTTATTTAACCAAGAAAATCTTGAAGAATAAAGACAGAGTTCAAAAATATTACAACAACATATAGAGATTTAATTTAAAAAAGCACTTTAACAAATATAACAATAAAGATGGAAACAAAGCAATGGAATAATACAGGATCTTTAAATAGACATACATGTAAGATGTGATTTACTTATGACAAGATAGGCACTGTAAAAGAGTATTTGCAGGAAATTATCAGAGATTTTTGATTATCTATATTAGGCAGAATTGAATTTTTGACCACTACCCACATTCTTACTGATTGCTTTCTAAAGAATTGTAGATCTAAATATATGAATAACCACCCAAAATAAAAAAGATTAGGTAGAGGATTGGAATTACAAATTTACTAGATTTACTTAGGTTGTAGAAAATGTACAAAACAGACTCTGCATGACAGAAATTCCACAACTCTCAGGCACAACCTCTGCTACTTCAGAGCATACACATACACACATACTTGCACGCACACACACACACACACACACCACAGAACACTGGAAGAACTGCTTTCATAGGTTTCAGCCTTTTTTTTTACCACAGGGAACTATCAGCTTTGGTTCTTAAGATTTCAGATTTTACCAGTGATGTAGTCCCCCTCAGTGTTGTGTGACTATCTTGCATTTTTAATTTGCTTACACTTCATCAATTGTAAGTACCCCCAAAATTATTGAAAAATAGTTACAATGTTTTTGTATTTCACATAAATACTTGACAACTACATATACTTCTTATTTCCATTCTTGCAAATGAATTCAGTTTGGTTAACACAGCAAGATTCTATTTTCTTTAAGTAGAAATTAATTCTAACAAGAGTAAGATCCTCAAATATCTTCATAGCCAAGGAAAGTATTATAGTTTATCAATTGATCATTTCATTCTAACATGGGAAAACATCCCAATAACACATGTTTAAAGAGAAAAATAAGAGACTATATCATTTTTTGTTGTTGGCAAAGATTTCTGAATTAAACATAAAAGGACCATCCTTAAGAAAATATTGACAATTTAAGCTATATTAAAATTAGAGGGCCAGTGAGATGGTTCTGCAGTGTAAGCGCCTGCCTGGCAAGTGAGAGGTCCTTAGTTCAGCTCCTAGAACCCACATACGAGAAAAGGGCTGGTGATATTTCTCAGCGGCACAGGCGCCTACTGGCGAGCGAGGTCCTGAAATTGACACCTAGTACCAACAAAAAATAAAAATAAAAAAAATTAGAACTTTCTGTTTATCATAACACTCCATTAATAAGTTGATAAGAAAAGACAGAAGGTGAAGATATATTTTAATATATATTTCAAGCAAATTATGTTATCTAAATGAACAAAGACAAATACTGAAAAATGGAAAAAAATTCACATGGGGAAATTCTTAAAAGTGTATCATGGAATAGGTTTTCAAATGATCAATAAATCTAAGGAAAATGCTCAAAAATATACTTAAAAGTTGGTAATTAATGTACCATATACTATGCATAAAATATATGCATACTATGTCCTACCTTCTAGATTAGCTAAAGATTATAAGAAAAACAAAGAGTACTACCAAGAGTGAGTAGTAACTAAAATACTCATGTACTACAGATGTTTGTAAAATCTGATATTGTTGTTTTGTAAATTGTTTAAAACTAATACAGGGCCAGTGAGATGGCTCAGCAGCTTAAGCGCCTGCCCGGCAAGCGCGAGGGCCCGAGTTCGACTCCTGGAACCCACATACGAAAAAGGGGCCGGTGATATCGCTCAGCGGCACGTGTGCCTGCTGGCACATGAGGTCCTGAGGTCGACCCCCCGGTACCCACACACACACAAAAAAAAACCTAATACAGTTGAATTAGAACATAATGTATGATATAACAATTAAATTCCTAGGTATATATCCCCAGTAAATATACGCATAAGTGCTTTGAAACAACAGCAAGACTCAAAACATTCTAAACTTCCAAACATCCTAAACCTCAAAACATACTAAACCCACATATTCACAATCACTAAATAGGTACATAAAATAGGCTATATACAGACAAAGGAAATACAATGCAGTGATGGAAGAAACTAGTAAGAGCAACATTACTAGAGATCTTTACAAACAAAATGTTAAGAAAAGACTACAAAGTAAGTAGAAAAAATGGTCTATCATTATATTTATAAAGTTCAATAGGAGTACAGTAAAAAAGTAAGAAATGGTAGAAATATCTTAGCCCCTTTCCTGTTGCTGAAACAAAACATGCAACACCCACAACTTGAAGGAGGAGTTTGACTCACTGTTTAGTTCATAACTAGCTATCAGGCAGAAACAAAATGGCAGAAAGACATGGCAAAGAAAAAGGTGCTCAATCAATGGCATCCTGGAAGCTGAGAATGAAGGGAGGAGCCAGGAAAAAGAAAACACTTTTCCAGGTCAGCCCCTAGTGATCCATCTCCAACCAGCCCCACCTGATAACACACATTCAACTACTGAACTCATTAGTGGATGAATGCACTGATGAGTAGAGGACCCGTGATCCAATCATTTTCCACACACATGTTAATTTTAGGGAACATTTTAGATCTAATACATAACAAGAGAGAATTGACTTTTAGGGAGGAGGGAAGGTATAATGATTGGGAAAATGTGTGAGTAGGGATTTGAAGTTTCCAAGTCTGAATTATTGCGGAGGATATGAGTGTTTAATTTATGATAATTCATCAAGTAGTATTCCGAATCCTGTAATTTTCTGTATGTGATTTACCTGTGTGGAAATGTATTATTATAAACTAAAATAACACTAAAATAGCAAGGACAATATTGAATATTATGTAGGTATAATAAGAACACTACAGTACTTGTATAAAGATAGAAAATCGGAATAATAAGGCTGAATACTTCAGAAGTAGATTTGTGCATATACATACAGTTAATTCATGATAAAGCTGGTACTCTACAACATGGGGAAATAAGTTAAAAATATGTTACATTGGTTGGATGTTTACATGTCAAAAACTGTACTGAGCTAGACATGTTGTTGCATGACTGTAATCCCAGCTACTGGGCAACTGAGGCAGGAGAACACTAAGTTAGAAGATAATTCAAGTAATTTAGTGAGATTATATGTCAAAACAAAATGTTTAAAAAGGGCTGGGGATGTTGCTCAGTGGGAAATCACTTTTCTAGTATGTGTGAAATCCTAATCTCCAGTACTAGGAAAATAAACACATATTGCTCCTTGCTGCACAGCATACAAAAAGTCAATTAGAGGTTGTGATCTAAATAGAAGTTGTAATTTAATCAGAAGATCTATATGTGAAAACAAAAGCAAATAAATTTTCAAAGACATGAAAAAATACAAATTTGGAGCAAGAAATTTTTTATTATATAGGACAAAATAAGCACTTATTGCAAGAGAAAAGATTGGGAAATGTGATATTTACATTGACACTTTCTGTACCCAAAGGCCACAATATGAGAGAAAAAATAGTAGACATAGAAGAAGAAAATTTACTTGCCATCAGTATAAACAATACAGCTCTAAATTATATCCAGAATATCACTGAAAATCTCTGTGTATATATAATAAATATTTAGACACCTTAGTACAAAAGCATGTAGAAACTTGAATAGGTATTGTAGCAAAAATAATATATAAAAACTGGTACATACATAAGAAGGCACTTAACTTAATGATACATTTGTGTGGAACAGAAAACTAGTCATGGGACCAGTCCATGAGAAGAAACACCAGGTACCCTTAGTAATCTCAGAAATAAACTCTAAATAATTATCAATTTCTGCAAGGTTTCTCAGTCTGGAAGGCGGATCTGCATAAACTCAGCTACCAGAATTTTACCAGATTCTTGAGGCTGGCAGTCTCACAGAAGACCCATCTGCTGCAGCAGCCATACCTCTTCCACTTGCATTTAGGATCTCAGCAGAACAATTTTATTACTCACAGTTAGTCTGAACCAACATAAGCCTGCATTGTATTTCAAGCCAGTTCCCAAAGGCTCAGGAAAGCAGTGAAGGGCAGAGAGAGTATCATTTCTGCATGCCTCACTTCACTCCAGAGCTGAGGGACACTAATAGCACTGTTCTATGGTTTTTATAGTCCAGGTGTTACTTCAGTTGCTGGGCTCAAGCCCTGTATGGCATTCTATTTTAAGACAGATGATAAAGCCATATTTATTTTGGAGTTCCTCAGGATGTTGCATTGTTACAGTTTAGGTAAAAATGTACCACAAGAGTCTCATATGTTTGGAAGGTTATTGGATTATGGGGTCACAATAGTCATCAGTGGATTGATGCATGGAAATTTAATAGCTGAATGTTCTGTAAGGACTTAGGACTTGGTCAGAAATGGTGGGTCACTGGGAGTGTGATCTGGAAGGGTATATTCCTGTCCCTGGTTCATCCCTTCTCTCTTTCTGCTTCCTAGATACCATGGGTTAAACAGCTTTCCTGGGCCTTGTATTTTCACCATGACAGTTATGCCATGGAGCAAAGAGACCATTCAGGGACTGAAATCATGAGCCAAAGTAATCTCTCCTCCTTTAAACTGTATTGTGTACCAGGGATGGGAAAGTGGCTAATATGTGCATACTCTGCAAATTCTGCCTGAATATTGTGCATCAGATGAGAAAGGGCTGACTTAGGGCAGGTCATTCAGAGACCTGTTCTCCTGCAATGGAATGGATGGAAATTTCAAATCAGCAATATATCATTATACACAAACAATTTAAATAACTTCAATACAAATTGTTGACAGAAATATAAGATACCTATTGTTGCAATACACTTATGATGTTAGTATAATTTTAAAAATATATCAGGAATCTTCTAAATATTTGACAGTAATTTTAAGTTGGGACTATTGTCTACTGAAAAATAGTCAACAGAAATACACAAATATTATGCTTGCCAAACATGTACGAAACATAATAGCATCAATTGTAACAGCCCAATCTATTAAGAATCCACATCATCCATCAAGAGAACTGCTGATAAATATATTTTTGTATGTTTAAGAAATGGAATATTATGCAATAGTGAAAATGAAAAAAAACCTTAGTGACTTGAAACTGCATGAATTTTACATTAGAAATATATTTGTTGAATAATGGGACAAAATGACAAGGGCTATACAGTGAATGATTCAATTTATCTGAAACTCAAAACCAATCATAACTGAAATATAGATTTAGATCTCTAGATAAGAATTATTTTTGATGTGGAAACAGTATATACTTACTGGATGAAATCATGACAAGGACTTCTGCTGTAATTTATATTTTTTGATATGTACATGTTAATGAAAATGTAATTGAGTTACAGTTTTGATTTTTGTATCTTTCTGCAAATATATTTTAATTTTAAAAAAATTTAAAAACTTTTTCTGCACCTAAATTGAATCTGAGAGAAATGCAGCTCTATCCCCAGTTTTCTTCTTGACCATGTTGTCCTATTTCTGCAGCTGTTGCATCTGACTTCTCTAGTGCTGAAATCAGAAGGAAAAGGAGAGACAAAGAGATGAAAACTGTTTCTTGTTTGCTATGCCCTAGTTGATTTTGTTGTCTTCTGGCGTTAGCAGGTGTTTCCTACTGCTTTCCTCTTCTCATGGGACAGCTTCACGAGTTCTTTGAAGAGTCCTATATTTAAGGCCCTCTTCTTTGTGGAGGGTTTTGTTTGATTGATACTGGCAAATTCCATTCAATAGTTTAGAGCTTTTTGATCCATTAAGATTTTCAAATCCAGTATCAACTCACTTCTCTACATTACTCCCTTGGACAGAATTATAACATCCTGCTGGAAATGTTTTTCTTCTATAAGGTATAACTTGTCCACAGGAAAAATACACATCTGCTTTCTTGACACATCTGGGAGTACAAGGCACCCCCTCGAGTAATTTCACTTTCTTCCTTGGAGGCAATTGCTTCAGTTATTCACTAGTTATTCCATCACCATTCAATTTCCATAAAACAGATGTCAACGTTGCCAAGGGTTTCTACTGAAATTCCTCTTATTTCAGTGAAGTAAAAGAAACATACTCTCCCAAGCCCAAACCTATAGAATAGTGATAATTTAATACCTCAGTAACTCAAATTGAACCCATTGTTTTATTCCCCAGCTCTTAACCTACTGCAATTTCAACCTTGTACTCATATTCTCTAGTACAGAAGAAGCCAAGAATTGTAAAATGAACACACACCATTTTTAATAGTCTCATTGTGTATTGCACATTTTCTAATTGAGGTGCTTCACATACATTAAGAATTTAATTCAATATTTAGAATAGGTCTGAAAGTAATATCCCCACTTAACACAAACATAGTTCAAAAATATTAAGCAATAATGGATCAAACCTCATGCTGAATGAGAATCATCATACTTATTTATAAGTGTATATTCAATATTGTTCTAAGAACTCATGGATATGAGAAATGATTTCATCATCCAACAGAAAAACATTATTGCCGTGCATCTTCAGGGTCACATCTTTTATTTAATGCTATTAGCTTCCCAACCTACATTTATGCCTGGATTTTACTGTTAGTGTTTATTTGTCATTTGTAAAAATGAATATACATTAGAAAGATAAATACTACCATAATTCAACATACTCACAAATATGCCTTTTTCTCTGAAAATAATTCCAAAGGAAGAGTTTCTAAAATAATTCTGACAATACTATCACCAGAACAGTAAAGTGTTACTTTTATTTGATATGTTTAGACATTTTCAATTAAGAAAAAGAAAGTACAGTACATTTTCATCATGATAAGGCATGCATCCATTTTGTAGCATCTAAAATTAAAGGATTTTATCATGAAAATTATTTCTTTATACCATAGTTTTCTTATATTTGATTTGATTTAATTTTCATAAACACACCAATGTAATAATTATTGCTTGGATATGCCTATTGTCTTTTTACTTTAATGGTTATGAATAATTTTATGAGTAAATTGTGATTCTAATTGCAAGCAAATTTCGAGGTAAACAAAATGGATGAAAATTATAGAAAGGATTACAGTGTTTCTTTTCTAGCAGAATTTAATCATGGAAGGATTTTATTGGATGAGTATGATGTATACTATCAAAAGCTGTGGAGGACAACCATTTTATTCTGCTTTCAAGCTAACTTCTTAGCCTGCCTTAATTTCATGAAAATGGCCAAAGACTTTTCCATTTTGTATGGACTTCATGTTCACATCAGTTACCTCCTTCCCCAAAGTTCCACAAGGATGACACAGAGGTAGACCCAGATGGAGGCTGCAGAAGATGGTGTGTCACAGCTGAAGAAACCAGGCTGAGGAAAATTCTACTTTGATAACAATATTGCTGGCATACATGTCCAGCATTTGTTCTGAAAACACATTCCCTGATGGTGAGGAAGAAAAGCTGTTGTATTCCCTAGAGAAAAACACAATCAGTATTTTTCAAAACTGGTTGCTAAACAAACATTCATGCACAGCTACTCCTGGAACAAACACAGATACAGGATTTGCAGAAATGACATGGAGAAGTATCTGTCAACAGGTATGTGTTTTCACTGTGTATTTCTTGCTGAGATGTTACCCCAAATTATAAGAATATCTCATCTCAGTCTCACACATACTGTGAGTGCAGCTATGTTCACAAATCATTACTCAGCCTAAGATCCAAACTGTGCTAATCATAGCTTTCTCACCAAAGTCAAATTTAGAGGAATTGGTAAGAGAAAAAGATACGTATGCCACAAAGTCGCATGCATATTGAGGAGTGTCAAGTGCCATTTTTAGACAAATTTTTACTACATAGCTGCAGAGATAAGAATGAAACAGAAGCCAAGAGTGGTGGAACATGCCTGTAATTCTAGCACTTGGGAGACTAAGGTAGGAGGATCACTGCCAGTTCATGGCCAGCCTAGGGTACATAGTGAGTTCAAGACTGGCCTGAACTACATAATGAGACCCTGTCTCAAACTCCCTGCCCCCACAAAAAAATAAAACAATAAGAAAACAGAAGAAATAAGAGATAGCAACAGGACACTTGGTCTTGAATCTTGGTCACTTATTCCAGATTCCTTGAGTCCCAGGTGTTGCTTGACTGTAGGTATAACTTCACAGATTCTCCTCTTTCTCCTCCTCCCACTTCTTCCCAGTCCTCCCCCTCCTATTCTGTCTCTCCCTGCACCTCCTTCTTTCTCTTTTTCTATCTCTTCCTCTTCTTATTCTTGTTCTTTTCTTCTCCTCCTCTCTCTCCTCCCCCTCCTACTCTTCTATTTTGCTTAAAACACTCAGTTGTGTTATGCTTTATTCACATATACATATAAAAAGACTTAACTAAAGCAAACATTAATAGTTCTTCTTACTGCCATTTTTTAATCCTTCAAACTTTTTTTTTGGTGGGTACCGGGGGTTGACCTCAGGACCTCGCATGTCAGCAGGTGCCCATACTGCTAAGCGATAACACCGACGTTTTTTTTTGTATGTGGGTTCCAGGAGTCGAACTCGGGCTGCCACGCTAGCCAGGCAGGCGCTTACACCACTGAGCCATCTCACTGGCCCTCCTTCAAATATTTTTGATCTCCTAATCTCTGTGACAAGAAGGAAGATCGTTGGGAAGGCTCATTCTTATTTCAAATGCTTCAGAGTCTAGATGTTGATTACCGAATAATGCAAAAAATTCAGCAAGAAAGACTTAGTTTCTCTTAGGAGCAAAGAAGAAGGAGAACAAATGTATACTTCAATTGGACATCAGATGATGTTAACCCTCAGGTTCAGTGTGTGAATTGAGTCTTTTGGAGGTTGAGTTAATTTGATAGGGACACTTGGTCTTTGGAATAGTTTATAAATAATTGTTTTTCATAGAATATTAAGTAGATATCAGAACAGTTACATATAAACCAATATGCTTTATAAAAAGACAATTAATTAGAGATTTAGAAATTCAAACACTAAATTGAGCACATTGTTCATACAAACATAAAGCGTAGTACACAATTTCACTAACTCACCCTTTTATGGGCATGTGGAAAGAAGTGGGGAATTCTTGTAATTCTTTAATTGCTTCTTTATTTGCCAAGAGCCCTGCCCTTCATGGAGTTAATTACAAGGCCTCTGAGATACTGAGAAAGAAAATTATTCCCAGATGAGACCAAGTAGGTTTGCCATAAGCTAAAGACAGCGACAAACACTACTATGTGTGCCACAATAAATGAACAAAGGGCTAGGTAAAATAATTTGCAAGACAGCAATAAGAAAGGTACCTGATTAAACCCTTTGAAGGGAATAATGGGAGTGGTCAGTTGAACAAATACCAGAGAAGTTTGGGGCTGACTGAGATCCCATGGACACTCAGAGAGTGAACAAGTAATATTTGAACATTCTCTTGAACATGTCACCTTCGTGTAAGTGACTCTTTTTCTGAGAATTTTTTGTTTGGGTACTTAACTCCTTATTTTTTTTTGTGGGTACCGGGGGTCGACCTCAGGACCTCACGCGCCAGCAGGAGCCCATGCCACTGAGCGATATCACCGGCTCCTTTTTCATATGGGGGTTCTGGGAGTCAAACTCAGGACCTTGCACTTGCCAGGCAGGCACTTATGCCTCTGAGCCATCTCACTGGCCCTTAACTCCTTATTCCAATCACATTAATTATATGTTTTATTTTACAAAACTATTTTGATATACTTATTAATAACTCTTTAATGATTATGTGTTAAAATATATTCTTTGTAAATGTGTTACAATTATTTGAAAAATTTATTTTGATACCTCTCAATACACAGAATTTCAAAATCAAATGTTATAAGTTAAAACAATATTGTCCTTTATTGGTTTGCTTTGCTGTACTTATATCTTATTTGTAAATTTCTTGGTTAATGTGAAATCAAATACACACATTGATACTTTTAAAAAATGTTTTACACTTGTATTTCATACTCAAATATATTTATTTAGATTGTATAATTTATTGAGTTTGTAGTTAAGTATGAGTGTATATTTATTTATATTCCTCTGTAAAAAATAACCTACTTTCCTAGTGCCATGTACAACCTCTATTTCTATGTTAATATAAAAAGCCATATTTCATGTAGCTCATTAACATAAAATGTGTACAAGTTCTGATCTCTATTATCCAGGTCTATCTAACCGTATAGGTTTTATGATGCTATAATTTTAGAATGTAGATAAAAATATGTGAAGAAAATTGTTTTCATGTTTTTGTTTTACTTCAATATTGATAAATTATTCTATTGTAGTTATTGGATCAGAGGCTCTGGAATTTTTAGGATAATGATTGCTTTTATAGTATCAGAAATAGGCAAAATCATACAATGCGAAGTTTTATTTCAAGTGCAGTGTTTAATGTAATTAAAATCATTTTTTCAAACTGACCAATATCCCCTAATATGTAGGGACAGTAAAGTCTGCTCTCACAGGGGCGTCTGCCTCTGTCTTTGGAAGACATAGCTTCATATTTTCTTCACCCATATCCCAGAAGTGACCCATCATAGAGGGAAATTCAGCTTTATTTGTGCCCCTTTGATATTTAATATACTGTACTCCCATTTGAAAATTCAAGGGACAAGATAAATGGTGGTACAAATACACACTGATAAAATAAATTTTCATAATTACTATAATTATACACTCTTAAAATTTTAACCCTATACCATTTCATGAATGATATTTTGTGAAGAATATTTTGTATAAATATATAGTCATAGAATATTTAGAAAATTATCTAAAAACTTTAGCCTTGTCAGTCAGCCTGTATGTAATGAAAAATAATATATAGCTACATTCATATACATATATGCATGAATGTATGTATCTGTATATTCTAATGGGAAATTATTCATTTTAAAATATGTCTTAGTATACAGTAAAGTTTATTATTTTTGAAATGTATGTTGTCTTAACTAATAAGAAAAAATAATCTCCTTATTAATTTTAAAAATGTGTCCACCTTTGAAGCAGAAATATTTCTAGGAATGTATGGGAGAAAATATATCTGATTATAGAAAAGGAAAATTAATGGTACCATAGTACTGTGTTTGAATTTCTGTTATGTACCAGGTTAGTTAGATAAATGGAAGAAAATTACCTTAACATTAATGAAAGAAATTTACCTTAAAAAAAAAAAACAGTGTCATAACTTACATTAAATTTACCTATGTATTATACCCAAAACCATATCACTTAATGTATAAGTGATTAATTGTAATGTTAAAAAAATACACTACAAAATGTTCATCTGAAAAGAAAACCAAAAGTAAACCAGATACTAGGACAAAAAAAAAAAAAAAAACCCCAAACAAACACAGATTAGGGTTCAATCATGAGAGCTATCATCATTCTACCTGTGAAATGCAATTATGTCCATTGCTGCCATTACTATTTTTAATTTGATCATACTAAGACATAATCTATTTTTATCTTTAAAATTATTTTAATTTTATTAAAGCAATATATATGCATATTTTAAATGTCAAATAATCCATATGTCAAGATAAATAGAAATGTTTAAAAAGTGCAAATTTAAAGATATAATTTAAAATTACAGCCAGATTTTTAAAAAAGATAATGTAAGACTGAATATAATTAAAAATATGCAATTTTTTTTGGAAACTGGGCCTTGCTATGTTGTTCACATTGGCCTTGAACTTACTCATTACGTATCCTAGGCTGGTCTAGAATTTGTGGCAATCCTCCTGTCTCCTCCTTCCAAGTGCTGAGATTATAGCCATGCACCACCACACCTGGCTGAAAAATATGTAATACTTTGTGAAGAACATGACAGGAAATTAATGAAAGATTATTAAGACATTTTAGTAAATTGAAAGAGTAATAATATTGGAGAAATAATTAATATGCAACCCAAAGCAAAATTATTTTTAAAATTACATCTTTTGGTGGAAATGGATGTATTGCATCTGTGATACAAGACATTTTGTCTATTCCTGATACAATAAAATTGATTATCATATTAAAAATTCCAGCACCTCTGATCCAATAACTACACAGTATTATTCAATGAATATTATTTTGTTAATAAATTTTCATTCTAAATTGATGATATCAAGACCAAGGCTTACTAACATCATTTGCATTAGGAGACCACATTGATTCTTGTTTAAAAACAGCACAATTTTATGGAATATTTGGTAAAATATTTAAGTTATACATTAATATAAGATTTCAGGGTGCACTGTAAAATCACATCTATTTGTATTTCTGGAAGACATGCCTATAATGTAAAACCCAAAATATCTGGGGATATCAAGCTGCTGCATGGATACATAAAAACAAAAAGATTGAAAAGGCCCTTCAGACTAGCCCAGCGGGAGCACGGTGGCCTTCTATACCTGTATACACAGAGAAAATTGGTTTTCTCTTCCCTCACCTATGCAGTGTCCAACTTGACCTGTCTCTCATCAGTTCTCCAATGCAATAAGAGTAAGGCAAGGAAAAATTCATTCATTATTTACTGTGCAGTGTTTAATAACAAGTCTTCTCTCAGCTAGAATAGGTTGTATGCATATTTAGGATGAAAATGTAACATAAGGAAAAATTTACTGCAACATAAATGTCTATAATTTATTAATAAAGAGGGTAAATGATTCTATGAAAGGGATGATAGTGAACTGAAGAAGATCCTTGGTATCATTCCAAATCCATTAGGAATTAAAAAAAATTCTCCTAATATATGAGACATATAATAAGGTTTTTGCATGGTAAATAAATGTATTCATATGACATTCTAATCTAATACTAAGGGGGCTGGATATTTTTCTTCATATTTTAAGTAGAAGATTTAAGAACTTCAAAACTCTGGATGGTCAACCAAATAAAGGAAAAATAAGCATCCTGAGAGTTCTGAATGTATATTTTCTGCTGAGACATAAAAATAAATCTAGGATATTATAACAGTTCTAAAAATAGTAATATGCCACTATCTATTATGGTTCTTTATACCAGGAACTATGTTAAAAGTTTTCATAAAATTTTCAATCACATGTACATCTCTATCCTACTGATGTAGTAATTTTCACTCTTCATATCCTAACTGAAGCTCTGACTCCTTCAGAAAGTTTCTAAGCATTCTTTTAAATAGTGCACTAGATTATGCTGTACATTCATACTCTGTCTTGTCTTCGCTGATAATTACCAGTCTTTTTAAAATGGATCTGTGTACCTCTACCAATGCAAGGTCCAATAAGGCAAACAGCTGATATTAATTTATAATATTTTATTCTTAACAAGTAGCACTGTTTGTCCAGCCTATATTCAGTCCTATTTTTGAAAGAATCATGAGAATGAAACTTAGAGGTGTGAAATATCTTGCCCATGTTTTCACAACTAGGAAGGGACAGAGCAGGGATGCAAGCCAAATCCATCTCACTTCAAAGCATAATTCCTAAACAAAGGGGCTTTGCCTGAATATCTTATAATCTTTAATGTCAAATATGAGACACATTTTGAATTGTTCCTCTTTCTTCTTTTTTTTTTTTTTTTGGTGGGTACCGGGGGTCAACCTCAGGACCTCGCGTGCCAACAGGCACCCGTGCCGCTGAGCGATATCACCGGCCCCTTTTTCGCATGTGGGATCCGGGAGTCGAACTCGGGCCCTCGCGCTTGCAAGGCAGGCGCTTACGCAGCTGAGCCATCTCACTGGCCCCTCTTTCTTCTTTCCTATAGATTCTAATGTCTGTCTCCTAATTTCTGGCAGTGTTTTGTGCTATTTTTCAAAGTGAATCTTGACATAAATTACTCCAGGTACTCACACATATATTTTAGCAATTTTTTTTCAAGTGGGGCAGCTGAGTGAACATGGGAGATATTATCAGAAAATTGCTAAACCACAGACCTTGTTTCTTTCTTTCTTTTTTTTTTTTAACCTTCCTATTTTATATCCTTTTTCTTTTTGGCCATTACTCTAAGAAAATGCAGTGGTAACATATGCCTGACCTTGGTTGTAAGTTTCCCTTGGGTTTTTTCTGTCTGATTTAAATGGTGACCTACAGGTCTGGCAATGAATGACTATGATTCTAGGAAATACAAGGAAATGATACAAAATTCTGCAACAAATTAAATATCTGCAGTGTTGACATCTGCTTAATATACGTTGTAATTCCACAACTTGGTAGCAGACCACCTCCAGACAACAAGGATTTGATGCATCCTCTTTAAATAAAGTAATTATGAAATGTACTGGCTTGGCTATAAACTTGGAGAACATCCAAATAGAGTCATAAAATGTGCTAATTGGTACTGAGGATCAGAACGCAGGAAAAACCAAATTTACAACATTCACTATTTTACCATAGAAATAACTTTTCTAGTCCAGGGACTAAAAATGCTCTTAAGTATTAGCATAAATAAAAAGTTGACAGGATTTCAAATTTTGCAATTCTAAAATATCTTAAATTACATTTGATACAGGAATGTTATATAAGTGGCTTAAAATTTACATATTTAGCTATTAAATAAGAAGATATCATACCATTTGTATAGACAAATAACAATTCGAGGAGTATAATAAAACATAGGATAATTATTTTATTAAAATCCTAAATATCTTAGAACACTTTCAAAAAAATCAAAATATTGACTTATTCATAAAATGACCTTAATATGTAAGTGCTTAAATTTTTATCTGTCCTCCATTAAATATGGCAAAAATTGTATATATAAGTAATTAATGAATATAAGATTCATATCTATTAATTTCATTTATTTATGCAACCAAAAAATATCCATGAGCTGAGGTTATAAAATTAATGTGAAAGTAAATTAACAAAAACTGAGTGTTAATTTTGTTTGTTTACTTTCACACATCATTTGGAATCCATGAAGTCATTTGTTCAAAGAACAGATAAGACACATGTTTAGTTAGGTATAATTTTGAAGAAAATAGGCTAAATAAAATGAGGTAAATACAGAAATTCTATAAGATTTCTTATATAATTTTATGATATAGTAATGAGAATTTAATATTTTTAAGTTGGCATATTAAGAAAGAAGTTGATTTTACACTTACATTGTTATTAAAATTTTAAATGATTAAAATTATAGAACCATACAGCTGCAAATTTAAACCTGGATATAAGAAACTGATATTTCAAAAGTAATAGTAATAATTTAATTACTAAATATTTAAAAATATGAAAAGAAAATCTGTTGTTAGATTGCTTTATTTTCATATGTAAAATATCTAAATTCTGTATGAAATTGTTTATCTATTCATCATGGATGGAATTGGGCTGCTTCCAAATTTCAGCTACCATGAATAATGGTGTTATAAATATTGATTTATAAATTTTTATGATGATCTATCTTTTCATTTCTCTTGAATATACACAATGCATACTTAGGAACTGAATCACTGAGTCATATGACACCTCTATAACTTTTTGAAGAAGTATCAAGTTGTTTTTCATATGGCTTCTCCTTTTACAATCTTATCAGAATTTAAGAAGATACCAAATTTGCAATAATGTTAGTGGCTAGCATTTCTTTTTAGTTTTTTGTCAAGCTCATAGTTATGAAATGAAACATTGTGATTTTGGTTGGTAATAATCTGATGAATATTGATATTGTGCATCTTGCAACTATTTGTCAAATATTTGTATATCTTTGAAGAAATGACTCTTCAAATCTTTTTCCCAATTTTAAATTGTGTTATTTTGCCTTTTATTATTCAGTTGTATAATTCTGTTGATAACGCCTAACATAATTTCATTAGGTGGCAGCAAACTGTGTAGAATTTCAATTTTTCTTTCATAGCTAAAATAAATTAATTGGTTATTTTTAACTTAATTTAACATATTAGGCAAAGTTCTTTATGGGCATCTTACTTTGGTATATATTCATTTTGTGAACAATTTATTTTTTAAGTATTTTTGGAAGGAAGAAATGCTCTTTTTTTTTTTTGGTTTTTTGAGACATGATCTCACAGTGTAGTCCAGACTGGCCTTGAACTCACTATGTAGCCCAAGCTGGCCTTGAATTCACAGTGATCCTCCTGCCTCAGCCTCCTCAGTGCTAGGATTACAGGCATGTGCCACCATGCCGGTTTGTGTGAATGACTCTTAATCTGCATTTATTGCATTTTTCTTTTAAGGCCTTTTATGAGAATCCAATACACTTCTCTTCTATAATAGTCTTGTTGCTTAGGTTTAACAAAAGGAGTTTCTCACTATTTTTATAATAAATGAGCTAGGACAGCTTTCTTAATTTCAAAAATTTAGAACTCTCCTTTCTACTATTTTCTAAAATAGCTTATGAATAGGGCCTATTCTTCTCAGAGCTCACTCTTTATTTGATAAATTTCATCTCCTTCCAATTCCCCCATTATGCTGTTTTGCTCAGTTATTATTCAATCAGTACTGTATTTTCTGTAATATAGGTCATTACACTGGAAGACTGGTTTGTTAATTTTGAGAGTTGTGGGGGCCATGCAATGTTAGCCTTTCTTTGATCCTGTGCTCATTTGCATGTGGTCTCATAAGCAAACCTTTGTCAAAATTTGCTGCCATTTCAAAATTGGTCTGCCCAAAGATTCTACCAGTGCTTTTTGAAATAAATGGTGCTTTAGGACTTTCAGGAGTTTAGAAGTGTCTTCATCTTGTTTTTATCTTGGTTTTAGTTTTGTCACCAACTTACATTTTTGATTTGTGTGAGGATTTATGACTGATCTGGTTTCATTTTGCTTTCTTAGTTTCTCTGTCTATAGCAAATCCTGATAAAGTTGGGGAGTTAAAACAACAGACATGTATTGTCTCATTTTGGAAGCCATCAGTCTGAAATCAAGTTGTCAGTTTGGCTACACTCATTCCAGAGAGACTGCAGAAAGTGTGACTTCTTGGCAGAGTTCTTTGACTCAAATATTTATTAGAACCCTAGTGGTTCCTAAATGAAGACAAAGAGCCTCATTTTTACAGAACAGTTCATTCTCTCATTCTTTATTAACCTAATTTTTTAAGTTCCTTGACTATAACTATGAATGAATACAATCATTGTATTCCCCACAATTGTAGGTGGTGGGAATTAGGGTGTGTCTCATACATAAGCAAGCCCTATGTATAAATCCTAAAGCTTTCTCACCTACTCCTCAGGCAGATAGAGATTTTAAATGAGACAAGGATGAAGTAGAACTCACAGTCATCCACAAATTATCCTATACAATGTATACTAATTCCTCCATGCACAAAATTGAACCAGATCCCAAGCATATAATGTATTTTTTGAGATTTAAAAATTATACTATTTTTGTTGGTGTAGTCAATAAATTTGACATAATGACTCCAATTTTCAAGATCTAGACATTTATTTAACTTTCTTTTTTTTTCCAACTGCTTTGTTATTTAAATGGAAAAGGAGACTCCAATGACTTATTTATTATGTATGTGTTACAAAGGCCACTTTTACTAGAGACTTTACTCTTTAAATTTACACTGTATGTATAATATACTGTACTTTTTATTGCAAAATTCCTTGTCATCATAACAAAATATTTTCTACAATGAGGAATGCTATATGTTAAAAATCTAGCAATTATTACACACATAATCATGAATTGTTTCTACTGAACTCTCTTAATCTTCTCTGTTTTGCTTTAATGTCTCTATTTTATTTGTAACCAAGGTTATAGCTTAAAGTAATAATGTTTAATGGTACATTATTTGGTTGATGAACTTAATTCAATCTACAATTCTGGAAAATATTGCCATGTTCATTTTTGTACAGGAAAGATGGCCACTGTCCTGCTCATCCATCATGCAGAGTTCACAAATAAAATCAAAATTTTGCCAACACTTCCTTTTGCAAATCAAACTGTTAGCAAACAAAAGGATTTGTGAACCAAGGTAAAACCAATTGATTATAGGTATTATAGTGAACACACAGATTCTCTAAGTAAATGTTTTACATTAATCTTATCAAATTTAATTCAACTAACTTAATATTTATGAACCACTATTGTTCATTAAATTCTCACAAGCTACTAGATATAGAAGGAAGAATTGGAAGACTTGGTAGCAAGAATTTAAAGTATTTGAATACACTACCTTAATTTTCTATACACATGTCTAATTTCTAAAGGAGGGAATAAAAATCAATAGAAAATATACCCAATTATTAAGAACTATATTAGTCTGAGACTGTTAAAAGCAGCAGGCTAGAAACTATTTAAGAAAATATGCATTAGTTTCACATTTCTACTCTTTAACTATTGCCAAATCAGTGGAGAACTGATGAAGGAAGACATCTATTAGGGAAAGCAAACCATGTAATTTCAATGTTGTTTTCAAATGCATTAGTCATGGTTTTTTAAAATACATTATGTTTAATATCTGTATCACTATCCTTTTAAGAAAATAATATTTTAAAATCTTGTTAGAGATGTAGTGTTCTAATAATTTAGAACATATTAAACACTTGCTTTGTGTTTAGATAAAAAGAACACATTAACCAAAAGTTGCTAATTTGAAGTAATAATCACTAACAGAGTTATAGCACTAAAAGAATCACTTGAAAAATAAGGAAAATTGAGAGAACTGAGTAAAGATGAAGTGTTAGTCACATAGAAAATGTTTTTAATATCCCTGTAGAGAACAAGTAGTTCAACTCAATTGCAGGATGTGATTGAATCATTCAAATTCCGATACTATATTCTGACAGTATTGACTTTATATAAAAAAAAAAAACAAGGAAACAATGTTCTGCAAAAATTCTCAAATGTCTCTATATAATAGGTTTTTTTTCCCCATAGAGGGAAATAGAAAGCATTCTTCAATATTATCACAGACATTGATGGGACATTATTTCCATACATAATAACTAATGTGATCTGAAGCTAAATTTCTTTAAAAATTTAGATTAAATAAGATTTGTAAAAGGTGTATTTAAGGAACTATTATTACTGTTACCAGTTGAACATTTAAAGGAATTATTTACATAGCAGGAAATTCGTGATTATAATTACTTAATTGGGTTATCATTGCACTATAATTTTTAAATAGTGAAATGAGACTAAGAAGATCTTTGGATTTCTACTAAACAAATAAATCTGAGGTAATATTAAAATACCTTATTGGTATTTTATGTCATATTTATTCACAGAAGTCTATCTTAAAATTATAATCCCAATGTTGATGATGATCTTGTTCATTTACAATCCTGGAGAGCTATTCATTTTCATTGATTATTAATGAAAGTGTAGATCCTAAAACCTAAAACTACATGATTAAACATTTATTTTATTATCATTTTTAAAATTACTCTAGAGTTTCATACAAAAACCATTTTCCCTAGTTATTTTATACCAATTCCAACTACAGGGTACTAGTAGTCTGCAAACTGAATGAAATCTCTTAACATGAGAATAGCCATATGATCTGATTAAGGTTAGTCAGGTTTCTTGTCAATTACTTTTAAATTTAAACCAAAGGAGAAGGCACTCATTCTCTCCAGTGGAGTAGCTGGAGAAATGTTACTTGGGAAGCCATTGGTGGCCATATTTCTAGTTCAGTTTACAAAGGCAGCTTAACAGAAATTAAAACACAGGAGTAATAGAAAGGATAAAATACAGATAAGGAAGTGTCCTATTACTTTTACTTGAGGATAATCTCTAATCCTATTCTTTTCACAGTTGGTTATGTGGGCTAAATTTTTTTCTTATGTATTTTATTTTGTTTCATTGTTTTTGCTCTAAGATACTTAAAGTTTTGATTATCCAGTAAAATTGTTCTACTTGTTACAAATTCATATCACATATAAATTGGAACAAAAAAACCTTAATGTTTCTTTCTTTCACTTGCAAAGTTATCGTAATATTTGTATCAGGAAAGTGATTTTTGATTTCAAGATCCATAAGATCTGACACAAACTAAAATAAGAAATTTGGTATCTTATTGGATCACTGAAAATTCCAGTGGAAGGCTGGCTCTAAGTGAAAAATCTAACAACTTAATGACTTCCTTTACACTCCATCTTTTCCTTCTTTCTCCTCTGCTGCTTGTAGGATCAATTTCAACCAAAATCTCATAATTGTTGCAGTGTCCTTCTCTTTTATTCATCTTCAGCTCTAAAGATTTGGGAAAACTCCTGACAGTATCTCTGATTAGAATGGCTCAATTCAAGGATACATAAAGATTGGTTTGCATACCTTGGCAAGTCTATGACTCTCAATTATAAGTCTACAATGAAATAAATTAAAAAAAACCGGGATCTAATATTTTAAGAAGAACAATTAATATTTTGATAACATAAAATTTTATATTGAATCTAATAAATAGATTGGTCTTGGGTATTGTATATCTTTAATTTTGTAATTTATTTTTCTGTTTCTACATTCTTTGGATTATTTCACATCCACATGCCCACACACACACACACACATACACACACAAATATATTTCCTTTTGATATGAATAGAAAAAGATAGTTAAGAGTTAACAAAGTTCTGTATCAGGGAGTATTTGTTTGAGTTCCTACCTAAATTGGGAAAACCAAGTTTTGTGGTTGAGTAAATGACTTGTATTATTATTTTGTTCTAATCATTAGTCTAACTTGTATGTCTCTATCATTTATTTGGGGGTGAGAGGTAAATGCTATAATGAAGGAAAGCACTTAGCCTTCCTTAATTACATCTATTTACTGATTACATCAGTTATATGTATCAACAACATCAAACAATTGCAAAATCAGCACAATAAAAGTGCAAATAACTTATGTAAATGAATAAATGTAATGTAAATGAATAAATAAATGAATTGGATACAAGAGAAAGATTTGCCATGCACAATAATTCCAAATAATTTATATAGACACTTCAACCATGAGTGTGTAGAGCATAGCTCTATATTACTGGGGTCCTAATTCTGGATAATGGATCAATATGAGTCTATGTCCTGTTAGGAACAAGGCCATGCAGAGATATGTGTGGCAGGTGAGCATATGAAGCTTTATTTTTATCTACAGCCACTACTCTTCACTCACATTACAGCCTGAGATCCACCTTCTGTCAGATCAGTGGCGGCATTAGATTCTGATAGGAACATGAACACTTTGGTGAACTGCACATGTGAGGGATCCAGCATATATGCTCCTTAAGAGAATCTAATGTTGGATGTTCTGAAGTGGATCTGAGGCAGTGATGCTAGCTCTGGAGAGTGCCTGCAAGTACAGATTTATATTAGGAGAGAAGTTTAAATGTGCAGGCCATAAACAATAGCTTGCAGGTTCATATAAAATATCTTTCATTGAATGGCAAATGACAATGAACTTGCATCTGATAGCACACTTTTCAATGGCAAGTGAATTGATGTACTTTAGCTGTATTGCTGCATTTAGTGGCAGGCTTTAACTCAGGAATTAGCACTTATTTTAGTCTACCTATAGCCCATCTGTTGTTGTATTTACCACTTCAGTTCATGCCTATTTCCTACATTGTGCAATTGTTTCTGTAAAGTTCTGGTGAGCCCACAAGATAACCCTAGCCAGAATGAGTACAAGTCAAATGTAACTGGAAAGTTTCTTTGGAAACAGGAAAAGAGCAATAATGAGACAGCAGAAGATCCTAAGATGGCCAAAACAAAGGAAGAAAGAAAGAAATAAAGAACCAAAGAAAGAAAAAATGAAAGAAAAAATAATTTTAAAGAAAATACCAGTAGCACTTAGATTATAAGTTTATTGGAAAAGATGATTCACATTCCTAAAGGCTGCTTTGTACATGTGATGAGCAGCTATCAACTAATGCCATGAAACCTTCAAAACTGTTTCATGACATAGAGACAAAGGATCCTGAATTAAAATGTAAGACTTTGGAGTTTTTCAAAAAGACAATAAGCATGAACAGAAGCAGTTATTGAAGGCTCCTGCTTCATCAATGTGTCTCCACTGAGAGCATCATTCTTAGGGGCTAACTGCATTGCTAAAACTAAGTAGCCATTTATTGTTAATGAAGAATTGTGCCTGCCTGCTGTTAAGGACATTTGCTGTGAACATTTAGGAGAGGCGGCTGTTGAAAATGTGGCATGTGTTCCTCCCTTAGCTAGCGTCATAACTAGATGATTGATGTATTAGCAGAAGATACTAAGGCACAACTTTAGAGCAGACTAATGATCAATCCAGGTTGATGAGTCTATGAATGTTAACAATGGGCAACAATGCTTGTTTTCACACATATACTTTTCAGGAAGATGTTCATGAGGATATGTTATATGCACTTTGCTACCAACCAACAGCAGAGCTGCAAGACTATTCATTTTTGAGTGATTATATATCAGGAAATTGAAATTTATCCTTTGTGTCAGAGTGACTATGAGTAGGTAGGTTTCTAGTCTTTTTACTTGAGTCAAAGAGGTTCTGAATATAAATCTATGCACTGTGCCATCTGTAGAGGAATGCAATTTACCTGAAAAATGTTGCTTGAACTTAACAATGCTTTTGTAGGATGAGATTAAAATTATCAACCACATTAAAGTACAGACTCCTATACATTTCTGTCTACATAGCTCTATGTAGAGATGGATGAAATGAATACACATCTTCTCCTTAACACAGAAGCAAGACAGCTTGTGAAGATAGATCACTGGCTAGAGTCTTTGAGTTATGAGTGCTGTTCAAAAATTTCTTTTAGGGCCGGTGAGATGGCTCAGCGGCATAAGCACCTGCCTGCCAAGTTCAAGGGCCCGAGTTTGACCTCTGGAACCCACATACAAGAAAAGGGCTGGTGATATCACTCAGCTACATGGACACCTGCTGGCGCGCAAGGTCCTGAGGTTGACCCCCGGTACCCACAAAAAAAAATTTCTTTTAGAAAAAGAGTTACCACTGGCAACACATTTCAGTGACAAAGAATTGGTTGCAAAACTTGCTTACCAGTGTGACATATTCAACCTGTTTAGTGAACTCTATTTATCATTGAAGGGAGAATGAAAACTATGTTCAAATCAGCTACGTATTATCAGCTAGATAATGTGGCTACATTTAAACCCAAACTATAATTATGGTGATGATGAGTGAAGATTAGACATGTCTTATGGTTTATATCTAGGCATCCCTACCAAAGCCTCATGAACTCATAGGTGGGGTTTTTGGAGGTGAAAGTATCATGCAGGGCTGATAATTATTAGTGGACTGATCCACAGATGAGTGTGATGCTAGGAGATGAAGCTTGGTCAGAGAAGGTGTATCACTGAAGGTGTGGTCTCTCTACCTCCTCTTCTCTCTCTCTCTCTTTCTCTCCTCTCTGCTTCCTAGTTACCATGCCATGAGCAATTCTGCTCTGCCATGCCTCTCTGTCATGCTATCTTGAAGCCAGCTATCTTGTAGGGAGACTCTGGCCAAATAAGTGACTGAAGCTGAGTGCAGTAAGGAAGGGACCTTGGGGAACAAGAATGCCCATGTTCCTGGAATGGATGCTTAAGGGTTTAGAGCAGAATCTGCAAGACAACAGTCAGCAGAATTAAGACCAAGTCACTGTCAGAGATGTTTGCTTTGGTGATTGTGTCTCCTCTTCTCCAATAAGATTACCTAAACTAGGCTGACGTTTGTCATGTAGCAAATCATCCCACTCTGGGCCTGTCCCCTGACAAAAATGCCGATACAATATGTTGCAAAATGCTTTTCTTTTACATCTTTGTTCTCCTGTCCTTGAGTTACAAATAAATAACCACAGAGGTTTCTGTTGGTTGCTGCTCCCCTGAGGCTCTCTTATCCAGGAAGCACCTTCTCTGTGTTCTCGGTGATTGAACTAAATTTCATCTTTGAGGAATCTTCTTCATCCTCTGTAAATACATGGTTGCACACTGTGACATCAACTATGGACTGAAAACTCTATAAACTATGAACCAACAATATATCTCCCATTCTTTAATTTGTGGGTGTTGGGTATTATGTCCCAACAATGTCTCCAGCAATGAGGAAAGTAAGTAAGATTTTGGTCAAGGGAGTGAGGTTGTTTCTGTGATGTCATTTGACCATGTGGTTCAGATGCCTTTGGAAGTGGTTTGCAGGAGGAATTTGGAAAGATTTGGTTATGCCATCTGGAGAACCATCCCTAGGATACTGTAGTCAGCCCTTGGGAGTTTTGATATTTCATTTTAGCCCCCTATTTCTCCATTTTGGAATGGAGATATTTACTCTGTGCTTTAGTATGTTGGAAGAGTTTAATTTTCTTTTCATTTTCACATGGACTCACAGCTGAGAGTTTGCCTTAAATCTCAAAGAAGACTTTGGACTTGGACTTCTCTACAATGCTGAAAATGTTAAGCTTTGACAACTCTTTTTTTTTTTTTGTGGGCACTGGGGATCAAACTCAGGACCTTGCATGCCAGAAGGCACCTGTGTTGCTGAGCGATATCACCAGCCCTTTTTTCATATGTGGGTTCCGGGAGACAAACTCAGGACCTTGCACTTGCCAGGCAGGCGCTTATGCTGCTGAGCTATCTTACCGGCCCTGACAACTCTTAAAAACAGACTATATGTACTTTTCATATAGAGATGGGTGGGGGCCAGGGGTAGAATGTTATAGGATATATCTAGATGCCCCCTAAACCTGATGTGCTCATAGATGGGGCTTTTGTGGGATAATTGCAGTGGTTAGATCACTAGGGCTGTGATAAACATCAATCAATTAGTCCACTGATGGGTTTATAACTAAATGGAATATTGGAGGTAAAGCATGGTCAGGAGGGCATGGGCATGGTCTGGAGGCATATATTTCCCTCCTTCCTACTTGCTCTCTGTCTTTCTGCTTCCTGCATGCCATGTCATGAGCAATTTTCTGCCATGTGCCTCTGCCATGCCTCCCTGCCTTGAAGCCAGGTGATTATGGGCTAAAACCTCTACAAACTGTGAACCAAAATAAACTTTTCCTCCTTTAACTTGTAGGTGTTGGGTATTTTGTCTCAGCGATGAGGACATTAACCAGGACAACATATTTGAAATATTGGCAGAAATTTTGAAAGAGACTGAGCTAGGGCCTTCTTTTTCTCAGCTAGTGCATTATTATCTCTCTCAGCTTTCAAAATACTGAGCGTTACTTTCCAACCACAACAGATTCCTAAAGTGGGAAGAAATAGATATGTGATTCATTTGTGATTAGATCAGGTGAATCAACTTTGTACATGCTAGAACAGGACCAACAGCTTGGTATAGAGCAAGCGCAAAAAAACAACTTAATGGCGAACCTCGAACTTGTAGAAAAAGAAGAGCAGGTTAAGCCAAAAGCTCGTACAAGGGAGGAAATTATAAAGATCAGAGCAGAAATTAATGTATTGGAGACTAAAAAACAATACAAAGGATCAATGAAGCAAAAAGTTGGTTCTTTGAAAGAATAAATAACATTGACAAACCCTTATCCAACCTTATTAAAAAAAAGAAAAGAAAAGACTCAAATCCATGCAATTGAAAATGAAAAGGGTGATATCACGACGGACCCTGCAGAAATCCAGAAGATCATCTATACCTATTTTGAAAATTTATATTCTACTAAGATGGAAAATGCAGAAGAAATGGACAGATTCCTAGATTCGTATGAATTACCAAAGCTGAATCAAGAAGATTTAAAAATCCTAAATAAACCAATATCAGCCAATGAAATTGAAGATGTAATTAAAAACCTCCCAACAAAGAAAAGCCCAGGCCCTGATGGATTCACTGCCGAATTCTACAAGAAATTTAGAGAAGACCTAACGCCCCTACTTCTCAAACTTTTCAATGAAATTGAAAGGGAAGCAATACTCCCAAATTCATTCCTGGAAGCAAGCATTACCCTGATACCAAAACCAGAGAAGGACCCAACTAAGAAAGAGAACTACAGGCCAATCTCCCTAATGAACATAGATGCAAAAATCCTTAATAAGATACTGGCAAACAGAATCTAACAAATCATCAAGAAGATTATACACCATGACCAAGTTGGATTCATCCCAGGGATGTAGGGATGGTTCAACATACGTAAATCAATAAATGTAATACAGCACATTAACAGAACCAAAGACAAAAATCACATGATCATCTCAATAGATGCAGAAAAAGCTTTTGACAAAGTCCAGCACCTTTTCATGATAAAAACCCTACAGAAAATTGGAATAGAGGGTCTTTATCTCAATCTGGTAAAAGCTATCTATGACAAACCAACAGCCAATATTATACTAAATGGCCAAAAACTGAAAGCCTTCCCTCTAAAATCAGGAACAAGACAAGGATGTCCACTGTCCCCACTCTTATTCAACATAGTTCTGGAAACTTTAGCCAGAGCGATTAGACAAGAGAAAGAAATAAAAGGAATAATGATTGGAAAGGAAGAAGTTAAATTATCATTATTTGCAGATGACATGATACTCTACACAGAAGACCCCAAAAACTCCACTAAAAAACTGCTAGATTTAATAAGCAAATTCAGTAGTGTAGCTGGATACAAAGTCAATACTCAAAAGTCAATAGCCTTCCTGTACACAAATAACAAACTTACTGAAAGAGAAATTAGGGAAACAATACCTTTCACAATAACATCCAAAAAAATGAAATACCTAGGAATCAACCTCACGAAGGATTTAAAAGACCTCTATACTGAAAACTACAGTACTCTGAAAAAGGAGATTGAAGAGGATATCAGAAAATGGAAAGATATCCCTTGCTCCTGGATAGGAAGAACCAATATAGTGAAAATGGCCATACTTCCAAAATTATTATACAGATTTAATGCAATTCCAATCAAAATTCCAACAGCATATCTCACAGAATTAGAGAAAACAATCCTAAAATTCATTTGGAATCAGAAGAGACCTAGAATAGCAAAGGCAATTCTGGGCAACAAAGGCAAGGCAGGGGGCATCACAATCCCCGACTTGAAATTATACTATAAAGCTACTGTGATAAAAAAAAGTGTGGTACTGGCAAAAAAACAGACCTGAAGATCAATGGAACAGATTAGAAGATGCTGAAACAACCCCAGACATACTAAGCCACCTTATCTTTGACAAAGGTGCCAAACACATTCGCTGGAAGAAAGATAGCCTCTTTAATAAATGGTGCTGGAAAAACTGGCTCTACACATGCCGAAGATTAAAACTAGATCCATATCTTTCACCATGCACTAAACTAAATTCAAAATGGATCAGAGATCTAAATATTAAAACAGAAACATTAAATCTGCTGGAAGGTAGGATAGGTAAAACCCTTGGAGACATTGGTGTAGGCAAAGACTTTATGAATAAAAACTCAACCGCACGGGAACTATCCCAAAGAATCAATAACTGGGATCTCATCTTATTAAAAAGCTTTTGCACAGCAAGAGAAACCACCAACAGAGTGAAGAGACAACCCACAATGTGGGAAAAAATGTTTGCCAACTGTTCCTCAGACAAAGGATTACTATCGAGAACATATAAAGAACTCAAAAAAATCAGACCTCCCAAATTTAAAGACCCACTCCAAAAATGGGCATCTGAGATGAATACACATTTCTCAGATGAAGAAATACTAATGGCAAACAAATATACAAAAAAATGTGCAACATCACTAGTCATTCGAGAGATGCAAATTAAAACAACACTGAGATACCATCTCACCCCAGAAAGAATGGCTACTATTAAGAAATCAACTAATAACAAATGCTGGAGGGGCTGTGGGGAAAAAGGAACCCTTCTTCACTGTTGGTGGGAGTGTCGACTGGTACAGCCACTGTGGAAGTCAGTGTGGAGATTCCTCAGAAAACTAGGGTTGGAGGTCCCATTTGACCCAGCTACTCCCCTTCTGGGCATCTTCCCAGAAGAATTAAAAACATCGTACCACAGCGACATATGTGCACCCATGTTTATAGCAGCACAATTTGTAATAGCCAGATCTTGGAAACAACCCAAATGCCCATCAACTGAGGAATGGATAAGAAAGATGTGGTATTTTTATACAATGGAGTACTATTCAGCCATAAAGAAGGATAAACTGGAGACTTTTATAGGTAAATGGATGCAACTCGAGAAAATACTCATAAGTGAAATAAACCAGAAGCACATGTGTAAGCATCGTATTATCTCTCTAGTATGAGAAACTGAAAGAGTAAATAAGATCCAAAATGTACAATAGACATGGTGAATCAAAAAGAAACTGGTCAAAAGGAAAGAGAGACTGGAATAGGGAAAAGAAAGAAGGGAAAGGGAAAAAAAATTGTATATATATATATATATATATATATATAAGATGGTTAAGATAGATACACTACCATTTTTACTTAGTTCATTGAAGAGTAAGGTTTGTGCCAATAATGTTTGGACAATTGAATGCTAATGTCTGGTGTCCTGAATAACTAACTTAAAGATAGTAATACGTAATGTATTAACCATTGTTACCCTCCTATTATGTTGGTTTGAAAATTTGTTCTTCTTTTGATTTGTTTTGTTTTTTCTTCTCTTTAAAATAAAAAAAAATAAATAAAAAAAATAAAAACACTGGAAAGTAAAAAAAAAATGAGTAAATAGAACGTTGATTTATTTTTTGCAGTAACATAATTTGGAAAGACAAATGTGAGGTTTCTTGGATGTGATGTAGTACTCATCCATTTATATTATTTTCTTGGAATTGTGTGGCTTAATTTTTAAAAATATTTTTAATTCTGCTGTTGCCTAAAATGGTTTTCAACAACTTAAGCACAGGGATTCTGAGACATATATTTCTAGAAAATCTACTTTTAAAAAATAAAATGAAAAGAATTTGTGTAAAGCAGAAAATTTATGTTTTAAAACATATTAAGGTTGGTATGTATATGTTTTATTTGTAACAATTAGTTGAGTCCTAATAGGAAATGCAAGGTGTTTTAGAATTTGAATAAGTAAAGGTTAATACAATAATAAACTGTCCTTTACTCTTGAAGAGCAAACAAAAGGAATAAACAATGCACAGCATCTTATATCTTGGTTCTACTTTTTTATTACTTCCTTATACAATTTACAAACAGCCCAAGTCACATAAATAGGTCACTCACTGAGTTATTTAGCTTCTGGTCCTCAACCACCAGGTGTTTCAATGGCGTCATCCTGTCAAATGCCCTTTCATTGAAAAGTGTTTCGATTCTCTGATTAATGTACAACTCCTTTATTGGCATTTGCTACAGGAGGTACAATTTTAATGTTTGCATAATCAATATTTTTACCAACACTAAGAATTCCCACTGCTAGTTTGAATGGTTCTTTATTTCTTGATTTCCCAGAAAAGACATTGTAAATATTATTAAAGCAAAGGAAATTGATGTTCTATATCATGTTTTATTATATTTCACTCCCAAAATATCATAGGGAAAGACAAATACTAGAAACAAACAAATGAAAAAAAGCTTTATATTAATTTTCTATAAAGGAAGTAACTAAATAGATCTTATTCATTGTTAAAAAATGTACGTGGGAAGCTAGTACTTATAAAATTCTCATTTGTTTCTTCGTAATGCAAAGTATATAAACGTGTGTTCATTAAATGTATATTAAAATAACAAATTTATTTATAATTACATTTATGTGTTTATTAAAACATAAAAATAGTACTTATTATTCAAATAGTACTTTTTATTATTAATAGTACTTATTAATATTCTAAATTTGTAAGTGGTCCTAATCAAATTTATCATAATGGCATTTGGTGATGGGGATAGAATGTTTTAGATTTATAATAGACAAACATTAAGTGGTATATCACAGAATGATATTTTGAAATAAAACATAATGCAGCTGGATATAAATTATAACAGATTTTAAAAATATCAATAATGTCTCATATATATTTTCCTTATTATTCTAAAAAATAAAAAATTATCAAGACCAAGTAGGGATTTATTCCAGGTATGAAAGTTTTGTAAATCAATGTAATTCAATATATGAATGGGTTAATGGAAAAATCTTACAATCTTATTAACTGATACCAAAAAATGACAAAATTTAACATCTATTTGTGGTAAAAACTTTATCTGAAAGTTTCCATAGACACTTAATAGAAACAGAAGGGACTTTGTCCATTTATGGAAAACATGAGGACAAACAACTAACTTCATATTTAACAGTAAGTATATTTAAGATAATTTTAATCTAAAATAAAGAAAAATATATGGACAAAACAACCATTTTCAACTGCTATTCAATAGCATATTGGAAATCCTCCATAGTGAAAAGTGATAAGAAAGAGTAAAACTATACAGAAATGGAAAAAAAAAATAAAAGATATTTTGATTCACAAATAGCATATATTCCTCTTCCCAGGGCTGCAGTAAAAAGTACCAAATTGTATGGTTTAAGCAGCAGATTTTTATTTTTCCACAAGTATGAAGACTAGGAGTCCAAGATCAAGAGGAATACAATGTTGATTTCTTCCAAAGTCTCCATTGTTAGCTTGTAGGTGTCCATCCTGTCACCATCTTTCTGCACATGGTCTTTTGTGTATACTTGTCAATGCCTAAATTTCCTCTTCCTATAAGTATACCAGACCTCTTAGGCTGAGATCCACTGTAATAACTTCATTTTTACTAAATTACCTATTTAAATACAATCAAATTCTCATTAACTAAGGATGGGACTTCAGCATAGCAATTATGGAGTGATACATATCAGTCCATAACAATATAGGTAATGGATCTCAAAGAATTATCAAACTCCAGGAACTAAAATCAGTAATAGAAAGATGAATGTATAAAATGTCAATATAAGGTTAATTGTTTTCATCAATATTAACAAAATCATTTGAAGAGTAAGACTATATTTCACAAAATCAGACACTGGTAAGACAGACCCAGGAACCAATTGAAAGACCTCCTCTAGTCAAAGCTGTAGTGACTTGAGCACCCAAAAAATATGATGTAGTATTGAGTTATAATTAAAAACTTAAAATATGTACCCATGAATTTATATTGATATATACAAATGATGGAATAAATGTCAGTGGCATAGAAGAGAAAATTTTCTCATACAAAAAATTTCAAATAATTTGTACAGATACATCTGTTTTAAAAGGGATCATAACTTTCTACTTTGTAAGCATGGGCCTGCACAATTACTATTTTTGAGGACTATATTATGGAAAAGAAGAAAGAGACTTTATAGTAGGCAAAGCTGAAAATTACTACCTTAGCCAGATATTCAAGTCAACATCTACAGTGATAAATTGCACTAAGTCATTCAATGACTTATGGGTGTTCAAATCACCCATGTTATTAAGTGTTGAAACTGTTACTTTATGTCTGTGCTTTTCCTCCCAAATTCCATAACCTTAGGCTGAACATGAGGTAAAAATATCAGATGAATTTCAATAGAAAGGCATTTAACAGAATACCTTATCATTGGTCCTCAGCTCTCAAGGCGATTTGTAAAAAGATAGTTTGAAAAATTGCCACAGTCTGAAAAGCCTGAGGAAACAGAACAACCAAAGTAATATGGTATCTTGTATGGGATTCTAGAATAAGAAAGAACATGAGCTAGAAAATAAGAAAGCTGAATAAAGTATAACTTTAGTTTATAATAATATATCAATATTAGTTCTTTAATTGTGACAAGTGTACCATATTAATGTAAAATGTTAATAAGAGAAAATTGGATGTGAGATAGTTGGGAATTGTTCAACTGTATAATTTTTCTATAAAATTAAAACTATTCTTTAAAAAGCTGAAGAAAGTAAATGAATAAAAAATGAATGTCTGTGACTTCTACAAACACTATATAATTTCTAACTCTTGTAAATTTGACATAAATTAGTAAGTTATAAATTAATACATTTTGGCATTTTAATTAAAATTCACTTGGAGAATTAGAATTAAAATGCTGAAAATGGGTTAGAGTCTATATTAGATATAAAATCTTTACAATTAAAATGTAAAATTCTAAGTTGTATGCTTAATAAGTTGAGAAATTCTATTCTAATATTACTTTACATTGCAGATATTTAGAACTAGTGTGATTATAAGATCTACAAATGCTTCATAGGTATTTGCAACTATCAAAATAGAAATGCACTTAGCTATTTCTCTCTTTTCTTTTTAATCATCAAAGCTAAGGATATTAATTATATTTTAGTTTCTGCCTGAAATATAAATTACAGTTCAGATATGTGGATAAATTTAAATTTAGTGATTATTTCTTTTATTTTTTTATGTGAATGATGTATATCAACATTTTATTTTTATTTCAAAGAGAAAAAACCATAAAAACAAGGGTACAAAAACTTCAAAACAATATTGTAGGACAGTAACAATTTTTAGTACATTGCATATTGTTGTCTTGAAAGGAGTTGCTCATATTACAAGTTAAAGGCATGAAAACTTGATCAAACAATATAGGTGCAAATTTTCTTTTCAATGAACTAATAGCAATTAGTAGTATGACTATCTTAACTATCTTGTGTATATATATGTATATTTATTTTTCCTTTTCCCTTCCTTCTTTTCTCCTTTCCCCCATCCCAGCTTCTCTTTCTTTTTGAACAGATTTTTCCCATTTTACAATATCTAATGTACATTTTGGTTTTTATTTACTCTTTCAGCTTCTTACACTAAGGAGACAGTACGATGTTTACACATGTGAGTCTGATTTATTTCACTTATGAGCATGGTCTCAAGTTGCATCCATTTCCCTACAAATGTGAAAATTTGATGAGAGCAAAAACCATTTCTTTGTGTCATCATTTCAAAGTGGTGTATGTAATTTTCAGCAGCACTTTTACCAGCAATGGCTGCTTCATCTTGTCTATTTATGCTATGAACCCCAGTTCTCACTTTAAAATTACATCACAAAATGTTTCACCATTATCACTTGATTGATTATGCTTTATGAGATCTACATTTATAGCCCTAGATTTTTCACAAATTATAGACTCAGATTGGCTATAACCTGCCATTTACCTTTCATTTACCCACACTAGTGATAGTCTTTCTACCTCATCTAACACTGTTGATTGTGACTTACTAATTTGAGTAACAACTTTAGCAACACTACCTGCCTTATACAAATCTTTTCTCTATAAGAATGTCGAGATGTGGATTTTGGCAAGATAGGTCACATGAATGCCACTCTCATATTTCTCCACAATTTCCTTCTTCTTTTCAATTGTGATTGCTTTCTTTACCTTTCCTTCCTTCCTTAGCTTCTTTTCCAGCTTTTTTGAGTTCCATTTTGACAGCAGTAACTGTAGCAATTATATAAAGCACTGAGCAAAATCACATCCACAAGCACGTGCATCTGAGCTCAGACTGATGCTTATGTATACTTACAGATGCTTTTCTGGCATTGCAAGTCTTGTTTTCAACTGCACAAGTGGATGGCATTTGAATACTAGCTCAAGACTTTGATTGTAAGTTTAAGCTAAAATTCTGGTCATAACCAAGTTGTTCATATGTGAGGCAGGTTGTAACTTGAGGGTCCACTGTACTTATTATTTCTATATTGGTCCTTAACAGAAATGTCAAATTTAAGTTAGTGTTACTCCTGTGCCTAGAATTCTGCAGTAATTTATTTCACTCACAACAAACCTGAACTGCTTGCAATAACTGTTAAAGACTTATAGAGCTGGCATAAAATATTCCCAAGACCATACAATTCTTGTACATATTAGGTCTACTTAGAACATAGAACCTTTGCTGTGGGTGTTTTTTTTTTTTTTTTTTTTTTCCTATTTTCTATCAGGAAACTTCTTTCAATAGCTATCTGGTAGGATAACTGATTATTCTTCAACACTGGCTGGGTCACTAGTCATCTGTATTGTTCAAACTTTGTAGCACTAAGAATTGCCACGTCCCTCTGTTTTTGTTAACTTTATTGGACTCCCTCACCAGCTTTAATTTTCTTCTCTTTTCAAATAGCATTTATTTCTTTCCATCATGCTATATTGTTTATCTATTCATTTTGCTTTCTTATCATACAAATACAATTTATATAACTACTTGAATATTGTTTTGAGTCATAATGGATTAATAAATAGCTTGAATTATTTTTAAGGTCTAGTACAGATGAGTTAAATAAATAAATTCATAGCAAATATTTCAATTTTGGTCTTTCCTTCTCCTATAGAAAACTTAGTTCCAAACTGATTCTTAAAACTTACTATATTATTTTTGTAATTAATCACTTGGTTAATTTAAAAATGCATAAGTACAATTGATTGCATTGCTACCCCTTATAATTAGTGTAGCTGAAGAATCAAATAAAGTTTAAATGAATTCTTACTCTCCTAATGCAGAATAAGTTCTGCAGGTGTTTTTTATTACACTCCTCCAACTTTAGGTATTGGAATACAGTAATGGGTTATCTCCTTTTGTTCTATGTGGGATGATGAGATCTTTTTTTTTTTTTCTGGGCACCGGGGGGTCGACCTCAGGACCTCGCGCACCAGCAGGTGCCCGTGCCACTGAGCGAAATCACCGGCCCTTTTTTCGTATGTGGGTTCCGGGAGTCGAACTCAGGCCCTCGCACTTGCCAGGCAGGCGCTTATGCCACTGAGCCATCTCACCGGCCCTGATGATGAGATCTTAAAGACAGATGGCTTCTCAAAAGTAGATGAGAAGAACAACTGATGTGCATGGATGTGATTTTTTTTCTACTTTTATGAACATTTGCTTTTTTATATAAAGAAATGTAAATTCAGTGTTGTTTTTTAAGTAACAGTCCTGTAAAATAGAATGTGATATATATGTACATATATATATCTATATAGATATATAGATATATATTAAACAAGATTGTCATTTTTATTAAAGTTCTACTGTGATCTTTTTATCAGTTATACTTATTTTAGTAACGTAATATAGGTGATACTTAATAATCACTCATAAGATATAAAATTGAATTAATAAGTCAGGTCACAGAAATGGTGTTAATATGTCTTATCTGTCAAAGTTGTACTACTCAATTGGAAAGTAAGAGATCTAAAATTGAAGGTAACTGGACTATGTGGGGTTTATCATTCTACAGGGAATAATAGACAAAATGCAACCAATCAGTCTTAGAGTTATTAAATCATTTTCATTACAAGGGGTAGTGATGAATCAGAGAAGAAAAAATTAATTTCAAATTCATATATTAGCTTCTAAATCTAAAAAGAAAAAGAAGAAAGGCACAGAAAGCTCAAAGCTAAAAATGTCAAGAATGACCTTAACCTGGAGTTAAACTTTAACTTAAAAAATCAAGCACATTATTATATAATCTATGGAAGAGTTGGGAGATGGGGAACGTGAGGGAAGTTCAAGTTGGGGCAGGTAGCATGGGGTTGCTACAGGCAAAAAATATTATCTTAGCCTGAGGCTCTTGGAACTGACAGCTAGGTAGGAAAGAAGCTCTAAGGTCATTTAGGTATATTATTAAAGTTTTGAGAAGGAACTGGCAAAAGTTCCAGAAGACTTGAGTGTCTAGGAACCCTGAGTGACTGATACCTGGTAATAAAACAAAGTTTCTTTTACTTGGACATTGTAAAATGCAGGTAGAATCTCAATCTATAATCACATGTAGAGTTTGACTCATAGGAAGGAAAAATAAGTGTAAAAAATAATAATTTTTTTAACTATATAAATGAATTAAGTATAGTTTCAAGCAAGGGAAATGATATATACTTAAGTACATATAATTTCATGACTATCTGGTAATTTTCTCAGAAGAATCTTTGAATAAACTATAATGTGATAATTTCTTCCTAACATTTATTTAAATGCTTGACACAAGTTTTAACACTCCTTCACAACTTTCACTATATAGTCTGCAAAATTGCACAGAATATAATTTAGTAAAAAGTATTTAAATATTAATACATGAAATTTATTTATTTATTTATTTATTTATTTATTTATTTATTTATTATTTTTATTTTTGGTGGGTACTGGGGGTCGAACTCAGGACCTCAAGTGCCAGCAAGCGCTCGTGCCACTGAGCGATATCACCGGCCATTTTTTCCTATGTGGGTACTGGGAGTCAAACTCAGGACCTCGTGGTTGCCAGGCAGGAGCTTATGCCACTGAGCTATCTCACCAGCACCCAATACATGAAATTTAGAGCAAAGCTATTTTGTGAGAAGTTTTTTTCAAAAGCAATGGCAGTTTAAGAAACTAAACAAAACCTCAACCCATTTTTTATTGTATATTATCTTTATTTGACTTCTCTTTCTTCGTAAGACTCACCAATTTTAAGTTCACTTGTTTATTATCACCCTAAACAAACTAAAATGTAAGCTGTGCTTTGCATATAGGATTCTTAAGACTTACCACAACTCAATGCACATTAAAAATAAATGCATTTAAGATATGTTGCTATAAGATTTATCCTGGTTTATGTAAAAGACACTTGAAAAGAATCACATTGCTTTTCTTTTTAGTGGTTATCTATTTTGCTTATTTGGAAGTCTTTAAAAACTTTTAAAGTGATTTTTTAACCTTTTTTGACACAAAGCTGTTAAGCACAACATAAAGTTCAGGAAGATAATTGGTCAAGATGATAGAGTTAGCAAATGCACAATGACCCAGTTTCTTTCATTTCAAAGAAATATGTAAAACATATTTTAAATACACTATATAGAATACAGCCACACTTTTAAAAAATTAGAGAACAGTAACTAATAAATTGGACCTGAGAAAAAATAGTCATCAAAGAGTAAACCCAATGACACTGAGGAAGAAACTAAAGATCAGTAAATATACACAGGCAAAGAGACCAAAACAAGTCCCAGGAGGGACAGAAAACCAGGACTGTTTTCCTAATTGGTAATGGAAACTGTGACTCAGGATCCAGTAAGTAAAGAGACAATAAAATTGCATGATCTGTCACATAATATCACAACTGTCATGCATCCCTAGTCATTTTTTGTTTGAAAGACATTTCTCCATAGGAAATATTACAAATTATATAAATGACTGATGACTATACTGGATGGAGTTATGCCTTGGTAGATCAATTTTTGTTATTATTATTAAATTCATACTCTTCTGACTTTAAAGTAATGTCAAAAATTTTTAGGGGTCCCTAAAATCTCTCCATACTTAGACAAATGTACACAATGGATGTTAGTCCTGGAACAGCCACGGGACACACAAAGGAAATACTTGGAAAGAACCAATTGAAAACCCATGAAAAAGGTGAGATAAAAAGAGGAAAAAATCCCTTTCTAACATAACTCTCCAGCAGAATTTATAAAATCCATATTCTTTCAAAAACAATAGTCTTTTCACCAGGGAATATAAAAAAATAAATAAGAAGAATGCATATCAACACATACAGATAATATAATGAAGCCATTTCAAAAGGATCATTAACAAAATTGTGAAGAATAAGTAAAATATTAAGACTTGGAATCATTGCACAGATAAAGGAATTCATTAAACATTGTGGCGGACATGTCAAAGGTGAACCCCAGTGAGTCATATTTTCATATGCATGCTTCCTCTTGAGGGCAGATGAAATCTATTACTTCCTTCTAATTGATACACTATGGAGAATAGGATGTCACTGTCATACATATATTTGTTATGTTAGACTCTTAGCCACTTGCTAGCATAGAAGAAGTGAGATTTCATGTTGTGAGGGAGTCTTTGAGACTACCTAATGGTGGGGACTTCATATAGCTTTCACCACTTCATGGCAGCCTCAGGCCACCACAAATAAGAATACAGAATATCAGTTATGCAGTCACAAGGTAAAGAATCTTGACAAAATCTGAAAAGAACTTGTAGACATTCCAGTCAAGTCACCAAGTGAAAATGTAGCCAAGCCCACACCTTGCCTCAAGCCTTATAAAATGCTGAGCAGAATCCTGATGGGCTGTACCAGGATGTTTGCCTTACAGAAACAGATAAATGTGTATTGTAAGTCAGTTCACTCTGTCAATTGATTAGACAACAAGAGAAAAGTAATACAAATGAGTAAGAGGTGTGAAAAATTGATGAGAGATAGAAATAGTCAGATGTTTTTAGAAATAGAAGTTTAAACAAAAAAATCATTCAAACACTGTTGTACACAGAAAAAAAATTAACATAACTGAAAAAAAATGGTGAAAATGTATACTCTAAAGTGAAACACATAGAAAAAAAGGATAAGTATATAAAATGATTTCAGAGATTTTATAGATAGAATGAATAGTTTCTTCATACATTTAAAACAAGATCTTAGAGAAGGAATACTGGTAATGAAAAAGAGGACATTCAGACACTACTTAAAGAGGAAGGAATATTAGGAATGAATATCTCCGAGTACTAAGCAATATGCTGAGTACTTAGAGGAATAGGATTACCACTTAAGAAGAGCTAAGAAAATGTTAGAAAAAATCCCCACTTGACCATGTGTATAAGCCACATTTCTGTCCCCAGGATAAAATACCAGCCACTCACAACATACAGAAGTTTATTTGCCTGAAAATTTCAAAGATTTTACTCCACAGTTGGCTGGCTCCAAAGTAGAAAAAGCATAACAGAAGGACCTGGCACAGGAAAGCTACTCAAACAATGGCTGCCATGCAGCAAGAAGACAAGAGAAGATCCAGATTGGGAGAGATATTCCCCAAAGGCATAAACCCAGGGATCCACCTCCTTCAAAGAGGCCACATGTACTAATAGAACATTAAGTTATGAACTTATCAGTGGATTAATGCATTGATGTGCTCCATGCACCCATGATCCAATCACCTTCCAAAAGCCCATATGACATTTTTTTGGAGGTCATTTTAGATCTAAACCATAGCACCATTGGAAGGTAAAGTTTTAGATCATCAAATATAAATACAAATTTACAAATCAACTAAACTGATTTTAAAAAGGATCTGACAGACATGTTTTTGTGAGACAAAGAATAGCCAAAGCAATCCTAAGCAACAAGAGCAAAGCAGGAACCATTACATTTTCTGATCTCAACTTACACTATAAAGCTACATTAATAAAAACAGCATGACATTGGCATGAAAACAAGTGTGCTTATCAATAGAACAGGATTGAGGATGAAGGAAAAACTTTAAGTACATTCTGCCATCTGATTTTGGACAACGAGGCAAAAAACATATGCTGGAGGAAATATAACCTATTTAACAAATGCTGCTGAGAAAATTAGTTACCCATGTGCAGGAAAATGAACCTAGGCCTGTATTTCTCTACTACATCAAATCAGAGTGGATTAAGACCTAGATACAAAAACAGAGATACTGAATCTGTAGAAAAATAAGTTAGGTAAAACTCTTGAAGACATAAGCTTAAGAAAAGACTTTCAGGGCCGGTGAGACGGCTCAGCGGCTTAAGCGCCTGCCTTGCAAGCGCGAAGGCCCGAGTTCGACTCCCGGAACCCACATACGAAAAAGGGGCCGGTGATATCGCTCAGCGGCACGGGTGCCTGTTGGCGCGTGAGGTCCTGAGGTCGTCCCCCCGGTACCCACAAAAAAAAAAAAAAAAAGAAAAGACTTTCAGAAGTGAAATCCAATTACACAAGAAACAGTACCAAGAATCAATAAATGGGATTTTCAAATTAAAAAGCTTCTGCACAGAAAAGAGATCAGTGAAGAAATAGCCTGAAGATGGGAAAAAATTTGCTAGTTACTTCTCTAATAGAAGAATAATATCTAAACTATGTAAAGAACTCACAAAATAAGATCCCCAAAATAAAATACCTAATGCAGGAGCCAGCCTGCAAACTGACCTAGGGGGAATAAAAGAGAAAAAGACAAATTTCCAAGCAAGGGGGATCAGGGAACTCCTGTCTCAAGAAGACAAGAGCCCTGGGAGCTGTTTGTGGTGGTGCACACCTGTAATCCCAGCACTCAGAAGGCTGAGGCAGGAGGATCACCACAAGTTTGAGGCCAGCCTGGGCTACATATTTAAAGCCTGTCTCCAAAAATCCAACAACAAAAAAAAGAAAGAAAGTAATAATATTGGTGTTTTTTTAGTGCTTTCATTGGATGATTAACATTTTATTTTTAATAACTATGAAGCAATCTTAATGAAATTTGCATTTCTACTCCAAATTCTGACTGGAGAAATTAAAGCTCAGAAACTATTGTCAATAGTAATATACATAGACATTGAGGAAACTGAGATTCTAATCCAGCCACAATTTCAAAGCCTCAATTATTTTCAAGGATAACTGAAAATTCTCTGAAGGAATTGATGTTATATATAACATCATATATAGCATAACATACAATCTCTTCACTGTATTTAAAAAAAAAGATCAAGTAGAGTTTAATTTCCAAATCTTATGAACTGTGTTAATCTGATAAAATTTTACTGTTACTTTTTCCAAATTCTTCTAGGAAATAAATGTTTCTAACTGAAAGTATTAAATGAGACATAATAAATTCATCTGTATTAAATATTTCACTCAAACTGTTTGAAGATGATTATTTTTATACTTCTTATTAATGTATTAATGTTCTTATGTTAAAGGTGAAAGAAAACATAAACACAAGAGAGAGAACACTGCAGGATCTTTCAGTGAGAGAGCTAAATGATTGATGAGTACATTGTTTACTTTTAATTCAGATTCCTATGCTTCCCAATGAGAAGAGTGGGCCAAAAAAAGAGTTCTGAATTCTAAATTTTTAATTAGTCACAATTGAAATATTTTATGGGTACAGAATATTTGTTAAACTGATTAATATGATAGCACATATGTGTTTTCTATATATATTTACTTACATATCAACAGAAATTACATGGTTTACCTACTCAGCAAGAATAATTCACATGAGAAATGTTTGTTTTCTTTGTATTTGTCCAACAATTTACTTTCTTTGGTGACACGAACAAGTTACTTTGGAGAGATCCTGTCATCTTAGTTGCTCCTCTGAGGAAAGAGACACTTCTAACTCTAAAGGACAATGTATTCATCTGGAACTATTCTCATTTATTATTTGAATGTTCTCTGGAATGATTCATATATCTGTTTATTTGTTAAAATATCAGGTTAAGAATAGCTGGGGAGTAATATTTTTACTTTAGCTTGAATAATTATGGGAAGACTGTGTGACAGTAAAAGTAAAAAGGATGCATCTAAATTAGTCTCTTTTAGAGAACTGCAGGGGGAATTTAAATTACAAAACAGCCTACAACCTAAATATTGTCAGCTAAGCGGAATTCTCACTCTATTTGATCACTTACTGAGAATTTTCATATTACATTTCAGGCTAGTTTTTTAGTGGTAATCTTTACATTTTATACTATATTATTCACTTTTCTTTTATAGGACTGTCAAAAACATAAAAGCCAAATGAAGAGTGCTATATGAGGCAAAAAGAAAGTAGTTGAGATCTTAAAAGGAAAATTCATGATAATGTAAAGTTAAATATGCGTGTAAGCGGAAATAGAGAAATTGCATACATTGGGGCCGGTGAGATGGCTCAGCGGCTTAAGCGCCTGCCCGGCAAGCTCGAGGGCCCGAGTTCGACTCCCAGAACCCACATATGAAAAAGGGGCCGGTGATATCGCTCAGTGGCACGGGCGCCTGCTGGCGCGCGAGATCCTGAGGTCGACCCCCCGGTACCCACAAAAAAAAAAAAAAAAGAGAAATTGCATACATTAAATACAGAAAATTATAAATTTTTTAGAAAATCTATTTATATATAGTATATTTTAGTGGTATAGTATGATCATTTAAGAAAATATACTACTGCAATTTCATTTGGCTGTACTTCTTTTCATAATTTCTATTATTTCCTATGCTGCTTTTTTATTCCTATCACATTTGTCCAGATTTACCATGATCACCACAGTTTAGAATCATATTCCATGTGTGTTAGCAAATTACAAACATATTGCTAGAAAACCATATAATATCAAAATAAATCCAGTGTCATTATTTTGTACTATGCACCTTTATTTAGTTTTAAGTCTTTCCTCTTTTCCTGTACATGTGGTTGTTTGTGTGTGATGTAATTGCATAATAATTATCATACAGATGGGAATAGAAACATGATGTTTAAGCCATTTCAACAAGCATACTATTGAAGTGTTTGTAGATAAGAACCAGTAAATGATGCGATTAGTACTTTTCATGGACACAATGTATAACTTATAAAAAACAATGCTATTACACACATTCATAAACATACCCATGTACACATACAAACACATAATAACTGATATAGGTATTATCAGAAGTGGTACTTAATTATGTTCTCTTTGTAATGTTTATGATAATTGTATATCAGGTAGCTATTTATCTCAGCTACTTCCCTTGACTAGCTTCATGACAATGAACACTTTCCTAAAATTCTTTCATCATCTGACCAAAGAAGAAGCCCCTAAGCAGAAGATAAGCATTGGATTGGACAGTAGCCAGTTGTTGGACACTAAAGGAGGGTAAATAGTAGATTGCAGGTGCATTAATACTGGGGAAAGACAGTATCTTAAGCATTGAGCTCTGAAACATCAAGCAGAATCTCACAAAGTTGAGATTTTGTTACTATTTAGAGTCTTGGAACTTTCTTTTGTACAAGATGTAATGTGTATGATGGCCGGTATTAGAAATCTTTAGATAATGTTTTCTCTACTTTAAGCAAACATGCTTATTTAAAATTTTAGGTGAAATCTCATGTCATCTTTGCTAAATTATTTAAAATTTGAGGATTATGTGTAACAGGAAAGAGAAAGATATTTTTCTGATCCATGGTTTCATAATCTTTTTTTTTTTTTTTTTTTTTTTTTTTTTTTTTGTGGGTACCGGGGGGTCGACCTCAGGACCTCGAGCGCCAGCAGGCGCCCGTGCCGCTGAGCGATATCACCGGCCCCTTTTCCGTATGTGGGTTCCGGGAGTCGAACTCGGGCCCTCGCGCTTGCCGGGCAGGCGCTTAAGCCGCTGAGCCATCTCACCGGCCCTGGTTTCATAATCTTATTCATGCATTTCTTTTTTTCTTTTTTTTTTTTGTGGGCACCAGGGGTCAACCTCAGGACCTTGCACGCCAGCAGGCACCCGTGCCGCTGAGTGATATCACCGGCCCTTTTCTCGTATGTGGGTTCTGGGAGTCGAACTTGGGCCCTCGTGCTTGCCAGGCAGGTGCTTAAGCCGCTGAGCCATCTCACCGGCCCCTATTCATGCATTTCTATCATTAAAATAAATTACTAACATGGATTAAGATATATAAGATCATTAAAAGTGCTTTACAAGTGCCAGTAGGCAAGCCATGTGACAGGAAGAGCCAGCAGACATTGCAGAATGGGAAATGCCAGTATTCACGTATGTTGGATATCTGGCCATGACCACCTACTAGCTTTTGTATGGCTCTTTATTTTGTTTCTCCTCAGCACAAGGCCACAGTGAAGCTTACCAACTGACTGACTCAATCATGGATGAAGCCAAAGCCCTTTGAGAGAAGTAAAAATCTAAAATCTACCTTCTATCTCTAGAAGTCACAAAAGTAAGAGACCCAAAGGGGAGGAGCTATGCTCTTTCCCCACACAGTCCAGCAGGTCCCTGCCCAATGCGCAGCACCCCCTGACTCAAGGGCATGACCACGCACCAACTCTAAACTTACCCTACATTTTGCATCCCCATTCCATGGGGCAGCAGAGAGAAGAAATAACCAATTGTCACAATCCTGGATGAGGACAACACTGGGGAAAGAAGGGAGCAACCAGACTCCATGACTATGGAGACTAAATTTAATAGCCCATTCTTGCCCCTAACCTGAGGTCTACCTCCAGTGCAGACTAGAGGGTTGATCATGTTCCCCATCTGCCAGCAGGAGCAAGAAAACACCTTAACTTGGACAGTAACAATAATCTGGGTGAACAGACAAAGCAGCCTCTGGTGCAGGGAGAGCACTTCAAAAATCCATAGATCAAGCATGGCAGAAAGTCCCAGAGTAAAAGAAAGGCCACCTGGTTTGCAGGACCTGCACTTTGCATCCTGCACCTACAAGAGAGAGAGAACAGGCACGAGAGGAGAGACTCCCTCCTCACACCCATGTGAGAGATCCCATTTGCCCCAGAGAAGCCTTGTTTATACTCTAGTTCCCCACCCCCTTCTTCTTTACTAGTATAACCATACATTTTATGAATCTCTAGATAAATAGTTAATATTATGCTATAGCTGTTAAATAATGTGCTATTATTAGTAAAGTTTTTCCATTTAGTAGATATTCCCTGTAAGTCAATAGCAGGTCAATATTTGGTTTGTTTCAGTGTTCATACAATAATTATGCATCTCTTTTCTATGGAAAAGTGTGGTATTTTATTTGTTCTCAGGGGTTGCCTAGGTCTAATTTGTTTTTAATATTTGTATTTTGTATTTAATTTAATTGACTCTGATTTTATTAGTATAGCCAAGTTGACATATCTGTTGCTATTTATTGGCTTTCTTGAGATGCCAATATTTAGATTGCCTTCAGGTCATCAACAATATTATGGCCTATTCCAGGAGAACTAGGTATTGGTGGAAGTCCACTTCAATATCCCATCTCAAGTAAATGGAGGTGGCTGAATCTTGGGAAAGAGGGAAAGGCCAGTAGTTATCCATGCCCAGAGGAAACCACTGCAAAATAGACATTAACTAAAGAAGTAATCATACTAGAAATAAGACTTTCCATTACAGAGCCATAAACCTCAACACAAACAAACAAACAAACAAAAAATAGAAACATGAGAAGTCAAGACAGCAAAATGCCTCCCAAAATTTCCAACTCTCCCAAAGCTGACCATGGGGCATCAAAGGGAAAGCAATTGAATGCCTCACACCTGAGTTATTCAAAATGGTATCAGGGAAGATAAAGAAACAGTTACATAAGGCATTTTCAAATTCACAGAAGATGTAAGTAATAAGATATTGGGCCACATAAACAAAATTATCAACAAGTCTAAAGAAGGTACTAATATAAAGACAGAAGAGCTGAACAAAAGATGCAAAACATGCATGACTGGCATAGAAAAGAATTAGAGTCCATAACAGAGTTCCAAATGGAAATTCTATTGAAATTATGGACAAGAGATATGACCAATATTAGGACAGAGTATCAAAACTAGAAGGCAGATCTGTTGTTAGTGTCTGCTTAATGAAAGATATCTTGAAAACAACAAGAGAAAATAAAAAATGGATCCAACAGATCATAGATGACACAAAGAATACTGTTCAAAAATTAATTGATACTAGTGAAGAATCAGAAGGAAGCACAAATGGCATAAAAAACTTGTTTATTGAAATAATAGCCAAAACTTTCTAAATAAGTAAAAGAATTTAACATACAGATAAATTATATATATATATATATATATATATATATATATATATATATCTCCACAAATAGCTACAATCAAGAAAGAATGCCTCCAAGATCCATCACAGTCAACATTTTGGAAGTCCAACACAAATACAGAATCTTAAAAAGGGTTAAGTAAAAAGCCATGACCCATTTATAAAGATAAAATCATTAGAATTATACCATACTTCTCAAAACAATGTGTTTCAAGCCCTAAAAGATAACAATTTCCAACCTAAGGTTACATATACTGCAAAACTATCATTCAAAATTGATGAAGAAATAAGATACTTTCATGATAATCAACATCTGAAGAAATCCATGACCAACAAACTAGCATTCCAAAAAACAATTCTCAAGGATAACATAGAAAGAAGCAAAGAAGCTAACAATGACAAAATATCTAATAGAATGACTACACCAGGTAGAGGGTGCAGTCAAGAAGATCAGCAAGTTAAGAAATCAGCAAAAATAAAATAAGGCAATAACATAAATAAGTCAATACCTATCAGTCATAACTTTCAATGTGAGTGGTTTCAGTTCTCCAATTAAAAGACACAGACTGGCAGAATGGATCAAGAAACAAAATGCAAAATATGCTCTATACAGGAAGCACATTTAATCCAAAATCTTACTCATAGTCTAAATATCAAAAGACGATAAAAATATTGCATGCAACAGGAACACAGAAGCAACCAGGACTAGCTAGCCTATTTTCAAACAAAGTAGACTTTAAGCCAAAGCTGATCAAAAGAGACAAAGAATTTTACTACATATTGGGTAAGGGAACAATTCAACAAGAAGAGGTAACAATTATTAACATACATTCACCAAAATATGGTGTACCAAATTTCATAAAACAAATATGACTGGACATAAATTATCAGATGAGGAAAAATGCAATTACAGTGGGACCTTGGTTCATGAAAGCTTTTGTTTGCAACAATTTAGTTAATAAACAGAAGTGTTTGACAAAATTTTTTGTTTGTAAGCTGAATTAAGTAATAAACATGACTGCAGCCACCTTTTCCACACAATGCAAACATAGCCAACTTTTCTAAAATCATAGAACAAATTAAGATTGTGAACCAAGGCACCATTATATACTGGGGGACCTCAATACTCCACTATCATAAATAGTACGATCAACTAGACAAAAAGCCTACAAAGAAATATCAGAGTTGAACAAAACCTTTGAATAAATGGACTTATAGGTATCTCAAGTGTTCTACCCAACAACAGAACACACGTTTTTTTCAGCAGCACATGAAACCACAGACCAATAGACCACACCAAAATAGACCACTGAGTAGCTAATAAATCAGCCTAAATAAATGTAAAAGAATTGAACTTATACCATACATATTGTCAAGACCATAGTGTAATAAAGATAGAAATCAATGACAAAAGAATACACAGAAATTATGTAAATGCATGGAACTAATCCATATAGTCTTAATTAAACACTGAATTACAGGGCCGGTGAGATGGCTCAGTGGCTTAAGCGCCTGCCCGGCAAGCGCTAGGGCCCGAGTTCGACTCCTGGAACCCACATACGAAAAAGGGGCCAGTGATATCGCTCAGTGGCATGGGTGCCTGCTGGTGCGCGAGGTCCTGAGGTCGACCCCCCTGTACCCACAAATAAAATAAAATAAAATAAAATAAACAGTGAATTACAGAAGAAATCAAATAAATAGACAGTTTGTAGAAATAAATGATAATGCCAGTACAACATACAAGAATATATGGTACGCAATGAAAACAATCCTAAAAGGGAAATGTAGGACTGTGAATGCCCTCATCAAAAAAAGAGCAATCCCAAATAAACAACCTAATAATATAAATCAGTTTGGATCAGCATAATCCAAACCCAAATATAGAATGAAGAAGGAAATTATAAAGATCACAGCAAAAATCAATGGATGGAGAGGGAAAAAAAACACAAAGTATTAATGAATCTAAAAGCTGGTTCTTTGAAAAAAAGAATAGGCAAACCATTGGTCAATCTAATCAAAAAAAAAAAAAAAGAAAGAAAAAACAAGAAAGGAAAGAGGACCAAAATAAGCACAATTATAAATGAAGAATTTGAAATTACAATTATTTCACAAACCTATACACTAATAAATTGGAGAATTCAGAAGATAATAGATTCTTAGGTACATACAAATTATCTAAATTAAACCAAGAAAATTTAAATATCCTGAATAATAAAATAATTTGTAATAAAACTGAAGCAGTAATTAAAAAAAAAAATGACTACCAACTAAGAAAAATCCAGGTATGTCTGAGTTCACTGCTGAATATAACAAAAAAATCTTCAGGGAAGATCTAACACCAACACACCTCAAAGTTTTTAATAAAAATAAAGGAAAGGAGTACTCTCAAAATCATTCCTGGACACTACAATTACCCTAATTCCAAAACCAGAGAAAGATCCAATCTAAAAGAGAACTATACACAAATCTATTTAATGACTAGATGTAAAAGTCTTCAACAAGGCTCTGGCAAACAGAATAAAAAAAATCATCAGAAAGATCATACATTATGACCAAGTAGGCTTTATCCCAGGGATTCAAGTGTGGTTCAACATACAGAAATTAATAGATATAATACATAACATGAATAGAAACAAGGACAAAAATCACATGATCATCTGAATAGATGCAGAAAATATCTTTGACAAAATTCAATATCCTTTCATAATAAAAACTGAAGAAAATGGGTCTAAAAGGACTGTATCTTAAACTGGTAAAAGATATAACAAATTTATTATTAGCATTTTAAATGGGGAAAAACTGAAAGCTTTTCCTCTAAAACCAGGAACAAGACAAGGATGCCACTATCACCACTGCTGTTCAACATAGTACTTGAAACATTAGCAAGAGCAGTTAGGCAAGAAAAAGAAATAAAAGTGTTATAGATAGGAAAGGAAGAATTAAGATTATCATTATTGGAAGATGACATGATCCTCTACATAGAAGACCCCAAAAAATCCATGAAAAGCCTCAGAATGAACAACCAAATTCAGTAATGTAGCAGATACAAAATGACACGTAAAAGTCTATAACACTGCTGTATATCCCACACTGAAAACATTGTAAAAAAGATTAGGAAAAAATGGCCATTCAAAATAGCACCCCAAAATTTAAATATTTAAGAATTAGCCTAAGGAATTGAAAGACTTCTTCAATGAAAACTATAACACTCTGAAAGAGGAAATTAAAGAGGACATCAGATAATGGGATGACACCCCGATTTCTAGATGGATGGAAACAATATAGACAAAGTGGCTATACTTCCAAAATTGATACAGATGTAATGCAACCCTAATGAAAATTACAACAGCATTCTTCACTCAACTGGAGAAATCATTCCTAAAATTCATATGGAACAAGAAGAGCTCCAGAATAGCAAAAGCAATCCAAGCTAAAAAGAGAAAACTTTTTGGCTTCTGGCATCACAATCCCAGGCTTGAAGTTATATTGCAAAGCTATGATACCGGCACAAAAATAGACAGGATAAGTAGAATAGAATAAAGGATACAGAGACAACCCCAAGCAAACTCAACTATTTGATCTTTGACAAAGGGGCTCAAAATTTATGGTGGTGGAAAATAGTCTCTTTAATAAATGGTGCTGGAAAAACTGGCTATCAACACTCAAAAGACTCAATGTAGGTGCATATCTTTCTCCATATACTAAGTTAAAATCAAACTGATCAAAGAATTAAATGTTAAAACAGAAACTCTTAACCTCCTTCAAGACAATATAGGTAAATCTCTTAAAGTCATAGGCATAGGCAAGGACTTTCTGAACAGAACCCTGGCTACACAGAAAATAGTATCATGAATCAACAAATGGGATTATATGAAATTAAAAAGCTCATTGACAGCAAAAGTAACAAACAACAGAGAGAAAAAAAAAAAAACCAGTAGCTATTCCTCAGAGAACTAATATCTAGAATGTATAAAGAAAAACAAATTACACCGTCAAAGATCAATGATCTAATCAAAAAATGGGCAACTGAAATCAATACACATTTCACAGAAGTCCAAATGGCCAATAAATATATGAAGAAATACTCAACATTGCTAGCTATCTGAGGAATGAAAATTAAAACAACGTTGAGATTCCATTTTACCCCAGGGAAAAAAAAGTAGACAATAGGAAGTAGGGAGGTGGATCTATCTAAAATAGGAAAGGGATTAAAAGATTGGGGAAAAGGGGGAGGGAAAAGGGCCAAAAAAAAAATAGGAATTAAGATCAGAGACATGGTGGCTTTCTCACCAGACAACCATCACAGTCTGATCTTGTCAAATGATGGTTGAATTGCAACTGTAGGTTGGTTACTGATACAAGAGTTTGACAAAACTAATGATATTCTGCACAGTTATGCTGAATTTAAAATAAAGAAATAAAGAATAAAAAAATAATGTTTATTATTTGTAAAAAAAATGATGCATTATATACCTGTACAAATTCCTCACAAAGAATATAAACATTAGATACTACAAATATGTGCTAGTAAAAATAAATAAATAAATAAATAAATATATAAAACATTTCATTACAACCTACAAAAATACTTCAATACACACATACATAGAAAACTAATATTTTACTTCTCAAATAAATTTTCAAAATTACATTTTCTTGAAAGTTGTTTTCCATGCAACACTATGTTTTCAGCTATACCCAGAATGAATTTGGATTTAGTTCATATATTTTAACCACTATCGTATACTCCTCTAAATGAATATCCAAAATATATAACCTGTTGCATAGTAAATAGCCTTTTTCAAATTTTTGCAAATACTTAAAAATACAATTAATAAATAAAAGAAACTGGAATGGACAACCCTGTATGTCTCCTTAATCTAAAAATATCTGTTGCATATTTTATAATTGTATTCTGTGTATATGGGTTTGCACAAGTACAAAATAGCACTCCAAATGAGTTTTAGAATAAATTTATTCTCTCACAAACCAATTTCAATAGCTGCTATCTTGAAAGCCTTTCTCCCTCAAAATTTTCTACATTTTCATTTGCATACTTTTGGCTCTTTTTTTGCTTACGTATTTTCTTGATATTTTATGTTATTCTTAAGCTTAACTCTGCATGAAATTGAGACTATTACTCATTATTTTTGCTTTCATTTATTTTGATCATTTTTGCTCTATGGTTGTCTATTTTATTTATTGTTTCCTAAAATCATTTGTTTATATTTTTGTTCCTTGTTTAATTCCATTTCAAATTTTTATTACTGCTTTTAAGCAACATAAGGTTAATACTGTTAAAGTTTATGATTTAAAAAATGAGTTTATTTTACATACTTTAATGAATGTATTTGAAAGCATATTTGGGAATTTTCCTTTAAACTCCACTTGTAATGCAAAAGTTGGTAGATTGGTACAGCCTTTATTCCCTTGTTATTTATTGCTAGACATTTCAAAGTATTCAGGTCAATTACTCATGAATGCATGAGTAATTTGTACAGCGTTTAAAATTATTGTATCATAGAGAGTTTATCTTTCATTTAAATACACATATTATGGTTTATTTTTTGAATTATTTCATGGTTTGATTTTATCAGTGTTCAATTTGTAGTATTTTAGTAATGAAAAGTTCTAAAATATATATTTAGTTTCATTTTATTTATGGAACTAAATCTTTTGAATCATTGACAAAACTGACAAATTTGTCTATCAGTTTGTGACTGAGGATTTTTAAATTCTTATCATCACTTTTTTGGAGTTCTTTCTGTTTGTATCAGGCAGTTTAAGTTCCAACTGCTTGTTTCAAGTGAATACAACTTTATAAAAGCTATAACATATTTTACTGGCCATCGTATTTTATGGTACTCCGATACAGCCCTATTAATTCTTTTCCACTTAACCATTAAGGGATTATGTTTATAGGAGTGTCAGGGCAAGTTTCATTGATCCAAGTTCACTCTTGCCTTTTAGTTCAGTAAATGGTCAATTTGTACTAATTTGCTGAATGGTCCATTAGTTGAATAACCTTTTCTCTATGCTTTCTTATTCCATCTAACAATTTGGTTATAGTTGAGTAGCTTTCATTTATTTTTTATGATATAATATAAAGGAATGCTCAATTTCTGTATCTCAGCTTGCTTTTGGTATTGCTGCTGTTGAAGATCTAGAGGCAAATAGATTATGAATCATATGACAAACTTTAGGATGAGAATGGTATAAATCAAAATGTTTTTGACTATTTGAAAATATTCTTAACCTATGCTTTTTTAGTAGAATATAGTTATGAGATTTTGTTATGTTTCAGCAGATATTTTGTAAATATATTGATAAAACTATGCCTATCTGAAAACAATACATTTTCCCCTCAAATCCACCACTTTCTTCTTTAGTCCTTTCAACTTTCAAAATTACAAGTTGGTAATTTATTGGGCAAAGAGAAATAAATTAATTAAACATGATATAAAAGTAAAACAGTACCTGAATTAGTCATTCAGTGAATTGATTATCAAAAATTGATTTTATATTTGTCTCATTCTTTCATTTGTTTCTTAATTTTCCATATATATTTTTCAGATTTTTTAATTTATTTTTTCTATTTCAATAAATATACTGAAATATATATAGAAATATACTGACCATTTTTTTTTTGTGGGTACTGGGGGTCGACCTCAGGACCTCACGCGCCTGCAGGCGCCCTTGCTGCTGAACGATATCACCGGCCCCTTTTTCGTATGTGGGTTCCAGGAGTCGAACTTGGGCCCTTGCGCTTGCCAGGCAGGCGCTTATGCTGCTGAGCCATCTCACCGGCCCCTATACTGACCATTTTTATTTTTGTTTTTTATATTTATTTATTTATTTATTTTTTTGTGGGTACTGTGGGTCGAACTCAGGGCCTCATGCACCAGCAGGCACCCGTGCCACTGAGCAATATCACCGGCCCTTTTTATGTATGTGGGTATTGGGAGTTGAACTCAGGACCTCATGCTTGCCAGGCAGGTGCTTATGCTGCTGAGCCATCTCACCGGCCCCTGACCATTTTTAAATTTTTCTCACTCTGTTCTGCTCTAGTGGTCCAGGTGGCTCTAATGTAGCTTCTTTTTCTCTGTGACCTACAAGTCTTGGCAGATCCCTGGAGGGAGGATTCCTGACTCTCCAGAAGCCAGGAAATGGTTGTGTAGAAGAAACTGCCCTCAGTCATTCCAAGATTGTCACCCAGCACTGATTACAGTGAGAACAGCAAACCTGAGACTAATCTGGAAAACCAAGTCAAGTGGTTTGTGTGAGCGTCAGAGGTAGAGAAAATGAACACTGGTCAATGTACAGCTGACCTATTCATGATGCCCAGATGCTGTGGAAATCATTTGCTGGAGGGAGATTTGGGAAACTGTTCCATAACTGGGTGAATTCTACCATAACTGTGAACTGAGTGTAGTGTGACTGGAAAATATTGTCACAGTCTGCAGCAGGTACACAACACAGCCTGTGGCTCTGGACAAAGATCAGCCAGAAAGAGCACAAAGTTTATTGCAGAGGTTGTGGCAGGGTCCTAGCCTGGGACCCTGAGGGAGAGAAGCCAAAGAATGTGGCTGCAATCCTTCTCCATGCTCCCTGAGAACACTGGAGTTTCCTAAATATGGTGAGCTGAAGACAGCGGCATTGACAGTCCATTCTGGGATGCTCCTTCTAACTAGCAGAGCAGGACAACCACACAATCTTTTTATTTTTTCTCTTCCATGTGTTGTGTGTGTGACCATTTTTAAATTTTTCTCTATTGTACTTTTTCTGCTTGTGTCTTGGTATTTTGTTTAATATAATTAGTTTTGGTCTCTTTATATATGTATATCACTGTATAATTATTTGTATCACTGTAGTTTTCTGCTTCAGTAGCATTGCATTTTATGTTGTTTACCCATAGTTTTCCAGAGTTCTCAAAGAATTTAAGAAATAGTTACAATTAATAAAGAGATAAGAGACAAATAAGTGGCAGACTGAATCGATTACTAAGATATCAATGAACCTAAAGAAGATTTAACTAAGCAGCTGGATGAATCAATCACTGAGATAATCAACAAGCTTAAAAATGGCACAAACAGCTGAATGAGTTAAGTATGACAATATGCATGTAATGAAGACTAGTGTAGTAAAGAATCAGGAGTTATGAAGAAGAACCAAGCAGAAATCCTGGGAATAAAAACCTCAATAGTTTTGGAAGTAGACAAGATCTTTCAAAAGATAGAACATTGGGACTTGAAAGATGTAATTGATACAGCAAAACATTTAGTCAGTAATACTGGAAAAAATGAGACAATCAAAAATATTGAAGGACATCCCAGATGACTCTAAAACCACACATTTAAGAATCAGAAGTTTTGAGGAATAAGTGGAGTTAGACAGTAATGGCATAAAAATTTATTCACTGGAATTGTGACAAAATCTGGAAAATATACAAAATCTGGAGAAAAAGACAGACACAAGATACAGAACACATTTAGAGTCCCAGATAAACATGAGCAAAAAAGAAACTCTTCAGGACATATTAGAATCAAAATCCAAGAAAAACAGAACAGAGACAGAAAAGTGGGTGCATTTAGTAAGTAGAGAGCATTCCACTTTATACCCCATATTACCCATTAAGCAGGCTAATCAGAATGTCAACAGATTCCTCAACACAAACGTTAAAGACTACAAGAGCTTTGAGTGAACTTTTTTCAACTGTAAAAGAAAACAACTGCCAATTCACATTACCATGTTCTGCAAAGTTATTAAACAAAGTGATTAAGAAATAAAGACCTATAATAAAGACAAAGAAATCCCTGACTACCAAACCAGTCCTAGAGAAAATACTCAAAGTAATTCCAAACAGGAACAATGAAATAAATATAACCAAAGAGTCTAGAGGAAAGAATATATCTTAGTAATTAAACACAAGGAAAATTAAAAAGAACTAAGCACTACAAAAATAATATGATGACAAGAATCTGTGAACAACTGTGAATAATAACAATTAATGTAAATGGTTTTTACAGAAGACACAGACTGACTTATTGGATCAAAAACCAAAATCCAAAATATGTTACCTGGAAGAAACATACCTCGCCCACAAAAAAAAAAAAAAAAAAAAAAAAAAAAAAAAGCAAAACACAACTTAAAGTTTGGGAAATTATACTCAATGCAGCCAGAGCTAGAAAACAATCAGAAGGCAGCTATTCTCCAACAAACTTGACTTCACACCAAAATTGCTCAGAAGAGAAAAAGAGGATCATCACTGATTAGTAACAGGAACAATTAGGTCAGCTGTGGCTGTGTTTGCCTTTAATCCCAGCACTCAGGAGGATGAGACAGGAAGACTGTTAAGAGTTCAAGGCTAGCCTGGACTCCATAATGAGTTCAAGGCCAGCCTGGATCACATAGTGAGACCCTGTCTCAAAAAAAATAAATAAATAAATAAAGGGCCAGTGAGATGGCTCAGCGGCATAAGCGCCTGCCTGGCAAGCGCGAGGGCCCAAGTTCGACTCCCGGAACCCACATATAAAGAAAGGGCCAGTGATATCGCTCAGTGGCATGGGCGCCTGCTGGCGCGTGAGGTCCTGAGGTCGACCCCCAGTAGCCACAAAAAAAAGGAGTAATTAACCAAAAAGATAACAATTTTAAATAAATATGGATTGAAACTTAGCTCATATAACGTAATGAAACAAAAACTACTTGACATAGAAAGATGTATAGATACCAATACAATCAGAGTTGGGGATTTTTTTTTTTTTGTGGGTACTGGGGTCCGATCTCAGGACCTCACATGCCAGCAGGCGCCCGTGCCACTGAGCGATATCACGGCCCTTTTTTATATGTGGGTTCCTAGAGTCAAACTTGGGCCCTCGCGCTTGCCAGGCAGGCACTTATGCCACTGAGCCATCTCACCGGCCTGAGAGTTGGGGATTTTAATACCCCACTATCTCAAGAAGACAGGTCAACTGGATGAAAATCAATGAGCAAAGAACTATAAGAGTTAAACTACACTATAGACAAATGGATTTAACAGATGTCTACCAAGTGTTTCATTTAACAACAACAAAATACACATTTCTCAACAGCCCATGGGACTTTCTCCAAAATAGACCATATATTTGGCCATAAAGCATGTCTTAGAAGATACGAAAAATAAAATAATCTTTTGTATCTTATCAGATAACAATGGAATTAAACTAGAAATGAACATCAACAGAAACTAAACATACAACTGGTGATTGATTAATGTTCTTGTCAATAATCAGTGGATCATAGATCAAATCAGGGTAGAAAGCTAAAAATTCCTAAAATCAAATAAACATGATAATACCATATATCAGAATCTATGGAACACAATGAAAGAAGAGCTATGAGGGGAGTTTATAGCTATGACTGCCTATATTAAAGAAAAAGAGAACCTAAATAAATAACTTAATGCATCTCGAGATCCTACAAAGATATGAACAATCTAAATATATCTCTTAAGCAGTACCTACTTAATCTTTCACAGATCCAATTACAATAATTGCCTTATACATTGGATCATACTCAGCATGAGAGAGATGTACCCAATGAAGATTTTCTAGGACAGGGACCCCGTGGAAAAGCTTCAAGGAAGCCTAGAGTATTCTGCAAGAGATTATCTTCTAACAAGTGATTTACCCCCTGATGTTTCAAGAATCTAATAAAGCTGTTTTTACAACTATAATGTAAAAACAAGTTTTAAAATGACCTTCAAGAAAGTAAGCTCTTTTTCTTCCTTCTCAGTCTAATTTTTGGACAGCATATTTATGCTGTGAGATTATTCCTGACCTGAAAGAGATTGAATGTGTTCAGGACAAGAGTGCCTTTTCACAAAACACGACAAAAAAAAAAAAAAAAAAAAAAAAGAAAGAAAACAGGACAACAATTTGGCAGTGAAGAAATGGGAAAGGTAGCAGATCAAAACAAACAAACAAACGAACAAAAAACAAAACAAAAACAAAAACTCAGATGTAACATGATTTACTTTGTGCCAGTAACTTTATAGAAATTATAAGCAATTTAATGGAGTTGGTACCTTTATAAAAGGAAGCCAAGCTGAAGCAATAGTTTCAAAATTCCTTCTGCCTCCCATAGGGGAAGGGGAGGAATTTCTGCTCATGCACTTAGCCAGCTATATGGGATGGATTTTCTCTACTTCTTGTTATTAGGAGTATAGCCAAGGTCACCCCAAAATAAAGTCTACATAGGTTGATCAGAGGTCTCACATGAAGCTCAATACTTACTTGTCCTCAAGAACAAGAAGCAGACCCTTGCCCTAGTAGTATGGGTGTTTAGTGTTGATGCATGACAACACAAAAAATCCCTTCTGAGCAGTTTTTGATGGATATGAAGGTAAGATCTTAAGAATAAAGTATTACTGCATTTAGTAATTATATAGCATCCCACTTGATACTTTGTAATAATATCTGGGATTGTTAGAAACATTTTTAAAATGGATATCTTGAGTTGGGCATGGTGGCGCATGCCTGTAATCCCAGCACTTGGGAGACAGTTAGGATTGCTGTGAGTTGGAAGACAGCATGGGGTTCATAGTGAGTTCAAGGCCAGCCTGAACTACATGGTGAGACCCCTCTCAAAGCAAAAACAAAAACATGACAGATGTCTAAGGGGATATTGTGACTCTAAGTTTTGGTAATAAGATAAGATTAGTATGCAGGGGAAAAGCCAAATGGGACACTCTTTGCCACATCACATCTAAGCAGGTAGTAAAATCAGGAATTACAAGTTACCAGGTAGACATGCAGAGATTCTAGAGACCATAGATTAGAGCCCCTGCTTTTACATCTTTTAAATACATGTCCAGAAGTAGAATTGCTAGAAAATTTAATATATTAATTAAAATACTGTTCTTGCTGTGTAGAATCAAAATTTATCTTACACGATTAAACTTTCCTTTTTTTGTGGGTACTGGGGTTCGAACTCAAGACCTCATGCGCCAGCAGGTGCCCGTGCCACTGAGTGATATCACCAGCCTTTTTTTCATTTGTAGGTACCTGAAGTTGAACTCAGGACCTCGTGCTTGCCCAGCAGGCACTTATGCCCCTGAGCTATCTCACTGGCCTCTAAACTTTTCTGAGTTTGTCAGTTTTAGTAGGTTTTTTTTGGGGGGAGGCTGTTTGTATTTTGAATATATATATAATCTTATCTGCTATAAATACAGATAATTTTACTACTTTCATTTTACATATATATATATATATTTTTTTTTTCATTTTGCATCTTTTTTTGTTTTTCTTAACTGATTTTGTTACTATTTCTGAGACAATGTTAAACAGCAGTTTTGAAAATAGGCATCATTGTCTTATTCCTGATTTTAGGGGAGAATTTTTCAGTCTTTCATCATTGAGTATGATGGTAGCTTTGGGTTTTTGTCAAAAATGTCCTTTATCATAATGAGAAGAATTTCTTTTCTTTTTCTAGTGCAATGAGATATTCTACTTTTATAATGAAAATTTTTAAATTTTCAGGGACTTTTTTGCATCTCTTGATATGTTTGTATGGGGCTTTCTTCTGTGTTCTGTTAAGGTGGTACATTATAATGACTTACATGTTGACTACCCTTGCAGTTCTTGGATAAATTCCACTTAGTTATGGTGTATAATCTCTTTTAATATGGTGGTGGATATAGTTTACTAATATTTTCTTGAGAAATTTTCATAACATCTATAAGGTATTTTGAAGTGTAGTATTATTTACATATGGTTTGTCTTGTCCACACTTTACATTTTTTCAAATTTTTCTGCTCTGTTCTTTATCCCCAATTTTACATATAAATCTTGCTAAAAGCAGTCAGCAGTAACCATGTTACAACCTGAATGTCGCACTAACTTGAAATTTCCTTTGCCAGGTCATTTAGTCTATGTACCTTAATCTTAGCCTCCTGCAAAGTTTCAGATCACAGGTAAAGTGTAGAAAGATTTTCTGTGGCTTTTTTTTTTGGCAGAATGTAATATACATCGCTCTAGTCCAATTTCCAATGAAATTCATGTTCCCAACTGAAATTCCTGGAGCCTGACCTTTACTGATTATATTTCTAATCAATTCTGTTCTTCTGACCTCGAACCAGAATCACCCATCAGATTCTCTTGATAGCATTCTAAAGCTTCGGTATCTTACATCTCTAAACATTCCAAATTCCTCCCGCAAATCAATTTCAAAGGCATATAAACCACATGGTCAGCTATAGTTGTAGAAAAAACTCGACTTCTCCATTATACATATTCTTTATTATTTAGCTCTCCCATCACTCTGACATAATACTCAAAAACCATAACTTAAAGTAGGAAAGGTTTAATTTAACATTTTCAGATAATTCATTCCATGGTTAGTTGACACCAAGTGACAAACACGATGGCAGAAGGGCATGATGGAGCAAAACTACTTAGATCATGGCAGAGAAACTGAGGAGGGGGGTGATGGTACAAGAGAGGAAGGGGCCAGAAACTAACTATAGACTACAAGGTTACTCTCCTGTGACCCACACAGACATACCCAGAATTATGCTTTAGAACCCACTGGGCACCTCCTAAGCTAGTCGCCATGGCAATCTACCTTAATCGTCATAGTGTGCTTTATGTGTTCTGTAGATCCCTTCAGCCCTGTTCATTGCTCTGTATTCTTTTTTTCCTTTTACGGCTCAAATTTGTTTCATCTTCAGATTCACTAATTCTTTTTCTCCCTGGTAAAATTTACAAAAGTCCTTAAGTTAATTTTTATTATAGCTATTCCACTTTGTAGCATCAACATTTTTATTTGGATTCATTCCACATTTTCTATTTCTTTATTGACTATTTACTTGCCCTTACATCATTCTCCTGATTTCCTTTAAGTATTTGTCTATTGGTTCTTTCATTTCAGAGAGCACGTTAAGGACAGTTAAAATATTTGTCCGCAAATTTCCATTTCTGGACTTTCTTATGGATGATTTCTTTCAATTTCTAGTTTTCCTTTGAATTGGCTAAAGCTTCTTACTTCTGTTTGCTTTGTAATTTTTTCGCTAAGAACTGGACCTTTTTAAATATGACAATGTGCTAATCATGGAACAAAATTACTGTTGGTGCTCAATGAAGGCTACAGTATTCCATTTTTGTTTTGCTTTGTTTTGGTTTATTTAATGACTATTTTTTCTCCAAGACTATATTCCTTGTCATGTATTGTCACTGAAGTCTTTGAGCAATTAATTTCCATGGTCAGCAAGTGATCTGACAGAGTTTTGCTTTAGTGCCTGCATCCATTATGAAAAGAAAATAAAAGAAGTTGAGGTGTGTCTTACATCCTTTTGACTGATACCTATGGGGAAGTGATTCAGCCAGTGGGGGTTGAAATAATGTTTTGCCTCTAATGTGTTTTCTACCAAAGTTCAATCAAGCCAAGTAATAAACACAGCTCATCATCTTTTTAGCTCCTGTCATCTCTGTAGAGTTACCGAAAAGGCCAAATGTCATTAAAATCTATCACACTCTTTCTTCACAAAGCATAATCCTTAGTACAAATGTTTGGCTAAACTCAAGCGTCTCAAAATAGGTAGCTTTTCTGAGTTCTGTAGTTGTTTTTTGTGTAGGTAGTGATTCCTAAATCTTGCTATTGGGGTATCTTTCATGATGCCATCTCCTCGTATTTTATCTGCCCTCATTTATTAATAAAAACTAAGTTTTAAATACTTACACCTTTCTCATTCTTCTACTTGTGTTTTTATTTTTAATAGTATAAAGTTTGAAGAAGGAAAAGATGGTTTGCTATTTGTTCAATATCCATTATGTTATAGAAGCACCTGCTGCCTTAACTGCAAGATACTCTATACAGCTGCTGTTACATTATTTTCTGTTTCTATTTTGTGTTTTAACATCTATGGAAAAAGTTAATACTACATTTTCATGGTTATTTAATTCTGAGTTTTAGTAGCAAGAAAAATACATTGAACCCAAAAGAAACACTTTTGTTTTTAAAGTTACTCCTTGTTACAGGTCTTAGTTTACACGTGTTGAAAACCTGAAGAAGCTCTCCAGCTATTCTGAGATTTCTGTGCTAATTTTAAAGCTGACTCTTAACTGAAGCAGAGGTGTAGACATAAAAGATTTTCACAGGTGGGTAATGGACTCTGTCTTGTTCTTTAAAATTTTTCTTCCCAATTATGTAGTTTATATGAAAAGTGTGCATGTTTATATTTATGCTCATAATATTATAGAAAGTTAAAAACAAAATATTTTAGATATTACAAGGGCAACGTTGTTTAAAACTTTTAACAGCAGTATCTTTGATCATATAAAATTTGTAAATATGTTTATATAAAGCAATATACATGTATGTGTATATTTATGTTTGTGCACACACTCACATGTATGTGTGGCTATAAATATGAGGCTCTTCTCATGGCAAAGAATCTCAACCACAAAATTCTCTTTATTTAATTATCCCTTCATATAACACTTAAGCAATTTCTGACAAAGCTAAAATAGAAATTACTTACATAATTTGATATAACTTTTTACAGTTTAGGAGAATATCCCAAAAAATGGTGAGTAATTTATTATTGCAAATGCATTTACAAACAAATTATCAATAAATTTTATGTGTGTTGACCAGTGGTTTGTGCTTGATGTTGTTTTCATATAGGAACTACTTGCAATCTACATGAGCGCAATGTAAAGGTATCTGAGTAATAGAATTGTTGACATTATGTTCATTATATATTTACAAAATACATAATATACACATTCTATCAAAGTATTTTTTAAAACAGCTTCATTTGGTTTTGTACATTGCAAATAACAGAACCCAGTTTAATGCATAAGGGGAAAACATTTTGAAATATCCAATGTCATTCAAGAATAACAGTCTTACAAAAAATAGGATCTAGAAAAATATTAAAAACTCAGAACCCAGACTATTATTTTCCTTTGTGTTTTATATTTCCTTCTCTTTTGTGCGTCTGTTTTATTTTAGTAGCATCCATGATTATATTTTTATTCTTGCAAATAGAAATCACAAGCAGATCATACTGTCTGGTAACAACCTCAGTCATTTTTATTTTCTGCATCTGCATTCTGTCCCAAGCCAATGTAAAATTTCCAAAAGAAACAATCTGATTGAACTTGCTCAGATGAAATGACTTTCTCTTCTTTAAAACAAAACAAAACAAAACAAAACAGTATAGTCAGGAAGTTTGCTATGAGTTCTAAATGGGATAATTCACTGAAAATTTGTATAACAAGATTGGCAAAATAATACATCTTTGCTGTTATCTTCATTGTCACTATAAAATGCACACCTATGGCAAGGGAAAACCATTCTAACTCTAGCTTACATGTTTATTCTAAGATGATGCACGTGCAAAACCAGTATTTTAAATAGTCTAAGATATAGGAAAATCCGAAAGGTTTTATGCCAATGCAACATTTTCAAAAGTTAACCTGTAAAATAAATTCAGAGAAAAAATATCAAGAATGATCAAATTCATGCAATTTCAGTTTATCAAATTGGTATCAGTTAAAGTGAGGATAATACATAATCAAGACTATCTATAATTTGTGCAAGATAACATGTAAAAGTTTGGTTTCCTTTGGTTACTTTTTTACTCTCTGGATTTTTGAATTCTGACTTATTATCTATTACCATCTTCAGAAAAGCATTAGCAGAAATGCATGCTCTTAGCTCAAAATAAGATCTGCTATTATATATGTAATAGGTAATGTGATATTTAATTTTGAGGGATTGCTAATTAGGAATGCTCATATGGTTGAGTCAGAATGTAAGAGTCAATGCCACTGTTCAACAATCCATTAAGGCAGCTTGAACAATTTTGAAGGATAAAATTGGAAGACTCAGATCATTTGCACCCTAAGGCTATCGCACAAAGCAACCATAACATTACCTTGCCTAGAAACCACAAAACAGTTTAAAGTATCATTGTGGGAGTAGGGGAAAAAAGCACTTAGAAATATTTTGTTTTTAATATTTCTGAGTACACAAAAGATAAAAAGTATTGAAATGCAACATTACCATATCTGAACCAATTTAGTGTCTGTACTATAAAATCTCTTTGGATTTTTATAAGAGAAACAATAGTGGAAATATCAAAGGGAAAGAACCTCACTTTTTCACATTAGAACATTCTGAGACTTTAAAACTAGGTATTGTTTCTTCAATTCAGAGATCCATAGCTAAAGAGAAAAAGACTACCTAATGAGTTCCTCTTAAATTTAATGACATAGTTAATAATCTTATGGTTTGTGTCTGGATGTCCCCCCAAAGCCTCATGCAGTCATAGGGGTGGGTTTCTAGAGTTTGTGATTGATTCATCGTCCAATGCTGGGATTATGGGTGTGAGTGCTACACCCACCCTAGCGTGGGTAGCCTGCATACAACGTAAGGGAGGGAAAGTGGTTTGCTATCTCGCTCCTCCCTTTTTGCTCTTGTTGCTTTTGCTGTCTTCCACCACCATGAACAGTTGCTCCTCTGCGACACAACCCTGCCTTGGAACCAGCTGACTGTGAACTGAAATCTCCACAAAACGTGAGCTAAATAAACATTTCCCTCTTTGATTTGGGCATCAGGTATTTTGTCTCAGCAATGAGACAAATAACACACATGACGAAGTTTTGTTTCTGTGAATTGAATTCCTGCATCTCATTCATCTATGAGGCTCCAATGCACTTTCTTAGAATTTGTGGCTTCTCTTTTCTCAACTAGTTGCTGGAACCATAGGATCTGTCACTCAAGAAGCTTTAGTAAAATGATTGCTGCTTAATAGTTCTCACACTGGAGTTGTTTACTGCCAATGATTGTAATTAGGTGTAGCATTTTAGCCCAAAGAAACATTTTTTTTTTTTATGTGGGTACTGGGAGTCAAACTCAGGACCTCGTGCTTGCCAGGCTGGCGCTTATGCTGCTGAGCTATCTCAGTGGCCCAGAAACAACATTTTAAAATTAGATCCTCAACATTTTATTTCTCATGGACTCTTCACATCTAATATATTTACAAAGAGGTGATAAAATGCATTGAACAATTCAATAGTCAAGTTTAATAGGAGATACTCTTCTTGTCTTTTTTTATTAAGTCACACTTCAACAATAGCAATGGAAATATCAAAACACAATTCTCCTTGTCTTATTTTATTTTTGTTTTATTTTGAGGCAGGACCCTTCACTTTGTAGCACAGGCTGACCTGGGGCTCCCTATGTAGCCAGAATGTCATCTAATTCCTGATCCTTCCATGTCAACCTTTCAAGTGCTGGGATTACAGGCATGTGCCACCACATCTGGATCCTTCTTGGTTTAACATGCAATCTGATGTGCATTTTGAACCTGATGTAGCAAAAAAACCTGTTTATTTTTGTTTGCTTTTAACTGAGAAAATAATTCTATCATATATTTTAGTGCAGAATGAGAAAAATATGAAATATGAGAGAGAATTATTATGTATACCTGGATGTTTATTATAGAACAACTACAATATTGATGTGCATTCAAGAGATAACTTTTACTTTCATAGAGACAGGCATGGCAATATACCTCAAATAAATTTTATACCTTAAATTAAGGTACTTTTTGCAAGGAAAGATGTAGTGTATTTTGCCTACCTTACCTCATTTGTCACTAATTCATCTTTGAGTTATAGGTAAGTATTACTGCTTCTGTTTTGTAGGCAAAGAAATTAAGGTAGGGGGAAGTTACATAAATTGTTCTAACACATGTAGCATATTGATGGTTAAATTGTGCTTTGAACTTGTTTACCTGACTCTCATGCCATAAACCATGTTTTTCTTTGTCTCAAAGTATTTTATATCAATTTAACTATGTTTTGACTATGTAAAAACCATGATTAGAATTATATGTAATTATTTAGAACAATATTATGTCTTAACAAATAAATAGAAATTTTATAATGTTTACTCCTGTTAAATTTTACAAGGGGTTTTAGTATCTTCTTTATTTCTTTGATTTTTAATAGATTCTCTACCTGCTGCAACCTATGCAGGGAGCAGGGTCCTGAGAGGGGATGATGGGGGATTAAGAAGAAACAAAAGACATAAAAGGAAAGCTGGGACTGGGTGGTACCTGACCTCTCTGATGGCGAGGCAGTGACAATCCAGCACAGTCTGTGTCTTTATTTATACACTGTAAAATGGGGGAAGTGTGTGGCAGAGTCAAAAATGGAAGGTCTCAGTGTTTTGCTGAGAACCCTGAATGTGAAGCATTCTCAGAGCTATCTGTGCTGTAGTTAACAGGGAGGAACACCAAGGCCAGACACCTGCTGGACTGGCCTTGTTCTAGTCCCAAGGAGCTCACTGACCTCCAAATCAGCATCAGCTCAGCTATTCCCCACATCTACCCTAATTTTTGTATCACTACTAAGTTTTGCCAAATTTCCAAAAATATATTTAGCAGATTTATTGTGATGTGATTTATATCCCATAAAATTTATTTATCAATTTTCAGTGCACAATTCAATAAATTTAATATATTCATAGAGTTCTAAAAATATCACTGCACGTAACAAACTCTAATTTTAGGAAGTTTTCATTACACTGAAAAAAACCTCTGTGCTTATTTAGAGCATTTTTCATGCCAGTCCCTTTTCCTAGGTAGTCCCTAATCTACTTTATGTCACTGTAAATTTGTCTTTTCTTATCAGTTCACATAAATAAAACCATAAAATATGTATCTTTTTGTGCAACATCTTTCACTGAGAAGAACCGGGTTAGAATTTTTTAAGGTTAACTTGATACTATTACTGCTTAAATATCTAAAAAAATTAACAGTTTAGAATTTTAGTTTAAAATTATTGCTACAGTATTTATACATGCAGTTTACTCACCAGGGAATTTAAAATAACAGATAGTTTTAAAATTTAAAGATAAAGCTTACTTATATTTTCTCTAATCACTGCGCATAGTCAGAATTAGTTAGTAACACATTTGATTAAAGGATCCCAAGAAAATGAGAATTGATAGTATAGACTTAACAAGAATTACATAAAAGAAAAGATTCCTTTGGGAAATCAGATTACTATAACATACACTTCCTAATTCTAAAATCCCTTTTGCCCAAAGGGTTCATTGTTATCAGGATTTTCACATTATAAAAAGTAGAGAAAAAATTGCTTCTATAGTTCTTAATTCAGAAAACTTCAATTATGTGGAGGTTATATTTTTGATAGTTAGGGCCTCAAAATACTAAATATAAAAGAAATAAAATATGTTACTGATAAATAAAACTACATGTTAGTGAAAAATATTTAAAAAGATATAAAAATTACAGACATTTGCAAAATTAAGAAACTAAACTTAGAAGTATTGGTTTTAAGGTCTGTCTGAAGCCCATCAGTCATCTCTCAATCAGGTTCCCTGCAGAATTAGCTCACATGTATGGTGCCAAGGCTTACTCACCTGTGCTCATGAGAGTGGCAGCCCAAGCTGCACATAGGTCCATAGCAACCTCAGCTGGTGCAGACAAGGAATATCACACTGGAATGTGGGCAGCCGAGTCCTCAGGCAACCATAGGGAGTAGGCCCGTGGAGGGTACCCTGAGCTCATACCCTGAAACTGTAAGGGCAAGGTTATAGAATAGCAAACTTATAGAAATTTCATAGCAGAAATTAGAAATCAGTTAGTAGCCTCTGCCTAAGCTCATGTTGCCTGTCACATAGTTAGACTCAGCTCGCCTTGACCACCACGCCAGCTATAACTCAGAGACTGTTTGACGCAGCCTTATCTGACTACATCCAGCTGCATTGCTCATACTTTCCAGCCTATAAACATATTCTGTTTTGCTTGCCTATTCCAGGAACTTTCCACCTAGGACAGAATAACCCAGTCAAGGACATGCTTGCCTAATTTTACCCACCCACTCGGACAGCCCCCTCACTAGCAGAGCCCGCCCAGAACAAATCTGCCTGACAACATATGCCTTAGCCTATGTAACTATTCATATAATAATCTGCAATCAGCTTTGTATTTCTGGCTTGCAAACTCTTTAAGCTGAACTCTAAGCTGACTCTGAGCTAGTGATTTGAACTTGGTTCCCACTAGCCCTCTAACATTAAAATAAAGTTGCCTCCCAGCTCCTCAGGTGCAAAGAGTCATCCATTCAGTTTGGTATCAGATTTCTGCAACAAAACTATTCTGCCCTCCTAGCTGCTGGAGTTATGATAAAGACCTCTAACATACTGTCAGAGTTATTATTTTCCCATTGTCTAGATAAATAACACAAAAATTACTATCCTTTGATCAAAGGGTCAGGTGGCCATACACTTGCACTATCTCTTTACAAGGCATAGCTGTGAAATTTTCACATCTTTACTTTATAAATTACATATTCTAAATTTAAATCACTAATTTTTTTTACTGTATGCAACTAAAAGAAGCCGGTTAACACCTTCAATATTTTGCTGGCAAGTGGCAAAGATATTTTTCCTGTGTCCTAATTTAAGAACCAACACATGCGAGAAGTGCAAAATAGGGCAAAAGCAAGCAAGAAGGGTAAACCCACTTTGGTAATATCAGCATTACTCCAAGCAAAATGGCAGCACCCTCTTAAAAGTCTCAACTCTTCCTGCATTACTGAGAATTTAACTTGGGGCTGCCACATACTTGTCCAGAACTCTACGAGGAAGATACACCTCTAAATCCAAGGTCCCAACTCTTAATAAAATGATAATGATAATTAAATTTCAACAGTAATTTTGCAAGTGACAAATGTTCATATTATAATGATTTCCACAAGCAAACAGAGGTAGTAAAGAGCTAAATAAACCTAATGGTAATTGCTATGATAGACAGATACTTCAAAAATTAGGACAGGACTTCACATCAAAGAAATGAGGCTGAAAAGTCATGACAATTAGCAAGGATTATGGGTTCTATAATTGTACTGTTTTAGGAGAGAAAATTAAGCAAGTGCAGTGTAAAAGCCAGGATCTCAAGTATTCCTGACACTGTTTAGGTTGCCCAGATCTTTCTGTAAGAGTGAATATCTTGTGTTTACGAGTTGATTCAACTCTAAAACAACCTTAATTATTCTGCAGGAGTAGGTTGGTAATAAATGAGATAAATTATTTACTTGCCATAAGGGAGGTATTTAATATCCATGTGGCTGTTGTTAGGAGTTCACCTAAGCTGGGAAAGAGTGCTCAATTGTCAGGTATTAGGGTAGCCAATTAAAACAGCAAGTGAAAAAGGAATTAAGTCTCTAAGGGCTTCCTTGATGGTATTGGAAATAATCTAAAGGAGGAAAAGATGTTAAATCACCTGTCCTATTTCCTTTTATGAAATAATATGGCACACTGAGAGTCAGGTGGATCACTACAGTTACGGAGCTAGAGGCAAACTTCACTGTTGAGGAATCTGAATAAAATATCCCAGCACTTCTGTGGACTCTGAGGTGTGGGGAGTGATAGGAGTGGAAAGGTACTGAGTACTGAGGAAAAGTCTCTTAAATATTTTTCATTTCCTCCCTCCAAAGGGTTCTGAAAGTACCTGAAGAAGAATTTTACCCAAGGACTTAGATAAAGAGACCAAAGAATTATGGAGACATATAAATATGTGAAAGAGAGTTACCAGATGCTGGGGTACCCAGAGGTTCTCTTCCAGTATCTTGTTGTCGTGTTCAAAGAATTGGAAAAGACAGCTGAAGAAAGTAGAGGTTTTACAATTATTATAGGCTGAAGGAAAGTTTAAAGGTAAGAAGAGTAGGAAGAAAAGAAGAGAGAAGAAGAACCTGAACAAAAGAAGTAGGAAAAGAAAACACGCCTTACATGCAGAGTGAACCACTGCAAGAGACAGAAGACAGTGCCAACAAGGCCAATGCCCACTGTCTTTTTACACCCTCATTCTGACATAAAATCAGCTGTCCAGTGCAGCGGAGGAATCCACAGGGAATGAGAAACCAAAGGAAATTAATTATCCTACAATTTCAAAAGGTCTTAAATTAGCTACAGCAAATAAAACAGATGCAAATGACACTTATTATGAAGCTAAAATCTAGAAAAAAGGAAATAACATACTCACAGGATTTCATTATTTAATATGAAGCTTGTTCTGTTAATTACTTATATTCACATGTTGTGCATACACATATAATTATTATATACATACTCAAATAATTATGAGTACTCATAAGTTTTATAATGAGATCCATTCAAAATAGCAATATCATACTGTTGCTTTAGTGTTTTTACTTGTAGGGAAAAATCTCTAATTGATGAGTCATAACTTGCTGGTATTCTCAGACTATTATGATGCATAAGAATTTTCTGGAGTTACATGTTTGGGTGCTTTTATTGCCAACATTCGAAACTCCTATTACAGCTGATACATCCCAGCTCTCCCAGGCTCACTGTCAAAAAGTAATGAGGTGGTGAAATATACATCTCGATGCTGAGAAGGAAATCTAGCACTCCGGTGTTGCATACGTCACTGACAGGATGTGTCCGTGGGGTCATTTTAGTTGACAGAAGTCTTCTACCTGCTTATCCATCACAATTTCTAAAAGGAGCAGTTCACTTTCATTATATATTTAAAACGTTAAGGTCTTTATAAATAATTTGAGTTCATTCTAATGTGGACTCATATCCAAAATTTAATGGGATGGCTAATGCATCTTAACTAGTAGTAAAACACAGGTGAAAATTTTCAGCAATTGCTTAACATGTTAAAAGGTATTCCAAGTCATAAGGGTGGGTGGAGGGCAAATACTTTTTAGCTTTGAAAATTACCATCAAGAAATACATTTTTATATAAATTCCACATAAAAATAAACTAACAGAGACAGTTACTTTTCACGTATAGTGCATAACATTTCCTTTAATTAAGCACCCAAAAATTTGTCTGATTTCTTTACCCCTTTCCTCAACAATTTCAACAAAGAACTGCAAGCCTGTACTGTTTTTCATTTGGCCTTACTTATCCTTCTACCTGTGCCCATGTTTTAAACCCCAATTAATTCTTTAATTACTTCTTTCTGTCAAATTATTACACATTCTCATATCGTAAACAATACATAAAAAGCACAAAATCTTCAGGAGCTCTTTTAAAATTTCCTTAAATCTCTCCAAATATCTTGAGATAAGGAACTATCTACACTCTTGATCTCTACCTGTTTGCTTCTCTTTCGGTATTTTCCCTTTAAAATCTGGATATTATTTCTAGCAAGTTAACTTCTTAATGTTAATACCTTGTAAATCTTGTAATACCAAAAATTTAGAAAATTATCATATTTTAATCTTCTCCATGATATTTAATAATACCTTAGCACATCTAGTTTTTTGAAAATATTTTCCTTCCTCTTCATTATATGTTGACCTTCTTGTCTTATATTTAAATTCTCCTTTATTTACCATTAATAAAAGAATGAGTCATTGTTAGTATTCCAATTCTGACCATTAAAAAGAATCACCTTATTTATGCCTCAGTTAAAAATATTCAACAAGGGGTCATTTTTGCTATTCACAACACTTTCTGGATGACCATTCATCTGCCTCAAGCTCTGAAACATATTTTTGCATCACTATTTCGTTTATCCTTCAGGACTTCTGCTCCCCATGTTATGTTTCAAGCTATACTCAGTATATATTTCTTATGTCACCAAACTTGGCAGTTTTATTGAACTCTTGGATTATTTTCTCAAGTTCTGGGCAAAGTTGAATTCAGAGAATCAAATCTTCTTATGGAAACTTGGTTCCAGAAGGCAAGAAAATGAGGCCATTTTTGATACTGACCAAACTCTGGAAAGTGTTATTTACCCACCCTAAATAAAGGATACAAATTTTGTGCCCTTATTTTAGTATTCACTAAATTGAGGCCTGGAGAAGTTTTATAGTATCTCAGATGAGAAGTCAACTGCAAGTCTTACTGTGGTTTGCAGTAGATGATGAATTGTTTTTCTCTTCTTGCTTTGAAGACTATCTCTGTTCTTGGCTTTCAGCAGTTTGACAAACAAACAAGAAACATTTAGTTCAAAAAGTCATCATGAGGTGAGTAAATGATCATAAAGTCATCCATGTTAAGTTTAGAGATAAGAGTAATTTATTTGTGGGAAACATTTTTAAGCTATTCTACAGATAATTTCAGCACATTGTATACACTCACTTCCTCTTTCATTTGATGAAAGGATAAATTCAAAACTTTGCTTGTGACTTCCTTTACTCTTTCTGATTTTTCAAATAATACTATGACTAAATAGTATATGTCAACAGTTCCCAGGTATTTTATTTTTGGATCAAGTATGCATGTGATTGAAAACAAGAAACACTTTTATTTGAAGAAGTAAAACATGTTTAATGTACAGATCTATGAATGTTTTATATATTTCAAATAATTAAGTTTAAGACTTTTTCTGAAATTTACCATAGTTGACATACTCTCCACTAAAATTTAAGAAAAACAACACTTTTTAAGTTATGATTTGTTTTCTAATACTGTCCATCCCGTGATCTTTTTTCAGTTTTTAATTTTTTATTATACATACATTATAGTGTAAAAGTTACAGTTCATTTTCAGAATCATTTCTTCCCATGAAGAACAAGTTTTTTTGCTTCCTTAGTTTCTTATGGTAGGTACCATACTTTATGATAAACACTCACCTATGAATTTCTTCATAAATTTATTTTTGACAATTTAGCACTGAAGTTATTTTTTTCTGAAAAGCTGAACTTCAGTAGTGGACATACGTTCCAATGGAAACTTCTCACTATATAAGTTTTATTATGTTATAATGTTTAACATGATTATACTTTCCCTTGTTCTCTAGGCTAATATTATGATTGTACATTGTTTGAATTGAAAGCTGTGAGCATTTTTGATGAAACATTTTTCTTAATATCCTTTAGATATTTTCAATGTCAAGATAATATTATACATTGAACTACAGAAGTACAAGGGACAGGGAAAGCTTATGAATGTTGTGGATGTACTCATTACATATAATAAATACTTAGAATGCTTAATAAATTTTCATGTTAAAATTAATACAAAAAACAACCTTGACTCTGTGATTAACATTTTGTATATTTTTTCAGAAATTGCTTTCCTCAATTTGTATACTTTTATACACATATATGTATGTGCATATGTGTATGTATGTGTGTGAAAATGTTATTTTGTGTGTTTATAATTCATGAATTAAGAGCAGGTTAACACATATAGTTGTAATTTTTTACTATGAATATGATTTATGCTCAATATATTATCATTAATTAACAAATATTTCATTCTACTTAATAATATTTCATATATGCAGCACATATTAAGTGTTCCAAAAAGTTCACTGTTATTTTCTTTGCTCCAAAATTTTTTTTCTTTTTTCTTTCCTTTTTTTTTTTACTCAGGAATCGAACTCAGGTCCTTGTGCTTGCCAGGCAGGTGCTGTGCCACTGAGCTATAACCCTGGCCCCTAGTTTTTTTTTTCTTGTAAGTAATACTCTGATGAACGGCCTTGAACACAAACCTTAGCTTCTACCACTACTATATCTAGCAATAGTTCTAAGAAAATAAAAATGAGTAGGTTGTTCAAGTGAATTTTTTCAGGGACGAATAAAGGCTACTGTATAGTTTAAAGTGAGGCCAGGAAGCATGATATGCTCCAGCAAAGAATTATGTAAAAATTCTTATCCTCTTCTTGTTTACCAAGATGTTTGTGTTGTATCTAATGAAAAAATGAAAAACAGGAAAACAGATCTGAATACTTTATATTTAAATTAATATGTTTTCTTAACTCTCAATAGGAAGCATAAATCCAACAGGTGAAATGCAAGAAATGAAATCTTTGACTGTTAATACTGCTTTCCAAAAAAGCATTTAAAATTCTTTGTAGTTGTGTTTAGACTTAGAAATATCCTTCTTAAATGTCAGTGAGCATGCCTTTTTGATTGCATTTACTTAAACCTCCTGATAAATATTGCTGGTCTTATTTTAGATACATCTAATCAAGATGTTTTATATTTAATATAAATACTGTAGATGAATCAGAATATACTAAATCATGTACATGCAATCAGAACTTTGGAAGCTATATTCATATAATTACTGATTTATTAAGATACATCAGCCACTAAAAGTGGCAAGTAATAATTTATGCTAAGTAAATTTTAATCATATTTCTTAAAAATTATTGTGAGGGAAAATGAACATAAACAAGTATGGTGAACTAATCTCTAACTAGAAAAGTGTCAGATGTGTTTAAAATACTGATATTTTATTCAAAATCATTTATACTCATTCACTAAGAAAATACATATTTTTAAACATTTTGGTCCTATTGCAAAATAAAAAAAAATAAGGCATTGTTCTAGTAAGATTACTTTAATTTTCTTTCTATTTGTCTGTAATGGTAAAAGATATATTGAAGTTAACAGATACTATCAAAGTGGCCATCATTCTTCAGAAACTAAAGATAATTTTGAGATATTACCATCATTTCTTAGCTATGGGGTGTCAATTTGAAGATGGAATATTATGTTGTAATAATTTGTAAATTAATAGCTTATATTAACCTGTTATTACTTAATATATTATTACTATGTGATATACATCGATGCATAATAAAATATATATTTTATTTTAAGAAAAATATTTTAACCTCAGTGGAATACATTCATTATCCCTCTCTACTACTAATGAAATTAGAAAATGTTAAAAATAAAATAGAAAGCCTTGACTGATGACAAAACATTTTGCATTTTTATAATAGTATCTAATTTAAAATTCCTACTTTATAATATTTTAAATTTTATTTTATTTTATTTTTTTTTTTATTTTAAATTTTAATGAAATTGATTCTAAATAATATATTCTTCAGCATATTGAGCTGAGGAGATTCAAGCTTAATGTATTTCCTAGAAAGCATACAATATTCACCTCTATGAATCTGTGAAAAATGAGAAAATGTGTATCATTATTTAGGAATAAAATCCAAATTAGATGACTCATTTATTTTTAATTGCATGTTTACCCATTTTAAGTGATTACTAGTTAAAAAAAAGTATCATATTCTATATTTTCATCAGAGAAAGCTAATTTAGAATATGAAGTGACTAAAATGCAAAAGCATTATAAAATGATCTCAAAAAGCATTACACATATTTGTATTGCAAATACATATAAGGCATCTCTATTGTATGTTTTATATAGTTTTTTTCCTTTGATATTAGAATGAACAAAAGATAAGTAGAAGAAATGATAATGGGGAATAAGCATAATTTCAAGTATTATAAATTCTTCAGGGCCGGTGAGATAGCTCAGCAGCATAAGCGCCTGCCTGGCAAGTGCGTGGTCCTGAGTTCGACTCCCAGTACCCACATATGAAAAAAGGGCTGGTGATATCGCTGAGCGGCACGGGTGCCTGCTGGCACACAAGGTCTTGAGTTTGACCCCCGGTACCCACAAAAAAAAAAAAAAAGAATCTAAGCAATATTCATTCTCTCCAAGTTATAATGCCATCTATCTTTTTATCGGTTGAAGTGGCATCTTTGTTTTTTAAGGTGTTGACTGCAGAATTCCCTTCTGAGAAAAAACTCAAACCCACATAAATCCTACTGTTCCTAGTCCATACTTTGGCATTGTCGGTACAGTGTGTTTGATGAACTGGTAACTACTGAGATTGAGATGGTTTAGACCACAACATCCATTTTGCTGAGATTTTAGTGCTTAATCTAAAAATGATAAGAAGTGGGATCATGTATATTTATGGAAGACTAATGTAATCCCTTGCTGATTTGGCCTCACCTTAGTTGTCATTCATGGGCCTGGTATCCATTAGCTCTCACTGACTGTAGGCGACAACCTGTACTTTCTTTTAATATAGTTTATCTAATTCAATTCAATTAGCTGACCTCATACACTTTTGGGGTTTTTCATTGCTAGCCTCTGTGTTGTCAATTAGGGGATATTTTAATATACGACCCAAAGAAATTTAAGGTTTAAATCAATCTCCTTCAAAATCCCAGTGGCATTTTTATAGAATTTTAAATAGTAATCCTAAAATTTACATAGAACCACAAAGGAACGTGAATAGCCAAATCAACCTAGAGAAAAAAAGAACAAAGCTGGAGATATCATACTTTCAGATTGCAAAAGATATCACAAACAGTATATTATTAGCACAAAGAAATACACACCACTGGAACAGAATGGAGGGCTCAGAAATAAATCCACACATACACAGCCAACCCATGCAGATACAGCCATATGTACAAAGATACATTATCAGAATGAATAGTCTTTTCAATGAATTATGTTGGGAAAAGTGAACGTCTACATGGAAAAGAATGAAATTAGGCCCTTATTTAAATCATACATTAAAATCGACTGAGCATTAATTAATTACCTAAACATAAGATGTCAAACTTTTCAACTCCCAGAAGAAGACTTAGGGGAAAGACCTATGACTTTGGTCTTGGCCATGATTTCATGGATACGACATACACAAAAAGTAAAAGAAAAAATGAAAAAAGTGAGATTACATCAAACTAATAAGCTCTGAATACCAATAAAAATAATCACAGAGTAAAAGGCAATATACTGAATAGAAGAACTAATTTATTAACTGTATATCTTCTAATGTGTTAATAACAGCACACTTACAGATTTATCAAAATTTACAAGACTATTACAATCAGTTATGGGTACAATGAAAGGCATATATATGAATGGAACAGAATAGAATAGAGCCCAGAAATAAACCCATGCAATGTGGATGAATCTTACATAACTGTTGTTTAGAAAATGAAGTGAAACGTCAAGAAAAATAATTTATGATTCCCATTATGTAGTGATCAAATTAGACAAATCTAAATTTTGTGTTTGAGAATTCTTATGTCGGTGGTAAAACAATAAAGAATGCAAAAAGTTATTATAAAAAATCATGATTGTGTTACCTTTAGGGAAGAAAGAACACAGCAAGAGGGATGACAGTACCTTCATCGAAGCTGATGGATGCCAGAATAAGTCCCCTCAAAATACGCTTCTTCCCCTTAAGGACTGTTTTGGGTAAAAATACATGAAAAACAGCAGATGCAAAAAGGCACTCTAATCTTCCCTCTTTCTTCCTGGAGCCAGAAGATTAAAAACTCTTATGTGAAATAGTCTTTTCACTAAACCAGGAAAAAAGAAATATTTCTAGTCAAGGAAATATAGCCGACAGAATTCTGAAAAAAAATAAAACTTAAAATAACTCTTATCTTCCTTTAATCTCCTCTTGTAATTTAGTTATTTTTCCACAATGTCCTCTCTATTCAGCCTAATATAAAAACATTTTCATTTGGCTTCATTTTTGTATTTTTCATTTTCTTTTCTTTTTTTTTTTTTTTTTGTGGGTACCGGGGATCAACCTCAGGACTTCGCGCGCCAGCAGGCGCCCGTGCCGCTGAGCAATTTCACTGACCCTTTTTTCATATGTGGATTCCGGGAGTCGAACTTAGGACCTTGCGCTTGCCAGGCAGGCGCTTATGCCACTGAGCCATCTCACCGGCCCTGGGCTTTTCATTTTCTTATCAGGGCTCTTATGTCACATAGAAGTTAAATTTGTGTGCTCCTCCCTGTTAATTTATCTTATGTCAATTTAATTCTCAGGTCTGACTGGATACCCTAAGAGGGTACAGGTCCAGTTTTATCTGTTAATTATCAATCTTTTCATTTTTTGCCTGAATTGCATATACAGTGGTAATTACTTTAGGATTTCTGGAGCAGCTGTATAAACTTTCCATTTTGAAAAACTTTCTGTATGTGTGTCTGTCCTGGATGATCTTTGGCAATTGACCATTACTTTAGTCTCTTCTAAATTTTGTTAGTGAGAGATAGATTTTCAAAATTTGCAAGGTTTGAGAAAAGTGGGTATTGTTATAGATGTGAAACTCACAGTTGACTCCCTAGAAAACTGTACACTTTTGTGCCTCACATCAGAAAATTGATGAGGACTATCGACTTTGCAAATTACAGCCACTTTCCAGAGATGTTGAAAATTATCTGTCTTAATACAGCATGATAAAATTTTTGTTTATGGCTTCTCTCAGTTTTGATCCCACAGTCATGTCAAAGGTTATGGAAATTTCTATTAAAAATATTAATACTGGACTAGTGTAGCTTTTGTAGACACCTTGACTTATTATATCTCTATCTTCATCTTTATATCATCTACCTACATATAACATATACAGCTATCCACATATACCAGATAGTCTAAATGCCTCCCATCAAAATCCAAGTGGAAACCTAGGCCCCATTTCAGAAGGGAGCTTTTGGGATGTGATAATTCATGAGGGTCCAATCTCATGCACTGGATGAGTGTCCTTAGACAGGGGTTACAAGGGAGCTAATTTGCTTCTTCTAACTTATAAAGACATAGCACTCACCCTTGCTGCCATGTGAAGATACAGCAAAAAAGGCACCATCTATGAAGCAGAGAGTAAGCCCTCACCAGATACCTACTCTTCTGGCAACTTGATTTCCCAGCTCCTTGAGCTATGAGGGGAAAAAAAAAAACTTTTTATATATTAATAACCTAATTTAAGGCATTTTGTTGTAACAGTAAAAATGGACCCAAACAATGCTTATGCGTGAGTGTAACATTAACACATTTTGCAATATTTGTAGCACATTCTATTTGGAACTCTTGGGAAATTACTAATAAGGTGAAAAAGAAAAACAGCCATTCATAGTTACATAATCATCTTACATAGTTTGCTATATTTTGGTTACTTTCTTATGTATGTAAGAATGTATATATGCACCTATATTTTATTGTTTGTTAAACTGAATTTGATATTAACAGTTATTGCTTTTAAAATGTGTCATGTATATCTATAAAAGACAAGAAAATATGTTTAACAGTGATTATGAAAATGTTACAGTATAAGTTCCTGAGGTGCTTCTTCTAAGGAAGATATTTAGTAGTGTAACGGAAAAGGCATCATTGCATTCATGTTTCTTGAAAGGAGATCCATCTTTAACTGAGACACAATTCATGAACCACGGGATGGAAAATAATCACTCTGCAGGTACATCCTGAGGAAAACAGAGCCGAAGGACACAGAGGTAGTGAAGCAGCATGCAGAGGCAGCAGAGGAAAGCAGGGCAGAGTGCGGGGACTACAGGACTACCCCGGCACACTGTTCTAAATCAACAGAGGCAGACGTTCTCATATCTGCATTAGGAGGAGTTGGAACCTCTGACTCTTTGGATTGTAGTCCAAAGTTAGAAAATAGGAAGAATGTAACAATGACTATATTTACAAAGCTTGATCTTTGATTTCAAAATAAGAGGGTTTGACTAAAAGTTGAACAAATAAAATGGACCCAGCATGAAAATGCAATTTTAATCAAAAATGGAGAAAAAAACCTGAACACGGATTTAATAAAAATAAGAAGTGTAACAAAAGTAAAAAATCTACTTTTAGTAGCACTGGTGAAATGTTTTATTAATTATTTTGAATATAAATTAGAAAATATATAAACTATATAATAATACAAGTAAATATAAGAATAGTATTTTACTGTATCATATACTTTTAAGCTTAAGGAGACTGAGAAAAATAGTACATAATTTGTCTATATCTCAAGACTTTCTCTACTTTCCATAAGTTGTTCAGAAAGGGAAAAATTTATAATATTGCTTTAATTATTGGAGTACTTGTTGAATTCAGTTGAGATACAAGTGTCCAAACATATACCTGATGCAGAGCACCATTTTTGAATATCGTCTCAAGGTTTGGATGTGCTAGAGTTCTAACACTAGAGGTGCATTTCTAGGTTCTTTTCAAAATATGTCATTAGTGAAGGTGCTAAAAGTCTTGCTTACCAAAAAGTCCATTTATTTAATCACTGCATGAAATTGCTTCTGCTATAATCATTCTGTACCCTTGGGAGCACATATCTATAGAAGGACCCATTTGAAAAGCAGCTGTGTTATTTAGGAGAACAAAACTGTAAGCCATCAATGCCCATTAACATATTTTTTGTGTGTTGTTGTTTGTATTAATAAGCTTTACTTTAGAGACATGGGACCTGTGGAAATAGATGGCGTAGCAGATGTGTATTTACAGGGCATTACAAAAAAGGCAGGATTTTATGTTGATTACCACATAGAGCCAGCTCTGTGAAACTGTAGACAGCTGTGGAAGCACATGGGCAAAAATAGGTATCAGGGAAGAGATGAATTGAAAAGACTGTGAGTAAACAAATATCCAGCTAACATCAGATTGACATAGGATTTGCTCTATCTTATTTATCAATCCCTTTGAGAGCCTAATTGAGTACCAATTTATGAATTTATGATATTTTGTACAGACTGATACACAGGGCTGATGTTGGACAAATGAACTGAAGCAGCAGAAATCATATATTTTATCCCATAGTTGGTGTAGAGGCAAAGTACATAGAGCAGAGTTTATGTGTCCTTTCTGGATTGATTGTGAGAACGCTTTCAAAGTATGTTTCTTTATTCTGGTATCCTATATCTTCCCGTTCTAGTACATCGGACATCAAACTAAGTCAACATTGTAAATAATTGAACAGGTTTTTCATCAATAGTTAGTATTATTTTAAATTGAAACTGAATAAGTGTGTGCTACAAATACATAAAAGGTTACAGTAGAAAATATAATCAATTCCCTTTTTACCAATTTTTGTTTTTTCCAACAATAATAAATTAATAAATATATTTGTAAGATTTTAAAACAATGATTAGGAAAAATAAGTCTGTGAAGCTGTTATGTTTTGGCTCTAAAATGTGCACCCAAAACCTCATGTATTCTGAGTTGGGGCTTTGGAAGGTGAGTGGATCATGGGAGCATTTTGCATATCAGTGGATTAATCCACTCATGAGTTCATGGTTGAATGTTCTGTTAGGAGGTGGGGCCTGCATGGATCTATACTTTTTCCTGGCCCCTTCCTTCTCTCTCTGCTTCTGGCTGCCATGGAATGAGCAACTGACCTTCACAGTGCCCTTCTACCATGCCACTTCTGCCTTGAAGTCAACCAAATCATGGACTGAAATTGTGAGCTAAATAAACCTCTTGGGCTGGTGAGATGGCTCAGCAGCATAAGCGCCTGCCTAGCAAGCGCGAGGGCTGGAGTTCGACTCCTGGAACCCACATACGAAAAAACGGCCGGTGATATTGCTCAGCAGCATGGGCGCCTGCTGGCGCGGGAGGTCCTGAGGTCAACCCCCGCTACCCACAAAAGAAATATATATATATACAAAAAAAACTCTTGCTTAAATTGCAAGTGTTGGGTATTTTATCTCAGCGATAGGAAAGTAACTAAAACAGAAGCAAGGCTAACTAAGTTATTTACTAAATGAAAACCCACAATGGGAATATAAAAATTCTATTCACAAAGGAAAATGTTTAATCTGGGTTAATATCTTCCGTATCATTAAATGAATTAAGTTGATGTCCCTTTTAATACTTTAGAAATAAATTATACATTTTATTACTGAGTTGGGAAAGAAAGTCTGTGTTTCCATTAATTTCTAAAATAAAACACTTTAATAATGTTTGTGTAACTCTAAGTGATAAATACAATGACATTTTATGAAAATAGAAAACAAATGATAAAGTTCAACAGGATATACATACACATACAAACACAAGTGTATATGTAAATGTAATACATACACATGCATAGTTACTGACTTAAAATAGTTTAGCTTATAGTTATGTGCTTTATAATGGTGCAAAAGTGATAAACATTCAGTAAGACTCTAACTTCAGATTTTGATTTTTTTGTCAGTCTAGCAACATACAGTACAATATTTTCTCACGGGGCTGGGCACCTGCAATGATCTGTACTCCTAGTCAGCCACGTGATCATGAGGTAAACTACTGATACTCTGCAGGCTACTATGCTCTAAGCTTTTTAAAAATTCTGGTATTCAACAAATTACATGAGATATTCAACACTTTACAATGAAATCAGCTTTGTGTTAGTGACTTTGTCCAACTTAGATTAAGGTATGCACGGCTAAACTATGGTTTGTTATAGGTTAAGTGCATTAAATCCATTTTTGACTTAACAATATTTTAAACTTACAATAAAATTATCAAGATGTAATATTATCATAAGTTGAAAAATACACACACATGCACACAAAAAACTTCAAAATGTATCATTCCACATTATGAAGAAAGATAAAAAGGAGCAAATGTTTGAATTTTCAATGTCAGAAATTGTTTCTAGAAATTATTTTTTTAAATTTCCATTTAATAATGTAGATTTTCCAATGGAATTATATATGTTATACTTACAAATTCTAATTCCATTTAATTTTTATTATCAAGTCCCTTGAATTACCTTCAAATCTACTACTCAGTTTCAATTCAGACTCCCTTCTTAACTTTCTCACTTGAGGAAAAAACAAAAACAACAACAGAACCCACTGGTATATACCTAAGGGATAAAGTGAGTTATTCTTTGTTTTGAAATATATTTTTCACAAGTTTTACAAAGCTTTGTGAAGCAGCTGTCATTTGAACTGTGCTTTTTTATCTTTTGATGTTGGTGCCTGGAGAAAGAGCTTCAAAACTAGGATAAAAAAATTTAAAAATTCTCCCAAAGATTTGATGTTTTTAAATACTCCCAATTCTCTTAAAACCACAAATTGTAGTTCCAAACTGAACTCACTATCTTCCACTCTCACTATTATTCTTAAGCATTGAGATACTGAGTATAAATAAAGCCTTTCTAGCTGTGATTTACATTTGTTACTTAATTTGTATGGTCCATGTAATCCTTGCATTATATTATGCAGTAGGTACCAACAATTGCGTGTTTTGTGGTTAAGATTAAATACATTTGTGTATTTACTGAAAAGTGATGTATACTATCATCATTGGTACTTATGAAAACTTTGCTATATTTAAGTGAGGAAATAATGCTTAGCATAATGTAATGTTTTGCTACATCTTCACCTTTAAATTGAGAAATTTTAAGCAATTGATCACTTGGAAATGAGTGTATAAACATATTAAAAACACTCATTTAAACCATATTTCACTAAATCAAATGTTTTAAGGGGGTAAATGGACAAAAACTGGATACAGAAATTATTTATACTGGAAGCAATGATATTTAAAGTTGTTAGTTTCATTGAGGGTCAGACTTTAGTGGTGAGGTCATCAGCACACAAGAGTCAAATCTCTTAGGAGCAATTAGCTAACAAGCCGACCTATCGGATAAGATTTCTGTTGTTCCAAGCTAGTCAAACTCTTACTTTCTGTTCTCTCTTTGAACTTGTTCTCCAACTTCTCACATTTTTGAGAGCTGTCTCCAAAATGGCACCTTTTCTCCTCTAAAATTAATAATTTTCTTCTCATAGACTGCCAAAGATATGTTTAAAAATGTACCCAACAATGTAAAGTGTAGATATTACTTTCAAATAATTCCTCGAAGTAGTATATCAAAAAGTAATAAAAATAGAGTGCTACTGATAAACCTACATAAATATTTACTTACTTTTCACTGAGTGACAGATTCACTTAAATTTCTTTGGGTGTCTTCAGTGTTTAAAGTTCCACTAATATACTCTTGTGTGAATTAATAAACCACAGGTGTGAGAGTCAGCACAAAGCTTTATTACTATCATTACTTGAGGAATAAGAAAGAGGCAGCATGGTGATAACATTTTAGATACTGTACCATAGACAAAATTCATGAATGAAATAATTGTTAAGCTGGATTTCATTAAAGTTAAAAACATCTCGGCAGAAGACAGTAATAAGAGAATGAAAAGATAAATCACAGACTGGTAGAAAATACTTTCAAAAGGTATACCTGATAAAGGACTATCATCCAGAATATACAAAGAACATGTAAAACTTAAAAAGAAGAAAACAAACAACTCAATCAAAACATGAGCCCAACGTTTTAATGAAAAGTCCATCACAGAGATATATAGATGGAAAATAAGCATAGGAAAAATGCTCCACATTATATGTCATAAGGGAAATTCATTCAAACAGCATTTCATGTGCCACACATCCCTATAGAATGGGTAAAATCCACAATACTGACAACTCCAAATGCTGACTAGAATGTGAGACAACATAAAATCTTATTTATTGCTGGTGGAAATTCAAAATGGTACAGCCACTTGGGATGACAGTTTGCTGGTTTCTTAGTAAACTAAGGACATTCTTAAGATATAATTCAGCAACTGTGTTCCTTGGTATTACCCAAAGGAGGTGAAAACTATGTATATACGAAACTTGCATATGGAAGCTTATAGCAACTTTATTCATAATTGCCAAAACTTGAAAGCAAACAAGATATCCTTCAATGGGCTGAAGAATAAAACTAAAATGATACATTGAAAAAGTGGAATATTATTTAGCACTAAAAAGAAATGAGCTATCATGTCATGAAAAGATATGAGAAAACTTACATGTTATTCCTAAAAAAGATAACCCAGTCTAAAAAGGGTTCATACTTACTGATTCCAAATATATGACATTCTGGAAAAAAACAAAGCTGTGAACTCCATAAAGTTAGTGGTTGCCAAGAGCTGGGGGTTGGGAAGTATCAATATATGGAACACAGAGATTTTTTCTAGGGCAGGGAAAATACTCTCTTTGATACTACAATAGTCAATATATATCATTATACATATTTCCAAACCCATACAATGGGCATCACCTAGATATGCCCTAATATAAACTATAGATTTAGGGTAATACTGATGTGTTATGTAAGTTTATGTGTTGGGACTAATGTACCACTCCAGTAGGGACATTAACAATGAGAGAGGTTGTGTGTGTGTGTGTGTGTGTGTCTATGTGTGTGGAAAAGAAAATTATGAGAAAAAAAAAGAAAGAGGCAATGGGAGAAGAATAGTATGTACTTTCTTTTTTATTTTTATTTTTTATTACTCTTTTAGTATATACCGTTAAAAGGAAGTAACAGCTTATCACCACACTCAACAAACAATGGATTCTATTTTTCCTAGTTTAGGTAAATGTCATGTATCATGAAAATAACCATTTTAACGTTAGTAATTCAATGACATTTATAATATTCAGAGTGTTGTACAACCACAATCTCCACCTATTTCCAAAGCATTTTCATGTTCCAAAATGAAAGAGTGTACACGTGAAGCAGTAGGACTTTCATGATTTGGACAGGGCTCAAATGTCACAGATCGTTGATGAGAGCTAGGAAATTTTTTTACAAACACAAATTACTGTTTTATGTATGTCCTTAGAACAATTATGAGCAATTTAAAATGATTGATTCTTCGATAATTTTCATCTGTTTTTATTCTGTTAAGGTGAAGATCCACTTACTGCTTTTGTGGACATTCAGGTCCTTCCAAAGTAGTTTGTATCAGGAATATTAATTGGTTTATGATTATGTAAATGTAAAGAAGTTTCAAAACAAATTTTAAATATTCAAAAACATAGCTTATGGGCGGTAGGATCAGTGGCGAAAGCGCCTGCCTGGCAAGTGCAAGGCCCTGAGTTTGACTCCCGGTACCCACATTAAAAAACTATATAAATATATGTACATATATATAGCTCAGAGTTTAGAATATTCTTGACAGGCAAATTTTAAGTCATACAGGATTATAGACATATACCACCATGCTTTTCAAAGAAAAAAGTTAGAAATGTAATCCTTTATCACTGAGACATTTGACAGCCTTTTTCTTTGCTCTGAACTTACTTTTGAAACGATTTTTTTGCATCTAATCTTTAATATTTTAGCATGATTTCTGAAAATATTAATGTTAATATATGAAGCAATATTGCACTATGATATTAATAGTCCTATTATACAAATGTTTGTCTATAACATTCTTCTTATGTTTCTTATGTTGCTTTTAATTTATCTTATTCTATATATTTTTCAAAGTGTTATCTCCTCTATACATAAACAAGTAAAAATTAAGTCACAGCTGTTCTTTTAAAATGCACAAAGCATCTAACAATGACTAACTCAGTCAACATATATCTTTTAAAAACTAATTATAAGGAAAATCTGAAGAGCAAATCCTTCAAAATCAGAAATAAAACAAAGCAAAGTAAAGACACAATGAAACAAAGAAATGTGAAAATCTAGCCCCACCTCTTTTTCAACACAGAGACACAAACTATAAGAAATAAAATTATTCTAGTCTCTACAATTAAGCATCTCTGGAAAAGTCACTATGCTATTAGCTAATTTAAGAAACACACAATTTCCTTTCTCAGATTGTTCATAACTTTATGTGTACTTGTTCTTACAGCATGAAAAACATGAGAGTGAATACAAGCAATGTGTATAAGTGATGAGAATATTAATTATTTAATTTGCTAGAGGATTAACAAAACAAATTTTAATTGTCATTTTTATTAAAGCACCAACATCACAACATTTTACTAATGTATTAGTAAATTACCTGCTTGTGTTAGTTTTTAAATACCTCTCTACCAAGGTACTACAAACTGGGTGGCTTACCATTTGTTATCCCATACTTCTGAAGAAGAGAATTCTCAAAGTGAGATGTCAGTAGGGTTGCATCTTTCTGAAGGCTGTAAAAGAGAATTAGTCCCATGCTCTACTGCTTGTTTCTTGTGGTTTTCTGACTACCTTTAGCATTTGTTGGCTCTTATACTCACCACTCAAATCTTTGCCTTCATCTTCACATGATGTTCTCCTGTAAGCATCTGTTTTGGAGTCTAAATTTCTCCTTTTTTATAAGAAAACAGTCAAATTGGAATAGAGCCTAACATAATGACCACAATTTTCCTTGGTCCTCTGCAAAGATCCTTTTTCCAAGAAAAAGTCACCCTTCCAGATACTGGAGGTTGAGACTGCAACATCTTTGAAAGGACACAGTTCAATTCATACCAGTTAGAAAGCTTGCCATCATAATCAAAAGTGTATTAGTATTAACCATGAGGATGTTAAAAGGAAATTAAGCCCAAATGTCAAAGACAATTGGGGCTCATGTTACTATCTTTAATGATGTTACTATCTCTTTACAAATCTCTGCAACTAACTTATCTGTTATCAAAACTATTTTATCAAAATAAGATATTTTATATTTTGAAATGCCTTATATCATGATGCATAGTAAAAACCTGTAACAATTTACAAGTAAATTTCAAAGTTTTTATTTGGTTTATGATATGCAAATATGCTTTAAGTAGATACTATACTTAACATAAATTATGACAATGTGTTTTCTCTTATAGTATCACCATTATATATAAATTATTCTTATCTAGGTCATGTGTGTATTCTTATTTTCTTCTGTGGTTTGAATATGATCTGTCACCCACAATGCCATGTACTGAAGGCTGTGTCTCTTTTTGGAACCTTTGAGGTGAAGGAAATTTTAAGAGGTGGTTCTGGTAGAAACTAATCAGGTCTTAAGTTCTCCACTCTCTTAAATGAATTAATGCTGTCTTGTGAGAGTGGGTTAGTTCCTGAGAAAGTTAATTTTTCCTGGTAATTTTCCTTTGCACTGAGACAAAATACCAGAAACCCAAAACTTAAAGGAAGAGAGGTTTATTTTGGATCATAGTTTTAGTTTCAGTCCATGGTCGGCCAACACCAATGCAGAAACAGCATGGTGGAAGGGTCTGAGCAGAGGAAAGTTGCTCATATCATGGAGGCCAAGAAGCAGAGAGTAATGGAAGAAGGCTAGGAGGAAGATATACCCTTCCAGCACTTGGTCATCTGCAAAGACCCTACAGTTTTTCCAAGAATAGAATCATCCCACAGTGACCCACCACATCTGACAAGACCCTACATCCTAATAACAGATTTAGTGTAGTGCCTCCATAATCAAAACATATGACAAATTGGAGGCATTTTAAATCTAAACTGTAACATTCTTACCCTATACCCCAAGCCTCATGCACATCTCTATATGTAAAATGTATTTAATCCATCCTTAATTGTTTCCAAAGTCTTAATAGCATTGCTCAAAGATCCAAGTCCAAAGTCTCTTCTGGGACTTAAAACAAAGTGTTAGTTGTGAGCCCCAGTAAAAGTCTAAAAGAAAGTTAAACACTGCTGACATTCAGTGGCACAGGGTAAACAGTCCCTTTCCAAGAGGGAGGAATTGAGAGGGTAGAAAGGAATGGGACCACATGGTATGCAGTCCAATTGCCACTGGTGTCCTTGTTTCTCACAGAAACTTCCTGAGCCTGTCTTCACCATCTTTATTTCTATTAGCATTCTAGTCTTCTAAGTGTCAACCAGAACTTCCTGTCAAGCTAAATTTACAGCATTCCAGGTCTTCTGTAGCTGGTACATCCAAATCTTTCAAAAGCCCTCCTCAGTCCAGTTGTAATGGGTTCTAAACAATATGTTCAGGTATAATCACAGCCAGGACCCAACTCCTGGTACCAAAATCAGTCTTAGTCACTTTCCTCATCACAGAAACAAAATAACTGACACCTACATTTTAAGAGAGGAAAGGTTTATTTTGGCCAGCTTTAACTCAGAAACAGCATGACACAAGGGCCTGGGCAAAGGAAAACTGCTCATGTCATGCTGGCTAGGAAAGAGACAACAAAGATAGGAGCCAGGAAGGGAGATATACGCTTCTAGGTAATGCTCCCAGGGACTGACCTTTACTGAATAGAACCACCTCCTAATAGCACATCTTGCTATAGTGCCCTTAATCCAATCACCTTCAAACATGTTAGCCTTTGGGAGCCATTTTAGATCTAAACCACTACAATATTTTTATACATAAACTTGAGCAGTACCTTGAAGATCTTTTCCCTACATGGCCCTAATATCATGATGCCATCTACAATGTGTTCCTCATCAGGGCCAGTCAGACTTCAGTGTAATGACCTTAAACTTTAAGGTCTGTTACCTAAAAAGAACTTCTCTTGATTAAATATCTAGCCTAATGTATTGTGCTACAGTAACACACAATTGACTAAGACTTTGCCCAGCCTAATTTAACATCATTTAATACTATTAGGAAAGAGGAGCCATATTCTTTCAACAGAGATATGTAAAATCAGAAAGCTATAAATTTATAAGTGACATAATATTTTCATTGAAAATAAACTTTATACCTAGGATTACAATGATTGTCCCTAACCCGAATCTCTAAATTTTGTAATCATACATTTCTTTTGCTTTTAAATGCTATAATTAATTCTATGTTGTTAAATTGACAGTTTCACAATCAGATTGAAAACTCTTTTAATGCTCAACCTGTTAATGAAATGGCAATGCTAGAATTGTTACCATATAAACCAATTATCCAAATTTTCTCCAAACAAGTTTGTAGATTACTAACTTTTCAATAATGCAAACATCATTTGAATGATATACACTATGAAATTACACAAATTGCAAAGATATCATTGTTTATAATCATTTTATATGATTCTGTATGTTACATATAAAAACTTTGTTCTCAAGTTCTCTTTTTGAAAGCATTTAATTTGAGTTAGCATTTAGAACTATATTTGGAAATGTAGCACCCTGCTCAGCAAAGTAACATGTCAACCATGTGCTTACTGTCTGCCATATTAGCCATATCAGATTGGTTAATACTGTTTTCATAAGCATAATTCTTTTGAGAAGAAGGATGGGTCAAATTATAGACAGAAATGGAATTATAATTTTCATTGTATTCGTTAACATTAATATTCACTCACAAACACACATGTATGAATTTTATCTTGTTCTGGAAGACTAACATCCTAAGAGGATTGGTTTATGAAAAGGTTAGGTCACGTTTAGTCAATACAATTCTCTCAGGGACACTGTTCTTAGTTAAGTGAAGAACAATGAGGCCAAGGGCAATCTATTTCTTCATTTATTTTTATCTTTGTTTTTGAAGCTATCTCTATGGCTGAATAATGTTCTCATATAATTCTATTTCTATTGGAGGCTGAGATTTTTAATTAGTCCTTTGAGTGTCAGCCAATTGTCTTCTGGCAACTCAGTTCACATGTCTTCAGGCATTCACTTTGCCACAGCTTATTATGTCCTGATGCTCTTCTTCCTAATTAAACCACTTGCATAGATTTAAATAACTAGTTTCTTACTAACATGAATTTCTATTTATAAAATATTTTGAAATATTTTAAAATTTGCCTTTGTATTGAAATTAAAATTTGATTTAAGTTAGATGATTACAGATACATTGTGTCATCTTTCACCATTATTTAATTAAATATTATTTAATGAAATTTATTTTTTAGCTTTTTTACATAGTTTCCTTAGTATAGATTAACTCATAGTGTCTCACACCACATGGAAGGTACTTTCAAAATACAATTTACAACTATTAGTAGCAAACTTTTTGAAGAAATACTATTATTTAACATTAAGAAAACAAAATTGAAAATGAGAGTTGTAGCATACAATATTTTGGTTTACACAGAAAGGTTAATGGTAAAAGAATTTAAATATTAAACTGTGGTTTAAAAAAGTTCCTAGATATTATTGAAGTGATTAGTTCACTAAGAAAAATTAATACAGCATATATTTAGTCAGTTTCAATTTGCAATGGTACTGCTATTAATTTACCATTTTATTGATCACTGGCCTTTTTTGAAAGAAGATGCGAGTGTTTTAATACAATTTGTTGAGTCAGTCTGCAACGTTGGAGTAGGTAATTGATAATTTAGTGAAAAGTAAGCTTCCATGTCTGCTGCAACAACCATCTTGGAGGTGCATCAGTGAAAAGGAAGTTGATTTTGATGCAAAAGAGAAGAGGAAGGAAATGTACCCCCAAAACACACATGTAGACATGGAGAACTAAGACTGAATCTGAGGTGGGATAAAATTAAACAATATTTTACTTATTCAGATATTTTTTGATAACAAATCACAATTTGATATCAAAATAATGATAATAAAATCACACTTCCAGCAAACAGAAACCAATCCTGTTTAACAACTAAAATTTTGCTAAACCTTTCCCTAGACAAGGATACATAATACATAGATTTGTTTCCCATTGATGGTTCTCTAACTTAAAGGATGTGACCTATAGGAGATAAGGGCATAAGAATGAAAATAGAATATAAAAATATATACAATAATATATACACACATATTCATAAAAATAAGAAAGAACCACCCATAGCAGTAATAATAATTGGTAATGATTTCAAATCCTTATTCTTGGGCAGGCATTGTTTTTAATTCCCTTCCCTCTATTAACCAACATAATATTAGTAACAACTCTAAGTAGTAGATTAAATTATTACTTCCACTTTAGAGCTGAGAAAATTCATGGTGGGAAAAGCCTAAATTTAGTAATTTGCTAACATTCTCACACCAGCTAATTTAAGAGTGATATTTTTCCCAGGGATCTCACATTTGATGATCAGTCTAGATAATAGCAGAAATTTGCCTTGTGATGACTTCTAAACTGTAGTTAAGACTTAAGATTCCCTTTATTCACCTACCTGGCATTGCCACATTAGACATTTTCTCTTCATGATGATTAGTGTTATGTGTTGATTTGAGCAGCTAAAGTTGAACAATTCTGACATCTCCCCCACTTTTTAGTCTTATTGTATGACACATATTGTTACCAGATATTTAGAATATTGTCAAAGTATGCACATTGTATACAGTTTATTCATCTCAAATATTGAATAAATGTTTAAAATATAAGTTATCTTATTACTGTAAATATTGTAAACTGAGATAGTAGTATTTGAACCACTGGTTTGGCTTTTTAAAATTATATTTTAGGACTTGAAAAGTAATGGATAACTAACCATAGGAAAGATGAATCCTCTCTTGATATTATATTCCTTTTTTTTCAGTATAGGGTAATGATAGAATCATTTGACTTTTATTATCAGATGGTTTTCAAATCAATTACTTCTTATTTGTTTCCTACTTCTGTGACAAAAATACCTGTACTTTTACTCATTTCATTTTTAGACAGCAATAAAATTTTATAAGTTTTTTTCAATTTGATATGTCTTTCATATCTTATACTCTTGGTAATATTCCTTTCACAAAACTTTTATTTGAAGAAATATTTCAATATTCTTTGTTTGTATCATAATAGGTCATGAAACAGTTAAAAGATATGTATATATATTATATATAATTAGCAAGTACTGAATCATAAATGTGTTAATCTGTGTAGGTAAATTCAAGCAGACATTTGTCAAAACTTATTACATGATTTTATCTTTACTATGAGCAAAATGTCCTCTAAGAGCACAAATACAAAAGGGGGAAAGAAACCTTATCAATTATATTTAATTCTCTACTTAAAAGCACAACTTCTATCATGAATATGCTTTTTGGATTACTAATAGGCATTTGGAATTTAGATATTCTGGTACAGTGCTAAGGATAGAAAAACAAATAATAATGGAATAAGTGAAATATTAATCATAATACTGCTCCTAAAGGGATATATACTTAAATAGAAAAGTTCGGTGGACTTCCACATGCTACTGGTGCATATAAAATTATTGATCATACTGCACTAACACAACAGAGCATTTCTGTGTCTTGCTTTAGTGGAAGCATAGAGAACACCAAGCCATTAAAATGACAGGAATCATTAGGTCTATTGCTTGCATTCACTGGGAAATACTGAGGGTCACTGAGAGAAAATATCTTTGGTATATATAGCAAATAATTCTTTTCGAACAGTTAACATGGTGGGGACTTGCAGGGAAACTAGTTTAACTGATACAAACTATCTTATATGAACTATTACTTTGTTAACTATGGTGGATGCTTTTCAAAGTTTGATAAACCACTTAGCACATCATTTCCCTTTTACCTGAACTGTGTTTAAGGTGGGTGAAAGCGTACAAGTTGGAAATTTCAATACACTCTTCTTTATAAATGAAAGGTATACAGAAACATGAATGTGCCTTTGAAGAATGGGATGGAAATATTTACATCAGTTTTTTGCAAATCTTATTTCATGAACTGAAGATCAGAGAAATGATATTCAAATTATGTTGTCAAATAATTGGAAAGAGTATATAACATTTTTATCATTTTAATTAATTATAAAATATGTGAGTATATATGGAAACTATGAAGTTTTATTTTAAATAATTGACTACATATTTTCCAAACTTATTTGCATGTATTATGCTCTTGATTAAAAATCCCCCCCCCCCAGAGTCTTACTTGGTTAGAGTGGGCCTTTTGGAAGGTGACTGAATCGGAGTACTATAATCACTAGAGGATTAATCAGTTGATGAAAGCATGCTGAATGTGCTATTAGAAGGTAGGGTATGATTGGAGGATCTTGGTTCATGGTGCTATGAACTAAGAGGTATTTCTTGTCCTGGTCTTTTCCACTGTCTAGCTTTTTTGTTCTCTCTGCTTCCTGGTTGTAATGGCTTTAGCAAGTTTTCCATTCCATCCATCTCTGTCATGGTTTTCTGCTATGGAACCAGCTGACTATAGACTGAAGCCTCTGAAACCATGAGCCAAATTAAACTTTTCTTCTTTTAAATCACAGGTGTCAGGTATTTTATCCCAGCAATGGGAAAGTTGACTAATACAGAAAAATGGTTCCAGAAGTGGGATTGATGCTGTGGCATGTAGTTTAAAAGGTCTTGGAATGGGTTTGTGAGAGCAATTTGGGGAATTTTGGAGAATTGGGCTATGGAAAGCCAAAATTACTGTAAGGAAACCTTGATGATCTAGCTATGGATGGATTCTGATTGAAGTCTAGGAGAGCAGAATACTAATAGGAATGTGAATAGCGAAAGCCAGGCTCACGAGGTTTCTGATGAGAATGGGTACTCTATTAGCAATTGGACTAGAGGTTATTCATGTTTCATACTGGTAAAGACAGATCTACATTTTCCTATGTCCTAAAACTTTGTATGAAGCTGAATTTAAAAGTGGTGGTCTACTTAATCTGGCAGAGGAAAATGCAAGGCAGCCTAAAGTTCAAACAATGACATAGGCACTGCTGAATTACTCTTAGACAGATTTTGAATAAAACTTGGGAGAAAAAGTATAGCACAATGATTTGAAAACTTGAAGTTTTGCCAGAGAAGAAACATGGGTAAAGATCAGACCAAAGGAAGTGTGGTGGGTAAAAGGTTAGCACCATTATAAAAACACTAAAAAAGTTAAACTAAACTTAGCTAAACTAAACTAAACTAAACTACCTAAAAGAAAAAAAAGAGCACTTTGCACTGGGACAATAGGAAGGATACATTGAGGGTACTTAGGAATTGGCCAGATCCCACATGATCAGACATGCAAAATTATAAATTCTTTGGAAAGACTTTGTTTTGAGTGAAGAGATTCAGAGCAGCTTGCTCATTTTGGGATACCTAGGGAAACGTTTTCCTGCATTCACCTGTCCGGGAACTCAGAGGCCACTGCAGCTAAGATCCAAGGGCCCTCTCTTATTGATTAAGCTGGCGGTAGGATTTAGTGTTGTCTATGTGATGCTGGATTTACAAGCAAATGGAATGCAAGAGTGGTGGGGTTATGGAGATTTCCACACAGAAATAAGAGGGAAGCCTGCAAGGTCAGGCAAAAATGCACTTAGGGTCAGAGGTTTTCCCAGAAGTTCCTGAGAGAGCGATGCATGAAGCTATAAAATGAAACCAAAGCTACAGTGGAGACCCCAGTAAACTAGAGAGGCCAGAAGTGTGGAATATGTGCAGAAGGAAGCCACAGGCAGTGTGCAGAGCCAGCCCAAGAGAGATGCTATATGGGTTGCAACCAGTAAGGTCTTAGGGGCATGATGGCCCATGGCACTTGAAACTCACACGTCAACACCATGTGTCCCAGATGCCCGGTATGGAGCTATAAGAATTAATTTTGCTGGAACATTTGAGACTCTAGCTACTTTTAGGACCAAAAAAAAAATTTTTTTTTAATGTGGGTACCGGAAGTCGAACTCAGGACCTCGCGTTTGCCAGCAGGCACTTGTGCCGCTGAGCTATCTCACCAGCCCCAAATGTGTTTTTTATTTTGAGATGAACATGTGCCTTTGAGAGCCAGAGACAGAATATTATATTTTGGGAAACGAGTATCTCCCCAAATACTCATCTGTTCAGAGGTGCAGCTTTTGGAAGGAAATTAAATCGTGGGGGTGCCACACTGATCAGTGGATTAATCCATTGATGAGCTCAGAATAGAATGATATGCCATTAGTAGGAAGGGCGTGACTAAATGAGGAATGTCACCAAAAGTGTGTCATGAGTGGATGTATTCTTGGCTTGGTCCCTTCTTTTCTGTGTGGCTCTGTTCCTATTCTTTCTGCTATCCTGGTATTTATTGGATTATTTTTCCTTGAATTTGATTGTGTATCCTTCAAAAAAGAATCAGAACTGGATGACAAATGACTCAGAGCAGCAGGAATTAGAATTCTGATGTTTTTCAATAATAACTGAGTCAATATTTTATATAATATTTTAAGATAACAGTCATCATTGGCAACACTATATTGGAACAAATGGGCTCTCGTGAACAGATACATTCCTTTAATAACAAATATTGAATATTTTCAATTATTACTGTGGAATAATCTTCAACTACTCTACCCTAATTAACATCATTGAATAATAATTAATTGATAGCCTTGATTATGTTAATGATTACAGATAGAGTTATTACCTGACTATGAGTGAACTTATTTCCTCAAAGCAAAATATTAAACATACACCATTGACCAGGTTTTAGATAGCAAAACTGTATAAATGGGGGATTTTCCTTCAGTAATCAAAACCAGAAAACATGAAAAATTATCTTTAAAAAAATCACAAAAGCTTTGTTTCCTGGGTCAGTTCTTGTAAATTTTATTAAGATCTGATCAATATGAGACAAAGAATTTGACTCTAGTTTTATATCATTGCATCGAATTTTGATTTGAAAGAACTCTTTAGATAATCTTTTGATTATAACCAACTTTTTTACACATAAAATTTTCTCTCACAATTTCATCCTCTATAAACTTTCCTTGACTTAGTGTAAACTTCTGGCTTTGCCCATAGCTTTCCTTGTCCTATTTGGAAACATTTAGTCATTTTACAATAGGACAAAAGTCTTAATATTCCATTTGAAATCTTTCCTTAACAAATATATTATCAATCTTAAAAATTTTTACATGTCTGTGTCTCTCCCTGTCCTAGTTACTGTCTTATTTTTTTTTCTGTTACATGTTTGAGCCACTTGACTATTAAAAAGTCATCTTTTTTTTTTTTTTTTTTTTTTTTGGTCTCACAGATGTTCCACTTTAGTTAGGCTGACAAACCTTCAACGCTTATACGAACTTAAATGACAAAATTATCTTAAAACAAGCACTAAGCAGTGAAAGAGCAAGGTAACCATGTAATGGAAGATTTAAACTATGCCAATGAAGTACACAAGGCATGCCAACTAAACAAAGATATCAACATAAACCATAGAATTCAAAGTAGATTTACCAGGTGACCAAGATATTCCTCGTTGAATTCTTGCTAACTCCTCAGGGGCTGCCAGAGGCATATTTCCCCTCCTTCAGTATCCTGAGACAGGAAGCAGACCTGCCCTTGACACCTGCTAAGACGTGGCACAGGCTGCGGTGCAACTAAGAAGCCACTTTTTTCACCTGCTTTTCTGGCTTTGAAGTCTGATTTATTCTCCATATCAGCTTGGGTTTAGGCTCCAGTTTGAGTTCATTCTGGTGGCCCAGATCCTCCTCCTGAACCTCCATTTTCATGCCAGTGTCCACTCCTAGCACTGGCACTTTAAACAAGTATATCTCAGTTTTCTTCCCCCTACACTTGCTTGGCATGGTCTTGAACTTGGAGCTCAGTTTCTGCTATTGTTTTGAGGACAGATTGTCACTCAGATCTTTTTCTTTAAATCATATTTCTCACTAACAGCAATATTGCCCCTGCTCTCATATGCTTTTTTAGGGCATCCCTGTACTTCTGCAGTGATTTTCATCATCATAATGGCTGCCATCTGTCTCTACTTGGAGGTGGACAACATCCCTGGTTTTCTCTTTCAGCTTTCAGCTCCCTTTTAATCTCAGTAATCTCAACACTCGTGGGAGTTTCTCTGGAATCATGGCAGGTACACCAATTATCTATTCCGTAGCCCAGATATGCTGGGGAAGTGCAGTATATTTCAGAGAATGAAGAGTATACCCAGAGATGGTTTTTGTGAGAGAAAATGTTTCTAAGGTTAAATAACAGATACTAAGAAGGAAGCAAGGGTTAATTATCACTCATTTATGAGGAAGAGTCCATGTGAAGTCTGTATGGACCCCATAAGAAGAGTGTGCAGGTGAGTAGCCCTACCTGGCTAAAATTGCACTGGAGAAGCACCCAAATTAACAGCACTGCCCAGCCAAAATGTATTAGGGACATGTGTGTATCACCAGTGTCACCTAGGAGTTTTAGTGGAAGCTGGTAACAGCAGCAGCAACAGCACTATAGATTACTCATGGGAAGGACTTCTCTAGACTAAACTACATTGCAATGACATCATTGTCTCTCTTTGTTCCATTGCATGACCAGCATTCCAAGGAGAAAATGGCTTAACCTATGGGCAGGAAAGTAGCTCCTACAGAAAATACTGGTTACCTACTTCCTGTGATTTTCATATAACATTATCTGGACATTCTGTTCCCTATCTGCTTAGACTGCCTTCTTGAAATAACGAGAGTCTTGGAAATAGAAATGGTATATTTGGGGACATGGCACCGAATGTCCTAAGTTTTCTCAGAGACAATACAAATTAGTATATTATATTTACTTGTCATGACTTCTAAGGCATCTTTTTGCTGTGACATGGTTATGTTTCACATTTTCTGAGTTTCTTGATGATCTTGACAGCTTTGAGGAGTACTTGCTCACGTATTTTGCAGAATGTCCAACAATTCCAGCTAGCTGGATGGTTTCCTGATGAAATGATTGCAGTTATGTGTTTGGGAGACAAAGACCACAGATGTGAAATAAGAATCTCATTAACATGATATTATCAGTACAAACATCAACAAAATTTATCATTATTCATTCATTTTGTCCCCCATTCCATGCTGTACTTTTTGGAATGAAATACCCAGAGCATTTAAGGAATGAAGGCATTTTTCACATTTTTAAAGTTAAAACATTTATATAAATTATTTATGGTTGTTTTAGAGATATTTTCTACTTTTCCCTGTTTATTTGATCAGCTATGTCTTTTAGTATGAAGTCATTGATAGTTATTTAATATTATAGGTTATAATGCAATACTTCTACATTTATTCTGGTGCTTTAATTCTTCCTTCTTTACCTACTGAAAATCTTTCAGTTATTTTCCTGTGTTCCTTTGACATACATTGTTATTTATTTATGTATTTATGCATTTTTAGGTGTTCTGGTTATACTGTAGTTTCTTTTTTTCTAGAATCTCTGTGTTACAGAATAAGGAAATATTTATGTGAAACCTAAGAAGTATCTATAAATATATCTAAGAATTTACAGGACATCCATCTTTACCTGTATTAAGCTAAAAATAAACTCTGACTAAACTCCAAATATAATATATAAACACAAAGCATTTCTACTGTTCTTGCCTTGCCCATCTGAAACTTCCTACTCTCCAAAAGAGATGTGATTCACACAATCCAAAATACATTGATTTCATAGTTCAATTCTACTATACATGCATACTATTTTCAGAACTGCCAATGCATTATTTCCTAGGAAATTAATATAGTGTGCTTATACTTTTTTTTTTTAATTAATAAAGTTTATTGGTACATTTTAGGTATACATAATGATCACATTCACCATAGGGAATTTGTACCTATACATGATATAATTTGATTCTTTTTTTTTTTTTTTTTTTGTGGGTACTGGGAGTCGACCTCAGGACCTCGCGTGCCAGCAGGCACCCGTGCTGCTGAGCTATATCACCGGCCCTTTTCTCGTGTGTGGGTTCCGGGAGTCGAACTCGGGCCCTCGCGCTTGCCAGGCAGGCGCTTACACCGCTGAGCCATCTCACCGGCCCCCTAATTTGATTCTATTTTTTCCCCTTCCCCTACCCTCACTTCAACCCCTCTTCCCCTCCTTATTTATAAAATATACTCTGTTTTGATCATCTTCTGTCTTGTAGATTACTCTTATTTTCAGTGTTACTTATTGGAATACCTTTTTCATTATCCCCATAAGTCTGATATTGTCATATACTTTTAGTACATAGTGACCATTGCATCCTGGGAATCCCTGAACTCCTGTAAGTAATGTTTCAGAAAAAAAAAATTTACACATTAAGTTTTACACTTTATGTTGTAAAAGTATATAAATGTGGCATCCATAGTATCATCTATTTACCATCCTATTTTCATAAAGAGTTTCTTGCCCTAAAAATTTCATATTTGGTCTTTTGAAACCCCCAGCCATGCCACATTAATACTAGGCAATCACCTACATCTAATTAGTACCTCAATTGTGTGATCCTTTGTAGAATGTCTTCTATATAGAACAATGTAATATGTAGCCTTTCATTCTGACTTCTTTCACATGGCAAAAAATATTTAAAATATTTACACACTTATATTTTTTCACTCTAAAAAATTTCCACACTGTATAATCCTCCACTATTATTGAGAGTTTCCTGTTTGCTTATCCATTCAGCTTTGAGGAACATCTGATTTACTCCTGTTTTGGCAAATAATGAATAACTCTGTTATAAACATTCACATGTAAGTTTTGTATGTACATCTTGTTAGGTCAATGGAGTAAATAACTAGGAGGATTTGTTTTTGATTGTATGGTAAGAAATATGTTTAAACCTTGTAAAAAAATAACTGTAAAACTATCTTCCAAAATAGCTGTATAATACTGCATTCCAAACTTCAATTAATTAAAATCCCTGCTGCTTTTCATTCTCAATGCATTTGCTGTTGTCATTTTTTAAATTTCATTCATTCTATTAGATGTGTAGTTGTACATCTTTACTTCTTTTATTTTTCATTTCTCATAACCAATGAGCTTGAACATCTTTTCTTATGCTTATTTTCTATCAGTTTTTATTTACTGTCCAAGTATCCAATCAGATCTTATGCTCATTATTTAAAAAAAATTTTGTTATTTGGTTTCGAGTATTTTTTATGTTTTTTGAATACAAAACTTTATGAAATAAGTGTTTCGTAAACATGTTCTTCCGGTCTGTGGCTTGTCATTTTGTTTTCTTAACAGTATATTTCATAGAGAAGTCATTTTTAATTTATATGATAAAATTTATAATTTAAATTCTATATTACAATTTATTTTTGTTACTTGTGTTTTTATTTTTTTTTTTGTTTATTTATTTTTTCTGTGGGTCCCAGGGGTCGACCTCAGGACCTCATATGCCAGCAGGTGCCCATGCCACTGAGTGATATCACCGGCCCCACTTGTGTTTTTATGTAATGAAAAAAATATATAATTAAGTAAATATTTGAAAATATTTTCCAAATATTTAAGTAGCATATTATTTTCATGCATACGTTTGTATATCTTTCCATTATATTTTTAATATAATGGAATGATATAATGTAAGCTACTAAATTTTCATTCACAAGAATCAAAATAATTTACATACTAAACAGCATGTAAATGACTACTTATTTTGTAAAATACAAAGCTTTCATTCACATTTCTATATTTATATATAAACACTACATAAGAGATTTGGCAATATTTTAGAAATCCTGATATCAAAATATTTCTATGCAATATCATTGCCTTTGGAGCTGACAAATTTCCCTTAGAATTACTTAAGATGCTTATTAGTAACGTCACTATGAAAAAATCTTTGATATGTAACGTTACAGAAAATAATATTTCTGAATGATATATGCAAGCTTTCAACATTGAACTAGAATAACTGGCTACAAATCTTCAAATAGCTTTTTTTTTCAATGTAGAAAACTGTATTATCTGGCTGGTGAGATGGCTCAGCGGCATAAGTGCCTGCCTGGTAAGCGCGAGGGCCCAAGTTCGACTCCCAGAACCCACATATGAGAAAAGGGCCGGTGGTATCGCTCAGCCGCATGGGTGCCTGCTGGCACGTGAGGTCTTGAGGTCCACCTCCGGTACCCACAAAAAAAAAAAAAAAAAAAGAAAATAAAGAAAACTGTATTATGCTAGCTTTAAAAGAGGCAACATACCATCATGTTAGGTTTACCCTATTTTCAAAATTGCAGAAATAAGTGTGTGTCCCTACAGGTAACATTTAAATACACTCTTGTAATTCTAGGGCTGCACAATTTAAAGTTTTCTACTGTGTGTATGATTAAGGAGCATGAGTATGAGAGGTGAGAGACTTCTAGTAAATATAATTACTGTACTTGACAAGCCTTGAATAGCTTGAAAATGTCACAGTTCTCTAACCTCAGATGGTAATTCTGGTAGCAATTCTGACATCACAAACGTTTCCTGCAAGACAGTGAGAGGGTGAGTGAAGGCTTATATACAGAAATTATACAAAGCAATTGAAGGCTAGACTGAACTCCACTCCAGTGATAACAACCCTTACTGGTTATTTTTGTTATACTTCAATTACTTATATTTCAATTATACTTTCTCTCTGGTACAGGCTTTCTATCCTATTAAACAAACATTCAATAACTGTTCTTTTCTTATTAACCATGCAATAGAAAAAGCAAAACATTTTCTTACAGGCTAGTATAATTAAGAGGATTGATGATGGACTTAATATAACATATTTAGCACAGCATTTTAAATCAGCTACAGACTGACAAAGATTCTAATGTAACTATGCGAAACTAAGATTTTTCAAGTTTTTTTAAGTTTAGAATTATAGAGTATGTGTCCAAAGCTCATTGCCGTTCAAAGCAACTTAAAATAAACCTAGAAAAGATCATAATGATTTAAAAATATTAAGAAAACAAGCTCAAAATTTCTCTTGTCCTTCCTGTCGTTTCTTTATGTATATCTTCAATTGTTAGATAAACTGCAATGTAATACCTAATTTACATACCTGTGAAAAGAGATTGTTTATATTACATGCTTAGAAAACCGTTCTCTTATCATTCTATCTTAGAATAGTTCTTTAACCAACTACATCTGTTTTAGCTAGAAGAGTTGTAAGATAAAGATACCTGTGCCTAATCCACACCTAATCACTCATAAGTATTACTAAGGCTCCTGGCTTCTGGTCTGTTTTGCTATAGTTTGCAACATATGTAAAATACAGTTTGGAAACCACTCTACTAAACAACTCTGCATTGACAGCATAGTTTTTGAAGTGAAATTAGGAGGTGCAATGAGAACAGAAGAACACTGGACTTTCAGTAAATATAACATACAAAAAATCTTCTGGTATGTGAACCTACATTATTCTTAGGGAATGGAATAGCATAGATGTAATTTCTGAGGACTTATTTGAGATGTAGTTAAGATTTAAATAAGGACATCAGTCTCCTTGTGTGTTTTTTTTTTCCTTACACAATATTGAACCAACCTATATAGATGTTAAACTGGCAGAAAGTTGACAAAGAGTTACCTCGTGTATTTGATTGAAAAATAAAGAAAACAGAGAAATAAAGTACAAGCAGAAGTGATAATAATGATGAAATATGAAATATAATCTTATGAACAACAAGGAAGAACATGAAGGCATAGAAGAAAAAGAAAACATCATTAGGTTCAATGGATTGGGGTTTCTACTAAGGTCAAAGAATTGTTGCTATGTATTTATTAATAAAAAGACACTAAAAATTTAGTTATCTAAAAATAGAGATACTAAAAATGACAATTTTGTATGTAGCACTGTTATTGATACTGACAAGATTAGTGCAATAGTAAAATCTTGAAAATACCCTTACTTCAAAAGAGGATGACTTTTCAATTATCACTTAATTATGACTTTATTGAGTTTAAAATTTTGGAGATTTACCAAATTATGTACGTGAGAATCATGTCTCAGCACACATCTATCACAACAAAAAATGTAATTTCTAGCATCCCATTTTTTATGTAAAATGATTATTCAAAGTAAATAATGAACTATATAAACCTAAATAATTTATCTTAAGGCTAATTTTTTTGTTTTAAACAGAAAAAGTAAAAATTACAATAAAACAGAGTTTCAAAACAGGTCAGTAGGAGAGTATCAATTAATACATTGTGTATTGTTATACTTATGTTAGTCGTTCAGAGTACAAGATTTGGCATGAAATTTTTGAAGCCTAAACTAAAATGTTTTACAAGGTATGAATAAATAATATCCTACATTTTTTTCCTACTTTTTTAAATCTAAAATTAATTTTCTTATCATTGTCATTAAAGGGCATAAGAAATAATATTAATCCTAAGGGCAAAATTCTTAATGTATTTCATTTCTTTTATATTCATAGCAATAAGGCAATAATGTAATTGGCAGTGTTTCAAAGAAAGAAAATTTCATGTAGAACGCCTGTAAAAAAACTTCTAGCCATCAAAATGCATGTTTGAATTTTTAACTTTATTTAATTACATGTCTAATTTATTCTGATTTTGGCAAAACTTACAATAACTTTTCAAAATGGAAAACTAGAAAGAAGAAAGTTACCATTAACACATTTTCTGACTAGGTAAGTGGCATAATTTAAGGAAGCAACAATAGGTATATCTATGCATCACAATTAAATGAAAAGCCTCCCACCATTTTTAGGGGATTTCAACTTTTGTTTAGTTATTTCTCCATTAAAATTTTAATTTTAATAAGGTCACATAGAGTGACCATAATTATTCTAAACAACAGTTCAAGTAAATGTCCTTGTAAATATTATTTAACTATACATTCATAAGTTGATTGTTTTATTATGCACATGGATTTTATATGTCAAGAATATGAATACATCAGGGACAACTTGTCTTTGCCTTATAATCTGTAAGAACTCATACTGGAAGATCCAAAGACTTCAAACTGGAATTGTCTACCTGCTTGATCACCCACAGGTCTAGAGGTTGGAACAGACTGGAGGTTGGTATTAACTCGGGCTGCTGGTCAGAACCTATATACTCAGCATCTCCATCATCTCCATATGACCTGGACTTCTTCACAGCTGGTGGCTGGACCATGGTGATAAGTAACTGAGAGAGAGAGGGAGAGAGAAATGAAACTACATCATGTTTTAGCATTTATGTTGAGAAGGCATACAAAATGACTCTTACATTTTACTCAAAAATTCTACTGGGTTCAAGGTAAGGTGAAATAATCTCATCTATTGACAGGACCAGTAACAAAGAAGTGCAAGTACAGTAAAAATATTTCTGTCAGCATTTTTGGAAAATAAAATCTGCAACAGTAATCTTTATGAATTTGATGCCAAGAGAAGATAACTGAGTTGGTGGATGGAGGACATAATAAGTGAGAAAGCGCAATGTTATTAATTTGAGAAGAATAAAGTACGTTTTTATGATATTCATGATGATACAGAAGGATGGATAAAATTGATGATAGCAGAGAGAAGGAAAAATGGCAAACATAAATTTCCTATAAACTATGCAGGAGCTGATCTGAAGCTAAGAAAAGGAGTAGACCTTTTGGGGGGCCACTTTTTCCATCCTCCAGCACAATAGAAGGGATTAGAATGTGCATATATAGTTACAGATAGTCTTTATTATTTAACAAACAGGAATACTGATTTATCAGAAATTAAACCATGTTTTATGTGGTATACACATATTAACTGACTTGGTACTTTAATGCCAGACAGGGTTATTCCTATTTTATAGACAGGGAAACTGCCAAAAAGTAAAAAGACAAATTGCTAAATATGGCACTACTACTGACTATCAGAGCTTAGATTTAAACCCTAGTGAGCTCCAGAAAACATGCTCTTAAACATAGAGCTCATCTGTGCCTGTTATCAGCTTTGGTACAGAAAGTATAATGAGTTTGCAAAAGGTTTTTGTTATTTTTTTCAGTAATGGAAGAGGTTGACATTCCAAGTTGTATTAGGATTTTTCTAGATAACATAATCTACAGAATATATACAGAATTATGTTAGGAAATTTATTAGGTAGGCTTATAGGATCAGCGGTAGGAGGGTGCTGAGTGGCTATCTCCACACTGGAGAGCTGGAGGATTTAGTAGTTGATCAGCACAAAAAGATGGAAACTTCAAAACAAGAGAGATCAATGATGCAGCACCACTCCAAGGTTGGAAGCCTGGAAGCTTACTGGAGAGTGCCCAGTGCAAATGTGTACTGGAAGGCTGAAGAACTGAAGGAAAAAATGGAAACAAAGCTTTTGTAAATAGGGAGGGGAAGAGAGGTTGAAGAGAGGGTATGGAATAGGGAAAAAAAGAATCAAGATATATCATGTACAGGTACAAATTCCCTATGATGAATGTGATCATTATGTATACCTAAAGTGTACCAATAAAACTAATTAATTAAAAAATAAGGGAGCAGAAAAGGAAAAAGAGAGAGAGAAAAAAAATGAAGACCAATGTTCAAAGGTGATGGTAGCAAAGGTTGCTTCTGTACAAGAAGGCTGGAATGCTTTAAGAACTGGTCAATTTCCTTCTTCTTTTCCTTTTCAATTCAATCCGGGCCACAAAGCATATTGGTTGTTGAAAGCCACAATAGAGTTGTTCTTTCCCCCTCAGTTTGCTGCAAAAAATTCAAATTATCTCCATAGACACAACCAGAACTATGACTTACTAATCTGCTAGGGAGAAGTGAGCCAGCAGACTATGTAGATTTGCGCATAACTGGAGATAATATTATCATCAGAAAACAAAAGTTAGAGTATAACAATAAATGATTTATACTATGTAAAATGTGGGGAAAAAAGCACCAATTAAAGAAATTTAGTTTTGTAAATGATTAGTGCTGAATGCCAAAATGAGTTGGATAGTCATGCAATTGAAGAAAATACTTAACATGGTTTAAGGTGTTTTTATCGTTTTTTGAAAGCAGATGGACTTAACCAAAACTTGGGTTTTGTCCATTCAATATAATTACTAAGGGTCAAAATTTTTAATTGTCTTCCTAAGAATGTGCTATATCTCAGAATTTAATATTTATGACCAAGAAAAAAAAATAAAGGCAATTATGAATAAAAAGAAGGTTAGAATTACTAGTTTGCTGTGAATCCAATTCTGTATCATTTTTTGTCCCTAAAACTTCACAAAACTTAATTTAAAATAATTACTCAAAATTATTTTCTGTGAAAACTGTTATAAAGATTTTTAATATATTTTCCTGTTTTTACACCAAATTTTAGTGAGTTTTCTATGATGTTAGTGCATTCATATACTTCTAATGACCATAATAACAATAAGTACCAAACCATTTTGACTTAATACAATATGGAACTCATTTATTCCAAAACAATGTATAGTTTGAGGAAAAGTAGAATGTCAAATGCAAAAAAGACTAGATATGACTAAAAAGCAAAGCACATAGATATTTTTTCAATTTTCAGCGTTGTAATTGATCCTATATCTAATTTTTTCTAAACTCAAAGGGCTGATCACAATATATATCACTGATACCCAAACTCTTACAACAAGTGAATCACTAACTAGAATAATGCAATCAGAATACGAAAACAAATTCACAGCCCCCATTCACTCAAGGATCACATGTTAGAAAAGATGCTTGGTTAGAGACTGAATATTTCTGGACTTCTCTCATTATCTACACAATGGAACGAGCACTGTTGGACTTGATAAGCATCAACACCTGGTATGGAGGTAGGGAATTCCCGGTGGTCTGGGCTGAGACGAGCTCTTCTTTTCCATAGATAGAGGGCGCCCTTATTCCGGCTGTAGGCTGTCTTCACAGGGGCGGAGGGAGGGGAGTTCCTCCTCATCAACTGAATGCTTTTGTTCTTCAGTGGAGGAGACACCAGGTGAAGCAGCAGCGGTGCTTGCCCTCAGTCAGTCAAGCACAGCAAGGACAGCATTATTGTGCATCCTGCCTTGCCCCAAGACCTCTTTGCAAAAACCCAGTAACTTCACAGGACAGTCTGTGAGTTTATGCAAACTCTCATCGTGTCTGCAACACATAGAGACTCTGTATTCCACCCTTGGATTTTAGTAACTCATCAAAAATATATGCTGGAAGCACTTTTCTAATCAATTTGTATTTAGATGATTTCATCCTCCTATTGCCAGACTACCTAACTCATAATCCATGTCTCTCCTTTGTCAGACTTCTCTTTCGATTCTAAGCAATAGATCGCATTGAAAATTCAGCTCTCTGGATTCATCATTTTATATGTTATTTGGCTGCTTTTGCTGTTGGAGTAGATGTGACACATTTTCCAGTTTTTCTATCTGAGGTGGAAGCCAGAACACACACACCACATAAAGCTAATACATTTAAAAAAGTCAGTGATGGTCAGAGAGGAGTTTCAGTGAGCTGAATCCTGAATCTAATAACTTGCATTTATTAAATAAAACAATCTTTTTTCTATATTTGAAAATAAGCTTATTATATTACTTTGAATAGCCTTGTAAAGAAGAATTGCTGTGGCTTGGTTATGCTTTTTTACAATAACGGTGTGTTTAAAAATATAAAATTCTTAACTGGGAGAAATAGTGCTAAGAATAAATTTACATAAAAAGGAGTAGAATTTTCTTAAAAAGGCTTGTATTCTATTTTTGACTCTAAGCAATATAGTGGTACTAGTATATTTAATGCATCTTTATTACATTATGTGTTGTAACCTATTTAACTTTCAAGTAATTTCATGAAATAAATCCTTCGAATATCCTCTTTCGACAAAAACAAAATTAAGGAAATTAAAATATAGGTAGCTGCTGAAAAATATCAAAGTAGTCACTGGCCATGCCAAGATTCAAAACAAGAAGTTTGGGTGTAGAAGTAATGACTATGCTATGCTAACTGTTTCCTAAAAGGAACTATTAAACAAAATAAGCAATAAAATTTTTCACTTTTTTTGCTTTTGTATAAGCTTAAATAAAAGCTTTGAGCAAAAATTTCCATGAAAAATAATCCGTACAGCTCATGTAACATTATTGCTGTATTAGTATATATATATATATATATATATATATATATATATATATATATATTTTTTTTTTTTTTTTTATGCGGGTACCAGGAGTCGACCTCAGGACCTCGCGCTTGCCAGCAAGAGCTTGTGCTGCTAAGTGATATCACCGGCCCTTTTTTCCTTTATGTGGGTTCCAGGAGTCGAACTCAGGACCTCACGCTTGCCAGGCAGGCACTTATGTAGCTGAGCTATCTCACCGGCCCTGATATATTAAAATTAGGAGAGGGAAAAGAAATTTCATCTGATAATTTGTTTATTGACTATAGAAACTTTAAAAATTCTTAAATTTTATTTGTACATGTTTGCAATTCATGAAGTTTATAATCATCTTGGGAATGGTTACATGTACATATTACAGCATTTTTTCTTAATTCCCTTCTCCACCTCTCCCCCTCCCTCCCTTCTCCAGTTCCCATATCCCATTTTTCATTTTTGTTGATGTTATTTGTTTTAGCTTATGTTATGGTCTATAATATTTACGTTAATTGGGGTTATTAGGTTCCTGTATATCTTTATTCTTATTTCCCTTTCCCCTCTTCCTCACCCTTCTCCCCTGTTCTCTTGGAGCACTTCCTTATTGCAAGAGATCCATCCCTTTGTCCCTTTCTATCCATCCTTTATCATTTTCTTTGTACTTTGTCTCACTCAAGTGAAAGTTACCATACGGTAGTTAAGACCGTGTGTCTGGTTTACTTCACTCAGCATTATATTTTCCGGATGCATCCTTTTTCCTACAAATGTCTCATATTTCTCATTTTTATAGCTGAGTAGTATTCCATTATATATAGATAGTACATTTTCTCTATCCAATTGTCTGTTAATAGGTGTGCAAGCTACTTCCAGGATTTAGCTATTACAAATTGTGCTGCTAAAACATTGGTATGCATGTATCACTGGAGTATGACGATTTAAGCTCTTTGGGGAAGATATACAGCAGCGGGTAGCTGGGTCAAATGGAATTTCTAATTTCAGTTCTTTGAGAAATCTCCATAAAGATTTCCATTACGGTTGTACTAGTTTGCATTCCCTCCTTCCTTTCTCACCACAGCCAAGCCAACATTTGTTATTGGTTGATTTCTTAATGATTGCCATTCTTACTGGAGAAAGATAGAATCTTAGTGTTGCTTTAATTTGCATTTCTCTAATAGCCAGAGATGTTGAATTTTTTTTTTCATATATTTGTTTACCATTTGTATTTCTTCCTCTGTGAAGTGTGTTTTTCATTTTTCTTGCCCATTTCCTGACTGGGTTTTTAACTTTAGGTGGTTTAATATTTTTGAGCTGTTGTGTATTCTAGATATTAGTCCTCTGTCTGAGGAGTAACTGGTAGTTTTTTTTCCCACTTTATAGGTTGTCTCTTCACTCTACTGATTGATTCTTTTACTATACAGAAGCTTTTTAGTGTGCTGTAATCTCAATTGTTAATTCTTGCTGCTCTTTCTTGTGCAATTGATATTCTGTTTAGAAAATCCTTTCCTACACCTATGTCTTCATGTGATTTACCTATTTTGTCTTACAGTAGGTTTATTTTTTCTGTTTTAATGTTTAGATCTTTGACCCATTTTGATTTTAATTTAGTATATAGTGAGAAGCAAGGGTCCAATTTCAATCTTCTGCAAACAGATAACCAGTTTTCCCAGCACCACTCGTTGAGAAGGCTATCTTTCCTCCAACATGTGCTTATGGCCCCTTTGTCAAAGATCAAATAGTTGACTATATCTGGGAAGGTTTCTGTATCCTCAATTTTATTTCATTGATCTACATATCTGTTTTTGTTCTAGTACCATGCTGTTTTTATCACTATTGCTTTGAAGTAGTTTAAAGTCAGATATTATTATGTCCCCCGCTTTGCTCTTATTGCCCAAAATTGCTTTTGCTCTTCTGGATCTCTTCTGGCTCCATATGAATTTTAAGATTGTTTTCTCTAGATCTGTATAGTATACTGTTGGTATTTTGACTGCGACTGTATTGAATCTGTATAATGGTTTTGGAAGTGTGACCATTTTGACAATATTGATTCTGCTTATCCAGAAGCAGGGGATATCTTTCATTTTCTAATGTCCTGTTCAACCTCCTTCTTCAGAGTACTGTAGGTTTCTTCGTAGAGATCTTTCACTTCCTTGGTTAGGTTAATTCTGAGATACATCATTTTTCTTGAAGCTACTGTGAATGGTATTGTTTTCATAATTTTCTTCTTCTCACATTCATTGTTGGTGTACACAAGGGCTAATGATTTTTATGTGTTGATCCTGAATCCTGCTACTTTGCTGAAGTTTGTTATTAATTCTAGATGTTTTTTGGTGGATTTCTTTGGCTCTTCTATGTACAGTACTATGACATCTGCAAATAATGATAGCCTGAGTTCTTCCTTTCCTATATGCATCCCTTTATTTCTTTGTCTTTCCTCATTGTTCCAGCCAATGTTTCAAGTAATATGTTGACTAGAAGAAGTGATAGTGGACATCCTTTACTTGCTCCTGATTTTAGGGGGAGTGCTTTTAGTTTTTCCTCATTTAATATGAGGTTGGTTATTGGTTTTTCATAAATAGTGTATCGCATTTAGGTATGATTCTTCTATACCTGTTTTCTTCAGGGTTTTGATCACGAAGAGGTGTTGGATATTGTTGAAAGTCTTTTCCATATCTATCGATATGATTATTATGGTTTTAACCTGGCTCCTTTTTATGTTATGTATTACATTTGTGCACTTACATATGTTGAACCATCCTTGCATCTCTGGGATAAAACCTACTTAATCATAATGTATCATCTTTATGATAATGTGCTGTATTCAATTTGCTAATATCTTGTTGAGAATTTTTGCATCTGTGTTCATTAAGGAGACTGGCCTATATAGTTGTCTTTTCTAATTGGTTCTTTATCCAGTTTTGGGATCAGGGTGGTACTAGCTTCCACAAATGAATTTGGGAGGACTCCATTCCCTTCAATTTCTTTGAAGAGCTTGAGGAGTATTGATGATATAACATCCTTAAATTTTTTTTTTAGAACTTGGCCATAAATCAGTCAAGTCCTGGGTTATATTTAGTTAGTATATTCTTTACTACTGAGTCTATTTCATTCCTTGTTATTGGGTTGTTAAGCATATTTATGTCTTCTTGGTTAGTTTTGGTAGTTTGTATTTGTCTAAGAATCTGTCCATTTCCTCAAAATTGGTGTTTTTTTTGGAATATAAATTTTCAAAGTAGTTACTATCTTCTGGATTTCAAAACTGTTGTGATTTCACCTTTTCCTTTCTAATTGCATTGATATAAGTGTTTTCTCTCTTTCTCTTGGTAAGGTTAGCTAAGGGCTTATCTATTTTATTTATTCTTTCAAAGAACCAGCTCTTCAATTTGTTAATGTTTTTTCCAGTTATTTTAGTCTCAATTTTATTGATTTCCACTCTAATCTCTATAATTTCCTTCCTTAATTTTGGTTTGGGACTGGATTGTTGTTTTTTCTCAAGTATCTTAAGATTTCTCATAACGTTATTTATTTTGGCTTGCTCTGTTTTCCCAATGCAAACATTGATTGCAATGAATTTTCCTCTTAGAACTGCTTTCATAGTGTTCCAGAGGTTTTGTTAAGTTTTACAGTCATTTATTTTAACTTTCAGAATTTTTGAAATTTCTTCTGTGACCCATTGCTTGCTTAGTAGTACGGTGTTAATTTTCCAGGAGCTTTTGCTTTTCTGAAGTTTCTTCTGTCATTGATTTCTATTTTCTTTGCACAGTGTTCGGATAGTATGCATGGGGTAATTTAAATTCTTTTTGTATTTACTTAAGCAGGCTTTGTGAACTAGTGTGTGATCTAGTTTGGAAAAAGTACCATGTACTGCTGAAAAAAAAACGTATACTTTGTTGTACAGGGGTGTAATACTCTGTATGTATCTATTAAGTCCATGTATTCAAGGTCATGGTTCAGCTCTGTTATTTCTTTATTGGTTTTATGTTTAGTTTTTCTGTCTCTTAATAAAAGTGGGATATTAAAATCCCCTAGTATGATTGTGTTACTGTTTATTTGACCTTTTAATTTTAGTAGTTTTTGTTTGATGAAGATAGATGCTCCAGTATTCAGTGCGTATGTGTTTATCAATGCTATCTCTTCTTGTGGGATTGTTCCCTTAACTGGTATGTAATGACCTTCTTTGTCTCTTCTAATCAGTTTTAGCTTGAGTTTACCATGTCTGACATTAAAATTATTAACCCTGCTTGTTTTTGGGGTCCTAGCACATGAAAAGTTGTTTTCCATCCTTTAATTTTTAATCTACAAATATCTTTTTGGACTAGATGAATTTCTTGAATGCAGCAGACAGTTGGATTATGTTTTTTGATCCAGTCTTCCAGTCTGTGTCTTTGGTGACTTGCAGCTATTAATGTTAACATATTACTGAGATGTGTTGGTTATTTACTATTATTGCCTTCATCTGTTGGTGAAAACTGTTTTTCTTTTCCTGATTTTTTTGTTGTTGTTGTTGTTGCTATCTATCCATTGAACTCACTAGTTTCCTCTGTGTTTTATTTATTTATTTTTTGTTTGTTTTTGTTTTGCGGGTACCGGGGGTAGACCTCAGGACCTCACGTGCCGGCAGGCGCCCGTGCCGCTGAGCGATATCACCGGCCCTTTTCTCGTATGTGGGTTCTGGGAGTCGAACTCAGGCCCTCGCGCTTACCAGGCAGGCGCTTATGCCACTGAGCCATCTCACTGGCCCTCCTCTGTGTTTTAAACTGTTTCCATTTTGTGATTTCTATCAAGAATATTCTTAAGTATTTTCTCAAGAGTTGGTTTAGCACACACATATCTTTTGAGTTGGTCTTTTTCATGGAAATAACTTATTTCTCCATCTATTTTGAAGGGTATCTTTGCTGGATAAGTTAATTCAAGTTGGAAATTATGTGCTCTTATGGTTTGCAATACTTTACTCCAAGTTCTCCTGGACTTTAGGGTTTGTGTTGAGAAGTCTGCTGTGACTCTATTTGGTTTATGTATATATGTGATTTTTTTGTTTTTCTTTAAAATTCTGGGGTTTTTTGCTGGATATCTGGTAATTTAATGATGATATGCTTTGTGAGCTTCTTTTGTCATCGTAATTGTTTGGTGTTATATAAATGCTGCTTACTTATATTTTCACATATTTTCTTATATTTGGGCAATTTTCTTCTATGATTTCTGTAAAATAAGCTAGTATTCTAACTGCTATCTTCTAATTTTTCTCTAACTCCAATTAAATTTAGATTGGTCTTCTCATTGTCATCTATTCATGGTTGGATAATCCTCTCTTGCTCGCTTATATTCTTTTTGGCTCATATGAGCTCACTTTTCATCATAATTCACTATTTTTCCTCCATATCAGACACTCTGTCCTTATATTGGTTGTTTCTGCAATTTATGAATTATATAGTTTTTTATTTAAGATATTTCTGTGTGACATTTTTTCAAGGATACCATATCATTGTTGAATATGTCATTCAAATTTTGAACTGTTTTGGTTAGCTTATCCAGTTTTGTACATATAGCTCTGAAACTCACCTTGAGCATATTGAGTGAGATTGCTGTGAAGTTTTGGTTCCTTTCATCTTTGAACTCATCTATTTTCTTCATCCCTTCTATGAACTTTTTCATAGAGTTCTATTGCCTAGTATTTATTTTCTTCTCCTTTGTGACCTCTTGCTAAGCCTTGGGAAAGTTGAATAAACTTGGGGATCGTCTGTTGCCTTGCATATAGGGTTACTGTGGGTCGAGCACTAGAAAAATAAGGAACATTTGTGTATTACATGGAGATTTTTATTAAGATGTTGCCTCCCCATGAATAATTTCCAGCTTTGTATGTCCACTACAAGTATTTACTCCTTCTGTTATTTACTTTAAGTGATTTGGACTCTGTCCCTATATTTCACTAAAGTAATTCTGGTTATAACTGCATTAACAGATTCAATCATACAATACTTCTATATGATAGTCCTTGAAGGTAAACTTCCCTCCTTTGTGTATCCTTTGATACACACTATGATCATTTATTATTTGTGTGTGTTCTGCAATGAAGTGGGTGAAATGGAGGTAGGAGAATGGAAGGTGGTTGGGTGAGAAGTGCAAGGCACTGAGGGATAGTTTTGTAGGGTGGGATAGTGACAGATGAGGAGAAAAGTTTGATGTGGGCTCTGATTTCATTGGAACACTTTTGGTTGAGTAGAAGGGTTAGTATGAACAGTTTTCAGAGGATATTTGTGGAGACGAATATGAAATATAGGAGGAAGGAAGTTTATTTTGTGACTGAGGGAAGCTATGTAGTTATCAGAACTTGCAGATAGAGATGACAGTAGGTGAGATAAAATATGATAGGGCCAAAAGTTTAGGATGGGGAAGATTGAGGGTTAATACTAGAGAAGAAATGAGTGCCAGTAGGGGAGATAGGTATGTGAAATTCAAAACTTGGGAGAAGGATTTTTTGAATTTGGAAAAATAATAAAGAAATATGGTAATAGTATTGCCTTCTTGATCTGAAGTGAAGAACCTAGATAGAGAGCTGAGATGGAGGAGAGATCCTAGGCACCTATTAAACCAGATCCAATGAAAGAAAAAATACACAAAAGTAAAAACTTAATAGACACACACAAATACTATAAAAGAACATAGCATAGCCACACACTACTAAATAAATCAAGAAACAAATGAAAACTCAAACCTGTTAAATATTCAATGGGAATACATTAAATATTCCAATGAGACAGTATATTTGTGATTCACATGTAGCTCCTTTGCCAGAGTCTGAGTGCTCACACCCTAATAACTTCTCTGAATTTTCCACTGCAATACTGATACTAATTCATATTCATGACTTCTTTCCTCCAGGTTGCAGGGATTCTTACAGCATCTGATCCAGTCTAAGATCTTGGGTTAGGAACTCTTCTGTTCTTCTTCCTGGATGTAATGTTGGAACTGGCAGACTGATTCAGTGGCAGGAAATTATCCAGAGTTAGGAGTATTCCTATGAAATCAGATAAGCTATGGTAATAACAAGCTAATCAGTTACACAGGTATCTATATAGGTAACTTGAGAACATACCATGAAACTCACTTTTAGATCTCCCTTTAGCCTAGGGAAGAAACCCATAGTTATAGTGATAGCATCATAACAGCCCTAGTATTGACCCACAGCTATATACTCAATATGCAGTAGCTATGCCTTCTCTTATTCTAAACAAACAAACAAACAAATGAAAAGCATTCAACAGTAATTTTATAGAAGCAATTATCTAAAACCCAGAGAGTAGGGGATTGGGTAATGCCAGGAGGGTGTTAGAAAAGAAAACAAAAAAGTATTTTCTTAAAGTATTCTGCTATGTGGTATTGGAAGGAGGAAATTGTGGGGTGGGGGGCAAAGTATTCTAATGATGGTAGAAGTATGTTATAAAGTTAGATGGAGTAACAGGGAAAACTGGGTACAAAATTGGTAGTGAGAAAGGGAGATGAGAAAGGATTCTATGGCTAATATAAATATCAGAGAAAAAGTTAAGGGGAGACAGATGAAGAAAGGGGAAAATGAAGAAAAAAACAGAGGAATGATAAAAAACAGGAGAAATAAGTCAGCTGCAAAGATATCAGTAAAAGAAGAAATAAAAAGGGACAAGGGGAATTAACTTACGCTCTATAAACTATATCAGAAGAAAAGAGCAAGAGGAAGAGAAACACACCTACACACTCATATACACTCTTTTTTTTCCACGTATACTCTTAAAATAAGGTCAAATATTGGAATAAAAGTCGAGGGGAAATGAATAGAAAGAGGAGAATAGAGAAAAAAAGAAAATTTTCTATTGTTTTGGACATGTGGCTCCTTTCCACAGCCTTGGAATAAGGAGCAGTGTGACTCTGCTCACGCTGGAAGTCTAAGTTGGCAGTCTGCTCCCGGCACGGTGCTGGAGGCAGACAATTGCATACAGTGGAGTCAGGATGCCAATCCTGTGTAACTCAGGCTGAATCTGGCCTCTATCTGCACGAGGTGAGTCCATGTCCACCAGCTCCAGCTCCTCAGCAGGACTCCCTCCAGCCTGCTCTCCAACCAGCAGCTGTCTCCTGTGGCTGTCCTTCCATCATCCACTCTGGAATTTGATAGTGTGGAGCATGTCTTGGAGCCAAGGGGCTTCTCTGGGACTCAGCTTTGAATAGTGAGCCCTTCCCTCAGTTACATTCCCACCAGCTCTTGTTCTATGATTGTGACAGCAGGCACTGGATGGAGGTCACTCACCAACTGTTTACTGTGGAAGGCCACTCTGGGAGCAGTGTACTGTGTTTTCCTTTCAGGTTCCAACTGCCACTGATTGTCTCAGTCCTCATTCCGTTCTCTCTTATTTGTTCTACAGTTGTTTCCAAATAGTGTTCTTCGGGTTGGAATCTTCAAAGTGGAATTCAGACATTGTCACCACATCTGTTTGGTTAATCCATCTTTTATGTGTCTTTCCTTTTATGATAGATTCTTTTTCCCCTGTTTCTTGTTGATGTTCTCCGAACCTTTCCAACATGTCTCTACTCAGCCACGTTGGGTCTTTCTGATCATTCCTTCTCAGTGGATCTTTCCTTAGCTTCTATGGTGTGACTCCTCCTCTAGTCAGCCATGTTGAATCCTCTATTGCAGACTTTTGCTTTGTCTAAAATCAGGTCCATTGCTTGGCTGGCAATTCTGCTGTCTCATGCAGAGGGGAGACAATGCAGAGCCAGCTCCATCTTGACAGTGGCTGAGCCAAGGTGTGGAATCAACAGTTGCAGCATTGGTTGGGGACCAGCCCATGGGTCCGAGATTTCCACTGGAGTCACTGGTCCAAGGGTTCCATCCTAGAAGCTCTTTTCCCTTTTATGCAGAGTACTGAGTAATGTGTAATTTTATATTTCTTAAATAAAATATTATATTTTATGCAAGACTCTGAAGTAAAATGATTCATGAAAAAGAAAATAAAGTGGACAAAAATGTAAATTTTGATCGATATAGTCTACTAATACTAGAAATAACTGTGAACGCACTACTGATAAAGGAAATTGGTCATCCCTACACAACAGAGAAATACGAAAGTAATTTCTTCAAACAACACGTTTATTGAGTCTGTACTATTTAGCAGATGACAGATGTTATTAAAAGTATCTCATTTAAATACACAGGTACCACCTATAAGATCAATAAGCTCATACTATTCTCTATCTTTTGGATAAGAAAATTGATTTTCTGGGATATTAAAATAAATTACTAAAGATCAAAAAATTTTCCATCAGAATTTAAATTTAGCTGATTGCCTATTTAATAGACAATCTCGAAACTTGAGAAAAACATGTATTGACAAATACCACAAATGTTAAAAAGCAGTGCTCAAAAACTGAGAAATATTTGTGGTCCTAAAGACCAGCAAGTAATGGCTCTGACAACAACTGTGTGCACACATTTGCTTTAGTAATAATATCTCTGTGTTGTGAAACCTGGATAGGAGATTCTTGGGTGACTTTCTGCTATTTTAATAATAAATAGACTAGAAAGAATAAAGATCACAGAAATATGGATGTAGTAAAATGCTAAATTATTCACAAATATTCAGTGAGGTGAAATGTAATTACCCAGGCTAAGATATAAATATGAAGAAAAGGATTATAGAATAATCATTTATTGAGGAAGAAATGAGAAAGATTGTCTTTCTAGAATTTTATATATTTAATAGTTACAGTACTGTGGGATTGTGGGATTTTCTTCACGTATACAATAATTTCAAGTCAGAATTAGGATAGTAAAACTGCAAATTCACTTGGAGTTGCTAGTTTAGGATTACCAACATTGACAGAATTCAGGAATATTTACTTATTTTTTTCTCTGCTTTTGTTTTGTATCCTCGAGTCACCCTCAGTCTGCCTTGGAATAATATTCTAATCTTTTCAGTAACATTTCATCTTTTCTGATTACTTTTGTGAACTATTCTTCTTCCCTTAGTATCATCATAATTTTTTAAAAATTTCTTTTCACTTAGGGAATACACATCATATTTAACTTGGTTAGATGACGAGTTAAATAATATTATTAGAAATATTTTCAAATATACCATATGGAAACTTATGGCTTCTTCGTATAATGAGGAGAAAGCATAAAATACAAGAGTTTAGCTGTTTTCAGTAAAGCTCAGCAAAACACATTTTCTTTATGATAGTCACATTAATCCCATGTTCCTACATCAGCAGTTAGAATAATTCTTTTACATTCACATTACAGAAGGAGGAAGAGACTTATTGAGGTGGGAGCAATCAATTTTCTGAATTAGTTGCTAGGTTGAAATTAGAAAACTAATTTCTCACTCAGTACTGCAACCTTCGTACATTTTGCCTTGGATGAAGATACTGTTTGTATTATAGTCTTTTGATTGCTGCAAACATACTAAATTTAAATAATACTAGAGAGATGTTGCCTGACAAGGAAACAAGGCTAAGACTCAGATTCACCTCTGGAAGCAACCGATTGAAGCGCCTGCTCTGAGTTTTGAGCTGAGCTGTGTATCTCTGCTTCTAGTCCTCCTTGTAGCTGACCTCCACGCCAGAATTTCAGGGGCATTGAGAACATCAGTCTGGTACTATAATCATTAAATTCTTCCTCTGGAGTGCACTTCATATGAAGGATATTCAAGTGCAGGGCAGACTTTCTATTCCTAGTGACTTTGAAGTTGCAGCTTTATATTTTCAAGTAAGATAAAATAGAGACAGGGAGAAGTAAACAACAGTTTACTATGCAGAAAAGGTCTAACTTTGCTCAAGGATGTTTTCTGCTGAGAAAGATGTGGCCACAAATCTGTAATATGTAATATGGTAATAGAAATAACTTTATAAATTTCAAAATATGCATCTCCTACAATTTGACTGGGCATGGTCTAAAATTTCCATATTAATTAATAGTCTGACTATTAATTTTGAGTGAACATCCAGAACAGAAATGTAAATAAAGCTATGTTGAAAAGACAAACTGACGGCAAAATAAATCATCAATTACATTTCAGGTTTAGTAACTGAGTAAAATCAACTAAAGAATTGATCACATTGGTAATGATAAAGAAGTTATTATCACAAGCCAAGCATGGTGGTGCATGCCTGTAATCCCAGCACTCGGGAGGCTGAGGCAGGAGGATTGCTATGAGTTTGAGGCCACCCTCATCTACAAAGCAAGTTCAAGCCGGCCTGGAATACATAGTAAGACCCTGTCTCAAAAAAACAAAACAACAACAACAAAAAAAGTTATCATTACAGAGAAATGATATTGAATAGCAAAAATCAATTTGGCAGCAATTTACAGGTATAATCTGGCCCTTTCCAATCATATTTAGAGAACGTTTTCTTTGCATTTTCTGTATTTTGTAACAATTATCTTTCTTATTATACAATTGGAATGAAAAACGTTTCTTTCTGTTGCCTTGATGCAAATTTCCTTAGTGCATAATTAGTTTGATTTGCTGGTTATACCCTTTCTCTAAGTGACGGCAAATGGTAAATTAGACTCTGTAAAGAGGCAATACGATACATTGTATCTTATTCTTTAGCTGATATAATCAAGCAATATATTCTTGAAAGAACAACTAGAGTATAATATTCAGAGGAGAAATATTTTTCAACAGCCTTAGCATTGATGCTTTTATCAACTAGTTTTTCATTTGTGAAATTAAAGTCTTTGAATAATAACAAATAGTATGTGCAAAATATGTTCCATTGTCATTCATATAATTTCCAAACATTGCCAGGGTAAAAGTTCATAGACCTAAGCAACTCCATTCTGTAGAAACTACTGGGTCCTTATTTTCAAATGCATATTCAAGGAACTATATGTCAACTGCTGTTCTATCACCCGGAAATCTCAGCTAATTGCCAAGAATATAATTGTACTGCATTATTAATTGCTACAAAGCATCATAAAATAGTTTAAAATAAAGAATCTATAGAACTGGAAGAAATTAGAATGTATTCTTGAAAATTGAAATAAAAAATAGAATTTGTGTTTTCTAGTTTAACAGCTACATACTTTTCCCTGTGCTACTCTCCAAAAGTAGATTATTACTGCTTTTTTAAAATTAATAACCTTGGGGGCTGGTGAGATGGCTCAGCGGCATAAGCGTCTGCCTGGCAAGTGCAAGGGCCTGAGTTCGACTCCCGGAACCCACATACAAAAAAGGGCCGGTGATATCGCTCAGCGGCACGGGCGCCTGCTGGCACGCAAGGTCCTGAGGTCGACCCCCGGTACCCACACACACACACAAAAAAAAAAATTAAATTAAATTAATAACCTCTTCTCATCTCCACATCCTACCTTATAGTTAAAGTTAACACTATTTGAAAATTTGTCCTTTTAAATCTTCACTGTATCCACTACAGATTCAAATATCCACTTCTTGTGAATCATTAAAAATACTATATATACACATATATATAGACAACCTTTGTTCCTTATTAAAACTATGAATTAAATGACATTAATACCATTAATAGGTAATATTACTGTTTTTTTAGCACCACTTCTTATAAGTCCACTTTAGTGTTTTGAGACATAAAGGGCAAAGACCTCAATGATAACTTATAGAGCCTCAAATCATTCTGAATCACAGAATTCTGTTTATTCTAGATTGCCCCAATTCTCAGAAAACTTGTGTTGTCCAGCTCAGAACTTTCATCTTCTTGATTCATACCTTGATTCAGATACTGCTTTTATGTCTCATAGTTGCATGACATCAATATAAATTAAATTAAATATTGCTAATTTAAATAAAAAATGGAAAAAGACCATTCTCCTTAGTTTATTTTACTTTCATATCTGTTCAGTTGTGATTATCTTCTCACTAATTTTACAATTTATATTGAAAATAAAATCTTTTAAAACAATTTGCATACAGATGCTATCTTGTCGATCCTTTGATTACAGTTTAGAAAGAGCTCTCTTTCAGGCACCAAGTTTAATATAAATGTCTTAGTAATGTATGCACAAGTCCGAAGTTAGTTGATGCTTTATGGTTTTTCTGCCACATTCACCTTTTTTACCTACCAACTGTAACCATATAAACTAATATTCTTCCTAAATATGAAATCTACACACATAAGCTTCTTTTTTCTCCATTCAAATTGCTCTTTCTGTTTCTTATATGGATAAGCTATTTTTCAAAACAAAATCTTGTGTTTTCCATTCCACTTGCAGAACAGCAATCATTCCTGGTTTGAATTGTTGTTCTATGCTTCTATCAGTCCTGGGATATTCAGCAATTGTTTAACAATTCTGAGTAATTTTCCTTTCCTTAAATAGGATTTAAAATGTCACAATGTAAGTTTATAAAGCTTAAATGAGATAATACGTTAAACTATAACACTTTGCTGTTTGGCACAGAGTAAGCACACAGTTAATGTATCTTTTATGTCATCAAAGTCAAAGCTTGAATCATCAACATCATGATATAAAATACATATCTTGTACACACTTCTTAAACACTTTGTCCAATCCTCTGGTTTAGTCCTTATTACACTAATCTGCTCTAGTGACTTTATATTAGAATTGTTACAATATCCTTATCTCCCTCTAGCCACACAATGTTAAATAATGTGGCTTATAGTACATAACTATTTATTAAATTTTCCTATGTGGTTTAAACAAAAACAAGCTACCTATACAAGTACTGGGGGTTCTACTTGAACAGTTAAGTGAATCATGATAATTTTAGTTAGTTGGAGAGATAAAGAAATGTGTCCTGTGAGGAAATCTGTAATGATGTTACATTCATGTGAAATGCAAGTTGCCTATTAATAGAAGAGGAGATGTAGTTCAGGCATAGATCAGGGTTGGGTTATGATTAAAGCTAAACTTATTCATTCATGAACATATTTGTTGACTGTCTAAAGACAGAAATGTGAACATTGCTCTTTTATTTTTTCTCCAGCAGAATATTCCTCTATTTTGTTTACATCATTGAGTTTATAACATGTTTCACATTAAAATCAGTATTGTCCTCTAATTGTTTACACAGTGCTTTGAATTAATTTAATATTCTGTCTAAAATTCTAATTTTTCCTGCATTGTCTTTTGGTTCATTCAATATGGGTTTTATTCATTCAATAATAAAATACAAATATGATATGGAACTATGTAGTCTACAACTACATTAGTACTAGCAATCAATAAAGAAAATATAGAGGAATAAGAATTACAAGTAATCATAAAGAACTTATGGAAAAATAAGGAAAGGATATCTAATTAAAAGTATTGGGGGCCGGCGAGATGGCTCAGCGGCATAAGCGCTTGCCTGGCAAGTGCAAGGGCCCGAGTTCGACTCCCGGAACCCACATACGAAAAAAGGGCCGGTGATATCGCTCAGCGGTACGGGCGCCTGCTGGTGCGTGAGGTCCTGAGGTCGACCCCAGTACCCACAAAAAAAAAAAAAAAGAAAAAGAAAAAACAAACGTATTACTGGGCAAGGTAGAGCCAGGAGAACAAACACTTGTTTACCAAAGTTGTTGACACCCCAACTGAGTTTCAAAACAACCTCCAAAGATGGAAAATATAAGGTAAACTATATTTCATTTAAAGCAAAATATACAAAAGATATACAGAACTAAAATAATTCTAGGCACTGAGAACACTTGCATGACTAGAACATAAAGCTGGGAAGAAGAAAATGTTTGTGGTCATGATGTTTCTTTACCATTGTGTTGACCCCTTTATATTTTATTTTGAAGATAATAGAGAATCCTAAAGAGGTATAATAGAGGGCATATATGATCAGATGAAAAGTTTAGAAAGATTACTTAATGCAAAATGTAGAAAGTATGTCAGTGGAGCTATTAGAAACCTGCAAATTAAGTACTAACATATTGCAACAACTAAAGCAAATTAAGGAAATAGCAATACTAATAGGGATACAGAGATAGTGGAATAGGATAATTGAAAGATGATTACCGAACTCAAGTAGATGAGCAGATATGAGCAGAACTGATGGCATCAGAGATAGCAAATCCACATGAGATTTGGGGAGGCAGTGCAAGTTTTGTGAGAAGTTGAAACTGTAAAATGGATTCAGTTCAGATGTATTGAGGTTTGAAGTAATTTTGGGAACATACACAACCAACTTGAGAAGTTGAATATCTAGAACTTATAAATATAGCTAGGAATTCAGGAATTGTCAGGCTTTACCAGTGACATAAAAAGAAGGAAAGCTAGCGTCTGTGTTTTATATGTTAAAAAAATGAAAATATTCATAATTTAGGATTCAGTAATTTTAGAATGATCTATTATTCATCTTCCTAGGCATTTTCACATGAATTATCTAATTTAAAATACACAATTTTCCTTCAGAGACAGAGGACATTTCATTAAAATATCACTGTATAGAAGAGTATGTTGATATCCAAAGGCGTTAAATTGAAAGTTTTATTAAACTAATACAGCAGTGATAGCAGGTGGACTAGGGTTACCCAAGTTCAAGTCTGGTCTTCGTCAAGGTTTTTACTTGCCTCATATCCACTGTTTATATTTTAATAGAGAGATAGGAATGTAGCAGTGAATCTCACAAACACAGAACCAATTGTAGAGTTTGGAAAATTTTTATTAATTATAAGATCTTAATTGGGACCAATCATTATGTATTATTAATAATTGATTAATACATATATTCCACTCTAATCATATAATTCAATTTGCTAAGACATAAAAGATTTCAGTGATGAAAAAGACATTTCATCTATTTGAAATATTCCTCAGTTAATTGCAGAGGTGGAATAAAAACTGGAAAAAATGCTATATGTAATGAAAATATCCCAAATGTAGTTTATATCCATATTCAGTTTGTAATAAAAAAGATGAGTAGATGCTAGTGGAAGCTTCATTAAGTCATTATCTATAAGACAATGAGACAGTGTTTAGAGAGGGGGTGCATGGTAAGAATGCTGTGATGACTGAATAAATCAGTTAAGCCTTCAGTCAATTATTTTATGTATAGATACTGAAAATATTTAGCTGATTGGAATCAGGGCCACATATTGACAGTATATCCAAATTTACTCATGAAGGCCCTTCTTTGGTTCCTTTTTATTTATGCTTTTACACTGATGCTTTCTAGAAAGAATTATGGATTATGGCACACTGTACTCCAAGTGTTAAGCTTCTATCCTTTTTATTTCATGACCAAGACAAATGTTAACGTTTAGTGAACCTGTATTCCTTTATCAGTCAACATCTATTTGTTGATGTTATAATATCAATATAAAACATTACCATCTCTGAGCTTTAGTTTTACTTTTTTGATTCAAACTGATTCCTTAACTATAATCAAATTTTCCATAACAAATTTTTGTTTAATAAGGAGAAAAATTATATAGTTGTAGTCATTTCCTTAAGGTTGTATTCAAAAGAATTTGCTCCAAGAATACATGATGATTCAACCTTTTATTTTTTCTGTTAATAATCCAGACTACTTTTCTTCTTATAATGTATCAAAACAAAGGAGTAAATTAGTTGCAGAATTTGAGAATTTTAGTATATCTTGCACACTTCTTCACCACATAATACTAAGTTATTCAAAGCACTGCATCAGGTGGGAGATGTAGCTCCTTAGAACAGCACTTGCTTAGTACGTGTGAGTCCCTACATTCAATCCCCAGTACCTCAAAAAAAAAGTTTTACTGTATTCTAATGACAAATTAAAATGAATGAGTTGTTTTCAGAGAAGACTTATGGTTTTATAGAACAACTTGGTTCTAAATTTGGACTGTAACTGTTAAATAATTATATAAGTTGTTTTTTTGTATGTGGAGATTTTACAGTCTCCTGAGATAATTCGTCAGACAGCAACGCTTCATGCAAATAATATTCTTTGTCAATACGGTGTCTGGGTTTAATATTAGTTTTTATTTCATCCTGGTTTTAATCTTCTTAAAATTTTCTTTCAACATTAGCAGTTGTGAAAAATGCTTTTACGGAATTCACCATAAAGTCTCTATACTAAAAATAAGTAGAGAAAACAAAGCTAATGTGTCAAGAATTTGACTTTAAAGGATAGATTTGGTGATGTGATCATTGAAACCATAAGAGTAAATTAGCTATTTTAAGCAAAAGAATAGAGTGTGTAAGGAAAGCGTGTGGTGAGTCAAAATAAAGAAAAATAGAAAACAAAGAAGGAAGGAAGAAGGAAAATCAATCTATAAAGAAAGTCTCTGCCACTTGTTACCCTGTCAAGAAATAAAACTCACCAATTTTTATTGATAATATAGATTATATAATACATAATATATATATTATATATATGAACATATATGATACATATGAATGTATATGAATATAAAATTCACTCATTTTGTATAGTGCTGCTATACTGATTTTTAAGACAGAGTCAACATAATTTAGTGAAGATTTAAATTTTTTTCTTTTTTATATTTTAATATAAAATAAAAATTAAATTTTGCTATACTTGTTTTTCAGTCTAACTTATCTTATAAACTCAACATGACACACATTAAATTCTTTGCACATTGTTGAAAACGTTGAAAAAAATCCAAATTCTAAACTAATGTAGACATCATCCAGAATGATTGGCTGAGTTCTTTGCTGAAGTAGGGTTAAATTTTAAGTGAGTACATTTTCTCATCTTACTATTAAATAATGAATTCATAAAATTTGACATAGTTCAACAATTTATTATGTGCAAGGTAAATTTTCCTCCTTGTCATATGAAAAATAATTAACTGAAAAAATAATTTTAATGACAACAGTTCAATTTAATTATTTAAAACATTTTATTTGTTAAATGATAAGATGTTGGATGGCAAAAAAAAAAAGAAAAAGAAGCTCAACTTCACATTTAAATATTTATTTACTTAAAATTGCAGCTTTTATTTTCAGTTTTCAAGATTTATACTCCTTTAGAGAATGGAAACCATTAATGCCAAATATGATTGGTTTTCAAGTTGTTTTTCCATTTTGGCTTAAGTATATTCTTTGTTTTCTCTAACTAGGTCATGATGGTTTTTTGCACAATCTCTGTTATGAACTGAGTTAGCCTCTTTGCCTTTCCTAACTAAAAAATTTGTCTTTTTGCCTCTCAAGTGTGTTTTTCCTCCAAATAAAGAACTTAGGATTTCTCATGGTACTTATTTATTTATAGTTTTGAATTCTGGAAAATATGAAAGATACCATGAAGATGCCATCAACTTGTATAAGAAAATGTTTGGAACATTTTTACCAATAAATTAAACACTAGTACATAACCCAAACTATAGAATATAGAATTTATTGAGACAGAAGGTTATAAATTTACCCCAAAATAGGTATACTTTTCATTCTTATTTTTATACTTTTAGATTTAGCCTACTTAGCACTATGTGTTGGGCTTAGAATTTATAAGGCATAGATAACTTCTGAATTTTTAATTCTATAGACTTTATCCCTTAAATTGTCTACTATCAAACACTTTTTTAAAATCACTATGATTTTATAAACCCAAGAATTTTTACTTTCAATTGAGGGAATTATATATGTATAAGTTTCTGATAAGAATTTAGGAAATTATTCTATCAATGTATAACTACCCTCCCCATCTAGTTTTAATGTTCCTTTTAAAAAAGAAGCTAATTAATGATTATAGTGGACCCAGAGGATTTTGAAGAGGTTATACTTCCCTGTGATAATATTTCAGATAATATGAAGCATCCCACACTTACTACAGAGCTATCAAGCTTGCAATTATTTATAGGAAAAATATAAGTACAGATTGCCCCAGAAGAGCTGATTAATGAAGTAGATACCACCTTGAGGGACATGTAAAGGTAAGCAAGTTGGTAGGACTTACTATAGCATGAATATTTTTCAATTTTGTATATCAGTATGCATATGCAAATACATGTATGTGTATGCACTAGTGTAACAAGCAATATAATAAATTAATGAAGTATCACTAATGATACAGATAATGAGTAGGTATACAAATTTGTCATTGATAGGGCAAAGAATAATTAGATTGATATTTTGTTTTCTCCTGATTCAGGATTTGTAGGGTCCTTAGAGAACATTGGTAACAACCTTTCAGAAACACTGATTATAATGCAAAGAGGTCTGTATGTTAACCACAGATTTTACCCAAGAGGATTTAAAAAAAATAAACAAAAATTTGACAGTATTATGAAAACAAAGTGAAGGAAAATCAGCAATGCTTTGAGGGTGGGTATTGAAGCAATTGTCACTGACTATGATGAAAAACATGCACTCAGGTAGAAGCAAGTTTCTGAAATTAAAAGGCAGAAGCAATCACGAAATCAATTATATCACTCTTCATTCAACAATTTACTCGTTCTCCAAGTGGAAATGTGAGTTTTTTAAGATAAGATTTTTATTAATGTGCACTATTAGTGTTGCTTTATGAGGACTAAGGCTTACTGATATTAAAATACAAAGACTCAGTTTTAACAATACTGAGTATTTTAGGGCTGGGGATATAGCTCAGCGGTACAGTGCCTGCCTGGCAAGTGCAAAGTCCTGGGTTCGATTTCTGGTACCAAAAAAAAAAAAAAAGATTATTTTAGAAAGAAATATTTGTAAGTTAATAGATTAATGAGATAAACTTTATTTTTTGATTATAAACAAAAGTATATTGCAAAATTATGCATAATTTTATTTATTTATTTATTTATTTATTTATTTTTTGTGGGTACCAGGGGTCGACCTCAGGACCTCGTGTGCCAGCAGGCGCCCATGCCGCTGAGCGATATCACAGTATCTTTTTTCATATGTGGGTTGCGGGAGTCAAACTTCGGACCGCGTGCTTGCCAGGCAAGTGCTTATGCCACTGAGCTATCTCACCGGTCCCTATGCATAATTTTAGTTAAAAATATTGAACATATAAGAAAGAGGATACCTATAAATTTGGTCTGATAAAATTTTATGGAAGTATTAAAATTCAAAAGAAGTACAGACAAAGTTAAAGGGGAAGAAAATCAAAGTAATAATATAAATTCAGTTACATATCCATTACACAAACAAAAAAAGAATTATTTAAAGTCAGTGATTAGTGTCTGAGGACATAGCTCAGTGGCACAGCACCTGCCTGGCAAACACAAGGTTCTGAGTTTGATTCCCAGTACCAATAAATAAATAAATAAATAAATAAATCAAAACTCAATGATTAATGAAGATGAAAATAAAGAATATAAAAAATATTGAAAATAGCACTTAAGGAGCATACCAGAATACAAGAAACAGAAGTAGCACATTAGGTTAGTAGAAAAGATGATTTTGAAATACTTATCAGAACACTGAGTATATAAATTAAATAAGACTTCTTTGATATTTAAAAAAATCTCTCATATGGATATATTTGAGATAGAAAAGAAGCTTTCCCTTTCACAGAAGCCTGAACTGACTGACAGCTGTCATGTCCTTCCCCAAATATGGCCTGAAAAACTTGTACTAAGGTCTTCCTGCCAACCTCGGGTTACTTCATTTGTCACCCTGCAGGCCCCTCTGACAGGATTCAGGGCTTGGCTGATGGCTATTATGCTCCCCATCATCCTGGGGCCTCTTCGGGTAATTGCTACCTTCTTTCTGGGAAGCAGTCAGCAAACCACTCTCAACAGGACAAAAATCAGGGAGCAAACAGGGGGTCATGAACATGGCCAGCTCTTCTAAAGACTCCTTTAAAAGCATCAGCAGTCATAACTTCAGACCTGCCATTTTCCTGGCAATGCAGGAGCAATCAAGCAGCCTCTTTTCCAGAAGCTTGGCAGAGCTGTTTCCATGGTAGCCAAGACTGTTCCAGATACCCAGTGGCTATTCTGGGAGCTATTCCCCTTGGCTGGATCAGGTTGGAACACAGGTACTCCTGATGATTCCACCCTGGCCACTCCAGATGACCTTGCCCCTCTTAATCATTATTCTGAAAGTTCTCAAATAGGTCCACAAAATGTACAGAACTGCACATTCTAGGGTCTGTCCCTGCTCCTCACAAGAAGTGCACCCTCACATCCCTCACGCCAGGGCAGAAAACTCCTCTGGTGCAGCACTCCTTGTGTGCAGCATGGGTTCCAGAAAAGTCTCAGTCAAGCGGTCCCTTTTCCTACTCATGGTTCTTATCTCCTGAACAGGCTGCATTAAAAGAGGTGGTAACACTCGGCACTATTTTTCGTGAAGAGTTCCAGAGATGAGCAGTGGAGACCAATAGCAATGGGTGGAGAACAGCAGTCACGAGCAGCACTGACTGTCAGCAACTGGAGGTAATGTGCAGCAGCAGACAGAAGATTATAGCGATGTGTAAAGAGCCTAGAGAACCAACAGAAACTGCTGGAAGAGCTCCAGAAAGCTGCTGAAGGAACTAGGAGCCTTGGATGCTGAGGACGTACAGTAATAGGAGTGGACGGGAGGCATTAAGAGCAATAGCACTTAAAAGCTAGACTACTAAGTCCAAGAGCCACTGGCACTCAGAGCCCAGAACTGTAAAGCTAAGCACTGAGAGCCACTGGAAGTCAGAGCATGGATCAGTGACATCAAGGGGGTTGCATTTTGCTGATTAAGACTTCTATCCAAATTGAGCAAAAGAATCATCGTCTCTTACATATCACCTCTAGTTAAAAATACACTGTACAGTAATTCTTGCTCCACCTTTGCTTTTATTTTGTTTTGACTTTTATAGTTTTATTTTTTCAGATCTTACAAAAGAGTTGCATTAAGTAACTCTCTCAGAGATAATTTTCTGCTATAAGCCTCAGTGGTGTATTCTTTTTATTAACAGATGGGACCCGGAGTATGTATTTTTTTCCACAGATTTTGAGAATACATATTTAGAATGACGTTACTAACTGTACTAAGGAATAGTTACTGTTAGACTTCTTTATTTTTCTACTAAGATTATTTAGGATTGATTATTTAAGGTAGAAGATGTGCCAAAAGACTATAATGAAAGAGGAAAACCAAATGATTTGTCATATATACTGAAATATTTAAACCCTGAAAAATTGTGATAGGTAACCATATAGACAGTCCTCAAACTTGACAGTCATTGAAACACCACCATAATTTTCCTTCTTCTGTGGTACAGGGATTTAAACATAGATACTCTATCACAGAATTCCAACCCCAGCCCTACTTATTTCTTTCTTTTGAGATAGGGCCTCACTAAATTGCTCTGCCGGCTTTAAACTTCCAGTCTTCCTACCTCATCCTTCCAAGTATCTGGGATTACAGATATTAAAGAAACAAATTTTAATAATGGCACTAAGGGTAAATTTATTCCTACCTCTTATGAAGGAAGGTATGTTATGCAATTGTCTGCATCATGAAAATATATGTTTAAAAATTCATAAGAAAATTCGAACACATCTATTGGAGCCCTTTATAAATATTTGAATGTCCTATGTAGCAGTAAGATACTTGAAGATGTCCTGTATAAAAACGTTTGTAAGGGAACATAACTAATACATCTGATTGTGTATTCTTAATACACTTGGAATGTGTGAATTCTTGAGATGCAACTATTTGGAAACTAAATATATAAGCAGTAGAGGCTCAGAGAGTTCTGCTTGGCAATGTGAGCAGTGAGATTCTATCAGTTCAACAAAAAAGGACAATAGAGAAATGCTTGAATTGGCTACACACCTGTCTTGTTTGGGTGTGATCAGTTGGCTGCCTGTGACTGACCTATGTTGAACAGTTTGTAATGGTCAGAAATTCATCTGTATTTTATAAAACTATACTCCACTATTTGACTTCAGTTTGTGTTCGTACTAAATTATGTTGATCTTTGTTACATAGGAACTCAACAGGTCCAGGCTAATGGCCTTTTATTTAATTTAACAACTCCAAAATCAGTATATTTCCTGATCTAAAGAAGGGGTAAACTGGAAGTTAAATCCAACAATTTAGTCTTTCGGAGACAAATACTTAATAGCTATGCTTTCTATTTTTTTGTACACTTCACTATGATTAGTAGAGTTTGTTTTGGGGTAAAATCTGTGATTCCTGGGGCTTTATAAGCAACAGCTATCAGCAAGCAGATTATGATGAAACAGAGTCTGTCCACAATAACAATAACAAAATTCATAGATATTAGGAAAACGTTATAGCATAAAATATGTGTCCCAAATAATCAACCCACAGACCTTTTATGACAAATAACAAAACACTTGTATAAAAAATGAGTTAAAGATATTTCCAGAATGAGAAGACTGAACACTATATAAATGCTATTACACACTAAGTTACTTAGATGTTAATTCGATTCCAATTAAACTCCAAGCTGGATATTAATTTTAACTTGAAACAACTATTAGTGAATACAAATATAAAACACAATAGAAAACACAGCAAAGACGTGTGAAAAATAATCCTTACTATTTCCTGTCATAATGTCACAACCTGGCAGGACTCTTTCATGCAACTGCCAGAAAGAGATACGGTCTCAGAAATAAGTCAAGATGGTATTCTCGAAGACTTAATGGTGGTATCGAAGAAGGCATAGGGTTTACTATCAGAGAATTAAACTCCTCTGCCCCACAGTGCACTTTTGTTAAAATGTACATATTTCAGCTCAGGCATCAGGTCTTTTAAACACTCTCTGGGAGAACTGAGTTATTTGGACTCATTTTCTTTAATAAATAAATAGCTCCTGTCTTAGTATTCTCAAACAGTAATGTGACTGTTTGATACCCTTGTCAAAACATCTGGATGCCTTAGAGAGTAGAAGTTATTTCTTTCAAAAATGTCTTTCACTAATATTTCTCAGTGCCCAGCAAAGCATCTGAAACCTAATTGGAGATAAATAAACACCTACTCTGTTAAACCAGTGGGTAAACAGTCAGAGATGACCATTCCCTCACTCTGGTGGAAAACATCAAATAACTTATATTTCATTCTTATGGTAAGATTTAAACATAAATATTTTAACAAACTTTACAGAAGAGAAACTTTCCATTTAACAGCTGTTCAACATTTTGTTATTTAGGTTTCAAATTCATGACTTCATTAAATCTTTGAAAATATGGACAAAACAGAGGAAAATAAAAGGATGAACTCTCCAAAACTGATTTTAAGTTACACAAAAGCATATGATAAAGTAGAAATTTAAAATTAATGACTATGAAAGAAAGGTAATGCTTGTTAATGATATTTAAAACACTGGATTAATATTGTTAGAAAATAATTACCTCACATGATTTGAAAATTACAATTCCATTCAAAGTTACCAAAAAATTAAGAAAATAGATTACATTAAATCTTACAGGTCTCAAATGTTTAGATGAGGAGGTGTTATAAACTAGAAGTAATACAAATTATTGAGTTGACCCTAAACAATTTATGCATATGCCCATCTTCTCTATTTTTTTATTTTTAGTAAAAAATACTAAATGAAATAAAAATGCGTAATTTTAAACATGCTAGCACAAAAATAATGAAAAGAAGACTTATTTTATACTTGTATACTATAAAGTTAATAATTTAGATGAGTCAGTAAACTCTTTTGAGAGAAGTTATGCTCAGAGTATATATGAGTTTAAAGTACAGCAAGGAAAAATTTCGAGAAGTTCTGAGAGAAGAAAAGCACAGACGCATTACTGTGTGAATGTTTGATGTTATCAGAAAAAAATTCAGGCCACCAATTCATGAAGCTAAATGAAATGCTAGAGCTCAACTATAAAAAATTCTATCTCCTTTGTTAATAGGTTTAGATTGGTTTTAAAAACATGTGCCTAAAAAGAAAAATAATATGAAATCTATAATTAATCATAAATAAATACACATGTCAAGTAATTAACATAAGGATAAATGCAAATGAAGAAAAGAAAAATTAAATTCAGTAATCATATAAGGAAAATGGTATAAATAATCCAATAAGAAGAACAAAAATGTCTATAATTAAAACTAATAAATTGTTTATGAGTATCCATATCAGAGAATATATTATTTGTGGAATATAGTAGAAAGGAGAAAGCAATCAGTACATTTGCAAATAGATTCTTAAATACTATTCAAATATACTGAATATATTAATAAACAGATAAACATAGAGACATTTACCCCATAATAAGAGATATTGTTCATTTATCACCTTAAATTCTTATAAACAGACAAAGCAGAAAATCTATTTCTCTCTTGTGCAAATCTTATTTTTTTTTCCTCTGTCTTACTTTTGGATGAGGTCTCTACAAATCCTTTTGAAAAATTGGTTTGTCAGTATTACACTTCAATTCTGTGGGCTGCTTCTTTGAAAAGACAGGTAATTTGCTCAGGGAAATGGTGGCTTCTCTTACAGCACTTGCCATACTAGTGACTAACTGAGAAGATTTTAAATGCTTCAAAATAGAAGTGTCTGATATAGTTCATCATCAGGAATAAGTGAAATAGAAAACATATACCAGAATTTCTTGTTATTATTTGATATTCTGACCCAATATGTCATGGCTTTCACAGGCTTTGTTTACTTGCCTTAGTTCAAATTTCCTAGACAACACCCAGAGATGGTAACTTCTGTGTAAAAATTTATTGAGAATACTCTTCTTATCAGCATAGATAGAGGCACCAAAGACTGATGAGTGGGGAGAGAGAGGACTGAAACTGTGAAACATTGCAACAGAGAACCCAGGAGTTCTAGATCTGGTATATCTGAATGCAGAGAATTCTAAGATCAAGGCTCTGACAGATTTGTTGTCTCTTGCAGGCCTCTATTATGTCTCACATATAATAATACCTTCTTGCCATATCCTCAAGCCTGTTGAAAAGGCTTGAAAAACTTCGTAGGGCTTATGCTATAAAGGTGATAATTCCACTCATGAAAGCAACCATTCATGACCTAATCACCTCCCCAAATATCCCACCTCCAAAGAGCATTACCTGGGTGGGGCAGTATCATTTCCCAACAAAGAAGCATGATAAATTTTGTCATACATATAAAAAGTTAATGCCAATCTTTCTCAAATTCTTCCAATTATGATGAAAACAGGACCTAAAAGTCAGTTTTTTGTCTTCTTTCTACAAAAAGTGAATCTTATGGAAGGTTTTTTGATGTTCATACTTGGCTTCAGTTGCTGATTGCATACTTTTAATGTTCATTTTTCCACCCAACAAATCAGTAGAACTCAGTAAGAGATATCCAATTCCATTGAATACCTAATTAATAACCCCCACTGCCCCAATATTTCCACAACCACCCAATCTGTCTTAACTGCAAGTAAATGCTTTTGTTCTGTATTCAATCCTAGTTTATTTTCTGATGAAAGTTTTACCACGTAATTTTACAGTTCTACCACAACTTCATGGAGGGTGCTCCCACTGGTGGTAGAATCATCTTTGTTAGCTGGCTGCTGGGTGACCAAGGTTCTAAATACCATACTGGATTTGGCTTCCTACAATCATCTCTGGTTTAATTTATATTTCCAAGAAAACTAATTTTGACAGAGAAGTCTGAGTCAAGAACATAAATGCAATACTTTCAGGGATGTGGGAGGAGGACTGCAAGTTCAAACCTAGTCTCAGCAACTTAGCTACTTAACCATAACCTATCTCAAAAATATAAAAACAGTTAGGGATGTAGCTTAGTGCAAGGGGCCTAGTATCAATCCATTGTACTACCAAAAAAGAAAACAATACTAGAAGATTGTAGTAAGTAATCTTTAGCACATGAAAGATATGATGGTTTCCTATTGTTGATATAAAAAGTTACCACCAATTTAGTGCCCTCAAAAAAGACAAATTTATCGTATTATAGTTCTGGAGATGAGAAATCCTAAAAATGGTTCAGAAAAGCTATATTCCTCCAGTAAATTCTAGAAGAAAATCAGTTTTTGTTTTTTTAGTTTACAGAGACCATCTTATTCCTCGACACACCATCTTCTCTTTATTCAAATCCAGAGATAAACCTTCATATTGTACATCTGTCAACAAGATGCCTTCCATGTGTATGACCCTTCTGCTATCCTGTAATAAGAAGCTTAGTGATTAATTAGGCGTGTCAGATATTCCAGAACAATGTCCCTCTCTCTTTCTATTTTTTTTCTTTGTGGGTACCGGGGTCGACCTCAGGACCTCACGCACCAGCAGCCGCCTGTGCCACTGAGCGATATCACCGGCCCCTTTTTCGTATGTGGGTTCCGGGAGTCGAACTCGGGCCCTCGCGCTTGCAAGGCAGGTGCTTAAGCCGCTGAGCCATCTCACCGGCCCTTTTTTTTTTTTTTTAAATGTGGGTACCGAGAGTTGACCTCATGACCTCACTCTTGCCAGGCAGGCGCTTATGCTGCTGAGCTATCTCACCGGCCCTGTCCCTCTCTCTTTATGCTTAACTGTATCATATCCACAAAGTTCCATTTGCCTTGTATGGTAACACATTTATATGTTCCAAACATTAGGATGAGGGTATGTTTTGTGGACCATTCCACTCTTGTTATATTTTCAGTATATAACACATAGAATTGGTGCTAATTAATGATATATTTTATAATATTTCTAACATTACTGTAACATTTCTCCAGCATGAACATAATTTCTTTATAACTGAAGTAATAATGAATCTTGGGTTGTGGTTTAAGGACACAATTCTTTCATCCTGTGATATTTATTACTTTTCTAGTCTTGTAATATTCAATGTAATTACGGTTTTTGCAAATGACTTATGAAATATTTAGTGTAAATGTGGTTTTTAAATTGTATTTTGTGAGATTTTTAGCATATTACTTTTTACATGTTTTCATATGAAACAAGTGGCTACTTTTCACTTAAATTTTTATTGCAGTTTTACTTTTGGTGTGTATGATTCAAAAAATCTTATACTTTGTTTCCTGTGTATGTTATAAAGCAGGAATGTTATTTTAAAAAATAAATTTAAACAGAATTATTTAAACAGAAATGTATATGGGGGCAAGTTGTTGGTTTTGTTCCACTAACCTTTTACTATACTAACTGATCCTTAGTAATATTAATTTTTTTAGGTATTACAAATATTACATTTTTTAAAAAGATGTGAAACCATGTCCAAAAATAAGGAAAATTAATTTCAAATAAATTTGCAAAGTATAAGTATTATTTTTCACAGTCATTCTTTACCCTGAACCATTAAAGTATAATTTTCCATGTGAATAACCCATGAAAGATAATATTATGATACTTATGATATGTTCCAGTGATATATGCAAAATATACTCTCAACTGAGAGTCATACAGATTAATGAATTATCTGATATATTGGTATTGCAGATACTTTCAAATTTAGATTCTGAGTGAGGGTAAATTTTCACATGTATGTCATTTTTCACAGGTTTAATTTTTTTTATCCTTAAAGCCTAATTTTCTTTTTTTTTTTTTGTGGGTACTGGGGTTCGACCTCAGGACCTCGCGCGCCAGCAGGCGCCTGTGCCGCTGAGCAATATCACCGGCCCCTTTTTCGTATGTGGGTTCCGGGAGTCGAACTCGGGCCCTCGTGCTTGCTGGGCAGGTGCTTAAGCCGCTGAGCCATCTCACCGGCCCCAAAGCCTAATTTTCAAAACCTAGAAATACTTGCTGTTTTCTAAAATTTTAGTTAATTTGAGGTTAAAATGTTGAATCTGGTAATAAATTCATTTCATGCAAAATAATCTTTATTAAAGTTTAGCTAAAAAATTGCCTAAAACTAGATATTGGAACAATGCTAGAAATATATCTGTAAACTGGAATGAATACGTACATAATTGCCTTATTCTCATCAATGAAGAAATGTTACTCTTTTTATTGTACTAATGGAATCTTCTCATAGGAAATATGTAGAATATTTAGCTTTAGTTTCAGGCCAGAAATATAGTAAAATTAAAATAAAATTCAAATATAATAAAATTCAAATGGAATATAATAAAATTCAAAAGGTGATAAAATCATGTTTTAGAAACAATATTCTATTTTTAAAATTATAATTATTTGTTGCAAAATATACACTTTGTACTGCTTAAAGATTTAGTCTAAACAAGTTTTAATATTTTAATTAATTAGATAATTAGGGGTCATAATGACTTAACATAATTGTTAGAGTTTCTATCTAGAATGTCTCCCCAAAGCCCTGTGTGTTCAGAGGTTGGGCTTTGGAAAGTGATTAGGTTATCAAGACGTGATACACAATTCATCTACTGATAAATTCATAGCTGAATGTGCTATTAGGAGGTTGGGCCTGGTTGGAAAAAGTGATTTACTGAAGGTATCATATGGAAAGTTTTCTCCCTCCCTGGCTCCTCCCTTTACTCTCTGCTTCCTGGCCACCATGATGTGAACAACTTTCTCTGCCAGACCCTTACTCTACGCCAGAGTCAGCTGATTATGGAATGAATCCTCTAAAAAAAGATAAACAAACAATGAAACCAAGTTTCAAAACAGGTTAGTAGAATAGTTACAATAGTTGATACATTGTATATTGTTGTGTTTGTAGTTAAGTCTATTTTTGAATACTTCAATAATATTTATATCAGTTCAGACAATGTGCCTATCTGTGAATTAAATGAGTTGAAGGAGGAAAATGTAGGAAGGTCTTTCTTGGCAATGGATTCACACAGGCAGTTGTGCGATTCTTCTAAGAAATAAAGCTTGGCTAAAGAGAATGGAGGTAAATGCATTTGATTAGTCACCTAATTATATTTTGAGCATATATCACATACAAGGAACTATGCTGATATCTGAAGGACTAAAGTAAAATCATGATTTGCTGATAAGGAATTTATAATTTGTGGGCAGAAAGTGACAAGCAAATTAAGTATGAAAACATGAATAATATGTTTAGGTGTTACAGAACCACAAATGGCAATCATCACAGTTTTCGATGTCTGCTTAGGAAAGAGTTCATGAAGCAAGAGGAATAGATTTTATTTTACTCAGAGAAAGCAAGCATTGTATTTACAGAGACAGCTGAAAAGTATCTATAAAGTATCTGAAGATTCCAAAATGACTAGAGTTAAGTCAGAAAATGGGCTTCACAAAGAATTTACATTTATTGATGTATGACCACTTTTTGGATGATCCTAAATGTGGAGGAGGAGAATGTATACACTTTGATATGTACAGAAAAATTGAAGGAATGCACTAAAAATATTTTCACAAAATTTATGAACATCATATTACAAACAATCTCTATTAATATTGCATACTTCATTGATTCCCAAAGGGAAATGGAAGCCTATTTACTCCTCTCTGGCTTTGCAGCGCACTTCAAGTGAAGGCATCTGAATGTCACATCCGTCCCAGGATTTGGGAAATATCCTTGGCAACACTGATCTCTGTAAAAATGCCAAAAGTTCTTTTCTTCATTCAAATGACAGTCTTCTGCTGGCCACTGTCCAATAGTCTGAATGCATTGTGTGTGTGTGTATGTGTGTATATGTGTATCTGTGTGTGTGTGTGTGTCTGTGCATGCACGTGAATTCACCAGTTAAATAATAATAAATTATTTGAACTGTTAAATGAAACATTTTTATATTTAATATTCCCCAATATAAGAATTTGCTGAACATTAGTACAGTTTGATTTTTGTACTTTTGTGTCCCCTGTGGAACACAGTAACACACTTCCTCTTTTCATTGGCATCCTCATGTGTTAATTGGACATTAAAAATTAAATCTGTCATTGTTATCTTTAAGCGTTTATGAATGTCAACAGGAAAAAAATACAGCATTTATTACAAGAATGAAAAAAGTTAAGGTAAGAGTTGCTCTATAAAACAGAAAACAGAAACACAAGTATTAGCTTAGATTATATATTCCACAGCATCTGCATCATGAGAATACAATTATATAACTTAAATATAGTTTCAAAAGAATAAGAGGAATTTGCATTTCTTTTGAAACTCTTTAAAGTTTTAACCAACCATTTCAGCATTTTGATTTGTAGAAAAGAAGGCAATGTGAAACTATCTCAGTTTATTTTGTGCTACTATTAACAAAATACCTGACATTGGTCAGTTAATTAAGAACAGAGACTGATTTCTTGTCACTCTGTAGGCCGGCAAGACAGATACAAAGGCCTGCATCTGGAGAGGGCTTTTGCTGTGTCATTCCATGGAAGAAATGAGATGGGCAAGAGAGTATGCTTAAGGAGAGAGAAAGAGAGAGTGCCAAAACACCAAGGTGCTCTTAATGGATCAACTTGTGCAAAAATAGCATTAATCTATTTATGAAGGCAGAGATCTCATGACCAAATCACATTTTAAAAGTCCTATCCATTCTCACTATTGTATAGGAAATTAAGTTTACAAAATTTGAACTTTGGGGTATATATTCAAACTTAGCACTTGCATTTCAAAGTACATGAAAAATTCCTTCCTTTGCTGACTACATTAGGCATTGTATGCCCCACACTGAAACATGAACAGAGTTTTACTAGCATCTTGTCTCACGAAGTGATTTATTTATGGAGTAATTGTAACCTACTGACATTGATCTCGTTTTGAGTGACTTTTAAAAATTCATGAGGTTTTTCTCCAGATGGACAGAAAAAGTCTGGTGAGAAGAATTATGACTAAAAAACTGTGGGAAATATGACAAAATAATATTTTATACATAAGCAGAGACATCATCTTATTAAATATTTAAATTCAAACACAAAACACAGAAAAACTACATAAAATATTTTCATTTTGTGTAATTCATTTCATACTGGGCATATTTTTCTCATTGTAACATTACATCTTTTTTGTGTGTGTGTGCGTACCAGGGGTTGACCTCAGGACCTCGGGCGCCAGCAGGCGCCCGTGCCACTGAGCGATATCACTGGCCCTTTTTTTGTATGTGGGTTCCAGGAGTCGAACTCAGGCCCTCACACTTGCCAGGCAGGCGCTTATGCCGCTGAGCCATCTCACCGGCCCCATTATATCTTGATTAATATTCTATAAGACACCTACATCAAAATTATTTATTAAGTATATAATATACTTACTTTTTAGAGTTATTATAATTAATTTCTATTATATATTTTGATTTGTAAGTATAAGTGGTTTGACTCAAACTCATAAAAATCTGTAATTTTATGGACAAATTTTTTTACTTATAAAATTACAAACTGAAAAACTAAAAAGCTATTTTACTATAAACAGTGTTGCACATTTTACACTAAAGAATAATATGAAATTGATTTTTAAAAATACAATTATGTCCTAAAATACATCAATGGCATGATGAATTTTCAAGGTTATATATAAATATATATATATGTTTATTTCTACTTTGTGGGAATTGACATACTGTGTTTTCTAAATTTGTGTTTCCTTTAGGATAGTTTTTATTTTTATTTGAAATGTAAAAATACAGGTTATTTTAGATGAATTTCAAGTTTTTCTGAATTAAATTAATGATGAGGAATTACAATATGAGTTGTATGATCAGTTTACAAGTGAAAACCATTAAAACCTTTGATATTCTTTTTGCTAATTTGCAGTGTTAAAATATTGATCTGTTAAAGCAAGTTGTAGGCTGCTCATGCAGTTTTGGGCAAGAGAGGAGCAAAGTCATAGACTCACATACCTAGCAATAATCAAGTTGATCTGTAATCCAGAAGGATACTTGTTTTTTTAAGATTAGTTTTGTTAGATTTGTTGCTTTCTATAAATTCAACTTGGAGGACATCTGTTTTATTATTTCAGGACTTGAGAACCTAATCAGTAATTCAATAGAGTCAGTGAGCATGAGATTAATACAAGGGAACTGTGATACTGTGGGATATATTTTATCTATGTTATTGTAGGTCCTATTATATTGCTCCTGTTTTGCTAGAAAATAAATGTCTAGGAAACTTGTATCACTGGTAGAGAATATTTGTTTTCCTTCTGTATATCTAGATACCTATTCATAAATTTAGTTTATCAGAGTTTTATAATAAAATTTACCTGTCGATAACAAAATTTTCCATTACTAGACATTTTTCCTGGACAACTAATTTATAATTTCTTATATCTTTTATTACTTTTCAATTATAATATAACTGGATGACTTTTCTAGGAAGATAACATATCCTCTTTATTAAGTTTCAAATATCATTTTCTACACTTTTTGGAAATCTAAGTTTCTCTATACAGTAACCTTAATTTTTGTATATTCCATTAAATATATTGGTAGTAAATATACTGGCATAGTGGATTATTCTACTATGTTTGATTATTTCCAGTGTTATTTTGTTTGCAAATTAATGCTTTCTCTAAGACCACATACTTGGTCTTTATATTTGACATATACAAAGAAATTACAACATAAACAAGAAAAGTAAAAGTTAAAAAAAGAATAAAATTCATATTTTTTATTCTAATTTTTAAGTTTATTATTAGTTATTTTTGTGTCTGAAAATTTAAAAGAGGCTTAATTATTGTTTAAACACTACTCACTAGAGATTTTTTTATAGGATAGATGTTAGGATCTGGGAATATAATATTCAAGTAGACACAGTATCTGTCAATGATCTTGAAGAGGGACACAGATTAACAAATAAAAAATTATATTTCAGTTAAGTTAATCTATCAAGAATTTTATGAAGAGTCTAAATATGGAAAAAATTATAAGGGTATTGTAAGATTTCCTCACAAAGCTCATAGTTAAAGGAAAATCCAAAATGTATACAGCACATACTAGGATGATATGCTAATTATAAGGATAAATAAGAGTTAAATAGGTAGTATGAAAATGGATATTTTAAATCATACAAAGGTTTATGTTTATCTCTTAATATTACCAAAACTGAAGAGCCGATTGGACCTGTTGTGCTAACTTTGCCACCTGAAATTCAGGATATGTGAGTATGCTGGAAAAGAATCAGAAGGAAGAATAACTACTCCTAAGGAGCTAGTCATTGCCTTTTGGGTTCTTTTCTTCAACATCAAACAGTCAATCAAACAATCTTTTTAATGTTTTTTTTTTTCTATGTATGCACTATAGGATAAAGAGCTAAGACAATTTTAAAGTATTGAGTTTAATAAATTTTGAACTAGTGGGATTGTTGAGTTCATGGTTGCATGAATTGTACAAGAGTATTTAGATGTGAAGTTCAGAGGAGAGCTCTGGGCTAGAGATACCAGGGTGAAAATTCTTGGAACTTGTAGGTTTCTATATGAGTAAAATTTATCTTTTCTCTTCACAGTTGGGACAAATGAAATAAGAGTCAAATGGTTGGTGAACAAAATATCATCCTTTTCACTGGCTTAAAATATGGCCTAATTTTCAAAATAAAAAAATATGAACAAATTACATAGCTACAGTGGTCTGACAAATAAATTAAGGAAGTAGATCAGTGTAGCTTCCATTCTTTAGCATTATTTGGTGTACGTAAGCTTCCCACATGTAGGCCAGATCTCCTAAGCTTACCATATGACCCCAAAACATATGAAACTATATTTCTTATTTGAGTAAGCAGATACTAAAGAAAGTCTATGCAAATTCAGTTATTTTTTCCAGATCATCATTTATACTAGTTTTTTCCTTCCATTTTGAACAACAACAATAAAAAAGAGATCAAAAATTGCTTTAATGTAAGTTTCTCCAAATGGAAGAGGATATGCAGAGAAAATGATATCTATTAAGCTCTTACTAGTGAAACTGAGCTTGTAGATAGTAACTTAACGTATGGAAGCTACTAAGTACAGACTGTCATATAAGAGTAGAAGACAACATATGCTTAAGTCATATTCTGAAATGTGACAACAGTCCATTCTAATGGACTAATATGAAAAATGTGAGAGCCACAGGGGCCAGGGGTACAGCTCAGTCATAGATTATTTGCCTAGCATGAATAAGGCCCTGGTTCGGTCCCCAAAACCACACACACACACAGAGTAAAATGTAAAAGCCTCCCATTTTATAACTCCCATGCCTGAGAGAATACAAAAGTTCTATCCTTCAATTACCAATTCAACTCAGTATTTATTGTTTCCTACGCTTTACACAAATAAACTTTTAAAATAATGCATTTATAGAACTTATCTACCATTGAACCACAGTTTAATGGTGAGTCCATACAAAATACCATGTTTAAAATATTATGATGGGGTATATAATATGTTGAGTGATCATACAAGTAGAGAAGTCGACCTAACTGCTAGGAAAAGAATATGTTTCTTAGAAGAAGTAATTTCTAAGGAAAAAACATAATTAATGTTTCTTGGTAAAATTATCAAAAGGCAGACAGGAATTAAGTGTCCTCAACAAAGAGAACAAAAGGTGAATGAGCCTGACATATATCATTTTCAGAAAACAAAAAATTAGTAATTAGAACTTCTGCTCAAGAATCCTTTCTAATCTTCTTAAGTGACAGCAGAATAAAAGAAACCTAGCAAGGATTGTATAGTGTCCTGAAGTTGTTAACCTGGGCAAGTCGGAATTCCATATTCCTCCACCAAATGGGGAAAAAGGAGTGGGATATTACTGCATCCTGTGGAAGACCCTAAGTGTGGAGAAGCTGGAAAGAAGAGCCATGTCACTGACAAGGGTTTCAGAGTCAGTCCACTTCTGCTCATCAGGGATGGAAATAGTGACTAAATCTCTCAATTCCACTCTCTCCAAACCTCCTATCTCACACTGGTGGGCAAACTGCTAGATTCAGATGGCAAGGGACTTATTTCTGCAATTGAGAGAGACCACAGACCTGTGACAGAGAACAGAATGGTGTGGCTAAAAATAGTTCTGGAAGGCTGAGTAACATTAAACAAACTTTGAACATTCTGTGTGGCCCTGCCTTCTTTCAGGAATCAAAGAGAAACTAATCTTTACACCCTTTCCACTACTCTGCCATGTCAATAGTAAAATGTGCAATATGACCTCCTATTTTCATGGAAAGAAAAGCATCTAAACAAGAGTTAACTCAAAGCTGATCTGTTGTCCCTGTAGGTTTTGGTAGCTCCATTTTACTAACTCTTGGTCAAGGAAAGGACGAAATTATAGTGATTTCTTTTGTGGGATTTAAAGTCCTGAAACTCCCCTAGAGTCATAATATTGTTTACAGAAAATGTATTGATTGATGACTTGAACTTGGTTTAACTTATTACCTGATATGCTTTGGGCTACATTGTTAATGGGGTATTAAAAGTCAACCAACACACAGTTTTCTGCAGCAGGCCTCAGCCTGAACTTCCCTGATCCTAAGATGTGTTATATACATTTTTGTGGTTTGAAATCTTCAGATGAAACATCCTGAGAGAATGAAAAAGACCTTAAAAACACTTGCTTGGAAGTTTGTGACCACCTCGATATTTGTCTATATGTTCTTCCTCTATCAAAGCTTCAACTGAGAATAACACTAAATAGTTCAAGACTCCTTTGAGCAATCCAACACAAAATGAATATAAAATAATTTTTGCAATGATATATAATAACTAGATGATAAAATGTTTCTCTTAAATAAATGAATCAGCAAGGTAGTGGCTGAATAAAGTAGACAAGCAGTACCAACTATTTAGTACTAAAAATATTAAGTGCACAAATGAGGTGGACTCAGTGAATTCATGGAGAAGTTTGTTAATATTAATATTTAGGAAAATTAAAATCCATGCTTGTTCTTTTCTTTCAGTGATCTCTTATCTATGTCAAAGATCATAAAAAAAGGAATTGCAGGATTGAGTGTCCAAAATTTTTTTATTCTTTATTTATAGGAAAATACCCTAGTAATTTTTTTTTTTTTTTTGGTGGGTACCAGGGGGTCGACCTCAGAACCTCGCGCGCCATCAGGCGCCCGTGCCGCTGAAGGATATCACCGGCCCCTTTTTCGTATGTGGGTTCCGGGAGTCGAACTCGGGCCCTCGCGCTTGCCGGGCAGGCGCTTAAGCCGCTGAGCCATCTCACCGGCCCATACCCTAGTAATTTTTGAATGTAGTACTAACCAAAAAAATTATTTCAAGGAGTATGTAATAATAATGTGACTCATCCGACTTTGTTCCTTTTTGTATAGGTTAATGTCCAATGAAACCAGGACCCTGATTATTGTTTAGAGTGCCAGTTAACAGGCTGACACATAGTCTATCTAATACAAGCCATCACACTTAATTAAAACCATTAAATTATTTTTATGTGTATCCTTCACCACTCATTCTTCAACTTATCTTTGGAGCCTACAATATTTTAACTACTTGGTGGTTTATAGAAACAGAAGTTATAACACGCTTTGAAATTAAAATAAAAAAGAGGTCATCAAATTCTTTTCTGCATCAAAGTAGCCCTGATTCAATATACTTGTTCCTTGTATTTTTAAAATACCTAAGTGCTTTGACCTGTGTAAGCTCAGATCAAGCACATCTTCTGGTATGGACTTAATCATCAACATCACTGCCTTTGCTCAGCATGGCTTCTTTTGTACATGCCCTCTCAGTTTTCAGACTCATGACCTAAGCTGCCTTTCTTCTCTTCAAGATTCAAATATTCTTAAAACACAGGGAATTTTAAAGCATCTTCTCAAGACACTATAGAAATTAATGGATTCATTCTGTTTATCCTTTAGTTTAGGAAAATGTAAGGGTTTAATGGGGTTGATGGAGTAGAGAGTGTATTCTCTTTTCCTGTTAATGTGCTTTGTTTATCTATAATCAGATACTTACATTGTCTATTCGCAAAAGAGAATCAAATTATTGAGACTACAGCAGAGTGGCATTAAACTTGCTATGAAATAGGTTATAGAGTATTAAAACTTTAAATTATGTCTTAAAAATTTTAGAGACCATTTCATATCCAAAGGGTTCATTGTCACAAGATGTATATAATTAGTAGCATCTGGCCATTGCTTTGGTTACTGTCCAGTACCATGGTGGAATGCCAAAGTTGCGTCAGAAAGTACCCACTTCACTCCATATAAATTTCAAGAAATCTGCCTGTGAAATATTATGCTTACATGATATGTGAGTCACATTCCTGACTTACTGATCTATTATTATAAATGTAATTTGATATTCTAAATGGAAATAACTAGAGAAAAATACCAGTAGTTACTTGATTTTAAAAATCTTTACTGAAATCTGTAGACAGTATAACTGTAGACCCACAAAACTGACATTTTGATTCTAGTAATAACTCCTCACAATATAGCAATAAACTTCTCAAGTATAACATACAGAGTGGGACAAATCTAATTTTATCATAATGTGAAATGTTAAGTTTATCAAGATTGCTAAAGAACCATAAAGATAATTTAAATAGGACTCTAATATCCGTAACTTCAATTTTCCATAACTATCTAGATGTGTAGGTTTCAGTTATATTTAGAAGACCTTAAATTATTTACATAAGTGTGGCAAAATGATATAATGTTGAATATCAAATACTTTCATTGAATTAAATGTGAGATTAACTTTAAATCTTGATTTTTCTTCTATTTTAGAATTCTGTCTGATGGCTTTATTACATAATTTCTCGAGCTTTTCAGACAAGAATGTACATTATATTTCACGAGAGCACAAATAAGGGCAATGAAACCTGAAGAGAGTTGGCAGCTGATTCCATGGAAGGAACTAATAAATGAACAGTGTACAGAAGTATTCATGAGAGAAGTATGAACCAGAACAAGGAAATGAGGCAAGGGTGAAACTGATTCTGAAACTGCATGTAATTTAACATTTTCCACATACCAAATACTTATTAAATGTTTGCATTATTATTTAATTTTTATTAAAAATTTTTCTATTACTATACCTGGAAAGAAGCTTATAAGAGGAATGGAATCAAAGAGATTGGGCTTTATTGATAGAATAATAAATGAAGGGTGCTACTAATATATTTTAAGAATTGTGCAGACTTTTGTAGATTCTGGAGAGCAATGAAAGAGAAATTTATGGCTTGTGAAGTTATCAGGCATATTTTTCAAGAAGGCTGAGGAGGAATAGGAAAAGTAGGGTTAAAGAGATTACTGGAGTTTTCATTGTAGCAATCTAAGGAAGAAACAATACATTGTAATGAGAAGAATATTATCTTTTTAGAGATAAATGAAAGGATGGGTTAACTTTTGTGAGGGATGAAAAAAGAAAAGGTAGAGCAAAGAATATTTGAATGATATTTAACATTCAGGGTGAACAATTAGAGAAATGGGTCTAGAACTAACAGACATGTACATTGCCCAAGGAGTATCATGGTTAGGTCGTGCATTAGATTTTAAATATGTTTATTTGAGGTATCTGTGTGACTTCTCTTTTATTATTTTATTTTATTAGTACATGTTTGGAGTACATAATGATTACATTCATTATAAGGAGCTGGTCCATGTATACATAATACAACTTAATTATTTCTGTTCATTAGTTTCCCCCACCCTTTCTCCCCCTACTCTATCTCCTGGTCCCCTTTCCTTTTGCAAAATAAAGATCTCCCTGTTTCCTATTATGTTTTATTTTGCTCTGCAATTTATTGATATTTTTGATTTCTCATATAAGAGTAATCATACTTATGTATGTGTGTCCTATTTATTTCTCTTAACCTTATGGTCTCAAGATGCATCCATTTTCCTACAATGACTCAAGTTTATACTACTTTATGGAAAAGTAATACTCCACTGTGTATAAATACTGCATTTTTTTACCCATTCTTCTATTGATGGATGCAAAGACCACTTCCAAGATTTAGCTACATTAAATTGTGCTGCTATAAACATAGTTATGCATGTGTTACTATAATAAGATGTCTTTATCACTTTCATAAGGATACCTAGAAGTAGAATAGCTAGATTAAATGATTTTAGCTTAATTTTTTGAGGAAAATCCATACTAATTTCTATAGTGCTTATACTAGTTTACATTACCACCACTAGTGTGGAAGTGTTCCTTTTTCCCTGCAGCTTTGTCAGCCTTTGTTATTTTTTGATTTCTTGATGATAGCCATTCTTTCTGGAGTAAGATAAAATCTCAGCATTGTTTTAATTTGCATTTTTTAATAGGCAAAGATGTTGAACATTTTTTCATGTACTTGCTGGTAATTTGTATTTCTTCAGAGAAGTATCTACTATGGGTCTTTTATTTTGGGGGTTAATTTTTTTCAGCTCTTTATATATTCTATTCATTAGTACTCTGACTGAGGAGTTGCTTTCAAAGATTTTCCCATTCTGTAGGTTGTCTCTTCTTTTAAGTCCAGTAGTGTTTTTTCTATGAAATTGGTGTTCCTTGCATGTACATTTATCATTGTTACCTCTTCTTGTTGACTTGTACCCTTAAGCAATATGTAAAGACCTTCCTTGCCTCTTCTGATCAGTTTTGACTTGAAGTCCACTTTGACTGAAAATAGGATAGTGAACATCTTTTGCAGCTTTCATTTCATGCAATGTTATTTTCCATCCTTTGATATTTAGTCTATAAATTCTTTTTGGATTATACTGTTTCTTCAATATAACATTGAGTTTTCTCTTTTGATCTATTATAATCACAGCAGGCTTCTCAACACAAAACCTCAAGTCAAAGGAGAGCTTGAGTAAAGTATATTTCAAGCCCTAAAAAAACCCTGCAACTCAGATTGATGTATACTGCAAAGCTATCTTTCAGGATTAATAGAGAAATAAAATACTTCCATGACAAAGAACAACTGAAGAAATTCATGACCACCAAACAAGCTTTCCAAAAGGCTTTGATGGAAATCTAGAAAGAGAGAAGGAAGACTACAGTTCCAAGAACACCAATAGAAAGAAGCCACTAGGCAGAGCAAACAATTAAACAGAGGGGAAATACAGGGTACAAACAATAGGAAAATACTATGAGAAGGATAAGTCAATATATATAAGTTATAACCATCAATGTAAATGGTCTCAATTCACCAATTGAAAGAGACTGGCAGGGTGGATCAAGAAGCAAGATCCAACAATATGCTGCATATAAGAAACACATTTAAAATAAAAATGAAATTCAAATACTGAAAATCAAAGGATGGAAAACAGTACTCCATGTGACAGGAATCCAGAAAAAAACAGAGGTAGCTATTGTCTTTGTAGACAATGTGAATTTCAAGCCAAGACTACTCAAAAGAGAAAAAGGTCACTACCTACATGTTAAGGGAAAAATCCAAGAAGAACAGATAACAATAGTAAATATATATGCACCAGAAATGCGTGTACCCAACTTACAAAAAACAAATATTAAGGGACATGAAAAATCAAATAAGCACTAACACAACTGTAATGGAGGAACCATGATACCCCACTGTCACAAGTAGATCAATTACACCAAAAATCAACAAACAAATATCAGAATCAAACCAAAATATTTAACAAATTGACTTAGTAGATGTGTACAGAGTGTTCCATCCCACAACATCAGAATATGCATTCATCTCAGCTGCACAAGGGACATTCTCCAAAATAGAGCACACAATAGCCCATAGAATATGCCTGAGTTAGTGCAAAGGAATTAAAATTATCCCACACATATTATTTGACCATAATGTAATGAAATTGGAAATCAGTGGCAAAAGAAACCACAAAAAATACATAAACACCTGGAAATTATATAAGAACCTCCTAAACAACCAATCGGTCACAGATGAAATTAAAGAAGAAATTAAAATTAAATGAAGTATTTAAAATTAAATGATAATGCATATACAATATATTGGAACTTATGGGACTCAATGTAAGTAGTCCTAAAAGGGAAATTTATAGCAGTGAATTTTCACATAAGGAAAACTGAACAAGCACAAATATACACCTAATGTTGAAACTCAAACTTCTAGAAAAAGAAGAAGAAATCAAACCCATAGTTTGTACGAGGGAGCAAATTATAAAGATAAGAACAGAAATTAATGCAATTGACACTAAGAAAACAACACCAAGAATCAATGAATTGAAGACTTGGTTCTTTGAACGGTTAAATAAAATAGATAACCCCCTAGCCAAGCTTATAAAAAAGAGGAAACAAAACACTCAATTTCATGCAATTAGAAATGAAATGGCTGAAACCACAACAGATCCTGTGGAAATCCAGAAGAAAATCAATAACTACTTTGAAAATCTATATTCTAATAAGATGAAAACACAGAAGACGTGGACAGATTCCTAGATACATACAAAATGCCAAAATTGAATCAAAAAGATAAAAAAATTCTAACTAACCCAGCATCAGTCAATGAAATTGAAAATGCAAAAAGTACTTACCAACAAAAAAAAGCTCAGTGGTTTCACTGCTGATTTTGATAAGAAATTTAAAGAAGATCTAATGCCACTACTGATAAAACTCACTAATGAAATTGAAAAGGAGGCAATAATCCAAAGTTACTCCTGGAAGCAATAATACCCTGAAAGCAAAACCAGAGAAGGACCCCACCAAAAAAGAGAACTACAGTCCAATCTCCCTAATGAAAATAGGTGCAAAAATCCTCAATAAGATGCTGGCAAACAGAATACAGCAAATCAAGATTATTCACCATTACTAAATAGGATTCATCCCAGAGATGCAGGGATGGTTCAATATATGCAAATCAATAAATGTAATACATGGTATGAACAGAGTCAAAGACAAAAATCACATGATTATCTCAATACATTCAGAAAAAGCATTTGACAAACTCCAATGCCTATTCATGATAAAAACCCTACAGAAAATTGGAATAGGTGGTCTTTATCTCAATCTGATAAAAGTGATCCATGACAAACTGATAGCCAACATCATGCTAAATGGTCAAAAACTGAAGGCTTTCACTCTAAAATCAGGAAAAAGGCAAGGATGTCCACTTTAACCACCCCTATTTAATATAGTTCTGGAAACATTAGCCAGAGCAATTAGACAAAAAAAAAGAAAAAAAAAATAAAACAATAAGGACAGAAAAGGAAGAAGTTAAATTAGCATTATTTAGAGATGAAAATGATACTTTATATAGAAGACCCCAAAAATTCCAACAAAAGACTTGTAGATTTAGTAATCAAATTCAGTAGTGCAGCTGGATACAAAGTCAACACTAAAAAATCAATAACATTCCTATAGAGAAAAAACAATTGCTCTGAGAGAGAAATTAGGGAAACAACACCTTTCACAATAGCATTGAAGAAATTGAAATACTTAGGAATCAATCTAACAAAGGAAATAAAAGATTTATACTTTGAAAATTACAATACTCTGAAAAAGGAGATCAAGGAGAAAATAAGAAACTGGAAATATGTCCCTCACTCATGGGAAGGAAGAACCAACATAGTAAAAACGGCTATACTCCTAAAATTACTCTAGAGATTTAATGTAATCCCAATCAAAATAACATTAGTATATCTCACAGAACTAGAGAAAACTTTCTAAAATTCATTTGAAACCAGAAGATACCTAAAATAGCTAAATCAAATGTGAACAACAAAGGCAAGGCAGGGAGCATCACAATCACTGACTTGAAATTATACTACAGAGATACTGTGATACAAACAGCAGCATACTGAAAAAGAAAGACCTGAGGATCAATGGAACAGATTAGAAGATGCAGAAATAACTTCAAACTCACTCAGCCAGCTTATCTTTGACAAAGAAGCCAAATGTGTTCACTGGAAGAAAGATAGCCTCTTTAATAAATGGTGCTGGAAAAATTGCTTTCCACATGCCAAAGACTAAAATTAGACTGCTGTCTGTCATCATGCACTAAACTAAAATTGAAATGGATCAAATATCTAAATATTAAGACAGAAACACTAAATCTGTTGGATGAGAGACTAGGTGGAACTCCTGAAGACATAGGTGTAGGAAAAGACTTCATGAACAAAACCCCAATTGCATGGGAAATACCGCAAAAAAAAAAAAAATTCAACAACTGGGATCTCATCTTATTAAAATCTTTTGCATAGCAAAGGAATTACTAACAGAATGAATAGACAACCCACAGAGTGGAAAAGAGTCTTAGCCAGTTTTTTTCTTGAAGGGCTAATATCTAGAACATATAAAAAAATTGAAAAAAAAAATCAGGCCTTCCAAATTTAAAGACCCATTCCAAAAAGTGGGCATCTGAGATTAATACAAACTTCTCAGAGGAAGAAATACAAATTGTGCATAAATATATGAAAAAATGTTTAATGCCACTGGTCATTTGAGAGATGCAAATTAAAACAAAGATGAGAGTCCATCTCACCCCAGAAAGAATGGCAATTATCAAGAATCAACTAATAACAAATGCTGGTAGGTCTGTGAAGAGAAAAGGAACACTTCTCCAATCTTGGTGGGAGTGTAGACTGGTACAACCACTATAGAAATCAGTGGGGAGTTTCCTCAAACAACTAACACTAGATGTCCCATTTGACTCAGCTATGCCCCTTCTTGGTATCTTACCAAAAGAATTAAAAAATCATACTACAATGATATATGTGTACCCATGTTTATGGCAGCACAATTTGTAACAGGTAAATCTTGGAAACAACCCAAATGCCCATCAACTGAGGAAAAGATAAAAAACAAGTGCATATATATATATATATATATATATATATATATATATATATAATTGAGTAGCACTTAGCCATTAAGAAGGACAAATATGAGACATTTATAGCTAAATGGATGCACACTGAGACAATATTCTTAAGGGAAACAAATTGGACACCCACGTGTAAATATCACATTGTTTCTTTGGTGTGAGAAACTGAAAGTGTAAATAAGGACCAAAATTTATAATAGGTATTGTGAACTACGTAGAACTTGTTCACAAGAAAGGGGAACTAGGGAGGGGGAAGAGGGAAAGGAAGGAAAGAAAAAAAAATGAAAAAAGAGCAAAATGGAAACAAAGATTTGTAAATAAGGAGAGGAAGAGAGGTTGAAAGGAGGGGAGGGTATTGGGGGAAAAAAGAACAAAGATATATCATGTACAAACTACCTATGATGAATGTGATCATTATATATATCTAATTTGTACCAATAAACTTAATTTAAAAAAGAAAAGAAAGATGAGATGGGGCAAAGAATAGTGTGATAAATTATTCTATTAAGGAGTTAAAGGAAATTAATAAATTTAAATAAATATAACAGAAAAGAACCAATAAGAAAAAGGAGACAAAAGGAAAGACAGTGCACAATATAAAAAATAGAACAAATATAGAGAAAACATTTAAAAATCCAAACTGCAAGATATCAATGGGGAATAAAAAAGATTTGAGTCCAGAAAAATTCATTTTTGAATGGGTCTTTTCTTTCTAGGGTCTGCATTCTTAGAATCTACCAGATATAAGAGATCGATAGTGAGCCACTGATTAGACCTATCCCCCCCACCCCTGCACTTACATTTTTGTTTCTGAGTCCTGCCCTGTCTTTCCTACTGGGTGTGATGGTCAGTGTTGCATGCCTTAAGGCTGTAGTTATTGTAGCAGCTACCACTTTTTGTCTCCCTTTTGCACCCAAGTTACAGTTTTCTCCACTCAGCTCTAGAGCCCGTGGGTATATGGGGTGCATCTTCCCTCCATCTCTCTGCCACTGACTTCAGCAGCTCCAGGATCTTCAAACTATCCAAGCCAAGGCATGTCTTTGCTCATGTTGGTAGATGGGGAAAGCAAACAGACCACCAGTCTCCGTGCCTGATGTAGGCAGTGGGGAAGGGGTTCATGTGGACCAGCTGGACTTACTGCCAGAACTTTCAGAAACAGCCACCTCTGAAAGCCACACATGCTCAATCTGACTTCTCACTTCAGAAAGCGGGACCCTCATGTTCCTCCCAGCCATGTACAAACTTCTTAAAGAATCTATATCCAATCCACCCCCGTTTTGTAAGTGTCTCCTTTGGGCCTCTCTCACCCAGTCCTGTGACAGGGCAACACCAGAAACCCTGGAGTATAACTACTGTGAATTTGCTCTACATCTCAGTCCCCCAAAATTAAACCCCTTCCCAAAAGGCTCCTCATAACCCTCTTAGATATAATGGCTGTTGCACTGGATTTACTCCCTACTCCTGTCAACCTTGCAGGAGTCATTTTTGGAATAAAACACCATGCTGATTTTGAACTTTATTATAGTCATGGCTGCTGTCACACTGTGGAGCTGCCCTGCATATATGGGCTTATCCTGAGGAAGAGGAGGCAAGTACTCCTCAGGTTGAACCTTCCATATGGCCTCATTCCTTTCTCTGTGCTGTACTTTGTATTTCCAGCTTTTGTACAGTTTGTAGTCTTCCTGTGAGCTACCTCCCAGTTCTCCAAGGTTCAACTTTTTCCTTCTCTTCACTACATTGCTGTCTTCCAGGTGTCTTGACTCCAGATCCTGGGGAGGCCACACTTTGCTGCCAGTCCCTACTCCACCATTTTCCAATTCTATTCCATTTTCAACTGTGTGACTTCTAAGGGAAGATGATAGTGAGGTGTATAAATACAGGTTCACATTCTGGGAGTTGTAGCATGTAGATATTGGAGGAAGTTGTGGATATGTTCATGGAACCTAGGGAGAGGAGGAAAAAAGGAAGTAGTAAAAATATTGAAAAATTGACTTCTCCTGAACACCAATATGCATAGGAAGCTGAAACCACATACAATCACATGCACGCACACACAGGCTGACTAGAAGAAATAATAGAAAAGACAAATGAGGACACTTTCCTAAAGACAGTATAGAAGAATATTCTGAAAAAAGAAGAATATTTTACAATACTGCAATGTCAAAGTGTACTGGACAGAGCAAAGAATGACCATATCAGGGAAAGTGTAGTTTCCTTGGAATAATAGTCTGAAAACTAGGAGTAATGGCTTGAAGATTAAATCATGCGTGAAGAATTGTGAAGGAAAAGTGAAAACTAGTCTATGGAAAAAGGCTAGCAAAAGGGAAAGCTCTTCTTTGTGTAGATATATACTTGGTTTTAAATACTTTGGTTACTTTTCCCAAGGTCAACATCACTGAAGTCTCAGGACATGAGTTAAAAAATGAGATTAGTAGATTTGGAGATTAAGGTGTCATTTATGAACTGAACTTAGCAGGGAAACAGTAAGTAGAGCTTTCCACTTTAGCAAATGGGTTATAAAATGTAATTAACTAGGAAAGTCAATACAGAAGAATATATTTTGATAAAATAAGATTGTGTTTTGGTATGTCTGCCACATGCTGGCAGAAATATCAGGTTGAAAGATGGCTAGAGAGTTTAGGTATAGAAAGATCAGTGCAGTTAGTGTTAGATATTTGTAAATTTTTAGCTTACATACTTTTTATGATATGTACTATGTAAATTTGTTGAATAGATGAGAAAAACAGTAACTGGTTTGACAAAGTAGTAATCGACCCTCATAAGGCTTGCATTCATCTGGACAAAAAGGAGCCTTTTAAGGTGAAAACGGGGTAGCTATTTGGAATTCATTTGCCTGAAAATGGCATAATTTTCAATTCACATTAATTCTGTCTTAATGTTTTAACAGACACTCTGTTGGCCTAATGATGGTAATTATTACTGTGAGAGTTGATTAGAACACGTAGACTAAAATAGAAAGACAGACAGGATAAAAAGAAAGAATAAAGTAGACCCAGGTGAGAATCCTGGAAAGTAAATATGTAAGGGATGAATGAAGAAAAAAAAAAAAAAAGAAAAGAAAACAGCAATACTACTAAAGAAATTTTCAGAGAGAAAGGAAGAAACAAAAGCCAAATAGTGTTTAAGGTGTTAGAGGTGCTCCTGAACCCATGACCATGATGAAGTATGATACCCATTTGGAATAGCATTTTTCATTTAATTTAATCCATGCTAATCTTTCTCCATTTTTGAAAGTAGATGCTTTCTTTGGCCCAGACAGCTCTTTGCTGCCCCCTTCTGATATTTACTTGGAATAATGCCTGCAAATTAGAATTAATTGTGAGTTTAATTTAACTTTAAATGTTGAAAACCTGACAGCTTATGTTTATCTTACCACCAAGGGCCTGATTTTTACACTGTGTCCCTCCAAAATATGTAATTTTGTTGGTGCATCCCTGTCAGCCTTGGTTGTGTGGGTCCATTTTTTCTCTATTTTTTTTTTTCTTTCTCTATTTTTAATTACTAATGGTTATTCCTTACAAGGTTAACATTAGTGAATTTTGAGTGACATGTGCAAACCATGAGGTCATTAGATTTTCAGTAAAATCAGAAAGTAATCTAATTTTATAGGGTTGATATCTATGTATTTGGCGAGCACTCTAGATATCTGAGTGTCCTTAAATTGGCATATAAACTAAAATTCACTCCTCATTTGTCTAATTCTTTTTTTTTTTTTTGTGGGTTCCAGGGGTTGAACTCAGGACCTCACACTTGCAAGCAGGCACTTGTGCCATTGAGTGATATCACCGGCCCTCATCTAATTCTTAATAATGGGATTTAACATTAAATTTATATTCAGCATTAAAACATGAATTATCTGCTGTTAAGCACCTTTCCAAGCACTTTCCAATCATCCTACTTATCATGACCACATTATATTTTCTTTCTTAATCATTAATCTTTAATGCTAGACCTTAAACTATATATACATCAATATTACTTAATATTACCACTGTATTTCTTATGTACAATATTTGTTTAGTAAATGCTAACTTTCATATTATTTGGAAGTGAATTAATGGTTAAATAAATTAGGCAAAACATGTATACTAAGTCCTAGATCATGTGTCTGGGATGTCATTACAGTTGATTTAATATCTGCTCTTAAAGAATGACTTGTATGTATTGTGATGCTGCACATCAGTCTCCACGTGTCATCCAATATCAGAATATCCTCCACCTAAACTGAAGTACCACTTGAAAAACTAAGAATTGCAATGTTTTTTCAAATAGAAATTTGGTCAGCAATTAATTTTCAAAGAGATGGCAGTTAACTGGGCTAGTTCCTTCTTCATATCCATTCATTTTCAACCTCTTCCTTCCCTCTACCAGTGATCATAGTGGCATAGTCCTAATATTTCTTGTGTCTGAGCACAGGGGGATATTTTCATCAAGTATTCTCTCATAGCGATGTGAAAACATACTCTTCACATTTACCAGAATGTTTATTTTTAAACTACTGCTTCTACCTATTCCTGTTCCTCCTTTGTGAAACTTCTTTAATGCTCAAGGGATGCCTTCTTGGTCTAAACCTTGTCTATTCCTGCCTGCTACTAAACCCTAGGTATCAAATATCCACTTTCTCATAATAGTTATCTCATTTCTCTCTTTCTTTCTCTCTCCCCTCTTTCCTTCATGCTCCTAGTGTGTGTGTGTGTGTGTGTGTGTGCACGTATGGGTGTTTATTTAGCTTCTTTCAGGGAGAATCTCAAATAAGAACTAATAATATCAATTCCTTTCTTAATTTTTCATTGATGATAGATACAATATGCCATACGATTGAAGAATTTGTGAAAACCATGGAGCACTAGCAGAAAAATTGTTCGTGTGTTCCTAAACAAAGATAATTTAGATACAATCATGACTTTGAACACTAAATCATTAAATCAGGAATTATTTCCAAAATATCCCTAAGAAATAAAATATGTGACTAATTCTATTTTTTCATCTTAGTATAATTTTAAAACTATTACTGTTACTGCTGTTATTACTGGCTAGCATGTATGAATCACATGGTGTGCAATTGGCTCTATAATAAATTTAGTACAGAGATTACTTAATGTTTTCTCACAAAAAAAATCTATGACTGTATGATATAGAGAAAGAATCTTGTTGACAGTCAATGACCTAGGACATATGGAGCTGAGATTTTCATTCACAAGTGAATAACAAATTTCAGTTCTCTAAAGCAGTGTCCTGAGATTTGAGGGAGTGGTAGAGGATCAAGAAAGGTGCATGCATGGAGCTTTGATGGTTATGCTTTGTTCTGTAAAGTGACTGAAGCTAAGGGTGTGTTCACTGAATTTTTAGTCTTTATATCTTAGGAACACTCTGCAAACAGTTTCCTTACTGTTTGTATTATTCATTTATTTGTATTAAATTTAGAATAAAACTATTTAAAAAGTCATTATTGGTATTCCTCTAGGCAACAAATTATGCCCTACTTGGCAGTTTTAATTGATAAAATATTAGTGAACAAAATATAAGTGTGCTCCTTTAATGACAGGTCTGTCATCTCAACATTTTGATTTACACAGCAGGTGCCTTAGCAAAATAAAAATGGTACTTTAATTATATATTCACAGATATAACACCTTGAGACTCACTTTTCTATAAATGACATATTAAGCAAATGCCACACATATTTAGGCAACATTTTTTTGTTAGTTGCTAGGAAAAATCTGATAAAAAGAATAGAAATTTGCATCATAAAGCAGTCATTTAATAGCCAGAGATTTTATACAAAATTAACTAATGAAAATAAAGGTATCACTGAATGTTACATGAAGAAATAAATTTAGAAGTTATTTAGCTCTAAGACATTATATAATTACAGTTAATCCAATGAGTAAAATTAAAGTACACGTCCTTAAAATCATTGTCTTGTCAAAAATAAATTTTAGCATAAGTTAATGTGAATTGGTCATTAGTATTTATTTATTTGTAATATTACAGCTTATAATTTTTGCTCATTACTTTCTATTAGATAATTCTTAATTTAAAAAATGTTTTATATATCTTGAATACTGTTATTCAAAAATCTTCCTCATAAATTTTGCTGGGAAATTACGGCATCTTTCTGTTGTGCTGGGTGACCAATTTTTTAGATCTCATGTATTCTCTTTTTTTCCAGGTAACCCTCAAGTCATGTCCTTTCAAGGCTTAGACATAAAGGAGAGATGATAGGTAAATATTGGAGGATGAATGTGAATATATGAAAATGTCTTTAGTTAGTATGTTATTTTATTTAGATTTGACATGAGAATGATAATTTCTGATTTGGCAAGCCAAATTCCATTGTCCTTACTAACTTCATCATCTGGGAGAACAAACATAAGTTAAGTGTACAGAATTCCTCTGAACAACTGTTTATCTGGTCATTGTTACATAATAGTAAAGATGGTAAACTAGAAAATTTCTAATTATCTGAATTCTCTTCATTGATTTTTTTATTGATAAGATTATTATTCAGCAGTGTTTATTGGTATTCATATTATACAATTCTCACAAAATCTTAGGTATATATTTATATGCCTAAACTGATTAAGACCTATGAGAATTTTCCCAAGTCACAGAAATACCAAGAAAAATCCTTGGAACTTTAATATCAAGGTTTAGCATCAAAGTTCATTGTCATGTTAAATTTGTTAGCCAAAAGGTACAAAGGTGATTTTATTCATTGCTTTTAGAATGAAAGATGTCCTAGAGGATCATGCAAGGTGCTCCTTTAGGAGCTGAGGGTGATTTTTGTTGCAAGGGGAATGGAGCATGGCATTTGCAACAAGCATCTTTGCAAAGTCCCCAGCTGCTAACAAGCCTGTAGTATATGACCATATTGGTTTATGAACAATAGAAATAAGTATACATACTCTAAAAAGAATGGGATTATTAAAAATTTGGACAACTGTAAACCCTGTAAACCAAGATTTTTCAAGTTGAATAATGTGTTGTTTATAAGAGTATTTACAATAAAAATTATAATTCACTGAATTATTAGGTATTAGTAAGTCAGATATGGTAGTTTAGTCCACAAGGTACACATCTTTAGGAAGTAAACTTATAAAATACCATGAAATTTCTTCAAAAACCAAAAGTAGGGGCTGGTGAGATGGCTCAGCAGCGTAAGTGCCTGCCTGGCAAGTGTGAGGGCCCGAGTTTGACTCCCGGAATCCACATAGGAGAAAAGGGCCGGTGATATCACTCAGCGGCATGGGCGCCTGCTGGCGCGCGAGGTCCTGAGGTCGACCCCAGGTACCTACCAAAAAAAAAAAAAAGTAATATTAAATTTTGCATATATACCATATTTTATCCAATCATTTATTCATGGGTATCTAGGCCGACCTCATATTTTATCTGCCATTATTATTGTCACAATAAATATGGACTTGTACTTCCTAGAACAACCATATCACCTAGCTATTTCACTAAATAATGAAATCAATGTATCAATGAAACATATACTCTTATGTTTATTGCAGTTCTATTCACTATAGGAAAGGCATGGAATTTACCTAAGTGTCTACTACTGGATTAATGGAAAAAGAAAATGCACACACACACACACACACACACACACACACACACACACACACACACACTTAATACTACTCAGCCACAAAAGGAAGAAATCCTGTCATGTACAATCATGAATGACCCTGAAAAACACTATGTTGGATGAAATGAGTCAGACACTCATAAGCTCATTCTTATGTGAAATCTAAAATAGTTGATCTCACAGAAATTAAGAGAAGAATAAAGGTAGAGGTCTGGGAGAGTAGGAGGGAAAGGAAATGAAAAGAGATTAGCCAGTGAGTATACTATAGTTAGACAAGAATAAGTTTTGGTGTTCTCTTAGAGTAAGGTGACTCTAGTTAACAAGAATGCAATGCATATTTCAATATAGCTAAAAGGCAGGATTTTGAGTGTTCTCATCACAAATAAGTAAATAAATGTTCAAGGTGAGGGATGTGATAATGGTATTACACAATGTATACATGAATTGAAGCACCACATTTTAACTTATTAATATACAATTATTATGTCAATCAAAATTTTAAAAAGATTAAAAGTTGACATTTAATATAGATATTTTAATGAACAAATATTGTAAACTAAATGAGTCATTATTTCTATGACATCTTCAATAGATACATTTTTCTCAAAAATAAAATTACAAAATGACAGATTTGGGGGGATGTAAGGTCATGGGTTATTGTGTATATTGCAAGAATTTTTAATCAATATGACTTCAACCTTCTCAGTAATTCCAAAGAAGTATAATAAGATAACATACACATACAGGGCAAGGAGGAATCATTACTCATTCAGATTTATTCTCATGATTTAGCATGACATTTGAAGAGATAATATCTGGGAATGTTCAACAAGGTTTGTTTAAATATATTGACAGGAAATTAAACAGAGAAACAACGGTCTTATTTAATGAGCTGTTCAAGAGCTGTATGTGTCTTTCACATGAATCTATATAATTAATGGCTGCAGAATATGTAATTTTATTATTGTCAGAGACTATTGCTGTGTACTTCATTTCTTATTATTTTGAGATCATATTGAAATGTTGTTTCAAAAATAAGAATATTCAATTATTAGTACATTTTTACTAGCAAGTTTTTACTAATACCTAAAAATAATACTTGTACTAATGATAGTAACAATGATAAAAATTGTGATAACATCTTTTATAGGCCTTTTAATATGTAATAAGTATTGAAAGGTCTATCTATATATGTAATCAGTTATAAAATTATACTTATGATCCATTTTAAGTTCAAAACAAGTATTTACCTGACTTGTATGATAAAATTCTAAATCCTATAAAATAGGAAAACAAGTACTCTACTAGCTGTTAAGAATAATTGTTATTGGGCTGGGGATATAGCTCAGCAGCACAGTGCCTGCCTTGCAAGCACTAGGTCCTGAGTTCAATTCCTGGTACCAAAAATGAAAAAAAAAGAATAATCATTATTACATAATTGCATTTACACAATACAGTCAACAACTATTATGCCCCTCAGGTTACAGTTTAAAAATTACAGTCAACAACTATTACGCCCCTCAGGTTACAGTTTAAAAATTTTCCTTAATGAAATTTAATTTGAATAAATAATAAAATCCATATTTATATAACAAATGTAGAAAAAATATGTTATGCCTTTACCCTTAGGATTTTTAGAAACATTTGGAATTGTTCATAGAGTAAATTAAATATCTTTTTTCCTAAAAGGGACAAATAGACTTTTCAGGACAAATTTCTTAATGTTTCTTTCTGATCTTCTTTCTCAATTAATTCATAGATTATTGAGGGTTCTTATACAATAGTAATAATAATAATAATTTATATTTGCCAATAATACTATTTGTTAACTTGTGCCAGTCACTCACATTATTTGTTTGACACGAACTTTTTCAATTAATCCTACAAGGAACTCTATGAATTCAACACAATCACTACATCCATTTAAAAAAAAAAAGAACATGAAACTAGTAAATGTTACAAATCTTGCTTCGGTTGTCATGACAGAGGTAATTGGCAGGTGATTTGGATAGTTTGACCCCAGATCTTGAACACTTTAATAAAATGTTGAATTTTATATGGGACATGGCAATAGATTTGAGCCCAAAATAGTAATGTTCTAATGTTCATTTGCCTCCTACTACCAAAAGAACCGAATAAGTAACTAGGAGAAATTTCACCCTAACTCTAACCTTACACAAGGATATATAATCTGTCATTTGTTTACTAAAATTCATTAACAGTTTAATAACCACAATTCACAAAAATAAATGCTAGGTTTCTTAGACTCAAAGAAAAGATTCTTGATATTTTCAGTCTTATATAATGTACAAGGTGAAAAAGAAAAACTTTTATAAGCCATTAAAACAGAACTTTCACCTTTCAACTTCAAGTAAACTATTAGTTCAGGTGTATTAAATAGGACAGTCTTATGTGGTATTTAGTAATCGTGAATCTCTACTAACAGATATCTTTCATTGACCATTTCACCAGTAAGCTCAAACTAGAAACATAAACATGTCAACTGATTTTTATTTTAAATGTAAATATTACTTAAAATGTGACAGATTTTCTATTTTATTTATTTATTTATTTTTGTGGGTACCGGGGGGTCGACCTCAGGACCTCGCGCGCCAGCGGGCGCCTGTGCCGCTGAGCGATATCACCGGCCCCTTTTTCGTATGTGGGTTCCGGGAGTCGAACTCGGGCCCTCGCGCTTGCCGGGCAGGCGCTTAAGCCGCTGAGCCATCTCACCGGCCCTAGATTTTCTATTTTAAAGAATATTACACTAAGGTATTTCCTATTTTAATTCTCGAATTTTTTCTTACTTTGTATATTTTTAGTTAACAGTAACATGTTACTTATGAAGAAAATAACCTCTTCAACTAACTAGAAGGGTGCAGATCCAAAGAGAAGTCACATATTCTATGCCTTATTTCAACCTCCCAGAGCACTACATAGTTTTTTCTTCTTCTTCTTTTAAGTTATATGAATCAGCAGAACAGATTTTTAAATAGTTTCTCTCCAGCTGTTTTCTTATTTGGGCCCCTGGATGATTTCTCTATGTGAAGATGTCTTTTATATTTTTTCAGGTGAAAGAATTACTTGTAGGTTTTCTACAAATGAAACCAACTAAAATGTCCTAAGACCAGAAATAAAGCTTAGAATCTTTTTGAAGGAGGCCATCTGGTTACAGCTACCCAGCTGCAGAGCATGCACTGAGACTCTGCCACCCACCACTTGAACAAGGGGCAGGTGCCAATTAAAAGGAAGCCAAGCAGCTAGTACAGCGGTAAGAAGTGAGGTACCTTCCTTTTTTTTTTTTCCTACCGAAGAGACACAGCCTGCCAAAGAAAAATGTCAGCTAGAACTCTGATGTTTCTTTTCATACTTTATTAAGGAATATTAAGCCAGAACTAAATGCTCTTGGCCAACTTTCCTTTGGTACTTGGCTGGGTTCTTCTTACTGGGTTCTTCTTACTCCACCATTTACTGAACTGGTATGCACATCATCCCTTAAGACTCCTTTAGTTTACCAGTGTACTCGTTATTTTTCCCATCCTTTCTTACTAAAACCTGCTATCAGTGAAAAAGATGATCTATTCATCAATTGACTTAAAGATGAATGTGATAGATAAGCCTTAATGTTTTTTTGTAGCTGTAAGTCTTTTCTTGTGTGTGTGTGTGTGTGGGGGGTACCGGGGGTCGACCTCAGGACCTCGCACGCCAGCAGGCGCCTGTGCCGCTGAGCGATATCACCGGCCCTTTTTTTGTATGTGGGTTCTGGGAGTCAAACTCAAGACCTCGCGCTTGCCAGGCAGGTGCTTATGCCACTGAGCCATCTCACCGGCCCTGTAAGTCATTTTGTATGGATTAAAATCTAAAGCAAAATGAAGTATATTTAAATAACAGAATGGCATACAATATGAAATACATCAAAAAGGTGAGGCAAATACTTTGGAAATCTTGTGAATTCTGAATATTTTAATGTTTAAGAATTACTTCTTCACTACATAAATCACACATATGCAAACACATAGTACTACATGTTTTGTCCCCAAAAAAACCTAACTGGAAAATAAACTTCAGGTGTAATTAATAGCTGGTTGTTACTATGGTGACAGCCAGGGTCATGCAGAAGATTATACCTCACTATTCTCCTGCTTGATGGGCACTCTGTAATGGCAGGTAAGGCAAGGATAGGCTGATTGGGGCTGGCAGTTTTGATCTCTAATTAAGTCATATTTTTGGGGAAACGTGTAAGTACAGATATGTGTGTGTGTGTGTGTGTGTGTGTGTGTCTATGGTATTGGTGCTAGTTGTGATATGCAGGATGAGTATTTGGCAACACCTTACAGCAAAAAACAATTCTTAATATTCTTACAAGATAAAAAGTGGTATGTCCTTTAGTTAGAGCTTCTATCTTTCTATATTAACTTTCATGGACTTCATTACAGGTAATAAGGCATACTAGACATCCTAAAAGATTTTCTTACTGAAGCACCTAAAACTACTCAACAAAATATTTAAAATATTTTTAAATAGAAAGCTGATCTTGCAGGAAAATAAGAAATTCTAAAGGTTAAAAACAAAGAAAGTAGGAAACTTGGAAGGGTGAGCAGGAGGTAAGCATGTTCTGAAAATGGCTTTGCCCTGAGGATATCTGACAAATGTCCATGCCTGCAATTATACAGGGTGAAATAATGAAAAGGATTCTAAATAGTCCATAGGGGATACTCACACAGAAGGCTTCAATAAACGTCAAGAAAATATGTTACGGAAGGAGGTACAAAACACAGGCAAACATCAGAAAGGTCCAAGACTCACAGACACAACTCCTAGGGTCCCTTTCAGTCACAAAACTCATGCTTTGTTTTTAGATTATTAATAATCACCATCAGAGTAGTTCCTAGGTCTCTGAAGAAAAATCACCTCATCAAAGTGAAAGAGTTTGTTATGTCCCATTCTTATTGTAGCAGAAACCAGTCTGTACTATCCTGCTCCACAGCAGACATCATGAGAACCAAACAGCATCTAAGGGCAAAGAAAGTCTGTTCACTTCCTAAAAGTAATATGATATACTACCGCGAGGACAATCCATCTCAAATGCTAGCACAGGTCTACATTGCTCATTAGTCAGTGCTGTTTGTTTACATGTGGCCAAGGTTCCCAAAAGGTTCCAGATACCTCTGGAAGTCACTATGGTGTCAAAATAATCTGTTAAACTAACTGAGATTAATCCAGTACTTACAGAAATTACAACTTTTTGAGGGTACTATAGAATCAAATCTTTAAAGAGAAAAACAAATACTGTAGAACAGATGAGAAAAAGTATAGATGGGCATCCAAAGGAATTTAAAATAGAATAAATAAAAACAAATATCAGTTATGAAAAATGTAGATAGGCAACATGTTTTATACGAACTTAGAAGGAAAATGTTAATTAGCTCCAAGTGAAAGAAAAGACATTGACAGCACTTTTCAATGTCAATGATAGAAACCAAACTGCCAAAATAAATTATCTTTGATAGCCTTAGAGAAAATTACTTCTAAAACAAACTTTTCCCACATAGACTGGTATACCAACAAAATAATAAAAATTAAAACAAAACTCTTCTACCAGTAGATACTCTACATAAGAAATTCTGAAAAATAGATTTTAGACTAAAAAAAGAAAAAAAAAAGAGTCTCAAATGGAAAGATTGAGATGCAACAAAGAAGAATTATTGAAGAAAATGATGAATATCTGGTTACTAATAATACTGACTTTCCCCATACTTTAGCAAGTATGCTGTTGAGGAATATCATTGAAATGAAATACATAGTAATATTATTACTTAAATTGCAGAAACTTGGATTAGAGAGGATAGTACAGGGAATTTCAAGGATAGCAGTGTTCTATTAATGAGGACTATGTGGTGAATATATAAATGCTTGCTAATTTATTAAAAATACAAAATAAAGCATTTCTTTAGTTTTAGCCAGCCATTGTTCCTTTTCTCTCACAGTAGAATTGTTGCTTCTTATGGTTATTCCCAGCAACAGTCAGATGTAATCAAAAGCCAGCAAAGGGAGTTTGTGTAGTAAAAGGGATTCCACTGCTTTCTTATCAACATTTCACTCCCTTGTTGCAGTGTCAAGGACTTTCATTCTCATAAATCTGTGAAGAGACAATGTATTTCTTCAAATTCACACAGAAGTGGAAATGATTTGTCATTTATCTTTTCTTCAGAATGAGATTTATTTGGAGAGGAAAAGTAAGATTTCCTTAAATGTCTTAAAAGAAGTTAGAGACCAAAGGCAGCTAAGCAGTGGGAGTAGCAGTAGGCTAGCAGAGGAGAGGAAGGATAGAAAATGGAAACAATTTTGCCAAGGGGACAAATTCCTTTCAAATGTTGGCCTGGAGATTACTAGCTCTGTAATCTTTAAAATGTGACAGTAATGCACCTCAGAGGTGTACGTACTATGTTCTTAAGAAAAGAGATTGCTCTATTATCTTAATCTTTGTATTGATCACATAACAGAAAAAGCCTAGATTTGATGCCTTGATAGGTAGAGAAATAATGTTCCCAATTGTCATTGTTTTTTCTTAGCTGGTAATGTCATTGCATCACATGAATACCAGGAGTGTACAAGATTAATTTTGCATATTACAGACTGTTAAAACGTTATTTACTTGTTAAATCTACAATAATTCCCATAGTACTGTCAACACACGTTATTAATTTACCTTTCAAAAAGACAAAGATACCATATGTACTAAATACAAAGCTAGTGACTGAGTTCCTTTTCCAACCCAAATAAATACATCACTGTCATTTAGTAATCCTCTGTGTTCATTTGAATCTTTTCCAACCTTACTAGGAAGTTAAAGGAGGGTGAAAATAGAGAGATGGCTCATTGACCTCCCATGCATGTATCTATACCACTTTAATCTTGCACATAAAAGGTCAAGCATAAAATTATTTGCTTGGAGCAGCTGTCCTCAGAGATTTGAATTAACATAGATGGAGAGCACCACAAGGCAGAAAAAGTTAATTTTATCTTAATTGGATTAAGCCAGGTCCCATCTATACTGAGGGAATGAGGTTACAAAAAGACTGGAAACTGCTAGGTTGACAGAAAAGAATTAATTCATGGGCCAGTGTCAGGATGTTGACTAATAACATATTGATCGTATCTATAAAATATGCAGAATGTCTGTCAGGAGGAGAGACACTTTGGAATTGAAGATTGCTACTATATCTGACATGATCAAAGTTAGATTAATATTAAGAAGCTGCAAGTGAGCTGCATATTACCTTAGAAATCAACGAAATTTTTACACACATCCAGGATTGACCATCATAAACAGTAGCAGTACTTGTCATTTACAGGAAAGTGACTGATTTGTATAGCTGCTTCTCTCTCCACCTCTTCTTTTCTTTAATGTGTTCCAGCAGACATATTGAACTCTCACATTTTAATCCCAGTGGAGCCTGCAGGTGGCATTGTCCTCGCATTGAGAAGTTATTAAATTCTTAAGGTCACCATAAAAAAGGTTCTATTAAATTGAGTTAATAAAAACATTGGGCAAAGGTTTGCAAAGAGCATAGATGTCAAAGCTTGGGAATTGGAATGTCTCTTATGATATCAGACTAAAACAGTAATTTAAACCCATCATAGTATAAAGAAGATAAAATTTTCCATTCTTTAATAAAATGTGAAAAATTTTCCCCTAATACACATGTGTATATGTGAATACTTATATAGGACATTCATTTTTTAAAATTTTTTGTGTGGTTTATACGACATTCATTTTTTAAAATTTTTTGTGAGGTTTCTTTTTTATTCCAGCTGAGACTGACATTATTTGTTGAAAAACTCAGAAACATAAAAAATTAGCTTTTAGACTGTAAATACCAAGTGAATTTTGGCAACGTTTTGTATGTGCAAAATACTTTTTATAAAGAAAAACGTAACAAACACAAAGCTTGGCGATTGATTTAGGATGACTTTTATGCTTCCCTGGATGGAGTATATGGTTGTGGATAAGAAAGCAGTCTTTAGCACTTAGTAGAAATAATGCAGTTAGAAAGATTCTTCATTGCACAGCCTATTCACAAAATTGTACTAAAGGCATAAAATGTGTGGAAGTTTTATCATTCCACATGCATCTCACCTGCCTGTGGATTTGCAACAGCCTATTTCTTTTTTCATTTGTGTTGGAAGAGGAAAGAGGATTCATTAGTTTGAGAGCATAGTGACAAATATGCTAGAAACTGGTTAATATGCAATCTGTCCAATTACTGAACTTTAATCATACAAATTTTCAAGAAATTTAAATGAAGAATCTTGTACCACACATATGACATTTTAGAATAATTTAACAAACACATTTTAGTGAATTCTTCCAGTAGTGGCCAGTATTTATTAATTAAAATCTAATGTCTAGATTTTTGCAGCATAAAATATGTCCAGATAGTATATAATATAATATGTATATTTATTTGCTAGGTTTCTCTGCATTCTTTAGTGATGTTACTATGTTCTCCCTCAGCCTGGCTACATCTTTTGTGGAGTCCAGTGTAACATGCAAATATGAGAGGATGGGGATTGAGGGTGTGTTCAGTAAGCAAAAAATGAAGCTGCATTGAAGTTAGCAATGCAATACCTTTTCAATTTATTTTAGAAATTTTCTATTTGCTAAATCAATACTATGTTAAATAATTGTTAATTATTAATATGAATTTTACTGTTGACATTTATTTTGTTGCTATCACTTTCTATGGAAACACAAGAGCACTTAATTTTACAAATAACGATAGAAAATACACAATTCCTTACATGTATTTGGGTTTCATTTGTATCAGAACTGTGAAAACACTTCACAAAATTAATTGTTTTTATTAATCTCAATTCTGATACACACACATTCCACCAGTAATCTCTGTCTTTGTCTTGATAAAGAGTAAGAAAAGACTGAAATGGAATGATACTATAGGCCATTCTTTTCTTGTTTCCTGATACATCTTAATTTTCAGCATAAGAGAATACAAAGAAGTAACACCAGTAAGAAGGTATGAAGCAGTGTTCCTTGGTTATTCTGTTGCTTGAAATATCATTGCACTCATTCTGCATTCAAATGAAGTTCTGGTTCTTCCACTCATCTGCAAGGACTGGCCATGTATGAATCCACCTGAAAACCAGTAGCAAGAAACCCCTATGATGCAATACGCATTAAACTTAATGTGGAAAAAGATAAAGGGCAGAGACTCAATACAGAGGAAAATACAGAAATATATCCAGCATGTTCTACCCATTTTGTTGCTGAGCACCGATCTCATCTATCACCCAGTCAAAGGTAATTTCTATACATAAAAGGACCACATGTCCCCCAAATTACTTTATTATCACAATGTATTATCAATGTGCTATCTTTCTGCATGAGAATCTTGAAAACTTAGCCATCACTGCTATTTATTAATAGAGAAAATATGTTAACTAGTCCAAGGGTAAAATAGTTGTCAAATTAAACTATTACTGTCCGTGGTTTTGTAGTAGTTTCTATGGTCTAAGAATGTCATCTTTGTTTACCTATTTATTTCTTACACATTTCCTTCTGCCTACCAGATATTCAGCTGATACTGATTCTTACACTTGTGAATCATCTAATGACTCATTGTTGTAGGAAATTAATGCAAGTATGGTGGTTAGTTATTTATTGACTTGCTACAATTCTCCATTGATGAGTTATGCTGGGCAAGTGGAATACCAATAAATCACAAACCTCCCTCCTTTCCCTGACTTTGTTGAAGTGACTCAGTTTCCCCAGGCATTTTAGTCATATGCATGGTTTTAAAGTTGAAATGTTCCTATAGGTAGATTGAATGGTCAGCAGTACTGGAAGCTGTGAGAACCTCGCAGAGAAGAAGGCAGTATTGTTGAGTATAAATCTCTTATCTCTGAGACCACTGGAATTTTATCTATGAGCTTGTTAAATAAGCATTGAATCACTGTGGAAAAAGAGTGGTTGTTATCTCACAAGTCACATTCTCAACTAATTTTTGACATCATATTTTGAAATAAAAATATCTCTGATAGCCTTCATGTGAAACAAGAATACCTTAGCAGCTATGTTCAGAATGGGAAGGAAGTACAGGTCATTCTGTAGCATTTGGAGACTAAATCCTACACATAGCAGCAAAGAATTTAGGATATCATAAAAATAGGCAAAACAGTAGCAAAAACAGATAAATAAAAACTTTATGAGTCAAATGGGCCAAGCTAGAATTTTTTTTTATTTTTAAATTAATTCTCCCTACAGCATAAACTCACTTTATTGCAGACATTTATTGAACATAATTGAGTATGTTATTTACTCCTTGTCTCACACACACACACTCACACACACAAATACTAATTTTAAGTTTCCTCAAGTCACAAAAATATTATTAATCTTTCTATGTCTAGAAATTAAAATAGAGCTTAACTTATAAAGAATGCCAAGTAGATGCTCTTAATGAACATAACAATTAGAGATAACCGGTTGTTAGACTAATGCTGATGATTTTTTGCTCATTACTTTGTAAATATTGTCCTGTCATATTCTTATACAAAAGATTGTATGTATAAAATAATAAAATATATGAATATATCCTCTGTACAAATACCATACACTACAGACAGATACAAAAGTGTCTGCTTCCAAGCCGAGTGTGGTAGCACTAGTCTGTAATTGTAACACTTAGGAAGCTGAGGCAGGAGTTGCAAGTTGAAGGCCAATCTAGGCAACATAGTGAGCTCAACGTTACCTTGAAATACATAGTGAAACCCTGTCTCAAGAAAAAGTGCCCCTTTCCAGATATATTGATCAGCATGTCATTAGTATTACAAAAATCTGCCAAGAGAAAAAGTACTCATAATGTTTTGATTTGCAACTGTTTTATTACTGGCAAAGAATAAATATGTTCTAATAATGACCTTTAAATGTTCTTTTTTATAATGTGGGTACTGGCAGTTAACTCAGGACCTCACGCTTGCCACAGATGCTTGTGCCGCTGAGCGATATCACCGGCCCTTTTTTTCCTTTATTTGAGTACTGGGAGTTGAACTCAGGAACTCGCGCTGGCCGGAAGGTGCTTATGTCACTGAGCCATATCACCGGCCTTAAATGGTCTTTATTTTGTAAGTTGTCTAACAATGTACAAACAACTTAATATTGGATCAATAGTATTTTTAATTTCTAATTTATAATAAAATTAACTTAACATCATAATATAAAACTTTGTTTCTAAAACAATATGAATGTGTTGTGCTTTGTAGTGCAAATTTAATGTATTTAGTATTTCCAGACTTGTAAAAGTTGATTTCAAAATTTAATTTCTACAAAATAACATTTATAAACCTATCAAAATGTTTACATTTTATATCATGATTACAAAGCTCATTTTCAGGTTAAATTAATATATTAATATTCCCATCTAATTATTTATGGGTTTTATTTTTATATTAAACACTTTAACTTACTTAGAATGAATATTGGTATATAGTTTTCACCTGGCATATAAATTATTAATATCTCTTCTAGACTATTAGCCAGTTTTCTCACAGAGAAAGTGATTACTTTAGTAATTTAGATATAGTATAGTTGTGAATCTTTAACTAAACTGTGCATTCTGGTTTCATATTTTTATAATTATTGTTATTTGAATTTTTTTTTAAATCAGTGGTTTCCTAAATTAGTTTTGAGCTTAACATACCTTGTAGATATAATTGGCAACCTGCTATTGACACATCTGAAAGGTGATGAAAGCGAAAATCAGTGACACTTCTCCCTTTTAAATGTGTTGATCTTGAAATATTAACTGTTAAAGTTTTTCTTCAGCACTACCATGTCTCTTTAAGGTTAAACTCTTTCAATGATATATTATTTAGAAAGACTGCTAAAATGTGTTGCTTTTGTTTAAACTATATTAAGTTTAACAAATTATATTTCTAATGATACATTTTGGTGAATGTTATTGTAATTTTTAAAGGATTATTTGGGTAGGCAAGAGCAGTACATCAAAATGTTTTTAGAGAAGTATAGGATTTAATCAGAATATGTTACTGGCCAGGCATAAATGTAGTACCTGCATAAAGATAAGCATGAAAAAACTGAACATTAGGTTTCATTATAAAAACAAGAAAAGTAAAATAGAGGTTGCTGTATGATAGAAAGTTTAGGTAGACAATAGATAGAAGATAGATACATAGATAGATAGATAGATATGGTAACTGACTTACTTCTTTTTTTTCTTTGTGGGTACCGGGGGGTCGACCTCAGGACCTCGTGCGCCAGCAGGCGCCCGTGCCTCTGAGCGATATCACCGGCCCCTTTTTCATATGTGGGTTCCGGGAGTCGAACTCGGGTCCTCGCGCTTGCAAGGCAGGCGCTTACACCACTGAGCCATCTCACTGGCCCTGACTTCCTTCTTGTAGAATGATAATATGAGCTCCAAATATAAAATGACAGTTGATTCACAAATGGATCATTGCAAATCTGGAAGTGAACAACTTCAGTTGTACAATGTTTTTGGCAGTTAGAATTCTCTCCTTTCCATATCCTCTGTTTCTGCTATTGTAGACCTTTGAGACCAAGACAGTTATGTTAAAAAATTCTGCCTCTCCTCCTCTTATACTTCAATGTCCATGTTATTTCCAATGTGATTTTGTATTCTTGGCTAATTACACTTAATATAAATATACACTTGTGTCTGTAGGTTGTCTTCTCATGCAAATAAGTCACAGAATGGCTATACTGTAGCTGGTGTCAGAGTTGGAATGTGAAACACTACAACTGTAATTAGAAGTTAGATTTATAGTCCTGTAAAATATAACAATATTACAAGTTTTATTTTATTTTATTTATTTATTTTTGTGTGTGTGGGTACCAGGGGTTGACCTCAGGACCTCGTGTGCCAGCAGGTGCCCATGCCGCTGAGTGATATCACCGGCTGTTTTTCCGTATGTGGGATCCAGGAGTCGAACTCGGGCCCTTGTGCTTGCCAGGCAGGTGCTTATGCTGCTGAGCCATCTCACCAGCCCTGAGCCATCTCACCGGCCCAATATTACAAGTTTTAAAACCTAATGCAGGAAGTGAGAACTGAATCTCTGTTCTTAGCAATTTAGGTAGTTTTGGGTGGGAGTTAGAAGATTCACTTACAATAATTGTCCCATAAAACAAGGATGAAAATTAGATGCATCCAAGATCCAATGGTCTGATTTCTCAGATTTCCAAAGACAAATTAAAAGGCAGGATTGCAGATGCCTAGAAATCCCTATTTTATTCACACTGTCTTTGCTCATTGCTGAGAAAAAATACCTGACACCCAAAGTTAAAGGGAGAAAAGTTTATTTTGTTCACAGTTTGTAAATATTTCATCCCATAATTGGCTGGCTCCAAGGCAGGGTGGCATGTGGCAGAGGGGCAACAGTAAATGGGGCTACAGAAGAGAGCAAAAGCAACGAGAACAAAGAAAACAAGCCTTCCTGTCCCTTATATACTTTCCAGTCTACCAGGATTAGGGAGGTGCTAACCCAGTTAGTGGACTGATTCAGCAGTCACCCACACTTAATTCTACAACCCTTAATCCCAGCATTGCACTCAAATCAATCTCACACTTGATTCAGCCACCTCCAAAAAGCTCCCCCCATGACTGCATGGGACTTTGGAGGGACAAGTAGACACAAACAACATACCTAAAATAATTTTCTATGCAAAATTAGGTTGCACCTAAGGTTTTAATTATGGAAGGTGGGACAGGAGATGATAATTAAATTATTTGCAATTTTATTTCATTAGAGAGATAAACCAGAATATAAAAAAGCTGATGTTTTCTTTTCTTAAATGTAGGAAGTTGTAGTCACTCTGTAAGGAAATATCTTTTCATTCCCTGGGGGAAAAATACCCCAAAATGACAGAAATTCCACTGTAAATCTTTTAACTATGAAAAATTTTCTTTAGAATTATATATGCTAATATTTTGTCACTTTGTAAACAACCTCATATTGAGCTTTAGTGATTAGAGAAAACACATAATAACAAATAACCAGAGCCTATGAGAATTACTTATAAGGGAACATGATATTTGTTACAATGGCCTCTTACTCAATTCAGTGTGCTACACAAAATATCTTAGTATGGGTGATTAAAAAACAAAACATTTTTCCATTTTCTGATATCCTCTTTGATCTCCTTTTTCAGAGTACTGTAGTTTTCAGTGTAGAGATCTTTTACATTCTTTATTAGATAGGAAGAATTAACCTGGTGAAAATGGCCATACTCCCAAAATTGATATACAGATTTAATGCAATCCCAATCAAAATACCATTAGCATACCTCATAGAACTAGAGAAAACTTTCCTAAAATTCATTTGGAACCAGAAGAAACCTAGAATAGCAAAAATAATTCAGAGCAACAAAGGCAAGACAGGGGCATCACAATCACTGACTTAAAATTATATTACAGAGCTACTGTGACAAAAAAACAGCATGGTACTGGTAAAAAAAAATTCCCAAGGATAAATGGGACAAATTAGAAGATACAGAAAAACTTCAAACACACTCAGCCAGCTTATCTTTGACAAAGGGGCCAAACACCTTCAGTGGGAAAAAGATATTGTCTTTAATATAGGGTACTGGAAAAATTGGCTTTCCACATGCCAAAGACTAAAACTAGACCCATGTTTATCACCATGCATTAAACTAAAATTGAAATGGATCAAAGATCTAAATATTAAGACAGAAAAACTAAATCTGCTGGAAAAGAGACTAGGTAGAACTCTTGAAGACATAGGTGTAGGCAAAGACTTCATGAATAAAAACCTAATTGCACGGGATATACTACAAAGAACCAACAACAGGAATCTCATCTTATTAAAAAGCTTTTGCACAGAAAAAGAAATTACCAACACAGTGAAAAGACAACCCATAGAGTGGGAAAAAATCTGAGCCAGTTGTTTCTCAAAGAACTAATAACTATAACATATAAAGAATGAAAAGAATCAGACCTCCCCAAATTTAAATATCCAGTTAAAAATAGATATCTGAGATGAATACATACTTCTCAGATGAAGAAGTACAAATGGCAAATAAATACATGAAAAAATGTTTGACTTCTTTGGTCATTCGAGAGATGCAAATTAAAACAAAGGTGAAATTCCGTCTCTGTCCAGAAAGAATGGCTATTATCAAGAAATCAAACAATAAAAAATGCTGGTGGGGCTGCGAGGAAAAAAAGGAACACTTCTCCACCGTTGTTGGGAGTGTAGACTGGTGCAATCACTGTGGAAATCATTGTGGAGATTCCTGAAAAAATTAGGACTAGAGGCTCCATTTGACCCAGATATTCCCCTTCTTGGTATCTTCCCAAAAGAATTAAAAACATCATATCAGAGCAATATATGCACACTCATGTTTATAGCAGCACAGTTTGTAATAGCTAAATCTTGAAAAAACCCAAATGTCTATCAAACAAGAAATGGATAAAAAAAATGTGGTTTTTTTATACAATGGAGTACAATTCACCCATAAATAAGGATAAACTTGAGACATTTATAGCTAAATGGATGGACCTTGAGACCATACTCTTAAGTGAAATAAACTGGACACACATGTGTAAATATCACATTGTCTCCCTGGTGAAAAGTGAAAGTGTTAATAAGAACCAAAATATATAATAGATATTGTGAAATAGGAAGAAATTATTCAAAAGTTAAGGGGAACTAGGTAGAGGGGAGGGGGGAAGGAAGAAAGGAAAAATTTTAAAAAATGAGAAAAGAAGGAGAGAAAGAAAACAAAGCTTTTTGTAAATAAGGAGGGGAACAGGAGTTGAAGGGAGGGGAGTTTAATAGGAATAAAAAACAAGAACCAAGATATATCATGTACAGGTACAAATTCTTTATGATGAATGTTATCATTATATATATATATATATATATATATATATATATATATATATATATATATATAAATCATACCAATAAACTTAGTAAAACAATTTATTGCTCACAGTTCTGGAGCCTGACAATTCCAGGATCACTTGATCACCAGCAAAATTAGTTTCTGGTAACAGGTACCGCAAACCTGTGATCAACTGTATTCCAGATAATGTGGAGCCCCATATGATTGAGACCACCCAAGAGAGGCTATACTTTTCTGGGAAATGAACCATTCCTCAGCCAGGAGAATTCCAGTGCTATGATACCAGGAGAGGGTTAATGATCGAGACTTCAGCTCACCAGCTAGTCCTTGAAAGCTGGCCTCCCATCTTCTTTGATAGGCCAGTCGGAACCCATGTAACAGAATGCACGCTTTCCACCTCTTTAAATTAGAATCCTTTCCTATTTTTCCTCAAACTTAGTAATTATTTTTTTTCTTTAAGTGTATGCTTCATCTTTCATTCCCATGTCTACTAAAGCAAAGACCCATGAGTGTCTCTGACTAAAACATCCAAGTAAAGAATAAACTGTCCTTCCACCTCCTAGACAGCCACAGAATAAAGGAGACTTAGATTCATGTAAGAATGGGTATGAATGTGTAGAAACCCTTTATGTCACCAAAGGAAAATCATTGACACAGATATCTGCATCCAAAGCAAGGATTGGCTCATTTTCTTGCAGAAGCAAAACTGTTGACAATCTCCTATTTGCTAGTGGCATATTCTGCACATTTTAAACTAACATCGAGAGAACTGCCTGGTGGTGAGAGAACAGGAATCTTTCCTGAAGGCCTTGGTGGGACAGTTCTCATGCCTTAATAGAGTTGTAGTGTGCAAGGTTATGTTTTTAAAGGATTCTTTACCATTATCAAGCCCCTAAGCAAATAATCTATTCAAAGCAGTTAAATTACTGGATGAGATTAAGGTGAAACTGAAGTCACAGGTGGTTTTCTTTTGTCACTGAAGAAGAAATTACTAATTGTGAACCCAATCATGTAGAAATAGGAAACCAAAACAGTACTTGATATTAATGAAACTATACTCCAGAGGTGAAAGTCTTTTTTGAATTCTATGTAGTTACCAAGATGTGAGTTGATTTTTCAATTTATTCTCTGTTAAAAAAAATACATTTACCAAGAAGTAGACAACAAAGCAGCTTTAACTAATCCAATAGTTGAAATTTTACAGTAAAGTTAAAATTGCTACAAATCTATATATCTGTGCTGAGCTGTCTTTATAAAGAGAAGTTAAGCAGGTGGCCCCTGAAACAAACCATTCGTATGAATCAGCATAAAAGTGAGATACTGTTGAAAATGTGTTATCCACTATGAAATATATCATTATACAAATATTTTGTTGAATATTATTAAGTTTGTAGAGTCAACAAAATCGTCAAGTATTTGTACTTTTTCTTCAACTCTAAACATTAAGAACCTGAAAATTTTTGACATTATTTTGTATATTTTCTAAAAACATTAATTGGCTTTGGGAAGTTGTTATGATTAATTACTGAGGTAATAGCTGTACATTTATAAAACTCAAGTTCTAAATTTGCCTTTAATAATTATAGATAATTAGTCTTAAGGGAAAATTTTAGACCTAATTTGGAGAAATGTTAGGCAATACCTAAAAAGTCTGTCCTCATTCTACTACTTCTGTATATCTAATAAGATGAGGTTATAATTTGAAATCCTGAAAGTCTATGTCTTTGTGTGGCTTGTATTTTCATTTCTCTTGTGTTTTTGTTGCTAAGGCCTAGATGTATTTTTCATTTTTTGATAGATGACTCTGTAGCCATAATGATAAAACTGCTCATTACAACTTAAACATTTAGAACCAATTTTATAACACTTTAGGAATTGATTAAAAACAATAAGTAAAACAAGACTTTTATGTTTGGAAATAAACCAATTTGATCTCACCTGGAATGATAAAGCATAAAGCATAATTATAATATTCAGGGTTTACAAGGAAATAGATTTAATACAAGACTTATAATTTATGGGATTATTTTATAATATTCACCCAAAAAGTCAAATGCAGAGGGATGCAAGAGATCTGTCCACACACTAGAGACACAAAGAATCCAGCTGAGTGCTTGTATCCCATGGCAATGTCCTGCACATGTCCACCTGGAGTCCTAGAGCCCAGGACAATGTCTCATCAAAGCCTGTATCAAGAATCTGCACTGGGAAGGCACAAAGGCCAGTGGTGGAAGCTAGAAAGTCTGTTTCAGTGGGGTGAAGACTCTGTCCCAGCAGGCTGAGGGATAGGCACTGGAGCCAGGAAGTGACACTCACGGTAAGGACCAGAGCTCCTCCAAAGAGAACAGCAGTCATCCTCAGCGACAGCAAAGACTGGAGCTCCTCCAGTGATGAGAACCGCTGAGTTCATATCAGGAAAACCAGCATGACAATCTTCTCCAGGAGAATCAACATCATAACATCTTCCCCTCCAGTTCTCCTTTTATGCTGTTGGCAACAATGTTCAGGTGGGCAATCCACACCCAAAACCACACTGACTCAGTTTAGCTGGGTGTTCCAAGTTGACCATTCATTAATCCCCCACAATAATAAAATGAATTCTAAAAACAAAAGCAAAACAAAAAATAAGGGATAATTAAACAGGCAATTGTGAATAATATGAAGTGATTTACCAGTAACAGATGATAAGTTGAATTATTAAGATAAATGAATGCAAAATTGAACATATTTTCTGTTTCCCATGCTTACTACTTAAGCATGTAGTAACCATGTATCATGCTATTACTACTCATATAAATAACACATAATCCCCATATCTGTGTAGTGGTTTTGCCACCAAAGTGAGTGAGGTATCTTTGGATAGTGGCTATCTTTAGATAGTATTTATTGTTGGTCTGGAGCATTTTGTTGTAAAAAAAAATTTAATGCCCACTATTAGTTGTGGAAGCATCAATAAAACAAAACACATTCTGCCCAGTGGTTTCTGGAAATTCCTGGATCATGACATCAAGAAGCTGGAACTGCTGTTGAAGAGCCACAAATCTCACTGTGCTCATTACTCAGTGCTTTCTCCAAGAATTTCAAACCCATTGCTGAAAATGCAGCTAAGAAAAAAAAGAAGAAAAGAAAATGCAGCTAAGATGACCATGAATGGCCAAAAATCTCGGTGTCAGGATGCTCACCAAAGAAAATGAGTAGATTGCTCATGTGGATATTTTTGTATTTAAAGAAAAACCTGCCAAAACACTGTAGATAAAATAGATACACCACATTATATATATGAGCACACACATATACTCATGTAATTATGTACATATTTATGCAAATACAACTGTATATATATATATATACATATGAACTTTGAACAAGGGTCTACAAATAAAATGCTAATACTTTGGTAATTATGTTATGATTTAAAATATGATTTTATACTGTTAAACAGTTGTTTTTGAAAATCTATTAAGTTTATGATAATGTTTAGAAAAAATATACATATATATATAACTTGTCAGAGAAGTTATTTATTCCACTATAAGTCAAGTTTCTAATGTCTATTTATAATCTATTACCCAGCCCATATTAATAGGGTAAAAGAACATCCACCAAGATCAGGGATTGGACTCTGAGGAAATAGTTCTGCTGAAAGTTATCTTGTGACCAAACATGACATTCTAAATATCTAAATAAAAGAGTTTTACATGACAGACCAAAGGTGCTTTTCAGGGAAAAGAAAAGAGATTTTCTTATACTTGAAAGTTCTACATACTGGTGAAAACTTCCTAACTATAAACTGTGATCCTTTGCCCCAAGGTAGACAACAATAAAAAGGTCTTATGGATGTTCTTCACAATTCAGGCAACTCTGTTCAGTGGCAAGAAATATATAAGTTGTAAGCCCTAAATATAAAAAGAGTAATGGCATATTTAGAAAAGCATTTTTTATATATGCTTCATCTTTATCTCATGTGTTTAGTGTTGCTTATAGATGTGTGGCCCCAGAACAGATTATGGGAGATAAAAGCAAATATAGTAACGGGCACTTCATCACCCTTTGTTCCTTTTGACTTTTTAATTCTACTCATTAATGAATTGGTAATCAAACTGAAAATGGCATTCAACTATGGAGTTATATTTTCTCTCTTAGTTAATCTGTGATGCACCAGAAAAGATAAAAGTTATAACTAGCCAATAAAAATATACCCTAGAAAATAGAGATATTTTAATATATGAGATGTAAGAAACAGAAAACATATCAAGATAGAATTTACTTTTTTGGTTTTAAAACTGTAAAGATTTTAGTCATATAAAATTTTCAGGAGAAAATTCTGGTTTAGGGATGAAAGCTTGATGGTGGTAGGAATGGGGGAGTGTTGCATACTCTACAAAATTCAAGCTCATTTAAGTGTTATCTCACAGTACTATTCTTTCTAAACTTCAGTCCTTCCCAAAGTGGTAATAGAAAGAGGTTCTGCATTTAAAGAATTAAGAATCAAGAGAATCTTAGAAAATGGAATCTTGAGTCAGGTCATTCACAGGTAGAAGTACCACTATATAGAAAACTAAAAGTTTTCCTGGGCATAACTCTACCAAGCCTCTACTAAAGGTACCCACCATCTCTGCCTTTTGCATTGTTAGCGCCTGGGACAGTGAAGGAGAAAGAAGTAGAGAGGAGAAATGTATACATTACATTTTCTAAGCAGGAGAATTAAAGGGAAAAGAAATAGTATGTGTTGTCATGAGGTGGGAGATGAGGGCTGGCACAAAACTGGTTAAACAACTGTAATGAGCCTTTCAGTCATGGAGACCTAGAGCACATGCACAGAAAGCAGAATCAGGGATGAGGATGCAGTTCCAAAGCCCTTTATCTCGGACCAATCAGAAAAGTGCCAATTTTTATTCTTCATTTATATCTAGTGTGAAACCAAGTAAGCCTTCTGTTGGAACTCTTAAATCTGACTTCAGGCCAGGTGAGTTTCTTATGTGACAACCATCAAATTGCTTTAGAAAAGAGTCCTGCCATCACGCTCCGGGTTGCCTTGAGTCTGTGCACCAACCCACTCTCACTCTGCAGAGTGTATTTCTTTTTCATCTTCAATAAATGTAAATCCTCACTACCTTTTCCACCTGTTTTGTCCAATTTTTTGTCCAGGACATCAAGAACCTGGAAGTAAACTCTTCAGGATCCCAAAGCTAGTAATGATCTTGTTTTCTCAAAGTCTCCTAGAGCTCCCTAACAAGAGAAGTTACAGGGGTTTCTCCTGACCACGAGAGACATAACACAGTTTGTCAGTGTGTCTTTGTTTCCAGTACTACCTTACTTTTTCAAAGACAAGCAGTAAAATGTCTAAACTTGTAGTTCAGTTTAAAATATATTTTTGGATCTGTAGTTTCTTTTCATTTCTTTTTCACTGTGGGTAATTTTGATGTATATAAAAATACATCTCTGTTAATCTACTTGAAATAAAGGAAAAAAATTGAAACAGGTTAAATGTTGTTTCCCAAATCACAAACCAAAGGAGTAAAGTGTTTTGAATATCCAAGTCGCTTTTTAAATTTCTTTCTCATTATTGTTATTTTCATTTGCTTGCATTGTTTCCCACATGATTTCTCTTGAATGTCCCTTTGAAGTTTTATTTGTGAGGGGCTTAGGAATCTATCCTTAAATGAAATAAAAAAGAAAGGTGGATGCTTTTTTTTCCAAAATATATTACTCACAATTAAGTTTATCATGTAAATGCAAATAAGTTAATAAATACGTATGTTTTAGAGATAAGGCAACTATTGCAATTACTAAAGACAATATATGGCAGGTGCCTTAAACTTCCAGGGTGATAAAAACATGACTTCACCTCATTGTAAATATTTTCTAAGATATTCTTAATTGCCATAGTGATTAAAATATACCAATATCTTTGAAAATACCATATGACATGAATATATGGAGTGAATATATGTGTTGCATTGCTAAATTTGTCCCTTTCAGATATACCAAATGCTCTCTTCTCTCTTTCCATTCCAGTATATGTGTGAATTTATATCAGGAATCTTAGAAATTAAAACTATATCTTACTTAGTTGGCTCATTTTTATTTTAGTGGGATTTGAATCTTGCCTCTCAGCATTTTCTAATTAGTAATACATACTATGTGGTGTTTGCAATATGATGGACCAGGGTAATATTTAGCATTAAGCAAATGTATTAATTCAGATCAACAAGATAGCTCAGTTTCCAGATCACATAATACAACTGGTAACACCACTGTGATTAAAAGAAATATCTCCTGGATTAAAATACAAATGAAAATATAATAATATGTATTAACATTTTAATACTAGAATCCCACCCAACAGGGAAAGAATTTCTAAAACCAATTGGATTTTTTTCTTTAAACCTTGCATATTAGACATTAGAGGTTTTTGGATACCCTTGAGAAAAGTTGTTTTTAAAAAATATAATTTTAAATCCAGGACAACATAGCTTCTTGAAATTGTCTTTCAAGTTAGGGTTTATTTGTTTAACCTATCCAAGCTTTATATCCAAGCCTTTTTTTTTTTTTTTTGTGGGTACCGGGGGGTCGACCTCAGGACCTCGTGCGCCAGCAGGCGCCCGTGCCGCTGAGCGATATCACCGGCCCCTTTTTTGTATGTGGGTTCCGGGAGTCGAACTCAGGCCCTCGCGCTTGCCGGGCAGGCGCTTAAGCCGCTGAGCCATCTCACCGGCCCCCAAGTCTTAAAGAGTTAAAAATAGCTAGAAACTTTTTAAGAAGAGAATATTTAATGTTCTAAAAAAATGTTTTCCACAAATTTGGTAAAACTTGAAAATAGTTCTCTTACACATTACATGTTGAATTGAGTCATGTTAAAGTGTAAAATGTACATGGTAATATAAAATACAAAATTTTAAGCTAAGCTTAATTTTATATTTAAATACATAGGATGTATTGATTAGGGTTCAGTATAGGAAGAGAGTGTTCTCTTGTTTTTTTGTTTCTTTGTAGATTTTGTTTGTTTTGTCCTAGTTTTGTGCAGAAATTGGAAATGCTTATAAAAAAGAATTAGAGGTTATTCTGGATGCATGGAGTTTGAACCCGTATCATCTTAATTTCCACTTGTATATATATCTGAAAACTGGGATCAAGAAACCATTGCCATAACCATAGCTCAGCATCATCATAGTAGTGGCTTGGAATGCTATGTTTAGCTAATTCACCCATATCTTGTTGAAAATGAAGACTTGAATAGACACTGAATATTGAGTTCAATCATTGGAAGCTATATATACAATTCAAAGACCATACTTGACAATAAGATTTGTCAAATGAACCATAGAAATGTTAACAGAGTAACCAGGAAGACAAAATTCAATATAATAACTCAAAACAATAGGAATCTAATGAATAAAATTTAATTTTGGAGAACTGAAATTGAATAGTGACAACCTACTCAACTACCAAGATTATTAAGGGCAAAAATCAACTGCTATTCCTATTAAGGAGTGACAACATAAAGAAGACATGTCAACATAGTGCACTGCTTTTCATTAGAAACAAGCAGCCTGAATGGGCAGCAAGATTTGAGAAGCTGCAGTGAAGTTGTATTAGGGGCTCCAGGTTTATTATGAAACAGGGAGGGAAAGAAGGAAATGTTTTGGCCTTTCTTAACACCACCTAGAAAGGATCCTGACTTTTGCTACTATTGATCTAAAATACAGCAAAGAGAACTGACATCCAGTTTGACAGAATACAATTTTCATTATGAACTAAAATAACAAAGGACTTGGAAGATGGTTTTTAGCTTTGTAGTCTGTTATTTAGGAGTTTCACTAAACCACTACAAAGAGGATAACCAGGCATGTTGGGTGCCACAGTCTGTAATTCCAGTAATTGGGAGGCTGAGGCAGGAGAATAGCCATGAGTTTGAGTCCAACCTGGGCAACATAGTGAGTTCAAGTCCAGCCTAAACTAAATAGTAAGACCCTGTCTCAAAAAATCAACCAAAAAATTACAAAAAAGAAAAAAAAAGATAATTGATGCAAATGACAGTTTACCATATTAAACATACCCCATCTATGTAGTTACTCAGCATCTATTCATCATCTAGACAACAATGTGATTTCAACCAATACTAAGAAATTTATCTCTCAGAAATAAGAAGATTATCTCCTTCTTCCAAATTGTAGGTGCCTAAAAGAGATATCAACTAACCATTTTATTTCTGAGGGAACTTATTTCCTCTTCCAGTTTAGTTATAATTCTTCTCTGATAATCTGCAACTGCAACCCTAATTAATAATACTATCATTAACATAAATCTTATTTAAAGATACATAAAACAGATATTGGTAAAATGAAATTGATATATATCTATACAGATATCTAAGAAACAGAAGGGTAACTACTTCAAAATCACTGCTGAAATAGTTAAAAATTTCCATTATCCTTTCCCTAATTCTATACTCAGATAGCATTTTTGGCTGCAATAAAGAGTTAAGTAACACTGGTGTAGTAATTATCTTTTCTACCTGAGTAATGAAAATATCCAATGCTTAAACAGGATATTCTTTTCCTTCCCCAGCCTTCTTTTATTTCTTTAGATTAAAAAATAAAACTTTTAGTGCACATTTTGAGAGCTTCATTCTTAAAAGTTGATTCACAGTATTACTTTTCATACCAAGTAGTATAATTATTACCACTTGGCCACAATGATTCTGTAAACCATCAGTGCCCTCAGAACTTTATCTTTCCCATCAAATTGGATGTCTACATGTACCGCTCAAGATTTCTTCAGTAGGAAGTTTATCCATTTCTTGAATGGAAATGTAATAACTCAACAACACACTATTAGTGGATGGTAATATAATGCATGGTAATGAGCTCAAATACTGTCATTTTTGATCAGTTGATCATAAGTATCCATAGGGTGGGATTTAGGAATGCACCTGGAGCAAGTGTACTATGTGCCTAATCTATCCACACTAAAAGTGCCATTGCACCTGCTGAGTCATATTTCATACATACTGTTTCCAGATATAGTCTATGTTGCAGATACTTACCTTGATGTCTTAGTTAACTATGTAGCATCTGCTTCATTACAAGAAGTTAGAGCACAAAGTAATAGTGTGTGTTAATTCTCAGGTGTTCAAATGTTTTTGGAATAGACTGGAAATTGAAGGCATAGTTTTCAAAACCAAAATATTTGCTTAGTGTAAGTTTATAGCTCCAAATAATTGTAAAAAGTAGAACTTCCATTGTAAAGTAAATATAAAAATATACTTTGGTCTCATTGTCTTGATATATTATTTTAAAAGATGTAGTTGAGTTTATAAATCATAGCACATACCAAAGCTGTTGATGCCTGTCAATGAATGGACCACATTTGCTTCCTTTTTACATATACATGTATTACATATATATTTTTTTAACAAAAATCAGGCATGAATTTAATTTCTATGCTATTGCTTTAGTCTGGCTTTCATCTTACTGGTACAATTTACTGTAAGAGGTACATACCTACAACCGTCAGAAGAGCTAGAGGCCACAGAAATGAGTATTGAATAAAAAGGTGAGAAAGTTTAGTTAGAAGGACTGAAGATAAATTTTCTCCCATCACATTTCTTTAGATGGGAATAATATTTTACAAGACTTTTAATCCTCAGGATTAGTGATAATTTAGATGGAACCCTTCTTTATTTTTGAGAGTTGTGTTGTGCAAGACAGGATGCTTGGCAAAATCTTAAATCTCTGCTCACTGTATGGCATTCCAATCCACACAATTTAACAATTTAACAATCACAAATATTTCCATATCATTCCAAAAGTCCCTTAGGGGACAAAATCACCCCTGGATGACAACCAATGGTCTATGTCAAGTATTTAAAAGCAAGATGAATTTGACACTCTATTATTCTTATTAATGATAAGAATAGCTTCATTTTATTGAATACCTACCATAAAATCTAATATCCCACTAAAGAGTCATAAATTCCAATTAGATATAATTAACCTGAGCTTCAATTTACCAAACTTACACTGAAAGAGACAGTATCAGTATTCATAAGACACTATGACAAATTTTTCAAAACACCAGTGTGCCTTTGTTGTATATAGTATTGTGTGTTCAACATTCTTTTTCTCTTCACATTTATAATGACTTTGTTGTAGGTAACTTACAACTCATGGCACCATTGTCTTTGTCCATGGCTCTGTGTACTGCTTTCTCGAACAGAGAATTTTGCTGACACAAATTTTTTTAACATACTAGTTAGCAAATGTGATCTTACACTATATGGAAAATTTTTACCATTTTTTGTAGTTTCCAATATGGAAATATCAAATGAGGTAACTTCCGAGATGTAACAGTATCACACAAGTACTTAAATGACAAAATATGAGTACTTTCTCTATCGATGTATTTGCAAAGGAAAGAAGGAAAAACTCAAAAACACTGAGAATATTTTTTATCTTCTTAAAAGAAGATACTTTGTTACTGTCTTAAAATAAAAGGTTACAGAAATATCATGAATTGTTTCAATATAATGTTAATAATGTTCAATATCTGAATCATATATTATACAGATTTTCTTCTGCATATGGTTGATACAATATTTTCTTACATACCTAGATGACTGTATCATACTTTCACTTTTCTTAAATGTCAAACACATCTTACTCTATCTCTGTTCTGAGGTCCATATCCCTATTTCAAGTTCACAACATGATTGTAGTAATCAAATTTAATTACAGACAAAGTGAGAGTCAGTTTATGAAAAGAATGGGATATTAGATGTAGAATGGGAATATCTTTATAAATATCTGGTTTACATTAAGATAATTTTATCAACCTATTGTATTCTATATTTGCCTAATCAGTTACCTTCTATACTGTGGAAGGTCTGAATGTACTTCCAGCCTAGGACACACCCTCTGTCTACAAGGGCCGATCAAAACTTACTGTTTGTAGCACACCACAAAAAATGCATTCTTAAGTCACAATCTTTCCTTTCTCCTCCCTTTAGAGTAAATCACTAAAATCATTTGTCTACTCAAATATTTGTTCCCAAAGTAATCACCTGGGAAATAGAAATCACTTCCCATTATTTTCCTCTTCCTACTTTCCTATTCTGGAAAATAAGTACAAATGTAGCCATTAATAGATGCTCTTTTTTAATTGGCTTTTTTCAATGAGAAAAATATTTTCATAGGAGTGAAGTGATATCTCATTATTTTTTTCAGTGTGATTTACACATTCTTATTGACTGTGAGCATATTTTCATGAGCATGTTGGTAACTTATCTTCTTTGAAAAAATGTGTATTCATGTTTGATGCCTGTTTTTAATTAGGTTATTTGAATTGAAAGAATTCTTTATGTATTCTAAACATAAGCTTCTTATGAGGTACAAGATTTGCAAACATTTCTCTCTTTCTGTGGGTTGTGTTTTCATTTTATTGATTGTATCCTTAAGAACACAATTATTTTGGTATTTATTAAATTTTGATTTTTCTTCTCCTTTTCATCCTTTTATGCTTTTCTTGTTATTTCAGTTTTTAGTATTGAAAAAATCATTGTCTTACTCAAGGACATGAAGATTTAATTCTATGTTTCATTTTCAAAATTTTATAAATTTATGTTTATTATCTGTTTAGGCTTACTTTGAATGTACAGTTGATATATATCTCAAATTTATTTTTTGGCATATTGATATCTATTGAAAAATATTCTCTTTCTTTGAATTGTCTTGGTATGTATGTTAAATAGAAACATGAATGTGGATTTTACTTTTGGACTCTCAATTTTATGTCATTGATTTATAGGTTTAACCTTATGCAAATAGCACAGTGTCCATATTAATTTGCTGTGCATGAAGGTTTCAGGTTGAGGAGTATAATCTTCCACCTTTTCTTCTCTTAAAATTGCTGTGGCTATTCTGAATCCCTTTCTGTTTTCAAAAATATTTTAGGATTTGCTGTTGAGTTTTGCACAAAATGAAATAGATTTTGATACAGATTGAATTTAAAATATATGTCAATTTGGAGGTATTAATGTATTAACAAGATTAAATCCTTCAGTCCATTCATTTAATCTCTTTTTTGAAAAAAAATTAACAATGCTTTGTAGCTACAGTACACACATCTTACACTTTTTTGTTAGAATTATTCCTTAGTATATTTCTGAACACTATTGGAACTTGAATTATTTTCTTAACTTAATTTTCACTTTGTTCTTTTTTTTTCACTTTGTTCTTTACAAATTTATAATCAAACAATTGATTCTATTTACCTGGTATCTTACATTCTTGATAAAATTCTTTATTAGTGTAGTATTTATGTGGTCAACTAATTAGGATTTTCTATATACAAGATATCACCATACAGAGATAGATTTAGTTCTAGCTTTTTAATCAGAATATATTTTTGGTTATTTTTCTTTTCTTCCTTAATTTCCATGACTAGATCTTCCAGTATAGTCCCATATAGAATTAGTGGAAAAAATAACAGTATTGTTTCTTATCTAAAGGCAAAATCTGCAGCCTTTGGTTAATATTACCTGTGATGATTTTATAACTACATTAGATTGAGGAGGTTTCTAGTATCACTGGAAACTTTGAATGCTTTTTACAAAAACAGGTGTAAGATTTGGTGAAATATTTTTTCCACATCTATTCAGAAAACCATGTCGTTTTCTTTTTACACTTGTTTTTTACATAATGCATTGCATTAATTGATTTTCATATAATAAATCAATCTTCATTCCTGAGATAGTTCCCACTTGATGATAGTGCAAAGTCATTTTTGGATTTGTAAGTTACTGGCTGCAGTTTGCTTTGATTTGATTAAGGATTTTCACATCTGTAAATACAAGAACTATTGCACAAAAATTTTCTTTTCTTTTGACCTTTGATTTTGCCACCAGGAATGTCTAGCCATATAAAATAAGTTCAGACAGCTTTCCTTCTTTTCTATTTTTTGAAAATATATTAACTGATTTTAATTATTTAGTAAATTTTTTTAACATTGTTAACTTCACCTGGAATTTGTTGGAAGGAAGTTTTACTTCTTGTAGTATTTGTACTTACTTTTAGTGCTTTGAGTACTACTTCAAGCTCTTTATGCAAATTGATAGTTGATTTTTGCTTTGAATAATTTTCGATAACATCTATTTCTAGACATCTATTTATATCAGTTTTCTAATTAGTTGAAATGCAATTATTAATAGTATTTCCATACATTATTTTTATTTCCAAAGTTCTGAAGTGAGACCTTCACTTCATTCCAGATTTTAGTAACTTACAGTATTTTTATTTGTTTTCTTGATCAGTGGAGCAAAAGATTTGTCAACTTTATTGATATTTTCAACTTCAGTTTCACTGATATTTCTATATTGTTTTTCTATTTTGTTTGAGGTTATTTTGCTCTATTTTTTCTGATTTCTTGAGGGAGAAGATTATATTATCAATTTGTGATCTTTGTCTTTAATACATGTCTGCAAGTATAACTTATTTATAACATCTAATTTATAACTATACCTTATACTATAATATCCCATAATTTGTTGTATATGATGTTGATATTTTTATTCATCTTTTTTTGTGTGTGTGTGTGTGTGTGCCAGGGGTCTAACTCAGGACCTCATGCACCAGCCAGTGCCTGTGCCACTGAGTGATATTACTGGCCCTTTTCTCATATGTGGGTACTGGGAGTTGAACTCAGGACCTTGTAATTGCCAGTCAGGCGCTTATGCCACTGAGCTATCTCACCAGCCCTATTCATCTTTAAATATTTCTTGTCTCTCTTATTTCTCCCTTGATTAGTAAGATAAGACTCTCATGTTTAGTTTTCTTATATTTATTAATTTGAATTTCCCAAATTTCTTCCATTTTTTATTTCTAATTCAAATATAGTTTGATGGGACAAAGTACTTAGTATGATTTCAAACTTTGCAAATTTAATGAGGCTTTTTTCTACATCTGTTATATCAAAGAAAATAGTCTATGTAAAATTGAGAAACTTTTGTGTTCTGTTTCTGTTCAAAGGAATAATTTTTAGTTTAATTTTCATCTAATTTTTGGTCAGCGGTATTTCTTACATCCCTAGTGACAGTGAATCTTGTCTTTTATTGATGGTCTGAGTTTAGCTTGGGGAATATTGTCAAGCCTGCTCTACATTTTCCTTGCTCTGATTACTCTTAAATGAGTGAACCTCTTGTTTGTACTCCTTCTTCCTGAACACAGACATTTCCCTGATGATTTGAGGTCGCAAAGTTATACTCTGCTTCTTTCCTTTGCTTTAAATTTCTGGTTGTTCTGTAGGCTTCTGTTTCCTTCTAATCCCAGAGTAAGTAGTGTCTTCTTAATTGCTCTATACCTAGAAAATTATGTATTTGTTTTCAATTAAGTAGTTTTTTTGCCAAGTAAAATCTTAGTATATTTATAATTTACAACTTGCTGTTTCGATACATGTAAAATTGTGGAGTGGCTATTCAATAACATAAGTATTAAATTTTATATTTAATAATTTTGTTAAAAGAACAATCAAAATCTACCCACAGAATTGTTCATATATACAATATATTGTTTTTGACTGTGCGTGTGACCATGATATACAACTGATCTCTTGAGCTGTTCCTCCTAACTGAAATTTTGTATGGTTTAACCAAATTCTCCCCAGTCCTCCTAACCTCCAGCCTGAGGTAATCATCATTTTACTTTCAATTTTTTGAATAAACTTTTATGTTCTTCGTGTATGTAAAGGAGATAATGCAACATTAGTCTTTCTGTTCCTGGCTTATTTTTCTTAACATAATATTCTCTATGTTCTTCTATATTGTCTCTCAAAGCAAGTTATCCTTATTTTTAAACCTGAATAGGGCCAGGGAAAAAGCTGAACATTGTTTCTATTGTCCAATAGCTGTAGCTAGACTTTCCAATACTACATCGTATAAAAGTAGTAAGAGTGGAAATTCTTATTTTGTTCCTTATCACAGAGAAAAAAGATTTCAAATTTTTACTGTTAAAAATAATGTTAGGTTTGGGCTTGTTATATATGAATGAAGTTTACCTAAGGTATTGAGAATTTTTATCATAAAATTTGTTGAATTTTGTGAAATGATTTTTTATGCATCTATTGAGATGGACACTCAGGCTTTTATTGGTTTCATTCTGTTAATGTGTTGTATCATGATTACTAACTTGGTTATATTGAATCAAACTTGCCCAACAGGAATAAATCCTACTAATCATGGTAATTATTTTTATAATATGCTGTTTATGCTATTATTTCCTAACATTTCATGGACAATTTCTGCATCTATGTTTATCTGGGATACAGTCCTGTAATTTTCTTGTAAGGTCGTTATCTGGCTTTGATATCATTGTAATACTGATTCATCAAATGAGTTTGGACTTTTTTTTCTTCTTTAATTTTTCAGAATGCTTTGGGAAAAATTACTATTATTTAAATATTTGGTAAAATTCATGAATGAAGTCCTCATGGCCTCAATTTTACTCTCTGTCTCCAAATTATCAGTTTTATCACATCATTTATTATTAACTGCATCAAGTAGGGGTTTTTTTGTTTGTTTCATTAGTTTGTGTTTTTTCATAAAGTTGCCTTTTTTAATTTGTCTAATTGGTTAACATATCCACATATTATCCCATCTTGAAGTATCTAGTATTATCATTTTTATTTCTATAAAGCCCATTTTGTAATTTCTCCCCTGGATATAGAACACCGAACTCTACACTAACCTCTCTCTGGGTTAGGCTTAGTTTTAGTTCAAATTGCACAGTTATAATCCTCTTGAAGATATAGGTTTTCTTGAGAGGAAACTACAAGTTTGAAAAAATATTGACTATGCTCTGGTGTAAATGCCTTTAAAGTGGTTAGATCTTCCCAGTGACTGTAATGTCAATGGCTTTTGGCTATCATACAATTAAAATGATAGTAGAAAAGGTATTTAAATGGACCCAAGTTAAAGAGTCATAATTACTGTTAAAAAAATTAGTAGTTACTCAAAAAAATGTGTTATTTGTTCTGTGGCTTTTTGCTATTTTCTACATTTTTTTTCTTTTGTGGGTACCGGGGGTCGACCTCAGGACCTCACGCGCCAACAGGCGCCCGTGCAGCTGAGCGGTATCACTGGCCCTTTTTTCGTATGTGGGTTCCAGGAGTCGAACTTGGGCCCTCAAGCTTGCCAGGCAGGCGCTTACGCTGCTGAGCCATCTCACCGGCCCTATTTGCTACATTTTTAAGTGGTGATTTTAGTCAGCTTTTTTGTGTTTGATTTTTGTATTTTTTTTTTATTTTAAAGAGAAGAAAAAACAAAACAAATCAAAAGAAGAACAAATTTTCAAACAAACATAATAGGAGGGTAACAATGGTTAATACATTACGTATTACTATCTTTAAGTTAGTTATTCAGGACACCAGGCATTAGCATTCAATTGTCCAAACATTATTGGCACAAACCTTACTCTTCAATGAACTAAGTAAAAATGGTAGTGTATCTATCTTAACCATCTTATATATATATATATATACAATTTTTTTTTCCCTTTCCCTTCTTTCTTTTCCCTTGTATTTTTATTTGAAAGAAATTTCACTGATATCTTCACTGTACCATTCTGGAAAACAATCTGAGCCAAGCAAGTTTGGCTGCTGTGAAGATGGAATATTTTGAGTTAATGACATTTTACTGAATAATATTTTAAATATGATTATGTAAGGTTTTTAAACTATCTTACAAAAAATAATCAGATAATCATAACTTGCAACAGTAGAAAACAATTAGGAAATATTCGTGGAAAAAGTGATATAAATCCTCTTTATAAAACATAAAGATTAAAAATTTTTAAAAATTAAAAAAATAAATAAAACATAAATATGCTGAGAATGATTGACTACCAGAATTATTCCATTAAATAACTAGTTATTGTGTTGCTTTCTACAAGTAAACACAAATTTACTCTAAATTTGAAAGCATCAGCTTCCTAAAACTTATGATTAATTAATGTGGCTTTGATTCCAGGTTTAATAATTTATTTGCCTATCAATGCCACTGCACAATCCCAGAAGCTTTTTACAAAATTTGCAATGACATCAAGTTAGCAGGTGCTATTAAGAGAATATTCAAGTTTTCTTTACAACATGCCAGAAGTTGATTGCCAACCAACTGTGGAAGACCTGTGAGATCTTTCCAGAGTACACAAAAGGAATGAATCCATAATTCAATTACAGTTAATCACAGATGGTTATTTTACAGCAGGTGCTCAGCTTTGAAGGTGTAGTTTGGGACTACTCTTCGTTCCAGCATAGTGCTTTAATTGCAGTTGGTTATCTGGAAATATTTTATGGTTAGATAATGTTTATTTTGTAATTGAAAATGTTATGTCATAAGTATATAATTTATTTTAATATAAATTTTCATATAAATTTTATGAGTATATACTGTATTTTTGCTATTTAAAAGCCTAATGGCAAAAACATAATTTATGTATTATTTACTCTATTCATAAATTCTCTTGGTCTGAAAGTGATTTTTTGTTCAAAGGTATCAGAAGAATTATATGAAACATCAGTCAAATTGAAAGAATACTAAATTGCTCAAAATAGAAAACCGTATTATTTCTACAGTCAATACAATCTATAGTCAACAACAATGTCACATTTCATTCTCAAACAAGTTAATAACAAAGAAAAAGTTAATGTGATATTGTAAAGTATAAAGCTGATCTAAATACGTGATTCCAGGGCCGGTGAGATGGCTCAGCCGCGTGTGCACCTGCCTGGCAAGCGCGAGGGCCCGAGTTCAACTCCCGGAACCCACATACGAAAAAGGGGCCAGTGATATCGCTCAGCGGCACGGGCACCTGCTGGCACGCGAGATCCTGAGGTCGACCCCCGGTACCCACACAAAAAAATACGTGATTCCAAAGTCTAATTATTAGATATGTATTAAACACAAATGACTGGTCAATGCAATTCATAGCGTTATCATTTCTAAGGTTTTTGTGTACTGATTTATATTCTACAATCTTATATTTAGCCATTCATTTCTTTCAAATCTCTTATACATGGCTCTTCTAATACTCAGTTTGGAAAAAAGAATGGAATAGTCTACCCATAATTGCTTTGGCATTTTTTTTTTTCTGGCAAAGGTGATTTCAAGCTGTTATTATGTAGAAAGATCTAAGTAGGTAATTATCTTTCCAGAGGGGAAACACACTCACACACACGCACGCGCACATACACACACACACACACACAAATATGAAATGAAAAGAGAAATGTCATCCTTAAGAAGAAAATTATAATACCTCTTCCTCAGTAAGAAAATGTAGGCCCGGTGAGATAGCTCAATGGCATAAGTGTCTGCCTGGCAAGCGCGAGGTCCTGAGTTTGACTCCCGGTACCCACATACAAAAAAAAAAAAAGGGCCAGTGATATTGTTCAGTGGCACGGGCACCTGCTGGCATGTGAGGTCCTGAGGTCGACTCCCAGTACCCACAAAAAAAAAGAAAATGTATAAAATAATAAAGGCTGTGTTACATTTAGTTCTAAGAACACTACCACCCTACGTGGTTATTTGGTTAGATATGAGTTTAATAAAATGAAATATAATAAACAGTTGTATTCTATCAGAAGATATAATTTAGAAACATCAGAGATAAATTAAGAGATGTATGTACCTAATAAAGAGGTTTCAAGTCAAGATTCTACTAAGAAAAGTTTAATACCAAATTTCTAATCTTTGACCTTTTTCAAATGGAATATTCTTATACTAAACTGAAATATTGCGAACCTGTTTTATATGCTATTTTTTCTGCTTTCCCTTACTGGTGTACCTTTCCTTCAAACATGTTTTTCCTGCTTCTTGGAATAACTACTTGTTCCCTCAACTTGTAGCATCTATGTCTCTCCCTGCTTCCCCTACTCCCAACTGAGTTGAGAGATGTTCATAATCCCTCTGTTATGATAATTATAAATTGTATCAGTGAAGCATTCCCACACTTCACCTGGCCAAGATTCACTCATGTGAATTTCCCAAGTTACTTTTAAAACTTCCAATATTGATGGCAACATCATCCTTTGTTTGTTTTCACATTTTCTTTGTATCCAATCAAATACATACTCTTAACCCATACTGTGATGATACTGTATCACTAGAACCCAACTTGGTGCCTGTCACACAGGTACTGAATAACTTTTTAAATGAGTAAATATTTCCCAACAGACAATAATTCAGTGGCTTTGGAGATTTTTAAGTACATATATGTCATTTATTTCCTATCTTTGATCCAAAAGAAAAATATAAAATAAGGAAATGCTACTAGTTGTGTAACTATGACTTGAAAAACTGGTGGAGTATTTTCAGTGTGTAGTTCCTACTTTGTTGCCATTACAGAAGAAAAATTTGTCTTTAGTTTTAGTTTTCATTTTGTTTTTGTAAGAGAAAAAAACAACTTTTATTCTGCTAAATCCCTGATAAGTGTATAGTGATAAAGATATTATGTACATACACATTCAAATTACATCAAAAGGTTGAGAAAAGTACACTTTTCTAATACATATCTAATGTTTAGTCTGTGGTTTATGACTATATCATTTTCAAAGCTATTTAGACTGGTCATTTGCCACCTTTGTTATAAATCCACCTATAAGAATTATGAGTTTGATACATAAATTCTACAATGTAAGTTTTAATACTGAAACACACTTATGAAGATCAGAAAATTCAGTGCACACAATAGTTACCATACCAGTATGAATTCTATAGGTCAAATACATTTTTTATTGATTTCATCAACTTTACATGAATTACATTTTAAAAGCACTGTTTTATGCTTTCTAATGTTTTAATGCTTTCTAATGCTTTTTAGTATGCTTTCTAATGTGTGCTCCCCTTTTAAAAATTACATAGCTACTAGTCATTATAATACCTGAAATGTAAGCCAATATCTTCCTACATATACTGACAGAGTTATTAAGGAGAGAATAAGTGCAATGCTCTGTTTGTATTTTATGAAATGTAGTGGAAATAATGAATTGTTGTATTGTCTAGCTCATTGCAAGGCAAAATACCAGACACTGCCATTTAAAGAAGAAATGTATTATTTGGTTAATAATTTCTGAAGTGTCAGTCCATAATTTACTAGCTCCAATTTAGAAACTTCATGGCAGCAGTCCTTGGTTAAGAAAAGTTTTTTAGTTCATGCCTGCTGGGAAGCCAAGAAAAGTTAAAAATGCAGAGAGAAAATGGCAAGGGACTACACAGACACCCAAAGGTCAGGCCTCCATTATGTACTCAGACACACCCAAAAGTGTACATTACTAGTCCCTTGGGTAACTGCCACGCCAATCAAGTTTGAATCCAGTTTAACTATCACATCCTGTCCCTTGTTAACTTGACACTCAACTACATCATAAACTATGCCTAATCTCCAAGTAAACACCAGAATAAATTAGTAATTCCATCTAATATGATATATTTACCTTGCATACAACTTATAATAGACTAATTCCCTTCTCAGTCTCAACAGTTCTAGCATGTTTTGAAAGTCTAAGTCAACCTCTCTTCTGAGAAGCAAGTCAAACTGTGAATCTCCATAAAAATAAAAAATGAGTTAGTTCTTCCCATGGTACAATGGCGCAGTGTAAACTTCCAATTCTATAAGTGCAGAATATGGAAATAGTACAGAATAATACCAAAAGAAGATTGAGATCAGAAGGGAAAACATTAAGTCATAAAGCTTTATGGCTAACGTCTGGGACACATGGTGGTGAAATGTGAGTTCCAAAACCTGGGGCAGGCATACTTCTAGGGCCTTGCTGGTTGCAGTCTATATGGCCTCCCTTTTGGTCTGGTTCTGATTAGGGGACTGAAGCTTTACTTGGCAGACAGTCTACATTTCTGGCATCACCAACATCCTGGGATCCCCAATGTACTGTCTTCATTCCCACACCTTCATGCACTGCTTGCTTTCCTTGCCTAGCCTCCAATCCTTCCTTGAAATCTGAATGGAACCTTTCCTGATCTATCACTCTTGAATTCTGCATCCCACTAAAATCAGAATTATGAAGACACCAAGGTTTGCTGCCAATAGAATAGCTAAGACTCCTTGCATTTGGAGAGCTCCAACATCTAGGTGCCTTAATGGCTGAACACAGTGAAATGAATTTCTAGAAATCAATTCCCTAGAAGACCCTTGTCAAGCAGGATTCCCTGGGGCTTTCTTTGTTGGGGACCACGAATTATAAATTGAGTCTTGGGGATGTCTGCGGGTGTTCTTGTCCTACCATTGAGCCAGACTGGAATACAGAAATTTTGCTCTTCTCTGGTCACTGTGGGAAACCCTAGGGCTAATGATTGCTATGGTGGCTCATAGGGCAAGATACGATCCGCTGAAGACACCTGGGGAAATTACAGTTTCATTCCTGTCCTTGTCCTTGAGAAATGCTTTGTTCTCCCATAGTCATCATTACTTTTCCTGGAAACACTCACTACCCTTCACACATTGTCCTTGACTCAGATGTAATGAATAAATACCAAGGTTCTGGGTAGTTAATGGGCTTTTGTTCTTAGAGGACAGCTGGTCACCCCAGATCCCTACCTGTACTCCTAATTTGTCTCTTGCTCAGTTTCTTCCAACCATATGACATAGCACATGGCAGAAGATTGGAATCCACTGCAGGGGTCTCCAACATCTCTTCTCAAATTGCAGATTTAAATTTTTGCACTCTTGTGCCTGTGATATATGAGGTCTTGGTGATTTCTTAGTATCATTTAGTATCATTTTAATGGTGTCAATGTCATCCATACCTCCTTTGGCCCCAACACATGGTTTCTTTTGGATTAAAATATAAGTTTTTCATATTTTTCTGCTTTGCTATTTGCTCCAGATTCTCACTATAAATCTATCAGGAAACAGCCAGGAGAATGATGCCACAGCCTGAATGTTGGGTGCCATAAAGTTTCCTCCAAAACATTAATTCATCAACATTTCATGTTAATCTCCCACAAAGTTTCAGTATAGGGGCAAAATGTACATGATTCCTATATATATTGTAACAGATCTGGCCTCTAGTCTACTTGCCAATGAGGTCTTCAATCTTAACAGAAACCTTCTGGGCTTTGCCTTGCATTTCTACTAACATTCTGCTTTTCTGAGCATGGGTCATTCAGCATCTACAGATTCTCTAGCCCACATCTTCAAATCTTTCCAAACTCCTTCAAACCAGTCAAGCCCATTCCAAAGGCTTCTGAACTACATAGTAAGGTATGGCCACAACAACCACTGTACTATATTGCTCAACTTTTGCTATGTTGTACAAAATACAGGACACCTACAACTTAAAAGAGGCAAAATTTATTTTACAGGAGTCAATCTGTGATCAGTTGGCCTCTCAACATAAGCATCTTTGCAAAAAAGTGTGGCAGAGACAGGCTGGTCAGTTTATCTCAACTTGTAAGCTAAGCAGGGGTACAGCTCAAAAAAGAAAAGAGTGTTGGACCACACACAGACCCAAGTCACACTTGTATGACCCATATAGAAACATTCAGAAGTGTGCTTTACTTATCTGCAAGCCATTTCTTAATTCATTCAAGTCGACATATCTTGATTGATGGTCACAACTATATATTTCATATTTACACATTAAAATATCATATTATCTCTCTGGTGTGAGAAACTGAAATATAAATAAGAATATAAATGTACAATAAATGTGAAATAGGAAGAAACTGTTCAAAAGGAAAAGAGAAATAGGGAGGGGGAAGGGACAAAGGAAGGAAGGGAAAGAGAAAAATGAGAAAAGAAGGATAAAATGAAAACCAAGCTTTGTGAATGGGGAGAAGAAGGGGGTTTGAAAAGGGGATGGGAATGGGAAAGAAAAAAAGGAGGAATCAAGATATTTCATGTACAGATACAAATTGCCTATAATGAATGTAGTCATTACGTATACCTAAATTGTACCAATAAATTTAATTAAAAATATATAAAATAATGGCTGTAAAAAAGTGGTCTTGTGTGTGTGTATATGTGCATATATGTGCTACACTTCATGCAATAGAAGCACAGAATAGTTCAATAGAATTCTTCTCCTGAGATATTAAATGAGTCAACTTGTGTATGGGGAATAAGATGGGAAATTTAAAAAGTTAAGTAATTTTTGCTTTATTAAATGAACATAAACTGTCAAAGAAAATAGTGTGATAAAGCAAATGCGTCACAAGCAAAACTAAATTCAACAAAGAAGTTATCAATCTGTCAAAAAAGAGATCAGTATTGTGAAGTGAAATCTAAAGAAAATCTTATAGAGTGCTGGAGAAAATATATACAAATAAAGACTACCAGAAATATAATCAGTATAGAATCTATACGATAGGTTATATAAATAGTAAATATATTTACAGAGGTAAAACAATGAACAGAATATTAAATGATATAACAAAAATAACATTTATGCATGGACTTGTTTATCAAAATCACACACAAACACACAGAAATAAATAAAGCAGTAACTAAAATATGTGTTAATAAATATATGGGGATTAATGCAGTTTTGATGAATGATATAAGATTGCACCCAATAAACTGTTGAGTTGTTATAAGGTCATATATATTTGTTAAAAACTTGACTCATATACACAAACACACACATTATTTTCTTTGAAAAAGATTAACAATGACATGATATAAATCCAAATTAGAAAACTGGATATGCACAAAGTAGAAAAAGTGATAATTGATTTTTTTCTTAATTAACAGAGCTCACATGCCAACAGTGATTCTGACCATGACAGGGAAACCATAATTTTTTAAAATACCTAAATATTCTCAAAATTTAACAAGAACCAGTTATTTTTAGTTTATTTATCTAATAAATAAAACTAGGTTAAACCTTTGCTACATGGCAGGAACTTGCTAGAATATAGTGAAAAACAAAAGGTATAGTTCCTGAAGAATATTCTCCTTCTTTCCCTTGTGTCTTCCTCCCATCTGTGTATGTGTGTGTGTGTGTGTGTGTGTGTGTGTGTGTGTGTGTGTGTGCATGTGTCTATAATTTCTGGTTAAAGGAATAGTATCCCTTGAGCTCACCTGTGTTTGGGGCTCTAACCTTGCAAGGATAAAAAGAAGAAAAAAACCTAAAAAGGATTAAAAGGAAAATCATGGAAGGGGGCCAGATTGAGAGAGGGGGGGGGAGAGAAAGAGAGAGAGAGACTGGGAGTGTATATTTCATAATAGAGGCATGAAATCCTCATGTAGTAAGCCTAAGAGAAAGAAAAAAAGAAGTACAAAGAGTGGAGAAAGGAATTCATATAACATTTTATCTTTTCCTATAAAATGAATAGAAAAATGTAGTACAGGTGGAGACTATAGTGAGGAGATGTTTTATTTGTGTGTTTCTTAAATTTTTCATTTGAAGCACATTTCTATGCCAATACAAAAGAAATTCTGTTAGAAGCATAAAAAGGATGATGCAGTATATAGGAGGAGATAATCTAGAAATGAAATCCTTCCATGAATTGAAGATTATGGATCCATTTCAAGAGGAGATAGTATAGCCTTAAATAGGATCAGGAACAGTAGCTACTAACAAGCAAAAGCAAAGGGTACTTTATATGAAGAGAGATACCCAAAAATGGATTTCACAGCCCTCCATAGTATTATCATGGCCCATCACTAGTGATATTTCAAATTTCTAAGAGAATACTGGCTTTCTCCTACATCCTAATTCAAAGGTTATATATTTCAACTGTGGATTTGAAAGTAAGGTAAACTTATCAATGAAATTTTATAATGTGTAATGATACAATATGACTGTCAAATTTATTGTCCTGAAAGACACTTAAGAGGATGATAAAGCACACTTCTGGGTGTTTCCAACTGGGACTTGGAGGCATGTCCTTGTGTACTATATTTGATATTTTTCTCTCTGGGACTCATTATTTCATCTGCTTCCTGACTTCCATGAATTTAGCAGCTTTCCTCCACCATGCCCTTCTGTCATGTGGATCCAACAATGGAATAAAACCTTGGAAATTATGAGCCAACATAAACTCTTCCATCCTTAATTTGTACATGGCAGGTATTTTCTACCAACAGTGAAAACTGACTGATACAGAAAATTGGTACTAAGAAGGGAGGTTGCACTGTGACTCTACCTGACTATTGGTTTAGTAGTCTTTAGAAATCCTTTGTGGACATTTTAGAGAATTGAGCTAGCCAAAGCCTAGATAACTGAAAGCAGAATTTGACTGGCGATTTCGGTATGAGTTAAGATCAAAGTGCGGATATGAATGTGAATAGTAAATGTGGAGCTAATGAGGTATCAGAAGGGAATAAGGACTGGAACCCACACATAGGACAAAGAATTTGTATACATTTTGTCCATGCCCTAAATCTTTGCATGAAGTTGAATTTAAAGGGTATAGACTGATCTGGCAGAGAAAATTTCACAGCATCCCAACATTCAGAATGTAAGATAATTGCCTAAATTTAGAAAGGTTCTTTTTTTTTTGTGAGTACTGGGGGTCGACCTCAGGACCTCACGTGCCAGCTCGTGGCCATTCCGCTGAGTGATATCACCAGTCCTTTTTTTGCATGTGGGTTTTGGTAGTTGAAATCAGGAACTCACACTTGCCAGGCAAGTGCTTATGCCATTGAGCTATCTCACCAGACCTAGAAACGTTTTTAATGGAATTGAAAGCAAAAAGTAGAACAGAAAGATTTGAAAAACTTAGTTTAGTCCTGGGCCCCAGCTTATAAGGCTGGGGCCCAGGCATATGTGGTTGTTGAAGTCATTAGTACCATTAAAATAAAGACAAGTACTTTTCACCTGGACAGTAAGAAAGATGCCTGGGGCCATCTCAGAAATCCGCAAGTCCCCACCCATCACAGGTTCAAGGGTGTAAAATTGTAAACATCTTTGAAAGACAGCTTTGAGAAGAAAGTCCAGCATGCCGTGCTCACTTAGGACATGTTTTTCTGAGTTCAGACATCCAGGCACTCAGAGGCCACTGCATCTGTAGACTCTGGCTTCATCTATGTAATTCTAGCTTCACAGATAAGTAGAATGTAATAGTTATGATGAATTACACCCAGATTTCAAAGGAAAGCATGAGAATCCAGGGAATGTTTTACAGGTCCAGAGTTACTGCAAAAAGTTCCTGAAAGTATGATGCTTGAAGCTGTGGGAGGGAAACCAAAGCTCCAGGAAGGACCGGCAGAAATTGGAGAGCCAAGGAACATGGAATCTCTGCAGAGTTAAGCTTCAAGTGGCAAGGCAAGCCAACCCAGAAGATTCCATGTGGGTTGTAACTAGGAAATCCATAGGGGTGGGCCTACATAAGCCATTTGGAGTTCACATCTCACCATCAGGTGCACCAAGTACTGGATAGAGAACTATGGGATTTAGTGTTTTCTCTGCTGGATTTCACTCTTGCTTTACACTAATTCCTTTATATTGCCCAATTTGTCAATGTATATCCTTTTGAATTTTGCAGGACTTTACAGATAGTAGTTAACCTTTAATCTCAGAGGGAACTTTTATCCATGACCTTTGAGCAATTCTGGATGTGTTGAGACCTTGGAGAAAGAAATTATTGTTTTCAGTAGTTACATCATGTTAGGCAGAATTATGGCCTTGTTATCTCTATCTGAAAATTAAGTATATTAGAAAGGCATGCATTTTGGTGTCAAGTTGAAAAGGGATGGTTAATCTTGATTGTTAACTTGACTTATTTGAGGGATGCCTAGGTAATTAGTAAGTCACAATTCCAGGTGTCTCTAGATGGCTCATGGACACATGACCTTGGAGATTACATGAGATCATGACCCATTGCTCTCTGGTTCTTGCTTGCTTTTTCTGCATCCTGGCTGTCATGATGTTAGCAGCTGTCTTATTCCAGCCTCCTTTATTATGTTTCTGAGCCAGCTGACCATGGACTGAAATGCTTGATTGCATGAGCCAAAAAGAATCCCTTTCCTCCTTTATGTTACATTTTTGTGGTATTTTGTCCCAGGAACAGAAGGTGATGAATTCAAAGTATTGACACTTTACATCAAATTTGAGCTAAGAGAACAACTAATATTATCTCTGAATACTTATATTACAAAAAAATGCAAAAATATTAAAGGGAGGCTTAGCAAACTAAAATCTGAAGCATGTTATAAAAACGAAGTAAATATCAGAAAACTGGTAAATTAGGGAACTCTGACCTTACTCCCCTGAAGGACACACAGATTGTATAAGAATATAAAAAGTCCTGTTTAGAGAAATTTCAAAACTAGTTGAGAGATTCTTGCACCCTGTGTGAGTATAAAAGCAACCACATCCAAGCTCTTAGGAAATTTCTGGATATGCTCTTGTCATAACCTATAGCTCCATCACAGGAGTTTAACATCAAAAGGAAAGCTCCTAGCTTCTTCCTGAGCAAGGAAGGGGTTTAGTTACATGACCAGCATTAAGATTATTCCATGGGCTGCCAATGGTATTGGCATCCATGTAGCCTGACTCATAGAACTGATGGGACCTGGGTTTCTCTAGATACTGGGGGATAGTAAAAACAGACAGCAGTCTTAAGTACCATATGAGTATTTGCTATAGCTCCTCCTCCCTTGTTCATCCTCAGATCCCAGGTCTCCAGGAGAGAAAAAGAGTTGACTGAGCACCCAGTTTTCATTGTCAAGGGGTCGAATAACACATTTGCTTCTGTATAGCCTAGTAAGTGCATTATTGGGACCTGGTACAGTCTAGGTACTTGGGAGCTGCTAAGAACAAAAATGGAGGTTTTACACGAAGTTTTGCAGTCCCCCAAATTCCTGCCTGGATGGATTGGTGAAAGACCTATATGAATGAAGTGGCTGTTCATTCTAACTCACATAAAGAAAGTTCAAGGAAAAAGAAAGAACAGAAAAGGCATCCCTAACATTGAAAGAAAATACACCTCTCAGAACAACCCTTATTCAATGGAGATTTGCCTGACAGGAAATTCAAGATAGCTATCATAAAATGCTTAACAAGATCAGAACAGTGTGTGAAAATAAAAATTAATTTCAATTACAAAATTTAAAAAAAGAAAAAGCATCAATGTAAATATATGTTTGTTTCTTCTTTTTAAGAGAGAATCTTATTTTTGTCCTTGTACTATTAATAGCTACATTCAAGATAACTGTACACAATGTTTTAGCTATTGTTATTCTGTTATTATTGTGTTGTGAAATTTTATTTGTTTCATAAAAAAAAAAGAAAACATTGAACCAAAAAAAAAAAAATAGAAATCTTGGAAGCAACCACTACTCAAATCCTTAGTCTCTTCATATTTTTATAAATTTCAATAAATAAAATCATAATATAGTTTTTGAGGTTTTTTGTTCTTTTTTTCCCTGTTTGTTCACACAATGTAGTGTTTTTGAGTTTCATCCTTGATGTAGCAAATAATAGTTTATTTTTATAATAGATGGTTGAAATTCTATTTATTATGCCAAATTACATATAAAGCAATCAAGATTCCTAATGGTAACACAAAAAGAAATAGTGAAAACATTCTTGAAAAAGAGTAACAAATATTTTTATTCTCCAATTACAATACAAATATACCCAGGTAAAATAATATGGTAATACTCCATTTAGACAAATGGAACAGAAAAATTATCTCTTCAAAAAAAGGTACCAAGAATCCATAGTAGGGAAAAATTGTATCTTCAAAAATTGTGCTAAAAAACATGGCTAAAACCATCCTTAAAAAATAATTTTATACTTCTACATTATACAAAAAAACAACAACAGAAATTAGATTAATATTAAAATTAAGATGGGAAATTGTAAAACTTTAGATAACATGGGAGGAAGTTTCATGGCATTGCTCTTGCCAATAATTTATTGTAGATGATATCAACAGCATAAATGTAAACAGCATAAAAAAGTATTTATAGCAAAATAAAAATGTCTGCACAGCAAACAATGAACAGAGTGAAAGGGAAATCTACAGAACTGAAGAAAATATTTGCAAACCTTATTTCTGATAAGAAATTAATGTCTAAAATACGTAAGGAACTCACACAACTCAACAGTAATAATAAAAATAAAATAAAATAATCCAGTTAGAAGTGATAAACGTACTTGAATAGATGTTTCTAATAAGAAGACATACAAGTGACCAACAGATATATGAAAATATACTCAGTATTACTAATCATCTTGTTAATGTTCATCAAAATCTCATTGAGACATCTCATAACTTTTAGGACTGCCATTGCACATATGAACAAAAGAAAATACAACTTTTTGATAAGGATGTGGAGAAGTTCAAATGTACATTATTTCTGAGAAGGTAAAGTGATAATATCTGCTATCAAAAACAGTACAGAGCTTCCTCAAGAACATTAAATTAGAACTGCCACATGATCCAGTAATACCAAAATATTACTGAATATGAATACCTATACAAAGTAGTTGAAATCAAGATTTCAAGGAGATATTTTAGCTCCTTGCAGTATTTAGTTACAATATCCAAGATACATAAATAACCTAAATGCTCCTAGACAGATAACAGAATTAAGAAAATATGGTATATACATACAAAATCATGTTATTTAGCATTAAAGAATATGCCATACTATATGCAATAAAAAGAATAAACCTTGAATGTTTTATGTTAAAGGGAAAAATGTACAATCAGAGAAAGAGCAATGCTTCGTAAGTACAGTCATGAAATATCTAAAATAATCATACTATAGAAGCAGAGAGTGGAATGATAGTTTCTATTGGTTGGGGAGGGGGAAGAGAAAACAGGGAGTTTTTATTCTACAAGTATAAAGTTTAAGTTTTATAAAATGAATAAATTCTAAAGACTAGTGTGCAATACTACCCCTATTTTCAACAATATTGTAAACTGAACCATTTGTCAATGGTCCTTCTTCATGGTGGTACCCTCAAAAGTGAGTGCAAGGAAAAATATATATAGTACTCTTATACCGGATTTATTTTATAAATCCTACATATACATTCTAGAAAAATAAGAATGCTGGGCAATAAAAAGTCATAAATAAACCTCAACATTAAAGAAAAATTCCAGAGTACTAATAATGCATTACAGACTTTCATTAATTATATGATTCAATAATTTCATAAATTAAATTGAAAGTAAAAGTGAAAACTTTAACTCATTGTGAGCATCATATTTGAGATTATTAAAGGGATTCAGTACCCATTCTGAAATCCATTCTATGATGATAATATCGGAATCTCAGTGGTTTCCTTACTTTTTAGTGCCCACCATTATTGACAATGATTTTTTTTTTAAAATTGTCATTTTAACTGCAATTCCTGAAATGTTCTAAATTGATATCTTAAATTTTATAGTAACAACATTGTTCAATTTAATTTAAATGTATAATACTATATCTGTCTTGATCAAGCAAAGGAATATTGGCAAAATCACTTTAGATATTTCAGGAGCTAAGTTATTGAGGTGATTCTCTAGAGTCATGTGGTAAAAAAGTACAGTAGTCCTTTTTTACTCATAAAATCTTGGCAGTATCAGTTGTGAATCCTGCATCGGGCACAGGAGGTCAAAATATACCCTGTTCAAGCTTATTTTAAGAAGTATATTTTGAAGCGATTTTAGATTGTATAATATTAAATCCATTCTGTAGGCTCCTCTGGGTTGATTCCAATCCCACTTCTATTACATTCTACATAAAAGGAATGACTAAAAGATTTATATTCTGAATTAGAATACATTTGAAAATACAAGAGGATACCATAGTGTGTAATGAGACATAAACCAGGACTACCCTAGGTCACTTAATACATAGCAAAGAAAGAGCTATGGGGAATGCTCATAAATAATATTGTATAATGTCCAGGGTTTGGTTAATCCCTGACAGTACAAAACTGTCAGCCATTTGTCATTAAAATTTCATTATATAGTCTTGATGATTACCATTTATATGAATATTAAATAGAAGGAATTCTTTTTCCTTTATGATGGATGAGGAAGTATAGAATAAGAGTAATATTTTAAAATATTTTTTGGAAAATAGAGGAAAAAAATTTAAAATTTTCAAATATGTTCATTGTTAAAATCTAGCCAAATTTATCCATAATATATAATCCCTACAAGAATAAAGGAATAGGATAGATAAAAAATTCTTTTGTCAAAGTTTACTCAAATACTGTATGAAAATTAATCTTCACTTGAACTAATAGCAGTGCTGTATACTAATAGACCCAAGCAAATTTACTCATGAATAAACTTCAATGCTACCTGATGCTAAGTATATATATTCCCTAAATGGGATTTGACACATTCTGATTGTTAAATCATTTTATTAGGTATATTGTCATGTTAAATATTATTTTCATATATCCAACAAAATATTATTATATAAACACTAATTAAACATTATATATAATTCATAGGGCCATAGAAAAATATGAATTTATTAATTATGGGCTGTTTGAGTGATTTTGCTTTGTAGTTGCTTGCACATTTTTTCTCAATGAAAATCAAATTACTAAAAATATAATAGTGTTTTTTTTGTGGGTACTGGGTGTCAAACTCAGGACCTCATGCGCCAGCAGGTGCCCGTGCTGCTGAGCGATACCACCAGCCCTTCTTTCATATGTGGGTACCGGGACTCAGGACTTCGCACTTGCCAGGCAAGCTCTCATGCCACTGAGCTATCTCACCAGCCCTAATAGTGTTTTTAATAAATATTATAATCAAGTTTTGATTAGATAATTGTAAACATGATAATGAGTAAAACAGCTATAACTTGCCCATTGAGAACATTTGCAAAAGATTAACTGTTATTATTTTCATTCGTGCTGCTGCTTGAATTTAACAATGACAAAAGACAAATTAATAGAGAATAATGTAATCAATAAAATGATGTTTTTATTTAGAAGTGACAATATAAAGTAAACGTTTAAAATATGAGCTTTTAAATTAATGTTATTAAAAAACCCAATTCCATATGTTTCCAGGAAAGTTATTATTGACTTTTCTTGGTTTTTATTCAGATGCTCTTTTAATTTTATCATCAAAAATACCTTAGTTTTGAAGAAATATGAAGTTAATTTTCTAGCATTAAGTTTAGTAATAATATTTAAAATTGAATTTTAGAAATTAGGAAGTTGTTATTTATAATGATAAAGCCATGTCCCTGTGATTATCAATGAAGCTGATTTAACCTTTAATATAATAAAGACCCTGATATGCATTATATTTTGCTCCACTGTCTTAATTAAGTTATGACAGAAGTGGCACAACTATCAAAGTACATACGTGTGGGTGACTGAAAAGTATGATGCATTTTTAAATTTAAAAAAACATTACAATAAATGACACATTGCTCAGAACAATGGGGTAAGTGTGTTTGAAGAAAGGGAGTATGTTAAGCATCATGAGAGGGAGTCAAGGCAATGTATCTTTTACTGAAAATTTTTTTTTAAATTTAAACATTCACCATATTTGTTGATCAGTATCAAGGGGAAGATTTGGTGGCAAATGAAATTCTCTTCTTCTCAGATTGCACCTTGAGCATTGTGTGGAAGGACAATCATGAGTCTCTTCCCTCTTGACTAAGGAACACTCTTATTTCGATCACATCTGCAATTTTCAACATTTGAATTGAGGGTGACCCATTTTGACCATCGAATCTACTGCCATCCCATATGGTGAATGCCCCTTGACCAGGGCTTTCCTCCAAGTCCAACCGGAACAACCTGTTGCAGATAGATCACTTGACAAATAAATCTGTTGTTTTAAGACATGGAGCTCTTGTATTTGTTTTTATTGCAATGTTACCTGTCCTATCCTGTTCGATACAGATATATTTCCAGATTTTCAATGTTTCAGGAGATATGAAAAAACTAGGCCACCTTGGGATTCAGTGGTTTTTCTTTTAGCATTGTTTAAAGCTGTAATTTTTTTTTCTCACTGAGAAATATTCTCCCTGTGAAGATTAATTGTATGTGCAGCATTCTTTTTGAAACTACTTTATTTTGAATTCTATTTTAAAGTGATTTTCTTAGTCTTGTAATAAGGAAGCAAATAATTTTATTTATCAGCCTATAAGAAAATTTTTGTTAAAACTATAAAATTTGCCACTTTAACCATGGTTCACTGTACAATTCAGTGCCTTTATGGATTTTCCTAACATTGTGCAACCATATTCAATATTCTAAAATATAGTCCTCATTTTATTCTATTTTGTTTCATAGTACCTTTAGTCTGAGTTGATTTTGGGGTCATTGTCCGTATGTGCTCAGCTAAAAAAAAAAAAAAAACACTAAGCTAATGGTATCTCAAAAATCTGAACAGAAAAATCCCTATGGGTTTTAGCAGAATGAATGAATGCCTTCTATTCCATTCTATTTTGTGGCATAATGTGTAAATGTCATTATCATAGACTGACACGTAAATTTGACACATAAATTAAAGAATTAAATGATAGTCATACTGCTAATTTATCTTAGTTCATTGAAAAGAAAGGTTTGTGATTATATTGTTTGGACACTATTTCATGCCTATATCTTGTAATCTGAGTAACTATTTTGAAGATAACAATATGCAATGTATTAATTATATTACTCTTATCTTTTTTGAAATTGTTTTATTATTTTCTTTTTAAAATATAAAAAAATTAAAAAGATTTAAAAATGGTAAAACAAATTTTGTAAGATAAAAGATTATCCATTCCACTGTTTGAACTATTTTCTGAATATTTATTACATGCAACTTATTGGACACTGATTATGGTCACTTCTGGGTAGAGTCCATTTATGTGTACTTTGAATCCACTCTTGGGAAGAAATATTACATTAGAAATGCTTTCTGCACACTAGGTATAAGTCAAAGATACCAGGTAGTACAATTATATTTTCCACAAAATGTGGTTTTAAAAGAATTTGAAACTAAACATGTAACTATGTTTAAGTATAGGATATGCATCATTAAGATGTACATAATACCTCATGACTACTGTATCTGGGGCAATAATAAGAAATAATACTGATAAATTGCAATCAATTAGCTTCCATTACTATCATGAAAATCTTTTCAGAAAGGTAATATAAAATATGTTCAAAACTATCAAAGAATTATTAAAATACATTCAAAATTAAATAGAAGTCTCCAAGGGCAGAATAATAAAAGTGTTAAGATAACCATGAATATACTTAAAATAAGTAATTGGCATGATGTAGAAATTCCCAGAATGGGGCTTGTAAAAGTGACACTCCACTCTAAATTAATTTAAAGATTTAATTTAATTTAAATAAAAACATATGAGATTTTCTTATAAATTGATAAAATGACTTAAAAGACAACCAAGAGTATTAAAAATGTAAAACCAGTTAGAAAATTTTTATTTTAATTTTAGAAATGCTTTTACTTAAACCATAGATATAATACATATGAATACACATACTGTGATTGAGCCGTATTTCTCTTATAACCATTTGCTTTTAAAATTTTTTTCTCACTAGTTTCCACTGGATTTTGTTTTGTTTTGTTTTGTTGTTTTGTTTCTCATTGCTGTATTCCATATTTAATACTAGCTTCTTTTCTTGCCACCAACTATATTAACAAATCTACTGGTTAAGTGTCAAATGCAATGTTTATTTTTTAAGTGTTTTCTTTAGTTTCTAGAGTGATTATTGGTTCATTTTTGTGCAATGCAGAAATGGTGAATTTTCTAATCATTTCCTTATTTTGCTTTTCTTTTTTTACTTTCTTGAACACACACATCACAATAGTTTTAAACTCCTCATTTGTTAACTCTGGACAAGAACTATACAATTATTAAAATGTCTTCTTTTGTCCTGTTTTTTCTTGATTATTGGTCTCATGATCCATTCTCTTTGCATAATGATTTTTTAAATTTTATGCTAACATATAGAAAATGTATGTTTTATTGTATGTTCACCCTGTGCCCAGATTTCAGATGATATTCTATTCTACAATCTCCCTTTCTCAGAACAAGCAACAGCGTAGAGGTAAAGGAATCTTTAAAATAATTCAAATGTTCCTAAATGAGGAATCTAAAAAATGAGCTACATCACATATGGGTTGCAATTTTAGCAAGTTTATTTCTTGTTTAACCTTTCACTCTAAGGTTTGCCCTCTGAGACCCTAGTTTAGATTCTAAGACATTTAATTCTGCCTTCAGCTAGTGGTTTCATGTAGATTGAAGATTAGATAAGTAGCCTAAGTTAAAGATTCATCCTCTGTTTGAAGTGATACCTATCCTGCCAGTTCTTTTATACAAATTATCAATATGGTGTTGATGTTTATACTGTGCCATTTTTAATCTTGGAACCTATTTTCTCTGTCTTCCAAATAAGACATGATCTCAGTAAAAGTTCTTTGAGAAAAACTATGTTTTACTCACTGGGCAAAATGAAATGCTTGATATTACCAGCTTATATCAAAACAATTCTTTCCTCTCCAGAAGCTTTGATCATCTGCTCCTCATTGTTTACACTGTGTTCCCTGATACCAGTTAGAATTTTTGTAATTAATATAGCTATTTTTTATTGTAGTTATAGTTCTACAGCAGGAATTTTAGCCTGGCATGTCATGCTATATTTTATCAAGAGCACTCAGTCCCCAACTAAGACCCAATGCAGTAATAACAGAATCCCTGTTAACTAAGGAAGGGAAGACACACATTCTATTAACTCTTTTCCAAGGTTCTCTTTTTAGTCACTAAAAAATGTTTACAAGTTTCTGAACTCAGTATATATTTGTTTGTTACTTAGGTTTTTCTCAATATTTCATATTTTTATCAGTAGCTACAACACTTTGTGGGAAAAAGTGATCCTCATATGTTGTATTTTCATCATATTTCAGGATGACATTACCTACTCCTAAAGTATTAATTTTAGATTCATAGTCCTCCAAATATAATTTAGCTAAATCATTTAAGTTTAAAATAGTTAATGATGATTTAAGCTTCATTATTAAAGAAAACATGATATACTACAAAAAGAAAATTTTAACCACAACTAGTTATTGCCAGGGTCTACATTTTACATATCTGCAAAATATTTCTGCTCAAATATTTTCTTCTCTTTCTTGTTTTTTGTCATTTTTTTTAAAGTTCACCTTGAGCTTATCCATTTCTTAATATTTGCTACTTATTGAAGTATATTCAGGCTTACTGGGAGGTTTATTTTTCTTTATTTATTTATTTTTGGTATGTTTGTTGTTTGTTGTTTTATGTTTCGTCTTCTCATCACCTGCTACAGTCCCTTTTACTTTTTTTTATGTGGGTACTGGGGGTCAACCTCAGGACCTCATGTGCCAGCAGGCACCTGTGCCACTGAGAGATATCACCAGCCATTTTTACATATGTGGGTTCTGGGAGTCACACACAAGACCTGACACTTACCAGGCAAGCACTTATGCCACTGAGCTATCTCACTGTCCCTACAGTCCCTTTTACTAATGGGTCATTTTTTGCTTGAACATTTTCTTTAGCCACAACAATTTATATGACTAGTTATAAAATATGTATTATTTTTTGAATTTTTCTCCTCTAATAACATTCCAAATTTACTGAGATAGTCAAATTTCTAATTGATAAACTCTAAAGGAAAAAAATATTTTATTAACAAAAATAAGCTATCCTTAGAAATAGAAGACTCCTCAAGTTACCATAAATATTAGGATTTTGCACTACACAAGCACCTCCTGAAAATAGTGATCTAATAAAATTAATATTTTTTACAACTCAAAGTTTAAGTTTCTAGTTCATGAATTGAGAAACTTCCCTCTGAACATTTTCCCAGTTTTTCCTTAAACATAGAGAGGTTGACCTGGCCAGTCATTAGTGTATTCCACCATATTTTCATATATGGGGGAAGTTGCTGTGTAGTAAAGATAATTAGTTGTAACCTCTGTTTTGAATTTTTTTTCATATGGTTAAGCAATTTTTTTAGCATACCTTTTTTTTTCTGGTTTTTGAGACAGTGTTTCCTTAGATATTTCAGGCAGGGCTTGAACCCATTATGTAGTCCAGGCTTGTATTCAACTAATGGGGATACTCATGCCTCAGTCTCTTGTGCGCTGGGATTACAGGCATGCTTTACCATGCCCAGGATTAATTTACCTTATTCTTGTTTTGTTTTTTTAAAAACATTTTTCTTATGCATGTTATTATATATCTGTAAACAATATCTAAGTTTGTTTTCTCTTTCTCGCTGACCTGTACATATTTTTCTGAACTTCAGGTTTTATCATATTTGTGTTTTTAGTAAGGAATACTTACAGTGTATCCCATCTTATAAAATACATTTATCTTCTAACTAAACTATGCACCTTATAATTACAACCTGATATAGGATCTGCACTTTCATCATTGGAGGGTATTTTTTTTTCCCAAGAGGTAAAAATATGCACATGGTATCTCAGATGGTAAATATGAACTATATAGGACTATTGATAACTGCACAATATTTAATTGTGTTGGGCAGAAGGGACCCCTGGGGAGGGCTAAGAGACACAGGCTTTTGGAGGGTAGGAAAAATGCAGCTTCTGAGGAAAGCAGTTTTTCCACTAGTTTCATGGTTTTTGTTCTGATGCTAACAAGTTGTGATTTTGCCTTTGAAGGGTAATAGCAAATTTATAGAAATTTTATACCAGAAATTAAAAATCAATTTGTAGACTGTTACTATACTAAGACAGGATATGCTTCTGCTGCCTGTTGTATAGACCGCTAAATTCAGTTAGGCTTGACAGTCTGCATCCAGCTGCTTCTCCTAGAGAGCCCGCCATGTCAACTTGAATACATCCAGTGGTAATGTCTGTGTTTTCTACCTAAAAGTATATATCCAGTTTTTCTAACATGCTTCCAGGACTTTATGGCTAGGACAGACTACCCCAGTCGAGGACACATTTAACTCGTCCTACTCCACTCAAAACCCGCTCCCTCCCAGAATGTTCCCACCTTATGTTAAATAATTCCTTTAAAGTAAACCTGTTTAAAACAAATCTGTTTGACAACATGACTTAATTCATGTAACCAATCATGTAATAACCTGCTATCAGCTTTTGTATTTTCTGCTTGCAAAAGTGTATATAAGACTCTTTTTCATTCTGAGCTTTGGCTGGGAGGCTGGTAATTTGAACCCAGTCCCAACAGCCCACTGATGTCAATAAACAAATTGCCCTCCAACTCCTCAGGGCTAAGTGTTTTCCTTTTGGTTCAGTAACATCACAACTGAAATAGGCAACACTGTCTGCCCTAGTTCCTCCTTGAGCATGTTGCCATGAGTGCCCAAATTTCTCTATTAGCCCATAAAACCCAAAGCCCTGGGAACAAACCCAATATTAACTTAATCAATTGTCTAACCTCAAGGAAATAGAGACAGGGCCCCTAAACCATAAAACAAGACCACAATCCCTGATTCAGCAGTGTCCCAGCTCTGGGCCCTTCCCTCCTCTGGAATGGGTTTATATCATTTTCTCTTGTAATACCTACAATTAAATTACTTTCACTTTGCACTTTGTAAGGATTGTAAGACTTCTGTAGACTAAGACATTTATCTTAGTAGTGTAAGATTCTGGTTTGAGGAAACCAACATTATTATTCAGGAACTATCAGAATTTCCCAGCAACTCTAGTAACCTTCCATAATACTGAATGAGATCCTTTATTTCTCTGCTTTTCTCTGTCATTTTATAACATGAATAAGTGAGGCAAAGACGAGGTTAATGTATAGCAAAGCTGCCAGGGGTGTTAGGGTCGGGACGCCCGCCGCGTGAAAGAAGACTCCAAGAAGCTTTCTCTCATGCAAAAGGCAAAGGGCTTTTATTATCCAAGCATGCGTGGGGCACACTGAACACGCAGGAACAGTGGGCCCCGAGGCCTGCCTGTGCAGGGCTTATATGTCTATAGAACAAAGGGAGGAGGGGTCTTAGCAAGCGCGGTTACAGAAGCAGATAGCATTGGTTAGTTTAAACAGACTTTTACATTTATTGGGGAAGATGTCTATACGGGGGGTCTAAAGGCTGGGAGGTAATGACTACTACCTAATATGGGCTGCGGATGGTCTGGTAATGACCATTACCTAATATGGGCTGCGGATGGTCCGGTATAGCGCATCCTGCAACTCTTGCAAATTCCTTAGCTCAGGGTCAGTCCTTATCGGGTAGCCCAGTTCCTGGGTCTGAAGTCAGCTTGTTCTGTTTTATCTATCTGGGGCTGTTTTTTGTAACAGCTCAATTCTCAGAACACAGGAAGGAGGGGAACATCATGATTTGTGCATTCCCAGGAGGAAAAATTTCTCTCACATTCCCCCCTTTTTGTTTTTGTAAATCTCTATTCTTAGAGATCAGCATGTTTATTTTGAGGATCTTCTAATAAAGTATATTTTTGTCTGATGAGCATCAGCTTTACATTTCCAATCTGGTTTTGTAACAAGTTTACTATTCTATTTAGTATGCATGGCCCTATGGTTATTATCAAGATGAATATGATTAAGGGTCCTGTTAGGGCCGATAACAAGGTGGTGAACCAGGGAGACTGGCTGAACCAGGACTCAAATAGGCCTTGTTGAGTTTCTCGCTCTCTCTGTCTTTTTTGTAGATGTTCCCTTAACCTAGCCATAGATTCTTTAACCACTCCTGGATGATCTGCATAAAAGCAGCATTCTTCTTTTAAGGCTGCACATAGACCCCCTTCTTTCATGAATAACAGATCTAATCCTCGTCTATTTTGTAGTACTACTTCCGACAGAGATGTTAAGGAGGTCTGGAGGGCCGCTACAGACCTTTTTATTTCTTTGAAATCTTGGTCAATGGCAGTTTGTAATTTGCTCATGTAATGTGAGCTTTGAATTAGTGCTGCCGTCCCTGTTCCTACCCCAGTAGCAACTCCCAATCCAGCAAGGACAGCCACAGTCAAGGATATTGGCTCTCGTTGATACCTGGTTTTGTGTTCTATCATATCTTCAAATGATTTACTTTGGTGGTATATTATCCGAGGAAATATTTTTACCATGACACAATAGTGAGCTGAATTATTAAATACCTGAGTAGAGACACAGGGGGTGATCCCAGTGTTACATGCCCAATGGGTTCCTTGGGGTGGAATTAAGTATGTCGTTGAGGTGGGGATGTTATGAACATATAAACACAAAGTCCTTTTGATGTCATTTGGGGGGTTTCCTATACAGACTCCTTTTCCAGTAACCTCAGGAAGAGTGAGTTTATGGTTGGTATTCCAATCACAAGTAGTGGTAGTGACATTATAGGTATTATTTACAGCAATACCTTCATAGTAAGGTGGAGAGGCCGAAAGGCAGAGCCAGCAAGACTGAGTCAGGTCACCTTGAGTATAGTTTAGGACAGAATAGGCTCCCAGAATTAGGTTGTACAATCTCGAAACAATAGGCAAAGATGTCTTAGTGGTCGAAAAGAGTGAGGAGGGAGCTTGGGTTGATTGAGTCATAATCACATTGTTGAGTGTTTGTAGTTCACCTAGGGGTCGAGGCGTAGGTTTGGGTTGAGCCCCTGGGTTGATAATAGGGTTAGGCCCTACGCCAATTATCTGGTTAGGCATTTTTTCTTTTTTTATAAGTATTAAACTACCTATAGTGCCTCTTTCCCAAAACCTAACGCCCCATGTTCGACCTACCGTCCAGCCAGGGTCAGTAGGAGTGATAACTTTGAAAGCTAGATAGCATGTAGTTCGGCTAGAGCCCCAATAAGGGTAGGTCGTTGGAGGAGATTGACAACCAGTAGGACTCCATTTCCATTGGAGCTTTGTGTCAGGGGAGTCAGGCTTCCAACCTGTAGCTAGTGTCTCACAGCCCCAGTAAGCACAATAATATTGTCCTGGCTTATTGCAATAACCTTTGCCGGGGTTAGAGGCAGGACACATATAAATGTGAAGTTTCCAACAATAATGGTGTTCATCATAAGGGGAAGAAAGAAAACCACAAGGGTGGATCCTAAAATCTGGTGACCCAGATCCCTCCCAGGCTAGTAAAATTTTGCCATCTTCCCATCGAGACATTGTCCATCTCCAGGGTTGATGTGGGTTATCAGTTCCCTGGGACGGGGGAATCCCCATCATCCCCACCCATAGCCACACGATGAACTCGTAACCTGAGGGGGTTATCAGTCTTTTCCAGTTTCCATTGAGACTCTGGCGATGGAGATGCCGGCTTGAGGTGAGATGCATGGATCCAAGACGTGATGCCATCAACCTTAACTGCTGTGGGGGTAGTTAGAAGTACCTGGTAGGGTCCTTTCCAGCGAGGTTCTAGAGTTTGTATCTGATGGTGACGAACATAGACAAAATCTCCTACGTTGTACCGATGCGGTGTGAGTCCGTCGCTTGGCTGGTAGGCCGAGGAGAGTTGACGCCACAGGATCTTTTGAATCTGGTCCAGAGCCTGGAGTCTATCAATTAAGAAAGTATGAGGTAAATGGGCGCCCTTAGGTAGAGGGTTAAGGTCTTGGATTGGGGGAGGAGTTCCATACATAATCTCAAAAGGAGTCAAGTTAGGTGGCTGGGAGAAAGGGGTGTTTCTAGCCCTAAACAAGGCATAAGGTAGGAGCATAGTCCAATCTTTAGAGCCAGTCTCTTTGACTAATTTTGTTAAGGTCTCCTTAATTGTTTTATTCATTCTTTCTACCTGTCCTGAGCTCTGGGGTCTATAAGCACAATGAAGTTTCCAATCAATCCCCAATATCTTGGCCAATCCCTGACTTACTTGGGCCACGAATGCCGGTCCATTGTCAGACCCGATTACCTTTGGCAGGCCAAAACGAGGAAAGATTTCTTCCATCAATTTTTTTGTTACCGTTTGTGCAGTTTCCCTCTTGGTAGGGAAAGCTTCGGTCCATCCTGAAAAGGTGTCTACAAAGACTAATAAATACTTAAGTCCATATTTGGCAGGTTTTACTTCAGTAAAGTCTACTTCCCAAAATTGTCCCAGTCTGGTTCCTCGTAATCTTTTTCCCTTGGTGGTTTTTGTAGGAAAGGCAGTGACAATTTGGCAAGTTTTGCAATCTGAGGCAACCTGTTCTGCCAGTGTTTTAATTTGGGAGGGAGACAGTTGATTCTCCGTTGGTAAATTCCTGGCTAATAAGCACAGTTTTTTTGTCCCCAGATGGGTTAATTTATGAGCTTGTTGGAAGTAGGTTAAAAGTTCAGTTTTTCCTATCTTGGGAGATTGGGGAGGCTCGTCTGGATGTGTTTCAGGCGGAGCATTGACCTCCAGGAGCAAAGTAGTAGGGGCACTTAAGGCTGCCTGTTTTGCAGTCTTATCTGCATGATTGTTTCCCAGTATTATGGGACTGGTGCCCTTCTGGTGGCTGTTGCAGTGTACTATAGCTAACTTTTGTGGCAACATAATAGCTGTTAAGAGTCTTAGAATCTCTGTCTTATTTTTAACTTCTTTGCCCGCAGAGGTTAAAAGTCCCCTCTGTTGATAAATAGCTCCATGAATATGTGCCGTAGCGAAAGCATATCGGCTATCAGTATAAATAGTGGCCCTTTTTCCCCGTGCCAACTCTAAAGCCTTCGTAAGGGCAATTAATTCTGCTCTCTGTGCAGATGTACCTTCTCTTAGTCCTGCTGACCAAATAACTTGAGTCCCATCTGTAACCGCGGCCCCCGCGTGTCTCTTACCTTCTAGTAAGAAACTGCTACCGTCAGTGAACCAGGTTACTTCTGCGTCAGGAAGTGGCTGGTCTGTCAGGTCTCGGCGAATTCCAATTTCTTCCACCAGGATTTCTTGACAAGTATGTAAGATTGGCTCTGATGTCTCTTCAGGTAGCAGAGTGGCCGGGTTGAGGGTGGTTGGAAGTCCAAATGTGATTCGATCCTTATTTAACAGCAGGCTTTGGTAGTGGGTAATTCTGGCATTAGAGAGCCACCTATCTGGAGGCTGACGAATAACACTCTCCAGCGTGTGTGGGGCTACTATAGTCAACTTTTGTCCCAAAGTCAGTTTATCTGCATCCTTAGTTAGGATGGCTGCTGCAGCGATAGCCTTTAAACAGTGAGGCCATCCATTAGCCACTGGATCTAATTTTTTTGACAAGTAGGCCACAGGGCGCTTCCATGGGCCAAAGGCCTGAGTTAGTACCCCACGAGCTATCCCCCGTTTTTCCTCAATATAGAGGGTGAAGGGTTTTTCTACATTGGGGAGAGCCAGTGCAGGGGCAGACAGAAGGGCCTTTTTCATATCGTCAAAGGCTCGTTGTTGATCTGTGCCCCAGATGAAAGAGGTATCCCCCTTTAGAAGAGGATATAGGGGAGCGGCTAGGGAGGCAAAATCTGGGATCCACAAACGACAAAACCCAGCAGTCCCCAAAAATTCCCGCAGTTGTTTTTTACTCGTGGGTGGGGGAATTTGAGTGACTGTTTTCTTTCTGGCTTCAGTGAGCCACCGCTTTCCATCCTTGAGAGTGTATCCTAGGAAGACAACCTCTTTTTGGCAAATTTGGGCCTTTTTAGCAGAGGCTCGATATCCCAACCTAGCTAACTCTTGTAACAATTCTCGAGTCCCATACATACAGTCTGGTTCAGAATCCGCGGCCAGCAATAGATCGTCGACGTACTGGAGCAGGGTCACAGCAGGATGTTGGACTCGGAAAGTTGCCAGGTCCTTATGGAGAGCCTCATCAAAGATAGTGGGGGAGTTCTTAAATCCTTGGGGGAGCCATGTCCAAGTCAATTGTCCTGACATCCCAGTGTCAGGGTCTGTCCATTCAAAGGCAAACAGAGGTTGACTATCTTTATGTAGAGACAAACAAAAGAAAGCATCTTTTAGGTCTAGGACTGTATACCAAGTCTTTTTGGGACCCAGGGTACTAAGCAAATTGTATGGATTAGGCACCGTAGGGTGTATGTCTTCCACCCTGTTGTTTACCTCTCTTAGGTCTTGCACGGGTCTGTAATCTTTTGTTCCCGGCTTTTTGACCGGTAACAAAGGCATATTCCAAGCCGAACGACATGGTATGAGCACCCCCAATTTGAGAAACTTTTGTATATGTTTTTTTATCCCTTTGTGAGCCTCTTTGTTAATATAATATTGTTTGATGCGGACCGGCGAGGCAGAGGCCTTTAGAGAAATTACCACGGGGGGCTGTAGTGTGGCCAGCCCCAATCCAGCAGTTTCAGCCCAGGAACCAGGAAACTCTGTTAACCAATCTTGGGGTATGGTTTGTGCCGTAGGCTGACTATAAAGTTGGTATTCATCCTCAGCTGCTAGCGTGAGCATGGTCACCATAGGTTGACTCACCAAGGGGTTAAGAAATGTCACTTGGGGTCCCTGAGGCTCAAACGTTATTCTGGCTCTCAATTTGGTCAATAAATCTCTTCCCATGAGGGGTGCCGGACATTCTGGAATTACCAGAAAGGAGTGTTGAACTTTTTCTTTACCCAAATCCATAGTTCTTTTGGTAGTCCATGCCCTAAATTTGCTCCCATTAGCCCCTTGAACTAGAGACCTTTTAGAGGAGAGAGGTCCTAATGGGGCTTGGAGAGCGGAAAAGACAGCTCCCGTATCTACTTCAAAATCAATTGGGGTCCCCTCCACATTAAAGGTTACCCTGAGCTCGGGGAGGGGATCCGAGCCCCGTCCCCTCTAGTCTTCTTCTTCTAAGGCTAGTACATTAGGCTGTTGATGTTGTTGAGTCTCCAAAGCCTGTCTTTGTCTTTTTTCTTTTTTTCTCCTTTTTTTAAGCTTGAGACATTGCCTCATGTGATGTCCTTGTTCCTTGCAATATGCACATTGGTTGGAGTCTAGAGGTGGACGACGTGGCTTATCCTCATCTATCCCTCCCTGAATTTCCTTTACAACTGTGGCCAAGATCTTTGTTAATTTCTTATTTCTCTTCTTATCCCTAATCAGTTCTTCTTCCTTCCTTTCTCTTTCTTTTCTCTGTTCCCTTTCTTCCTCTGTCTCCCTTTTATAATACACTTTATCCGCTTCCTTCACTAAATCCCTTAGGGTTAGATCTTGTAACCCATCAAGCCATTGGAGCTTGCGTCTAATGTCTGGGGCCGACTGTCCTATAAAGGCCATGGCAATTGATGCCCATTGCCCTTCATCCTGAGGGTCAAAGGGCGTGTATCTACGGTATGCTTCCATCAGCCTTTCTAGAAACATTGAGGGTGACTCAGTAGGCCCTTGAAGAATTTCCCTTACCTTAGCCAAATTCGTAGGCCGTCTAGCGGCCGCCCGGAGACCCGCCACTAGAGTCTGGCGATAGATGGTCAGATGCTCCCTACCTGCCAGAGTATTGGGGTCCCAATTAGGGCGGCGCAGTGGGAAGAAGTCATCGATGAGATTAGGGAGCTGGGTAGGTCTTCCATCCTGTCCCGGTACTAGCTTTCTGGCCTCTAGGAGAATTCGATCCTTTTCTTCGGTAGTGAACAAGGTTCCCAGTAACTGCTGGCAATCGTCCCAGGTAGGCTGGTGGGAAAACATAAGAGACTCCACCAACCCAGTTAACCTAGAGGGGTCCTCAGAGAAAGGGGGGTTATTATTTTTCCAGTTATATAAATCGGAGGAGGAAAAGGGCCAGTACTGGAGTGCTGGCATCTCCCCTCCTTCCCCATCTTCCAGCATGGGTCCATGTGGTCTGAGGGGGAGAGTAACTGCTACTCCGTCTTGAGGGCCCAGGGCTCGTCGGCTCCGGGTGCCCTGGGCCGGTCCAGAGCCCGCAACCTCGACCAAAGGGTCCTGTGGAGGCAATTCAGAAGCCGGGGACAAAGAAGGCGAGGTAGGAGGAGAAACTAGAGGAGAAGCAGCGGCCGCGGCTGGAGCAGAGAGTGAAGGAGGGTAAGGGGGGGGGCGGTGCAGCAGAGTCCAAGAGAATCAGATCGGCCTGTGACTCGGGTAAAACTGGAGGAGGAAGGGGAGGGTAGAGATTAGGTATCACAGGCTGAGTTTTTGCAGGTAAAAGAGTAACAGATTCGGATAAGGCCGGAGGTAAAAACATTCTTACCCACTTGGGGGGGTTTTCACATAAGTCTTGCCATACCATGATGTAAGGTTGTTGGTCGGGGTGTCCCTGCTGTCCGGGACGGAAGACTATAGCTTTAACTGCCTGAACGAGGGGAAGATGGAAAGTTCCCTCCGGAGGCCAGCCCACTTGAAAGGAGGGCCACTCCGACGAACAGAAAGTCTGCCATTTACCCTTTTTAATAACCAAAGAAAGATTATGAGCTCTCTCTTTCACCTCTGACCAATGGTCCAGTGTGAAAGAGAGGGGTGTGGATTCCGTTTGTCCCATGGTGGATGCTGTGGAACCAAAGAGGTTAGTGGCGCCAAACAAACACAAACAGACAACCAGTACAATCAAGACAATAGACAAATGCCGGCGTACCCGACTTCCCCAGAAGAGGAAGTAAACTGAATCTGATGGGCGGCGAATGGTGACCGCACCAAAGACAAAAGAAAAATCCTGAATCGGTGAATCCACCGCTGACCGGTCCGTCAGACCGAAAGTATCCTGGGGCGTCCCCCAAGGAAAGTGGCCTGTGACTTAAATAAGCCACGCGGATCAAGAAGCTCACGCTCCTTGAGACCAACCACACTGAGTTCCAAGAAGCTAGGATCCAAGCACAACAAAGATCAAAAGAACAAAGAACAAGAAATGAAAATGGCCGTACTCACCCAGAGAGGCAGCTGTTGGGGTCGCCTTCCAGCGCAGGGGGCAATCCCCGATCTCGCTGGGGCCTCCAAAATGTTAGGGTCGGGACGCCCGCCGCGTGAAAGAAGACTCCAAGAAGCTTTCTCTCATGCAAAAGGCAAAGGGCTTTTATTATCCAAGCATGCGTGGGGCACACTGAACACGCAGGAACAGTGGGCCCCGAGGCCTGCCTGTGCAGGGCTTATATGTCTATAGAACAAAGGGAGGAGGGGTCTTAGCAAGCGCGGTTACAGAAGCAGATAGCATTGGTTAGTTTAAACAGACTTTTACATTTATTGGGGAAGATGTCTATACGGGGGGTCTAAAGGCTGGGAGGTAATGACTACTACCTAATATGGGCTGCGGATGGTCTGGTAATGACCATTACCTAATATGGGCTGCGGATGGTCCGGTATAGCGCATCCTGCAACTCTTGCAAATTCCTTAGCTCAGGGTCAGTCCTTATCGGGTAGCCCAGTTCCTGGGTCTGAAGTCAGCTTGTTCTGTTTTATCTATCTGGGGCTGCTTTTTGTAACAGCTCAATTCTCAGAACACAGGAAGGAGGGGAACATCATGATTTGTGCATTCCCAGGAGGAAAAATTTCTCTCACAAGGGGAAGAGAGTGTGACCTGTTAATTACAGTATCCTGGAACATGTGCATAGAAAAGTTCCCAAAGCCTTCACTTGGATTTCTCTTGAGAACTTGAGCAGATTTTCAATAGGATGTCCTGGACCTGACATTAGCCCAAAGTGTGGGAGCTCAGCACGGGCTCTCAAGACCCATAATTAGACATTTTCATGGTTTTCCTCAGGATTATGACAGTATAAAATGACACAGGCACCAGGAAGGGCTTCCTAAGATGGCTTTCCTCACAATGGCCTGCTCTGTGTCCTCCAGAGTGTACTCTTATTTTACTTTTTTTTCCCATTTTTACTCATTCCAAACTTGCTCTTTAGAGCCAGTTTCTCTCTCACTCTTCACTTTTATTTTTTTTCAAAAAAACATTACCACTGATTTTTGCTCATTGTGTTCTATATTTTTAAGATGAGAAGAACCTGTAATCTAATTCCAGCAGGTGAGATGAGCAACTAAGAACCTGGTAATTTTTATTTGGTGAGCCACTTTTAGGAAGAACTACCTGATAGCATCAAGACTGATGATTTGATTATATAGTAAGGACAGAGGCTGGAAAACAAGAGTCGGAAAGTCCAGAATGGAGTCTACTTAGTCACTGCCCTGCAGTAGTCTTAAAAAAGAAAATCTGCCTGGTATTCTTTGGCTTTCTGAGACCTCTGCAGAGCATGACCAAGTAGGCCATTTGCTCAAGAAAGCATGGGCCCTGCACGGGAACTGCATGAGTATTGCATAAATTGGACCTTGAAAAATATATAGGCTCCTATAGGGTAGAGATTGTGTTGCTCATGCAATAATTGACCTTCTAAATCCCTTAAAACTACATAACTATAGAGCCTTCTTTGGTATCCTACTCAGAACCTCCTGGCTAGTGGGAGCTTTACATTTTTGCCTTTATATCTTCCACATTTTTTTTTGCACCCTACATCCTCCATTAGTGGTTTCATTCCTTGTCACTGTAGGACACAACCCCAGCATTCTGATAATATATTTGGTTCCTTGTCCAGGATTCCGAGAGTTAAGTAATGTCTACACTTTCCTACACTCTTTGCTTTCACTTTGTGTCTTTCTACTAAAAACAGTATTGGAACCCTTTCAGCCACTTAAAAGGATTAGCACAATCATTGATTTCAAAGCCTCCAAAAGCAGCTTTCACTGAGGTGGTCTGAACAGATCCCTCTCTAACAGGAGTGGAGGGAATGTCTGCCCAGTCTCATTTCAGTTGCCCTTTCTGATTTGACCCTTCTGTGGGCTAGTGAGCCATCTGTGCCACTGGCGCTCTTGGCTCTCTATTGCTGATGGTCCTTGGAGATATTGCTCTTTTAACACACCACAAATGTTAGAGGAAAAAAATTCTCTTTCTCTATCATGATTCCCTTTTTGGCAAGTTGAACCAGGAGGTAAGAAAGACCTTATATCTTTTCTTCTCATCTTAATTCTTATGTTGCACTCTTGTAAGCACATATCAGAGAGTTAAAGACATTTAGGATACCCACTGTTCCAAAGACTCCCATAAAATATAATTCAGCCATGAGATAAAACACTGTAGGCTCCACCAGGTGGAAAACAGCTCCCCTATATCTGTTAGGTTTATGTTTTATGTTTTCACAACAAATAAATGATAAAATGTCTTTATCACATAATCTTTTCCTGAACCTTAAGTGTTTTGCCTTAGTTGCTTCTGAGTTCTTGGGGACTTGCCTGTAATTCTTTGTCTCCCTTCTGAGTCACATTCTTTTTTTGTGTGTGTGGGTACCAGGTGTCGATCTCAGGACTTCACACACCAGGAGGCTCCCGTGCCACTGAGCGATATCACTGGGCCTTTTTTTGTATGTGGGTTCTGGGAGTTGAACTCAGGCCCACACGCTTGCCAGGCAGGCGCATATGCTGCTGAGCCATCTCACCAGCCCCTGAGTCACATTCTTTTAGCAAATCAAATTCATTCTTCTATCATTGCTATATGCTAAATTGCTCTTCTAAATGCTACTAGATGTCAGATAACCTGGTGTTTTTAGTAAAAGGCTATGACTTTCATTTCTGAGGTTGATGAAAAAAATGGCTCTTAAACAATATGGAGCCTACAGTGGGCCCTAATAGACAACAAAGTTATGTGAATTCCTCTCTAGAGTTACTTGGAGAGGTAACAAGCATTCCTGACAACCTCTAAAGAGTCAACATGCCCTTTGGACAAATATTGGCTGTTGGATAAGTTTATTTTTTCACTACAATTTGAATTGATACTATTGATAATTGGAATGCTTGAGAGATTTCTTGTACATGGAGATAGTTCTTAAACTATAACTACAGTGGTAACTTGCTCTTCTGCTGCTGTCTTCTTGGGCTAAGTTAAGAATGTTATTCTAGGCCCTTGGAAGTTTGTTGGTTATCCAATTTTAACTAAAATATAAGCATCCATAAACTCAGAGATTATGTATATATAATTTTAAAATCCAAGCCAGATACTAGGCTTGTTACAAAAGAGTAAATAAAACAGGAAATAAATATAGGATGTTATAAATATAAAGACATATTTTGATAGGTAAAGACTTTATTTGAAAATGTTTTGCCCTACCAAGTTAAAAAAATGATAATGACAAAACTGAGACATCCAAATACATCAATAGAGCTTAATATAAAATAAGGCATATATATAAGTTTTGCCATTGTTAGTTTGGTTGAACCTAGACTGTTCCTTCTAAATCTCCTTAATGCTCAAAGGTGGCTAAAGTGCTACAACACTGACTTGTCAAATCATCTACCCTGCCTCCTGAGGTCCCAACTCTCCTCTCTAGTCTGACTGTCAAAAATGATCCTTTGGGGCCGGTGAGATGGCTCAGCGGCGTAAGCGCCTGCCTTGCAAGCGTGAGGGCCCGAGTTCGACTCCCGGATCCCACATACGAAAAAGGGGCCGGTGATATTGCTCAGCGGCACGGGTGCCTGTTGGCGCGTGAGGTCCTGAGGTCGACCCCCCGGTACCCACAAAAAAAAAAAATGTCCTTTGCTGTCTCCTATACTGAGTATATGAGGAAGAGTTACACCACAGACAAGTAAATGTTTCTATACTCTGAGATAGATGTGATGTAAAGGGACACATGCTGGTGACAGCTTAATAGACAGATGACGACCTAGGTCTAGTGGAAATCTTCACTTCACAATCTCACCTGACTTCTACCATAGGTCATTGGACAAGTCTTCTAAAGGATGCCCCCAACCCCTTCTTCCTGCCCCTGCACACTTCAGAACAACTAGAGTAGTCATCATCTTTTTTCTGTAATGATAATAAGAGTGACACTTTTAGAAGAGAAAATATAACAAAAACTAGAGATAGGAGTCAATATTCTGTTAGAAAATAAAGACAGCAGCCTCCAAATATAGTAAAAAAGCCCAAATTAGATTCTGCTGAGTTCGGACCCTTCAGGGATCTTAACAAAACATCTGCCAGGTGTTCTTCATCTGTCTGGAACCTCCCCAAAATATGATCAGGTGGACCCTGCATGGACCCTGTGTGAACACTATATAATTTGGACCACAATAATATATATATATATAGTCTTCTGTAAGATGAAGATTAAATTATTTACACAACAGTTCTAGCATCCCTCTAAATATTTAAAAATCCTATACAAAGGCTCTTTTGGATAACCTACTCAGAACCCTCTCTCCTGGCTAGCAGAATACTTCTTGCATTCACTGTATAGCTTTTACTTTCTCATCTTTATATCTTTTAAATAAATTTACTAGCACCCTACTTCCTCAGTCCACAATTTCATTTCTCAGCACCATGGGATGAGAGTCCTGGCAAAAATAATTTCACCATTCTAATCTTTTCAATGTCAAAAATTCTACTCATTTGTGGCTCCTTTTTACTGTCTTAGGCTTCTTCAATTCTAGTCCTTCACTCTAAACTCCCTTGGCCATAATACTTGATTAGTCATTCCATCTCTTCTATTCACTGATTTAGAAAACCTGTACTTGAAAGAAATCTTGTATTAGGGAAGCGGTTATCAAAATGTATCTATGGGTTTTCACTGGTCCCTGATATGATTTCATGCAGTCTGCAAAGTCAAAACTATTATAACACTAATGAGCTGCTATTTCTCTTTCCACTGTGGTAACATCTGGATTGATGATGCAAAAGCAAGCATGATAAAATTGCTAGTGTCATAATACAAATCCAAGCAGTGACTACAAACTATGTTAGTGTTAATACAAGTACTAATCCTATTTCTTACAGGCAGCTTTTCTCATAAAACACAAAGATTCTTTTTCATCTAAAACTGCACTTGAAAAAGCATAAACAATTATTAATATTAGGTATTAATCATTGAGTACATTTTTAAAGAGGTGAAGTAGAAATTACTTATGATGTATTCTAATTTATAGTGATTTTCTTAAAGAAAAGACTATGTGGGCCGGTGAGATGGCTCAGTGGCGTAAGCGCCTGCCTTGCAAGCGCGAGGGCCCGAGTTCGACTCCCGGATCCCACATACGAAAAAGGGGCCGGTGATATCGCTCAGCGGCACGGGTGCCTGTTGGCGCGCGAGGTCCTGAGGTCGACCCCCCGGTACCCACAAAAAAAAAAAAAAAAAAAAAAAAAAAAAAGAAAAGACTATGTGCAGAATTTATGGTGTTTTGATAGAATAACACTTGTACTTGAAAGAACGACAAAATATTATTATTCAGATTTATTTTTTGACATATTTTATTTTGAAAATGAAATAAGAGGGCCAGTGAGATGGCTCAGCGGTGTAAGCACCTGCCTGGCAAGCACAAGGGCCCGAGTTTGACTCCCAGAACCCACATATGAAAAAGGGCCGGTGAAACCACTCAGAGGCACTGGCACCCACTGGCACGTGAGGTCTGGAGGGCCACCTCCAGTACCCACAACAAAAAAAGAAAAGAAAGAAAATGAAATAAGAAAGTCTGACACTGCAATGAAACAAAATACTTTCACCAATGATATTTGGTGATTCTAAAATTAATTTTTTTTGTGGGTACCAGGGGTTGACCTCAGGACTCCGTGTGCCAGCAGGCGCCCATGCCGCTGAGCAATATCACCGGCCCTTTTTTCGTATGTGGGTTCCGGGAATTGAACTCGGGCCCTCGCGCTTGCTGGGCAGGTGCTTATGCCACGAAGCCATCTCAACGGCCCCTAAAATTAAAATTTTAAGAAATTATTTCCATTACCATGAGGTCCAGAGCTTCCCAGTGCTTAGAGAATTTGCTGAAAACATTGCTTATGAGGTTAAAATGGTGATTTCCTTATATCATATAATAAAATATGCTAACTCTTGAAAAATCTATGTTACTCAGTGAACCATTTTTTCTGAAATTTAGACTCATTGTGTTATACATTGTACATAGACAAAAGTTTAACTCAAAATTCAATATGGAACAATTGTATTAATGTAATAACACAAAAATATTTACTCTTATGTTTTACATTCAACAATGCAGCTAAGATCAAAGAAATACATGCAGAGGTTTAGTAAACCATCAAAGGAGAATATTCACAGTTACCTAAGAACATTTAATATTATCCATTTTTGTCTACATGCATATTTATCTGGGCAGTTATATAGTCCAAAGCATCAAGTTATGATAGTTTGAATTCTGAAAGAAATATGCATATCTTACTGTCTCAATACACACATTAAAAAATTTTGGAAATCTCACTATTTTTGTTTGTTTACTTGGAGATTATTTTCAAAAATATGTTTTTTATTAAAAAGTTTAATACAAGTGTTTTAGCTTGTAAATGAAAATAAATATTTTATAATTTTTAAAAATTTGAGTAAATATTGGTAGATAAAATCCATATATACAAAAATTATTTGGACTTTAATATGTTTGAATATAAATATTTTTTAAAATAAACAATTTTGAGAACTGGTGAATTAAGTTGCACTCTGACTTAAAAAGGATGATTTTTATCAATATATATTGCTCAAAATTTTGGCATATTCTGTCCAACCAAAAGTCCATTTTTTATAATGCAATGCAGTGGGTAAGCAATATGAGGCTATTCCCATTACTGGGAAAGTTTGTAACTAGTTACTCTTTTTCAGTATCTATTTTTATAAATCATTTTATATTTCTTATTATTTTATGTCTAAAATTTCTCAAAATATCTATTGTCTCTATTTTCTATAAGTAATAAGTTATTGAAAATTATTTACTTAGGGCCGGTGAGATGGCTCAGCGGCTTAAGCGCCTGCCCGGCAAGCGCGAGGGCCTGAGTTCGACTCCCGGAACCCACATACGAAAAAGGGGCCGGTGATATCGCTCAGCGGCACGGGCGCCTGCTGGCGCGCGAGGTCCTGAGGTCGTTCCCCCGGTACCCACCAAAAAAAAAAAAAAAAAAAAAAAAAAGAAATTTACTTAAAAACATTAACTGTAATATCTTCAGCTTTTATGCATATTTTCAACAGATTACTGTATTAGTCACTTACTTTGCAAGAAGGAGAATCTCCTCTGTTATGCTTCTCTTGTCAACTTCATAAATTTATACATTAGGCACAATTGAGTGTAACAGAGAAGTTTTAAGATTCTGAATGTTATCTCTTATTTTGCCGACTTTCTTCTATAAATTTTCAAAAAGAACATATTTTAACTTAAAATGACATAATCATTTCTTTCTTCAAACTTACTCTTTAATTCATTCAACTGTCTATCAAATTAGTCTCTGCAGGTTTTGCTCTTTTCAAATGTAATACATATATCACCATTACTATAGATTGTTTCCAAATTCTGTGGTTGGAAATGAAATTTTGACTTAAATTAACCAAAGAATTAAACACTTGAATATAAGCTATTCAAATTATTATTCAATGTTTATAGTCAGTATAATCTGAGTTAATATAACTTCACAATATAGAACAAGAATTTGAACTTGAACACAATATTCTTATCTCAAATACCTTGCTATTATCAATATTTTTTCTTTCAAAGCATGAAAACTTCACAGAGAAAAAACTTTTTGGTGATATTGCACACATAAAAACAAATATCAATTGTTTCCTCATAACATACTATTTTTCCATTATGGCTATTGCCATGGTTCTGGCATTGTCATAGAGGGATGACACTATCCCTCTCTACTTTTTCATTCACTTTTTATACTACTGTGAGTTTTATTTCATTGGAAGGTAAGTTCAGTAACAGCATTCTAATACTCATGAAACTTTAAAACTTGAATACACTTCTTTTATTATTGCTATAGAATTTGCTTTCATCTTTAGTCCCAATTATCCTTCTTTTATCTCTTGTATTATTTAATAAATTTAAAAGCAATACGAATTTATCACTCATCTTCCTAATAAATGGCAAGATTAGTACTGATAACATATTGAAAAATTAAGAAGCAAATGGCACTGTGCAAAAATCAGTACACAGATTATCTCATTTAATTTTTATAACAAATTTAAGGGGCAATCATTACAGATTAGAAAATTAACTCACGAAAATTTAATAAGATGCCATCAGTAAAAGCAACTAGTGAATATCAAAATTGGAATTCAGGCAAAAACCTGAAAGACTCTTTATTTAAGAGTTCATGGAGCTGGCGAGATGGGTCAGTGGCACACGTGCCTGCCTGGCAAGCACAAGGGCCCAAGTTTGACTCCTGGAACCCACATACAAATAAAGGGCTGGTGATATCACTCAGTGGCACGGGCACCTGCTGACACATGAGATCCTGAGGTCGACCCCCAGTACCCACCAAAAAACAAAAAGAAAGAGTTCATGCCCCTGATAGTTCTGATACACTACCCATTCATAATCAAACATAATGTCCTTTCATAACATTAAAAATTTAGAGGCAAATCCATGGTGTTACTTACTATAATGTTTCCTATACAATATATCTATTTTTCTCCTAAGTATTGCAAAAGAAAGCAACAGGAGAACAACATCAATTATTATTTACTTAGTGTATGTCTCATATTACCCTGATTCTTTTTACTAGTTGATGGTTTACTGGATAAATGGATTAACATGCATAAGATATTTTTAGATCCTTACTTGCAAATTCATTATGAATGAACATAGAAAGAGATTTTTAAAATAGCTATAATGCAGAGTGGAGTAGAAAGATGTAAATACTTCCAATACTTTGTATCTACAGAAATAAAAAGTATGTTGAGTGGAAGTGGAAGAAATGGTGAAGAGAGACTAACACTTTAATTCAGGCATTATTACAAAAAATAAAGTTTTCCTAGGCTTTACAGATCCATCTGTGAAACAGCTTATCCTAAATTTAAAAGTGAGTAAAATTTTAGTCTTTCAACACTGGCTCAGAAATATATTATAAATGAAATGTAGAAGAAGTTCTCATGGTGACAATGAGGATAGATTTCACAATTCTCCAACTCTTCTGGATCACTGAGTAAACAGAACAAGCAGATGACAGTCATAGGTAAATGCTGAGCTGTTTCAGAATAGGTTCACTAATTTCAATCTAAAATTTAAAAAAAACATATATAGCTTTTACGATTAGTCACTGTCATCCTGCCTTCTATAAGCAAGAACAGTAATAGTCTTTAGAAATTTGAAAAATATTATTATTTGTTGCTACTATTATGTATTAATACTAATAGTTGTTTATGAACTTTTTAGAACCACAGATGTGGGACATAGCTCTGATGAATTTACATTCTCAATTTTCTTCAAACTTATAAATGAGATTGAGAAATAGTTTGCAATTCTTTGCTATGTACAATGCCATTCATTCTGTCTTACACTGAAAGCTATTTGTACATAATAAGTGATAGAACATATAACCATGAGATGAAATCAATAGATCTTTATTTTCTAAGTAATACAAAAGAATGGGGAGTTAAAATGAATTAAAAACTACTTATTCTGTTGGTAGCAAAAAAACATTTAAAAAATAAAACTTGTTTCCATTTCTATTTTCCTATGATATTTATAATGAATGAGAGTAAAGCTAAATGAATATGAAAGACTAGAAAGACTTAAAAAAAAAGAATAAAATCATCAATGTCCCATTAGTCATTTTCTGTTGAAGACTTAATTTCCATATTATCTTTTCTAGGCTTTCTTTTTTTTTTTTTTTTTTTTTTTTTTTTTTGGTGGGTACCGGGGGGTCGACCTCAGGGCCTCGCGCGCCAACAGGCACCCGTGCCGCTGAGCGATATCACCGGCCCCTTTTTCATATGTGGGATCCGGGAGTCGAACTCGGGCCCTCGCGCTTGCAAGGCAGGCGCTTATGCCGCTGAGCCATCTCACCGGCCCATTTTCTAGGCTTTCTTAAAACCCATGTTAAAAAAAATTCTAAAAAAGTTAGCTTTCTATTAAAATCAATTGGTTCTTTCTACTTTTCAGTTTAGTGATACTCAAGAACTTACATGGTTTTAAATGAATGAAGCAGTAATTTCAACAGCTTAAAGGACTTCAGTAGCTAAGAAAAAGATTTTTTCCAAATTTTCATGAAGTAAAATTAAATTATATATCATTCAAGCTATAAAAAATATGTCATCAGAAAAAATGTTTCAGGTTAAGTCATACTGTCAACATATTCCTAGCATTTATAATAGAGTCTTAAAATATTTTTGGCAAATATAATTATTTGTCCAATTTTCTTTCTTACAAAAAAGTATAAATGATTTTGTTCAAGTAGTCATACTTCAATAAATGAAGCAAGCAAAATTATCTAAGGTTAATCCATATTTTCATCACCATGACTACCACAAACATGATTAGCAAGATGGGATACTGGAGAAGGAACTTATCCTAGACTGATGCCAAACTTGTATTTAATAGGAGTATGGAATTATGTTAATCATTTACACTAACTGACTTTTGTATTACTTTGTCTTAATCAGAGCAGCATGAAAAAATGCCTGTTCTGTAAATTTCACAAAGAAATTTGTGAGGTATATAAACATCTTAGAAAATAACATTTCTGAAGACTGAATTAATGTGTATATTAAGCATCAAATATACCATTTATAGACAGCTATGATGAACCATATTTAAGTAAATAAGAGTAAAGCTAACTTTGAAAATTTAGGACAACAGCACATTTCATCAAAAAGAAATTATTCCATAAACTCTGGTTCATATGAAGCAAACCACATATAAAATGCTTTCTGAACTAGAATTTGTTTAATTGGGAATGTGTAAAATATTTTTATTTTATTTAAAATCTGAAAAACAAGTTCTAATAGGAATCTAAAAATAGTTGGAATTTTTTTCAAGGCTACAATTTGATAAAATAATGACATTTAATGAACTAAAATATTAGAGGAATTTCACCCAATTAAATTCCTTCTAAAGCCTATCTTGAAACACATGCAGGTTTTATGTTGGGGTTTTCCCCAAGTATAGAGCAGTATTGTTCATCAGGAAACTATTGGGCCAGGGATATAGCTCAATGACACAAGTGCCTGCCTGGAAAGTGCAAGGTCCTCAGTTTGATTCACAGTACAAAAAAAAAAAAAAAAAAAAAAAAAAAGGAAGAAACTATTAAAATTAAATAACAGTTTTTTAAAGTTCTCTTGTTACCTCATTTAGTCAATTTGATTCCTATTTTACAGATTAAACTTATTTTGTTTTAATATGCAGGTACTGGGAGTCAAACTCAGGACCTTGCACGAATGCTGTTGAGCTATATCACTGGCCCTAGATTATTATTATTTTTTTTGTGTGTGGTTACCGGGGGTTGACCTCAGGACCTTGTGCTTGCAAGCAAGCACTTGTACCGCTGAGCGATATTACCAGCCCTTTTTTCATATGTAGGTTCTGGGAGTTGAACTCAGGCCCTCGCGCTTGCCAGGCAGGCGTTTATGCTGCTGAGCCATCTCACCGGCCAATTATTATTTTTAAAGAAGGTGAAATATATACCAGAAAAGATAAAATGTTTATCTAAGATGACAGAGGCAATAATGATGCAAACTTTCAGATCAATCCAAATTCCAAATTCATGTACTCTTCAAACACAAGGTTCAAGTTTCATTTAGTCAAATTGGATTTTCAAAATAATTGTCTAAATTATCTTGAATCATCTGGGAAAAATCAGTTATAAGTCAACCTGTATGACGTTGGATTTTAGAAGGTTCATTAACATTATAAAGATGTGTAGCAGCAAGAATTTTTTTGAAATATTTAAACTTTTAATTGATATATAAAAATATACATATTTATTGGGTATATTATAATAGTCAATAACTGTATACAATGCAAAATGATCAGATCTCACATGAAACATTTATTATTTCTTTTTGTTAATAACTTTCACATTTCTACTTGCTACATCAAAATGTACAATTAATTATTGCAAACAATTTACCCTACTGTGCTATAGAATAATAGAAGTTATTTCTACTATTCAGCTGAATGCTTGGTTAATTGGATTAACTGTCCACTTTGTATTCTCTGTCTCTCCCATCATTATCTGGTAACCATTATTAAATTTTCTGTTTCAGTGACATCAATATTTTAACTTACACATGTATGTGAGAATATGTGGTATATTTCTTTGTATGTCTGTTATATTTCACTTAAAATAATTTCTTAAACTCTTCTTTATGTTGTCACAAATGACAGATTTCTTAATGAAATCTCAAATAACCCCAGATAGCCCAAGCAATCCTTAGCAAAATGACCAATGCTAAAGAGACAATAACATTAAACTTCAAATCATACTAAAAAGCTATAGTAACCAAAACAGCATGATGAAATTGGCATTACACAGACCAAAGGAATAGAATGAGAAACTCAAAAATACATCCATGTGTCTCAGTTAATTTTCCCATTGCTGAGAGAAAATACCCAACACCCAAAGTTAAGGGAGGAAAGACTTATTTAAATCATATTTTGTACAGGTTTCAGTCCATAATTGCTGACTCCAACAACAGGTGGCACATGGCAGTGGAAGACAGCAAAAGCAACAGGAGAGAGGAAGAGACAAGCCTCTTTCCATCCCTTATATTGCATCTAGTCTACTCACCCCAGAGAAGGTATAGCACTCACACCCATAATCTCAGCATTGGATCATGAATCAATCATAAACTCTAGATTCAGGCACCTCTGAGAAGCCTGCCACTCATGACTGCATAAGGCTTTGGAGGGACATCTAGACACAAACCATAACACCATGTATTTAGAGTTAGCTCACTTTTGACCAAGTAACCAAGAAAATACACTGGAGAAAGGAAAATATTTGTAATTAATTGTGTTGGAAGAACCAGACATCCATATACAAAAGAATGGAATGGGAAACCCTCTATCACTGTATATGAAAGCCAACTCAAAATAAATCACATAAAAATGTAAGATCCAAAACTGTGAAACTATAATAAAACCATAAATATAGGAGAAATGTTTTGGGATTCTGGCTGGTCAGGGCACAGATTTTTGGATCTGATTCCCACAGCACAAAAACAAAACTAAAAATTGACAAAGAGCATTATAACAAATTGAACATAGCTTCTGTACAACAAAGGATTTGCTCAACAATATTAAGAGACATACGTCTTATATTGGTTTTGTATGTATACATATAGAAATGGTTATATATTAATGGTATATATTTATGTATTATTATAGCCAGCTATACACATACATTGTACATATATGTTTCTATTATGCTGGGTTTTATAAATGCATTTTTATGCATAGAAAATCTAAAGAAAATACACTTTGCTTGAACATGGTATTTAACCAAACTGATAAAACTAAATATTAGTTTTATTTTGCATGTCAAATACTTACTAAAAATACACATTCAAATACCTTTTATTAACTTTAATATTTATAATTCAGAAAATTAGATGTGATATCCTGATGTGAATTATTATGAAAATTCCTTATTATTCTGTAATGTATCAACTGTTGAGGATCATCACATTCTGTTGTCAAAGGAAAAAGGAAAATTCATAAGATAATTATACCCCTACAAGGTGAAGGATGTGGGTTCCTATTACTTTATTTTTGGCATTTAACCTCCCTGGGGTAAGTCATTAATTAATTGTAGTAAGATCCCTATGAGATGTTTTGTTCGGGTTGGCATTACACAATACTGTAGACTGGGTAGCTTAAATACAACAGAAATTTTTTATAGTTTTGTAGGAAATCCAAGATTAAGACTTCACAAATTTTGTTATCTAGTGAAGGCTGGCTTTCACACACATGGCAACTTCCTTGTATGTCCTCACATGGTAGAAGAGACAATCAAGCTCCTGAGGGCATTAATATTATTCATAAGAGTTTTTCCTGTATGGCCTAATCACATCTCCAAATATTTCACATCCTTATACCATTCCATTGGGGATTACATTTTAATATGTAAGGTGTGATAGAAAAATATGGTGAATGTTTAAATTTAAAAATATTATCATAAAACACATGCGATTAATATCCCTCAAAATATTCCCTAAACTTTGTACACTTTTACCATCCAGTCCATTTTCTGAAGCAGTTCTAGACGTCCCCTTCTGAGCATGTCTTTAGTTGCACAGTCATGACATCCTCAATGTCTGGAATCAATTCACAATATCTACCTTTAATGGTCATTTTGACTTTGAGGAGAAGTCAGAAATCACACTGTGCCAGACTAGGTGAATAAGGTGGATGGAAACACACAGTAGTTTTAGTATGCCTGCCTACCCTTTGGATGGCACTCAGTAGCAGGATTCTTATTTTTAACTGCACCTGGTAAAGACACAAAGGACTTCAAGAACTGCTGCAGAAAGTGGGATGAGTGATGAATTAAGTGTTTCCAAATGAAGGCCAGCATTTTGAGTAGGATTGATGGCAGCATATTTTCTGTAATAATTTTTAAAAATTTAAATATTTCCCATATATTTATTTGTTGGTTGGTTTGCTTTCATGTGTGAGGATAATGTGGCTGCAGCATCTGTCAGGGCAGTGATTAACAGGGTTGATTCAGGTCATCTGGCTGGCCAGGCAGGTGTCCTCTTCTTACCTCATGGTCCTGTGCATCCCTCCCAAAGCTGCACACTCAGTAAAAAAGAAAAATCTTCCTGATGGAGAGGAATGGTTTTCTTTATTAAGGGACTAAGAGTAGCTGCTGTCTTCTGCTAGAACCTCCAAAAATGTTTTTATATAGTTTTATCACCTATTTCATGAATTTTAGGAGACAAAAACATCTGGTTTACACCAAATCAGTATTATTATTGTTTAATTATCATATTATGGAAGAATTAGTTTTGAGAAGTTAATCCCTTACTCAAACTACATATCTGGAAAGTTAAAGTGTAGCTCTGAACCAGGTAGTAATATCCTAAATTTCATTAATCAGTATAATAAATGGCACTTTCATTATTATTGCCCCATAAATACAGTACCATAAGAAAGAAAAAATTTCCTTTTGACCTAGGTATTCCTCTTCTAAATATCTCCCCAAAAGAGTTAAAACCATCATGCCACAGTGATATGCACATACTGAAATATATAATGCCACAATTTATAATAGCTGAATCTTGGAGACAGCCTATATGTCCATCAACAGATGAATGGATAAAGAAAATGTGGTTATTTCCACACAATGGAATACTACTCTGCCATAGTGTAGAAATGATAAACTTCAGATATTTTTATCTGATTGATAAATCCTACACACGTGTTTAAATACCACATTTTTCTCCTATGTGAGAAACCCAAAGAGTAAATAAGGAACAAAATGGAGAACAGATATTGAGGTGTAGGAAGAAGGTGTTCAGATGGGAAGGGCAACAAAGGAGGAGACAGGGGAAGGGAAAGAAAGTGAAAGGATTTAAAAAAAGAGAATGGAAGGAAAAAATGGAAGCAAACTTTTGTAAATGGGAATGGGAAAACTGGTTTAAGGGAGAGGAGGGGAATGGGAATAAAAGAAGAATTAAGATATGTTATGTACAGATACAAATTCATCAGAAGAAAGTGATCATTAAGTATGGGAAACATGTACAAATAAGAAAATAAAAATTAAAAGAAGAAAAAAATTATAAATGAATATTTCCAAGTCTCAAACATCCAACATTGTCTCCTGGAATATATTTCTCTAGAAGATTTTAGAGAACAAAATTTCCTAACTTCTAGATATCTAAACATTTATATATCTCTATAGCAATAATTTTGTCTATTAAAATTTTAAGTGTCTAATTAGAAAAAAGTTTCAATATGAATTATTTTCAAATCCATTAATGTCAGTATAATAATTAAATTTTTAAATTTTATTTATTTTTTATTTTTATTTTAAAGACACAAAAGAACAAAATTTCAAAACAACATAATATCAGGGTAACCACTGTTAATATGTGTGTATTATTATCTTTAATTTAAGTTACTCAGAATACAAGATATTGGCATTCAATAGTCCAAAAATATTAGCACAAACCTTTCTTTTCAATGAACTAAGAGAAATTAGTGGTATATCTATCTTAACTATCATATATATATATATATATATATATATATATATATATATATATATATTTGCTTTTCCCTTCCTTCTTTTCTTTACACATGTGCATCTGTTTTTTTCACTTATGAGTTGCATCCATTTACCTATAAAATCTCCAGTTTATCCTTCTTTATGGCTGAGTAGTACTCCATTGTATACAAATACCACGCCTTTTTTATCCATTCCTCAGTTGATGGGCATTTGGGTTGTTTCCAAGATCTAGCTATTACAAATGATGCTGCTATAAACATGAGTGTGTGTATATTGCTGTGGTACAATGTTTTTAATTCTTTTGGGAAAATACCTAGAAGGACAATAGCCAGGTATCAAATGAGACCTCCAATCCTAGTTTTTTGAGGATTCTCCACACTGATTTCCACAGTGGTTGCACCAGTCTACACTCCCACAAACAAAATGAATTTCTAATCATTCTCATGTTGCATAAATAATGAAGTTAATGATGACTACATTAATGCTAATAAATACAAGAAAAATAATTTATCACTTAGAATTTTCCATTCATGAAATAAAATCTTACTAAACATTGCCCATTTTATTCTCATATCAAAACTCTAATGGTGAAAGATTTCCTCATGATACTACCACTAGGAAGCAATTAATTTGGATTCTTCTTTTTTTTTTGGTACCGGGAATCAAACACATGAACTTGCACATGCCAGGCAGGCTCTATTAATTTGGATTCTAACTTCACATTTTTTGGTGCTATATCACATGTTAATAGATTGTGAAATCTTTGGTATAGCTTTCAATAAATGCCAGGACAGAAATAAACACTCTTAATTTGCTTACTGAGAACTGTTCCTCTGCAGCTAGTCATCTTTCCATAAGTGTTTAGAATTCGAGTAAAGTCAAAATCCAAACTCTGGAACTTTCAGCAACATGTACCTAGGTAGTGGCATTCTATGTACTCCGCTCAGTATGACCTGTCAAGCAGCAGTGAGTATCATATAATAGACATTTGTCAGATTCAGTCAGTCTTGCTTGAAGGGCAAATCTAGTAGGGGCATGGCGGGCATGCTGTTTTTCTCTTTGGCAGCTGTGCCATGTTAATAAAGCTGTGCTTTTCAATAGACAAAGGCTATATTTCTGACTTCCTGTCCTGTGACCCACTAGAACTCACCTTACTCTTGCTGTCATTAGTTCTAAGCATGGTAAGCTTCAAAGTCCTAATAAATTCACTTTTCAAATTGGGCTGAGTTTCTTTCTGTCTCTTATCATCAATACTCTAAAGTGATAGGCTCTGCTTGCCCTCAACAGCAACTTTGAATGTTATAACAATGATGTGCCTTGCTTTAAAAGCCTGATTTACAATGTCATAAAGGGGTGAAGCACAATTTGTTGCATACAGTGTTCTGGCTAGATGCCCAAGCTACAAAAAGCAAGTTTGATGAAACAGGATGGAGAAATAATGGTCTTGCTTGCTGAAGTCTTATTTATCTACTTACAGGAAAGAGTTCATAGTGAGACTGGTAAGACAGTCTTACAAGACTGAAGAAATCTCTGGGGGTTACATACATTTGGCTCTGTAGGGCTCAAAGATGATTTATAACTTTAACTAAATGAGAAATATTAGCACATGTTTCAAAGTAGAGTGTTCCTGGAAATAAGGCACACCAACAGCTAACCTACAAAATTCAATATATATGAGTTTGTTTTTAATTAATCATTATAAATATCTACATTCTAGAAGTTAACAGTATCGTTAATTTAAAAATATCTAAAGTTATTTAAGAGAAAAGCTAAACTACATTTAAAAATATTCTAGCTATTTCTGTCTAGTATCCTAGCCTGTTAGGTCTTTGAAAAGAACAACATCAAAAAAACAAAAACAAAAACAAAAACAAAAATCTCAAACCATTCTACTACAATTTAACTTGGGCAGAGAAAATATTCAATAATATGCTGCTGAATGAAATCTGGGCAAACTAGAATACTAGAGAGAATCCTGTTCTACCTACTACAACATATATTATTTGCTTTATAAATGTATCCCACATCAGTGCACTGCTCTGGTTTAACAAAATATCTTTATCTTAAGTTGACATATGCAATACTTTCAATTTTTCTACAATATTATTTTGTTTTTCTGCAGTCTCTCATCATTAAAGAGCCAAAATAATAATAAATAATCATAAATATGGTTATTATATTTCGTTAAAAATACCTTTCCTATCCTATCATTTTTCTAAAATGAAAACAATACTCATTGCATTGCAAATGAAGTTCATATTTTTGTCCTCTCAAAGTCTCACATCACGCCATCTTTGACATCACTCCTAACATGTAGTCTCAGCTATATGACCTTTAACTGCCTCTTTCTGCCTCTGCCACTTCACCACCCCATTCCACAATTTTCATTATCTTTAAGTAACAAACTCCTTTTTTTCTTCAGAGTTCAGTGCAAAAGGGAATTCTTGTGTCTACACTTTTTATGTATATAAAATTATGATATCTTAATTCTTTGCAACACGTTTTAAGGTTGAAATTATATCATAGTTTGGTGATCATTTGTTAATGTCTCTCCTCTTCACAAGAATGTAAGACCATGTCCATTTTTGCACATCATTGTGTATCTACATCCTAATGTGGAACTTTGTATATCTGCATAAATTTTGACTGAAAGAAATGTAAAAAATGCCACTCCTACATGTTTCAAATAAATTAAACATTCCAAAAGACCTCACAAAAGAAAAATCTATGCATTTGTTGGAAAAGAAGCAAAGAATACCAACCTTCTAATGCAGTATTCTCCCATACTTGCTCCCAGAACATGAATTTTATGAAATTTTTTCTCTTAATCTGAAGCAAAAATGCCTTTAATTTGTTGAATCCAGTAGTGTCTTAATGGGAATAACTCACCTGATCTTATATCTTTTTAAAATTTTTTCTCAGGATCATCAAAATAGTACTAAAGAGTTTTATTTGTTTTTCCAGACAAAATAAACTTAGCATCAGTTATGAATCCAGAAACTCATGTAGAATTGAAACCTTTTATAGTACCATCTTCAAAATTCTTTAAAATTTTAAATTAAATAAAAGACTGAACATTGAATGCAGGCATTAAAGGAAGTCAAATTTCAAAGGCAATGTAGATTATACAAAACTTATATTGAATTCCCATCCAAATGTATTTTGCATAAAAATTATCTTTAACAAAATATATTTTATGAAATAGAAATAAAAGTAGTATAAATATTTAAATATAGTATTTTGAAAGACTTTTTTCTTAATAGACTTGTCCCTTGATAAGTTTGAGAAGGAAATATTCTTCTATGTATCTGATTTTATCTCTTATAATGATCAAAGGAGACTAAAGAAACATAACATCTTAATATGCAATTTAAGATAAGATTCTGAAGTGAGAAAAATAAGTATAGAGGACATTTGTTGAGCTTTTGAAGAAACGGTGAATATGAAGTACAATATTATGTGCATAATAAATTTCCCGATTTTAATTTTCTAATGTGGTCAAGCAAGAGAATATCCTTATTTTGCTGTAGTATGAACCATTTCAGTATTAAAAATATGACTAGCTACAGATACATAGTGGATAGAACAGAAAGGGGGGAGGGGAAGAAGAAATGGAGGTAAGAAATAGAACGCAAATAAGGGAGAACTTAAACAGTTGATAAATCTAGTAAATAGGATTTTATAATTCTTCCAGAAATTTTATAAATAAGAAGTTATATATAATGAACAAATTTCAAAAAATGCATAGCAATGTTTCAGTATAATGATATATATTGAATAATGAAACCTCTAAAGAGAGATTTTCTTGATTCATCTATTTCTCTTCATGAAAAATAATCATTGTATGATAGTTGTCATTCAACAAATCTTCCTTCTAATATGAAACCACTATTAAATATTAACCTATAATATTTAGATCATGGTTACTTGTGCCTCTTCCTTTCTGTGTTCAAGTTATTTTTGTTTTAAAATGCTTTTAATTTAATACACAATGACTAAAATTACATACAATAAAAAACTTTATTAAAATGAGAATTAGATATAATTAACAATAAATTTCTTATATTAATTAAAATAGTATAATTAAATAATGATATACAATATTTTGGCCTAAATTTATAAGCAATTCTCCATAGACTATTATGTAATTCAGTGAAACTTATTAGTCCTTGAGAGTAGACGTATTTATACATGCAAGTGTCAACAAATCAACCATAATAATTTTGTGGGCTGATAAAATGTTAATGTTAAGTAAGTTATTATTTATTCTTAATTACTGCTCTCAAAGTAATAGTACCCATGATTTGGGGGATATATCTTCATGCAAGATGTATTTGCCAATTATGTGATAAATTACTTCTCTATCTGGACTTTGTTACTACCATGTTATATGTTCCATTTGATCTTAAAAAAGAATTTGAGATTCAAGGTAGTTTTAGAAAAGATGTCCTGAATTATTTCAATGCCACTATTGGGGTCAGCCTTCTGAGACTGTTCTTTATGTCAAAGATAATATTCCACTGCTGCTTCTGACCCAAGGTTATTCCAAAGTTATCTTTCAACTCTGATTCCTAAAGTAGCATGAATTATAATGTTTGAAATTTTTCTTGAGCAGGTTCCAAATACAACTTCTTCTCTGATATATTTCAGATTTAAAATAAAAAGTAATTATTCCTTTAATTTTGAAATTTCATATTTTTTGTATGTTCCTTATAAATGCTGTTGCCTGAATGGGTAAAATAATGTTACTTAGGATAAATAAGTTTATCCAAAGAGTGAAAATAACTATCTTTTTATACTTTCATCTCTCCTCTAGAAAATAAAATACTTTATATAATGCAAAGTATTTCTATCTGGGTAAAGTGAATATATTTTTGAAATTGAGGTACTACTTCGATAATATTAATTTGCTTCTATGTCTTTTCCACAAATTTTTGAGAATAAAATATATAATGAGCTCATGTTACAACAGTACACACTAAGCAGTCAGTCATTTTAATTAGGGGAAGTAAATTAGTGCATAGACAGATATTTGTGCACTTTCATATATATATATATCTACTATATAGTATGAATATACACATATGAAAAATACAAATAAAAATGAATTAATAATATGCATTACCAAAGAAAAGAAAATTTGTACAACTTGTTATACAACTAATTAAAATCATATATATATGTGTGTGTATATATATATATATATATATATATATATATATATATATATGTATATAGATATATTTTTTTTGCACCAGGAATCAAACCCAGGACCTTGTGCTTGCCAGACAGGTGCTCGTGCCACTGAGCTATATTGCTGACCATAAATTAACATTATACATGTAATAAAAATAAATTTATTTTGTTCTTCTAAAAGCATTCTGTTTGAGCTGGTTTTACAGAAAAGGTAAATTTCCTAAACATTTTTGCCTGTCTGTATATGCCTTACTTAAAATAAATAGTGTTAAATGAGAAGACTAATTCAGTGAGTAATTTGATTGGCTCTTGCTCACAATTTTATACTTTGGCTACACAGCCTGCTGAAATGGGGCTCATTTATAAGTCAACAAATTTTTGTATTTCTAAATCTCATGTGAAGAATACTCTCCACCCCAGAGCAATCACCAGTTTGTCAGAGAAACAACCCTCGGCTGAATTTGGGCATATTTAACTTCATTTTGGTTTAAATTTTTCAGAAATGATTTCTTATCATTCATACATTTTTAGAAAGAAGAGTGGTCCTCCTTTGTCTAGACTCTTAGTTGATATATTAATCTAGAATACTAGGCAATATTATGGAAGGGAACATTGTCCAAATATGCAAAATGCAACAAAACTGATTCCTAGAGAATTTATAAGATAAATTCACTCAGTAGACATCTAAGTTTCTATGTGTGGGTAAATTAGGGTGGATACAAGTATAAATTTGAATGAAATTGTAAAATATACTACATGGTATAGAAAAATACACATTGATTTATGCTTAGGAGAGGCAACAGATGAATCTTTTCTTATGTCAATTTGCAGGCTACTCTCTTGCTCTCTCTTTTTAACTGGGTAATATAGGTCATGTTATCTTTTCTCTGCATGATGTATCCTCAGCCTTGTAAAATTTACTAAAATATAAGAGAAACAAGGAATTTTGCCTTTTGAGCATTGGGTAGTAAAGCAGCAAGGAGTCTAAAACAGAGTGAATGTAATTATTATTATCATGAGTAAAAATTGTCTATAACTTACTCTATTGTATAAAACAACCAGAAAACAGTACAAAACATTTAGAACTACTTTTCCTGTCATTGCAAAACAGACTTTTAAAGAATGGTATACCTTAGAGATTGAGCCTTTATATTTCCTCAGGTTTCTTCAAGAAGAATTTTGAAGGCATAGTTCAGGATGAAACCCACCAAAGAAATCCAAGTTGCCTTTTTATATTGGAGAAAATTTTCTAGATTTTCAGAGGTGTCAAACTGATGACAGTTTTGGGGACATTGTAACAAAGAGTAGAAAATGGAACAGAGAAAGATCTGCAGAATTCTGCAGAGATATATTCTGTAGTCTTAGTTTGAAGACAAGTATGAGGATGCACAGCGTGAAATTCTAAAAGACCAGAAAAACAACAATAGAAACAATAATTATTGGGCAGTTACAAGCATCAGAAGTTTTGGAGCTCACACAGGGATAAGAATCATTAGAATTTCATGAGCCAGCATGGAATGAGCACACTGAATATATAGATTTGTAACATTTTGTTTAGCTACTTAACAGTTTACCCCAAGCATCACTCCCTCAGCGTTATGGTTTGCATACTTATTATATTGCTTTGCTCAATCACTTGATTCATGTATTGCATAAATTTGATAATGTTTTTTATATTTTCTGATATATTATCTGCCTTGTTTACTTCTCTCATTGGTGATACAAAATACCCGATGCCTAAAGTTAAGTTAGGAAAGATTCATTTAGCTCATAGTTTGTAGAGGTTTCAGTCCGTTACCAGCTGGCTCCAAGGCAGTGTGGCATGGCAGACAGGCATTGCAAAGGAGAAACATTTCATGGTAGGCAGAGGGTAGCAAAGCACACAAGGGACAAGATAAGCCTCTTTCTGTCCCTTACATTGTATCCGGGCTACCCAGCAAGGTGGTGCCAAACCAATCAGTGGGCTGATTTAAAAATCTCCCATCCTTAATTCTAGCACCCTTAATCCCAGCATTGTGCCATGAATCAGTCACATATTCTAGATTCAGCCATCTCTATAAAAGGCCCCACCTATGAGTGCATGAGGCATTGGGGGACATCTAGACACAAGTCATGATATTATCATATAAAAATGAATGAAATATATGCAATTTTTTGTCATTCTGTATTCAAGTAATTGGACTAGGAAGATTTTGACATATTAGTTATGCTTAAGAAGCACTAGAGCCAAGGCTACAATCTACCCATTGTAATAAAATTTAAGACACAAAATATTCTTCCAGTGATAGCCTGTTGATACAATCTTATTACCTTCCAAATAATAACAAAAATGTATCAATCAAAACAAAAAGTCTATGGTACCAAAGAGCCAATAAAAACAGTAGGTATGAAAAGAAGGAGAGAATTAAGGCAAATAATTAAGGGGAAACAAGTGAAAATAGACTTAGGAAGGAAAAATCCATGAAAGAGATAAGGCTGTCTCTCAAAACTTCTATTAAGATTATGCTCAAGTGCTTAGTGTATTAAAGAAAATGAGATCTAATGTGGAGATAAGATATTTTAAAACCTGCATAATGAAATTATTGAAGATTAATAATTTTGTCATACTGAAAGCTTTTTGTAAGTCAATAACAGCAGACCACAGATTGAATGCTAAGGAGGAAAAACATCCACCAATATATAGACAATGAAAATGGAAAAGAGGTGACAGAAAAATATAAAAAAAATTTTTTTTTAAGAAAAGGATCTTAGAGGGCCAGTGATATATAGCTCAGCGAGATAAGAGCCTGCCTGGCAAGCATGAGGTCCTGAGTTTGACTCCCAGTACCTGCAAATAAAAAAAAAAAAGAAAATGAAAAGGATCTTATATATTTGTAGTCAGTTTACCTCATGTAATTGTAGTCATAAGAAAGGGAGGGGCAACATTTTGGGAAAAGTAATAGCCAAAATATTCGCAAATTTTTATACTGTAGTCCTGTGGGCTATGAAAAGAAAAAGAAATTCAAATAAAACTGAACTGCAAATCTCATGTAAAAACTAAGTTAATAAAAATTAATAATAAAAGAAAAACATTAAATACAGGTAGATAAATCATTGGCAGTAAAACACAGAAAAGTGTGTGCATACTTCTTACAAGAAACCCCTGAAGCTGGAAGAAAACATAGTGGTTTCTATAAAATTCAAGAAAAAAAGAAAGCTACAGTTCCATACTAAGTGAAATTATATTTAAGTATAGAGCAAAAAAGTCCCATGTTTCTCAAACAAAAGCTCTAACAATATGTTTTCAACAAGTCTGCAATACAAGAGGTATTACAGAAAATTATTAAGGTGACAAGGAAAAAAACACTTCAAAATGAAAACTGAATATATACAAAAACAATAATCAATACAAACCATCAACAACCGTCTTTTCCTTCTGCTGCTCCTCTTCCTCCTTCTGCTTCTCCTCATTAATGTCATCTCAATTATGCAATGTATGTTTAAATTAGGAATCCTGTTAATAATTTCATAATATTAGAAGAATAAGAGCAAATTGTACTCCTTCATATTCTGGCAGAATTCAATACCAATTCAAGATTTAAAAATGCTATATGAAAATAGAAAATAGAAAAAAAAAACTGCTTAAATCCAAAAAGGTCATTGATGAAAACCTGAAGCCATTACAACAAATGTACTGCTGGATGACAAAATGCTTTCTTTCAAAATCATTCTGAGTAACATTCAACTCTGTAGTAGATATTCTAACCAATGTGCTATGACAAGAAAAATGCTTGCATATTGGAAATGAAGAAATAAAATTTCCTTTACTTCACAAACATTATGATTATATGTATAGAAAATCTGAAGGAATTATCCTAAACCTTATTTGGAGTAAATTGAGTTGTAGCCATTGAATATTTTATATTTTGTTACAATATTTGTTCTAAATCATACTAAAAATTAATATGAAATGTATTATAATTCTAAAACAAACATAAATGTATGAGAACACTAGAGGAAAATGCAAGTGGAATGCTTTGCTAAATTTGAGAAGACAAAATATTTTTAGCTATTACCCCAAAATCCCAACCATACAAATATTTTATTTCTGTGTTAATGTAAAAACCATAAGGTTTGCCTATTTTAATATTTGGAAAATGATAAAACTAGACAACTGCAAGTTCTATTCAGAATAAATGAAGAACCTTAAAATACATTAGCTGGAAGAAAAAAAAACTCACTCAAACTAACTGTGTTTGCAGTCATAAAATAATATAAATATTCAAGAAAATTTATGAAAAAAGCTTAATTTCTTTAGTCAGCAAGGACATGCAAATGAAGACCAAAATTAGACAGATGCTGCATAATCCACTGCAATGGCAAAACATGTTTAAATTACAAAATGTTATTAAAGATGCTGAGCAATTAGAATGCTATATATTGAAAGAATGCAAAATGTTATAACAAATTTGGAAAATATTTTGGTATTTTTATTTACATAAATACATGTTTAATTTTTTGGACAGCAGTAGATCTCCTATTTTCACCTATATTATGAAAAGTATGACACAAACAAATGTCTGAGAATATTCATGGCAAGTATATTTACAATAACTAGAGACTGGAATGAACATCAATGATTCAATAAATATAAAACTGTGGTATATTTCTGTAACAGAATATCATTTATCAATATAAACAATAACACACCCCACAATATGTGTTCTTAAAATACATGGCTGAGTAAAAATTATAATCAGGGAAAACCCTGATACAAGATTCAATTTGAATGAAATTCATAGATAACTTCTAATATCTCATGATTTTCCGAAAAATGGTAAATTATTTGGTAATTGCAAAAAGACAAAGGGATCTCTGCTTGGTGTCAGTGGTTATACGAAAATATATATGTAAAAAAATATTGAATTGCACACTGATAGTGGCTATATTTATAATTTATTTTATGTAAAATATATCTCTTTAATGTCATCAAAAATTTACTTTCAAAAAATAACATGAATATGGCAAAAGTTGAAGTAATGGTATAGAAAACAATGAGTCATACATAGTAAGGAAAGGCAGTGTTGTTTCTGTATGCAACATACTGAGGGTTGGTAAAAAATGAGACCCCCATTAGAATAAATATTTGGTACTGGTATTATTGTGATTTGTTTATTAGTAAAACTACACTAAAGGTATTTGTGGTTAATATTGCATTATAGAAAAAGATGAAAGGTACAAAGAAACAATAAAATAAGTACAGATACAAAAATATGTTTCTTGTGTTTCTTTGTAGAGAGAGTTCAAATTGCAAAACGTACAGGAAAAAACAGGAGTACTTACAGAAATATTTGTAGAACTGTAATGCTGAAAGAAGGAATTACATGCTTTAATATTGCTCACAGAAACAAAAGAATTTACCATAGTCAGGAGAAAAATATTAAGTTCACCATTCCTTTCCAGGAAAAATAGACTAAACAAAAGCAGAAAATAAGACAAAACTTAGAGATGTTATAAAAGTGTTAACATCCAAAAACAATCTGGAGGGACAATCAATGATAACTAAGAGGTGTTACTTGAAAAGAAATCTGCACGTCTGAGCAACATACTTCCCTGTCTAAAATTCAGATGATTTGGGTTAATATCACTAGATTGCTATTATTTAATAACACAGACAGTTACATGGAGGTATCAAAATATAAGTTTGATGTGGTTGCTTAAAAAAATTAGAAACAGAGCACTCCCTTTAATCACAACAATCTCGGAGGCTGAGACAAATGATCACAAATTTGAGCCCAGCAAGGGCAACTTGGTGACTTAGTGAGACACTGCCGCATCCTAAAGTAAAAGAGAAAATAAATGGCAGGTATGTAGCTCAATTCAAAGGTGCTCAGGTATGGTGGGGAAATTAAAAACAGAAACAAGTCTCCTCCATCCACTGGTTAAGAGAAGAAAAGAAAAACATAGCATTCCTGGGCCCCAGGATGAAATCACTCAGCTGGCTCTGTAGATGACAAATTGCTTGTTCATAAAGCTGAATCTAAACAGAAGCCTGCCCTATGAGCAGGTTAACCATAGAGGATACAACCCACCTGCCAGAATTGTTGCCCAAAACAAAGAAAGAAAATATGGTATTTAGTTCATGGCATGCATATTAAGGGATTAAGGAGCCTGAGTTCCACTGTATGGACTTTGCCATAATTGACCTGGCAGCCAAATGCCCACCTTGTCAATGGCACTGATCAATTTTCATTCAAAACAAACCTTTATTTTCTGTGAAGATCACACATTTACTTGATTGTAAGTTGATTGTAATGGATGCATTCTATTAGGGAGCCACCTGTGATTTGTTATCATTGAAACAACTACTTCATATAGCTGTACATTTGCCTTGTCTGCACTTTCATCTATTGATACCATCCTGCTGTACAACAATACATTGATTTGGTGCAGAAACTCAAATCATAAAAACAAATTAAGAGTTTATCTCAAGGGACTAATCTGTTTGTTATATACTTCATCAAGAAGAAAGTATCCTATATAATAAGTGCAATAGTTTATTGAAACTTAGTTATGTTATTAGCTAGAAACTGAATTTCTGAGATGTAGGGGTATTTCCAGAATGTGATACAATTCCTTGATCCACAGGTGTAAATTATTTTTTCTTTCGTACCCACAGTGTACTCATTCAGTTTCTTCTTACTGCCACTTCCAGGTTTTTTTTCCCCATTTCTGGAAATATTAGAAAATACTGTTGAAGATTTCTGCCAGGAAGTGGAAAAATAAAGCAGAATGTAGGAAAAAATAGAAGATAAGACAATTGTAGAACCACTCTCGAAGGATAACTTAACAATAATAGAGAAAAAGAAACAAAGCAAATGTTTAGTTTAAATATAAAATATCAATCAAAATGTCATTTGTTTGGAGTGTGATTGGATCATGAGCAGACTATACTCTTCAGAGAATCATCCATTGATGAGTTAAGAAGCTGAATGTACTGTTAGAAGATGTGGTTTATTGGAAGTGAGTTACTGGGCACAGGAAAATTGTATTTCTGTCACTGACTCCTCACTTCCCTCTCTGCTTTCTGTCTGCCATGGGTTCAATGGCTTTCCTCCTCTATGCCTTTCCACCATACTATTTCTTCCTTGGATCCAGCTCGCTATAGACTGAAAATGTGAATTGAAAAAAATCTGTCTTAACCTGAGGTTATTGAGCATTTTGTGCCAGAAACAAGAAAGTGACTGAAGGAGTTATTCATATGGATAGGGGAGGTATTGCTGTAATTATAACTGACCAAGTGATTCAGAAGCATTTGGAATTAGTGGGAGGAGTTTGGAAACATTTTGAGGTGCCAGCTAGAAAAGTCTTAGAATTATGTAAGCAGAATAAGCAAAGGTTCATGGGAGATTCTGGTCAGAACTAAGAAGACCAGAAGGCTAATAGGAATGTGGTAAGTGAAGGTCACTTTCAGGTTTTAGTTGGGTTCTAGGACTCCACTGGCAGTTGAATTAGAGGTCATGTGTGTTATACCATGAAAGAAAAATTTCATGTTGTCCATTTACTAAGAATGTTGAACATTAAAATTTAAAAAATTTCACTAATTAATCTGGTGATGGAAATTTCAAAGCAGTGCAATAATCAGGCTGTGGCATGAGTACTGCTTCCTGATTTTAGCAAGATTTACAGTGAAAGTCAAGAAAGAAAGCAAATGTGAAAGTTCTGGAGGCTCATCAGATAGGAAGTGCCATGGATAGCTTGGTTACTGAAAAGATTAATATTAGAAAAGAACCCAAGTACCTTGTATGAGGACAATAGGAAAGATAACTCAAGACATCTCAGGACTCAAGACAACCTTGAACTTCACATGCTCAAGGGTGCAAACCTATAAAGCTTTCATTTGAGAGCTTCTGAGATCCCTGCTTAAGTAGGAGCCGTAGGAAATCACTTCCCTGGGACTCATTTTGAAGTGTTCAGCTGTCCATGCACTCAAAAACTTCTGTAGCCATGATCCAAGGTGTCCTAGATACTGTTTGAGCTGGTGCCTGACTTTAGTATTATCTGTATTATATTGGTATTATAGTAATAGGAAATGCATGATTTACATGATAATGAAGGATTTCAGGAAGATTTTCAAAGGTCTGGGAGGCAAGACAGTATTGCCTTGACAGAAAAATGCCTGAAGCTGTCAGGGTGAAGCCAAAAGTACACTGGAGACCACAGGGAATTGGAGATTTCAGAAATATGGAACATCTGCTGAGGAAAGACATAGGCAGTGTGTGGAACCAGTCTGAGAGAGAAGTCCTGTAGCCTGCTACTGGTGTTGTGATAAGGGTATGGAAAAACAAGCCCTTTAGAATTCCCATTGTAACACTTTGCCCTAGATGCTTGATATGGAGCTACAAGATTTAATGTTAGCCTTGCTGGGTTTCAGGCTTCCTTTGATTCAATTCCTTTCCATGCCCCCTGACTCATTTTTGGAAAGGGATTTACCCAATGCCATTGTGTGTTGGAACTATTTAACTTTCTTCTTGATTTTTATAGATGCTAACAGAACAGTTTGTCTTGATTTTCAGAGGAAATTCAGACTTGGACTTTTCAGCAATGCTGGAAATATTCAGAGTCTAGTGATTGAATTAAATGTACTGTGTACTATGAAATGGACATTAGTCTTCTGGGGAGAAGTGATGGGATATTATGATCATGTCTTAAATATCCCACAAATGTATCATGCATTTAGAGTGATTGGATCAAGGGATCACTCATCAGTGGATTAATGCACTGATGAGTTCAGTAGCTGCATGTGCTAATAGGAGCTGGAGTTTGGTTGGAGATGACTCACTGGTAACATGACGGAAAATTGTATTCTTGTGCTCAGATCCTCTCTTCCCTCTCTACATCCTGATTGCTATATGTTGAACAGCTTTCCTCTCCCATCCCCTTCCACCATGCAGATTCTGCCTTTGACCAAACTGACCATGAACTCAAATCATCCTAAATAAACTTATCTTGCTTTAAATTGTGAGAGTAAAATATTTAGTTCTATCAACAGGAAAGTGACTAAGACAGCAAGACAATAGTCAAAGAAATAAATTTCTCTTTCAGTAATTTATAAATGGAGAACATGAAATTTAAAGTTAAAGGGCCTATTGTGTCACATTACAATTTATGCAAGTATTATCATAAAATTATGACTTAAAATAAAACCAGAGAAAAAGATGTCTTAAATAAATTATATATTTTTTAATTTTTTAAAAAATTTTTTGTGGGTTCCGGGGGTTGACCTCAGGACCTCGTGCACCAGCAGGTGCCCGTGCCACTGAGCGATATCACCCGCCCTTTTTTGTATGTGGGTTCCAGGAGTTGAACGCGGGCCCTCACGCTTGCCAGGCAGGTGCTTATGCCACTGAGCCATCTCACCGGCCCTTAAATAAATTATAAAGAATGAAAAAGATTAGGTTTTCACAACAGATTGATAATAAGAATGTCTTTGGTAATCTCAAAAGTTCCTTAAAGTATGACTTACTTTTTTCTCATTGCTGATACAAAATATCCAACACACAAAGCTAAGGGAGAAAAGGTGTATTTAGCTCACAGCTTGTAGAGGTTGCAGTCCATAATTGGATGACTCCAAGGCAGGTTGGCACATGGCAGAGGGGCAACCATGCATGGCAGTGAAAAAAAAAGCAAAAAGCAAGTAGCAAAAGGGGGAAATAAGCCTCTTTCTGCTCCTTTTGTCTTATCCAGACTGCTGGGATTAGGGCAGTGCCAATCCAGTAAGTGTACTGATAAAGAAATCACCCAGTTTTAATCGCAGCATCCTTAATCCCAGGATTGCACTATGAATCAATCACAAACTCTGGATTTAGCCACCTCTGAAAAAGCCCTAAGACTGCATGAGTCTTTGGGTGGACATCTAGACACAAACCATAACAGATACAATAATACAGGTCTTTCTCTCTCTCAAGCATTCTGATCTTCCAATTTGGATTCATTATAAATTAGAATGTTGCTATAAATATGAAAAAAGTGATGGCTCCTGTAGAATTAAATCATATAGATGGACCAGACTGAGAAAGAGAAAGGGGGAAGTAAGTACCTCTCAGCCATTCACAGTCAGAATTATGAAGTAATAATTAGATTTATTCCAATGCATTTTAATTAAATGCACCAGTAAAATAAGTATTCTTGAAATCATTTGTGTTTTCTGTTAAGTGAAAGTAAAAGATCCTAAATTATATAATTTTTTAAATTAATTACTAGATTTTTTTGGGGGGGTACTGGGGGTTGACCTCAGGACCTCGTGTGCCAGCAGGCACCCATGCCACTGAGCGATATCACCAGCCCTTTTTCCATATGTGGGTTCCGGGAGTCGAAATCAGGCCCTTGCACTTGCCGGGCAGGCGCTCACACCACTGAGCCGTCTCACTGGCCCCTAATTACTAGAATTTAAGAATAATAATCTCACATTGTAGACTCTGTAGCTGGATTTAACCATAATATTTAAGATACAGGTTGATGAAATGTTTTTCATCCTCAAGAGCTAGCCCATAAAATAATGGGTATAAAAAATAATGTTAATTATTTTACTATCCATATCTTATTAAATCCTCAAAAAATACCTCTAAGATCCTTAAAAATAATCACAGTGTTAATACAGAGAAATAATGGAAGAACTAGAAATCAATTGCTGTTAAATTATTCCTGTCATAAAATGTGGAAGTTTTCAGAGATGGATATCTATTTTGTGTACCAGTTGAGCCCAGATATTGAGCCATCCTCAAGTAGTGCTTGGAAGGCAGATTGTTTTGGTCAGTGTTACTAGGATATGTATACTGGTTAAAAGACTAATGAACTATTTTGTGAGGCAGTAAGCTGAAATTTTTCAGGTAATATCTGAATTCCATTTTCTTAAAATATTAAAGCTTTTAAACTGGCAAACAATGTTACATCAGGTATTATCAACACAATAGATATATAAACTTTAAAACATCTTCCCACTGGGCAATTTAATGTTAATATTTCATTTGAATGGTCAGACTATGACACGTTGGTTTACACCAGTGGTCTCACTGGGAAATACAAGTTACTTAGTATGAGAGATAATAAGTCTCTTGAAATCCTACAATAACAAATTATTTTGAAGTTCTTTTATTTACATTTTTTTATTTAACTGGTTCAGGTACTCTAAGGTATTGATATTATCCATTTTCACATAAAAAATGCAGATGAAAGAAGTTAAATTATTCACCCAAGCCCACAGACCTAACAATTGCTAGAATTGGTATTTGAATCCAGGCATTATCAGGAGAGTTTAGAGTTATTCATTGTTTTGGTCAAACAAGTTGTGAGAAATCCCATTAATAGAAGAAATCATTTATCATAATGATGACATTACCTAAAGAAGACTTCTGATAGAATCTTACTAGGTCACTATGACAGCTAATGTAGCAAAGGTAATAATAAATCTGATATTTTTGTCATACACTGTAAATCATACCACATGTCATTTATTTTATTTTACATTTTGGTAACATTTTATATAATAGCATTTTATGTCATGGCTAAATCTTTTAAATATATACTACAGACTTCCAAAAAGACTACATTCTAAGATTATGAAGGCCTTGAGAAGTTAAGAGTGGTGAATTAACAGACCTTATGGATGCTTACATTATGAAACTCTTTTTTTGTGTGTGGTTACCTGGGGTCGACCTCAGGACCTCGCATGCCAGCAGGCGCCCATGCTGCTGAGTGATATCACCGGCCCTTTTTTTGTATGTGGGTTCCGGGAGTCAAACTCGGGCCTTCATGCTCGCCAGGCAGGCACTCATGCCACTGAGCCATCTCACCAGCCCCCCAAACTCTAACTTTTTGAAAGGAAAAAAAAATTCCCTAACTTCACAAAATTAAAGCTTAATTGTCTAGCTACTCTAGATATTATCTAAGATGAACAAATGCTATGAATCATCAGCCTAATTATAGTAATGTTAGGACTTGATTTAGCTTGCAGCAACATTTATTCTCTGTGCCTAGTTACACCTCCATAATAATTATAGAGATTTGGCAGTGTTGCTTATGTAGCCATTGACAATAAACTATAGCTAGAACAAACTGCTTTGGAAACTGATGGCAGGGCAGCTGACACTTAATTTAAAGATCCTTTCATCATTAGTGTAAAGTAGGTGGTGAGGTGAAAAGAAAGTCAGGGCTAAATGTTGAATTTCTGCCCACACCATAATGGAAAATTACCCTTCATAAATGATTACTCAGACAGTGTTTTAACAAGAGTGACATCTGCTGGCCCACATATGCAATTAAAATTACTTTATATTTATAATCCTTTGCAATAGCCTAGTTTCCTTTCTGCAGATGGCAAATTAGCTAAGTTTATAATTGCACACAATAATATTTAACACCATAGAGTATGTATTCAGTTATTTTGAATTTCTAGTTCTAACAAAGTAATTTTCTATGCTTTGTTGAGACATATTATGTGCAATACATTTGTTTGTGTGGTTTTCTCCTAGAAATGTTAGATTCTCATTTTAATTGTTTGAACACAGTTTCCGTATGGCTTAAAAATTTATCACATTTTAATTTTGAGCAGTTGGTTTTGATACTCCCAGTCAATTTATTCAAAGGAAAAACTAAACACCAAAGTATCAGTCATATGTATTTGTTGAGTTGTAACAGAAAATGGCCCCCTCTCAAGTCAGTCTACTTCAGTTTTTTAGTTGTGCAGGTAATAGTTCCTCTTCCAGTTTTGGTTGCTTCTATCTTTTAGAAGTGGTTGGTCACTGTGTTGCATAGCTGGTTGCTAGGATTCACATTGTATAAACCAATCCACAGTTGATAAGCCATTCTGCCTCTGTACTTCCTGCTAGCTTTTCTCATATAAGCCCTAGACCAATAGAGATCAGGGCCTGATATTTTGGGAATGATCCCAATTGATGTCCATCTTCATAAATAAATCTGCCTCCCAATCCTGGTTGTCATTTCAGTGTTTTTGTTTGCCTTTGCAGGGTGTAATACCTTTAATCACCATACTCAGAGAACATTATGCATTGTTGTCTTGGCTAGCTCTTTTCTTTCTTTTATGTATGTGTGGTTGTGTGCATGTGTGTATTTGTGTGTACATACCCAAGAGAGAGAGATATCTTTTCATCACAGTTATCAGTATGCAAGTACAGTGTTGTGTATTGTTGATACTATAAGTGGATCTTCCATAAATTGCTTGCTTTTTTGCTATAACCAAATATCTCTGTTAAAAAATGAATGTTGTAGACATGAAATTTACACTTGCAATATTTTTTTATTTCTAATTAACAAAAAATTTCTAAGTCAAACTTATATCTAAAGAAAATATACAGGTAATTCTTAAAAAGAAAAACATTTGCTACATTAAAAATAAAGAATGATCATATTTTATATGTTAGAATGTGCAATTTTAGGATATATTCCTGTGTTAAATTACAGATATATAAATTTATAGATGCATGTTTATATATCTTCCATACAAATACATATATGATAATATATATGACAATAATATAATCTTAGGTACTTGTAAGTTATTTTTACCCAAATTACACTGTGTCAGATTAAGAAACATCAATATTGTTTTTTGTGTAACATATCTTAGTATATTTTGTAAATCAATACAGCTAAGTTTTAAGGAGAAGAAAGACAATAACACACAGTGAAAGCATCTAGGCATTTACATTTTTGTAAATCCCTTTATTTGCTTTATTCAAACCAAATACAGCATCTCAAAATATCTTAAATTTCACATTGCACAGTCTTGATTTTTGTTCTATGCTATTCAGTTTCTGCTACCTAAATAATTATTCCAGAAACATCATTGAGCAGGGAATTGAAAGATTTGTTCTGCTGCATTAGTCTATTATTAATTATCTGACTAAGTTAATCTCTTTCATTTTTCATTTTATTACCTGCAAATTTCATAATATTTTCCGCATAAGCTTTATGCAAAGATAAAGTTTTATAGGGAAAATTGTTCTGTATACTATAAAAACTTTTAAGAATTTAATAGTAATCATTAATTTGTTTAATAGCTACCTATCTTTTCTCATTGTATCCAAAATAACATTGTAAAATATGAAAATTTTATTTCACATGAATATAGTAAAAAAACAAAAATACTATATGACATTCTTAGATCAAAAATCCAAGGGATGAAACTGAAAATCAAAGCCAAGTAATTCCAAAGCCACCAAGCCATATTTCAAAACTGTTCTAATATAAATTTAACCAAACACAAGTAAATATAATAAAAGAGCTAAGCAAATATTTTGATAATTATTTTTTTGGGGGCACCAGGATTTGAGCTCAGGACCTCATGCTTGCCAACCAGGAGTTTTGTCACTGAGCCATATCCCCTGCAATTGATAATTATTCTTGAATAAAATAAATCTTATACTCTTCCCCAAGTTCGCTATAGCATAAACGTTGATTTTTTAAAACTGGGGCCGGTGAGATTGCCCAGTGGTATAAGCAACTGCCTGGCAAGTGCCAGGTCCTAAGTTTGACACCTGGCACCCACATATGAAAAATGGGCTGGTGATATTGTTCAGCACCATGGGCACATGCTGGTGCATGAGGTCCTGAGTTTGACCCCTGGTACCCACAAGAAATAAAAATAAAAACATAAAATTTATATTCAATGTAATTGTGTACATTGTCTAAACTTTTCAGTTCTATTTCTAAATAAAAGCAACCTCAAACAATTGCATGCCACATATATATATATATATATATATATATATATATATATATATATCCCTGTCTTGAATTTAAAATGTTAAAGAGATGTTTTTTTAACATGAAAAATACATATCATAATAGAAACAATGATAATATGATTCTAACTTTCCCTGCTAGCTGTAGTGAAATTTGTTTTCTGGATAGATGATTAAGTGAATAAGTATCTAATAACAAAAGAAGCTATGGTTAATAATGAGATTAGATTTCCTACATTTTGAAATCAAGTCAAATTTTTGTTTGTAAAGAAGTAAAATTGTTGGTCATTTTCTTCATATTATATTGCTGGGAATGATTTGGGGGGAAAAAACTAACTTTTTCAGCAGTTTTTCATCTTGGGGTGGGAGAATATATGATATGATGTGTAACAAGCATTGTTATGATCACTGCAGCTATTATATGTTAATTTCTCATAATACATTTTTCAGATTATAAAACATAAATTTCTCTCCAATTTAAAACAACTAAGGTAGTACTTTGTTTCAAAATGTGAAATGTTTTTTCAAAATGTGAAATTTTAAACAAAATATTTTCATAAATCAATGCTAACTATTGTGACATATATTAATAGGTAGGTTTGACATAAAGTAGTACATTGACTGGAAGCTATTGAAGTATTTTTAAAATACAAATACAAAATACAAAGAAAATATATCACCATCACTCTTCAGCTTGTTTGAAGGGAAGGCTTAAAAGCAAGTGTGCAACATCTTCAGACACTTTTTTAAATCCAATTTTTAAACATTTAATATTAAAAAATTATTTTTTAAAGAATCTATTCTGGGCCAGTGATATAGCTTAGTGGCATAAGCACCTGCCTGGCAAGCACGAGGTCCTTAGTTTTACTCCTGGTACCTGCATTTAAAGAAAAAAGAATCTATTCTGTTGTTTCTGTATTCACTATAAGCTCTGGTTACTGTCAAATGGTTGATCTGTTAAGTACAAAGAAAGGATTCTACTTGAAAGATATTTTCAGTTGAATGGAAGTATGTTATGCTGATCCAGCAATTTGAGTCTTGCTTTGCATATTTTTTGAGATAAATTCACAGCTACTTTTAGGGTTACCACTTGAACTCAAGATCACATATTCTAGATCACACAATACAACTCCTAGAAACTTTTGTATCAGTATATTTCTAATAACAAATATCATGTATATGGTTTATTATTTATTGACTTTCACGTGGTTAAAGAAAACAGTAAATATTGTTTCAGAGTGGCCTTAGGCTGAGTGAATTCACTCATGTAGGTTAAAATCTTTGATTTCATTATTAACCTTGGGGGGTATTAAACTATAGGTTCCTGAAGGCTATCCCCTTAAATAGGAGGACATTAACTGTAAAACAGTGGCAAAAATACCTGATGTAGCCTTTTCTCATACAAAAATCTTCAGTTTTCCTGGTCTTAAATTCATCAGACTTTTCATAAGTGAGTCTAAATATTTCTAGTAGATGGTCAGCTCTTATTCAATGTCACCATGACAATTCATTTTTCACATAATAACACAAATTAACCACCTACTATGTCACATATTCTGATGCTCACCAATTCACGTCTGAAATGAGAAGTAGTTTCAAATGGTTAGATTCATGTTAAAGTCATGTATCACTTAGAGCTTGCTTATAAGCAAATAAAGGGTCCACTAATCGATTATAGCAGAAAAGAAATTTATTAAAATGACTTTGGGAGGTATATTGAACTTTAGAGATGATGAATCCCAAAGAGGTTTAAAGGAGGCATAAATGAAAGCAAAGAAGGATGTCAAGGTTAACACTCAGAACTGCTGCACATAGTAATCTGTTGTGGCCTTCCTCAAATACTACCTAGCTACTGTTGCTGAATCACTTGGCACAGTTAAAAAAAGGATTTTGAATCATGCAAATAGCATGCACACCTACATCACTGCCCTTGGACTCCATTATGTGCAACTACTGGTAGCACCTTCTCCATATATCATTTATATTCTTTCTTTGACTCAGTATTCATGCATGGCTGAACCAGATTACTACTTTTGGATCCATAAAATATTTATGCAGTAGAGACTGAAGAAAGGAGTATTGATTATTTGTATAATCAATCAAGCAGCAAATTCAAATATTGGACCCCTAAACAGAACAGCATATTTATTAAAGGTAAAGAATGACATATAACCCTTTTCAGATAAGAATATCTTGAATGAAGCTGAGCCTGGAGGTACACAAAATAATTCCAGCATTGCCAGAGGGTGAGGCAGAAGGATTCCAAGATCCAGCTCAGCCTGGGCAATTTAATGAGAACTTGTCTCATGAAAAATAAAAGAGTAAGAGCGGGTGTAATTTAGTGAGAAAGTAATATGTTCAATCTCCGAACTTCTCCTCCTCCTCCTCCTCCTCCTGCATTTAGTAAAAGGGAGGAGGAGGAAGAAGGTGGAGAAGGAGACAAAAGAGAAGAAAGAGAAGGAAGAGGAAAAGGAGGACAAGGATGGTGACAATAAGGAGGATGAAAGAGAGAAAGACATGTCATCTAAATAGAATAAGATGCATGATATACAGTGGTAAGAGATTTGAACATTTTTTCCCAATTTTTGTGTTTTAGCACATCTTTGCACTACATAATGATTACATTCCCCATTAGGAGTTGGTACTTGTATGTAACAGATCTTAATTTCATTCTTCCCTTCAATTTCCCTTTCTCCCCTCTCCTTCCTTTTCTCCTTTCATTTTTGCAAAAGATCTAACTCCCTACTTCCTGTTACATATAATTTCTCATTATTTATGTATTGGGTTACTAATAAAAGAGAAAAGCAATATTTAAGCTTGTATGTCTGATTCATTTTCCTGAACATTATAGTCTCAAGGTGCATCCATTTTCCTGCAAATAACTCAAGTTTATTCTTCTTTACTAACACTATATTTTGTGAAGCTGATCACATGACTTTCAGTCTACAAATTTATGATCAGAAAGATAGTGTTCTCCAAGTTTGTACATAGTACATTTTATTCATGTTGTATTAATAAATTATTTTCCAAGTTAGTGCTACATCTTCATCTTACAGATTTAAAATGCTCACTTATTAAAAGATCTGAAATTTCAGTTACAAAATAAAATGCAATTTTTAAAATAAGTATGTCTTAACATTAAAATCTAATCTAAATTAATACACCAACAAACTCAGCTTTTGTAGAATTAATTTAGAAAATCCTTTATTAGAAAGCTAGAAATGTATAAAGAAAAGAATAAGGATTACTGCTCTCAAAAATATGTAGCATTCAAATATTTGGCTCTTGAAAGTTTCTGGATCCTTCTCCTAGAAAATTTGTTTGAAGATATGGAGTATATGGTTGAATAGTATTAACTAAGTGATATAAAAACCTCTCTCTCTTTCCTTTTTTAAAAAGAACTAAGTAATAATTTGCTCAACAATATTTTGGTGATGATTTTCTGGAATTTTGCCAAGAATACACATGTTTTAAACATTTATATTATATACATATGTAGTATATGCATATGTACATGTATTATAAACATATCTTATTAGCATATATATGCAGAGACAGCAAAGATATTAATTAAACACAATACAAAAATTGAATGACATAATATGAATCACCTTCATCTGTGTGGTAAAATTAGTTGACTTTAAATTTCTTCCTTATGCTTTTCCAAATATTTAACAATAGCACTGTTCTTCTCTTATGATTCACAGTAAGAATTGTTTTCTATTAGAGGATGAAAATATATGGATGCATTGAGTGAAGCCATTTCTTATTTCTATACACTGTAAACTCACATGTGGTAGCTTTTGTAACCTTTACTTACTAAATTTAAAATCAAAGCATTCATGACTAGAGATCAAGAACTTATATATCAACCCAATAATTACCACATGCTAAATTATTTGCAATATTGATTTTTCTTAACAGTTGTTTTAATTACAAATTATAATAAGACTTCTTGCTAGTATTTGACTGTCTGGTGATCAGACATGATATTTTTCAGATCATGTAGATAACTCTATCATTTAAAGCCCTGAAAAAAATGCATTAAACCTCTAGTGGAAATATATTTGTATTTCCTTTCATGATTAGGAAAATATAATCACCAGAGTTCAGAGGAAGACTTAGAAAAGTCAAACTTAAAATTCCTAATGTGAAATTGTGTCACAGAATTAATTTAAAATGGGACAGAGCTCTTTTCTCCTGGGGGCAAGAAAAATATGAATGCTGGCTTTAAAGATATTTTCCATTTCCAACATCAAAGTTCCAAATTTTACAACCCTAAAAAGTAACTCTTTGGTTAAGTATCCTGTATTTATTCTACATTTTGAAAATATTAATATGTTATTAATGTAACCTCCTGAATTGCTAGGATACCTGCAAGTTTTTTACCCCAGTGACTTCTAATAGGAAATTTAAATGCCTAGTGAGGCAAGAAAAAGAAATATTTAGAGAGCATTGCATGGCAGTTGATTGATTATAGTGGCCAAAGCTAAGAGTTCTAAATTAAGAGATTTACACGTGTTTAGCCATTCATCTGAGCAAAGAGAAAAAAAATCTATAGAAGAAAAACATTGTAATTCAACAAAATGGCCACAGGTACTTAAACCAATTATTTGAAAGTATAATGCTGGCAAACATATTTGCTTTCTCTTAAGATTAAAGCAGTTCAATAATGTTGCATTTTATTCTTAAAATCTGCACCCTTTAAACTTTTAAAAAGTTAACTTATTCTTATTAAAACTTTGAGTCAGTAGAACTTAGTGATCTTGTCCATATTAATAACATTAGACACAGAGGTGAAAACCAAGATCAGGTAAAGTTTGAGAAGATCTAGAAACATTCATTCATTCAATATAAAATATTCATGTTTGCTGCTCTGTGTCTAGCACTGTATTAATGTGTATGGTCTATAGCAGATAACTAGATTAGACAGAAAAAACAAGAGACAATGATATGTGCTACTGTACAATCATCAAGGAAATCAGAGGGAGGTCACTTTGAGGTGAGATGTGAATGAGAAGGAAGAAGCCATACAGAAATGGCACAAAATGTGATCATCAGGCACAATTAATTCAAAATCCTTTAGTGGACAATATCAGATAACACTGGATTAAAATTTAGGCGAACAAGTAGGAAACAATGAAATATTTACAAATGTTTGCCTGATTTATTTCCCTTAAGATTATGGTCTCTAATGCATCCATTTAGCTATAAATGTCTCAAACATTTCCTTCTTTATGGCTGAGTCATACTCCATTGTATAATAAAAACACATTTTCTTTGTCTGTTCCTTGGCTGATGGGCATTTGGATTGTTTCCAAGATGTAGGTATTACAAACTGTGCTGCTATGAACATAGATATGCATATATCACTGTGGTGTGATGCTTTTAATTTTTTTCAGAAAAATAACCCGTAGGGTAATAGCTGAGTCATCAGGAAACTCTAGTCCTAGTTTTTTTTGAGTAGTCTCCACATTGATTTCCATCATGTTTGCACCAGTCTAAATTCTCACCAACAGTGGAAAAGGGTTCTTTTTTCCCCACACCCCTGCCAGCATTTGTTACACACTAATACCAAAACCAGAAAGAATCCAAGCAACAAGAGAACTACAGGTCAGTCTCACTAAGGAACATTGATGCAAAAATCCTCAATAAGATACTGGCAAACAGAATGTAGAAAATCATCAAGATTATAAAATATAACAAAGTAGGATTCATTCCGGAAGGCAGGGATGTTTCAACACATGACAATCAATAAATGTTATACACCATATTAACAGAGCAAAGAACAAAATCACACAATCATCTCAATAGATAATAGAAAATGCATTTAACAAACTACAACACACATTCATTATAAAACCCTAAATAAAATTGTAATAGAGGTTCTTTATCTCAATATTATTAAAGCCATCTGTAACAAACCAATTGCCAATATCTTACTAAATGGTAAAAAATGAAAGCATTCACTTTAAAATCAGGAACAAGATAAGGATGGCCACTATCACCACTCTTACTCAATATTGTTCTGGAAACATAAGCCAGAACAATTAGACAAGAGAAACAAATGAACAAAAATAGGAAAGAAAGAATATAAACTATCATTATTTTTGGACCACATAGAAGACATTTGTATAGGTCTTTTAAAATACAAAATGGTAGTTTATATTACTAATAAATAAAAATGATAAATTATATGTGGTAACTTTACATTACTATGACCAAATGTATGAGAAAATAACAATAAAAAAGAGAAAGGCTTATTTTTGCTCATTATTTCAATTCCTTCTCAATTGGCTTCAAGGCAGAAAAAATATGGCCAAAAGGTTTAGCAAAGAAGAGCTCATGGCAGTCAGGAGGCAAATAGAGAAGGAATAAATAGTCTATGAAATTGGGTTTCCTACTTCTTCTTCCTTCATCAAATTGTTCAGATAGTCCCGTTTAATGGTGGAAGAAAGCTCTTCTTATTATTTTATTGTCTATGAACAATCTGAAGCTGGTGCAACACCTAAATGTTGAAAGACTGAAAGATTTATTGTCCAAATCAGAAAAAGAACAAACACTATCTGCCCTCATCAATTCCCTCTAGAGAGCCTAAGCACTGCAATAAAATAAGAATGATAAATGAAAATTGAAGCAGAATTAAACATTTTTGGCTTTATGTTGATAATATGATCATATAAAATATTTTGAATATTTTTATGAAAAACTAGAAAGTTTGAAGAATATAAGGTCAAGATAAACATTTTAACATTTCCAAGGATTAATATTGAATCACAATAACATTTTAATGTATATTATCATTATTTAGAACATCAAAAAAAACATAACTGATGAGCTTAAAATTGCCAGATGTTTGTGACAAATGAAGTGTTACAAGATTGCTAAGAGAAATTTAAAAAAAATTAAAATATATATTATTTATAGAATTAAAAGTATAATTGAATCTATATTTAAAGAATATTAAAATGTTTTAAATGTAATGTCATATTTAAAGTATAAAGAGTAGTTAGAAAAATTTTCAAAAAGAAGAACATAGCTTGAAGAAATTTACTGTATTTTTTCAAGATTTATTTTAAAGCTATGGTGATCAAAAGAATATGCCAGATAGCAGCACACACTTGTAATCTCATTTATTTGACAGGCTGAGGCAGGAGGATCACATGTTTCAGTCAAGTTTGGCTAATTTAGCAAGGTCCTAACTCAAACTATAAAAATAAAAATGGTTGGGGTTGTAGATCAACAGTAGCATCCTTGCCTAAAATTTATAAGACCTTGGGATCAGTAACACACACTGGAAAAAAAAGAAAAGAACGTTTTTTGTATACGAATTAAGACATCATTCAGTTCAACACCATAAAGTCCATAAACTGGCGCACACTAATTGGGTCAAAAAAAATTTAATGAAAAACATGTACGTTGTTCACTAAAGAAAAAAAAAACAGATTTTCTGAAAATACTTGTTATATATATTTTTATTTTTATTTTATTTTTTGTGTGTAATGGGGGTCAAACTCAGGACCTCACATGCCAGCAGGCTCCTGTGCCACTGAGCCATATAACTGGCCCTTTTTTCATAAGTGGGTACCAGGAGTTGAACTCAGGACCTCCCGCTTGCAAGGCAGGCAATTATTCCACTGAGTTATCTCACCAGCCCTGTTATATATATTTTTAAAAGAGTGAAAAGACTCCTTCAAGCAATTCATATATCTAAAAATGGATCACATACATAAACATTAAAATAAAATTTCAAATTTTCAAAGAATAAATAAAAATATTAACAATTTTGTGGTAGGCAGTTGATCTTAGGTAAAAGCAATCATAGAAAATTCATAAACAAGACTTCATGAAATTGGAAAGTAAATCATCTGTTGAGAAAAGGAGAAGTCAAATGACATTGATAGGTAACATCATATTTATTTCTGTGTACGTTCCTATGTAATAAGCTTTCAGCTAACTGTGCACTGAATGAGGAAAACTGAAACCTTGATTGTTAAGATCTAGAATATAGTAGTGATATCTGTTTTAGAATTTTTAGTTTCAACAAAGATCTGAAAGTCATAGACAAGGCAATAAAACAAAGAAAAATATATAAGGCAACCAAACTTGAAAAAAAGATGTCAAATATTCACAGTTTGCAAATATCATGCTTATATATAGAGAAAACTCAAAGACTTCACAAAAAAAGGTAGAATCAATAACTTGAGTGATCTTGCAGGATGCAAAGTAAATATACACAAAAAACAAAATATCAGTAGCAATGTTAAAGAACAATAGTGAATTATTTAAAATTGTAACCAACAAAGATCAGTTATAGCAGCTACAAAGAAATTTAGTACCTAAAAATAAATTTAACAAGTTTATTAAAGCATGGGTAATGGGCGTATAGATATGAGCAAAATGTATCATACACATTAAAATCACCACCAAAAAAAATATGAATCTGGGAGGAAGAGGAGTGCAAATGGGATGATAGGGTGCAAGTGTGTGAAGATGATCAAACTGTTTTCAGTGCATGTATGAATCTGCCAAAATGAAACTCATTAATCTGTGTAACAAATAAAAAATAAAAAAATCTGTAAATGAAAAATATAAGATTGATAAAAAATTGAAGTCACACAAAAAATGGAATAAATGCCTATGCTCATTAATGAGAACAATTAATATTGTTAGAATATTTATACAAATCAAAGCAATCCATAACTTTTATTCAGTTTCTACAAAAATACCAGTTACATTTTTCAAATAACTAGAAAAAACTCTAAAATTTTCATGGAGCAATGAAAACCTCAAATAACTAAAATTACATTGAGTGAAAGGAATAAAAATGATGCAATGCACTAGTTGATTTAAAAATAAAGGGCCGTTGAGATGGCTCAGCGGCTTAAGCGCCTGCCTGGCAAGTGCGAGGGCCCAAGTTCGACTCCCGGAACCCACATAAGAAAAAGGGGCCGGTGATATCGCTCAGTGGCACGGGCGCCTGCTGGCGCCAAGGTCCTGAGGTCAACCCCCCCGGTACCCACAAAAAAAATAAAAAAATAATAAATAAATAAATAAATGAGGAGGCCATCGAAATCAAAAAAGCATTTCTTTTGTCATAAATACAGAAATATAGCTCAATAGGACAGAAAAGAGACACTAGAGGTAAATTTACACTTCTATAAGCAACAGATTTTTGACAAAACTACTAAGGGCATGCATTGGAGAATAGGAGAAATCATGTTCAAATTTTCAATTTCTTCTCATTTCTGCATGTTAATTTCGATAAATGTGCTGGGATATTGAGTATATACATGGTAAGAAAATTGAAAATACACCTTGTCATTTTCAGTTTCAAAAATCATCTCAAAATGTATAAATATCTAAAAGCAAGACATAAAACTATGATAGTACTGAAAGAAAATATAATGAAATGCTTCAGGACATTGGAATCAGCAAGGAATTTTTTGACAAGGTTATGAAAGTACAGGAAACAAGAAAAGAGAAAAATAAGATTATATCAATCTTAAAAGATTCTTTAGTGGAAAGAAAACTCATGAAAGTGGAAAGACAATTTACAAAAAAGGAGAAAATAATTACTCACTCTAGAACTGACAAGAAATGGATTAACATCCAAAATATATAAGCAACTCCAATAAAATCAATAGAAAAATATAGCCCAATGGAATAATGGGCAATGAACCTGAATAGATATTTCACAAAAGAAGCTATACAAATGGCCAAGCTATACAAAACTGAGCTAAATAACTAATCATCATGGAAAAACACACCAAAACTATGTTCAAATAGCACATCAGTCCAGTAAGAATGTCAATTTTCCGAAAATAAAGATACCAGTTTAAGTCCGGATGAGGCTATAAAGAAAAGGGAATACTTGCACATTGTTGAAAGTAATTCAAGTTCTTTAAGTCATTGTGTAATAGAGTATAAAGATTTCACTCCCAAACATATCTACAAGTGGAGCTGTCATGTGATTGAGCAAGTCCGCTCCTGTGTATTTTTTCAAAAAAAATCAATACATTAAAGACACATCCTCACTTCTATTTTTCTCACCACTCTATTTCATGAGCAAAATGTAGGGATAAACCTATCTTTTGGTATAAAGAATATGTGGCACATCGGGGTGGTGAGATTGCTCAGTGGTTTAAGCACCTGCCTGACAAGCATGAGGGCCTGAGTTCAAATCCTGGAACCCACATACAAAAAAAGGGCTGGTGATACTGCTCAGCAGCATGGGCCCCTACTGTTGCATGAGGTCCTCAGGTTGACCCCCGATACCCACAAAAAAAAGAATATGTGGCATAAATGGAATCTAAATTGCATAGTTTTTAACATTTATAAGAACAAAATTATGTCATTTTGAACAGCACACATGAAATTGAAGATCAATATTTGAAGAAAAATGTGAGACACAGAAAGACTAGTAGTGCATGTCTTCACTTATCTCTGGAACCTAAAAAAATTAATCTTATCGAAATTGAGAACAGAATATTTGTTACCAAATGCTACAGAATGGAGTGTGGAGAGAAAATAAGGAAAGGTTTATCTGAGAGTACTAAGTTACAGTTAGGTGGAATTAAGAATTTGTTAAAATCATGTGCTATGTATTTTAAAAATCTGAAAGCAAGAATTTTGAGTGTTTCATCAGAAAAATACGATGAATATTTGAGAAAATAAATGTTTAAATTGATGTAATCAAGCAGTATTTACATATATTGAAATGCTAAATTGTATCCCATTAATATATACTTTTTGTATAATGCATCAGTTTGAAAAGCAATTAAAAATAAAAATAAGAAAAATGTACTCAGAATAAAAAATAAGACACCTCAAAAGAAAATGCATACAATGAGGATACAAACCACTATATATGTATATATTATAGAAACAATAATTTTTAATCAATATATTTGGCTCAATATACAAACAAAACTAATGTGATACATTTTATGCACATTAGAATGACTAAACTTAAAATGCTTTATTTTACCAGGTATACCATGAAGATGTAAAGTGAAGTAATCTTTGATATATTTGTGACTGTAAAATTATATAACCACTTTGAAAAAACATTTTAAAATCTCTTACAAATTAAATATGCACCCACCTATTTATTATATGACCCAATCTTTAAATTCTCAAATAATAAACCTAGAAAAATGCAAATATACACCAATAAAAATACTTATAAAATATCCTAATGGATATTATTTATAATAGAAGACAGAAATAATGTTCAACAACTAATGGGTAAACACATTTTAGATGAAAATGGAATAATTCTCAGCTATAGGAATGAAAAACATTAATTAGTTTCAAAAACAAGTGAAAGGAGACTTAAAATAGTTTCTTTTGTGTATATATAAAGTTTTACAGTACTGAAATGTAAGTACATTCATTGCCTACACAAATTCTGTTATGGGGTTTTTCTATAAATTAATACAAATGAATTTTGGGGAATGGAATTAATACCTTGGATGCTGTTTTGATAGATTCATACATTTTTCAAAGCTCAAAGACCTATATACATTCTGTGGGTCCATTTTGTTTAATTTCATTTTTACACAGCAGTCACTTATTTTTTTTTATATGCAGGTACTGGGAGTCAAACTCAGGACCTTTTGCTTTCCAGGAAGGTGCTTATGCTGCTGAGCTATATCACCAGCCCAGCAGTCACATTTCAGTGATCATCAAAATGTCAAACCACTATGTGCTATATATGATGAAAATGTTTTATGTTTACTCTTATTCCTTGAACAAATTTTATTTTTTCTGTCATGTTTTTACCACTTTTGTTATGCAAAATGAATCTCTTTAAATATATTACTATTTTAAAGAGTAAAAAAATTAAAAATGCTGCAACATTATAAGTGAATCAGGTGACCATATATATGGATGTTAGCTTTAGTCCTGTTAATATTTTAGAAAATAAGCATGAATAAGTGTATTTCAGTACATAGGTTGAACACATGAGATACAGAACATGGAATCCTATTGCTTTTTTTAATCACATCTGATTCACAGATATATAGAATCAGAATCAACAAAGTTTTATTGTTTGTTGTACAGCTGCAATTCCTGTCCTTCCCCCACACGTATCGTATCTTTTGTAATCAATGACATTTTCATACATTTAGTCTCATAAACTCTGAATCTATATTCATCTCTTAAGGAGAAGAAATTTATAGATTGCCTTTTATTTATCTGAAATTTATCTCAATTATTTTTGAAACAAATTTAAATGTAAAGACAACTCAGACATATATTACTATATTTTTCTGAGAAATACTTGAAGTTGTACGCTTATATCAAAATATTTGTATGGTAAGAGAAAAAAATTGTGAGTACAGAAGAGATTATAATGCCAATCAGTTACCTGAGTCTTCAATAGTGATGCCCATTACGTGCTCTAAACTGTATCCTTTTGGCAGAAGTTAACCTAGTGGGAAAGAGTCTAAATATCAACAAAATGTGTTTCTGGTTAGATAATAAAACATTGGAGCTGATCAGTTGGCAGACTTCCAATTCTGAGTCTGTCTCACACCTGCTTCATTTGTTTGTTTAATGTGGTCTCTGGTTTACACTCTGTCATATTTAGGAAAACCAAACTGTTCCAGTAATCTGATTGGCAATGCTGGTTTCTTGATTTAGTTTAAGAAATCCATGTGGATAATGCCATAATTTCTCACATAAGGTTGTCTTTTGCCAAGGCATGCAGTGCAATTAGGACTTTGGTAATTTTTTTTACAAAACTGTCCTCTATAAAGGAGCTCATAGACATTTACTCTACTAATGTGTATATCTTACTTAGTGATCCTAAACTCTAAAATTCAGTAGATCTGAGATATCAGAAGAAGTTAGAGTTTGTAGACTATATATGAGACCACTTTTTTGGGAATGGGTCTTTTATATCTATTCTAAAATTTGTAATTAATAGCTTAATATCAAGGGAGTAGTCTATTAATATTTGCTCAATTAAATAATTTATTTAAATATTACAAGCTATCAAGAGATGGAGTAAGTGAATTGAAAGTGGTGAAAAATAAATTAAAGATGTGTTACGTTCAACTATCAACTCCCCATGAAGAATGTAATCGTTGTGTTCTACAAATATATACTAATAAAATTAAAACTAAAAAATATTGCAAGCTATAATCTTCAAAATAGTAATACTTTATCAGTAAATACCATTATTTTGTGTTTATGGCAGTTGTATCTGTTATATTTTTTTTCTAAATTTAAAGGCGTTGAATGTATTCAACATTTTTTGTCACAATGCTTCATAACAATTTGTTTATTGTTCTATAAATTAAATGCCTATGTTTTAGCTCCATAGAACATTTGAAACAAAAAATGAAAAATTGGAATAATAATACAGTATTTAAAAAGTTCCTGAATACAGACCTGGGCTTTCCCTTAAATTTAATGTGAATAATTCTCTCCCTTATACTAGCAACCAAATTAAGGTGAAAGTTCTAAAAATGTTAGTTCCAGGAGGGAAAGAGGAAAATTATTCAACAAATGCTTGTTTCTTTCACTCGGGGCCTATTTCATGGTGAGAATTTTGACTTCTCAACACTAAAAGAGCACTTGCAGCATGCTACACTGTAGTGTTGAAGTCTAGACATAGAAATGTGAATGAGACCTAGTAAGTGTGACTTTAAGATTCATTTGAGTAGGAAAACATTAATAAGTAATTTTAATATGAAGTGATAAGTGAAACAGTAAAAGAGTCCTATAGGTACTATAGTATCATACAGGAGGCATACATTTCCTAAAGAATAATTCAGTGATATATGATGAGACGGTTTCCAGTAAAATTTCAAAGATGCAAGGAAAAGAAATTCCATTCAGATGAAGAAAACACCATAAGCAAAGGTATACATATTTAGAGTGGGACTGGATATTATGAAGAATGATGGCACCCTCATTAAGTTTGTATCTTGAGGTTTTTACTCAGTCACATTTTCTCTTAGAGTAAACTTTCACTTAATATGTTTGTCTTCAATTTGGCTGATTGAATAACCTCAATCTAATTTCCTATCATTGAAGTAATTCCTTCTTCACTGTGAAAAAATAATGTCAGGAAAAATTTAAAAGTCAAGATAAATTTATGTTAAAAATGAAACTGATTCACCATTTCCTATTGAATTTCTAATTGTTCAGTTGACTGTCTATTTGGTTAATTACTTTTCTCACTCCTGAGACAAAATACTTGATACTCAAACTTAAGGGAAAAGAATATTTATCTCACAGTTTCTAGAGTTTTCAGTTCCTAATGTGCTGGTTCCAATGCATGGTGGCTTGGCAGAGAGGCATCTAAAAGGAGAACAGTTCATGGCCCCCACAAGGTAGCAAAAGGAACAGGGGACCTTAACAGCATATTTTCCCTCTTGCATAGTCTAGGCTACTGGGATTAGGGCAATGGCAAACCAATCTGTGGACTGATTTAGTAATCACACACCCTTAATCACAGCATCACACACTCTAGATTTGGCCACTTCTGAAAAAGCACCACCTAAGACTGTATATGGCTTTGGGGGGACATCTAGATACAAACCATAACAATGCTCAAGGATGCTTTGTCCAAAATGACTATTAGAGAATGGGAGAGAAATTGGGAATCATCATTCTGAGTGAATTACAACTGCCTGATGAAATGTGAGGGAAGTACTTGTCAACAATATTTAAAGTTACTATTTGTCTTACACAACTATGCTAGAAAGATGGTAGTAGGAACAAGATTTTGCTGAAATTAAGTGTCAATTGAAATATGAAATATGAAAATTCTGTGTTAAATTAATATAGTTTTGCAGTAAAAGTTGATTATTCTTGTGGAATTCTAGTATTCTTGATAATTCATCCATTCTACTTCATTTTGAATTATAACCACTCAACATTCTATTTCTCTGAAATAAAACAGATACAAAGTGATCAAGCTGACTTACTTGCAGTAAAAGAAAGCTTCGATCATACAATGATAAGAATTAATAATTTTGATTGGTTAATGGAAAATGGAACAAATTATTATTTAACTGTGTGAATTTTAATGTCAAGTATATAAATAATTTTATGATAAATGTGCTGGATTAACTGATAGTCAACTTGTAACACCCAGCTGAACCGAATGAGCATGTTGTTGGGTGTGGAAGATCCACCAGAGGATTGTTGCCTTCAACTTAAAAGAGAACTGGAGGGGAATATGGTGTGTTGTTGATTTTTCTGGAGATGCTTTTCATTTGGCTTTCCTGATATGAACTGAACTGTTATCATCAGAGGAGCTTGGGTCCTTGCTGTCTCTGAGGATGGCTGTGTTTCTCTTTGGGGGAACTCTGATCCTTACCATGAGCATTGCTTCTTGTCTCCAGCGCAGATCCCTCAGCTGCTGGCATAGATCCTTCATCCTGCTGGTGCAGATTTTGTAGCTTCCACCACTTATCTTTGGGGCTTTCTAGTGCAGATCCTTGGTACAAAATTGCATGAGACATTATCCTGGGCTCTAGGCCTCCAGCTCTATACATGGAGGATATTGACATGGACTGTAGGTCTTCAGCTGGATTCATTCAGCACATTGCCATGTGAACCAGGCCCTCAGCTGGATTCTTTGGTCTCTAGTGTGTGGACAGATTTCCTGCACTCTTCTATATTTGGGTGAATATTATAAAATAATCCTATAAATTATGTGTCTTGTATTAAATTTATTTCCTTGTAAACCGTGACTACACCAACAAATATTCACTATCAGGAAATTTTGAAAGAAGTAATTTTATTAATACATATTACTTATATGAAAGGATGAGTCTCTTCTATTTTCATTCATGTATACAATCTATTTTGATTGTTTCTATCCCCTTCCTTTTACCTTCTTTACTTGCCCATTCCCCTTCTACAGAGTAAATTTAAACATCTATTGGTTGCTAAAGAAGTTGAAAATTTACTTGACATGCACTATGTTAAGCAATGGTTGGCAAACATTTTTGAAATAAAAAAAACAGTACTGAAAAATAGCACGTATGATAGTAATTAAAATACTGTCTTCTGAAATAATGCTTCATAATAATTCAAAGTCTCAATTAAATAATTATGAACAGTCTGAACACTTTTGGGATACAATCTCTAGGTAAAACAGTGCTTAACATTTCATCTTTCCTGCCTTCCCTTTTATATTTCTGACTTTGTTTTTTAACTTCAAGTTTAAAAGAAAAAGTATAACAAAATATAAAAATGACCAAATTTGAGGGTGTATAAAAATATTGTCCTCTGTCATTCAACAGTTTATACATAAGAATAAACATGAGGGGCCGGTGAGACGGCTCAGCGGCTTAAGCGCCTGCCTTGCAAGCGCGAAGGCCCGAGTTCGACTCCCGGATCCCACATACGAAAAAGGGGCCGGTGATATCGCTCAGCGGCACGGGCGCCTGTTGGCGCGTGAGGTCCTGAGGTCGTCCCCCCGGTACCCACAAAAAAAAAAAAAAAAAAAAAAAAGAATAAACATGAGTAGATAAGAAATTGAACATTTTTTCAGTATATCTAAGATTGTGATGTCTGGGAAATTGTTTAAAATAAATTTTGAAATTATTCAACCATAATTGTATGTATATATACTCTTCCTAATGTTATTTATATCAGGAAAAATTTGGTATTTAGAATTTATTGAGTTAAATTTGGTATTTTTAGCAGCTATCATATGCTTTAACAATATTTTAGTTGAAATAGAAAAAATCTGTTACATATTTTTAAAATAAATTATCAAAGTTATTACATCAAATATTTTGGAAGAAAAGAAAGATAAAAATGTTATACTTCAAAGATCATATGCTAGTAATACATATAAATTCCATTAAAAGTTGCAAAGTTTAAAATTGAAAAGTATATAAGCTATTATACTGAACAAAAAGCCAATATACAAAGATCAATTTTATATGCTAGCAAAAAAGGAAACAACTAACACATACCATTTACAAGATAATCAAATAGGATTCAACAATTAGCAATATGTAACCCAAGACATGAAAAGTACTCTATGTAGAAAAAAAACATTATTAAAAAATAAAAAAGATCAAGTAAATGAAGAAATGTACAATGAATGGATTTTTAAGAAATCAGTATTGCAATGATGTCAACATCAAGAATTGATCTATTGAATGAAAATTATCAATCTAAATATAAATAAGGTTGTTTTTGAACATTTGGTATTCTGACATCAGTTGATATATATTTACAAACATTGTCTCCTCTTGGTAGGTGGTTCCTTTTGACAGCATGCAGTAATCTTTCTATGTGTTCTAATTTTGACTTGTCTGCTTTTTCAAATATTGCTGTAGCTAATGCTGCTTGTTTTCAGATTCCATTTGCATGGATTATAATTTTCCATCATTACATTTTCAGTTTGTGTGTATCTTTGTGGGTGAAGTATGTTTCTTGCAGGCAATATACAGTTGGATCTTGCTTTTTAATCCAACAAAACAGTCCGTATCATTTTTTGTTTCTGATTTTTCTTCACACTGTATTTTTAATTGTTTATTGGTACAATTTACATATATACATAATGATCAAGTACATCATAGGGAATTTGTACCTTTCCATGATATATATTGATTCCTTTTTTTCTCATCGCCCTCCCAATCAAATTTTTAAAAGTTTTAGGAGAAAGATAATAGAAATGACAATAAAAATTTCAGATATGCTTAAAATACCTGCTGTAAACAACTGCTGTCAGAGACAAAAATGTGAGATCTATTTTTGTGAATCACAACCAATGACAAAATATTTTGTTTAAAGTCTAATTGGATAATTTTGCTGAATGTAGATTTTTAGATATAAATCTTTGTATTTGAACATCTCTTCCTCTTTCCACTATATGGAATAGAGTGTGAAAATTTGATCATAATTCTTTTTAAATATTTTGCTGAATTCTTCAGCAGAAATAAACTTGATGTGTTGTTTTTTTGCATGGAATTTTAAATTAAACAATAAGTCATATATGTATCTAATATTAACCAAGTACTAACGTTGGTTGAGAGTTGATTTTTTTTAAGGAATTGGACCAGTTTCTTAGAGAATTATTTCTTTTAAATAATATCTGTAGGACTTCCTATTTCATTTCTAGAATTAGGAATTTGGCTTTTTCATTTTTTATTATTTCCAGTGTTACAAATTTAATTGTTACAAAACTATTTCTAGTGTTAATAATTTGCTATAAATTTAATTACTATAAATGTATTTCATTGTTATAAATTTTATTGATTATTTTCAGTTCATTGATATATTCTCTATTTTTGATTTCACCTTTTCGGCTCTTGTCATTATTTAATTTTTTTCTTTTCACAATGTGTTTATTTTGCTCCTTTTGTTTATTTTCTTAAAGATTAGAAGGTAGATTATTGATTTGACACCTCACTTGTTTTATAATGTAAGCATTAAGTACTAAAAATTCACATTAGGCATTACTTTAATTTTACTCCCAGTAGGTATGTAGTTTTAATTAGAGTTCTTATTTATACATTTTGTATTTTTTTATGCAGGTACTGGGAGTTGAACTCAGGACATCGTGCTTGCCAGGCAGGTGTTCATGCTGCTGAGCTATATTGCCAGCCCACACTTTCTATTTTGAGTTGTGCTCCTTGCCCAATCAAATTATTCAACAATGTTTTGAGTAATGACAAGTTATCTGAGCATTACCTGTTTTGTTTCTATCATTTGTGAAATGCTGTAAGTGACTTCTTTAGTGTGAAGAAGCCTACTTTGTATGATTTGATTCTTTAAATATTTTGATATTTCTCTAATGACCTAGGATATTATTTATCTTGCTACACTTCCCGTAAGTACTTGAAAAGAAATATGTTTATTCCTTTTTTGTTGTTTTGAAATAGATTTGTCTATATATGTTATATAGGTAATTTTATTTTATTGCTTTGTTCAGGTCTTCTGGCTTCCTTTCTTTCTACTAGGGCAATCAGTCCTATCAATAAACTTAGGGTAGGGTTATTAAAGTCCATATGAATAGTTTTACATTAATTCCTTCAGTTCTGTCAATGTTTCCTTACTGTACCCTTATGATCCATTGTTAGATGTGGCCACATTTCGAATTACTATTATTTCTATTTTATTATCTATAATTATTTCACAACACTTTGTCTCCATTAATTTTCTTTCTTCTTAAGTTTGCTCTAACATTAATATAGCCACCTTTCTTACTTTTCAAAATTACTTATTATATTATGTATCTGTCTGTGGTACTTCTTGCATACAGAATATAGGTGCAAAGTGTTCATATGCACTTTTCATCTGTTAGACCATTAGTATTTTAGACAATTTGCATTAAATATAACTATTATATTAGGGATTAATTTTGCATTATATTATTTACTTTTTGTTTATTTCCTTTGCATCCTTTTTCTTGTCTCCCTGTCCTTTTTTTGTAACTTTCCTTCTTGCTGGGCCAAATACCCAACACCTTAAATGTACAGGAGAGGTTTATTATGATTCACAATTTTTAGTGGTTTCAACTCGTGGTTGGAGGCTCTAAGGCAGAAGAAACATGCTGAGGTACAAGATTAGAGCATTACCAGCTGGCTTAATAATGGGATGTGACATGTCAAACATGACTATCTGTCAAATCAAGGCCATGACAAATTCACAGAGCAGCTTCAGAGCCCTGTCAGGGATGACAGAATTATAAAAGTCAGCAACCATTTGTGGCCACTGTCTTCTTGCTCTTATAGTGTGTCGCTCTGTGTACTGAGTGTATTTCAGAGCAATTCTGTTTCTCCCTGAGCACTTCATTTTCATTTTCTTTTCTTCTTTTAGCTTTAAATAAACACTAAACTTTTACTTTCATAAATTCTTCCATCCAATTCCTTGAACAGGACAACAAATTCAGAAAGACCACTGGGCGTTCCTACATCCAGTTGCAATGCCACAAAGAAAGCTGTTCATGTCATTGTTGTCAGGAAGCAAAATGCAAAAGTAGGAAATGGAATGAAGATACACCCTTCCTGGTCAAGTTCTTGGTGATCCCATCTTCTATCCAGGCTTTACCTCTTTAAAATTACATTTTGTTATGGCATGCACATGAGTCAATGAGTTTTCAAAAGCCCTGCCTAGAAGCACACAAGGCTTATTTATAAAATATTTATATGTTTCAATTCTTAAATTTTTCTTAGTGGTGACTATAAATGTTATAGTACACATTTGATTATTAGTCTACTGAAATCAAAATGCACTACTTCACAATAAATGAGGATTCCTTGCTTCCACTTAAGTGTTTATCCTTCTTCCTTTCAGATACTGTTATTATAATTGTTGTATATCGCTTTTAAATATCACATATATTTAGAGAAATCATAAGGAGAAGGGTGGCACATTGTTTACTCATATTTGCATTCCTTATTTTTTCTTCTTTCCTAATGTTCTGACATTGTTGAACTTATAATTTTCTTTTTTTTGTGTGGGTACCGGGGGGTCGACCTCAGGACCTCATGCGCCAACAGGCGCCCATGCCGCTGAGTGATATCACCGGCCCCTTTTTCGTATGTGGGTTCCGGGAGTTGAACTCGGGCCCTCGCGCTTGCAAGGCAGGCGCTTATGCCGCTGAGCCATCTCACCAGCCCTATAATTTTCATTTTGTAAACATTTCCCATTAGCTAATTCTGCATGCAAAGATAAATTCTGTTAGTGTTTCTTCTTGTGATATATTTGTTTCCTCATCTTTACTGGAAAAGTAGCCCTGAAGAATACAAAAATCAAATGGATTGTTCTTTCCTTCTTTCTTTCTTTTTTTTTTTTTTTTCTTTTTTTCTATGATAGAGAGTGAACACAGCGCCTTGGGAATAATAGTGCTCTACCACAGAACTAAAACTCTAGGTCTTTTTTCTTTCATTCTTTCTCTCTTTCTTTTACTCTGCACTTGGAAAATATTGTGCCACATTTTTTTTGTTTCCATCATTTCATATAAGAAAATCACTCTCATTAAAATTATTTCTCTAAGTATAGCATCATTTGTTTCTGTTTGATTTTAAAGTGTTTACTTTTCCTGAAACCTTCAGAAATTAAATGATGATATTTCTGAGCACAAATTTTTTTGTATTTCTTTGTTTTCATGGAGTTTCGCTCAACTTTTTCGATCTCAGGTTTCATATGTTTTACACAACTTAGGTTTTAAACCCTTATATCTTCAAATATTCTTTCAGTCCCAATCTTTGCTTTTGCCTCCCACATTCTAAGTAAATCTTTGATCCTCTATTGTTGTTTAAACTAGATTTTTCATTTTTCCTCAAGTTTTTCAGTTTAGTTTATCTCTGTTATTCAGATTCAATAAAGTTTCTTTATTTTCCCTCAATTTAATGATTTGACCCTCTATTTTCTCCATCCTATTCTTGCCAAAAGTATAAAGTTTTTAAAAATGTTTGCTATTGTAATTGGGTTCAGTAATACGATTTATTTTTTACAACTTTCATTTCTTTGCCAAAATTTTCCATTTTTTACTTGTCACAAAAGTATTTGTAATTGCTTACTGAATCATTTTTATGATGGCTGCTTTAAAATCTTAGTCAAATATTTCCAACAGTTGTTTGATCCTGTTGTTAGCATAAATTGATTGCATTTTAATTCAAGTTCTGACTTTGCTGATTATTAGGAAATAAAATATTTTAATGTACCCTAGATATTTTAGGAATCAGTAGATTTTTGTTCTCTTTTGAGCTTTTACTTGAGACAGACATCATCCTGTTTATGTCCTGGCCTATTTTGTTGGCCATTGTTACAATCACAAGACCACTTTCAGCTTTTAGGTACTAATTAGTATTTATTTTTAGTTTATTTTGTGGCAATGGGGCTCCAAAATTTTGGTTACTGTTGCTTGAGGGAATAAATTTAATTCCATTCAGCTGAGCTTCCATGTATTCCTACGTGAAGAAATGAAATTCTCAGTCATAAGGACAAAGAGTATTTCTAATGTATAACATTGTAGTAGCAAAATCAGAATCCAATTTTGGGATGGTCCTCAGCTATTTGGTTTCTGTGTTCAAGGAAGGGAAAATAACAGACTCAATAGAAAAGAAGAATATTTCTTCTAGGAACCTTTTATTAGCATGTCTTCTTGTCAGTTTTGACTAGTTTACCTGGTGTTATCAAGTGCACTCTTGTGTGATCTTGAGTGTTGGTGAGAAGGAAGAAGGTATTAATTTGAATAGGCTCTGTAATTTGCTATTATGATCCAGGAAATTTCAAATGTAGTATGATTCTTCTGTTGGTTAGGGAGTTTAATAAATTTTGGTACAATGTTTTTCATTATGTTCTGGGATCCCTATCCAATACATATTTTACATATTTTGTTTAAATATTTTACATATTTCTAAGTTTGTCTTTGTTTATGCCCCAAGGTTTACAGATACACTTCACAGAGAGAATGTGGGAGGGATGACACTGTCTCATTTTTTTTTATGTGGGTACTCACAGTCAAACTCAGGACCTTATGCTTGCCAGGCAGGAGCTTCTGCCACTGAGCCAAATCACTAGCCCTCATATTTTATAGATCAGATGTGCCCATTATTTCTTTTTGAGCTTACATGTTATAATAATCACTGGGTTAGGCCTATTTGGCAATTTGGAAAATGAAGCAAACAGACTTTTTCTAAGACCTTGTGGCATTTAGAATTAATAGGAATCATAATAACCTAAAATGATTACAACAATGTGTGATATATGCTAAGGTAAATGCAGTATGAATATTTACAAAATTCACAGCATAAAAACCAGATATACCATATTGGATAAGTCAAGAAATTCTAGAATAAACAGAAGAATGTTTTAAATGATGGAACTATCATGTTAAGAAAGAATGGATGTAACATAGCATGAAAGGTGAAAAAATATAAATTGAAATCAATTATGTATTAGAGAAAATAAACAGTTAAAAACTCATTGGAATTTCTAGTATGAAATGGATAATCATGAGAGAAAACACTAGAAACTTGTGAATGAATACCATCAAAGGAATGATTTGTATTTCACAATATCATTTTGGATGCAACCCATGAAAATGGGATTTGACAGGTTTAGATGATAATGTCTTGTTTATTTTTCAGCAAACATATGGTAACAGATATTAAGGAATATTCAGTTACTTTGTAATACAAATCACCCAAAGTTTCATCATGAAACACTGCTTCTTCTGAGAGAACAGATTCTGTATCATTAGCTTTTTCAATTACTCCCATTTTCAGAAATATTAACTTTTTATCTGCCCCTGACCCTGCCTCATTCAGGACTAAAATACATAAATATCTGTGTTTTAGTTGGACTTACCTTAATTTTCTATTTCACATGAATAAGGTTTTTCTGTTATAAGTAAAGCTATATTTTTATAAATGTCTTTCAATTATTGATTTGTGTTTGTATATGTACAGGAAGCAAAAAAATGAACTGTTATATTTTTTTCCACTAAGACCCAAGGTTTATCACAAATTTAGTTTGTGAAGATCACAATTATGAGTGCAAATGTGGGCAACTCTATGAAGCACAAAGCAAATATTTATAAATAAGATGTACAATGTGAATCAAGAATGGTATTGAATTCATATCTAACATGTAATAATTTATCAATCATTTTTCATTTTAATCTCTCTACACTTAATTCAGTTGCACAGGTTATAATATAACACATCTAATGAAATAACAATTTTGGTGAAATTTTTACTAAAATGATTTATCACACCTGGTGTAGTACACTTACTTTTCAAAACCTCATCTTTTCTGGCTGAATGTCTTATTTGAAAAATAGGTAATGGTCTGTGAATACATTCATCACACATTTCAAACTGATGCTGGATATTTTTATTACCACTCTAATTCCAGTCTCCTGGACCTCCTTATTGACTTTAAGATCACATTATACAAAAGACTCTATTACCCTTACTCAGTGAGAATATTATAATTACTTCACAGGCAAGGATTTTATAGTCACATTTTAAGCCCATTAAAGTGACTAATAGGCATGAACTAAAGGCTCAAACATATGTGTTTACTGGGTATGTTAGTTTTATAGGAATAAAAAGTTTACACTTGGATTTCTTATGTCAGAAAGACTCATTTTACAAAAGTAAATGTATTTTTATATACTCTTTTCCTCAGTGATTATCATTCCTTATTAAGTAACTCAGTAGAACTCTTCCCATTGATAAGGGATATCTGACAATTAATGGGAACACTCAACATGTGTTGAATGTGTTAATGAAAATTATCACCAACACAGAATTTTTGATAAACTTTGAAATACAGGACAAAGAAGAACTGACTAGTCATCATGACATAATAAACATTGCAGAATTACTTTTCACAGTGTATCATTTCAAAACTCAAATTGATGAATGAATAGAGAACAGTATTATTTAGTGTAGGAAAACAAAGAAAAGAGTGTAATTCTGATAGTTACTGCCTCTAAAATTCCTTCATAGTCTGCTTCGCAGGCCAGTGAGATGGCTCAGCGGCATAAGCGCCTGCCTGGCAAGCACAAGGGCCTGAGTTTGACTCCCAGATCCCACATACGAATAAAGGGCTGGTGATATCTCTCAGTGGCATGGGTGCCTGCTGGTGCTCAAGGTCCTGAGGTCAACCTCCAGTACCCACAAAAAAAAAAAAAAAAGAATCTGCTTGGCAAACCTAGAAAAAGGACTGAGAAAAAGACATAGAAATGGTCACCTTGAACTGCAACAATTGCCATTTAGTTTCTTTTCAGATGCATGATGCTATCAAATCCAATACACAGTGAAGAGGCACATCACTGTATTACTGTGATATTTTATAAATAAAGTTTGAAAATTGCTTTTTGACAGTAAGCTAAAAAGAAGTATTTCATTGTGTCCTACATTTTACTTTTACTTTAAATTTATTATTAAGATTTTTTCTAGTTTTGCCTGCTTGTATAATGTCAAACACAGCTGTTGATATTATTTTTGAGACCTATGTACACCACATAGCAAGATATTAAATCTGTGCTTAAAAGCTCTTGTTATAAATTAATTTTATAATTTTGTTTGTTTCTGAAGAACCCAAGATAAACTTTTTCTCCTTACAAGGAGATGTACTTTTATGAAACATTCAAAAATAGACATATACCTTTACTGAAGAACATTATAAGAAATTGTACAGAAAGAATTTTACTTGTTATTCTGAGCAAAGTTTTGTATTTAAGTTTTGAATGATTCTTTTACAAGTGGCTTTGGAGCTGAGTTTGTAGTAGTATGATCTTTTCATCAAAAGTATTATGAATTAATTCTAAATAATTAAAAAGCTAACCCAAGAGAGATAAACAACTTTTATATTTTTTTCTTACACTATGACAAGCAGCAAAGGCCCAATTTGAAGATACATAAATTGGTAAGCTATCTTTCTATTATTTCACTTTTCTGTGTTCTTTGTATGTTTGTTTTCTAAATGTTATCTTTGTATTTTTTTAGGGATCATTCTAATGTCACTCTCCACAAAATTCTCTCCATAGTTAGGAATCACTAAGGAGTCTTATGAATGCTCTTTTGTTATATATCTTTATAACACTAAGTACACTTTTTCTTACTTTATAATATAGTATGTACTTCTTTTTTATTATCATTAGTGTGTGTTTATTTACTAAAATGAAAGCATTTTGAAAATACTGAGTTATTTTTTCCATTATATTTTCCATTACCAAGAATATGTCAATCATATAGCAATATATATTGAATTGATATGTTAATAGATGAATTATCCACACTTTAATATGAAAACTCTATGTTCAGAGATTATATTTGTTTTTCAAAAAATAAGCTAACTTTACTTTTTTGTTGGAATATTCCATATATCATGAGCATAGGTAACAATTAAAATTTTATCTTCTTTAAAAGAAATGTACATGTGATTTGTTTCTTTTAGTGAAAGAGTAGGGAGTTAAGAGTATAAGAAGAGAAAAGTTTGGCACATCTACCAATGGAATAGACCTAGGAAGATAGGGAAATACTTTTATTCATTATTAGAGCATAAATGTGATTTGACATGAGGAATTTATACTGCCCAAGTTCATATTATGACAGTTTATTTAACTGATTTAGGCAATTCCTATTAAAAACTAAAGGGAAAAATAAAGAAAAATGGCTGAGTTAATTCAGAATGAAAGTCAAAAGAAATAGATAAACTCATGATTTTGAAACAAACTGCCATGAAATGATACCAACAGGCAGTTGTTAGAGTGCAGATGATGACATCTAGCCAATCCCTGAATGTCTAGTCAGCTATTAAGGCCTAGAGATATTGTTTCATTTATCCTCATTTCTCATTTTCACTATAAAGTGCTAGTTTCATAATTTTTTCCTCTGTACTTTATATAGTGACTTTCTAAATTCTTGTCTTTACTCCACCATTCAAACTTTAAGTCAAACATTATTTATCTATTTATTTGTTTATTTACTCATTCATTTGTTCATTTAGTTTGTTTTTGAGACAAGGTTACCCTGTATAGGACAAGGTCTCTAGGCAAGACTTGAGAACTCACTAAGCAGTCCAGGCTGGCCTCAAACTCCTGCCTCAGCCTCCGAAGTATGGCAAATACAGAGGTGTTCCTGGCTAACATTATTTATTGACTACTGCATGTGTCAGGTACTTTCCTACTCCTGGCAAATGAAAGCGGTTTGTGTGTGTGTCTGTGTCATACTGAGGATTGAATCCAGGGCCTTGTGCATGCTAGGCAAGCATTTTACCACTGAACTACCACACCCCTCCCTTGCCACTGCTGCTAACTGAAAGTGACTAAAATGACAATCTATAATTTATAGTTTACTATAGGGGAGATATTTTAGTTATAAACATGTCCTTAAAAGGAGGGATACAAGTTACTAAAATTGACAATGGTGTGTGTGACTTAGCAAGGGGGCAGAAAAACCTTTCCCAAGATAGTTAGAATTTAGTTGAGATTTGAGTGATAAAGCTAACTCAGTGAAGGGAGAATGGAAATGAATTGTCATGACTATAAACACCCTTTTACAGAGGAATATGTGGTATTCAGGGAAGTAAAATGCCAGCAAAAGTACAACAGGATAAAATAGAATATTCAAAAGTAAGCCAAATTAATGTATAAGTTAAAATGCATTACATTATTGTGGACTACACATAAGACATGACACTGAAAACTTCCATAGAGATCAGTATATTTATATTTTTAGATAAAATTGAATAGCAATAGAAAGCCATAGTGATTTTCATAAAGTAGTTGTTTCGTGTAGGTACATAAGTGTAGAAGAGCAAGTATATTAGGCATGATAATCTTTATATTAGAAATAAGTAAGTACAGTTTCAGAACAGAAATTCATGAAGGAACAAAACAATGGATGCTGATGAATTATTAAATGACTGATGTATTAAACAGGCATATTTAATTGGTATCTACAGTTGGTCCATCTGCAAATGATTCATACTTAAAGTAGCTCTTTAAGTGAGGTGAAAAAGAAGAGTTTGCAAATATTTTGAATTTATTTAAATATTAAAAGCAGCAGAACATGGATGTAGGGGGAAGAGCAGGAGAGATATACAGAGTTAGTTTTCAGGCTGCACATATGCTTTCAGTCTTTTCCACTGCTGATCATTTTTCTAATTACTATTGCATTTGTAATTGTAAAACACTGCTAAGATTTGGAAGTTTCAATGGTAAAAGTCATCCAAAAATTCTTCCTACTTAATTAGCAGTAAAAATGCTGGAAACTTTTTTATATATTTTAGTGATTTATGCTACAACTTATGAAGAATATTTTGCAATTAATCAAACTATTTGATCTTTCTTTTAGGCAGTGCACGTTTGTTCATCCCTTGTGTCTTTGTTTGTTTTTATTATATTTATCCTTTCTCATTGTTTATATTGATCAAGGTCTTAAAGCTTGACTAAAATGTCAGTTTTATTTGTGTGTCTATATATGACTCACTGTAGAAACATTGTTATTCCCCAACTTCTGTTCTATAAACCGTGGCATTTTAAAGGATCAGTAGAATATTATATGTGTATGGGTTTGTATGTTTTGTTGTGTGTAGTGTAACTCAATGTACAGCCAATTCATCTTTCAATTATACCACAAATCATGAAATGTAGCATAGAGGCAAATTTAATTCCTCGGTAAATAAATTTAGTGTGTTATTAAGATGTGTCTTTGGTGTACTAAGATCTGTGCTACTTAAATATGCCACTAGAAATGCAATAATTTTATAAAATTTCCTTTTCAAAAATAAATGCTATTCAGTTCTAGAGACGGTTAATGGATTACTTTAGTTCAAAATTATATGTCAGACTGATATTTGATTTCATTTTTTGCTGGGTTATAAAACCTGAGCAACTTTACCTACATTTTTATTTTTTTTTTTTTTATTTTTTTTTTTTTTGTGGGTACCGGGGGGTCGACCTCAGGACCTCGCGCACCAGCAGGCGCCCGTGCCTCTGAGCGATATCACCGGCCCCTTTTTCGTATGTGGGATCCGGGAGTCGAACTCGGGCCCTCGCGCTTGCAAGGCAGGCGCTTATGCCGCTGAGCCATCTCACCGGCCCTACCTACATTTTTAAAAGAAAGTCTATAAACTAGTGGTCATTTGAATAAAATAAATAAATTTTATTCTCAAAAATCTTATCAATCAATATTATAGTCATTGGACATGTTGGATTTGTGATAAGATCTCATATAGATGGGATTAAACTATAATAAATTATTTGGAGTTATTTGATTTAAGAAATGTGTGTTGAGCCGGTGAGATGGCTCAGCGGTGTAAGCGCCTGCCTTGTAAGCGCGAGGGCCCGAGTTCGACTCCCAGAACCCACATACGAAAAAGGGGCCGGTGATATTGCTCAGCGGCACGGGTGCCTGTTGGTGCGTGAGGTCCTGAGGTCAAAACCCCGGTACCCACAAAAAAAAAAAAAAAAAGAAATGTGTGTTGATTTGTGTTTAATCAAAGTTTAATTTTAACAATCAAAAAATAAAACAAGAACAACAGGGCCGGTGAGACGGCTCAGCGGCTTAAGCGCCTGCCTTGCAAGCGCGAAGGCCCGAGTTCGACTCCCGGATCCCACATACGAAAAAGGGGCCGGTGATATCGCTCAGCAGCACGGGTGCCTGTTGGCGCACGAGGTCCTGAGGTCGTCCCCCCGGTACCCACAAAAAAAAAAAAAAAAACAAGAACAACAAAATCTACAGAAGTTTTAAAAAAATAAATACAAATTCTTGAGGCTCATCTTTAGTGTTTCAGTGTTAAAACAGACCTGCAAATCTGCATTTTAATTATAAATTCCAGATGACATTATGTAAGTAGTTCTAAGAATGTATCATAGAATTAGAACATTATGAAAAGAAAATTTGTTTCACTAACTATATACAAATATTCGTGAGAAATAGCCTTATTGTTCTATTACTGGCAATGCCACTGTCATCAGCAGTCAGAATGTTTACATAGTTTACAGCCAGACTTCACATGAAATGTAGTAAAGCAAAAATAGAGGGTATGTATTGAAAGAGTGTGTCATACTTTCTTTTGCCAGATTCTGACTAGAATTTGACAGATACACTTATTTATCTTTGCCTCTGAAAGCAGTATAGATATTTATCTTCACAAAACTTCAATAAAAAGAATAGATTGTAAACTTTGTGAGTTGCCACAAGAGACATGGACATGTAAGATAGTCCCCTCCCTCATTACTCAGTAAGTAAAAATCCAGTCTTTGGAAATTTAACTGAGACTATTATTCATACACAATGGAATATTAAGACTATTTCATTGTATCCCCAATGCATAAATTCAATGAATGCAACAAAAGATTATTGTAAACATTGACAGCCATAATAATGGAGAGTGCTAAAATTTTATGTAAAAATATAGCTCATGTGGTTACATATACCAAGCTATTCATATGTAATGAGTACCATAAATTAATGTCATGGTATTTCAGTTCCATTTTGCACAATATAATTTGGAATTGTTATTTATGAATTACTTTTGAATTTTGCACTTCTAAATCATTCATATATAAATTCTTTATATAATAAAGTAAAATGGGAAAATCATCTTTGATTTATATCCTTTTTGTTTCATTTCAGTCTTAATTGTTTTATATTCAATTATATGATCCCTACTATTCTATTATATGATCTCTAAAGTTTGGAAAATAACACATTCATCAGAGAGAAGAGACTCCCTCAATCTAGAAAGGATGACTATTATCAAAAGATAACAGATTCTGGTGTGTGTGTAAAGAAAAGGGGATCCTTGCATATTGTTAGTAGGAGTGTATATTGCTATTAATATTATACAAAAACAATACGGAAGTTCCTTAAAATTAAAAATAGAACTACTAGATGGGATCCAGAAATCCTATTGTCGGGGTATTTATTCAAAGGAAATGAAATCACTATCTGGAAGGAATATCTACACTTCCATGTGTATAGTGGCCCTATTCTTAATAGCTTGAAATGAAAACAACATAACTGCTCATCAGTTGATAAATGGGTAAAAAATATGGACATATGCACAATGGGATGCTATTCAAACATAAAACAGGAAAGTAAAAACAACCTGGTCATTTGTGGCAATATGAAAGGAAGTGGAGATCATTGTGTTAAAAGAAATTAGTCAGGTATTGAAAAACAAGTACCACATGATCTTACAATGTATAATCTCATGAAAGATTGAATAGTAGTTAGTAGGAGCTGAGGAGAGTGGAAGAGAAAGAGAGAGGGAAAAAGGTTAATCATTGGGTGTTAAGTTACGATTAGACAGGAGTAAGAAGTTCTGGCATGCTATTGTATAGTATAGTGACTATAGACAATAATTAAGTATTATATATTTCAAAAAAGCTAGTGTAGCAGAAGATGCCCCTCCTAGCCAGTATACATCAGTTTGTTAGTTGCCCAGGTAATAGTTCTGATTACAGATACTGTTTTGTTTCTTAGAAATGGCTGGTCACTATGATGCATATTGTAAGGACCAATCCCCAGTTGACAAGCCATTTTGCCTTTGTACTTCCTGATTGCTTACCCCATATAGGCACTAAACCACCAGAGATAAAGCCCTGACATTTTGAGGGAAAATTGATTCCTAGTCAGTGCCCATGTGACATTAAGTAAATCTGCCTCCAAATCCTGGGTGTTATTTCATTGTTTCTGCTTGCAGTTGAATCTGGTGCATCAGCCAGGAAGACCCACCAAGCTGACCTCTTTGGTCACTGGTGATGGCACTCACAAATGGAGCAAGGACCTCTCCAGGTCACAATGAGAAAGTGCATCATTGGGGTTTTTCAAGTCCCCTCAGTGGTCAGAAGGAGGATTCATGGCTCCCTGTTTAAGCAGCTCACTTTGGACCCCAAAGGGAGGAGGATGCAATCTATCTGTCTGTCTGTCTGCCTGCCTACCTGTCTGATTTCAGTAAGACCCCCAAGGCACCCCAGTTTTTCTGCTTGAGCAGAAGGGGAGTCTGATCAACTCCCATTAGTCAGAACCACTCTCAAAGGGAGTTGGAATATTTAACCTCTGAGTGTCTGCTGAATGAATATGTGAGTGAGTAGAATGGACAGCATAAGCAGTAGGCTGCTCTGTCTGTGCACCAAGACTGGGAAGCACTGGTAGAGGTGGCTGATCAGACCCCCACCTGTGGTTCCATGGTGATTGACATATGGCATAATGGAGGTGTCACAACCTCCTTAGCTAAATTGTGCCTAAGTGCCCATGAGGGGCACAGCCAAGCAGGCATCTGAATGGTCTCTGAGGGGCACCCACCCTTTTTCTGTTGCACAATCATTCAAGGGTATAGAACACACACATAGGAAGTCAGACATGGGAATTAATTAGTCAAGTCCATAGGAGTGGATTGACATGAGAAAGGTCTTTTATGGAATCGAAAAATGAAACCAAACCACTCCCTGCATCTCAAAGAAAAAATAGGAAAAAGAGGCCCATTCTTCCTGACAATTCCACCTTGGCCCCCTCATCAGCTGCCACAGTTGCTGCCAACACCTACAGCTTCACTCCCCACTCCTGACTCATCTACTTTCAGCCAATTGAACTGGTTCTAGCTAGCCATTGCCTGCATTCAGCCATAGAGGCCCAGCCCCTGAACCTTCTGCTTCATGGCTACACCTATCCTGGTCAGATAGCATCATCTAACACCCACCCAAGATAACTGTCAGCAATTCCATCAGAGTTCCAAATTTTGACCGAGGAAAATTTGGACTGTCAGCCCTGACAAGTAAGTTGTCATGGCCTTTCCAAAGATCACCTTGCCTAGAAAGAACCCTGTTGAGCACTTCTCAAAGACACCAAAAAGCAGGGCAAAAATACCATTAGCCACTGTTACCCATCAACCAGATATAAAAGCACCTCATGTCCATAAGAAAAGCCAGTCTGATAGATGACCATGCCCTCTGGCTATGAGTTATAAGGGCTATGGACACAAAAAATAAATGGCCCCTCCATCTTTGAGACATAAAGAAACCTGACTATCCAGGCCTACCCCAACCTGAACCTCTCCTTGCCCTGTCAGGCCTGGATGCATAGGACAGACTCTCTCAAATTGGGCCCCTGAGAGTCCCCACTCATTGCAAAAGTTGGGGTTAAACCTGTGAATTTCCTGGTAGAAAATGGAACAACACTCTCTGCCTTCAAAAGCCCCCTCTGTCAAAATGTTACCATTACCCGGTCAACTGGGCTTGTCCCTTCTGCCAGGCAAAAACTTGATTCACCTCCAGGCTGGACCATCAATCATGCTGCCTCACTGAGACCCCTATTGCTGTCAGATGTCATGAGAAACTCAAACAAGTGTCCAGCCACACATCAGCCTGATAGGCTAATAATCACCTTGGGCAAGATCTCTGTGCTGTCAAGAACACAGCCATCATCTTGCATTCTGTAGTTCCCAACCCATACACTATTTTTGGACTGTTACTCAATTGCCACAAGGGTTTGGGAACTCTGCCACTATTTTCAGGAAGGCCCTAGCAACAGATTTAGCTCTGGGACAGCCTGTTTCTCTGTCCCTTCCAGCTCTATCACAGTCCCCCAAGCACACAGTATAGACTGTCAAACTGCTAACATACACCTGTCCTGCCTGTAAAGCCAGCTTAAGATCTCTGAGCTGCCAGTGCCACTGCAATTGTCCTCTGTGTACATTGCCTCAGTCTTCTGCCACTCACAGCCTGCTGGTATACCTGCCTGAACCTAAAGAATGCCTTCTTCTGCCTTCAGTTGGCTCCTGTCAGCCAGCCCCTCTTCACAACTGACCTGGACTCAACCTCCCAGAGGTTCAAAACTTGTTTCCTCTTTGAAAAAGCACTTCTGATTAATGACACCCAAGCTGCCTGCTGGAAAGGTGCAAAGGCTATGCTGTGATATCTGGCAGAAAGTGGTTACAAGACTGAAACTCCACAAATTTCTTGAAGCTGCTGGCTTCCATAGAATCTGGATCCTTGAGGGCCGGTGAGATGGCTCAGTGGCTTAAGCACCTGCCTGGCAAGCGCGAGGGCCTGAGTTCAACTCCCGGAATCCACATATGAAAAAGGGGCCAGTGATATCGCTCAGTGGCACAGGTGCCTGCTGGCACGTGAGGTCCTCAGGTCGACCTCCGGTACCCACACACACACACAAAAAGAATCTGGATCCTTGAGTTCACAAAATAAATAATGATTTCTTGACTGTCAGCCCCTGGGAGTGCCCAGTGGCCTACCTGTACAAATACTTGGATCCAGTTGCCAAGGGCTACCTCCCTTCTTTTTCTTTGCATTCTAACAGCCACTGTCCTTCTGATCAAAAACTGACAAGCTCACCTTAGGCCAAAACCTAACTGTCCAGGTGCCATATGCTATGCTGGACCTCACCCAGTACCAAGGACTCTTATGTAAAAATCCTTGCCTGACTCTTGTGGTGACCATGACTGCCTGGAACTGACTGATGAACTGTTCTGGAGCCAATCAGACTTAAAAAATGAACCTCGTGACAGCTGCTGAGTACACCCAGTTTACAAATGGAAGTAGTTCTGATAGGAATGCAATCCTACAAGCTAGATATGCTGTGGTCAAATTGGACAAGATTGTTTTGGTGAAAGCTCTCCTGCTACTGCTTCCTGTTGCTGTTTGGAAATCTGCCACCACCAATGACACCAAACCTACACTCCTAAAACCCCTCTAGGGATCCAATTGACTGAATCTTCAACCCCAGCCAGAAAAACTTTACCGAGTACTCCTGGAAGATCAGAACCAGATCTGCCCCCACCATTTTTCTGAAAGCTCAAGCTGCAGTTCTGGAACAGGTAGCCCTGCAGGCAGCTCAGGCTTTAGCATCAGTGTCACTGGCCCTGACTTCATGCAATGTCATGGACCCTCCCCATTTATAGATATATAGGTACATTACACAAAAATAAAACACAACCCTACAGCAACAGCTTGTAACCAGTTAAAAGACCAACTATACCTATAGACATTCCTGCACACACACACACACACACACACACACACACACACACAACCAAGGTGCATATTAAGTACCTCTACAATTTTCAGAAATCCAGCCTTAGATGTGCTGGAGAATTTATCTGGACAGCTTCTCTGGGGCTCACTCTGAAGAGAGGATGCACTCTAAGCCATGCTCTGCTCACTCTGGACACTGACTAGTCCACAAATATCTGAAGCTTGAGGACACCATTCACAGGATTGTTCCATACCTATTCCCCTTGATTTTTGTGCTTGCTTCTCTACCCCACTGCTAACTGTGGTTTTTGCCTTAAACTCTATGGATGGTTGCACCAAGAGAATAGAACAATACCAAGATTTGATGAGTGGCCAAGGCATATTGGACACTCTTGTAGATCAGATTAACTCCCTCACTACCTTGCCAGAGTTATGTTATACAACAGAGAGGCCTAAATTTTATCTATTCCTAAAAACAACTTAGAGAAAAACTCTGTAATAAGACAATTCTGGGGACCTTGGCTAGGGCCCATACCAGGATCACTGATAACCTTAGTATTACTGCTTCTAGTTGAGCCTTGACTCAGGAGATCACATGTATATACCCCACAAAGGTTTGCCAGGGAAACTAAAAGAGGGGGGAAATGTAGTAGCAGATGCCCCCACAGCCAGTATACTTCAGTTTATCAGTTGCCCTGGTGATACGTCCAGTTACAGTTCCTGATACTCTTGATTTTTAGAAATAGCTGGTCACTGTGATGCATAGCTGGTCACTATGATGCATATTGTAAGTACCAATCCCCAACTGAGAAGCCATTATGTCTTTGTACTTCCTGCTTGCTTACCCCATATAAGCCCTAGATGACCAGAGATCAGGGCCAGATATTTTAAGTGACAATTGATTCCTAGTCAGTGCCTCTTCCAAAATTAAATAAATGTGACTCCAAATTCTGGGTGTCATTTCAGTGTTTCTGCTTGCCATTGCACTAGAAGAAGGGATTCTGAAAGTTTTCACCATCAAGTAATAATGAATGGAATGTTTAACCTGATTTACATTGCATGATTTATACATTTATCAAAATATCACATGCCTCCATAATATGTATAATTTTTATATTTTTCTGTATTAAGAAGTTAATTTAAAAAAAAGAAAGTAACATAGTGTCCACATGTATACTGGAAAGTTGGACTCTAACTTCTGTAAGTACCAATAAGTAAACAGCTAACCTAATTGCATTGAACAAACTCTCCCTGAATGCCCACCAGTAATTTTCCACTTCTTCCCAGTAGGCAACTCAGCAGCATTCACTATTGCAATACTAGTGGCCCCATTTCAATAGTCTTAAAAAAGGTTTTCCATGTCTGTTTACTTTGCCAATTTTCTTCAACAAATCTGGTGTATATTATAAAGTGTAGATTCAAAATTTTAAAAATAAAATACACAGGGTGTGTCTTTCTTTTCTTCTTTCAGTTTTTCTTCTTTCTTTCCTTCCTTTAGTTCTCCATCCTTCCCTTATTTTTTTATTTGAATTCAGTACATATGCTTTTTTAAGCCATAATCTGGCAGAAGGAAAAATGATATTTGATTCAGTTAAGAAAAATACCTCTGGGAGAAATAGAACATAGGCATTCAAAATTACCCATTTGAAAGTTTACATGAGAGTCCTGCTAACAAAAGCTTTTCCTGGCAAACATTGTGTTTTAAGATAACATGCAAAATAACAGAAATATTGAATAACACATTATATCCTATGTTAAAATCATGGAAAAAGCATTAGAAATATATGTATATATATATATATATATCTTGATATATATTTAATTTAAATAATACTTTCCCTACTATGCAAAATTGCATTTTGAAATTATATTTAAAGAAACTTTCTATTAATTCTATGCTCAAAATAATCTTACTGTTCTTACTTGGAGTTTCTTTCTATTATTTGCAAGTAAACTGTTCTTTCTAACAGTTTGTTTATGGTTTTCTCTCCTTAATCCATTTATTTCAACTCTCACCTTCTGTATGGTTTCTCAATATTTCCCTGGAGTCAATGTTTTCTTTAAAACAAGCTCGAAAATCCCCTAGGAGATCAGTACTCCCTGAAGTTTGATTTTCATCCTGATTAGCTGTACCAAGACTCAAACTGTGATCTGTGTTGAGCAGTGTGCCTACCCCAGTACACCCTGGTGAGTTGAGCTTAGAAGCTATTTGTTAGCTTAGTTAAAATTCATTAATAGATTTGGTATATGAGCTTTCTATTAAACATATGTTATTCCTAGAAAAATCAGTAGGCAGAATAAAACTAATTTGCATTAATACATTCTAAGTAATTATGACAGGCAGTTTTTTCCTTCTCTTGAGAACAGATGAGTGGTTACTATAAGTATAGTAAAGTTTTCTGTGCTTTTCAAATGTAAAATAAATTATATATTAGAAAAAATGAAAATGTCATTCTTTTTAAGCATGAAAAATAAATAAATAAAAATTATCTAAATGTGACAATTCTAATCCCTTCAAAGAGATCACATTATTAAAAATTAAAACTTCCTCATCATATGCACTTTACTTTTGGTTTGTATTGGTTCTTATTATCTACTTCCATTCACATGTCACTCTATGAGAGAATTAAATATATTTTACTCAGTGTTCATACAATTTAAACTTTATCTTAAAGATGATTTTAATTTTAAACAATTCACTCAAATAAATTTTTTCATATTTAAACATGCTATTATATTAAAATGACTTATTGACAGACACATATTATTGAAATATCTACATAATTTAATTGATCTATTTACTTTAGACATTAATTTCATTATTTATATATTTCATTTTATTTAAAATATCTTCTGGATTTCATGTTATTTTATCATAACTTTTTTCAAAGTGCATTTACATAATTATTTAAAATATGATTATTTTGAATTTCATGGGGTTTCATCAGTTTCTTAGCTGAAATAAATAACAAAATATCCTGGGCCTGTGAGATGGCTCAGCAGTGCAAGCACCGGACTGGCAAGAGCAAGGTTCTGAGTTCAACTCCTGGAACCCACATTAAAAAAAATCCTTATTTGTAAATTTAGAAAATGTAATTAAAATATCAATTTAAAATATTTTAGGGCTGGTGAGATAGCTCAGTGGCATAAGCACCTGTCCGGCCAGCATGAGGTCCTGAGTTTGACTCCTGGCACCCACATAAAGGAAGAAAGTGGCTGGTGATATTGCTCAGCGGCACAAGTGCTTGCTGGCAAGCATGAGGTCATGAGGTCGACTCCTGGTACCCACATAAAAAATAAAATAAAGTAAAATAAAATAAAATAAAATAAAATATTTTATTACTGTGAAGGACACATTGTCATTAATCTTTCCCCAAAATTAAAAATATTTCCTCTCAGAACACAATTATTCAATCATTCTTGGCAATGTGTCTTTAATTTAACAAATTTTTCTTAGACATTCACTATATATTTCAATAACCACTTATGCATCGAATACCTAAAATTTCATGCAGTGACTTTTGTAACCTAGGATGCTCTCATGTATTACCATGTTTCCCCTATTAAATAAATATCTTAGAACTCAGTGGGTATGGTGGATTTTACATAAGTAATATCATTAAAAATCAGTACGATAGAAAAAGTTCTTTATAAAGAAATTACTTACTTTACCTTATCCTTATTTGGGGAAAAAAAAACAGATTTCTCATTATCAGAAATTTTTGCTTTCTTCAAATTTAACTAATTCTCTAAGTTAAGAATTATCGGGCCGGTGAGATGGCTCAGCAGCGTAAGCGCCTGCCTTGCAAGCGCGAGGGCCCGAGTTCGACTCCCGGATCCCACATACGAAAAAGGGGCCGGTGATATCGCTCAGCGGCCCAGGTGCCTGCTGGCGCGCGAGGTCCTGAGGTCGAACCCCTGGTACGCACAAAAAAAAAAAAAAAAAAAAAAGAATTATCTAAGTTAGTTCTGTAAGAATTCCTAATCACCACGCTCTTTTTCACTATTTTTTAAGTGATAAGTCAAATACTTGAATTGTTATTCTTACACAAATCACTTTTTCTTGAAAAATCAATGTAAAATACATTGGCCAATACAATTGTTTTGGTTTGAGGTACGCAAATATGAGTAAGTGGAGAGTTTATCATATTACAAATTTAAAGGAAAGGCTGAAATAAATTGTAGAAAGTTATTTGACTTAAGAAATATTTTTTTTTTTTTTTTTGTGGGTACCGGGGGGACGACCTCAGGACCTCACGCGCCAACAGGCACCCGTGCCGCTGAGCGATATCACCGGCCCCTTTTTTTCGTATGTGGGTTCCGGGAGTTGAACTCGGGCCTTCGCGCTTGCAAGGCAGGCGCTTAAGCCGCTGAGCCGTCTCACCGGCCCCAAGAAATATTTTTAAGGATTAAAATGCTATCAGTAATTTCTAATAGCATAGCTAAATTGATGTGTGTATTAAAGAATACAACCTTGCTCAAAGAGAAGTCTTATCTTTACTCCTGATTATGAGAGGTAATCGCTGAGACTTTTTTTCTGTGTGTGGGTATCGGGGGGTCGACCTCAGGACCTCGCGCTCCAGCAGGCGCCCCTGCTGCTCAGGAATATCACTGGCCCTTTTTTGTCTGTGGGTTCCGGGAGTCGAACTCAGGACGTCGGGCTTGCTAGGCAGGTGCTTATGCCGCTGAGCTATCTCAGTGGCCCCTTGCTAAGACTTTTTTTTTTTTTCAAAAGAAGAACAAATTTTCAAACCAACATAATAGGAGGGTAACAATGGTTAATACATTACGTATTACTATCTTTAAGTTAGTTATTCAGGACACCAGACATTAGCATTCAATTGTCCAAACATTATTGGCACAAACCTTACTCTTCAATGAACTAAGTAAAAATGGTAGTGTATCTATCTTAACCATCTTATATATATATATATACATTTTTTTTCCCTTTCCCTTCTTTCTTTTCCCTATTCCAGTCTCTCTTTCCTTTTGACCAGTTTCTTTTTGATTCACCATGTCTATTGTACATTTTGGATCTTATTTACTCTTTCAGTTTCTCATATTAGAGAGATAATACGATGCTTACACATGTGCTTCTGGTTTATTTCACTTATGAGTATTTTCTCGAGTTGCATCCATTTACCTATAAAAGTCTCCAGTTTATCCTTCTTTATGGCTGAATAGTACTCCATTGTATAAAAATACCACATCTTTCTTATCCATTCCTCAGTTGATGGGCATTTGGGTTGTTTCCAAGATCTGGCTATTACAAATTGTGCTGCTATAAACATGGGTGCACATATATCGCTGTGGTACGATGTTTTTAATTCTTCTGGGAAGATGCCCAGAAGGGGAATAGCTGGGTCAAATGGGACCTCCAACCCTAGTTTTCTGAGGAATCTCCACACTGACTTCCACAGTGGCTGTACCAGTCGACACTCCCACCAACAGTGAAGAAGGGTTCCTTTTTCCCCACAGCCCCTCCAGCATTTGTTATTAGTTGATTTCTTAATAGTAGCCATTCTTTCTGGGGTGAGATGGTATCTCAGTGTTGTTTTAATTTGCATCTCTCGAATGACTAGTGATGTTGCACATTTTTTTGTATATTTGTTTGCCATTAGTATTTCTTCATCTGAGAAATGTGTATTCATCTCAGATGCCCATTTTTGGAGTGGGTCTTTAAATTTGGGAGGTCTGATTTTTTTGAGTTCTTTATATGTTCTCGATAGTAATCCTTTGTCTGAGGAACAGCTGGCAAACATTTTTTCCCACATTGTGGGTTGTCTCTTCACTCTGTTGGTGGTTTCTCTTGCTGTGCAAAAGCTTTTTAATAAGGGCCGGTGAGATGGCTCAGCGGCATAAGCGCCTGCCTTGCAAGCGTGAGGGCCCGAGTTTGACTCCCGGATCCCACATACGAAAAAGGGGCCGGTGATATCGCTCAGCGGCACGGGTGCCTGTTGGCGCGCGAGGTCCTGAGGTCGTCCCCCCGGTACCCACAAAAAAAAAAAAAAAAAAGCTTTTTAATAAGATGAGATCCCAGTTATTGATTCTTTGGGATAGTTCCCGTGCGGTTGAGTTTTTATTCATAAAGTCTTTGCCTACACCAATGTCTCCAAGGGTTTTACCTATCCTACCTTCCAGCAGATTTAATGTTTCTGTTTTAATATTTAGATCTCTGGTCCATTTTGAATTTAGTTTAGTGCATGGTGAAAGATATGGATCTAGTTTTAATCTTCGGCATGTGTAGAGCCAGTTTTTCCAGCACCATTTATTAAAGAGGCTATCTTTCTTCCAGCGAATGTGTTTGGCACCTTTGTCAAAGATAAGGTGGCTTAGTATGTCTGGGGTTGTTTCAGCATCTTCTAATCTGTTCCATTGATCTTCAGGTCTGTTTTTTTGCCAGTACCACACTGTTTTTAACACAGTAGCTTTATAGTATAATTTCAAGTCGGGGATTGTGATGCCCCCTGCCTTGCGTTTGTTGCCCAGAATTGCCTTTGCTATTCTAGGTCTCTTCTGATTCCAAATGAATTTTAGGATTGTTTTCTCTAATTCTGTGAGATATGCTGTTGGAATTTTGATTGGACTTTTTTGTCATGCTTATTGAAATATTTTTGTTTGACTGGGAGTGTGGTTCAACTGGAGACCCTAATATGTGATTTAGAGTGTGGGTGGTCACACCGGATAATCTCACAAGATATGACTTAATGTAGAGTTTTGGGGTCACGCAATATGATCTTGACTCCAAAAACACTGGAGGCTCAGATCAGTCACTTGAGGAATCTATCGTGTGTTTGTAAGGCAACCTTATTAAAGATTCTGGACTCAAGGCTGAGAAAAACTCTGCTGACTAGCAATACTCCGTGCATGTGCATATTAACAAACATCAATGTCAGAAGCACAGTGTTTTCATTTCTTCCTACAGAGAAAAGTGGAAGATCTAAATTTTGAAATTTCTTAGATCCTGCTACATATGTCTCTTAGCTAACTTTAACTTTTATTTTTTATCTGTAATAAACCTTATTGAAAGAGTGTAACAACTTTCAATGGGTTGTGCCAATCCTTGCAGGGAATTATCAAATCTAATTATAATATGGGAATAGAGCAAATTTATACCTGGTGTCAGCAGTGAAAGCAAAAAATACATACATTTTATTTTTTTCATACCTGATGAGAAAAATACAAAAAACACCAACAAATACCTTCAGGCTTAAGGTTCTGTGGCTAAAGTGGGTTATATACTCAAAGACCCTTTTGTATTAAATATTTCCTATCCTCCCCTGCAAATAAAAGTATTACCGTCTATTTCTATCACTGGATTATGAGTGAGAAAATCAAGCACAGCATTAAAGTTTAGAAAGAGAGCAACAGAAGCACTTTCTTCAAAATTTTCTCAATCTTTTATTACCCAGTTGTTAGCTGTATGCCAGTAAAGTGACCTTAATAACACACAGGGAATATTCTGTATGCTGCATGTCACAGTATGAATGTTACCTGCTCTCAGAACCACAACTGCCTAACAAGAATGATTGTGATGTGTGTAAAGTATATGTCTTTATTCTTGTTAAATAATATTATAGGTTCTATTTGCTACCTAGCAAAATGTGGCCTAGCCTGAATAACCCATCAATAGTCTCTCTGGTAGAATAGAGGGAGTGACCAAACAACTTCTTCAAAAAAAAAAAATGCTGCAAGAGAATGTCCCTTCACTGCCTATCTACTCAAAAACAGTGACAGATCAAGTTGTATGAACACAGAAGAGCCTATGTAATTCTATATATAGACAAAGAGAAGAAGACCTTAAAAATGGGTGCTAGTAGTATCATTTTTGTGTATATTATAGTGAAGTTTGAGACTTTAAGCTTTTCTCTATGAAGATTTGCTGCTAATAAAATTTATGTGCACTGTGAGTACTCACTTCGCTACATGAAATATATATTTCAAGATACAGACTTAAATATATCATGAAGGTAAAGAGTATATTTATATTTTTACGTATAAACACAAAACTTTGGACACCTATGTGTTAATTGTCCACTATTTTGTCTGGATTGATTGTTTTCCATTGCATCTATGTGGAGAAGTTAAATTTAACAAAAAGTAAAAGCCATGATTGATCCAGTCAGCCTGCTCAGTATGTATGGGGCACTTCAGATCAAAGTGGGATTTTCAAATTTAATTAAATCCCACAGTTTTGTATACTGTAAGTTCAATGCTTACACAATGCCCTACTTATGGTTTTGATTTTTCCTCCCTTCCATATTGAAATTATTCACTGCTTTTAGTTTGTTTAGTCACATTTAATCCTGGACAGAAACCAGACATTGCGGGCCGGTGAGATGGCTCAGCAGCATAAGCGCCTGCCTTGCAAGCGCGAGGGCCCAAGTTCGACTCCCGGATCCCACATACGAAAAAGGGGCCGGTGATATCGCTCAGTGGCACAGGCGCCTGCTGGCGTGCGAGGTCCTGAGGTCGACCCCCCGGTACCCACAAAAGTAAATAAATAAATAAAAAATAAAAAGAAACCAGACATTGCATTATTTGTTCATGAGGTATAAACCTTTATTAAAATAATTACAAATACAATGGGCTCTAAAAATTCTATAAAATGTTTAGTAATATGTTTCATATCTTTCTATAAGTTATTACAAATATAAAGAAAATTGCCTCAAAAATTTTGATATATGTCAACTATAAGTAGGATTAACAAACTAATTATAGTATTAATCTCTTTCTATTCTCATTTTTCTCACATGATATGTAATTTTCCCAATTCTATAAAGTAAGTATTATTAGCGTAACTTTAGCAGTGAAGAAACTGAAGCTTGGAGATTACATAAATACATTATATTCAAACACTGAATGAAAGTAACCAGTTTCAAAACCTAATCATTTGAATTTAATCTAAATGCTTTATATACTATAATTTATAAAAATGAATTTAAATGAAACTATAATATTTAGGCTTATGAGAAATTATTTAAACCAGGGATATATCTTTGTATATCAAAGCAATATTTTCTCTAAAAGAAATGTATTGTCACTGCTTATTGAGAGTAAGAAATAGCTGAATTGCTGGAGAAAAGGTGCATAAATTTGGCAGGTAGTCATTTCTTTACTTCAACAAGGATATTTTCTATTTCAATATATTAGAATAAAAGCCTTTGTTTAATTGATTTGGAACAATTCTTTAATAATATTGAGGAACTTCAACTCAAACTAAATGGTAATATATTTAGACAACATATTACAGAGACTATTTGGTTTTGAAGAATTTGGTAAAGAAAAATACCTTGAAAAATTACTAAAATCTATCAGATAACAACTGCTGTTCAAAGATATTATTTATATTTGTCCTTGAATTTTCTATAGAATGTAAGTAACTACCACATACTCAGGATTATTCCCATAATTCACGTGCTGTATGCACCTGCCAATTGTCACCATGAATAAGGTGGGTTAGCAGGCTTTTTTTCTCACACTTCTTAAGGCTAGAAGTAAGTCATAGTTAAAAGTGCAGGCAAATTCCTGGCTTGTAGGCCTCTGTCTTCTCCTTGTATTCTTGTGCTATTTTCTTTGTGCTCATGAAAAGATAGAGCAAAAATGTTGGTGTTTCCTTCTGTTACTCAAATTATGTCCTTCCTCTGGGACCAGGGTGCCCCTTTATGATGTTATTTAGCACCAATTACTTTCTTAAAGTACCTTACTATCTATATATAGTCACATTGATAGTTATGGCTTCAAAATAAGAATTGTGGGATCCACAGTATCCATTTAATATCCATGAACACCTAGTATATGCTAAGCTATGTGTAAAATGTTGAAAATACAAAATGTTATTAATATTCAGATTCCCTGAAGTTTATATTTTTATACCTATGAAAGATTTCAAAGTGATAAATAATAATAGTAATATAAATTACTTTCTTTTTTTTTTTTTTTGGTGGGTACTTGGTGTCGACCTTATGACCTCATGCACCAGCAGGTGCCCATGCCGCTGAGCAATATCACTGGCCCCTTTTTCATATGTGGGTACTGGGAGTTTAACTCAGGACCTCACTCTTGCCAAGCAGGCACTTATGCTGCTGAGCTATCTCACCAGCCCCCTAAATTTCTGATTAAGCTGAAAGTCAGGTGAAGTGTCTCCAAGCAGACCTAGAAAGAAAAGAGCTTGGAAAATTTTAAATTCTAAAGCATTTGAGGAGGAAGATTAAGTGAGTAAGTCAAAGAAGTATTATTGAGCCAGATAATGCAGAATCCCATAGCCTATGGTAAAGGTTTTACATTTTCTGCTAAGTTTACTGGGAGTCCTTTAGAGAGTGTGCATAATGAAAGTACATGCCATATTCTAATTTATACTTTAAACAGTTTTTGCTAGCTTGTGAGAGTGAATTGGAAAGTGTTATGGGAAAAAACTGAGAGTCTATTTTGTTAGCTGTACATGTAGTAAAGATAAGGAAAGACTGTGGCAGACACTGCAGTGAGTTAATTTTATTGCTTTAGAGAAGCAAAATCAAATGAGAAATATTGAATATAGGGAGTGAGATAGATACGACAATGGTAGCACCCAAGGCTATATTCATGAACAACTCTAGTATGGGTGCAAACTCTCTTTACCAGTACTGGGAACACTACCAGAAAAGCAGGTTTGGGGAAAATGAAAAACTAAATTCTGTACAAGTTATTTAAAGGTAACTCTGAAACATCTAAATAAATACTGTCTTGTGCTACATAGCATTTCATTTAAAGGCAGATGTATAAAGGACAGTAGTCCTATGATATTACAATGGAACTGAAAATTCCCTATCTAGTAATACTGTAGTTGTCATAATGTTGCAGCATAAGTTGTTACTACTGTGTTTGTGCTGATGCTGGTGTAAACAATCTACTGTATTGCCAGTTCTATGAAAGTGTAGCATATAAAATTATGTAAAGTACATAATGCTTGGTAGTAACTGTGTTACTGGCTATGGACTTTTCGTACTATATATTTTATTGTCATTTTTAGAATGTATTAGTATTTTTTAAAAATATTACTCTAAAACAGTATATCATATATGTCAGCAGCATCCTCATATATCCCATTTTACCATATTAGGTTAATTGCATTATGTTGTGTTTACTTTGGTTATATTTCATGTCTTTTTTTTTTTTACAGTTCTAGGAGCAATGGGTAAAACTTATGTATATATATACTATATAGCTTAAGTATGTGTTGAGTCATGCAATCTAATTTAGTGTAAATATATTATAATGTTGGCATAAGAATAAAATCACCTAATGATGCATTTCTCAGAATGTATTCTCTTTGTTAAGTGATGCATCACTCAATGCTATGTGAGCAATTAGGTATATTCATAAGACTCAAATGAGGTGTGGTCATTTAGATTTGGAAGATTTGGAATCATGTTAAAAGTAGATTTATATCCAAGAAATTTATATCAAGACTTAAAAAAACAAGAGTACAAATTAAAGAAAAGAGGTCCTAAAATGCAATCATGATAGTTCCAAATTTAGAACTATCTAAAGTTAGGAGGAAGAGGAGTGGCTTCAAATGAAACTAAAAAGAGCCAGAAAGACAGAATAATTACTATATTATGGTACAATCTTATGGAAGCCAAAATGGAGGAATTTTAAACTCAGTTTTTACTTACAGTCCAATCAAATTGGCAAGTAAATTAGTCTATTTAATTACCAAAAAGTAGTTATAATGAATTTTGTACAACTACATAACTTTTTTTTTTAATTTACCCTCCCAGGTTCCCTCTTAGCATATGATATATTACTTCCTTGCTATATAGAGAAAAAGGCAGGTCTGAAATTCTAACTTTGCTCTATGTTTTCTTTTTTTAAAGAATTTGCCATTGATCAACACCATGTTCTGGTAAGATGATAAATGTGTAACCCATGAAATATCAAAACACCAGCTATATTCTAATAACTTTAGAATTAGAAACTCTTTATTGTAATTAATTCAATAAAAATGAAGTACAAGCTATGAAGAACAAACACAGAACATCGTATTCATTGTCTACATGAGCTTTGAAATTGTTTCTTCTTTGGCAACATCTTCATTATACTGCATTTCTCCTTTGACTTTGCAGTTTTGGGAGTTCAAACTGGATTCTAATGTTTGAAGATCTTTCTAAAATTTCATTTTGTATGTGTATTGAAATTTCTGCTGGTAAATTATTATAGTAATGTCATTTATCTATTGTAACTATCAGGTTTACAAAGCTTCTACTATGAACAAGAAAATAATTTTCCTTCATTATACTTAATTTTCCACCAATAGGTAGGATCAATTTACTGTTCATAAAATAGGGTAATAAACATTTTTTCTCCAAAGTTTTTTCAGTTTTTTTTCAAAAAATCTTTTATTTTCAGTTAACTTTGTGGCAATGTTAGAACTATTCAAAGACATTTTATAGTTAGTTTAGATTTGTAACACAGAAATCTGACTCTGTAATGTACTAACTGTCTTTTCATAATTTCATTAAGGATAAAATTATATAATAGTGAAAGTTATAAATTTTATTATTATTATTAGAAGTAGAAACTTCAGGATACTGAAGTTCATTAGTTGTAGTATCAGAAAATAATTATTTTAGTAGACTAAAATACTACAAAGATGGGCCGGTGAGATGGCTCAGCGGCGTAAGCGCCTGCCTTGCAAGCGCGAGGGCCCAAGTTCAACTCCCGGATCCCACATACGAAAAAGGGGCCGGTGATATCGCTCAGCGGCACGGGTGCCTGTTGGCGCGTGAGGTCCTGAGGTCGACCCCCTGGTACCCACAAAAAAAATAAAATAAAATAAAATACTACAAAGATGACACTAGGTTTAATTCCTTTTTAATTTTCATATTTTATCATTATAGTGAATAACAGATGTGAGATCAAAGGCTATTTTGAAGCATGAAAGACCTTACAAACACACAGCTTAGAGTATGATAAAGAGATATGACAGAAAACTATGACTCAGTAAATAGATGAGGGCTATTGAAATTTTTCATTTCTGGTTCTAAAAATAAAATTTAATTGAATATGCTGGGCAATAAATGATGGTGAGAACACTAACTGGCAGGAGAGACTTCTAAACAAAGGTAACATTTTTTTCTGAGGAGTAGAGAAAAGTGGTGAGTTATCTGAGTGAAGTATGGCTCAAAAGCTTTTTATGAGTGGAAAGGTGAGCAAAATCAGAATACGACATGGGATTTTATATTCATTTGTGTTTCCTTTGGAAGTTGTGTTCATAACATTAAAGCACACTGAATAGGTAGTTTTCCACTTTGCCCAGCTATGAGGATCATCAGCCCCATGCATATAGATTATGTAGATTAAGTGGATAGTTGAGTTTAACCATTGTTGTTATTTCTTCCTTAAGTGAAAAAAAAAGGAAAAAGGAAAATAAAGGCCATTTAAGAATATTTGCAAATGAATAATTATAACTGACAAAGGAAGGATCCAAAGCATCTTGAAGAAGGTAAGAAATCAAAAGATAAGCAGCTTTCTTGATATCAAAGTATTATTATGCAAAGTTTTTCAGTAAGTAAATCCATGGTCTAAAAAATATGTAGTAGCAAAATCACTCCCTTGTTCATGCCCTATATTTGAGATTTTAACTATAAAAGTTAGCCTTATATAAAACAAAAACAACAAATACCCTTCAGTAATAGAAACTAATTTATCCTTAAAAGGACACACACACATTCACACACACATAAATATGTAACTAATTGTAAAATACATTTGACAAGTTAAAAGGATAAAACAGCACTCTGGGTTGGAAAGGCAAGGATGCAAGTATGTTTGAGAAAGAGAAGAGATTAGTCTCAGTGTTTTCTACAGAAACAGAATGATTAGTATGGAGCGATGGAGAAAGACAGAAAGAGTAGAAGAGCTTTATTATGAGGATTCCTCACCTAATTATTAGAGGCTAACAAATTCCATGATATGCCATAGGTAATCTAAAGAACCATTAAAGCTAATGGTATAATTCATTGAGAACATCACAGCCTGAGAACAAGAAGCTCCAATGTTTAAGGCAAGAAGATGGAAGTCCAAGCTCAAACAGAGAGAAAACAACTTGCCCTTCATGCAACTTTATTGTGCTATCTGGTCTCTCAAAGATTGAATGATGCCTGCCCACTTTTTAAAGGTAGATTTACTGTACTCAGTCTACCAAGAAGACACACCCCAAAATAAATTTTAGTAGCTATTTGGGGATTGTTTAAGCCACCCTAGTTGATACATAAAATTAGACATCACCACTACCTGTAGATTTGCCTCTCTCATGAGTTCACTGCTCAATTTGATTACTTCTTTATTCAGCTGTTTTGTTTCCACTCTAGAGAATGCATGCAATAGATTGTATTTCTATTTAACTGGTACTTCTAAAAGCTATAAAGGGTGAGAGATGAAAATGTCAAAGTAGAAATTTTTGAAAATGAAGATGATAAAACCTGGGAAATAGGTCAGTATGTTTGAAAAGTGGAAAAACAAACATTGACAAGAAAGAAAATAATAGGGCCGGTGAGATGGCTCAGCGGCTTAAGCGCCTGCCCGGCAAGCGCGAGGGCCCGAGTTCGACTCCCGGATCCCACATACGAAAAAGGGGCCGGTGATATCGCTCAGCGGCACGGGCGCCTGCTGGCGCGCGAGGTCCTGAGGTCGACCCCCCGGTACCCACAAAAAAAAAAAAAAAAAAAAAGAAAGAAAATAATATTGTGAAGGCATTCATAGGTTTGAGGAACATAAAATCTTATTGATCATTTGTATATTTTTTGAAGAAGGTATCAATTTAAAAACTTCATAAAAATAAAAAAACTGTGCATATTGCTAAATTAGATAGTCTGTCTTTTTTAATTTTATGGAAAAAAGTAAAACAAAGTTTTATAACAAAATTATAGAATAATGATAGTTAATGCAAAGATGCTCAGCATAATTACTCTTTAGAGGGATGCAAATAAAAACCTTAATGAGATATCATTTCACACACGTTAGAGTGACCATACTTAAAATGATAGATAATACATATAACAGCAAATTTTGGAAAGGGTGTTAAGATATCTTATTCCTCATAAATTGGTGCTTGGTAAAGGAAATTATGTAGCCAGTGTAGAAAAGAATTTTTAAGCTTTTTATAATGTTAAACATAGTGTTAACCAAGTGACTGAACCATTAAACTCATAGGTGTATACCAAAGAAAAACGCAAATGTATGACTAAAAAACGAATTGGGATGTGTTATGTACATGTACCAACTCCATACAAAGAATGTCAACATTATTTATTGCAAACATATACAAAACAAAAAAGAATCAAAGAATCAAAAAATACAAAGGAAAAGAATCAAAGGATGGGTGGAGGGAGGGAAGGAAAGGGGCTGAGAGAAGGAATGAAGGTATGTGACGTACATTACCAACTTCTCACAGGGAATGTAAACATTACGTACTACACACGTGTACTAATAAGTTAAAATAATTAAAAAGAAAAAAAGCCTTTTACATCCATAGTTCTAGCACCATTATTCATAATAGGCAAAAAGTAGAAATGAAACTAATGCCATGAAATGAGTTAATTAACAGGTAATAGCATATCCATTCATTGTAATATTGTTCAGCAATAAAAAGAAAGACATATTGATGATCTTGAAATCATTCTGATTAGTGAAAGGCAAAGGGATCACATATTGTAGGATCCTACTTACATGACACATCCTAAATATGTGTATCTGTAAAGTCAATGTGAAGATTAGTTTTTGAAAGGGGTTCAGGGTAGAAGTAAATGGAGACTGACTGTTAATGCATAAGGTGTTTCTTTTCAAGAAAGAAAAATTTCTTAAAATTTGATAATATGATGGTGTATGGAATAGTTATATACTAAAAATTATTTTAAAATGGTTAATTTTGTGGTATGTGAATTGTGTATCAAGAATGCTACTAGTGACAAACATTTTTATTTATTAAAATTTTAAAATAAAAATACATAAAATCTAAAAAAAATGTTAAAAAACATAGTGTATGTTAGACAAATATAAAAGGAAACAAAGAAATCTGCTACCGTGAAGATAAAGTGACAAATTGTGCTGACTTTTTTCTCTGCCTAATATTGGACCAAATATTGTTTTTATATGGTTCAGAAGATACTTTAGTGTAATACTGTTAACTCTCTTAGAAGCAAGGATAGACCAGAATATTGTGAAATGGATATTAAACACTACACACACACACACACACACACACACACACACACAGATTTTTTAAAAAAATGTAAATAAAGTTGCTCACTGAAAGCCCAGCTGCTATAAACTAAGCTAACATAGTGATATTGCAAAATACCAGAAAAATCTTCTGTTCTTTGCTGTCTTAAACTCTACACTGACCCGAGGTGCTTAGACTTTATTTTAGTGTGAAGAGACTATTTCACCAGGGAATGGCTAGTTTTATTCATATCCAAAATGAGGGTCACGTGAAGATGACATTTCTTCTTTCCTTTGACCTATTCCTTTTCCTTTTTCAAAACCACAAAAATCAAAAGAAACCCTGAAATTGTCCCTCTTTGTCATTTTCCACTTACCATCTTAGTACTGTTCAAAACAGTGACCTTGGAATTCTAAAAAGTCTAAAATGATCTTGAAAAAACTTTCCTTCTGATGTTACTTGATATTTTTTCAGACCAAAACGTTGCAGACAGAATTGAGCTAATTGAAAAACTCTACCGGGTCACATCTGTGTGTTTGTGTTTGTGTATGTGTGTGTGTGTGTGTGTGTGTTTAATAAACTAAAATGCCCCATTACAATGATCATAGTGAATATAATTTTTTATCAGAATTTCCCAATGTGCCTCTCTGGTTCTAGTTCTCTAAAACTGCATGCACTCAAATTAAGCACTGTGCAAGTTAAAGTTGACTTTGGGGAGAATACTAATTCCTCTCCCATTATATATTTCAGCTGTGTAAAATGTGACTTAATAAACCTTTCATGTAATTTGAAGCATTAGGCAATATCTCGTCCCATGGAATATCAGTGAAAGCTATGTTATAAGGAATTTATCCCCAAGTTGCAAGTGCAGCAATTATTTGTTTTCCTGATGATCTGTCTCCAACTAAACTTCTCTCATAAAACAGGTGTATTCTGGGCTGTAATGTAATGGGAACAACAAATATTCATAGCTCCGCCAGACCTTAAATTTACATATGTATGTTGATCATTACTTAATGTAGATAAAAAAGAATAGTAAAAGAAGAGGCAGAGGAAATATCTAGGTTACTAAACAACCTAAAAGTTTTTTGTCATATCCATCAAAAATCAGTAAAATTCATGAACTCCTACAAAAACATAATAGCATAGAAATGATATTAAATGTGCTGAGAAGAATTTTCCTTCAGAAGAATTCCTACACCTGTGTAATTCTTATGTCAGAGCATGATCATCTACAACTATACAACCATTATTAAACTTACGATTAAAAGAAAATATAAGGGTCAGGGCTATAGCTCAATGGCACAGCACCTGCCTGGCAAACTCGAGGTTCTGAGTTCAATTCCCAGTACAACCCCCCCAAAAAAAAACCCAAAAAATCCATACAAAAAACAAAATGTAAATTTGAGAGACACTTTTATCAGCAATTCAAAACCCTACATTACAATATTAGTTCTTCCCAATCTAAGTAAAAACATGTGGATCAACCTAAACTCTACCTTTGACTAAAATAGAGATCTTAAGGAATTCATATATCATACCAATGATAAAATAGCAAAAATAAAAGCTCAGAATTATTGCACATGCAGTTTTTTTATTGACTTTTTCTTTACCATTGGAACAGGTAAGAAATAAAGCAAACAAACATCTCAGAAACCGATATCATTTATTGTAATTTCTGTTATGATAAAGACAGGAAATTCACACAAGCTATTTCTTCATGACAGGAAAGAAAATAAGAGTAAAGGAAATGGGAACTGGCAATAGATCAGATGATCAATGATAAAATGGGAATTTTGAGAGATTCAGTGGTCTGCAAGTAGTTCTCAAAACTGCATGCAGGGCCGGGGATATAGCTCAGTGGCACAAGTGCCTGCCTGGCTAGTGCAAGGCCCTGAATTCAATTCCTGGTACCAAAAAAAAAAAAAAAAAAAAAAAAAAAAAAACTTCATCCATTGTATTTGATGGTTCTTTTACACATTTACAACTATACTATATCTGTATCTAGCTGCTAAAGTAATTTTATCTTTCCAAAGGAATTGACAAGGTGTAATAGGGAAATGTCACCAAGAGTGAAAGCAAATAAATTAACTTCATTAGCTCAACATCTAAGAGATGGCTGTGGAAGAATCACATACTAAATGGAAATGGAGATGGTTCCAATTTTAGAACAGAGAACATATGATGGTAAAGAATGACATCTACTGAATTTTTCTAATGATTTTACTTTCAGACAATTTATATTAATTTATGAACTGCAGGAATGAATGTCAAATTTGAAAATGATGTATTTTAAAATGTGTAAATATACGATGTGGTAGTACACAGATGGGTCTAGATTTAAAAACTAATTCTAACCATCAAAATTGACTACATTGCTTTAAATTACAAAGCTTAAGATGTTAAAAGTTAAAATTGTAGGGCCAGTGAGATGGCTCAGTGGCATAAGCACCTGCCTATCAAGCGCGAGTGCCTGAGTTCAACTCCCAGAACCCACATACAAAAAAAGGGCCAGTGATATCGCTCAGCGTCATGGGCACCTGCTGGTGCACGAGGTCCTGAAGTTGACCCCTGGTACCCACAAAAAAATAGTTAAAATTTTAATAGCCACAGATTTTCAGTAAAATCATTAAATTCTCAGCAGTTTCTCCTCAATTAACTTATTCATTACACGATTATAACTACTAACATTTCCTTTGTCTGCACTATGAGAATATAGCTGATTATTTAATATTCACACAAAATAAAAATTATTCAGAGTATGTTAAATCTGTATTCAAAATTAAAACAAAAGTGCAATTAAGTGTCCATATTTGTTGTCAGCTGAATATTTTGCATCTCATGTGAATGGTGGCAATATCACGTGGATAGAAATAGACCACATCATGACTTCCCCAATGAAACTTTTTGTCATATTATTTCAGCTGAAGTACAAGGCAGATACATACACAAATATGTGTTAAAGGATTTTTCACAGTATGATGTTATGGAATAGTTAATATTCACTTTTCCCTAAACAATATAAAGTCAAGCATGGTTATTACATTTTCAATGGAATATGAATACAATTTCAATAGGATGCTAATGCTGATGATATAGATTATTTTTCTAGAGAAGTTGAGTAATAGAATTGGGCTAGTACATAATTTATGCAATATTATGGAATTATTGTTACATTTCAACTTCCATATGGGAAACAGCAGCCTGGAATTAGGAAAAAATACTCTATATCAGCAACATTTGTTCAAATGTTAGACACTTGCAACTTCTTGATGTATTAAGGTTTTTTAAAAGAACATATTTGTACATTTTTTATGAATGGTACATACAATAGATTAATAACCTCTTTTCCTTATCAGAAAATTGTTTATTTTTTGAGTTATTCTTTTTTAACAATAATTACATGTTTAACAGTAATTGTGTGTTTAATATGTCACATTAAACAGAAATCTGATATTTACTTCGATTTTCTTACAGTTCTGTACTGTAAACATTTTGCATACATGTGGATGTAAACTTAATTTTGCATAACTCTTTGTAAATGAAGGATTTTGATTCATAAGTACAGAAATTATCTTCCTAGTATAGCGTGCAACGGAACGTGTATATGAGTCTGTCTGACTCAAAGTGAAAGGTGCAAACTTTTTTGGGCTTTTCCTTCCAACTTTGGTAGCATAGTTAAAAGTCACATGAACTCATCCTTATGAGAAAGTAGAAAAAATAAAATTTCTGAATAAAAAATTAAAGAGATGAAGGAAGTTAGAAGCAACCTAAATTTCACTAGGAAACTGATGAGAAATGTCTTGAAGGGACAAAATCTTTGGGGAAAAACGTAAGGGACCACTTAAGGAAGAAAACCAGTTCACTATTTTTCCTAAAGGACATTTTCACATCCTTTACTTATGGCAAGAAATTGAACATCCATGCCAGGTATTATATGTTAGAATTGCAATAAAAAGAAAGAAACAATGTACTTAGTGCCATATCCCACTATTTTCAGTTTAAAATTTATCTTGATTTCTAAAGTACTTGGGACAATAGTCAAAGAGCAGAAAATCTCAGAAATGCAGTCATTTGGGCCATCTTGAATTGCTGGTGAGACAAACATGGGAATAGTCCTATAATTCATAATCTACTCTGAATTGCAATGAGCACTGTAAATGTGGGATTGCAGTGATTTCATCTGAGTCTGTTGAGCAAGTGATAGTGGCGCGTCTATAAATGAGTTTAAATTAGAACCATTTGCAGGTATCATCTAAGAAAATCAAGCCCCACATATTTGTCATACACAATTAGACTTTCTCCTAAAATACTACTCATATTCCTGTTATTTATGTTACTCACATTAATAGAGTTTAAATACTTTACATCCATGGCTCTCCCATCAACTTCTACCATACTTTAATCATAGGGAGGTGAAAATCTCATTCTATTCATTTTATTTCCCTGATACAAAACAAAATAAGTAAACAATACATTTACTGACTTAAAAAATGATATTTCCAAATTATATATTATGCTAAATAATTCACATATTATGGAATCTAGACCAAATCTTAAATGAGGTTGCAGCAGAAGATAAAAAGTAGATGATGCCCTAATGATAAACTGCTGTTAGCCCGAAGATGCCAAGATGTGAGGTATATAGTAAACCTTTTTCACACAAGGAACAGAGAACAATTTGATTTTCTAATAGAACTGGAACACACATTTATATTTTGTGGGAAAATGAGATGGAGAAATTTTAATATACCTGATTCCTAGGCTAAGGAGTTTTGCCATTTTCCTGAAGGCTTTCTTAGGAATTGTGATTGTCTAAAGATTTTGAGAAAAAGAGGAATATAAAGTACCTTTTAATAAACTAATTTATATGTGCTGTAAATTCACCTTAGGTATAATCCTTGAGGTCAGAGAGTGCTTGTTTATAATTATAAGATACAACTCCCCTGGTAAATAATGTTCTAAGCATTAAACTGAAGTTATCTGTTGTTTGTGTGTTGATAATTCAGTAAGTAATACAGTATTTCTTCAAGAAGAATTGTCAAATAATATATTACTTCTGTAGGCAGAATTAGAAATTTTCATGTCAAAAAATTTTGCACCACATACAACATTACTATATTTATGAATGCCATTAATATGAATGTATTTATTGTTATATGTGTATGTTTTGCATAAATAAATGTATTAGCCTAGCAGTTAGTGAGGATCTTTTAATTATAAAAAAAAATCACTGACATTTCCAAATATAGGGTAATAAAACATGCCCTCTCTTGACAGTTAAAAACCATGCATTATTCACATGCAAGTTTCTATTTTAATACAATATTATACATTATGTTAAGAAAAATTTTAAACTGATTTGAAAAGTTAAGAAACAATACAGTGTTTCTTACAAAATTTGTATTCAGGCAGTTGGAGTATGTGTGACAGAGAGAGTGTGTGTATATTTTTTTGTGTGTATATTTTTGTGTGTGTGTATATACATTTTTCCTGGTTTTTAAATTAAAGTGTTATTTTTCTAAACATCTGACAACCCATATAAATTCCAAACTGTTTTTATGGTGCTTTTCCATTGTTTTTTTGTTTCTTCCTAATTAGTTTTCTTGCCCAATTTCATTTTCAATATGAATAAATAAACTGTTACTTTCTGCCTGAGGGTTACTAAAGGAATAGTCGATATGCAGCTGTAATAAAATCATAAATTTCTTTGAACAGGCAATTCCAACTTACACTTTGAAAGAGGGTTTTTAAATTTCTGCTGTTAAGAGAAACAACTTTATGGAACTCAAAAAGTTTTATGTTAATTTGTGAATTTTAGATACATAGAATAAAATAAATGATTGGTTACATTTTGACACTGCAAAAAATTTCAATAACAATGAAAGTTAACCTTTCTTCACACTTTTTGGATATGAATACTTCTGGAATTCAGTGCATGCGAGAATTGGTTTTGGCAGACATAATTTAACTGCATTCTAATTGTTTGTCAACCAAATTAAAACTTTGATGAACATGGTTAAGTTTGATAGTTGTTCAAAATTTTTTTTTTCGGGCATAAGCGCCTGCCTGGCAAGAGCAAGGTCCTGAGTTCGACTCCTGGAACCCACATACGAAAAAAGGGCTGGTGATATCGCTCAGCGGCATGGGTGCCTGCTGGCATGTGACGTCCCGAATTCCACCCCTGGTACTCACACACACACAAAAAAATTATTTTTGTTTTTCAGTTTTCTATTTTTATTACAACTCAATGTTTTTCAAAGAGAAATTGTTATACTAAACAATTAGAACCTTTGGGTTTTCTGTAATAAAACACTGAGCAAACCTTAAAATTTCTCCCTATATTTCTAATTGAAATTGTCTATTGCTAAAAAAAAGTAATAAACACATAAAGTCCTGTTTATAACTTTACAAAAATATACTCAGTACTAATTTAAAATACCTTCAGGAAAACACTTTCTTATTTGCACTTACAGTATAAGTTTATTACTAATCTTTCCCATTTAATCTTCTATACCACAAAGGAATATATATCAAGCATACTTTTGCATAAATATTTGTGAAATAAAACAGATTCATTATTCATTTGTTTGAAGCAATGAAAGCATGAAGTTTCTAAAATGCATTTGATTTTGAATCACAAGTACATGTTCTAGTTATGTGTGTGTTTTTTCTAAAATATTTTATAAACAACTGTACATTGATATACAAAGGCAAACTGCAAATAAATTCTCTGAGATAATGCTAAATAGTTATTATCTGTGAATTGCTGTAGGGTCAGAAAAATGGCACATACTACCTCTCAAAATAAATGTGGAATAATTTCACCTCTTGGTGCTTTCTCCATTAAGTACAATATTGAGATGTTTATGTCTTCGATATCCTTCTTATTCAACTGTTTGAAAATATTTCATGAGCCTCTGCTAAGACTCACCACTGGTTCTGGTTTTTAATAACATTAAAGTGCACATAAGTTTAGCATTTTGTATTTACATGGAATAAAAGAAAAAGGAAGGCTTCCAGAGATTATTAGTACTGGAATTTTATGGAAAGGGGTCATGCTTGTGGGGTCATTGCTATGAAAACTTTTAGATAATTAAGATAAGATTTGCATAAACACTAGATAGTTCAGATTCTCTTCTGAAACAGGCTATTTGAGGTCATTCATGCAATTTTACTGCAATGAGAATTAAGGGGTTCTAGTATTGTTTTGATTATAACAAAAAATGAATTAAGAAGAAGCAATTAAGAAGAATTAATAAGAAACCTCTCTATATGATTATTTTTAAGTAGAAGATTATGAAGCATAGAATGGAAGGTAGACATAAGCATTAAAAAGACTGAAGGAAGGGGCCGGTGAGATGGCTCAGTGGCGTAAGCGCCTGCCGGGCAAGCGCGAGGGCCCGAGTTCGACTCCCGGATCCCACATACGAAAAAGGGGCCGGTGATATCGCTCAGCGGCACGGGTGCCTGTTGGCACGCGAGGTCCCGAGGTCGATCCCCCGGTACCCACAAAAAAAAAAAGACTGAAGGAAAAAAGAAATAATTGCAGAAAACTATTTTCTTATATAAATATGTCAGAAATAAAATAAATCACAATATATATAGTTAAACTTAACTCAATTACAATATATAAAATTAAACTTGAGTCTCTCTGAATTAGTGATGGTTATTAAATATATGATAATTTGAAAATATTTTATGTTTCAAGTATATGAAATAACTAGCAGGCAATTTAGATTCCAGTTAGAATTCCCAAATATACTTTAATAATCTGATCTTCACTTCTGTTTGGAAAGATAATGTGGCATAAACCAGTCACATTTATCAGTATGTTTTTTTCCAGATAAATTAAAATAAAATAGAAAGAAAGTTATTGTTTAAAAAATTGAAAACAAACAAAAATCTTTCAGTAATATTGTATTTCTAAATAAATTAAGACCAATGTCTGGAAACTTCAAGTAAGTAATATCAATTATCTGGAAATTCCAAAAGTATTAGTCCTGAACATTATAAAAACATATGATAATAACTCTGTTTATTCTTTTTTTTTTTTTTGTGAGTACCGGATGTCGACCTCAGGACCTCGCATGCCAGCAGGCGCCCATGCCGCTGAGCAATATCACCAGCCCTTTTTTCTTATGTGGTTTCCGGGATTTGAACTTGAGCCCTCGTGCTTGTCAGGCAGGCACTCAGGCTGCTGAGCCATATCACCAGCCCTAACTGAGTTTATTCTGAAATTCACAGTACATGGACCTTTGCTGATCTCACCACAGTGTCACGTTTAAGCTTCTCTTACAGTCTTTTGGCTTGAACATGATTTCCTGGCCTAGAATGGTCATTTCCATTTTATAACAAAGAATCCACAGAAAGCTAAAAAGCACCTACCTCTCTGACTGGCAGTGACCTGTGAAACCAGCACATATTTGGATGTCCTCTTTTTTTCTTTTTCTTTTTTTTTTTTGTGGGTACCGGGAGTCGAACTCAGGACCTTGCACGCCATCAGGTGCCTGTGCCACTGAGTGATATCACCAGACCTTTTTTCATATGTGGGTACCTGGAGTCGAACTCAGGACCTCACGCTTGCCAGACAGGCACTTATGCCACTCAGCTATCTCACCGGCCCTGGATGTCCTCTTTTGAAAAATGCATATTCTGAACTTTGGCCTAATTTTTTTTTAGCATATGTGCTGCCAAAGCAAGCACATAGCCTAATTTTTAATCACAGAAAAACAAACAATGTGATATTTACTCATAAGTAGAAGCTAAAAAGTTGATATCATGAAAGTCAAGAGTAGCTTAGTGGTTAGCAGAGATCAGGGAGAGTAGGGTGAAGAGAATGTGGGGAAACATTGATTGAAGGGTATAATATTTTAGTTTCATTACAGCAATACGTTCTGGTATTTAATGGCACAGTATGGTGAATATAGTTAAAAATAATATGTTGTATAATTTCAAAAGAACTAGAAGAGATGATTTTGAGATGTAATGACATGAAATGATAAAAATTTAAAATGATGATATGCTAAATACCATAGTTGATCACTACCTCATACAAAGATGAATTAAAGCATCATGTTATCCTTTCAAACTGTATGCAAATATTATGTTTCTATCAAAATGTTAACAATGTAACTTTTTCATTTTATAATGTAACGCAAACTTAAAATCTATAAATTGCAAGTTATATAAACAGTCATTCTGCCTCAAAGTATTTTTCTAATCCTTTTTTTTTTATGTGGGTACCAGGAGTCGAACTCTGGACCTCGCACTTGCCAGCAGGGGCTTGTGCCACTGAGCGATATCACCGGCCCTTTTCTTCCTTTATGTGGGTATGGGGAGTCAAACCCAGGGCCTCGCGCTTGCCAGGCAGGTGCTTGTGCCACAGAGCTATCTCACTGATCCTCTAATTCTTTCTTTAATAGTTCTATAGTGTAATAATTTTTAAATAATAAAGAAAATAATTTTGTTGTAATACTCTAAAGATTGATCCAATTCAGAGTTAAATACAATATAGGTCTTAAAAAGTAGGTATCTAAATAATTATTTGCTAAGAAAGTACTAAGGAATGATTGTACACTAGATGAAATAATGCACAACAGTAAATAAATCTCTGAGAAAAGAAATATACACATTGTCTTTAAAAATTATTTAGGTGGGGCTGGTGACATAGTTCAGCGGCACAAGCACCCACCTGGAAAGCACGAGATCCTGAGTTTGACTCCCAGTACCCACATTAAAAAAAAAATTATTTAGGTTAAGTTGTAAAGTAATGGTACTTATACTTCACTCACTCACTGATATAATTAGATATATATTATTAACTGATTTAAAATTTTAAGAATTAGAACATATAAATCTTTTCCAGTTTTCAGTTCATAATTGACCTATTGAAATCCTATTCACCTAAAACAACACTCTTTCAATTTTTCTAATTTTTTAATGTGCAGATCCTCAAAATCTCAAAAGTGGTTCATAGGGGAAAGTGACAGTTCCAAATGACTTTGTATGTATAAATAGGGAATATATAAGAAATGACACAGTGAAGAGATACCAGAGTGAGAAAAAAGTTTGCCAGTTGTTCCTCAGACCAAGGACTACTATCAAGAACATATAAAGAATTGAAAAAAATTAGACATCCTAAATTTAAAGACCCACTCCAAAAAAGGGCATCTGAGATGAACACTCACTTATCACATGAAGAAATACAAACAGCAAATAAATACATGAGAAAATGCTGAACATCACTGATTATTCAAGAGATGCAAATTAAAACAAGGCTGAGATTCCATCTCATTACAGAAAGAATGGCTATTATAAAAAAAAAATTCAGCCAATAACAAATTCTGGAGCTGCTGTGTGGAAAAATGAACCCTTTTACACTGTTGGTGAGAGTGTAAACTGGTGCAACCACTGAAGAAATCCGTGTGGAGATTCCTCATAAAACTGGGACTAGAGGTTCCATTTGGCCCAGCTAATGCCCTTCTTGGTATCTTCCCAAAAGAATTAAAAGCATCATACCAGGGGCTGGTGATATAGCTCAGGGGCGTAAGCACCTGCCTGGCAAGCACAAGGTCCTGAGTTGGACTCCCGGTACCAGCATATAAAAAAAATTTTAAGAAGCATCACACCATGGCAATATATGCACACAATATAGCGGCACAATTTGTAAGAGCTAAGTCTTGAAACAAACCTAATGTCCATGAACTTATGAATGGATAAAGAAGATGCGTTTTTTATACTATGGAGTACTACTCTGTAATAAAGAAGGTTAAACTTGAGACATTTCTAGGTAAATGGATGTACCTTGAGATCATACTCTTAAGTAACCTAAATCTGACACACATGTAAATATATTGTCTCTCTGTTTTGAGAAACTGAAAGTGTAAAAAAAGACCAAAACATATAATAGATATTGTGAAATAGGAAGAAATTTTTCAAATGGGAAGGGGAACTAGGTAGGGGGGAGGCATAAAAGAAGGAAGGGAAAGGCAAAAAAAATAAGAGAGAAAAGAAGAAGAAAATAGAAGCAAAGCTTTTGTAGATAAGAAGAGGAAGGGGTTGAAAGGAGGGGAGGAGAATGGGATAAATTCCCTGTGGTGAATGTGATCATTATATATATCTAAATTGTACTAATAAACTGGGTTGAAAGGAGAAAAAAACTCTAATTTGTATAACATTTATATGAATTAAAGTTCATTTATACTTGTAAGACTAAACTTCAGAGATAGACTACCTATGTTTTGGTTTCTCAATGTATGGAGAAATATCATTAAACATATGACAAATACTAACTACTCAGGTATGTAGGCAATAATTACACATGTAAAGTATTTTAATGTCATCGAGTTGCTTAATAATTCTTAGAATTAAGTTTCTTAACCCATATGTATTATGAGAGTTCAGTGAGCAAGTACATCAGAGAGATGAATAACTGTAAAATATGAAATATCTTATAATCTGTAATTGTTTTATAGAGCACCATTGATTTCTTCCTCAAGACTTAAGTATTGCATATCCCACTAAGAATAATTCAAGACTAATCAATGTGCTACTGATGTGATAACATGATCTTGATCCTTAAACCAGATCACGATTAGAGAATAATTAATTCCATTCAGACAGTCCATATTCATGGTAATTAATGACATCATTTATCAAAATATTGGGAAGTAATTCAGGAAATTTTCTTAACTGCTCTGATACTTAAGGTAAAGGTAGATTTGAATGGTAAGTTTTTGGTATATCTAAAAAGAGATTTATACTTACTGTTCTGTGCTGTCTACATAATATATAAGCCTATGGATATTCTGGATTAGGCTTTCATTTCTACTATAACTATAATATTAGTAAACTTTGAATAAATGTGTAATTGTTTTGCTTGAAATCTTAGCTTAGAATCACTCATGGGCCGGTGAGATGGCTCAGCGGCATAAGCACCTGCCTGGCAAGCGCGAGAGCCTGAGTTCGACTCCCAGAACCCACATATGAGAAAAGGGCCGGTGATATTGCTCAGTAGCACGGGTGCCTGCTGGCATGCGAGGCCCTGATGTCGACCCCCGGTACCTACCAAAAAAAAAAGAATCACTCATGACTACAGTTCTACTGAGTCAATTCTACCATCTGATTTATGGTAGAACTTACAATTTTTCCTATTTGAAATCAGATTTCCAAATATGATCATCCTATTATATTTCAATGGCAGTTCTGGGGAAGCTGAAATCCGAAACAATTGTTACATTTTGTTCTGTCAAGGAAGTCTATTTTTGAAGAAAAGGAGTATGTTTTACTCATAATTATATGTTCGGTGTTTTGCAGAAGGTCTGGAAGATAGAAGTTCTCCATAAACACCTATTGAAACAACACATTCAGAGCTATGGTACTGAAAAAAGGAGCAATGTGAGGGAAAGAATATAAACTGACTTGCTAGTGATGTATGCTTTCCAGTCTGTGTAAATTCTTACCCTCAGTGCACCCTCCAGTTATACTGACAGAATTAGTTCATCATCATTTGTTTTCCTGGTGGCTCCCACACAATTATTTTTTCCCATTTATCTATTGTACAGCTGAGCACATTCCCATGTCTTTTTCATGCAAAGCATGTACTATGAATAGTAAAATGATGTCTAAGGTAAACAAATAAACTTTATTTAACATATTTGCCAGTATATTACTAAATCAACTTCAAAAGGGAAATTTGGTTCCTTCTGAACTAGGTTATACATTTCTTCATTTTTTTTCATAATTTACTTTATGAGAAAATAATTAGGTATCAGGTCTCAGAGTGAAATCCTGGAGTTCAAATTTCAAAGTTACAAACTAGAAATATAAATGTGAACAGTTTCCTTAAACACTCATCTTTCTGTCCTCTCCCATCTTTTCTTAAATATGAGGATTCAAGCAACAGTCTTAGCACAGACCTTAGCATACAGTGAGAGGTAAGTAAATATTAATTGCTGTACATAAGGATAAAATGTGTGAGGCAAAAAGAAACTTCGCATTCTGAATTGTGATGATCCTAATGCCATCTTCTCCTCTGACAAGTACTTCCAGTAGGTGGGAATGATATGAGGGTCTCAGACACAAAGTTAATTAAAACTGAAAATTCAGCACTTATAAAATCTTTAATTGATCAAGATGTCAAGTTGAGTCATGCAATGTCCCTGGGTAACGTAATCACTTAGTGTTTTGATAAGTGTATTCGAAAGTTCCAGAATGATGCACACTTAAAGGATCCTTGTTTTTCTATACATTAGAACTGAGACTGGAGAGAAAAGTGATTTTATTCCACAGAGTGATTATAGTATGTCTCAGAAGGGATGGTTACAAATAGTTAATTATTATTATGCTAACATTTACATGTTTTCTTCAGCAGCAGAGTAAATTTATCTTTAACCACAGCAATGCATATACATTTTAGGGACAATATTTTTCCTCAGGCATTAATTTCCTCCACCCACCATTTATTTTCAAAGTAGGAAGCTATAGAAAGATTGCAAGTGATTATCTTTAATTATTGAAATATTTACACCAGATTTTAAATTAATTAATTTCTAATAATAAAGTGTTATAACAAAAAATCGCATTTCACTTTTATGCGTTCATTCGCCTGTGTTAACATTGTTTTCTTCGAATGGATCTTTGCTTCAGCATGAAAATTTCCCATATTTTCCATAAGGTGACCTTATTTACCTTTCATGCTTCTATTCCAGTTTGTCTTCTAATGAAAAGGACCGCAAAGAGTTGGCTGTAGTTTAATTGCATTACCTCTGTGTTCTCTCATTCTTTTTCAAACTCATTTAAATCATCTCCATCATTTTACCAAAGCTATAATTGCCAAGATCTACAATAATATTTAGATTAATAAATCCATACTCATTTTCCAGTATTTATCTTTGCTTAACAATGTTGCTCATGGAGTATGATTCCTTCCTTCATAAAAATCTTCATGTGATCTTAGATGATATTTCTTTTGATTCTCTCTTTACTTCTTAGACTTTTTCTTATTTTTCCTTATCAATCATATATAATATACAAATATCCTATAACTTCTTTGTCATCTCAATCAGTTTTATAAAATTAAATGTGTATATTTTCATAATTATTATATACAACTCATACATGCAATTACTTAATACTGTATCTCAATCTAAAGAATGTACAAGACTCACACATCTAAATGGCAATTTAGGGGCCGGTGAGATGGCTCAGTGGCATAAGCGCCTGCCTTGCAAGTGCGAGGGCCTGAGTTCGACTCCCGGATCCCACATATGAAAAAGGGGCCGGTGATATCGCTCAGCGGCAAGGGTGCCTGTTGGCGCGCGAGGTCCTGAGGTCGACCACCCATTACCCACAAAAAATAAAAAATAAAAAATAAATGGCAATTTATATCTTTCTGTTTCATACTTGTTTCTTTTATGGTCTTCCTTACATTCATAAATATCAACTCCACTTGTATTGCTCAGAGCAAAATATTTGGAGTCTTTCTCAAGTTATTTGGGCAATGAAGAGCCTACATACGTGGAACATTTTTAAACTATAGCAAAATCAATAATCAGATACAATTTAATTGTATCCTTTATTTGTTAAAATTTAACCCTACATTTCTCTCAATCAGAATTTTCTGATAGTATTTATCATATATATATGTATATGTATCATATATATATATGATAGAAAATGTAGATAGATACAGACATATAGACATATATGGGAGAAATGAGATCCTAAAAAACCATAAGCTTGCCTCAGATTAAATAAATATCAAACACAGACTTCTTTGGAAACCCTTGCAGATAATAAAATCAATCTAATTATCTGCAGTCCATAGACCCAAAGAATGGGATGTAACAGGTAAATTGATCATCAACATTACAACAGAGAATTATAGACAGGAACAACTTAGTAGAATTATTCTAAAGGAAGATTTGGAGCTTGTGATAGATGGGGATACATGTACGAGAATTTTTCATAGCATTCTGACAAAACAGATGTTATTATTGCTAGTTAGAAGTGGAATTAGCATTCAAATGCATTCATTCAGTCAATCATTCAAAAAATATTCATTAAGTGAATGTCATATTCTTGGTGTTATCTTAATTTTTGAGTATATGTTTCCTATGTTCATTGAATGTATATTTTAATTAATGTTTTTCATAAAAATACACTAGTGCAATGTGATCAAGTGAGGAGTATGGACAATGCTGTAAGTCTAATCAGCATTAAAGGTAAAGAAATATCTAAGTAAACTCAAACTGTGTACATTGGAAGAAATGATCAATTATCAGAGAAGCTTATCTGTATAATTTCACAGAAGTTATTGAAACCCAAATTGGCTTGGAAAAGTTTGGTGAATTTATGGCAATGAAGCTAGCTTTAGACTCATTTACCATTGATACACATGGTTTGAAAAGTTCAGAAATGACCTAATGATATGACGATTAACTGTACTTTTTAGGATCATTTTTGATATAGAGAAAAATTGGAGAAATGGCACAAAGTTTGTTTTTACCCAGTACGCATTTTCTATTATTAATGTCCTGCCAAATTATGATATACTTGTTACAATAAATGAACTAATAGTGACACATTATTATTAGCTATATTTCATGCTTTGTTTGTATTTCCTAGTTTTTCCCTAGTATCCTCTTTATATTTCAGGATCCCATCCAGGATACATATTGATTTTATAGTCATTGTGTCTCTTTTGGCTCTTTTATGTTGTCACACTTAAAAATTTCCCTTTTTTTCCCCTCATATGATTTACATAGCTTTGAGGAGTATTACTCAAGAATTTCATAGAGTGCATTCATACTTCTCTATTGGAATTTGTCTGGTATTTTTCTCATGAATATAATAGGCTATGCACTTTCATAAGAAATATAATCACAGAAGCTGAGAGTTGTTTCTATCACACAGTATCAGGAATAACTCACCACACATGATTGTCCATATCATGCCTTTTAGAAGGGAGTCACTGTGAGGAATCTACATTTAAAAACTGGAATTATGTTCCTCTAAATGCTTTCATGAATTATGTTGATTTTTTTCAGTAAAGAAAATGTATCTTCTCTCCACTCATTTTTCAGTCAATCATTTAGGTATGCCAGTAAGAACACATGGATAGGGCCGGTGAGATGGCTCAGCGGCTTAAGCGCCTGCCCGGCAAGCGTGAGGGCCCGAGTTTGACTCTCAGAACCCACATACGAGAATGGGGCTGGTGATATCGCTCAGCGGCACAGGAGCCTGCTGGCACGCGATGTCCTGAGGTCGACCCCCCGGTACCCCCCCCAAAAAAAGAACACATGGATAACTACTTTAAATTTAGGCTTCATTCAAATATTACTTTATTTTTTACTCAAACTATCACAGCTCTGTTTTTGTGAGATGTTTTTAGTTGACAACTCTGTCCATATGGCACACTCCATCATTTTAGTGTTGCTTGTGTTCTTTTTGATAACTTTCTTATATTCTACCACCACAAGATGTTGCAAGTCTGCCTTATAGTTCCTGACACGTATTTCCAGATTCCTAGGATCTGCATTTAGACAAGGATCCCTGGTTTCATTTAATGATTAATGAATGTATTTGAATCCAAAATATAAATGGTGATTGTGACCACTGTGACTGGCTACTGTTGCTTCTACATTATTACAATTTATAGAAAAAGACAAATGGTGAATGTGTACTAATGTTTTGATAAACATATCCTTATAAATATGACTGTATTTAAACGTCTTTGTGTACAAAAAGCTAAACATGAGTTCACAATATCTCCAAATCTAATCCATTACAACATGGGTCATTCTAGCTTCCTTCTCTGCTTATGTACAAACTCTCACTCTGATAGGGAAAATTTTGGTTTAAACACTTACCATTCCAATTATTTAAATTTGCATATTTCCAGTAACTTTTATAAGATATTATAACAGGAAATATATAAATGACAATTGTATCAAATGTATTCAATACAAGAATAGATTGATTGAAATGACACCTGCCGGAGGGTCTAGTCTATACCTAGTGTGCTTGGGATGATAAGTGAGTAAACGAATGTGCTGCCTTTGTGACGCTTGAGGTAAACATTTAAGTGGTTAAATCACCCATTTTGATATTTTTTGGTATGCATGTTAACCGTATCAAATTTGTTAACTCATACTTCATGGAATAAAGCCTAATTAACCCCAGCACAGTCCTAGCCATGGTTGGTTTATGTTTAGTTTTATAATTTCTACTCATTTTCAGAATTACTTATGTCAGCACATTTTCTGCAACACTGTTTCAGAAATTGTGCCTTAGTTATTTGCAAAATATGCTAGGTCTCACAAAATAATATGTTGGTCAATGATGGGCTGCTTTTACAATAATAGTCTTGTAAGAGTATATTGGAAATAAAAGTTCCTGTTTTCTAGTGATAGTGCAGTCATTGTAAAATAGTAACATAGCAACTTTTACATGGGAATATGTTGATATTTCTACAGACATTGTACCTATTAACTGTACATAATTATTGTATAAAAAGTGTACAAACAATTATGCATAGTATGAATTATTTGATAATGATAAAAACACTGTTGGTTTATATCTTTATAATGCTTTTGTTGTTATTGTAGAGTGTACACTATAGTCTTACTTATAAAATAATTTATTGAACTGAGTGCCAGTTTATGCTACATGGTACAATAACTTATCGAATGTTATGTATGTTATCTAGGTTTATGGAGTACCGTCTTTGATGTATGCACAATGAAGAAATTATCTAATGACACATTTCTTAGAACATATCCCTGTTAAACAATGCATGGCTGTAATTCTATTTTTTTGTTATAATGTACATTCTGCATCATGCTTCCATCCACCTTGTGAATGCTCATAATTTTTCAAATTTTTATTCATCATGGCTCATTTTTTGCTGTGTAAAGCTCTTTGGGTTTTGATATATATATACAGTATCAAGTGGCCACAATCTTGCTATTCAACAGACTAGTTTGAAACCCAAAACACATTCTTTGTGGTTCTCTATTCAAATTGCTCTTCTCTCTCCCCAGATCCTTTGAAAGAATTTTTGGCTATATTTTAGTTTTGCCTTTCTATCGTATAATTAAAATCACACTGTACATAGATTTTTTTTTTTTTTTTTTTTTTTTTTTTTTTTTTTTTTGTGGGTACCGGGGGGTCGACCTCAGGACCTCGCGCGCCCGCAGGCGCCCATGCCGCTGAGCGATATCACCGGCCCCTTTTTTCGTATGTGGGATCCGGGAGTCAAACTCGGGCCCTCGCGCTTGCCAGGCAGGCGCTTATGCCGCTGAACCATCTCACCGGCCCCTGTACATAGATTTTTAAATTGGTTTCTTTTACTAGAAATATGTACTTACATTTTAATTATATTTTTGGAGCACAAACTTTTTTTTTTCTTTTCAGCACTAAGTAGTATTTCAGTGTGGGGCTGTGCCAGAGTTTATGTATCCATTATGTCCAGTGACCATTATGTCACTGGACATAATATTTGCTTCCAGTTTTTAGTCACTTGTGGGTTTTTGTGTAGAGAGAATTTTATAAATAAGTTTCAAAAGTCAAGTACAAGTATGATTTATATTGATTGACTTTTTATGACACTGGCTACCTGTCTTTCAAAGTGATATATGTTTTATCCTCATGAGTAATAAATGATAGTTTTTATTGTTCTATCTTTCAAAAGAAATTGACATTGCTTTTTGGGAGGAGGGATTTTAATCATTTAATAGGCACATAGTGGAATATTATTGTTCTAATATGAACTATTGTTCTAACTTTTAAATTTTTAATAAATCTTTCAAACATCATTATATGCTTGTTTGCTATCTGGATATCTTTTTTCAGCAGGCATTTGTTTTTCATTTTCTTTTGTTTTTGTTTTTACTGATGTTGCTGTTAGTTTAAACTGGGTAATTTGATTTCTTAAAGTCAAGTTTTTCTTGTTTTGTTTTGTTTTGTTTTCTTTATACCTCTGTACCGATGGATAAATCTCAGAGGTGCTCTATGACCTCTTCAGGTCTTTTTTTCTTTTCTTTATCTTTTCTTTTTTTTTTTTTTTCCTAAGACCATCTTGCTTATTTACCTACATGGGACTTGGATTAGTAATCCTCTGTATCAACCTCCCTCAGTGCTGAAATTACAGACCTGTGCCACCAGGCCAGGATCAATGTCAAGTTTAAGGGATTAATGTCAAGTTGCATTATATTATGCAAACAATTCTACTCTATTATCATGTTTGTGTTTTGCAAATACTTACTTCCAAGCTGTGGTCCCTTTTAAATTTCCTTTGTGTTTTTTACAGAAGAGATTTTAAAATATATAGTTTAATTTTCTTATTTCGTGAATTTTGCTTTCATTATTTAAGCTAAACATTTTTCATTAAACTCTTCCTTACTAAAAGTTACATGGGTATTTCCCCAATACATTAATTTAAAATATTATATTTTAGTGTCTTTTATGTAGGACTATGAACCACTTGAATAAATTTTAGTAATAAAGTACAAGTTCTATTCCTAGATTATTATTATTATTTGGTAAAGTTTATCCTTTATTAAATTATTTTGCCTGTTTGTCAGAATTAGTTGACTAAATTTACCAAGTTTCTATTTCTGAGCTCTGTATTCAATTTCATTGAATAATTATCCATTTCTTTCATTATTATAACTCAGTAGTAAATCATGTAATGGACACTGCAGTCCCGAAAATTGTTTCCTCATCATCAGCATCCTGTTGGCTTTTCTAGATCATTTGCTTTTCAGCAAGTTTAAAGAGTTTCATGATCATGACTAGTGCAATAGGGTGAATATACCCAAATAAATCCATATGTTAGAATCCCACTTCCAATGTAAGTTTCTTATTATTAGAAGGTGGGGCATTTGGGAAATGATTGGGTCATGATTACAAGGATCTCACTAATTTGTACTTTTATTTACATGCCTATGTATTTATTTATTGTTGTATTAGGTATTCCACTCAGAGGAACTTTAGACTGAGCTATATTCTTGGCTATTTATTTATTTATTCATTTATTAGACCCAGGTGCCCTGGAACCTCCAATCCTCCTCTCTCAGCCTCCTTCAGTGCTGGAATTCTAGGAATAAACTACTACTCCAGCTAGAGCTCTGATTTTATAAAACAGACTCCAGAGAAATCCCTAATCCTCTTCTCATGTGAGGAAGTAAAAAGAAGACAAAGTATACAACTCAAAAAGGAGACCCTGCCAGAATCTAGCCAAGTGAGCATCCTTATCGTCTGGATTCTAGAACTATAAAAAATATATTTCTGTCTTTTTATTCACTACTCAGTCTACAGCACTTTATTATAATAGTCCAAACCGCCAAAGACATCCACAATTTAAAATACTAGGATTTTTATTGGAGTCATGTTGTACCTATAAATCAAGATGGGAAGAATTGATATTTTAACAATATTGAGTCTTCCAGTACATAAACATTAAAAATCTCATTTAAGTATTTTAACTTTCTTTCATACAAACTTTGTAATATTCGGAACATACATCTTATATACATCTGACTAGATTTATACCTCATGTTTCTTTTTCTGTATTAAAAATGACATTCCTATATTTTAATTTGACATTATAATTTTTATTGCTGATATATGAAAATGTAACTGACTTTTGTTCCCTAAACTGTGCTCTGTCACCTTACTTTATTTGTACTTTACTTCAAGGACACCTTTGTCAAATTTTCAGATGTTTTACATATGCGATGATCTTATTTGTGAACAAAGCCTATTTTATTTCTTATGTTTCAACCTGTGAACATTTTCTACTTTTATTATGAGGTGCTAGTTAAGACTTTCTACACAATAGTGCCATTTTTCTTAATTAAAAGGAAAATTTATAGATTTTCTGTAACTGTTCTTTAAAAAGATGAGATTGTTGAGGTTTTATCTAGAATGGGTGTAAAATCTTTTCAATAAATTTTTCTGCATTAGTTGATAAGGTAATGAATTTTTTTCTTTCATCACTTGATGTGGTGAACTAACATTGAATTATAATATTTAGTTTTGCTGTTTAACTCTTTTCATTCATAGTTATTTTCAATGTGCTAATGTTTTACTGAGAAGTTTTCTATTTATATTCATAAAACATTTGAGACTACAGTTTTCCCACTTCGTAATGTCTTTATCTGCTTTTTGTAGTAAGGTGATAATGACCTTAAAAGATGTTTGAAACTTTAAAAAGTTTAGGCAAAAACATATAATTTCTTCATAGCTGTTTGCTAGCATGTAGCATTAAAATATTCAGGAATAGTGCTTTATTTTATAAGATTGTTATTGATTTAACTAGTTTATTGAACATGAATCTGTTTGTATAATTTATAGCTCCTTGTGAAACAGTTGGCATTTAACCCCTTATAAGTAAGTGGTTTTTTTTCATCTTGGTTACTAAATTTGTGGGCATAGAGTTGTCTGTCATAATATTTACTATTCATGCAACATCTACGAGATACAGAGTAAAGACTCTTTTTGTCTTTTATGTTTTCTCTATTTTATTTTGTTTAGCTTTGTTAATGACTTGTCTTTCTTTTATTGATATTTCTTTTTGAAAAAAATACATTTAAATTTTCTTGTTTGTTTTATTGATTTCTCTGTTGCTTTTCTATTTAAATTTTCATTTTTGTACACTCATTACTTCTGATTATTTCAGGTCTGATTTGGTTTTATTTATTTAGTTTCCAAACGTAGATGGTTGGAATATTATTTTTTTTATTTTCTGATATGTTCAATTAATGCTTTATTTCCATCTTATCATCACTCTTTTTGAAAACCACAAATGTTGATATGTTATTTTTATTTAGTTCAAATATTTTAAATTTTATTTTGTGAATTTTAATTTATGTATATATTATTTAGAATTGTATTGTTTAATATCCAAGTATTTGGATATTTCCTTATTTTTCTTTCATTCATCTTATTTCAATATAGATAACTCCCTTCAATATTGATATCTACTGGAATTCTATTATTGTATGTGTAAACACTTTTTATGATTTCAATTGTTTTAAAGTGTATTTTATTGCCCAAACCATGATCTATTTTGCTGAATGGTACTTACGCGATTGAGAAGAATGTGTATTCTTCTTATGTTCATATAATATTCTATCTAAATCAATTGGATTAAGTTAATGGATAATGTTGTTCAGGTCAGCAATATTCTGAGTCATTTACTACTAGCTCCATCTATCAGTTTCTAGTAAAATGTTGAATCTTTCAACTATAATATTAGAAATCTCTTTCTTCTTCTAGTACTATTAGGCTTACTTCAATGTTTCATGCTGTTTTTAGATGCATACACACTAAGTATTATTACTTCTTCAAGAATAAATCCTTCTACTCTTGTGTAAAGCTTGAATTTCTGATGATCTTTGTTGTTCCAAAATCTGTTTCCTGATTTATTGATGTTTCTTTCCCATCTATTTTCATTCTCTAATTTTAATTATTTCATGATTCTGTTTATCTCATACTAAGCATATAAATTATAAATCTTTCAAAAATTTCCTTATTGTTCTAGAATTTTCTTTTTTTTTTGTGGGTACTAGGGTTGACCTCAGGACCTCGCATGCCAGCAGGCACCCGTGCTGCTGAGTGATATCACCGGCCCTTTTTTCGTATGTGGGTTCCGGGAGTAGAACTCGGGCCCTCGCGCTTGCCAGGCAGGCACTTACACCGCTGAGCCATCTCACCGGCCCTGTTCTAGAACTGCCAAATAATATATTCTTCACTAGCAGCACCATAATTAAAATTAAGTAAAATGAGAAGTATGAAAAGTTATCTGTTCAATATATATGTATATAAAATATGTTAAAACATGAAAATTGCACACCACAAAACAGAACGACTGTGAAATTGACCAAAATGCAATTATGAAAGAGTATACAGTTATGGCATTTGCTTTTCATTGAGGAACTGGAAATAAATAAATCTATAAAACTTGAAAGAATGTATTGAAAATTTAAAAATAGGCTTCATTATCTTATTTTTAATACTATACTCCAATATGATAGCATGATAGTTTTGCAAGTTGGGACATTTGAAGAAGAAGCATTAAAATGTCAACCGTATGTGATTATATCTTTGTGTATAAAGTATACTTAATATGAAGATCTAAGATTCAAATAACTTGAATAACTGAGTCTTTTGAATTATCAAAATAAATCTCTTCATTTTTTTTTTTTTGTGGGTACCGGGGGGTCGACCTCAGGACCTCACGCGCCAGGAGGCGCCCGTGCCACTGAGCGATATCACCGGCCCTTTTTTTGTATGTGGGATCCGGGAGTCGAACTCGGGCCCTCGCGCTTGCCGGGCAGGCGCTTAAGCCTCTGAGCCATCTCACCGGCCCCACTCTCTTCATTCTTAAAAATCTGTATACTGTCATTATCAGTTGAAAAAGTGCTCTTATTTTTCTCTTTCATTTTGAACAGTAAGAAAAGAAGAAACAGATAAAGTATTTTTGTGTGTTTTTACATTTAATTAATAATATTATCCACAATTACACATGTTAAAATGCATACTACCTTCATTCAGGAATGTAAAATACTGTTCATTCAATAAAAATTACAATAAAGAGTTCAATGTTTCCTTAAAGCCATGTAACTATTACTATGACTAGCCTTAAATGTTAGGTGCAAAAATGTCTATGAAATACATAATAAATCACTTACATATAGCCAACTATACCTATTCCTAGTAAATTACTGTTTGTCACCAGAAGTAGCTTATGATGTTTATTAAGATAATAATGTCCCTAAAAAGGAAAGATTGTTTATGAGAACTTCTAGCTATAATTCTGTTTCCTTGTATACAAAACCACTCATGTGTAGTTGAAAAACTCTAGTCATCCCAGATATAGACTCATAAGAGTGGTAATATTAATATTTCATACATCTTTAATCATAGTTACTTTGCAGTAGCAATTTATAATAAAATATTTTATTATATATTGATATATAATATGCTCAGGATCAACATATTAGTGCTTTTTTCTTTTTTTGTGTGTGGTTACCGGAGGTCAAACTCAGGATCTCACACACCAGCAGGCGCCCGTGCCGCTGAGTGATATCACTGGCCCTTTTCTTGTATGTGGGTACCAGGAGTCAAACTCAGGACCTCGTGCTTGCCAGGCAGGTAATTATGACACTGAGCTATCTCACTGGCCCATATATTACTGCTTTTTACTGGAACATATACGTAGGTTTTTCTGTGAAGGTAAGATTAAAGAAATTTTGTGTTTAATTGAGAAAAAGAATGTTTTAGCCAGATTAATTTAACAATTTGATACAAGACAGAGTGGAAAAATTCATAGTAATTATCCTTCTGTTTAATGATTAACAGGAGAGTCTCATAAGAAAAAATATATTCAATAACAAATGTAAAACAAAACCTCAGCATTACATAAAATGCTTTTTTAAAAAATAAGCCAATATTTGACCCTGTTATGATCTATAATTAATGACAATTTATTGACAGTGAAATAATCACTTACAAGGCATAATTTAAATATTTAAGAATCACTTGACAAGTTACATATCAATAAGCTAAATGACAGCTAAAGGCTTAATTATTAAAGATAAAATACTGATTTTATTTTTTTAATTAATGTCATTGGAACACTTTTGATATATATAATGATCACATTCCTCATAGGGAATCTGTACGTGTACATAATATATCATTATTCTTCCTTTTTTCCCCATTTTCCTCCCTTCCTTTTAACTCTTCTTCCCCTCCTTGTTTACAAAATCTTTGCTTCCATTTTTTCCTTCTATTCATTTTTTCTTTTCCTTTCCTTCCAATTATTAGACAGGATGTATAACAGATATGTTTATTCTACGTTTTCTTCACATCCTTCAAGTAATTTATCCCATTTTTACCTCCAAAGAAGAAGGTATTTGTTTGTAGACCATTACTGTAATCCGGTGTTATTTTTTTTTATATGTTGTACAAAGTGGTGAACATGATGATGTTTAGAAAATATTATGCAAAAATCCACATTTCAGGAAGGTGAATGTATTTAATATTTTATACTGAAACACAAAAATATATGAATATTCACTGTTTTTTTCCAGTATGTCTCATCTGTTATACACCATGAAACTTATTAAATTATTAAATTAATAGTAGCTTTCTGTTACTGTAATTTAAGTAACTGATATTGAAAGTAAAACTATCATCAAATGAGGTTTGTTAAATTATTTCAATATTAAGAAAACTTCCTAAAAACCTAAAAACTTCAAAATTATTCAGTGATAAAATCTGATGCAAAATCAACCCTCTGATATAGTATTTAATCTCTTTAATCCCTATCTATGGGTTCATTCTTTGAAAAATTTTTTTAAATGTGACTTGATGCAAAAACAAGATTGTGGTACAAAAGACTTTACCCAGCTTTTGTAAAGGATATCTTAACTGACAGAATCTAATGAAAACCCATAGAGCTGGAAGTAAAAATAAATTTAAAATTCACAAAGTTAATAAAAATAAAAATTATACCAGATGTTGCTTAGTGGCTATGTCCTAATATCACATCTTCTTTGTGCCTTTAGCCAGGGCAGGGTGGTGGGGGAGACTTATTGATTCCTCTCATCTGCTCGCTTTGTTTTACATTTTTTGTTTTCAACATTTTTGGGGGTACAAGATTAGATTGTTGATTTGAGATCTTTTTAATTAATTAATTTATTTATTTATTTATTTTTTGTGGGTACCAGGGATCGAACTCAGGACCTCGTGTGCCAACAGGCGCCCATGCCGCTGAGTGATATCACTGGCCCTTTTTTCGTATGTGGGTTCCGGGAGTAATATTTTTTTAAATATAAGCATGTATCTCTATAAACTTCCCCTTTAATACTGTCTTTGCTTCATCTTATTTATTTTAGTACACTGTTTTAATTTTCATTTGTTTCTAGATATTTAAAAATTTTTCGTGATCTCTTCTTTCATCAAATGGGTTTTTGAAAGTGTTTTTTTTATATATTTGAGGATTTATATTTGAGGATTTTTTCATTTTCCTTCTGCTATTAATTTCTCCATAAGTTATATTTCAAGAAAATACTTTGTATAATTCCAGACTTATACTTGTTAAGACTTGTGGCCTGACATACTTTGTATCTTAAGACAAATTCAACATGTACTTGAAAAAAGTGTGTTTTCTAATATATACATATATATTTTATGCATATATATATCAGAAAACTATTTTTTTGTGGGTACAGGGGTTCGACCTCAGGACCTCTAATGCCGGCTCTTTTTTATTCTTATGTGGGTTCCGGGAGTTGAACTCAGGACCTCGCTCTTGCCAGGCAGGTGCTTATGCAGTTGAGCCATCTCACCAGCCCAGAAAATATTATATATCTAAAGAATATATATGTGTGTGTGTATATATATATACACACACACATATATGTTCTTTACTGCTGCTAAAGGCCTCTGTTTTCTTATTGATCTTCTGTCTGGAACTTCTCTGCATAACTAAAAGAGAGGTATTGCAATTTCATGGAATTTCATTGCAATTTCATGCAGTTTTATTTTTGTTTGTTGGCTTTTTTTTTTTTTTTTTTTGAGAAAAGGTCTCGCTATGTAGTTCAGGCTGGTCTTGAAATTACTATGTAGCTCAAGCTGTCCTCAAACTCAAGGAAGTCCTTCTGCCTCAGCCTCCCAAATGGTGGGATTACAGGTGTGTGCAACCATGACCAGCTCTCAGACACTTTTAGTGTTGGTGTCTATTTTAGTCATAGGTTATGTCCATTATTATTACATATATTTATGTATTGTAATGATAGGCACATATATGTTTACAATTATATCTATTTGGAAAATTGATTTTTCTCTTTCTATAATGTCTTATTTCTTCTGCATTTTGAAAAAAATTTGTTCTAATTCTACTTTGATATATTTTACTCATCTTATTCTCTTTAGGTTTAAATAGGCATGGAATTCTATTTAACTCATTAAAACTTATGCTATGTGTGTCCTCAGAATATAAAGTGAGTTTGCTGTAAGCAGCAGATAGTTGAAACTTAATTTTCAAAAAATGTGTATAAACATCTGGCATCTTTAAAAATCTATATTTATAGTTGTTAAAGAAAGATTGACTGATTTCTTTTTTCTGTGTTCCTTTCTTATGGACTTCCTTTGTATTTCATTGATTTTTTTTAAAGTGACAGATTTTATGCTCTTCAAATTTTTATTCTATTTTAATTCTTATTAAATGCATAGATATTTTTTCTGTGGTTAGTTAGCATTGCAATTGCATATACCATAATGTTGTAACAATCTATTTTAAACTGATAATCATGTAAATTTTCTTACATATAAAAATTATAGGGGCCAGTGAGATGGCTCAGTGGTGTAAGTGCCTGCCTGGCAAGCGTGAGGGCCCGAGTTTGACTCCTGGAACCCACATACAAAAAAAGGGCCGGTGATATCGCTCAGTGGCATGGGCACCTGCTTGCGCTTGAGGTCCTGAGGTCGACCGCCGGTACCTCCCCCACAAAAATTATACTGTTTTGTATCTAATGATCTCCCATTTTATATTATTATGATACAAATTACATCTTTTTGTATTGACTATTAGAATAAGTTTTTTTACTTCTTATGCTACTTAAAAATACTGCAACAGACATAAATGATGTGCTCAGTTGTATTATACTAATACAATATTCTATAGTTTCTTTGTTCACCTTTATCAGGAATTGTTATAGTAAATTATTTTGTGTTACCACTTTTTTTTGCAACTGTAGTAGGCATTTTATAATTTCTGTTGGCCAAGAATTTCCTTGGTTTTCTAATTTCTCCTTTGTTTTTAAAGAACACATTCTCCTGATATAATGTATTTGGTTGAAAATTGTTTTCTTTGAATACTTTGAATACATCATCCTATTACTTTCTAACCTGCAAGGTTTATTCATAGAAATTTGCAGAAAATTGAATAGAAACCCCCTTGTATGTGAAAAGTCACCTTTCAGCTATTGCTTTTAAGATTCTCTCTTTTAATGCATTGGGTAGTTTCCTTATGGTCCGTTTCCTACACGACTTTTCAGTCTTAGCCTTGTTGAAGTTCTTTGAGTTTCTTGAAATTGCATTTCTCTCAGTGGAACTGGAAAATTTCAAATCACTATTTCCTGAAAAGATTCTCTGCTCATTTTTCTCATAATCTTTGGGAATACCCACTGAGTTTGTGTTGGTCTCCTTAATGGTGCCCCACAATTACTTTAGGATCTCTTAGTTTTCCTTCATTCTTTTTTTTTTCTCTTTTTACCTCTTTGCCTCAGTAACATCAAACTATTGAAGAGTCTTGTCATCTTCTGTTTTATTTGTGGGTACCAGGGGTCAAACTCAGGGCCTCGCATGCCAGCAGGTGCCGTGCCACTGAGCAATATCCCTGGCCCTTTTTTCTTATGTGGGCACAGGGAGTTGAACTCAGGACCTTGCACTTGCCAAGCAGGCGCTTATGCTGTTGAGCTATCCCACCGGCCCAAGTCTTGTCATCTAGTTCATCCATTTATTCTTCTGTTTGATCAAATCTACTGTTGATTCACTCTTGTCATTTTTCTCAATTATTTTATTCTTAAAAATCCATATTTTGTGTTGACTTATTCAAAATTTAAATTTGTGTTAATATCCTCATTTTGTTGAAGCATCATTTTTCAGATTTGATTTAATTGTCTTATCTGTGTTGTCTTTTAATTCACTGAGTATTTTTATGACAGAAATTTTATATTCCTTATAGTTCTTATATCTGTTTTTAAGACTCAGTCAAGAGTTTAAATTGATCATTTACTTACGTGTTATATAATTTGCTATTTGTGTGTGTGTGTGTGTGTGTGTGTGTGTGTGTTTCACTTTGCTATGTCAGTAACTGATGAATCAGGCAACTCTCTCAGATATGTTAGTTTGTTTTCATACAGAACAGCTTTCTTCCACTCTGCCTTGATAGAGATTGTGAAAACCACTAAAGCTTTTCTTTGTAGTTGTCGCTTCTGTGATTGTGTATTTAATCTTTGTGAAGCGATTTGCCAGTTTCTGTTAGATGCTCCCCTTACTGTGTGTCTGTGTGATTTTGCTTATTTCTTATTATGGCAAATGATAAGCCTGGATCTCCATTTAGTTTCTACCTTTGGTATCTTATATTCTGGTACAAGTCAAAATCTTTGTACACAGACAGCCTCATATTTTTCCTTTTCTGTCAATTCTTGGATAAAGCAAGACAGAGGCTAGTCCTTCTACACATTGTCATTTCAGACAATAAATTCATATGCTTAAGGATCTACTTAGTACAGGATTTTATCATCTGAGCACACTAAAATTCCTCTGTGAAGAAGTGAAATATACGATGACGATCTTCACAACAAGAGAAAATACTGATGAATTCCCATTTCTATAAGAAACATGTTCAAAGTTTTGGGGAATATAATATTAATTTACAGAGAAAAATGTATAAAATATGGTGGATCAGTGAATATTTTCTTATATCCCCTACTAGTTAATGTTCTGTAAATAATTCTTCAATAGCAGTACCTTTACACTTACATTTGCTTCTAATAATGCTAGGCAAAAACCAAATGTTTGGGCCGGTAAGATGGCTCAGTGGCTTAAGCGCCTGCCCGGCAAGCACGAGGGCCTGAGTTCGACTCCCGGAACCCACATACGAAAAAGGGGCCGGTGATATTGCTCAGCGGCACGGGCGCCTGCTGGAGCGCGAGGTCCTGAGGTCGACTCCCCGGTACCCACAAAAAAAAAAAAACCAAATGTTTTTGATAAGTACATTTCTTAACACATATAACACCTATCATGAAGTCATATAACTTAATATATAATATCTTAAATATCAATTCAAGAAAAATCTTGTTTTTATTTGATACATTTGCTTAAAAATACTAACAGGAATTTAATTTGAAGAAAACTTTTCCAAATGCATTCAGGGATAAAAATGACTATTAATTACTCTAGCAAGTCAGGTTTTAACTCCTCCATGGCATGTTTCCTCCTACATTAATAATTTTTGGCATGTAATATAGAAATATTTCTTAGAGAATGAAAGAAATGCATTTCAATAGAATGGTATTCATAAAGAGATTACAATATTTGAAATTTAAATCTGAACAAAACAAGCCAGAAATTGTTGAAATAACAATCTATTCATAAAAGTAGATGTGAGAAAATTAATACAGTCTTAGCAGAGAAAATAATTGGGTGAATTAAAATATCTTGTTTTTTGGGAAATTAAAAATAGTAGGAAAATAAGAAATGAGAGAAAATTAATTGTAAAAAGTTATAACATTAAATAACAGATTTGTATAATTCATGTTCTACTTTGATTGATACAATTAACATTGACCATAACTGATCTGTTTAAGGATTACTATGAACCTTACTATTAATAAATAAGTTGATACATTGTGTTGATACATTGTATTGATACATTGTGTCAAGTTGAGAAATTTAGAAGTTTAAGTGACTCAGCAGGGGGCCAGGGTCTCACTTTTTAAACATCCTCATCCTGTACAACAGGAGGGCAAAGAGATGGTGTAAATTCTAAGCCAGTCCTAGGGGGTAGCCTGTTTATAATATAAGGGAGGAAAAGAGTCTTGCTCTCCCATTTTTGTGCTCTTATTGTTTTGCTGTCTTCTGGACTTTTGCCCCTCACCATGCCACCCTTCTTTGGAGCCAGCTGATTATGGACTGAAACTCCTACAAACTGTGAGCCAACTAAACCTTTCTTCCCCTGATTTTGGGTGTCAGGTATTTTATTTCAGCAACAAGAGAAAAGTAACAAAGACAATATGTAATATTATACTTAGTAGAAATACATCCTCACAGAATTTGAATTGAATGTTGTTGCAATTAGCCAATATAATGCACTGAGATTAAATTAATGTTGCCTTCATTTGTGATATTTCTCTCCTTTTGATATTAATAATCTTGCATCTCTTGATAAAACCTGGTTAGTAAGATTGCATGTTACCTATTTAAATCAACTCTGAATCTCTAACACAAAGTAAATAACAGCTTCGAGCAACCATAATATGTGAATAATGGCCTCGTTCATTTGAATGCTGTTAAGAAATAGGCAAAATTACTCCTGGAAATTCATGATGGGTGGAATGAATAAGGGGTAATTGTTTCACATTAAATAAACAAAAGACGTTATTATCTATTAATACATTCCCAGTTTATTACACTTTAGACAGATATTCTAAACAACAGTGAGAGCGATTGAATAGATTAGTTGCACCCAAAAGTGCTGTTTATTAATTTATCTTAACAAATAATGATATCGTGTCAGTATAATTTATGTATTTTCATATGGTGCAGGTTTTCTATTGAAAATTGAGTCAAGCACATGCTTATTCACTTTTTTCTTAAATGTAAAATTATTTCAGACTAAGAGTTTACTGGTTTTAAGATGTGATTTTGAGTTTTGTAGAAAAGCTTTTAAAATGTACTAATAAAGTAGACTATTGAACTGCTAGATTTTCAGACATCTATATGGAATTTTCTATCTAATTTTTCTTTACATGTAATCTAAAGATAAAAATAGGTACCATTTAATTCTTGGTATTGTTTAACATATAGAAGATGATAGAACAGTTAAATATTTTAAAATTTTCTAAATTCTTTACAATGGATAACAATTATAACATGAAACAAGAAGTGCAACAGAAAATTAAATATTTTTAAAGTAAAAAATACTTTATATTTATTAACTGTTATTTAAAAAAATACATGTAACTACAGTCTTGCCAAACACACTAGTGCCCTCCAAACCTATTCGTATTGCCTTGTCTTTGTTCTCTTTTCACATGCCACTCATAATATCACCTTTTGTATTTTTACATTTTTAACTCATTTATATTTCAAGATGCAGCTACCATTTTAAGCAGCACATATTTCTGGGTACTCTTGTATCCTAGGTACATCACTTGATTATTATATTTCTATAATTAACATGTTAATGCTGTTTCATTTTTGTGCTTTCCTCACATAGAACAGAGCAAAATACAAAAATGTTTCTTTAAGTAATATATATATATACCTTAGACACAAATCAGTTCATATTACATATAATTGTTTTATATCACATTTTAAATTGTTGGACCAGTGAGATAGCTCAGCGGCCTAAGTGTCTGCCTGGCAAGCATGAGGTCCTGAGTTCAACTCCCGGTACCCACAAAAAGAAAAATTATTTTTTAAAATTATGCTATGAATCTAATAAAATTTTGTTTTTTTTTTTTTTTTTTGGTGGGTACCGGGGGGTCGACCTCAGGAGCTCGCGCGCCAACAGGCACCCGTGCCGCTGAGCGATATCACCGGCCCCTTTTTCGTATGTGGGTTCTGGGAGTCGAACTCGGGCCCTCGCGCTTGCAAGGCAGGCGCTTACGCCACTGAGCCATCTCACCGGCCCTAAAATTTTGTTTTAGATTACACTTTCAAAACTATACACAACTATGTGTACAATATCGGTTCATCTATAAACTAAGTTTGAATTTTACTCTTTCTCTCTTTCCTTTGGCATGAATTAAATAGGAAGAATGAAGAAATTTAGAAGAGATTATAAGAAAAGTTTTGTAAGTCATGGCAAACATTGGTTTTTCATTCTAATTTCAGTGAAAAAATCACATAGAAACAATGCGATATTTACATTTTGAATGCTAATGTTGCAGGATGAATTGTATTAAATCAGGAATGAAAATAGGCTTAAAACTTGAGTAACTGTACTTAGTTCCACAAAAGAGATTTATCAATGCATCACAAAAATTCTTTTTGCAATTGGTGTAAGGTGAGAATGGGATGTAATAGTAAAAAATCATAGATGTTCCCAGCACTAGGGAGGCTGAGGCAGGAGTATTAAAGCACAGCCTGGGCTAACTAGTGAGTTCAAGGCCAGCTTGAACTGTATAATGAGACCTATCTCTATACCACCCCCCAAAAGAGACAGATGTGACAATTCATCAGAAGTTATAAAATTACAACTTACTTATCAACAAGGTGTGAAATAGTTATTTTCTCTACATCATTATTATTTAACTGAAGTACACTATTTTCTGTAGACCATTTACACTGTGACTAAATGTCCTCACATTTAAGCAAACATAAAATATATGTGTTTATGACAATGCATATTTGAAAACACAGTGGACAACTAATTAAAATTATGAAACTTGACTTCTAAATAATTACTTATATGATTAAAATTAAAGATTAATGACCATTACATTAGAAAATAGCAAAATCTTGTGGTTCATAACTTACACGCATTATAAATTATGCACAGCAACTTATTAATATAAACTTATTTAACTATTATTTGGCATACTTGCTTTGCATTTGGCTTGTATCTGCTTTGCCTATAAACAATTAATGATGACTATTGGTTTAGGGTAAATGAAACAGAACAGTGACTGTTGAGCTTAGAAATTTATTGAAGGGCAGGTGAGATGGCTCAATGGCATAAGCACCTGCCTGGCAAGCACAGGGTCCTGAGCTTAAGTCCTGGTACCCACAAATGAAAAAAGGACTAGTGATATCGCTCAGTGGCATGGGTGCCTGTTGGCACGCGAGGTCCTGAGGTCAACCCCTGGTGCCCACAAAAAAAAAAAAAAGAAAAAAGAAATGTATTCAAGAAACAAATTGAGAGGGTGTAAATACAAAACTAATCATTCACTGATGATAAATACACACTCATTTCCCCATTTCTCCAGATTTTAGTGATCTCACTATAAAAACAATTGCATTGTTCAAAAGGAAAGGAGAACTAGGGAGGGGAAAAAGAAGGAGAGGAAAAGAAAAATCATTAGAAAAGAAGGATAAAATTGAAACAAAGCTTTGTAAATAAAGAGGTGAAGAGGGGTTGAAGGGAGGAGAGGGGAATGGGAAAAGAATTAAGATATATCATTCACAAATTACCTATGATGAATGTGACCGTTATATATATCTAAATGGTACCAATAAACTTAATAAAAATCATTTACACTGATATTTCATAACAGAAATTTTTCAGTTTAGTTCATATTAGCTAATTTTGTCATGATCTTCAATTATTACATGGATTGCAAGATCTATTTGGAGTAGCATAACAGATTGTTTTTAGTAGTAGATGAAGCAAGGGAGATTAAATACTATCAGGAGTTTAATAGTAGTCTGTTGTATGAATCATCTTTAAAGAAGACATATACTATTTTTCATCATATAACCATTCAACTGTTATAAAGAATGTGAGGCCTGAAAATGTGATAAAAGGCAGATTCTTTCACTACAAAAGCTGAAAATATTATATGTTTAAACAATTACCCTGTCCTTTATGTTTAACCAGGACAAGAGTACGGGACACCATAGAGTTAATTAGATGCTAATATAAACAAACAGAAAAACACAAAATAAAACAAAACAAACTCAGAAATTTTGAATCTATCAGTGATAAAATCTCAAAAGTAGGAAGGATAAATGTCAAGCACATTATATAATTAGCAGTGAAAGTGGCAATCAGTTTGGAAACCAAGTAAAGATTTTAGGTTGTATGAGGTGCAGGGCTGCTTAATTATTCATGTAACACAGCATCAGTATTAGGTAATTATTAGTTTCATGCCAATTGTTTCCAGTGAGTATAAAGAAACGGGGAGTGTGTTCTATTTGCCAAGGTAGTAGGTGTCTAGTATGTAATAGGTTATTAGGGTTTAGCATTTGTACTTTTTCACTGTTCTGAGTTACCCTCCTCACCCACATAAAATAAAAGCTTTCCAGAGCTATTAAAATGCTTTTCTAAGATACTAACACATTTAATAAGTAACTGCTCAATGGTGTGATGAATCGAATGTCTTTGAAGCCCAACTAATCAATTACTGATGATAAATACACACTCATTTCCCCATTTTTCCTGATCTGTATTTGGAAATTTCTTTCTTCTTTCTAGCCTGCTCCAAAGACAAAGAAATAGGTACAGAATTCAGAAAATTAAACACAGATCTTTTGAGTATGTGTTGACAGTAGCTCTATGTTTTGTTGATCTGGAAATCAAAGTATGTTCTTCTTTCCTTAGTCACAGAAGCGGCTAAAATATCAATAAATGAAAAATTGAATGAGGTTCACCTCAAGGCAGGCCTAAATGAACCATACAAGTATGCAAGTATGAGATGTTCCTGAATTTGTAACTACCTCAATTTTTTTTCTTTTTCTCATATAATTCACTTTTTAAGCATTTTTAGATGTTAGATTGAATGACACTTACCACATTGTAACCTCCTTTTTCCAGCATACTTCAATGCTCCTTTATAATGCTGTTACAGCTTTCTGTATTGTTTTCATTCCTCTTATCACAATGCAATTAGTTGTATAAGTATTTAAATTGTCTTTCCTTTGAATTAAAGCCTATAAATTATGGGTAAATTTTAACTCATTCATTTCAATATTTACGTTATCTACAACTGTGTTTGTAATAATAGGTACTCAAAATATTTATCAATTAAATTAATGAACGAGTTCATTCTATTCCCTCACATGAAACTGGAATATTATAAATAATGAATGTGAAGAAGGTCATTCTACCAGTTATCTCCTCATCCTTGTTTCTTTCATGGGTATAGGATAGTGACTTGCAAGGTAAAATTCCTCATTCAAATATTACCTTCCCAATTAATCATACCTATTACTATGCCTCATATCACTTCATCTGATACTAACCAACAAACTGGCAGTAGACTCACCAGTGTACAGTATACTAGTTCTTATGGTTTCATCCTAAAATGTCTTTCAAAATTCTCATGTGTTCACAGGTGGGGCTTTCAGAAGTTTGTCAGTCAGCTGGGGCACTGCACTCATCAATGGATTAATTTATTGATTAGTTCATACCTGAATGTACTGGTAGGAAGATGTGTCTTGTAGACAGGGGTTGGTCACTGGGAGTAGGAACTGGAAGGGTGTATTCTTAGTCTTGTCTCTGTCTCTCCCTTCCTTCTTCTGTGTCTGCTTCTTGGATGTCATGGATTGAGCGGTTTTCTTCTGCCATACTCCCCTATCATTCCATTTCTTCCTTGGACTCAGGCAACCATGGCCTGAACCCTCTGAGTCCATGACCCAAAATAAAACTCTCTATCTTTAATTTGTGGGTTTCTGCCTTTGTACTAGCCAGCCATTGACAGAACCCTCTGCAACCATGACAAAATAAATGTATCCTCCTTTAAATTGCAGATGTTGGATATTTTCTCCCAGAAACAAGAAAGTAACTAATGCACTAACAATATAAACAAATAAGATATGTTTGGTATTAAGACTATACTGTCAAACTACATAACTATTTCTATAATTAAGAGGTCATTTTTTAAAAATTTTGGGCATATATGACATTTGTAGTAAGAAAATTATCTGATAAAGGTACAAACATGTTCTTGACATTAATAAATGATTGCACATTTAAACCCGATGCCTCTATTAAGATGATACACTTGTCAAAACACAGTACAATTATGTTATGAATAGAAGGTTGATTTCATATTTTAATATTAATGGAGATTGGATATTTGAATTCTGTAGACATGTGCCTGGGTTTAATAACCATCAAATGCTCTTTTAGATTGAATGACCGAGTCAATTATTTTTCCAAAAGTAGTTACTAAGAGTTTTAAACACATAAGAATAGCAATGGAATAACTCATGAATATTTTATGTTTACAAAATTAATTGCAAGTGAACTTTTAGTTTACTTTTTTTCTGGAATCATTATTAGATGATTTGGAGATGCTCATGAATTACAAAGTAATGGAATGATAATAACTTTTGAAATGGATAAGACTATGAAAGTACATTGAGAAATTATGTAGTGCTTAGATTGATCTTTTCTGTTACATATTGGAGGTCTGAACATCCATTTTGGAAAAATATCATTTTCTAACATTTTGTTTCAGAAAAGACATATAACACTAAAATAGAATAAACATAACTGTTTTATGTCATAATTTTGGAATAATAAAGTAATAGTTGTGTTATTTATTCTGTAACATGAAGTGTTTTACCATTCAATTCTAGGATAGTTTCAAATTATCTGCACACACATTGTAGGACTGTATAGAAATATTACATTGCAATATCTTTGCTTGAAAACCTTTTCATTTGTACCATGTCCTCTTAGCATTCAGATACCAGTGAATTTAGATAACTCTGATGGTTGCTTAGAGGGGATAGGTGTAAGAAGTGGAAAGATGCAGGGAAAGAGTATTATTATAATGCAGTATAGTCAAAAGTTAAAAAAATATAGAATAAACACTTGGATTCAGAGAACATGTAGCTAGAATTTCTATTTTCTAGCAGATAACTTGTGCAATGAAGAGTCAACTTTCTGCATATCAGTAAGCATTTTCCAGAAACTGCACAAATAGTATAATAATTTGGTTTAGGCTATAATGGAGTCTTTAAAGAGTCATATTTCCATGTGCTCCCTATATTAGACAAATCGTAAGAACAGTGAATGCCATGGACCAGCAACACCCTTAGCTGCTAACACTTGAGGAAGATTTGAATCTGCTGGATTATGTGACCCAAACAGGAGATGTCATAGTTTGTGTCTAGATGTCCCCCCAAAGCCTCATGCACTTTTAGATGGGGATGTTTTGGAGGTAGTTGTATCTAGAGTTTGTGACTGATTCATCGTTAAATGCTAGGATTAAAGGTGCTGGGATTAAGGGTGGGTGATTGCTAGGATCAGTCCACTGATTGAATTGGCACCACCCTAATCTCAGCAGTCTGGATAACATAAAAGGGGTCAGAAAGAAGCTTGTCTCTGCCTTTTGCTCTTGTTTCTTTTTCTGTCTTCCTCTACCATGAATGGTTGCCCTTCTGCCATGTGCCTCCCGCCTTGCAATCAGATGATTATGGACTGAAATCTCTACAAGCTGTGAGCTAAATAAGCCTTTCCTCCCTTAAACTTTGGGCATTGGGTATTCTGCCTCAGCAATGAGAGAAAAGTAAGCCAGGAGAGTAGATTTAAGAGCAGCCTGGTCTCGTTGCAGATCATCCTCTTATTCTGGACCCCAGTAAAAAATAGCAACTTTTCAAGGCACTCAATAAATGGAACAGAGTAGCACATCAAAAGGAGAAATATGTTGTCTCTAAAACCAAATGACCAGTAGGACTTGACTTTCTTTTTTAGCTTTCTTTTTTGGCCAGATGAAACAATTTATTCTTACTTTATAAGGGATATTTTCACATGCCCCATGCTACCTGATCTCGGGAAATTTCACTGTGGTAGAAGCGTTCTGAATTTTAGTCAGATTTATTTTTTTTTTGTTCTGACAAGTAAATGTGTCACTAAAAAATCTAGAGTATTTACTACTTTCTGTTCATTCAGTCCAATCATATCACTTGATTCTTACAGAAGCCATAGATGATCTATATACAAAGGGTGATCAAAAGATGGTGAATGTTAAAGTTTTTCTATTTCTTGCAGTAAAAGACACGTAACCACTAATCTCATTCACAGTACCCACCTTGCTACAAATACACTTACTCCATTGTTCTTGCCACTTTCTGATGGAGTTCTGGAAATCCTATTTTTTGAGTGTCTTTACAAAGTCTCATTTTAAAAATATGATGTGTGCCTCTGCTGAGTGCCACCCAGCAGGACAGGCTCACTGTGAAAATATTATGTTATGTCCTCATCTACCTTATTCACTGGGCCTGGCAACATACGAATTATGATTCTTCCCAAAAGTCAAAATGCCCATTAAAAGTTGAGGGCACATATGCAAATGGAGGAGGGAAATATGCTTCCTCAACCCAGCAAAGCAGAGGTATAATATCTTTAGAAATACCTTCGCAGACACAGAAATAATCTAAGTTGATACATTTGGGATGTGGTCAAAATATACAGTAAATGTTTAACTTTAATGCACAACTAACGATGCATAAATAAAGACTTGCAAAACTACTTCAGAAAGTTGCAAGAATAATAGGATCAAGGTGTTTTAATCAAGGAAGAGTTTTTTGAAGTCGGTGAATGACATTGTGTCTTTTACTGTAATAAATTTTTTTCAAGTAAACACACAGTGTATTTTTTGATAAGGTCTCCTCTTTGCAAACTAAATTATGACCTGTGGTGAGGCAGTAAATATTCTCCATAATTAGGACACGGAAAGTAAACTGTTGGTCTTATTATCAGAAAGCAATTTACTTCTGGTGATCTTTACTAACACGTATTTTTAAAAACATGGGGAAAAAGAAGAATCAAGATATATCATATACAGGTATAAATTCCCTATGATGAATATGATCATTATGTATCTCTAAAATATACCAATAAACTTAATTAATTAGAAAAGCATATGCTAAATCAATAGCTTCATAAATTCCAGAGTATGTGCTTATTTGCATTAGCAAATAGCACCATGTCTGATACAGAAGCTGCAATTGGAGCCATCAGCTAATGAAATTTATCATCATCCACTGTCATTCGCCAGGATTTGTCTTTCGTTTGAACAGGTCAAATGAGTGGTTTGAATAGGTAGGTGCTGGGAATCACCACACATATATATCTCCAAACAATCAGGCAGAGAAAGCAAATTGAATCTTCCACTGATTTTTTTGTTTGGATTGGGCCTGAAAATGTAGGAGAACACATATGCATACAGAGGAGGGAAATATGCTTCCTCAGCCCAACAAAGCAAATGTAAAATATCTTTAGAAATACCTTTGCAAACACAGAAATAATCTAAGTTGATATATATGGAAAGTGGTTAAAATATACAGTAAATGTTTAACTTTAAAATAAATATGGTAAAATATGTGTTGCATACTGCCTCTCAAAATAGACACATTTGCTCCAGACACACTTATGCAATCATTCTTGGCATTTTCTGAATCAATTCTAGTTCTTTTTTATTGAGGGTTTTTATGACACATTCTCAAAAATACAGTGACTGGTGCTGCCCTATGCCTCATAAACACATTACAAGCACTATGCTGTTTCCTGTTACCTATTTGTAAATAGGAAGCGCACCAAGAGATGGAGGAGAAAGGAGAGAGGGATTGGGAAGGGAATGTAAAAAAAAATTGATATGTATTATGTACATGTACCAACCTCCCATGATAAATGTAATCATTATAAACCACACTGAAAACATGTACTAATAAAAACAAAAATAAAAATAAAAAATAAAGGAAAATGGTGTGTTCTCATCCACCTTATCACAGGATCTGACACGGTGTAACTTGTGGCTCTTTCCCAAATTCAAAATAAACATAAAAGGTAAACATTTTGAATTGATTCTGTACATTGAAATGACTATGAAAGCACAACTGAAGACACAAAAGAAAATGACAAGAACAGTGGGATAAGTTTTATCAAAGCAAGGGGGCATATTATTAGGATTAATGGCAATGTATATTTTAAATTGAAATATTAACTGCATTTTTGAATCACACCTCATAAAATTAACCATCATGTATATTGAGTTATAGACAGTATTGGTGTTAAGAACAAATGGACATATATTTCTGGTTGAACTTCAGAATTTTTAACAAATGATTTACAATTTCAATGAATTAAGGCTATATGCTAAGAATAAATTGTAATCAAGTAAAATCAAGAGAGAAAGTCCAGGGCCGGTGAGGTGGTTCAGCGGCTTAAGCGCCTGCCCAGCAAGCGCGAGGGCCCGAGTTCAACTCCCGGAACCCACATACGAAAAAGGGGCCGGTGATATCGCTCAGCGGCACGGGCACCTGCTGGCGCGCGAGGTCCTGAGGTCGACCCCCCGGTACCCACAAAAAAAAAAAGAGAGAAAGTCCATCATCATGATCTAATATGATACAATAGTGTATCCTGATTACAACTTTGGATGTTAGTTTTCATTTATTCATTTATATGATTATTTATCTACACTGCCATTAAACCATGCATTCAGCAAAAATCAATACTATTTAAATGTTATGTATATGTCAAACAAATATATGAGGAAGAATAAGGCAAGAGAATAAAATAAAAGGCTTTCTTCAGGAAAGTTTCAATTTTCTGATTTTGGTTATGAGAAGAAGCTGTTATATGATGGAGGAGATTTTGAATAATAATGGAGTGAATGTCAAGGGAGACAGAAAAAGCATTTGGTCTTTAATGCTGAAGCATAATTTATATAGGGATGAATAGCAGCAACTGAGATCCAAAAATTGGTTAAATAAAATTGAACATGAATTTCTTAACACACAGTGATTGAAAAATACAGTATATATTTTTCTTAATAATCCATGAAAAGAGATTGGAGGATTTTAGGAAGGCAATATTACAGATGGTATAGAAAATGTATTTGTAGCAGATAAGATTTTAAGAAGTGAGTCAACTTACAGGATTGTTATAGAGGACCAAGTAAGAAATATTCAGAGGATTCTAATATTGTGTTATTTTAAAAAAGATCTTTAACATATCTATAAAAAGGGAATCAATAAAACATAGTGTAATTTAGAAGGGATTTATATTGATGTAGGTGGAGTTTGTAAGGAAATAAAACAGTTCAAAATTAATCCAAGATATAAGTGATTATTAGCAAAATAGAGATACCTTGACTAAGATGATAGATAAAGTAAGAGGGCATTTTGAACTGACTGTTCGATCATTTTGGTGAATAGTGGAGTAGGGTGGTAGGGAAGAATAAATAGTAACTTTAGAAATGTACATAAATATAAATACATTTTATAAAGTGAAATTACAGCTCCAAAGCGTGGTAATTTGATAAAACTTTTAGCATTCTATTGATTTCCTTAGTTAAGTATTTTTTTTTCTTAATTGAACATTTTTCCTCAATTTTATTTCAAGTGGCTGCTAGGAGGGAGGACAAAGGACTTTGTATCTCATATAGAACTGTTTAAAGATTTTAAGGAGCTGAACGTGCTAGAAGCTAAGACAGTATTCTTAAAACTCACAAGGAAATCAGAGATGTATGTAGATTCAACAAGGTATATTTAGAAAATTTAAGTTTTATTCTTTGCTGACACAATTTGAATATCCAGCCAGAAATGTACAGCAGTGAGTCTTCTTTCTTCAAATGAGTCTTTAAAAAAAACTAAAATATAAGGGGAAAAATTGGACTAGATCACTTTAACCAGCTATGTTTGAAAAAGATTAATGCAGCAAACTTTCTGTTAATATTATTTTGAATATAATTTAGAAAGCATTCTTGTGTTGTGTCATCCATCATAGGCATGGAATATTGAAAAATAAATAAGTAATTAAAAACACATTTATTATTTTATGCAAATCCTTGTTCCATTATCCAGGAGAGTTGCTAAAAGAAAAATATTTTGTTTTCTAAATTTAACATGCTTTTTTTTTTTTTGTGGGTACCGGGGGTCGACCTCAGGACCTCATGCACCAACAGGCACCCGTGCCGCTGAGCGATATCATCGGCCCCTTTTTCGTATGTGGGAACCGGGAGTTGAACTCGGGCCCTCGCGCTTGCAAGGCAGGCGCTTATGCCGCTGAGCCATCTCACCTGCCCTTAACATGCTTTAGTGTGAATAGAAAAGTGCTTTATAACCAAAGTTATAGAAAATATATCTTTTAACAACTTAAGGTCACTTCTTTGAAATAAAGCAAGAACATTGTTTACTTAATCGCCCTTCTGAAGGAACGAAATTTTTCTCACATTTTATTTTTCCATGTACACTACTACATATTTTGCAAATGCTGTCTTATTTATCATATATATATATATATATATATATATCATATATATATCACATATATATATCACATATATATCACATATAAATATCACATATATATCACATATATATCACATATATATATCACATATATATATACATATATATATGTAGAAATTATTGTTTCCAGTTTTAAATGAGAGAATTAATGATCATGAATGTTATTTGCTGTAAGTCCCTTGCTCCTAAGTCATAGCTAGTATTTGAAACTAAATACTTCTGAATTTTATGTCGAGTCCAACACAAATATAAATACAAAAATGACTTTAAATGGCAATTCCTTAACAGAGAGTATTTAAGTTTCTGCCTGTATACCTACAAATCTCTTATCTTTTTTCCTGTAATCTATTTTTAGTGCTCTTTACTCCAGCTCCTGATTTGTGTAGTTCAATTAATTCTAATTATTGCTTTTTCCTCTTTCTTGTGTTTGGAATCCTTCTTTACTATCCACTGTATTCTTTGCTACCCAGTAGAAAGCCTGTATATTTGAAATATATTTAAGACTATAAATAATGACCAAAAGTATATATAAATATTACTAAATTAAATAGCACAATTAAATAACACATTACTTGCCCATGAACTCTTCTTGCTACGCTTCAATATCTATCCTTTCTCATTCACTTTCTTCACCTTGTAAATTACCATCTCTGTGTTCACTTTAACAATTTTGTATGTCATATTCATTTGGGAATCTTGTTTCTACTTATTATTTCCAGGAAAACTATGGTTATTTCTTTAATAGAAACTATGCACTGAATTGTTTAATTGTATTCTAACTTGTTCAATATAAATAATTTAAAACAACCGATTACTTATTTTTAAATTATTTTTCAAAGGGCCCTCTGCTATTGATCTTTCTGCTTGATATCTACTTATCTCCCTTACTATTGTGTAGTAAATTATTATTTTTCAAGTAATTGTTAGCAGAGTGCATATTAATCTAGTATCATTCTAAGATTTTATAACTTATGAAATAAAAATGCTATAAATTGAAAGTAAAATAATTGAAAGGTTAATTATCTGTTCACACTTACTTAATTTTGAAAAATAATTATAAATTTACGATTTGAAATTTAGAACACTATGCTTCACTTTCAAATGACTTGGGATTGAAAACTGATTTCCAAATGTTTTGAATGAGCTCCATTCCCATACACCTGTTGGACTACTTACACTTTCTGCCAGGTTCATTCAGACATCTAAATATTAATGTGTCCAGAATGGTATCTATTGATTTCTCTGTCAAACTCATGTTCTTTATGTTAAGTGACAAAATCTAACTATTCAAGCTAACAAGAAATCACCTTTTCCTTCAACTCTAATATCCAATAAATCCAAATGTTTGATTATTCTTCATTTCATATTGTTATAAATACTGCTTTTTTTCTTTCAATAACACTGATACATTAATTCAAATTCCCAAGAATATTCAATACATCCAAAATAGTGCTCCTATAACTTGTTTTATTCTCCCAGTGATCATGTTATACAGAAATATTGAGCACGTACATACACAATTTAGAGATTTCCTCATCTAATAAGACCTAGGAGGACAGAGCATACCAATGCTTTAGCCAAAATGTACTAGAAGGGAAAAATTTTTAAAAGCACAGTTTTATAAGAATTACCTACATTGACCTAGTGTTTACTAGTGCATACAATGTGCTTAAGATGGTTTCTGTGATGCATATTTAATGATATTTTATTTTAGTTACAGAATTTACCATACTCTGTTCACTAGCATCTAAATGTCTTTAAAGAACCCATTTTTATTTATGTTATTGTCCACATGATCTTATAGAATACTTTATAACTCTGTAGATATTTAACAAATCTTGTCCAAAATATAAGCAATGGGACAAGAATATAAATGCAATCATTAATGAAGAAACAAGTAAGTGTTAAAATGTGTTAAGAAAACATTCATAAATATATTCTTGGGCTCTGTGGTCAAAAGGTAGTTGACCTGGTGTTCCTTCTCCAATTTCAAAATGCCACATCCTGCCTATATCTTCTGTGTCTCTAATCACTTTTGGCACTTTCTTCATCTATGAAAATAACATAGTTTGTTACTTGAGGATTTTAATAAGAGAATAAAACTATGTTAGCTATAATAGATATTTATTTCTTTTCTGTTTTTAAGAAGCTCAGGACATTTTCATATTTAAATGAGATTTTTTACAAAAAAAAAAAAAAAAAAGAACCACCATTCAAAATGAAATTGAGAGCTGGTGAGATGGCTCAGTGGCATAAGCACCTGCCTGGCAAGCGCCAGGGCCCGAGTTTGACTTCTGGCAGTCCTATACAAAAAAAGGGCCAGTGATATCACTCAGTGGCACGGGTGCCTGCTGGTGCATGAGGTCCTGGGGTCGACCCGCGGTACCCATCAAAAAAAATAGAAAATGAAATTGAAAGTCACTATGACACATATGGTCCACAGAACACACTGTGAGGTTTGTCTTCTTAGAGTGCCTCGAGGTAACCCTCTTGTGCAGCCGCAGTCTGATTGCTGTGTAATAGACCTGCCGACATCCAGTTCAGTCAGTCATACCACAGGGGATAAAGTTAAATTCAGGAATCTGGTGATTTCTGCAACGTTCACTGTTAATGAATGCTGTGGGCTCATTAGTTGCAATTTGAAGTATTTTAAAGCAAATTGCTTTTAGTGTAATAAAGTATTTACTTGCTTGGAAATCAGAACAATGGTAAACACCTCACCAAAATCGTTAATCATTACTTACTACAGGCTGGTTGTAACTTTGGATAGTTTTTCTTTCCTGCAGTTGTAATGGAACATTACCATTTTTTTAGCGTATTTGGCCATATGATTGTGGTATTTCTTTGGGCAAAAGCAACTTCCTAACACTATTTTCCTTTTAAAAAGAATTACTTAATAATTTATACATTTGACCTAAAAGGAATATGAATCTATGCCAACAAGAGAAAAAAATTATAAAATATAATGTTACCTAAAGGAATACTTTATTCAAGAGAAAATAACTTCTATTTTCATATTTTGAATTCTATGTTTACCTGTGCAAAAAATGTCTAGAATATTTCTTAACTGCATCAAATACTTTGTATGTATTAAAAATGTTACATATGGTTTTCAGTCAGTTCATGACTGCGGACTAATCTGGTACTAATCTTATTACCATTAGATTATGCTCTTTGGTAATTACATTAGGACTTCTTTTTTAAATGATTTTTAGTTTCAGAGGCATTCATTTTCACCATTAGGATTGCATGCACTTTCAATTGTTTATATAGTGTAGAAAATTATTTTTCTGAAAAATTCACATACGTATGTGACCAAGGACAAGTTTAAAAAGAACCTTGATTTAAAAGAGCAAAATTCTGGGATTACATTGGCTTTTTAATGAGGTTACACAGGGGAGGTAATTAAAGTTTTATGTTTCTTTTTTTCTTGCTGGTAGATATGGATTGAATTGCTGAAAAGAGCTACATGTATATTCAGTCATACAATTTAAATTAATGCCAAAGTAATATTTGGTGACAGATCTGTCCCAGAACCTCCTTCAGTAAGGTTAGATGCTAAAGTACAATGTCTCCTTCAGCAACTGATCTTCTTTGGTTAAGCAAATGAATAGAAAAACACACAAAAAAATCAAAAATAAAACACAAAAAATACTTACAGTTGATGTGATAAAAGAGAGCCTCTAATTTTACATTAAAAAATAATAATTGATTTAAATACAGAGTTTGCTCAAATATTACAATGTTGTAAAATAGCCTTTGTTGTGTTTTAGTCATGCACCTGCCATGACTGATATCTGAAGACTGCAGGATCTTTCCTTCCTTTAGCTATCTGAACACAACACATTATATTCCATCTTTAAGTCTTTATATCCGTTTTTCTTCTTCCAGAAAATTGTGCCATTTATACAAGCCCTTTTTATCTTAACCCATTAAAATATAAACTCTGACCATCTTAGCTAAGGAGTTCTTTCAGTCATTTTCTATGATTATACCCTTTTCTTCATGTTAGTGTTTATTGAATCTGACATTAACTTATTCAGCTAATAATTATTATTTTCTTCTTCCTTCTAAAATATTAGCTCCTAGAAATGAGGGAGTTTTCAATTCTGTATTTTGTTCAAAGCTAATTTATTAATATTGAAACAATACTAGACATTCACTGACAGAGAAACAGTGAGACGGGGAAGGCAGGAAAATAAAAGACTACTGATTCATAGAACTGGAAAAATTTCAATTGTCCTTTACTGTAAGGTACCTTTATATGATCATAAGACATGTTCACACATAGCAAACACAATAGTCTTACATGAAATTTGTTCCATCTCTAATGGAATGGAATTCCAAGGGTACCTATAGATATCATCAGCGCTCAGCTTTGTAATTGCTGAAGAAACTAAACAAATATTCATTTCAAGGCCTTGATTCGTTATCCAAAATGTGTAAACAGATCTACCCTTTTCATACTACTAATATACCATTTATTCTCCACTAAATGCTTGTTTATTCTGTGTACCACTGTCATCCCTTGGTAAAGATTGGAGTTAATTGTGAATGTTTTCAGAAAACAAGAACTTTGAGCCCCATTCTCCAACATTTTTATTCAGTATGTGGGATTAGTCTTCATATTTTAAAAAATCAAAAGTGATACTTAAAGTTTGTCTGTTGGTTGCATACTTATATGAAAGCGATGTTGAGAGTCTTAATAAAAAAATTTTACATTACTTATCTGTGTAGAGTGGCAGAATTGGAAATTTTAAAAAATTTTTTTTGTGAATGAATGGTGAAGTGTTATTCATTAAACAGTTCACAAGGACTGTCCCAGACTTTCAGTAGTTCAACTTATAATATTTTATCTTGATGATGTTAGGAAGCAATATATATTCACTAGGAACCCATTTCATAAGTTAAATTTTGATCATTTCCTGAGATACTGATATGTGTGGTCTGATCTCATATGGCTGAAGTATAACAATGAGCAGCAGATCCCAGTCAGTCATGTGAAAAGAAAAGTAAACAACCGATACTCTACAGTATATGTATTGTTAAGCTATGAAGCTCCATAGGTTAGGTGTATTAAATACATTTTTGGTTTATGACATTTTCAACGTAAAACAGATTAATCAGGAAGTAACACACATAAATCAGGCAACAGCTGTATTTTTCCCTTGAATACAAGGTAGGTGAATATAACTCACACATGATTTGCATGGCTACTGTATTCTATTCCCCTTCACTAAGTGAAAAATACTGGGAAGCAGTGACATTAAGTGGAAAGAGAGAAGAGGAGAGGAAGGAAGAAAGGAAATTTAAAAATGTATTAGAGAACAAATAGGAGTTAATGAATTCTTCTCTTTGACTGTCAGATATATTTCTTATTTAGCCTAGCAATGAGCTCATAGTTCCAAAATAATGTTTAAAAAGATGCTGAACTACTCTCCTCCTTAATAATAAAACCCTGCTGTGTTCCCAGTTAATTTAGTTGGCTCTTCTGTAATGAAGATCAAGAAACCCTGTCTTTTAAATTTATTTTTTGTGCAAATCTATAATTCTGGAAAAGTACCTAAAACTTAGGAAAAGCCTTCTTTTTCATTCACTTCAACTTAGCTTAAAGGAACAATCTTAACAGTCTTATTTATCTATTGAATAATTAATATTAAATACCCTGAGACATAATGAGAATTTGGCTCGATTTTCCTATATTTCCTCCCCAAAATTTCTCACTTGGGTACATTCACTAGCATAAATTCACTGAATAGTTTTCCACTGCCAATTTGATCTATTATGTTCTATGTGAAAGTCAGTATATTATTTTGCCTGTAATGTAAACAGAAAAGACTACAGTTGAATTATGTTAAATTTCTGTATACTCAAAGTTGCAGGCTTACTTAATTTTACTTTAATATATCTAATTTGATAAAGTGATTGAAAGAAAGAATGAAAAGTGAGAAAGAACAGGCAACCAATGTTAAAAATAATTTAGTAAATTTCATCATTTGATTCAAAATTATTTTTCCACTTTGAGGTTGGTCTATTCCTATATTATGTTTATGCAGAATTAAATTATTCCAGATTTGTTTGTTTTTTATCTTCCAATTAGTTTTTATTTTATATTATCAAAGTTGGTGTAGAAAAACACGGTTATTTGCCTAGAGAAAGTTTTAAAATCTTGGCTTTCTTTCTCTGGGTTGTCTCTAATAGTTCATGTTACTTCAATGTATGAATTTTATTGGTCCTTATTATGTACCTAAAACTATCATCAGCAATCAAGATACAAAGATGAGTAAAGATGCAGAAGTTTTATTCTAGTGTTAAATATAGACATTTAAACAGATTAATTCTTTTGAATATTAGTGAAAGGAAAGATACGTGCTCAGATTTTTATGGAAACACAGAGGCAGAGAAATCAGTTACTGAAATGGGTATGGGAAAGTAAAGAGACCAACAAGCCAAAGAGAGATAACTTCAAAACATTCATTGTAGTGTGCCATAAGAAAGAGGACTAAAATCTTTCATAGAATGAATAATCATATAAAAAGTACACAATAAGAAAAGAAAGATATCGTAGGAATGAATGAAAGACTTTTTTAGGAAAGGTGTTAGTCAACGACCCCTCATTGAGTTATAAGCAATTATATATTAATTACTATTTTGAATAACAATATGTTAGTCATGTTTCTTCAGAACGAAAGGACATGCATGTTGTCTAACTTTACCCATCTATAGAGACTGAGTGTGTTGAAATGACTGATGTGATTATCACAGCTGAGCAGTCCCAAGATGTGCAATGATAATGGGCAAGCTGAAGACACATGGTAACTTGTGAGCAATCTCAGCATGAATTCAAAGACTTCCAAACCAATGGAACCAAGGTAAATTTAGTCCTGGAACCAGCAGGTTGGAGACTCAAATAAAGCAGACATTTCAGTCAGAGTGTGGGGGTTAGGAAAGATCAATATTACACTCCTGGCAGAAAGGAAGATTTCTCCTTTCTCTACATTTTTGTTTTGTTGTCTTGGATTGATTGACTGAAGATCTCCCACATTCAGAAGGGCAATCTGCTTTACCCAGTGTACCTGTGCAAATGAAATCCAAAAACCCTCCACTGATATGCTCAAAATAATGGTTAGTCAGATGGCTGGGCAATGTGTACCAAAATCAAGTTGATGCACAAAATTTAACCATCACTTAAATATTCATCAGTTTAATTTTTAGATAAAATAACTATAAGGCATTATAATATACTTTTCTTATACTTCAGTAAAACATTTTGCTTTCACCTTACTCTGAAAACTGTTACACTAAGCTGGACTGTTATTCAAAAATAGTCAAAATAGACATTACAAAAATGCTACTGATGAAATAAGAGGCAGAGTAATTCAGATAAAGTAATAATTGGAAATTAGTAAAAATTAGGTGTTAACTTTTAAGATAGTATACTAAAAATTAAGACAACATAATACTTAGATAATTTTTATATAAAAAATAATTACTGTATTAAAGTATGCATAGAAATGAATATAGGAAAAATATGCAAATTTAGTTTTAGTCTAGATTAGAATGTTTGCATAGTAACCTGAGCTAAGAGGAATGAACAGGCAAACATAATTACTTGATACAACTGGTACTAGAAATGCTTGATACCTTAAATAAATCTCATCATTCATGTTTCAGTGAATTCCTTTAAACAAGTAAGGCTCATTAATTAAGATGCCATTGAACACAAAACAGCAAGATAAATTAAGGCACTGGGGCAGTGAATAAAAGGGATGCTAGTTAGGAAAAGGAACTCTCTCCCCTCTAAAATGCATATACTGTAAAGGAAACATAAAAAAGGACAATAATTTTTAAATAGGATTTAAATTTAAAAAGAAATAACATCACATTTACACAAAGCTATGTGGCAAGCATCTTTAGTCACTGATCATGATGATACAATATTTGACTGACCCAACGTGCATTGAATTGAGGAGAAAACTACACTAAATACACTTGAGAAATTAAAAAAAAGTTGGATGTTATTTTAGCGTTATCACTTTTCATGTGACACGTATAAGGAATTGCCTATATGTATAAAATATCACATGCTAAAACATGAGGCAAAATATAATCATCTGATTTCTAATATTAGCGACTACTAAGAGTAGTATATGAATTTGAGAAGTCAATTTGGAAAAGGAAATATTTTCATTGAGATTGGAAGAATTATGCAATAGGATTAGAGATCTGAAAGCATTGCAGCATAGGACATAAATCTATTATAAAACTGAATTTACTGAATATATAAGACAAATCATTGTTAACATGGCTCAAAATCCAACATATAATTTAAGATAAAGAGATAGGAAGAATAAAATTCTTGGGTTGCCAACATACATCAAATATAGGATTTGAAATTAAATGGATGGGGTCAGAAATTGAATGCTTTCTCATTTCTCACTAGCCAAACTTTGGAATTCCTCTACTTACTGAAAACACTAGACATGGCTTAAAATATCTTAATTGAATAAAATTATGGATCCATGTTGTATTTAATAACAGCATGTATACATTGGAAAAGAAAGTAAAAACACTGGTTTTGGAGTCAGATTCGAATATTAGCAATTAAAGATAAGAAATTTTAAAAAATGGAATACGTAGAAAATGGGCAGTATGAATGACACATGTAGGTAATAGAGTGAACATTGAGTAAAAGTAACTGAGGTGGGCCGGTGAGATGGCTCAACGGTGTAAGCGCCTGCCTGGCAAGCACGAGGGCCCGAGTTCGACTCCCGTGAACCCACATACGAAGAAAGGACAGGTGATATCGCTCAGCGGCACGGGCACCTGCTGGCGTGCGGGGTCCTGAGGTCGACCCCCGGTACCCACAAAAAAAAAAAAAAAGTAACTGAAGTCCCAGAAATGGGAAAGAGGGAAGAAGAGAGGGGAGGAGGTAAAAAAGCAGGTAGGAAAGGAGAGAGGAAAGGAAAGAAGGAGGGAGGGAAAGAATATGATGGTGATTTGTTGGTAAAAAGCAACATTTGAAAATAAAATACTTGAAACTCAAAAAATTGCAAAATATATTCAATAATAATATTTTCAGCAATCACTTTGCAACACAAGCAGGAAAAATACAGAGAAAAATCATCTGTAGGCAACTCATACTAATACAACAAACAAACCTCAAAAAAAAAAAAAATCCTTAAAAGTGCCAGAAGAGGAATTACCATATTGGCAACAATGAAGTATCAGATGCTACATTTACCTTTTTGACTGAAATAATAACAACAAAGACAATAGCAAAATTCAAATGAATTACATAAAACAATGAGACATCTATACATCAAGCAATGACCAAATTCTTGAGAAATTGCAAATAAATGAGGTAAATTTCACATTTGCTCATTTACTCCATCTGGAGTTTGCAAACTATGACAGAGAAGGCAAATGAGGAGCCCAGCTAATTTCTTGAATTAGGGAGGAAGGTAGTCTATTCACTCTTTCTGAATATGTAGCATCAATGCAAGATTGTGAGGAAGCTCCCTCAGGCTAGGAAAGGATGTCTAGAAAGGATTACAGGGGACACTACCTGACACATGGAGCCAGAAGAGTTCCTGTTTCCACAAGTCAGACAAGAAAGTCTTATAATTCATAAAATTTTACTGAGGAAATCAAGGCAATCTTTCCTCAGTAGTCAAGAATATTTACCCCTATCCCTGGCAATGCTCTGATTTCAAATAACAAAATTTAAACCAGATGTATCACATAAATAAAAATATTTCAAAGAAATCTGGCTGAATCATAGAACAGTTCAAGAATAGGTACAACAATAACATACATCAAGAAACCAACATAGTTAAAGGTATTATGCCTGAACTCCAATGGATAAAAAATTCCATATGAGGAGAAAAAAAGTCATTTGAAGCCAAACCAAAATTAACATAGATGTTATAATTAGCAGAGGACATTTACATAGTTTTTAAATTACATAGTTTCACAAATAGAAAATCAGAGCAGTTCTGGGAATAGGGGTAAATATTCTTGACTGCTGAGAAAAGATTTACTTAGTAAAATTTTATGAATTACATGATTTTCTAGTGTGGCTAGTGGGAACAGGAATCCTTCTGGCTGTGTGTGTCAGGTACTGTCCCCTCTAATCCTTTCCAGGTTTGTTTTATTTTTCTTCCTTTTTTTTAAGTATAGTCATGTGACTTATTAAAAATTTCCAAATCAGAATTCTAGAGAAAACAATATACAATGCACAATATAAAAATTACACTGGATGAGATTAAGACCAATATAGTCATTACAGAGGTAAAGATGAGTGAGTAAAGCAATAGAAAATGTCCAGCATGTGATATAGATAGGAAGAAAGAGCAATCCAAAAAGAACAGCTCGTGAGCCAGTTGTGAGACACTTCAAGAAGCCAAGAACATATAAAATAGAAACTATGAAAGACAGAGAAGGGGGAAAATAAAATTTTTTGAAAAAGTAAATTTTTTCTAAATTTCATAAAAATTAAGGACCTAGGGATTCAAGGAACCCATTAATTCCAAACATAATAAATATGAAGAAAATAACATAGAGATATATCATGGCTAAAAATGTGAAAGAGAAGAAATATTTAATACATTCAGAAAAAGGAAAGAATATATATAAATGAACAAAGTATAAATGGGATACAATTTCTTATTGGAAATAATGCAAAATGGAAGATAAAAGCACAAAAATATTAAAATACAAAGAGGGAGAAGGGAGAGGAGAGAGAAAATGGAGGAGAAAAAGAGAGGGAGGGAGGAAGGAAGAGAGGAAGACAGGGAGAGAGGAAGAAAGAGACAGAGAAAGACAGAGACAAAGAGACAGAGAAAGTTCTTTATCCAGAGAAAAGAACGTTGAAATGCAAAAAACAGACATCTTCTAACATTAAGAAAAGTAAAATAATTTATTACCAGAAGATTCACAACATAAGAAAATTTGAAGTACTTAGGCAAGAAGTATATGCAATAACGTATAAATAGGGATTCACATTTAAGAATACAGACCAAATAGTAAACATATTAGTAGAAATATGGTGTTTTCTTTAATATTTTAATGTCTTTAAAGTTAAGTAACTTTTAAGCAAAGATAAAGGAATGCATTAGAGTTTGAAATATATTTGTGAGTAAAAACATGCTTGATGACAATAGCATAAAGGTCAGGAGAAGAAATGGATATTAAATATTTTATGTTTTTATACTAGCTGTGGATAATATAATATTTTTGAAAATATATCATGATAAAAGATGTACATATAGGTCTGGTGAGATAGCTCAGTGGCATAAGTGCCTCCCTGGCAAGCACAAGGTCCTGAGTTCGACTCCTGGAACCCATATAAAGGAAAAAGTGGGCCGGTGATATCGCTCAGCAGCACAAGTGCTTGCTGGCAAGTGTGAGGTCCTGAGGTCAACTCTTGGTACCCACATAAAAAAAAAAGGACATATAAACCTTAAGCTACCAAGAAAATACCAGAGTACAAAGTTTGTGGATCCATTCTGAATTTTGAGATAGCACAAAATATACTTCACAATCCTCCTACACCCCTTTTATTGGGTGACCTAGAAGGCTATACACAGAAAGTGCCCCAGAAAAAAATTAAGGTTTACTGCTGTTTAGGTTGTGTTATAAATTTCACTGTTGCTCTTGCTGTTCAGTTTATATAACTTAGATGACCTAATGTTGTTAGAGGAATTCATAATAGTAAAACATTTTTTTGTAAGTTCAAGGAAAACCTTAACAGATAGTCACAAATCTGACTCCAAGGATCTTAGAAACAAACAAACAAACAACAACAACAAAAAAAAAAAAACATTTTTGTGTCCCCAAACAACTTCTGATTTTTGAAACTGAAGTTCTTGGTGTGGTCATGGGAACTACTTCACCCTGAGCACCTGGCTAGATGATATCACTATGAAAGTTAGTGTCTTTCTCCAACTGAATATTATGAGAAACAATGTCATAAAGCTTAACTGGTGCAGAAAAATACCAATATACAAGGTTAAGAATATAAGGGGTATTGGTGACAAGCAGTGTCTGATAGTCTAAATAAATTATAGAAAAGTGGGCACAGACAAACTCTACTTATTTCTATTGTGCCAGTGCTTTTCCCCCCAGCATTATTTTGCCTGGTGGTGGTTTTCACATGACCAATCTGCAAGAAAGGAAAAACACAGCCTTGACTTACACATAAGTTTGCTTGCAGTGTCAATGTGAGCTGTCAATGAAGTATTTCCACACAAGATCCCAACTCTCTGGAGTCCATAAATTACAGTAATAAATGGAAAACATTTAACTGGACAGAGATAAATGCAGTACATGTGGCACTTCTACATTGTATGGAGGAGGAACTAGTCTAAGAAAATATTCACAGTAAGGGTTACCATAAATGGCTTCGTAGGTGGATCAGAGACCTGAAGAACTAATAAGTAGTAAATTATATAAAAAAGGTATTGGGTAAAAAATAAGTAAGTAAACCTGTGGAAATGAGTAAGTAAAAATGTCTGTGGGTATTTTTCTTTCACTATGAAATTCCATCAGAGAACATTCACTGAAGAACAATGATCTGACAACTAGATAAACAAGATGAATCTTTCTATGGCCTTCAGTTAATCTCTGTTCTCAAGCATTAGTGTGCTTTTGCAATGGGTCAAAAATATAGGAGCATGCTAGAAAGGCTAGGTACTATGAATTGTTCAACAGAATGGCTTTTCTGATGTTAGGACTGATTTAACTACGGCCATGGTTGAATGCCCATCCTGTCAGTAGTAATGAATGATGCCAATCCTCTCATATGATAACATCTTATGAAAAGACAAGCCTGTGATGTAGTGGAAAGTTAATTACATCTGCCCCTTTCAACCTCAGGAAACTCAGTGATTAACCTTTGTTAAAACTGACTCTTGATCTAGATTGGTATCTTTGACTACAAGTACTCTGCTAAAATCACAAATCTAGGCTTATCAAAAGCCTGATTTAATCAAAGACAATTGTGAACACTGGAGCTCCTTCAAAGAAAGGGATGCTTTCCTTATTTTTTCCCTCTTTATTATGTCTAAATTAAAAGCCTATTTATTGGTGCCACCTAAAACTGGGATGAGTGTTTCTTCATCAGTATGTGGCCCATGTGTGAATCATCCACAGTCATATCCAGAATTTATTAGTCTGCTATGTGGTTTTTACTCAAGTCAAGTTAACATTTTACAATTAACAAGCTGTAACTTCTAACAGACACCTGTAGACCAGCAGACCAAAAATTACTCTACTGAAAGTATTAACAGTTGAGCGAAGCTGTGGCACTCAGGCTGATGCTGTATAGCTCCAGGAATAGAATAACAGTTCTAGAACTGAGGAAATGTGTGGGGCTATCTCTGCTTCTTTTGCTTGGTGCTAACAGCATGGTATGAAGAAGGTAACTAAGGACTTGGATTCAGGATAGAGCAGGTCAACAAAAATGGACAAAAACAATGACAACAAAAACATATTGTCTATGTTTTCTTACATATTTTTGTTAACAGAAAACAAACCAAAAGGAAGTAAAAATAAAAATAGGTAGGTTGATCGATAGAGATGCATACCAGAAGTTTGAATATGTTTCAAGAAACAAAAGAAGAAAAAATGGTATACAGTAATAGTTCTAATACATAGCATAGTTCTAATGTGTGCTACTCTTACTTTCCTTTCTCTTGTTTATCTGTCCTCCCACTACTACTGTCTTTCCAATTTTTGCTGGATTCATACACCTGTACTGTTCTTGCATATCTCTGCAAATGACATTGCTATTATTGTTGGACTTATTTTTTCCCCTGAAACAGTCCACGCTACTTTTGGAACTCAAGTTTTAGAACACTTTTACGTTCAAGCTCACAACTCATGTCTACAGAAAGCAAGTCTTCCTGCGCTAGTAAGGTGATGGCCCACTTATCAGTATTTAAAGGAGCAGAGTCCAAGATGCACAACTTACACAGTTCTCTCAAAAGGAAATGTGCTGATATGTTTTTTGGCATATTAGTCTGGTTTTTATATATATGATAAGAAACTTTATGAAGATTTATGAGATAAGTGAATGAATTTGATGCTGGCAAAATAAAAGGGGAGTGGGAGGAAGGGGAAAAACAGAATTGAGATATGTTATGTCCAGGCACCAATTCCCTATGATGAATGCAATCATCATGTCCTGCAAAAATATATTAATAGAACATTTAAAAAAAAAAAAAGGAATATAGCTCAGCAGCATAAGCACCTGCCTGGCAAGCGTGAGGTCCTGAGTTTGACTCTTGGTACCTGCATATAAAAATAAATAAATAAATAAATAAATAAATAAATAAATAAATAAATAAAATAAAAATTAAAAAAGGGATGTGGAAGCCAGGAATGGTGTCACCTTCCTGTAATCTGAACATTCTGGGAGGCTAAGGCAGAAGGATTTCAAGTTACAACCCAGTGTGAGCAATTTAACAAGACCCATTCTCAAAAAAAGCTGGGATGTAGCTCAGTGCAGAGCCCCTGAATTCAATCTTCAGTAGTAAACAAAAAAATGAAATGCAAGGGTAGGAAGAAAATGATTGCCAAAGCTATCTCATACCAAAATTATGTTTTGACGTTTTGTTAGTGAATCTTTCTTTTTGTATAATTTTAAATGATAAGTAAATAATGTAACATTTTCTGTTTATGAACAAGTGGTCTTTTAAAATGGTAAATTGGGAAATTTTGAATTTCACTGTTTATAAAGATTTGCTTTGTCTTCTTATAGGATACCTATATACTTTAAATAAATCTTGATTATATTATATGGATACTAAAACTAATGCTTTCATGAGCCATTTTTTCTGATGCTTTAAAAGAAATCTGGCCAGAAGTGGTGGTACATACCTGTAATCCCAGCACTTGGGAGGCTGAGGCAGGAGGATCACTAAGAGTTTGTGGCCAGCCTGGGCTACAAAGTGAATTCAAAGCCAGCCTGAACTACAGAGTGAGACCCTGTCTCAAAAAAAAAAAAAAAAAAAAAAAAAGTAATATAAGAAAATTTGAAATCTATTTGACTGCTCATAGAAGTGTATTGCTTAATAAAATGTTAATCACTATATACACATATTTAAATGTATATAGTATAAGTAAATTCTAACACAAATATCAATTTATGCTGAGTATATCAAGCTATTTCTTTCTTAAAAAGGACTTAATTACATAATACTTTATATGCTTAATATGCAGTATTGAAACTAGCTGAAATGTTAGGATATCCTTTTTTTTTTTTTGTGGGTACTGGGGGTCAACCTCAGGACCTCATGCTCCACCAGGAGCCCGTGCTGCTAAGCGATATCACCGGCGCTTTTTTCCTATGTGGGTTCTGGGAGTCCAGCTTGGGCCCTCGTGCAGGCGGTTATGCTGCTGAGCTATCTCACCGGCCCCGTAGAATATCCTTTTTGGAAACTGGCTCATCACTGTCTCCAAGCTACAAATTTGTCTGTTTATCTTACTGCCATGCCATAAAATCACATATTGTTCTTTTTCCCCTTTATTTTTCTAAGCCAGCCTGACTGATTTAGGGTGCTAGAAGGAAAATTATTTCCTTCTGGAATTTAATTAGTTTGAGTTTAACTCAAGACAAGAGATTCTGCTAGCTGTCAGCCACTATTTGGATCTCTAGCTAATTAAAGCTCCAAAGGAAGCCTATTAAAATTGTTCAAAAGCCAAGCCCTCTTTTAAACATCTCCAATGTTGCCACATAAGAAATGATGGTGATGTCATTGCTCATATATCTTGCTTATTGCCTTTGTATTGAAAATGAGACAATACGCATCTATTTAACTCTGCCACATTTTGTGCCAAATGATTTGAAGTGTATTGATATTTACCATACAATAATTTTATTATACTGCTATATTCATGTATATTATGATAAAACAGATGTAAGAATAATTTAGAGTTCCATCTTCTGGAATACTTTCCAGAATATTATATTTTTTATACTTTAGGGGGACCATTTATTGTGCTTAAACATATTCCTGCTAAAACAGAAAATAGAAGTTATTACCAGATTTTGCTAACTCAAGCTACTATCAGTTTGCTATTTTTTTTCTTTTTTTTATCTTTTCAAGGCTGGGTCTCTCTATGCAGTTCAGGCTGGTCCTGAAATCACTTTGTAGCCCAGACTGGCCTCGAACTTGCAGCCATCCTCCTGCCGCAGCTTTCCAAGTGCTGGGATTACCGGCGTGCGCCACCATGCCCAGCACCACTATCAGTTTAATAACTAGATCTGCTAGGTGCAGAGAAATGACAATCTACTGAGTGGGATTTTTAAACTTGATACTTGTTAAGGGAATCAAAGAATATGTTTTCTGTGATTACAACTATGTTTTAATAAGCTCTAGACTAGGCTCTCTTAATATCAATTTGTATGGTTTAGAAGATGGAGGTGTTTGATGTAAATCTCTGGTTTTCCTCACTAAGAAATAATGTATAATCTCTAACAATAAAAACATGGTTCTAAGTATTTCTTCCTTCTCTCTCCTAATTTTTACTAATTTTACTGTGTGCTAGGATAGCTGGTGCCTACATAAGGGACTTAGAAAATGAATTTAAGTCTTTGTATTTTTACATTTTTAATTTGTGCAGGAATTTGTACAGGTACATGTTCTCTATGATGAATGTGATCATTATGTATATCTAAATTGTACCAATAAACCTAATAAAAAACCTGATAAACTGAGAAAATCCTTTTCATAAATCTCCCCTAAAGCAAATTTAATAATACCTGTTAAGACTCATCTTTCTTCTCAAATGTGTCAAATTTTAACTAGGCATGCAAAAGACAATTTAACTAAAAATCTAACTACCCCACAACTTTTCTATATGACTTCCAAAATATGTGATAAAGAATACTGTTTCCCTCTAAGACAGTAATTGGAACTTTATACATATTTAACCAAGGGCGATAAAAGCAAAAATTGTTTTGGTCAACATATAAATGTAAGATTTTTTTTTTTGTACATCAGAAGCCAGTGGTTTTAATGTTGCAAGTGTGTAAAGACATGAGTACGATAATAGATGCACAAAATAAACTGCGGAAAAAGTTTTACACATATGTATCAAGGCTAGCAACTGATTTGTATAAGTTTTACTTTCTTCAATATTCTCTGCAATACAAAGGCTATAAATTTGAGATACAAAGTTCTCTTTCTCTCTAAACTTGCAACACAGACTGCATTGTTTCTGGAAGGTCAGCTCCAAATTCATAGAGAGGGAGATTGTAAGACCATTTCTGTCAGGAAAACTTAATTTCACTTTAGAAAAACACCTGGGAAGCAGTGTTTAATATTTTCACAATAAAAATACCACAAAAAATTCTCTAAAAGACAATCAAACTATTACTAAGAATGCAAGCCAAAATTTTCACTTATTTATTTATTTATTTATTATTTATTTATTGTGTGTGTGTGTGTGTGTGTGTGTGTGTGTACCAGGGTTTGACCTCAGGATCTCACATGCCAGCAGGTGCCCATGCTGCTGAGCAATATCACCGGCCATTTTTTCATATGTGGGTACCAGAAGTCAAACTCAGGAGCTCACGCTTGCCAGGCAGGCACTAATGCTGCTGAGCTATCTCACTGGCCCCTCTCTTATTTATAACACTGAGTACATCATTCTATTACTTCTGGTATGACAATACCTATCAAGTTGCTGCATTAAACATATTGTGTAGTAAAGTGGCCTAGCCTTTCTGATATGGCCAAATGAATATATCATATTTGATTTTAATTTTGGCAAATAGAGTTATAATTTCAGGGGGATTAATGTGAGAGTCATTGGCTCCAAAATTATGTAACAATATTTATATGTGTGCGTAAAGTATTTTTTGAGAGTAGAGGGAAGGCTCTCAAAATTCTCAAAAGTGTTTTACTTTTGGCTCTACTTATTATCTTATATGACTAGGGATTTGCAAGGAAGAGAAACTCTTCCCAATTGCTTAATTGAAATGGAAAATAGAAGTAACCATTATAAAAAAAATAGAAGTAACCATTTTAAATACTAGGGAAGAATATAACACCAAATTAATCTTTGTTCTCTCTTTAACCCTATTATACCCTAGACTTCAACTCTGTGAATTAACATGTGCCCTATATTTCAGGTCAAAATTTTATAGAATTTCATAAAATAAAAGAAAAACAAAGTCAATTAAACTTTTTCACTCATATATGCAGTTTTTGAGGCCTTGTGAAGACTTTTTAAATATCTCCATGTATTAATTTTTAAATTTTTATAAGTACATATTTACACTACATAATGATTACATTCATGATGGGAAGTTGGTACTTGAACCTTACACATCTTAATGCTTTTCATGTCTCCTTCCCTCCTTCTTCCTCGCCACACCTTCCATCTCTTGATTACCCTCCCACTTGCAAAAAATTGTGAAAACTTTTATTACCACAGTTTGATAGTTTAAGCTCTCTTCAGCATAAATATTCTGTTCAGTATCATTTATTGAAGTGTTTCTAATGAACTGTTTGAAAGGATGAATGTAAGAGGCATATCTCTAGAGGAATAGAGTATGTAATTGATATTATTACAGTACATTCAAATTCACTGAAACCATAACTGAAAGCTGCTGGTGAGACAGATATAGATATTATCCAGTTGGCAGTTCAGGTCTGGAAGTTGGAATGTAGTTATTAATATAAGAATTATGTCTAGAAATGTGGATAGAGGTGTCATGTAAAATAACGCAGGGCTGAAGATGAAAGAATCTATGGCATAGTGAAGGATAAGCAAAGAAAAACCCAGGGGTTAATGAAATAAGACACAGAGAGAATGCACTGCTACAAAGGTCAATGGTCAAGGCAAGACGTATTGCTACAAGAGTTCTCTAGTCCACGAGTTATTCTTAGTAGTAAGACCTTGAGAAAGTTATTAATGAAATATAATTTGGAATAGGATGAAGGTATACTTTAAAATGAGTCAACAGATTGATTGCATAATTAAAATCCCAGACATGCTATTTAACACGAAGCATAAACATTTTTATGACCCTTTTATCAATTTTCCAAATGCTTCAAAATACAACATATCAAAGAAAGGTTGTACGAGGTAAACAATGAATATTGTTATCATAAAGATATGGGGAATTATGTATAAATAAAATATTCTTTTAAGTTTTGAAAAGTCATTTTCTTCTCAGGTCTTCATGCACCATATATTATAAAATACAATTACAGTAAGTCCCTGGCTTACGAACATCTGAGTTAAGAACATTTACTATGATCGGACCTCACATTAGGAAAGTTCCTAGATGCAAACAAATGCAGAAGCAGCTCGTGTGTGCGTTGGATATTGTTACAGTTGTGCTGCTGTGTGCTTACTGGGCAGTAGTGTACAGTAGTAGAGTACAGTCCATGACTTACCGTATTTTTGTGTGTGTTTGGGTTGTTAATGCTTTATATGGAATATTTGTGTCAAAGGTGTATAGGACTCACTTTGTTGGACTTGCAAATGAATCCGACTTAATGAATATTCTCCTGGAATGGAACTCACTCCTAAGTTGGGGACTTACTGTACGAAAAGTAGATATGGCATTCTTAAACTCTAAAGTAATTCTATAACACAAGGGATATTGTCCATGTTGATCATTCCAATAAATATCTGAAACTCACAATATGAGTAGTGCACCCAAGGTCACACAGTTAGAAACACAAAATTTAAACCTAAATATCCAATATCTAAACTCAAACTAGAATTCATTGAATTACCTCTTTAAATTATTGTTTCAGATATGGTTATGTTGTATCCAGATATGAAGAAATAGAGCCTTAATATTTGTTGTGAAGAATACTCTAGGGCATCTGTCCTAACAAAATTTAAGAATTACAGTTTATTGGTACATTGTCAATAAAATTAGAGCACTAGCTTTGGAGTCAGGGGCAATGAGGTGGAATTACTAATTCTGTCACACTTTGATCTGTTTTGGGGCAAGTTCTTTATAGTGCTTTTGTAATTCAGTTTCTCATTGGTAAAATGGAAAGTATAAATCTACTTCCAGTCTTATGTGAAAATAGGTTGAGAAAATTTAGGTAATTTACACCATATTGTATACATTAAATTTTTAAAAAAGGAATATTGTCAATACATCAAAGTCATAATCATTATTATCTTCATCCACTGATGGTCATAAACAAGCCAGTCTTTACACTTACATAGGACAGTGCCATTTTCCTTTTAAATTATATACCTTATCTATTTGTGTTTCTATTACAAAATACTATGAATGGAGGCTGGGAAATCCAAGATCAAGTCATCCACAGATTCCCCTTTGTTGAAGGCCAACTTCTGCTTCCATGCTGGGGCCTTGTGACTGTGAGCATCTGGGGGTGGAAACCTGTAGATTATGTGCACTTTAACAATTTAATTATTCCAAACCATGAATATATATATTTTACATTTTAATTTCTTTCATTTGTCTTTGTAGTTTTTATTGAACATGTTTTAATAAATTGTAAATCTTGTACTTGCATGTATGTTGCATTTGTATTTTATTCACTTTGTGCTGTTAAAATATAATTGTTTACTTAAATTCATTTTCAGATTGTTCATTAATATATAATTAATTTACAGAAACAATTCAATTTTGTATATGAGTCTTGTTTATAAGTCTTATTTATAAGTTATGTGTGTGCACATGTGCATATGTACACATGCACATGCATACATCCTAGGTTTTATTTTTAAAATACTGTGCTATCTGATTCTGCTAAAGTCAATTTCCTTGGATTATTCCCAGGAAGTTGTTCATTCAATTACTGCAATTAATTTTTGGTGCACAATTTTTTACTATATTCTTTTTTCATTTAAAAAATTTCAGTAAATTTTATAAATGCCTCCTTTTTTACATGAATATAATAACAGATATTAAGACAATAACTATTTGTTTCAAGTTTGTACTTGAGTATATAGTTTGCAAGAGTAATTTCATATGAGACAAAACTTCAAATTTATGGTTTCCTTGATCTCTTTAGATAACTGAACTAGTATCAGAAAAGATCTTCAATTAAAATATTTTGATTACTCTTTACCTTCCAAAGTACTAGTTTTCCTTCTGTATGCATCTAATAATTTATTAATTTACTGACAGTTCTTCAATACATTTAAATTTTATTTTGAATTTTTTATTTGCATTCAGCAGAAACATTGATCTAAATAATTTAAATGATTATGTTCAAAATCTGAATTTTATTCTGACAGCAGGATAACTATCTCAACCAACTTAATAAGTTGAATCTCTTTGTTATATGTGTCATAAATTTAAATCTAGAAATTTAAAGCTTATGAAATATTAGTTTGAAGACATTATGCATTTAGTTTAGTTGGAATGATTTAGTGTTTAGCATGCATTTTTAAGTTTTGTCTCTGCTTCCCCTCATAAGTATGAATAATAAAAAATGATTCCTATCTTTCTGTTATTCAACACTAATGACAGATGGATAAATTGTTTTTACCAAAGGTATAATAATAATGATAAGAATATTTAAAAAGTAATTTTAAATAAAAGTAATTCAAAATTTATTAGAATGGCTAACAATACCTTTAAAGGTGAAAACGTCAGTAAAAGACTTACAATTCAACATTTCCCTAGCCTTAAACAATTGTGATAAATTTTTAAAGTTGGCAAACACTGGCAAATACTGTATCTTTTTCCTCAGAGCTAAAACAAATTATTTTTAGAAATATACATATATAATTGAAATATCATTACTTAGGGTAACTTTCTCAACTATACACATAAGGAAAACTGCTGTGTGATGCCAGTCACTCCATCGTAGACTTCCCATTCTCCAGAGATGCTGTTCATTGTAAATCACTCAGTCTCAGCAAACCTGTCATAACAAGCAATACAAAACGATTTGACTATCACACATATACAGACTAATTTACACACATACAGAAAAAAATATAAAATGTAATGAATATTCAAAAAGTCATTTAGCAAAATTATGGAAGACTATGATGAGAAAAGCTGTGAAACCAAAACACTAATAAACTTTTGAAAATGTATTCTAATATTCAATTTAATGAACAAACAGAAGTGTCACCTCAGTCAGAGAATAACAGGATAACTTGGAAGGACAAAGAGTGATTAGAAATAAAATGAGAGTAGGCATTATTAGCTTGCTTCATCAGAAAGTGATCTTACATAAGTTTATATTTTCAGAAAATATTCAAACAAAATTCATTGTAATATTGACCTTTCCACCTATATGTATTATTTTTAGAAATGCATACACATTTATATACATTCATATTAATATTTTAATGTAGTACCATTCATGTATATGCTGTATATATGGTATAGTACCTTAGTATATGCTATATTGCATACATATATTTTATGTGATAATGCATATTATGTTATATATCATGTAATTGTTATAAATACTGACATAAACAGCTTGAAAACAAACAAAAGTAATCATGTACCTGAAATTGTTGAATCAAAATGTATGCATTTTATAGAGTATGAAATAGTAAGACATTCACAAACATTTGTCTTTCAAGGAGTGCTGTGATTTTTTTTTTTTTTGTTTCTGTGTTCATGAAGCTAATATGGTATTCATTAGGAGAATCAACTTCAAATGGTTATTTTTTTTGTGTGTGTGGGTACCGGGGGGTCGACCTCAGGACCTCGCGCGCCATCAGGCGCCCATGCCACTGAGCGATATCACTGGCCCCTTTTTCGTATGTGGGTTCTGGGAGTCGAACTCGGGCCCTCGTGCTTGCCGGGCAGGCGCTTAAGCTGCTGAGCCATCTCACCGGCCCCTCAAGTGGTTATTTAAGAAAACTTCTATGATTTGCGTATGTTCATCAAAAGAAGTATTGCTTAAATCCACTCAATGTTTCCACTTATAATTATATTATTAATCAAAAGAATATGAACTCTTTGTATATTCTTTAGTATCACATCATGAGCAACTCTTCTTTCTTAATCAACATAAAAATTAAAGTGACCATTATGTATATATTTTAATTTTCTTAAATGTATGAACTGTTTAAATTCATAAATAAAATATAATAGTCTCTATTTCTAAACCATTGTCATTTGGTCTTATGAAAATTTATTCCTGTACATGTAGTGCGTCTTTTACATAACATGCATTTACATTTAGATATATCACCATTTCAAAACAGTTCAAGAACAACATATTCATACCTATTTTACTTATATATACCACGAATGAAATACTACAATTTTCATTATTTGTGCTCATAAATGCCACAAAATATGTAATTGTTTTAATATACAGTGGGAAGTGTCCTATTGAATTTATTTATAGTAAGTGTAAGAATTTAATATTTTGGGCCGGTGAGATGGCTCAGCGGCTTAAGCGCCTGCCCGGCAAGCGCGAGGGCCCGAGTTTGACTCCCGGAACCCACATATGAAAAAGGGGCTGGTGATATCGCTCAGCGGCACGGGCGCCTCCTGGTGCGCAAGGTCCTGAGGTCAAACACCCAGTACCCACAAAAAAAGAACTTAACATTTTAATATCATATTTTTTTTTTTGTGGGTACCGGGGGGTTGACCTCAGGACCTCGCGCGCCAAGAGGCGCCCGTGCCGCTGAGCGATATCACCGGCCCCTTTTTCGTATGTGGGTTTCGGGAGTCGAACTCGGGCCCTCGCGCTTGGAAGGCAGGCGCTTAAACCGCTGAGCCATCTCACCGGCCCTAATATCATATTATTAAATATACATTTTTACTTTTAACATGGTAAATCAATTTTAACAACTTAATGATGCCAGTGAACCCTGTTTGTCAGTATCTCTTTAGTTTAAGCAGTAATTAATTCAAAAGTCATTTTATATCACTATTACTTTATAATAATTACTGAATTTAGAAAAAATGTTCAGGAATTTCTGTTCTCATATTCCTTTACCTTCCTCAGTGGGGACAACCAACAAATAAAAACACAGTCTCAAATTATTTGGAAGCTCTTTACTGTGAAGCAGTACAGGTAGAAATTCAATATTACTGGATATTATCTATTTGGGGTGTAATAGTACCCACCTACATACCACATTTGCTGCATTCTAAATATGTTAAAATTAATTTGCTATTGTATGTGATGATTTAAAAAGGAGTATAATAAGAACATTTAACAACAGGAGATAGATACTTTGAAAGATTCATATTCAAATATCTAGGCTGTTTTTTTAAGATACCAAAGTACACAAGAAATAAAGGAGAGAAAACCCAACAAGGAGACATCTGAAGAACAAAAAATGGAAAATAATGAAGTCTTTCAGTTTTGAAATAAAAAACACTTGTATAAAGTTTATAAAAGAAAGATAATTAACATAAATTAGAATGGTAATGTGAAAGTTTATGTGTTATTTTAAAATGACAACAAAAGATTATTAGAGTGAAGAATAAGAACTACTGATTATGCTGGTTTAAAAAAGCAAATAATTAGAATAATAATTTCAAAATATTGTGAATGTGATAAATATAATTGTAGTTCCTCAGGGCACCATGATTTTGAAGTTTTAAAAATATCTTTTTAAATTCTTTTATTATTGAAATAGTTATAATATTGTGATTTGTGTGCCATTGCATCGTTTCTTGTTCTCTAATGCTTATGGTTTCTAAAGTAGAGGATGCAATGAGAAGAAAACAATAAAAAATGTTTTAAATAAATACAACAATAAGTGACTGTAGGCCATAATCATAACTCAAAATTTATCAGATAGTCTTTCCATGAAAATTGAAGAAATAAATATCTAGCACATTATTAAAACAGATGCTCTGGGGCCGGTGAGATGGCTCAGCGGCGTAAGCGCCTGCCTTGCAAGCACGAGGGCCCGAGTTCGACTCCCGGATCCCACATACGAAAAAGGGGCCAGTGATATCGCTCAGCGGCACAGGTGCCTGTTGGCGCGCGAGGTCCTGAGGTCGACCCCCGGTACCCACACACACACAAAAAAAAAAAACAGATGCTTGTTTCTTATGACCTAACATATTCACAAAAATGAGAAATTGTTATTTATTTAAAATAATCTTTTATTTCACGTTCTGCTTCATTATCTATTTGTCAAAGCATAACTTGTTTTATTCATTTTGAAAAGTTCTATACCACCACTAAAACACTGCTTAGTAACTCATTGATCCTTTGGGTTATTTTTAAAACAAATTTCAGAGGAATTGGAAATCAATGTCAAAGATCACTGAATATTAAAAGTATTACAACGAGTTAAAAATGCAAGAATTTATTAATAACATACTACTGCTGATAAAACACATCTTACAGTGTTCAAATAAATATGAGAAAATTGCCATAGTTTTCTATTCTATTGATGGTATGCTAGAATAGCGCTAACTTCTTGTAAATTATCAACAAAATACAAGAATTGAAGGTTAGTATATCTTGTTCGTATATTTACAAATGCAAAAGCACTAATATTCCAGTAATTTTGCCCCTATTGTGAGCATGTTTTTAAAATACTGATGGTAAGAATAAGAATTATGATTGATGTAAGCAATACATAATGTTAAAACGTGTAAATTACAAAATGATAAGTATCGATTATTTTAAGTGTTAAGATGATACTAATCATTGTTTTATTTTGAAAGGTATCAGTGTCTAAGAATGACTTTTGCATGGAGTTATGAGTTTCACTTATTCCTGTACACACAGCCACAATATTGAAAATGAAGAAATACAGATACCTGAAATAACATTCAACATATTTAATGGCATTTGTACAACTAATACAAAATAGTGAAGAAACTCAGTATTATATATGCATAAGAAAATAAAAATTAAAACTCACCAACTCCCAATTTGAAATGTAGTTCTAAATTTGTACTACTCTGAGTTAAAGATATTTTACAAAATATTTCAAATCCTAATGAAAAGTGTTAAATAATGAAATAAAACCAAGCGTTATAATTTATAGTTTATTTTAAAATTAAGACTATTAAAACTTTAACTCACATATGTTTCAAATTTTAAAATCAAGACTAATGTATTCAAGATAAATATAATTAAATTCATAGAATATGGTTGCATTACTTTCTGAAATAAATTAATGGAAGTGTACATTTTTAAGCAATCTCCCATTTAAGAAGCACCAATTTATCAGTCTGATTGTATCAATTTTCATTGAAAACCAAGGAAAGATTTTTATTTTACTAATTTGTAGGAATAAAAATAAGGTTTGGTCCAAGATTTTTACTACTCAATAGTAAAATAGATGTTGGACCAGATCAGATGGTTGAAAACAACAATATTCTCGCAATAAACTTCCTGTTTGTAGTACTGGGAAGCACCAAGAAGCTGTAAATATAGCATAAACAATATAACAGTGATTTTGTTATTAATATAATAACTGCTGAAATTAATCTAAAATAGAAGAAATCTGGTTGTTACTGTTAAATGACAGCAAGGGTTGAAATAAATCATACCAGTTCAAGTACACCAGATTTTGCACTAAATGCCTGAAGAACTTCTCCAATTGGCACAATCTTAGAACTTTAAGGAAGAATCTCAGGTTGAAGTTTCCAAAAATTACAGTTCTCTAAAATACCCAAATGAACTTCATTTCTCAGCCACAAAGTTTTTACCAAAGAATAACGAATGTATATTTAGAGATAGAGGCTGGCCAAAATTAGTTAGGGATCTTTTGGTGACCTTGCTGGTAATAGATGAAATGGTTGTTGGTATTTAAAAACTGAACTGCAGAAGTCAAATCATTGTTCAACTCTGTCTCTCCCATTGCATTTTTCTGACCTCAGTTTGAAAAGGGCTTCTACAATCATGTCAATTTAATTTTCCACTCACAATCTCACCTTGGCATTTCTGTTTGTTTGTTTTAATGAGAAGTGTCCTCTGCACATGAAAAACTATAATTTTTAATTCTTCTGTGACTGTTGTGTTCAGTTTTCCCTCCTACTTTAGGTAAACCTAATCCACCCTTAGTAAATTAATTTAAACAAAGTTCACAATTGCTACTATACCTAGAACAGCCCCTAAATTATGCCTAGATAGATTTCAGTCTTCTCAATCATAGCCACAGCCTCAGGCTAAGCAGGGCAACATTTAAACAATTTCTATACTGATGGACATTTCTTGTCATCTACCCCATATCTAGGCTGCTCTTTACTTTCTGGCTAATTTGGTGATTTTTCCTTCACTCATCTTTCAACCTAAATCAAAGATCTTCCATATCAGGGAGCAGAAGATAAATTTGTAAAAAATTAAGGTACACAGATCCTTCATTCAGATTTTACAAAAATACTATTTACAGAAATTTAGAATCTTCAATTTCTTCAAAACTTAGTTCAGATTTCTTAGTTTTCTTACAGTTGTACTTCAAAGCCAGGTATTGAGAGGGTGAGGGAAAAGCTATGAAAATTAGTGCTGTCATATGTAACAACAACCTGAAAGAACCCACGTTGACATATTAAATTAAATGGAATATTTGGCACCAAGACTATAAGACATACTCTTAAAGTGATTCTATTTTAAAAAGCTCTTGTAGCTTACATGTATCAATAAAAATTTCTCCTTTTAAATTTATTTTTAGCTTATACATAAAAACATAAAAATTGTACATTACATATTTATGAGGTCCATGAAATGTTTTGACACACTCATACATTTTGAGCAGTGTTTAAATCCAAGTAAATATATCTATTTCCTCAAATATTTGTCATTTTTATGATAAAAAGTCAAAATCCTTTCACTTGGTTTTTAAAAGTATTATCTGTAGTCACCTGACTATGCAATAGTGAAGTAAGAGTTTACTGTGGGCCAAATTGGCTGTACAAGTAGGTATTACCTGTCAACCACAGAGCCCCAGGACACATGCATAGAACACATTATTTTTTTTTTTTTTGGTGGGTACTGGGGTTCGACCTCAGGACCTCATGCACCAGCAGGCGCCTGTGCCACTGAGCGATATCACCGGCCCATTTTTCGTATGTGGGTTCTGGGAGTTGAACTCAGGCCCTCACACTTGCCAGGCAGGCACTTACACCCCTGAGCCATCTCACTGGACCAGAACACATTTTCAAAGCCCTGCACCTGGGAAAAATCACAAAGTGTTATCTTCAAATCTTCTGGCACCAAATCAAGCATGTATTTAGTAGGGCAGCCACAATCTGTCATCAGGTTAAAGAATGAGAGATAAAATGATGCCTGTCATTAACCTCATGTCACTGTGAGCTTTGTGTGTGTGTGTCTTGTCCTGTAGCAGAAAATGCACCCCCAGTTAGTATACTTCAGTTTACTTGTTTTCCAGGTAATAGTTCCTGTTCCAGATCTGGTTGCTCCTTAGATCCTGTGTTCTTAGAAATACCTGATTACTGGGGCCGGTGAGATGGCTCAGCGGCTTAAGTGCCTGCCCGGCAAGCGCAAGGGCCCAAGTTCGACTCCCGGAACCCACATACGGAAAAGGGGCCAGTGATATAGCTCAGCGGCATGGGTGCCTGCTGGCGTGCGAGGTCCTGAGGTCGACCCCCCGGTACCCACAAAAAAAAAAAAAAAAGAAATACCTGATTACTGTGATGCATAGCTGGTCACTATGATGCACATTGTATAAACCAATCCCCAATTGACAAGCCATTCTACCTCTGTACTTCCTGCTTGCTTATCCAGTGTAAGCCCTAAATTACCAGAGATCTGGGCCTGATATTTTGGGAGTGATCCTGATCACTGCCAGTCAATGTAAATCAATCTGCCTCCAAATCCTCAGAGTCTTTTTGGTGTTTCTGCTTGCTGTTGCATCTGGTGCATTGGCTGGGAAGACCCACCATGCTGACCTCTTTGGTCACCAGTCATGGCCCTCATGGATGGAGCAAGGACCTCTCTCAGCCCTGATGGGAAGGTGCACCCTGGAGATTTCTCAAGTCCCCTCAGAAGTCTGGAGGAGGATTCCTGGCTCCCAACTTGAGTGGCTTACATCAGATCCCAAAGGGAGGAGGATGCAATCTTTCTATCTGTCTGCCCGCTTGCTTCTGATAAGACACCTGGTGTCACCCCAGTTAGTCTGTCAGTCCTGCTCAGTTTGAGCAGAAGAGCTTAATCAATTATTGGTAGTTAAGGCCACCCTCAAGGGAAGGGGGATTGGAATGTTTAACCTCTAAGTGCCTTCTGAATGAATGTGTTAGAGATTGCAGTGGACAGCATAAGCAACAGGCTGCTCTGTGCACCAAGACAGGGAAGCACTGGTTGAGGTGGCTGATTGGGCCCTCACCTGCAGTTCCATGCCAATCGACATATGGCATAACAGAGGCCTTGCACATTCATTCCTTAGTTAAGTCGCACTTAAGTCCCCTCAAGGGCTGTGGCCAGGCAGGCATCTGAATGGTCTCTCTCTGAGGGACACCAACCTTTTTTCTGTTGTGCAATCATTCAAGGGTACACAACATACACCATGGAGAGACAGAATGGGGACTAATTGGTTAAAACCCACAGTCCCTGACTGCAGGAAAATGGGCTTTTATGGAGTGAAAAATGAAACCAAATCACTCCCTGAATCTCAAAGAAAAAAAAAAAAAAAAGGAAAAAGAGGACCATTCTTCCTAAGAATTCCACTTTGGCACACTTGTCAGCTGCTGCAGCTGCTGCCAAAACCTATAGCTTCACTCCCACTCCTGACTCGTCTACTTTCAGCCAAATGAACTGGTTCCAGCTAGCCATTGTCTGCATTCAGCCACAGAGCCCTCCCCCCCCGAGACACTCCCATTCTGGTCAGATGGCATCATCTAATGCCCACTCAAGATGGCTCCAACAATTCCTTCTGAGTTCCACATTTTGACTGAGGTAAAATTGAACTGTCAGCCCTGACAAATGAGTTGCCGTGGCCTCTCCAAAGAACACCTCACCTAGAAACAACCCAGTTGAGCACTTCTCAAAGACTCCAAAAAGGGGGACAAAAAGCCTATCAACTAGTCTTACCGAGAAGTCTGATAAAAAGCACCTGATGTCTGTAAGAAAATCCAGTCTGATAGACAACCATACCCTCTGGCTAAGAATTATAAGGACTATGGACACTAAAATTAAATAAAAAGATAAGAACTCTCAAAAGTTCCCTGTGTCAAAAGGTTCAACTGGGAAAATCCTGAGACAAAAGGGCAGCTCACTTGGACTCAATTGCCATAGAGGGTTAAGAACTCTCCCACTTTGGCTCTGCACCTGTTCTGCATGACAAGAAAGCCATCCTAGTCATCACAACAAACCCACAGGGCCATCTGAGAGGCTCTCAGATTCAGCCCAAGGCAAAAAAGCTTTGTCTTGTTCTTCCTGTGGTCCCCAAGTCTGACCTGCCTCCTGCTTACATTCATCAACCCCAAGTGGCTCAGTCAGCTGTGACACCACCACCGCCACTTCTGTCTCCTACACCACAGCCTCCTGCTCTCCCAGATTAATTCACTTAGATTCAACTGCCATAAGGGGTTAAGAACTCTTCCACCTTGGCTCTGCACCTATGTACAAACCTGCCAGCATGGGACGACTGTCAGTAACTCCTGGTTCTGTTTAATACTGAAGAACACCATCATATTTTAGACCTCTGTTGCTGTCAGATGTCATGGGAAGCATAAACAGGCATCCAGTTGCACATCAGCCTGATAGACTGTTCAGCTCCTTCAGATTCTGTTTAATACTGAAGAATGCCACTGCATTTTAGATGGGGCCCAATCCTGGTTAAAGTGAAAATTCTTTGCTACTGTTGTTGATCCTGATGCTTGGGTGAACACGGTCCTCCCCCAAGCATGTCCAAACTGGGATTGTAATGTGACAGAGGGCCATGAAGACTTAGATCAGTACCACACTGCTCTCCTGGCAGACCTCAAAGAGGGAGGCAAAAAGCCAATAAACATGTCTAAAGTTATCAAAGTTGCCCACTGGAGCCCCTACTGAAAAAAAATTCTGCCCAAGTAGATCCTGTGAGATTGATGGACACTTTGTCAAACATGAATTCCTGTATAAGCCAGTACCCGTACTGCTTCTGGGAGGAGACCTCCTCTTCAAGTTAGAAGTGACCATTTCCTTTGCACCAAGCCAGGCAGCCTCCCTCTCATTTAACCCAGGACTTTCAACTCTGACTGTTACCTGAGAGGAAGATGATGCTTGCATCAGCCTAAGACAAATCACTGCAATCCTGATGTTCTAAAAACTCTCCTCCCAGTGGTATAAACTAAAGACTCACCTCTGAGCCTGGCCATCAACCATGCTGCCTCACCACAACCCCCATTGCTGTACATTCTATGGTTCCCAATCCATGCCACAAGGGTTTGGGAACTATTTTTGTAGAGGATCTAGGAACATATATGGCCAAGCCACCAGCATCTTTACTCCAAGGCTCCTGTCTCCCTTCCAGCTCTGTCACAGTCCCCTGAGCAAACAATATAGACTGTCAAATTGCTAAAATATACTTCTCCTTCTTGTAAAGCCAGTTCAAGATTTCCAAGCTGCCAGTGCCACTGTGATTGCCCTCACTCTTTTGGACTGTTCTGGCTTCTACATGCTTACTTAGACTGTCAGTCCCTGGGATCACCCAAGGGCCTCTAGGGGCTGTTTCCCCTCTTTGCCTCCATGCTCTAACAGTCACTGTCCTTCTGATCAAGAAAGCTGACAAGCTCACCTTAGACCGAGACCTAAATGTACAGGTGCCACATGCTGTACTGTGATTAACTGTTCTAAAAATGGACCTCCTGATGGACTCTGAGTACACCCTGTTTACAGATGGAAGTAGCTCTGTTAGAAATGAAGCCCGACAGTCTGCATACACTGTGATCACCTTGGACAAAACTATTTTGACCAAAACTCTCCTGCAGGGGTGATCTGCACAGCAAACTGCTTCCTGCTGCTGTTTGAAAACCTTTCCACCAACAACTAATCTGGGCCAGAGGCCTATGCCCCCTCTTGGGATCCAATTGACTGAAACATCAACCCCAGCCACCAGACTTTCCTGCACCATATGTTCTACTGCTCTGTCACCCATATTCCTGCAGCCAGCTCAGGCTTCAGCATCTGTGTCACAAGCCCTGACCTCCCATTCCCTACCCATACTGATAAGACCATTAAAATTTTGCAGGGTCCTGCTGTAAAAGTCATCCCAAGATATGGCCTACATTTGATCATTGGCAGTGACAATGGGCCTGCATTTGTAGCAGAGGTAACTCAAAAACTAGATTAAATAAAAAAATCTATATATAGCATACAGGCCACAAAGCTCTAAAAAGTTAAAAAAAAAAAAAAAACCCAGCTGGTAACCAGTTAAAAGACCAGCTATATCTATAGATATTCCCACACACACATATAACCCAAGTACATATTAACTACTTCTATGAGATTCAAAAATTCAGCCTTAGAACCACTGAAAAAATTTACATGGACAGCTCCTCAAAGGTTAACTCTGGAGACAATGCATGCATGACCGGAGCTTGAGAACAACATTCACAGGATTGTTCCACACCTATTCCCCTTGATTTCTGTGTCTTTTCAGGCTGCTTGCTCCAGTCTTTGCTACCCTGCCCCCTGCTAGCTGTAGTTTTTAATTGACTGGATTCTGCTTACCCCAGTCTTTGCTTCCCTACCCCTGCTAGCTGTGTGTTTTTTGCTTGTTTGTTTGTTTTGCCTTAAACTCTATGGATGGTTTCCCCAAGAGAATAAAACAATGAATCAAACACTTGACCAAGATTTGATGAGCATCCAAGACACACTGGATACTCTCCTAGATCAGATTAACTCCCTCACTACCTTGCCAGAGTAATGTTACAGAACAGACAGGCCTAAATTCTAGTTGGGCCTTGTCTCTGAAGATAACATGTAATATGCCCAGCAAAGACTTGCTGGGGAAACTAAAAGGGGGAGAAATATAGCAGAAAATTCCCCCCAGCCAGTAAACTTCAGTTTGTTAGTTGCCCAGGTAATAGTTCCTCTTCCAGATCTGGTTGCTCCTCTCTCTTACAAATGGCTGGTCATTCTGATGCATAGCTCATCACTACGATGCTCATTATATGAACCAATCCCATATTGACAAGCCATTCTGCCTCTGTACTTCCCACTTGCTTATCTCATATGAGCTCTAGACCACCAGAGATCGGGGCACTGATATTCTGAAAATGACCCCAATCATAGCCTGTTGACATAAATAAATCTGCCTCCAAATCCTGGGTGTGATTTTGGTGTTTCTGCTTGCCACTACAGTCCAATTCTTTGTTCAGGACACTAGCAACCTGGAAAACATCCGTAGAAATAGTTCATCTAGAATCTGGTAAAGTATTATCTTGGCAAGCCCAGCCAGAAGGTAAAAAGTAATTTGTTTGGGCAGTTTTTTTTGTCTCTGAAGCCTATGAACTCGAGCCAAGAATAACTTTTTATTTTCACCCTCGGCAGCACCCGAGTGCCTGGCCACCTGTTTCCCCACTCCTTTTGGCTGTGCTGTGCCATTCCAGTGGCTCCTTCCACCATTTATGGGTCGGGGTTCGCCAGGGCACCTATTATTAACCCAGGTGCAGAACAGAGCAGACAGGTTCAATGTGTACACAGCCTAGAGTTTGGTATGCCTCTTTTGCCCCAACATTTTTGATGTTGTTGATAATTTGTTCAACTTTCTCATTTCTTTGAAAGAAGTAACTGTTGGTAACTTGTTCTCCTGCTTGAGTAGTCACCTACCCTACACTCCCCCTTTTTTTGCTCAAAGTCCCATCTATGCTTTTTCCTTAGATGGAATTTTATCTCTAGGTATCCTTAGTGAGGTACATTCTCAGGATCCTATTTCTTAAGACTTCAGAGAGTCATCCTGGTTTACCTTTCTACCATGTTTGCCTGATATGTTTTTTCAGTTCTCCTTAGGGCACTGTCCCAATCTACCTTTCTGCCATGTTGCTACAGCCATGTTTGTTCGTCATTTGAGTCAGCCGCGTGAGTTAGCCATATTGTCTCAGCCATTTTGGTTTGGACTTGTTTCCCTTATGGACCCCAGGAATTCTCACCATTATAGATAAGAAGTAAGGTCTTTGCTTCCAGGGAACATATTGGCTTCCTCCACTCTTCTTTACCAAATCTGGTTAGATTCTCTCCTTATAAAAGAAATTCAGATACTGTAACTTAGAAACATGTACTTGAGGGTCTGAGCAGAACAACAGCAGCATTCAATGAAGGTCAATTTAACTACTGCCTTAAAAAAAGTAATTACCAAAGTTTTATTTTTTAATTGATATAAATGGGAGGGATATTGTTACTGAAGTGGCTAAATGGAAGTCCAGTGGGGGGCTCCACATCAGTATTTAAGGAGTTACAGTGGAACACAGGCTGTGGAGTGGTCTAAGGAAAAAGTACTAGTGCCGCTCATTTTGGAAGAGATGTCTAGTAGTGCGATTTTAGTCTTAAAGAGGATGCCCTGGGTACTCAACTGGTCTTCATCCTTCCGTGGGGCTAACCTTAGAAAGACACTACACCTAGTCTTCTTTCTCTCCCCACCCACCATAGACCTCACAATGTGCCATGGGAAACACCCCGCAGATCCCATCAGCTTCACTATTAAAAATTCACTTCCCTAAAAATTGTAAACAATTTTCCCTGACAATCTGAAAATAAAATAACTTATATTTTATTGCTATACTGCTTTTGTACAGTATGAATTAGGTAATAGCAAAAGATGGGTACAGAACGGCAGTCTAAGTTATAATGCTATTCTTCAGCTAGACCTTTTCTACAAAAGGCAAGGAAAGTGATGAATAATCCTTACATTTAAGCTTTTATGTTTCTTTATTACAAACCATCCTTCTGTAAAGACTCAGAAAATATGGTAAAGAAGCCTCTAAAGAAGAGGAAATTGATATCATTAATGATTCCATCCACAATTGCTCACTTGTCTCTCAGGGGTGTTATAGGTCTCCACCACCTTATTAATGAAAACAACTACACTGGAAGGTCTCTTCAACCTCCTTCTTATAACCTTCAGGCTAGTAAATGAGTCCCACCCTCTTCAAGTGACTCAGAAACTCCATCAGAGCCTAGCTCCCCAGAGAGACCCTGTATTCCCCAGTCTCCTCCTTGTACTCGTCAGACAGCTTTAAGACAGGCAGGACATACATGCTGTGGAGTTTCTTTCTCTTCTATCTCGTAGCTCATCCTGCTCCTAAGAGAGTTCTCAGGAGCAGAGCAGACTACTTGAGTCTAGGTTTCTTTTTCAGTGGCAGATATCCAACTGTGTGAAGAATGGTTAGCCCAATTTTCAGAAAATTCTGGTTGGTTTGCAGAAAGGAATCAAACTTTGATTCTTGCTTTTGACCTCTCATGGAAAAATATGTAATTTGTCTTGGTGACTTGCTGTACCCCAGATGGAAAATAAATAATCAAAAGAGGCTAACAGATAATGAAGATGAACAATACACTGCAATAAGAGGAAGGACTCACCCTTAAGATATTGTTGTCCCTGTGACAGAACCAACTGGGGCTATATTTCTAGAGATGGACTAAATACAAGGTCTAAAATAATAACTGTTCTTATAATGGGAATAAAAAGATGCATTAAGAATCCTGTTAATTAGGACAGGGTAAGGTAATTTGCACAAGGCAGAGAAAAATCCAACTGTCTTTCATAGACACATAGTAGAAGTTTTCCATAAATAGACAAACATTCATCTTCCAAGAAAGGATGGCCTCTAATGGGACAATATTTCATTAGTCAATAAGCCCCAGATATGCAGCAAAAAATCCAAAAACCCCAGACCCCTATGACCCAATTGCTGGACACAGCCTTTTCTGTGTTCAACAGTCTGGATCTAGAAAAGGATGAAAAGAAGGGTTTAGAAAAAAAGCAACTCAAAAATATGGCCTTTGTAATTGGCGATGCTTTAAACACCCAAGTCATACAAGGGAAAATGCAAGGCCAATAAGGAAAAGAGTTCCTGCTTTAAGTGCAATGACATACAACTGAACCAAGCCATTGCCTGGACCCTTTACTCCATGTGCCAGGTGGCCAGAGTGCCTGACTTGTAGCACTGGAAGATTGACTGTCCCTGCATGTAGAGAGGGCCTAGGCCAGCCAAAACCATTCACCTCTCACTCTGAGGAAGAAGACTGAAGGGGCCTGGGCCAATCTGCAATGCCCTGGTCCACAGACATCTCTATCTCCTGTGAGGAATCTGGAGTGACCCTGGACATCATTGCTAAGAAGACCCAACTGTTCATCAACACAGGGGCAGCTTTCTCTATTATCTTCATCCTGTGAAAACTCTCCTCTAGATCTATAGTCATAATTGGTGCTGAGGGGAGCTTCCTTGCACCTGTTCTGACTTGTCAGTTCAATGGTCAGATGTTCAACCATGAGCTTTTAATTATCCCATAGTGACCTACTCCATCTCTAGGAAGAGATTTACTAGTAAAATTTGGGGAAGTTCTACAAAGCAGATTTAACCTGTTGGGACTACAGCAGGATTCCCCTAACTAAGTAGCCAACTAATAGATTCTGCTGCATGGTATAATGGAATACCTGGGAGTGAAAATTCAGCAATGCCAATAGTTATAAAACTAAAAGATTCCGGAGGACCTCAAGATGGCGGATGAGTAAGAAGCAGGCAGCGAAACTCTCTCTAAAAGTTACCATTGGAACACGGGAATATAGCGACCCGGAAAGCGCAGGAGGGGGGGAGATGCCTCCCCGAAACCCAGAAAAGTTCTGAAGTGCAATCTGGGACCCCCGGCACCAGTGACGGGTGACTTCCAACAAAGAAGAAGGAAAGAAGGAGCAGACCGCACGCGCGCACCTTCTACTATCCCGGGAGTTGCAGCGCCGCGGAGGCTCAATTCTACGGACACACGGTGGCGGCTGGTGCCCGGGGAGCCCCCACGGAGGATCCTGGGACAGCGGAGGGGCAGGGGAGCGGCGGAGAACGGCGCTGACCGGCGGTGAGTGTCTCTCGGCCACAGCTGCCCCGCGCCGGAGAGCGACCGGCCGGGCGCCATTGTGGGGGGTGTGGCGAAACTCAGAGCGGCTCGGAAACTGCTCTGGGAACTTGTGCTCCGGACAGGGCAGCACAGGGCCTCTCAGGCCCACGAGAGTGTGCTGGGGTCAGCAGGAGAACGAGACTGGACTCTCAGCCACACCTGTCCCGCGCCAGAGAGCGACTGGCCCGGCGCCATTGTGGGGGGCGTGGCGAAAAACCAGAGCGGCGGGAACCAGTGCAGGGAACCCGCACTCCGGACAGCACACTGAGCCTCTCAGGCCCAGGGATCGTGAAAGGGCGCCGAGAGCAGAGGCGAGCTAGACTGGTCTCTGCCTGAAAGTACGCGCCTCTGCTCACCGCCCGCCAGAGGGCGCTCCTGGCTTACTGGGACGGACCTGCACAGAACAGGACTCTGTCACAAGGTACCTGCCTACAACAGAGTCAACACCTGGAACTGATTCTTTTTATTTTTTTTTATTTTTATTTTTATTTTTATTTTTTTTCTCACTGATTTGTTTTTTGTTCTGGCGAAGGGTTTTTTTGTTTTTGTTTTGTTTTGTTTTGTTTTTTGGTGGGGTTTTATTTTTGATCTGTCTGTTTTATTGTTTTTATCTTCGTTTTTGTTTCTGTATGTGTATTTGCTCTTTCCTTCATTATTCTCTCTGGTTTTTTATATGAGTGTAAACAGCGCCTCTAACTTCTTTGTGATTGTGGTTGTGATCTGTTCTTCCTTTTATCCCTTCCTTCTCTTTTTACCACCTGTCCTCTGCACTAGTGTCCCAATTTTAGTGGAATCCCTCTTGGTCCTCTAACCTTACATCTAATTCCTTCTTCTTCTCCCAATACTCTATTTCCTCCTTAACTCATTTTAAATTTAAACTCCTCAAGGAAAAATTGACATACATAGGACTTGTATACTGCATATAATTTTTCTGGTGTGTTTTAGATTTTGTTATATAACCGCAACTCTATACAGCTAAAAGTGGTAAATAACTGGTTAGCTCAGTCTGTCATTTTTTAGGCTGTGTTTGATGCTTTAGTTAACATTATAGCCAAATGTGAAATAATTGTTCTAAACATCTTTCCTTCCTGATATTTCATGATTGAGATTGACTAAGGGACACAGAAAATACAGTGGCACAGTACCAAAGAATCAAGGACTGGGCCAAACAGGTAGCAACTTTGCATACCCAACGAATTGAAGAGGTAGGATCTGGCAGAAAGCTCAAAACCTAAAAGCAAGCTCCACTTGGAAGATACTGCAGAGAAGTAGTCATCTTCTAAAGATCTTAAACACTAGCAATAAAGTAACCTACTATAGGTAATTTGCAAACATCACCCCAGGAATTAAAGAAAGAAAAAATGAGACAACACTTAAACAAGATGCAACCACACACATCCAGTTCACCAAAGGCAAACCTAGGGAGCAACGAGGTGGGACAATCTGAAAGCCACCCACCTGGCCTATCTGAAGTGGTAACAACAAAGCAACTGAATGAGGTTCTGGAAAAAATTAAAACAGAAATAATCTCACAGATAACTGCAGAGATAATGTCTACAATGAAGACCATGCTTAAGGACACTATAGCTGATACAGACAAAAAAATAGATGAACTTAAGAAAACTATAGAAACCATGAATGCTCAGCATAGGAAAGAAATGGAATCCGTAAGGCAGATTCAAGCAGATATCCAAGAGATAAAAAATTCCATTGAAAGTATTTGTAGCAGAATAAGCCAATGCGAGGACAGGATCTCAGATATAGAAGACAGGCTTGCAATTAGTGATCATGAAATGGAAAAATTCTTAAAAATAGCAAGGGACCATGAAAAATCAATTCAGCAGCTGCTAGATGACTCAAAGATAAACAACTTAAGAATAATTGGAATAAATGAAAAAGCAGGAGATAGCATCAACGACATTAAAACCTTGTTCAAAGACATTATCAGGGAGAACTTTCCTGGAAGAGAAAAGGAATTTGACACCCCTATAAGTGAAGCTTTTAGAACACCAACTAGACATGATCAAAAAAAAACTTCAGCCAGACATATTATAGTCAAGATCCCAGAAATTCAACAGAAGGGCAGAATCTTAAAAGCTGTTAGGGAGAAGAGACAAATCACCTATGAAGGAAAACCCATCAGAATCACAGCTGACTTTTCAGCACAAACCCTCAATTCAAGAAGAGCTTGGAATGATGTATTGCAAGCTCTAAAGGAAAATAATTTTCAGCCCAGATTGATGTACCCTGCAAAACTATCTTTCAAAATTGATGGAGAAATAAAATACTTTCATGACAAAGAACATCTGAGAAAATTTATGACCACCAAACCAGCACTCTAAAACGTTCTGAAGGACATTCTAGAAAGAGATAGGAACCCCAACAGAAGGAATCCACCAGGCAGGGCAAATAATTAAATAGCCGGAAAGCGGAAAAACAAAGAGTGGGAACCAACAACAGGAAAATATCATGACAAGTCAATACATACCAGTTTTAACCATCAATGTTAACGGTCTCAATTCACCAATCAAAAGGCACAGACTGGCAAAATGGATCAAGAAGCAAGATCCAACAATATGCTGTATACAAGAAACACATTTAATTCAGAAAGAAATTCATAGACTGAAAGTCAAAGGATGGAAAACAATACTCCATGCCACAGGAACCCAGAAAAAAGCAGGGGTAGCTATTCTTTTTGCAGACAAAGTGAACTTCAAGCCAAGAAGGATTCAGAGAGATAAAGACGGTCATTACATCCTTGTAAAGGGAACAATCCAAGAGGAAGAGATAACGATCATAAATATATATGCATCAAATACCAATGCACCCAGCTATATAAAACAAGTACTAAAGGACATGAAAAATCAAATAAGCACTAATACAATTATATTGGGAGATCTCAATACTCCACTGTCACAAAAAGATAGATCAACTGGACAGAAAATCAATAATGAAATAGTAGAACTGAACCAAACTTTTGAACAAATGGACTTAGTAGATGTCTACAGAGTGTTCCATCCCACAACATCAGAATACACGTTTTTCTCAGCTGCACATGGGACGTTCTCCAAAATAGACCACATATTAGCTCATAAAACCTGCTTAAGTAAATGCAAAGGAATTGAAATTATCCCATGCATATTATCAGACCATAGTGCAATGAAATTGGAAATCAATGGCAAAAGATCCCACAAAAACTCCCTAAACACATGGAAATTAAACAGCATCCTCCTGAACAACCAATGGGTCACAGATGAAATTAAAGAAGAAATTAGTCACTTTCTACAACTGAATGATAATGACAGTACAACATACCGGAACTTATGGGATACAATGAAAGCAGTCCTAAGAGGGAAACTTATAGCATTAAACACTTATATCAGGAAAATAGAGCAAGCGCAAATAAACAACTTAAGGGTGAACCTCGAGCTTCTAGAAAAAGAAGAGCAGGTTAAGCCAAAAGCCCGTACAAGGGAGGAAATTATAAAGATCAGAGCAGAAATTAACGTATTGGAGAATTAAAAAACAATACAAAGAATCAATGAAGCAAAAAGTTGGTTCTTTGAAAGAATAAATAAGATTGACAAACCCTTATCCAACCTTATTAAAAAAAGAAAAGAAAAGACTCAAATCCATGCAATTGAAAATGAAAAGGGTGATATCACGACGGACCCTGCAGAAATCCAGAAGATCATCTATACCTATTTTGAAAATTTATATTCTACTAAGATGAAAAATGCAGAAGAAATGGACAGATTCCTAGATTCGTATGAATTACCAAAGCTGAATCAAGAAGATTTAAAAATTCTAAATAAACCAATATCAGCCAATGAAATTGAAGATGTAATTAAAAACCTCCCAACAAAGAAAAGTCCAGGCCCTGATGGATTCACTGCCGAATTCTACAAGAAATTTAGAGAAGACCTAACGCCCCTACTTCTCAAACTTTTCAATGAAATTGAAAGGGAAGCAATACTCCCAAATTCATTCCTGGAAGCAAGCATTACCCTGATACCAAAACCAGAGAATGACCCAACTAAGAAAGAGAACTACAGGATAATCTCCCTAATGAACATAGATGCAAAAATCCTTAATAAGATACTGGCAAACAGAATCCAACAAATCATCAAGAAGATTATACACCATGACCAAGTTGGATTCATCCCAGGGATGCAGGGATGGTTCAACATACGTAAATCAATAAATGTAATACAGCATATTAACAGAACCAAAGACAAAAATCACATGATCATCTCAATAGATGCAGAAAAAGCTTTTGACAAAGTCCAGCACCTTTTCATGATAAAAACCCTACAGAAAATTGGAATAGAGGGTCTTTATCTCAATCTGGTAAAAGCTATCCATGACAAACCAACAGCCAATATTATACTAAATGGCCAAAAACTGAAAGCCTTCCCTCTAAAATCAGGAACAAGACAAGGATGTCCACTCTCCCCACTCTTATTCAACATAGTTCTGGAAACTTTAGCCAGAGCGATTAGACAAGAGAAAGAAATAAAAGGAATAATGATTGGAAAGGAAGAAGTTAAATTATCATTATTTGCAGATGACATGATACTCTACACAGAAGACCCCAAAAACTCCACTAAAAAACTGCTAGATTTAATAACCAAATTCAGTAGTGTAGCTGGATACAAAGCCAATACTCAAAAGTCAATAGCCTTCCTGTACACAAATAACAAACTTACTGAAAGAGAAATTAGGGAAATAATACCTTTCACAATAACATCCAAAAAAATGAAATACCTAGGAATCAACCTCACGAAGGATGTAAAAGACCTCTATACTGAAAACTACAGTACTCTGAAAAAGGAGATTGAAGAGGATATCAGAAAATGGAAAGATATCCCTTGCTCCTGGATAGGAAGAACCAATATAGTGAAAATGGCCATACTTCCAAAATTGTTATACAGATTTAATGCAATTCCAATCAAAATTCCAACAGCATATCTCACAGAATTAGAGAAAACAATCCTAAAATTCATTTGGAATCAGAAGAGACCTAGAATAGCAAAGGCAATTCTGGGCAACAAAGGCAAGGCAGGGGGCATCACAATCCCCGACTTGAAATTATACTATAAAGCTACTGTGATAAAAACAGTGTGGTACTGGCAAAAAAACAGACCTGAAGATCAATGGAACAGATTAGAAGATGCTGAAACAACCCCAGACATACTAAGCCACCTTATCTTTGACAAAGGTGCCAAACACATTCGCTGGAAGAAAGATAGCCTCTTTAATAAATGGTGCTGGAAAAACTGGCTCTACACATGCCGAAGATTAAAACTAGATCCATATCTTTCACCATGCACTAAACTAAATTCAAAATGGATCAGAGATCTAAATATTAAAACAGAAACATTAAATCTGCTGGAAGGTAGGATAGGTAAAACCCTTGGAGACATTGGTGTAGGCAAAGACTTTATGAATAAAAACTCAACCGCACGGGAACTATCCCAAAGAATCAATAACTGTGATCTCATCTTATTAAAAAGCTTTTGCACAACAAGAGAAACCACCAACAGAGTGAAGAGACAACCCACAATGTGGGAAAAAATGTTTGCCAGCTGTTCCTCAGACAAAAGGATTACTATCGAGAACATATAAAGAACTCAAAAAAATCAGACCTCCCAAATTTAAAGACCCACTCCAAAAGTGGGCATCTGAGATGAATACACATTTCTCAGATGAAGAAATACTAATGGCAAATAAATATACAAAAAAATGTGCAACATCACTAGTCATTCGAGAGATGCAAATTAAAACAACACTGAGATACCATCTCACCCCAGAAAGAATGGCTACTATTAAGAAATCAACTAATAACAAATGCTGGAGGGGCTGTGGGGAAAAAGGAACCCTTCTTCACTGTTGGTGGGAGTGCCGACTGGTACAGCCACTGTGGAAGTCAGTGTGGAGATTCCTCAGAAAACTAGGGTTGGAGGTCCCATTTGACCCAGCTATTCCCCTTCTGGGCATCTTCCCAGAAGAATTAAAAACATCGTACCACAGCGATATATGTGCACCCATGTTTATAGCAGCACAATTTGTAATAGCCAGATCTTGGAAACAACCCAAATGCCCATCAACTGAGGAATGGATAAGAAAGATGTGGTATTTTTATACAATGGAGTACTATTCAGCCATAAAGAAGGATAAACTGGAGACTTTTATAGGTAAATGGATGCAACTCGAGAAAATACTCATAAGTGAAATAAACCAGAAGCACATGTGTAAGCATCGTATTATCTCTCTAGTATGAGAAACTGAAAGAGTAAATAAGATCCAAAATGTACAATAGACATGGTGAATCAAAAAGAAACTGGTCAAAAGGAAAGAGAGACTGGAATAGGGAAAAGAAAGAAGGGAAAGGGAAAAAAAATGGTATATATATATATATATATATATATATATATAAGATGGTTAAGATAGATACACTACCATTTTTACTTAGTTCATTGAAGAGTAAGGTTTGTGCCAATAATGTTTGGACAATTGAATGCTAATGTCTGGTGTCCTGAATAACTAACTTAAAGATAGTAATACGTAATGTATTAACCATTGTTACCCTCCTATTATGTTGGTTTGAAAATTTGTTCTTCTTTTGATTTGTTTTGTTTTTTCTTCTCTTTAAAATAAAACAAAAACAAAAACAAAACAAAACAAAACAAAAAACTAAAAGATTCCAGCCAATTTTCAAACCAAAATCAATATTCAAAGAAGAGACACTTAAAAGCCTCCAGCCTCTCAAAGACAGATTTCTCAAGCATGGCTTTCTGCCACCTCTCCAGTTCCCTTGCCATACTCCCATTCTTCCCACAATAAAACCTTCAAGTGAATATAGGATAGTAGAAGAGCTCTGCCTGATTAAGACAGTAATCCCAATCCACCCTCTGGTGGCAGATCCATGTACAATCCTCTCCCAAATTCCAGGAGACACAAATTGGTTCTTAGTCTTAGACCTCAAAGATGCTTTCTTTTCTATTCCTCTCTACCCTGATTCCCTATTCCTGTTTGCCTTGAAATAGGAAAATCCCATTTCAAAGGAAAAACAACAATATACTTGGACAGTTCCATAGGGCTTTAGAGGTAGCCCTCACTTTTTTTGCTCAGGCACTTGGAAATAATTTAAGGAATCTAGAATTTAAGCAGGGAGCCAATCCGACACTGTATAAATGATATTCTAATGTGAAGCCCAGCTTGGGAGATATCCAACTAATACTATACAAACTCAATTTTCTAGCTAAGAATGGATATAAAGTCTCAAAAGAAAAGGGTCAAATATCTCTTCAGAGAATCCAATATTTGAGATACAGTCTTACAGCTTGGGAACATAGCAGTCTGGGGACTAGATCTAGGCTATTTGTGATCTTGGGCCTCCTGTCACCAAACAACAGGTTTGTATCTTCCCAGAAATGGTTGGCTTCAGCTGGTTCTGAACACTTGATTTTGGACTAGTGGCAATGCTTCCATGTAAGGCTGCCAAAGGTCCTGAGTCTGAGCCCTTAGAATGGACAAAGATGACCTGACAATACCTTTTGAGAAATAAAGCATGTTCTCACTCAGGCTCCACAAATAGGAATACATAACTTAAGAAAACCCTTCTTAAAGGCATTGCTTTGGGTATCTTGACCCAAACACTGGGGCAGGAACCTTGATCAGTAGCATACTTGTCTAGAAGGTTAGATGGAGTAGCTGTTAGATGTCTCCTTTGCCTGAAGGCAATAGTGAATACAGCTATGCTAACAGGAGAACCTAGGAAACTATCTTTGGGGGAGAAATACAAAATCTAACTCCCCATCAACTCAGGGCTATTTTTGAAAGGAAAAGTTTCCTGTCATTGACAGGGGGATAGCTTACCAAGTACCTTGGCATGGATCTAGATACCCCTTGGGTTACTATAAAGATTTCCACTACTCTTAATCATGCCTCAATGATGCCTATAGGCTCAGAGGTTAGCCACTCCTAAGCAGGTGATTTCCCAGACCCCCCAAACTCCCCAGAAGGCAAGTGACCAGCCCCTCAAAGCCCCTCAGGAGGCATGGTTCACTGCCAGAAGTAGCTTTGTCCAAGAAGAACATCAAAAGGCAGGTTATATAGTTTCCAGGTCATTGTGGCCATACCTTTTATCCTAGAGACCTCTGCTCAAAAAGTAGACCTTATAGTGCTTACTTGGCCATTGATATTAGGAAAAGACAAGAAATTAAATATTTACATAGAGTTCTAATATGCCTTTGTTGTACTGCATGCCTATGTAGCAATGTAAAGAAAGGGCCTTGCTAACTAATAATGATCTATAAAGCACAAGCAAGAAATTCTACAACTTCTGGAGGCAGTCTATCTTCCCAGGAAGGTTGCTGTCATTCATTGAAAGAGACATCAAAGAGACATGTCTAAAATCTCCTTGGGAATCAAAAAGTCGACAAAGAGACAAAAATGGTAGCCTTACAGTCCCTCAATGCCTTAGACTTATTTTTAGTTTTTGAAGAACCTGTAAAACCAGTTTATACCCTCAAAGAAGATAAATAAGCCTTAAGATTAGAGGCAATTAAAAAGGGAATTTGGTAGTATATAGAAAACAAACTCATCCTTCTTTAAGAGTTATAGTTGAAAGCTACAAAAACTTGCATGATGCTTTCCTATGGGAAAAGTAACCATGAGAAATGGTCACTCAGATTTTCACTTGGTTAGGACCAGCGGTGACCACTGACAGGTCTAAAAAGGTTGCTCACTCTGTGCCTGCATTAACCCTGGGAAGCCCAGATCACATCCTTTGTTAGGATCTGTACAGAGGAGAGGGACATACCCTTGGGAAAACTAACAATTAGACTTAATCCACATGCCACAACATGGGAGACTTAAGCAAATATTGGTCCTAATTGATACCTTCATATTTGATTTGATCCTTTCCCTACCAGTTCAAAAAGGCTATGGAGGTAGTCAAGGTATTACTGAAGTAAATCATCTTCTGCAGTTTGAACTATCCCTGTCCTTTCAGAGTAATTCACAAATAACTCGCTGAGTGGCAAATGTTTTAGGAATAAAAGTAGCATCTCCATTCTGCATGAGACCTCAGTCTTCCAGAAAGATCAAAAGAGCCAACCAGACCAAAAAATGAATGCTAGCAAGACTGCCAAAAGACTTTTGAGTCTTGACTCTCATTATTGCCAATAGCCCTCCTAAGAACTCAAATACTCCCCAAACCCAGCTAAATATGAGTCCATTTGAGATACTAAATGCAAAGGCTTTCTATTTTCTGATATGGTAGTGGACTCCAACACCGCAAGACTCACAGTATGTCATTAATCTTTGCCAGCTACAACAAGATATCCAACTACTACCTGGGAACCAACTCCCACCAGCTCCTGGCCTATGGGGAACCACACAGTATCCACCCTGGAGAACAAGACCTCATTAAAACTTGGAAAAAGGGGCTCCTGAAGGCTAATTGAAACCAAAATGAAACAGCCTTTTTATATTCAATGTAGTAAAGATGGCAGAGATAGATAGAAGGATTCAAATTTCTAGGATAAAGCCAGTCTCAGCTGAGCTGAGGGAAAAAACCACCCTAAAAAAGAGAGCTAGCCCTGTGAATCTCTGAAAGATCTAAGGCTCCTCTTCAAAAAGTAAGACTCCGTTGCTGCTCTGGGTGCAGATAAGTAGTTTCACTAATGACCCTGATGCACCACAGCTGGACACCTGCATTGGGATTCTGTTTTTAATGGACCCATAATGTGGATAATCTTGCTAGAGCTACACCTCTCAGGCTCGTGGTAGTTTATTGAATACTCTTCTTTGCTATGCTTTCTTCTCCACAGGAAGCACGGAACAAAACTCCTGAGAAGAGTTTTCCCGGATAGTGACATAGAAAAGAATCTCTGTAACTGCTGGATCTGTCATACTGTGTCTATGAAGACAGACCAGGAAATATTCTGACCTCTGTCTCATATTTGGGCTCTACCTCCTCATCCTAATAGTAAAGTTTATCTATTCAGGGCTTCAAATGGTGATCCACATTATAGCTCATGATTCTCCTGACAAATTCACTGTGCTTTCTCCCATTAAAAAGGCAGCACAACAGTTCTTGACGTATAGGCACTCTTTCCTCATTGTTTACTAAAAAGGTTTTTTTCCCAGCACAGCTGGTGATTCCCAATACCCCAAGATAGTCAGAGAGCACATAATCTCTAGTAGGTAGAGCCTATAGCCCCTTTCAGCTGGAAGTAGCTATATAAAGATAGAGCTCCAACCCCTCAATATACCATGAAGAATTATGGGAATTTATGTCTCTAAGGAGGAAATGTGGTAGGAGATTAAGGTGGAGTAAATAGGCAGGACAAGTTGTTGTGACCTGTCAATCACAGAAACCCAGGATACATGTGCAGAACCAAGTTTCCAATCCCTGTACCCAGGACCAATCTTAAAGTACTATCTCAATTTTTGTAAACACATTTTTATAAATGAAATAGTTGATAAAAATAGTTGATAGAAATCATTTTTATATAACATTTAAAACCCTGAATATAAAGAGCACACCGTCACATTCCTCACAAAATTTTGGGTTAAGTGTAACAAGCCCACCATTGAAGAAGCAAACTTCCTTTGTAAGATAGTAAACTATATATAAATATATAGTTTATTGAGTTTTATTCTTGTGTTTGTACGTGAAGAAACACACAGTTAAATTCAAAGATATTTTCAGCATAGATGTTCAAATAGGTTTACTTCTTTTTTTGAGGGGGGGTACCGGGAATTGAACTCAAGATCTTGCACTTGCTAGGCAGGTGCTGTGCCACTGAGCTATATCCCCAGCCCAGGTTTACTTCTTATTCCCCTTCTCTTTTTCTGCTTTTTATTAATTTTATAGATTTGCATTTTTACTGAGCTTTTTTACTTATTGTAGCTATACATTTTTATAAATTATATAAATTATTTTTTAGAATTATGTAGGCTTCACATTTTCTAATTAACCATATGATGCATATTTCTATTTCTCAAGGAAATGTAGCTAACATAACAGAAAGATAGAAGATGAATGGGTTAGTAAAAACTTATTGCATTTTATAAGAACTAGACTTTTGGTTTAATATATCAGTTAAAAAGAGGACAGAAGCCATGTACATGAATGTAAGTGGAAAATGTTAATTGGTCATAACAAGTAAAAATGCTACATATTAGACAAAATATGTGTGTTATCTTGAAAGGCAATCAAAGATATTATTTCATATCAGTTTTCTAAGAGAAAGGCTTGTAATTTGAATGGTCACAGAGAAGGGAAACGGGTAATCCTGACTTATGGTGCCTATTGTGAAAGAGTATGAAACAAGTTCTTATCACTGGCAATAGCAGACAAAAGTCTGTTGGAATAGATGGGAGTTTGAAAGATGGAGATATGAATGAATAGAGGAAATCACAGAAACTGATTCATGGTACAACATTTTCAGGTATAATTAAGCTATGCATGTAGTAGCACACACAAGTTCTAATGAAACACCGTTTTATGGTTTAATATTCAAGCATTATCTATGAAAACATTTACTTTGGTATTAAAAAAGATGCATACCGCCATTAGACAGTAGATGAAAATGGAGAAACTTCAAAATAATTTTAAAGATTACCACAATTTTTAGAACAGTAATCCTCATGTCATTTACATTGCAATTATCATCATTTGCCTTGGTTGAAAATTAGAGATGATATCGTAATCTTCAGGATATATTATTACAGGCCTAATGACTTAAATTATAGTTTTCATGTATTATAAAAAATGTCATATGTAAAGATTTATATTTTGGAAATCTAATGTCTCTCATTTCTTATCACTTTATTCAGATATTCTCAAAATTTCCTGAAACTATTACATCCAGGAGAACAGTATAAGAAGAAATCATAGTTTCTTTGAAAAATCAAATTATGTCCTAGAAAAATGAAAATCTACAAATCTTAAAAAAAAGTGATATGGATTTTAAAAACCACACCCAAACCCTCAGGAAACATTTCATGCTGCTGGTACAATAGTGGTGTCCTAGTTTTTATATAATTTCATATCAGCCAGACAGTCTTTGTCAATGAAATTTACAAACACTGATAGATATTTTTAAGCCTTAAACTTAAAATATTTTAAATAATATTTTTTCAATGATATTTAGATTGTATAAATCATTATTTTGACTATATCTTAAAAGCTACACTTGCCACTTAAGTATTTTTATATGTGTGTAATATGAATAAATAAAACTGTTAGACATGCAGTTCGTGCAAATAACAGCTATAGAATATCTGATTCAGGCAGTGGAAAAATAGCTTAACCGAAAACACCTCTTTCAGCACAGGCAGCTATATAACTTTGATGGAAAAAATATGAAAATCTTCAGGTTAAATCTAAGAATATATCGAAAACATGAAGGACCATGATTGTAGGAGGGACAGAAGCTTACACAATGCTGTATTCTTTCCTTGAAGTACTTGTCAATTCTAATGTGGGTGTTGAGAGACAAAATATTTGGCACAGCTTTGTTGCAGTCTCATAGGCTGGAGCCAAGTTCCTGGAGTTCAACATCCTACTAGGACATTGAGGATGACCAAGGTAGACATCACCCTGAGGACAAAGAGGAAATACATTTATGGTGTTCTATTTTATTTTGTAGGAAAAGAAAAATGTTTACATATACAAAATTAATAAATTTTCTTTGCATCAGCATTATATTGAAAATATAGTTTTCTTAATTTTATTCATGTATGTATGTGATACATAATACATTCATTTTGGGTATTTGCTACACGTATATATCAGATCTTGAATATTTTCCATACCTTTCCTCCATCACTAATGTCCCCCTCATCTGATCCCCTGCTGTATTACTATAAAGTCTGCCTCCTTGTTTCCTATCATATCTCCTTTATTTTACTTCTTTTTCATATTTCATATTTCTCTTGTAAGAGAAACCATATGATATTTAAAATTCATGGTTAGCCATTAGCAAAGCGCAAATCAAAACAACTCTGAGACTCCATTTTATGAGAATCAAAATGGCTTTCTTCAAGAACACACACACATACACAATGCTGGCAAGAATGTGTGTTGGGGCCGGTGAGATGGCTCAGCGGTGTAAGCGCCTGCCTTGCAAGCGCAAGGGCCCGAGTTCGACTCCCGGATCCCACATACGAAAAAGGGGCCGGTGATATCGCTCAGCGGCACGGGTGCCTGTTGGCACGCGAGGTCCTGAGGTCGTCCCCCCGGTACCCACAAAAAAAAAAAAAAAAAAAAAAAAAAAAAAAAAAAAAGAATGTGTGTTGGCGGGGAGAGGAATCCTTCCACATTGGTGGAGAGAATGTAAACTAGTACAAAAACTACAGAAATCAGTACGGAGATTCCTCAAAAACAAAAATAGAAACTCTATTTGATGCAGGTATACTTTCGTTGGATATATTTCCAAAAGAGTTAACACCTCATACTAAGATGATACATACGATCCCACACTTATAGCAGTGCAATGCACAAGCCCTAAATTTTGGAAACAGCCTAGATGCCTATCAGCAGATGACTTTTTCAAAATGTGACATATGTCCACAATGGAATATTATTCAGCCACACAGAAGGATGAAATCATGTAATTTGCATAAAAATGGATAGAAGTTGAGACCATAGTGTTAAGTGAAATAAGTCCCAGAAATTTAGTCCATGACTTGTTACCCATTAAATGAATGGTATATATTCTTCTTACCCTTCACTCTTCCAAACAATAGTAACAACCACAAAAGCAAGCACATTATAAAAGGCAGGATAACTTCATCATAACATCTCCAATGATAAATTATATAAAAAAACTTTGGGGCTCATGACCAAAAGCAAACACCTGTTACTTGTGAAAAGTATGGCAAGTATTATTTCCACCCTCACTCATGTGCTGTCTGAGAAGCTACAAGGGTCCAGTGTGTCATAGAGTCAGGATATTTGTGCAAGATGGCAGCACAGATAGAAGAAATAAAACAGTCCCTAGTATAACCAGACTGTCCAGGCCCCAAAGGATATTTGCACAAGAAAAAATTCTCTTAAAATTACTCCCGGGGCCAGTGGAAAAAATTCCAGGTTTCAGCCTATCTTGCCCCTTCTTTCATGTAGGGTCCATCCCTAAATAAAAACGGCCTTTCTTTTATTTAGGGCACAGCCTGCTTTTCCTCTCAGTCAGTGTTGCCCCTCGTCTCCTGGAAGTGAAATTCTCCCAGATTAAAACTTTGTTTCTGTGTTCCTACTTACTTGGCTTGGTTTTGTTTCTACCATTACCGTATCAAAAGTTCCTGTCACCAGTATCTTAACTGCTAGGAAACTGGAAGAAATTGGCCTCAGAAGTAAAAGAAAACTAACAATAACTGGTGATAACAAAGGATGAGTCATAGTCTCCAATCATAACCATCCTTAATTGCTAAAGTTTGTCTTCATGTACATCACCTCCCAAAAGGAAGATCAAATTATTTTTGAAGGAAAATAATATGATCAAGAGACTCAAATCAGTCTGATATTTTTCTATTCAAATATATGATTTTTCTAATCAAAATATATGAGAATAGAAGGAAGGAGATGAAGAGATGGAGAGAGGAGAGAGGGTAGGGAAAGGGAAAAATATAGAAATATAGAAACATAATATGTACATAATATCTGTTATGTACATGTACCAATTCCCCATAAGGAATGTAAATATTTTGCACTTCACTATGTACTAATAAAATTTTAAAATGTATGAGAATAATGAAGAACAAATTTCAAAACTCAAACAATAGTAAGGAAAGCAAAAAAAAATGTTTGGGAGGGTACTGGTAATCAAACTCAGGACCTTGTGCTTGCCAGGCAGGTGCTTGTGTTGCTGAGCTATATCTCCAGCCCAAGGAAAGCAAAATTATTCAAATATTAGAATCATTATTGACCTTGAAATAAATGCGATTGATATCTTTAAAAATTTTAAGAGACAAGATGGACAAGTTAAGAAAAAGTAACAAAAATTCAAATGAAAATATAATTGGGAAAGTAAAGCTAAATTAAAACACTAGTTGCAGTTCCATGGGAAGTTATACAAACAAAGAAGAGAACTGTTGAATAAAATTACAAGCCAAAAATTCTTAAATAATAAAATAATTCTGAAAGGAATAACTGTCCTCATGAAAGTAAATTAATTAGTAAACTAAAAATCAATGACTGTTCTGGAGTAATCACTAAAGTTTCAAGACAAATAACTTCTTAAAAATCCAGAGATTAGGAAAACCAGAGTTACAGCCTAGATTTTATTCCCTGCAGGAAAAGTTACTGGAGCCACAAATTGATAGAAATACTAAAAGGGTCATTTTGGTAAATTGCTACTGTTTGAACATAGAGTGGATAAAAAGAAGGAGAAACTCCCAGAACCGCATGGGAGTCCTACTGAACCTCAATGCCTTCTAGCAATGCAGATACAGGAACATTTGACTGAAACTCAGGCAGTGCGGTTTAAAATTAAACATTCTAAGTATGCATGGAAAATTTTCTATTTAAAATATCAATTTTCCAGATAAAAAGACTTTATGAAAGCCTTACCCTAGTTGAGGAGAAAGATTTCATCACATTCTAGCACCTTCTAGCATTCCTTTCTCAAAGAGAGGCAAATTCATAGGACTGGAGAAACACACGTGAAAGTTACAGTCAAGACACTGGTCCACTGAGAAGCTGCTATTTAAGATTTAGACTGTTTCTCATCTTCGTACTCACAATGACAACAGCAAAGCTCCAGTATCAGGCTGCAGCTGAAAAAAGAACAAGAGGAAATTCTGAGTAAGAAGTGCACAGGAAAGTACAAAGTAAGGGGAGAGAAAACGAAGACAGTATAGGAAACTCAAGCCTCTAGAATCTGCTTTCACAGCAAATATTAAACACGGTGCACTCCTAGTCAGATTAACATTAAACCTCTCTGCAATATACATTTACATCATTTCCTATCACTCAATTTCCAGATTTCAGCAAAAATCACAAGGCATACTAAAAGACAAATTATACAACCTAAAGGACAAAGCAAACTTTGGAAACAGATATGACAGATATTGGAATTATTAGATAAGATATTTAAAATAACTATGATTAATATGTTAAGAACTCTTAAGAAAAAGTATGCAACATAAAACTAGAGATGGGCAGTCAAAGCAGAATAATAGAAATCTAAAAAAAAAGTATAAAAGAAATGTTAGAAATCAAAAACACTGCAAAACAAATCTCTCAAACATACCATAACTGAAATGAAAACAATTAACAGTTTTATCAGATGACAAATTTCACACAACTGAGAAAAAAAGTTAGTTGAAGATAGGTAAATAAAATCCTCAGAAACTTAAATGCATAGATAAAAAAATTAAATCAAATATACAAGAACAGTGGGACAATCTTCAAAATGTATTGTGCATGTACCACTGGAACATCTAAATAAAATAAAAAAAAAACCTGAAGAAATATTTGTATCAGTTGTAACTGTATACTTTCAAAATTTAGTAATACACAGTAAGGCACAAGAAAGACAAAAAAACACTTATGCGTATCATATTTAAACTATTTAAAAACTAAGACAAACAGAATATCCTAAAATAGCATATGGTGATAATTGATTAGGAAATATTTTTGCCATATAGGAATTATAGAGATACTATACAAAGAAGAGAACAGAGTGAAATAACTGTTTTTTTTTTTTTTTGTGGGTACCGGGTGTCGACCTCAGGACCTCGCGCGCCAGCAGGCTCCCGTGCCACTGAGCAATATCACCAGCCCTTTTTTCGTATGTGGATTCATGAGAGTCGAACTCGGGCCCTCGCGCTTGCCGGGCAGGCGCTTATGCCGCTGAGCCATCTCACCGGCCCAATAACTAAGTTTTGAAAGTGTACACACACACACACACAGATAAATAAATCAGCATACACTCAAATCAAATTCTATGGCCACTGAAATTAGCCTTCAACAGAAAAGATGAAATATAAGTTTTTCTGAGACAAGCAAATCTAAGGGCATCTATTGCAAATAAACATCCACTGTAAGAATGTCTTTAAAAAATACTTCAGAAAAGATGTAAGTTAAATAGTTTTGAAACTAGTATGTACATGATGAGGACAATGTTATCAGAGGAGGAATAATTGAAGGTAAGATAAAATACTTTATCCTTCTTACACTTAATCTCAAAAATAAATATATGAAATAACAATAGCCACCGTATATTGAGTGATTCTTATACATGGACATGTTAAATTAATAACAATCTTTGCATCAGAGATGAAAAGACACAGTTGGGAATAGTCTGTAATAGTTCAGTGTGTTATATTTGAATTGACATAGTGATATTTGAAAATAGATGTCTATTATTTGTATGTTACTAACTCTAAAACATTTTTAAAAATCTAATGGAAATGTTACAACATGAATAATTGGAATCATATAAAATGTTCAAATATGAATAAATAGAAACTTGTAAAATGCTAAGTGAAAATGGAGAACACATAAAAACCAAGGAAAAAAGAAATAAATTACAAGTGTAACAAACTGAAAACAATTAAATATGGTAAGTATTAATCTAAACATCTTAATTCTCACTTTTGATGTGAATGGTTTCAACATAGTAACAAAAACTGTCAGAGCTGCTTAAAAAGCAATATTCAACTGTAAAGAAACCAAATGCATCTGATAATTGCAAAAAAAAATGGGGAGTAGTGGAGGGGAAGGGAAAAAAAGAATTGAAATGTGTTATGTACATGTACCAATTCCCCACAATGAACAAAAATTTTAAAAAATTAAAAAGGAAACATATAGGATTGTGGTAAAAGTAAATGAAATGTTACATGTAAGAGAATTTTGTACACTGTCATACTATGTGGAAACTGTTATGATAAAAGAGAGAGATGTTTCCTAGAATCTCCTGAAAGAAGACAAGACATATATATCAAAGTAGGAAAAAGTTATTAAAATTAATAAACCCATCCTCTTCAGAAAAAAAAAAAAAGAAACCAAATGTATAACTACACTCATTTCAAATACAGACTCGTATGGGTTAAAAATAACCAGACATGTAGGAAAAGAGATAGACATGTAAAGATTTTAAAAGTCACGTTTCAAATCAAGAAAAAAAATGAAACTGAAAACAATAACTTTTGGTAAATAAAAAAAAAAATGAAGGTTACAGAGAAAAGTGCAACCCTAAAACTTGGGGACAGAAGTAACTACAGGAAACTAGATCAAAGCTTAATTTCTGTGGATCAATAGCCACAGGATGTTTAAAAATGTAGGAACAAACATGATTTGGACAATGTGATCTTAGGTATGTTTAGATTAGATTGAGTGTGAGAAACTACTGAGCCTAGTCTTCCACATGTTACCACATTTTTGATCCTGTTACCTCCAAGAATCTCACCAGGTCCTCATTCTAAAAATAGATGAAGCTGCACTCATATTTGAGGCAATTGGAGAGGGAAAGTAACTATTTGGATATATGAACAGGGTCATCTCAAAACCAAAGCCTGCTTCTCAAGTGAAACAGTTACATGATGGGCCGGTGAGATGGCTCAGTGGCTTAAGCGCCTGCCTGGCAAGCGCGAGGGCCCGAGTTCGACTCCCGGAACCCACATACGAAAAAGGGGCCGGTGATATCGCTCAGCGGCACGGGCGCCTGCTGGCGCGCGAGGTCCAGAGGTCGACCCCCGGTACCCACAAAAAAAAAAAAAAAAAAACAGTTACAGGAAAACCATGTAAGACCTGAAGGCAGGACTGTGCTCAACTCCAAACCCACTTGTTCTCATTTTCAATATGTTAGAAAAAAAATTGAAGAATAGTAGTGACTCTCACAGCCCAAGGGCATTTAATAAATACATTTCAAAAAGACAAACTAAAATCCATAAATGTAAACAAATGTAAATGCTAAAAATTCTTTAGTGTAAAGAAAAAAGAAATGACATACAGAAAGAGTTTGATTAGATTCAGCCAGCACTTGAGAGAAACAGGGAAAAAGTGAAAACATCATACCTAAAAAGAAATGTAGACTCAGATTCCATAGTTCTTCTGTGCCATTTTCTTTCTTGTGGCTATAAATTAAACCTGTGGACATGGTGGGAAGGGGCACTCTGATTCTTTTTTGTTCTGGAAGTCTGCCCAATTCTAGAACTGTTTTTCTCTTGTTCAAGTAAATGTTATTATACTGGTCTGACTTCCTTCCTTTGGGGATATTAATATCGGTAAAATTCAGCTTTTCTGAGGAAGTGAAATTTTGACCAATGATTATGAGTAAATAGTCACCTTTATTAAATACACCTGACTTAGATATAGTGTTGATTCTCAGAAATGTACCTTATTTCATTTGCAGTACAGTGACAGAGATGCATTGTTCTACTTAATTTTTTTTTTTTGTGGGTACCTTGGGGGGTCGACCTCAGGACCTCGCGTGCCAGCAGGCACCCGTGCCGCTGAGCAATGTCACCGGCCCCTTTTTCGTATGTAGGTTCCGGGAGTCAAACTCGAGCCCTCACGCTTGCCGGGCAGGTGCTTAAGCCGCTGAGCCATCTCACCAGCCCTGTTCTACTTAATTTTACTTAAAAGGGGCAAGCTAAGAATATTTACAGAAAACATAAATTAGGAGGCAAAAAGAATCTGAAGATAATATAAAAATCACATAAAATTTTTGAACAAAGGATTGAATATATAATATAAACATTGTCTCTGAACTAGTCCTAAGATATTTTACATCCCTGAATAATTATTAGGAAATTAATCAAGAAATACAGAACCAGGCTGGTGAGATGGCTCAGCGGCGTAAGCGCCTGCCTGGCAAGCGCGAGGGCCCCAGTTTGACTCCCAAAACCCACATACAAAAAAAGGGCCGGTGATATCTCTCAGCGGCCCGGGCGCCTGCTGGTGCACGAGGTCCTGAGGTCGACCCCCGGTACCCACAAAAAAAGGAAAAAAAAAGAAATACAGAACCTAATACAAATGTAGTGTACAGGGAAAATTCTCCCTACTGCATAAAAAGGCTATCCTTTATCAGTTTTCTACTTGGATACCTCCTTATTCCCTCCTTCAAGTATGATCGCCACCGAATGTGATGAAAGAGGATTCCAGCTATGACAAAGTGGCTCTGTATTAGTTTAGTTAATCCCAATTTAAAAAAAAATGCCTAGAATTTAAACCAACTAATTTATGACCTAAATATCTCAAGCTTCTGGATCTTTTTAAGAGACCTTATTGACAACAATATTTTCTCTTTAACAATCTTGCATACACACTTTATGGACTGTAGATGCCTACCACAAAGATGCCTCAATGTCAAACAAACAAACAAACAAAAACTAAACGTATTTTATGACAATATAGAGATATTTATAAAAATATTGCAGCACATCATTAAGAAATAATAACTAAACTATAAGTGAAAAGACAACTTTAAATTGAGATTCAGCTTCAACCAATGAGGTTAAGTAGTTTGTCCACACTCTTGATAATAACATAATTCTCAGCTTGGCCTAAGATCACTTAGTAAATGTTCAGTTAAGAGTGTGTTAGAAAACAGTCCATGTTAAATACAGAAGACTGGTCTAGGTTCAAGGAATTCGAAAATAAACCCTCTGGCACAATTAATGTTGTTTTGAATCTAGTTTAAGAGTCAAGAAAATTCAAAAGATACATATCTGATAAGGACATATTTTGGTATATATGCAAACTACAAAATATTCCTTTGTTTTATTATGCCATGAAATATGAAGTAGTCCTACAGATTTTTCATAGTCTATGAGATTATAACATTTGAGATATATTTTTTTCAGACAAAAGAAGACATGTCCATTCAATTTGTTCTTAGCTATAATATCAATTAGGCTAGTTTTAATTTTAAAATGTTATCATTCTCCTAGATAATAATAGATTAGGAAAATAAGCTTGAAACTAACTTAAGCAATATTCACAGCTTTCATATAGTTATGCTGATTATTTTCATCAAAATTCACTTGATCCAGCATTTCCAGACTTAGTTTCTGTTTTACCTAATTGCATGGCATTTTTCATTCTAGAATCCATTATATGAAAATTGATAAAATTCATTTTAGAAGATATAAAGATTTTACTGAAGTCTTAGAGATATAGCAGGAAATGAAATAAAAATGATGCAATTGTATCTCAAATTTTCTTTTGCTTATTATATTAGCCATGAGGCTTCATTTTTGTTCAGGAGATGAATGTATAATCAAGACTCTAAACGTATTCAAAATATTTTAGGAAACTCTCAATATTCCCCGGAATACCCAGAATATAGATTACTAATATTGCTGAATAATGCACCCAATTTACTCTATCAAATATATTTAAGATCAAATATTTTAAAATGAAAGCAGGAATACTCTAATATCACCAAAGTTAATTATATTAGTCACTTCTCATATAAAGATATTTTACTATAATATTATCAATGTAAGGCTATAGTCTTTGAAAGTCCAAAGTAGTCTCCTTTTAAGGGTGTTGATCCTATAAAAGTGTATAATTTCATGAACGTACTGAAATAAAATGTTTTCTAAAAATCATTTTGTTAAACTGTATACTTGAAGTGTTTTCTAAATATGATTTTGTATCTGCATTCATACATAGCAAAACAATTTCAGGAGTGCTTTGATTTCTATTCCGAACATGCAGGTAAAAGATGTTTCTAAAATTGATGCATAAAACATTTTCTCAAAACTGATGTTAATGTTAACATAAAAGATCTTAAAAGTTGCTTCTAAAATGAGGACTGATTCTTCTATACATAGAGTTCCATGAGGCTTTTCATGTGTTCAGTCGTTAACCAGAGTATCTGGATTATACTCTTTGTGGTTCCCTCAAGACATATCATGTGATCTAATTTTAGCATTCTCACTGATTTCACGGGGTGTCACAGAGGGCAGAGGGATGAACAGGGTTGTCAGAGTTCAGCATATGGTCTCCAATTAGAGACACCGGAGAATGTCAATACTTTTTATTTTGCACTTGCAAAAACCACTCTAATGTTATTTATTCTGGAGAGAAGAATACATCTAGGATTCCACTCACAAACTTTTGTGCAATAGTACTTTTCATCAGATTTTATCACAGTAAATTGCATGAGTTACATAAAAATTGTGTAATTTGGATCAGTTATTTAATCTTTCTGAAAACCAGATTACTCATTTGTAAAATGAAAATGACAATCTATCAAACAAATTTGCCTTGGTTTTCTAGGCCTGCTGTAACAAAGTCTTACCAACTATGTGGCTTTAAAGAAGATATATTTAATGTCTCACAACTCTGGAGTCCCACAGTTCCAGCGGTATGAAATCAAGCTGTTGACAGTGCTATACTCCCTCTGAAACCTGTAAAGAAGAATCTTTTCTTTCCTTTCATTGCTTCTGGTGACTTGCAGGTGATACTAGCATTCCTTATCTGGAGCCTGCAATGCTCCAATCTTTGCCTCTGTTGTTATATGGTGTTCTTTGTGAGTTTTTCTATATTTTTACAGCTGTCATCCTACTCCAGTGTGACTTCCTTTTCACTTCCTGAAACAACCCTATTTCCAAATAATAAAAAAGAAATCTGAAATCCTGAGGTTTAGAACTTCACTGTATCTTCTTTGGATACATAATTCAACCCATAACAGAATTGGAGTAGGGATTTAAAGAATTTCCTTGCATAGTATCTAGTAATAGTAGCTTCTCAACAAATATAAGAAAAGTACATTCAAAATAAATAGTCCTTGGGTCAAGTAGGAGCCTTAAGGTTGTAATCATGAAAAAGTCAAATTATGGGGCGTAGCTGACTAACTAAGGTGTTTGCTCAGTGGTCTAACAGTGCACAGAATGAGGAGGAGCCTGCTAGTTCAGCGTTTGCAGAAGACCTGTCAGAGAGGGTGCAACTGTCACACTTTGGAAACCTTTTCTAAACGATGAGGTTTTAGATCTCTGAATACTCTTAAGTTCAACAGACTTAAGTAGAGAATGTGTGACAGAATTAATAGTTTCATGAAGTTCCATTATTTCATATATAACCTCATATGAAACTACTAATTAATTGTTGTTCCAAAAACCATATACTGGTGAACCTTCTGTATGTTAGAATGTTTTCAGGGTTAACATAATTACTCACTTTGAGAAAGTAAATTTTCTCCAGAGGTTTCCTCATTTTCATGTCAACATTTGCCTGTTGTTTAGTATTCAGATTCCATGTGTTCTCTCTGCTGAAGGACACAGCATCAAACTAAATCAAGGAAGAGAATTAAGTCTGAGGCTGCAGTGAGATATCACTGATAATAATAACCTGTTTTAATCATGAAGGAACACAACACGCAAAACAAAAACTCTTGGGAAGCTGTTAGATTTCTGGGTGTTTTCTTTGTGGTATATAGCTCTGAGACTGAAAGTCTTCAACAAAAATCTCAGCATGTAGACAGCTTCGAGGAAGCTGAGGCAGGGAGGTCACAAGTTGTTCCACTCTGGACAAGCTAAGGACTTAGTGAGACTCTGTTTCAAATGCAAAGGGCTATGGATGTGGCCCAGCATGATGACCTTGGGTTCATTCCTCAGTTCCTGAGTACCTGGAGGTGTCTACATGGAGGGAATGACACCAGCTTCAGGTGTAGATTATCTGGACAAGTTAAAGTTGTGGCTTGAAGGTTAGTAGGTATAGTTAAGTGGTTAAAGACTACAAACAGAGTCAGAGAAAAAATTGTGGATTCAGAAATTTGTATTTTAGGACTCTTTAGGCAAAATAATACAAAATTAGAAATGCAAAAGTCAGCTGCAAAAGTAAATATTTATTAGAATGAGTAAAACATCTACAAATTACATATTTGAAAATGTTAGCAAATACTAAAGCATCATAGAATTAGAGGATAATTGATTTGTATTCTGACTGCCTGACAAACTCCTATAATAATAGTTCTATATATTTAGATAAATACATATAATATCCAACTATAGAAAGACACTAGAATTTTAGGTAAATAATGTAAATTGTAAAATTCTGGAAGGTGACATATTTTAATTTAAAATTTATGGGGTCTTTTTATTTTTTTATTTTTTTTTATTTTTTTTTTCTTTTAGAGACAAGGTCTGTCTATGTAGTTCAGGTTGGCCTTGGACTCACTATGCAGCCCAGGCTGGCCTTGAACTCATGACAATCCTCCTGCTTCAGCCTCCCAAGTGCTGAGATTACAGACATGTGCCACCACACCTGGCCAATGTGGTCTCGTTCTAGAGTCCATTCTCTTAATTTCTATGCTATTTTACCCAAATGTAAGGAATTACAGAGCACAGGAAATACAGTACACAGATGTTTGCAAATATTTATATTAACTCTGAAAGCAAGAACAGAAAGTTGGAGGAGCGATTAGCACTGTTGAGAAAAAATGAAGGACTAAGGAAAACAGATGTGAGACTTTGTTTTTTTTTAGTTTATACTATGTCATGTTTTTTTAAATAAATGAATAAGAAAAAATAAAGAGAAAGAAGAAAACACAAAAAGGAGAAAGGAAAGTAAGGGAAGAAGATAAAAGAAACATCAAAGAAGGAAAACATGTCTGTATTTAGGGAGACTAGTATAGGAAGAGTTTGTCTATATCGTGAATATTTTTTCCCATGATATGTATTAGTTCACTTATCAGTGGAGAATGTTTGTGGCTTTAAAATAGTGTAAGAGTATATTTATTGGCATAGCAAAAATGTGTGTATCATATTAGTAAATAATAAAAACAGATTACAAAAGATTGCATAGTATGATACTAATTAAAGAGAAAAATATGTAAGTATAAAATTTATATATTGGATAACATATAGAATAATAAACATTAAATTTTAAAAATTGTAAGGATAGCTGTGTTTTCCTTTGTGTTTTTTAACTTCTAATTAAAATCAATCCACATACATTATTATTATATTAGTAAATATTTAAACAATAGTATAATTGATCCAACTTCAAAGACAAACTTACAACAGTGAATAGTTTTTATTATAGGCAATCCTAGATGTTAACATAATTACTTTGAGGAAATAAATGAATTTCGTATTCATGTTAGCAAGTATAATGAGGTTTTATTCTAAACCGTGGGAAGTCAAGAAACAGACTTCATGTGTACAAAGTAGAAAAGCTTTTTATTTTGAAGTGGTATGCTTCTTAGTTAAATCACTTATGTGGACACAAATCAGCTCTACAGATTTATAAAGTGCATTGTACAAGCACATACCATGCTCTTCATTATTTAAAAACAAACCTCACTATCTGGTGGCAGTGCCCAGTTATCTGATAACTATGATCATACTGGAAATGTATTTTGATTAGATTCTGCTGATTTGCTAACATGAGTACAAAAGTGCCAAAGCACAAGGTAGAGATACAGCAACAATGAAAACTTGCAGCTTTTCACTGCTTTTGTGAAGTGTTCATGAAATTCTGGAAGCAGAAGATAAGAGTTGTAATCTCTTTCACACAAGAAAATACACATCAACATCCTTTGAAGAAACACAAAAAAAGCTGGTCACTCTGATCAAATTTAATTCTTTCCAAGACAGAAAATAAAACAAACAAAACAGAAGATTTCACAAATCTGAAATGTATGTGTATGCACACCATGCATATTGTTTTGTGAGAATAAAATAAAATTAATGAATAAAAAACACCATTAAATATAAAAATCTATCCAATATTAGCCATAAGAATAACTAAATGAGTTTAGAGAAATCTTTAAAGGGATGTATAAACACAACAAAAATGACTGATATCAGAGCATGATGGCTATCTCCAGCTCTCAAAATGATTCTAAGCTACTAACCTTGAATTTTCTCTTTCACATTCAACAACAAAGTTTTTCTCCAAGCCTCCCTAGCACCGCCCTTTTATTATACAGCTCTATCCAAAGCATAATAACTTGTGCTTTATTCAGTTCCATAGGTCTATTTAATATTCAGTTGTGTGTGTGCGTGTGTGTTTGGTTGTCTTCTCACTATACAGTCCCTTAAGAAGACATCTTTTTTTCACGAAGGGATCAATGAAAAAATTGATAGGACAATGTTATTCGAGTATAAACATTATTTAAATTCAGGACACAAACCAAAAATTTCATAATAGTAAACATTTGAATAAAAACATTTGAATAAAAATATACACTCCCTTATAATATATAAATTTCTTCTGGCAGTTTTATTTTTTGCCATAGGTAAGAAAATGGGAACAAATAAGCAACAGAAGGCAAATTATGAGGTAGATTTCATTATCTCCAACCACACAAATAACTTTATTCTTTTCATAGTTCCTGTATGAATATTTTAAATTCTATCCCATCCCTGCATGCTCTCTCTGGCATGAATATGATATATATGTGCTTATACTATACATTACATACATTACATATCTAATATAATACATTCCTTTCAGATCTATAACTCATATATACATGTGTAAACAACAACTTTAGAAAGCATGATTCAAGGCATGGTCAGGAGGCAGTTAAGTCAAAAGAAAAAAGATATTTCTAGGAGAATGTAGTTAGAACTGACCACGTCCTTAGCATTGTTATGAGATCATGAACTATTTTGGGTGATTTCATCATGTCCCATATAACTCACATCCTCTGTCAATTTGTTAATACAATGAAATACATGGAGTATTTTTTTTCAGATCTGATACAAGTGGACACTGCAGCTTCTGTCAGATCCACTGCTAACACATAACATATTATTGTAGTGTTGTTCTCATCTATGCATTTGCTATAATTTTACAGCACCAGTGAAGATGAAAATAGTACTATGGTTATCTCATAAAAGTGGGACAGAAAACTGATGAAAGAATGAGGTAGTCTTGTAACAACGAGGATGGGAAAAGTGTGACTCCATCATGATAATTTCTTTTTTCTTTTTTGTCTTTTTGAATAATAGAATTGAGAGCAACATGCTTTTTTAGGTTTTAGATTCTGTGTTATGAAGTGTCTGTTAAGAGCAATAACTAAGTGACCAGGTTTCTGTAACAGATTTTAGATGATTTCAAAAGTGAGGGTGGAGGCATGCCGGGTAACAGGCATTTATATTATTTCTTTTTTACATCATGATCATGTTGTATCTACTACTTTACATTTTGACTTTCACTGAACTGTTAGCACCAAAGGACAAGGATGATGTGTTTGCAATCTGAGCAAACATAGCAAACATAAAAACAAAGGAAAAATAAATTTTGAATTAGACATAAAAATTGTTGTACTCTAATAAGAATATTATATGTGATATTCAGATTTTTAAAAGGGAAATCAATAGTGATTCTTATTGATGCACTTATTAAACAATTTTTATAAAAGGAACATCTACTTTGCTTTTGTCTTATTAAAGTTATTTTCCACAATTACAAAGGCATGCATTTGAAAAGTTAATGAATTAATTTCAGTAGTTAGTCTTCCATCTTTCTATTTCAGAGATGGAATTCACACATTGATTGATCAAGTTACAACACCAGTTTCTGTTTTAGTCATGCCTTTAGACAATGCAAAAGAATTAGAAAAAAATTGACAAATATTAATCATTTTGTTGCCATTATTGAAATTTTGTTTATGTTTTTACCAACAACCTTTGAGTACTAATGCTATTTCTAACAACCTTACCTTTGGCTGATATAAAAATAACTAGAACAGCTGGTAATATGATAAATTAGGTGAATAATCCAGCTGAAGATTAGAAGAGACTATATTAAATACACTTTTCATCCTAAGTTATTTTAGGTTAAGTTAAAATGATTTATTTTCCTGTCAATTTTTTACAGATAGGCTATGCAGAGTAAAGAATACGAGTTTTATTTGAGGCATAAAATTCTTTTTTCTCTGGTCCAAACTCAAAATCAATGGAGATATTAGTTCCAAAAACTCAAGATTTGATACTGCAAAACTATTTCACTATTACTAGTGAAGATAGTAATCTTTATAACTTTGAGGAATTATACTGTACTGAGCTCCATTGCTGTTTTCACTGCAAAATAGTTAGTTTTGTCAGTGATGCTGAGTTGGTTGCTCTGGGCTGTGTACATGGGTGAAATCAGTCATGAGTAGCTACCATGTGCCTGGTAGTATTCTAGGTGTTATGTATTCAAAGAGGAATAAAATCTAATTTTGAGGGAGAAATGACAAGTAAATAGGTGATTATAATACTGTGTGTCATAATTAATATTATTCCCAACTATATTTTGGACCCATTTGCTCTTTTCTTTTTAGTAACATTATTACTTCATCATTCAAACTATGGCATACTTGAAATACTACATTGAATTTTTTGGTGTTTCTTCTATCCCCACTCATTTATTCTATAGATTTCAGCTGCACTTATGTATTAAATAGCATATTTGAACATTTTTATTCAACCATTAAACCACCAAATGTTTTCTTATTGTGTTTAGATAAATTTCCAAATTATGTACTCCATAAGACTCTATATTATTGAGCCCTATATGACTATTTAAATTTCATCTTTTGATAGGCATGTATTCGCTATCTATGCCCAAGATTCTTACACATTTTCTTTGTTCTGAATTTATACAAAGTACCATTCTATCTCAATGACATACGCTATTTCTTTTCTTTTTGGACTTTTTTTTCAGTTTTTATTTTGTGTTAGTACAGGTTTGCAGTACATAATGATGGCATTCCTTATGGGGAGTTGGTACATGCACATAACATGTCTCAATTCTTTTTTCATCCAGTTCCCCTCTTCTCCCTCCCACTCTTCCATCTCTTGATCTTGTTCCTATATGGAAAAAATATATATCCTTATTTCCTACTATTGGTCTTTTATTTTCTTCTTTATTTATATTTTGTGTTGCTCATATAAAGGAAACCATATTATATTTAAGCTTATATGTCTGTTTTATTTCATTTAACATTATGGTCTCGAAGTACATCCATTTTCCTGATGAAGAAAATGTGGTATTTATACACAAAGGAGTACTCTGCCATAAAGCATGATATATGCTATTTCTTTGCTTAGAAGGCTCTCGCTCTCAGTTGCACCCTCTCACCCGGTTATTTGGTCCTCATCTTAGGCTGTTAACTTTGGTAATTGCTGCACAGAATGTCATACCTTAGAATATTGTACCTCTGAATAGTGTAAGCTATGGAACTAGAATTTCTAAATAAGAAATTTGTATTTTGGTAACCCATTCACTGACTCTGTGACTATATAAAAGTTATTTACCCTCTCTGTATCTCTAAATCTTCATTAGCGATATGAGATTAAAAATGCCTGCTGTATATATGCACTTAAGGTGCTAAATAAAACATATTGAATACTTTGAATAGTGGCTGATATATAGTAAAACCTCAACAAAGGTTTGACATAATTGTCAGATATCAGATATTGGAGCTTTCAAAACTTCATTATATTTGGTTTCATAATAATCTTCACAAGCATACACAAACACACACATACTCACATATACAAACATGCTTGTTCAATTTCTCTTTACTATTTTATGATTCTCTGTCTTGACTATAAGCTCAATGAAGGGAAGTTACATGGTTATCTTTTTTGATGTAAATAATTATAGGCCATAAATGAGGCATAGAAATTTATAGTGAGGGTTATGTTGTATGTATTTTCAAGAAATGACATACATGTCTTTTATGAGAGTCTATAATTTTCTGTTCTCTGGCAGGAATAATAATTTGCAAAAAATGTCATCTTTGTTAGTTCTGTATAGCTATTTTGACCAAGTTAAAGGAAATGCATAATAAATTTTTATTCAAACAATTCATAACATAAAAGCAGTACTCATACTATTTTAAAACATGCAGTTGAAACAAAGGAAAGTGTAAAAATGTCTTTACAGTTTTTAAAAGTTTAAGTTACTTCAAATTTTCAGGTAAGATGGTCAATTTATGCCACAGCTTATGGTTTCTAAATTGTTGAAAATGAAAATATTTTATGTTGTGTCAAGAGCTGGTAGTGACAGTGTGACTTACTTACAATCAAAGTTTGGCAGCTAATCACATGAAGAATGCAATAATAATTAGGAAAATTTATGTATATTCTTGTGGTGAAGACTGACGTATTTACATAAATGGAGAATTCTTCCCAGAAACTTGGTGATGAAGGTAAATGGTCCATTTCAGAAATTATTCAGGCAAATGGCAGCCCAAATGTAATAAGTAATGGAAAATTACAAGTAGAGCAGTGCAGAAACGGGAAGTTTTATGCAATTATATTTCCCTCTGCTGTGAGTTTGATTATTAGAGATAACTCATATAACTGGACTCCTGTAATATTAATCTTTCTGTAACTGGCTTATTTCACTTAACATAATCTCTTCCATGTTTACATATTTCCTACTAATGACAGAATTCTTTTCTTTTTTTTTTTTTTTTGTGGGTACCGGGGGGGTCGACCTCAGGACCTCGCGCGCCAGCAGGCACCCGTGCCGCTGAGCGATATCACCGGCCCCTTTTTCGTATGTGGGTTCCGGGAGTCGAACTCGGGCCCTCGCGCTTGCCCGGCAGGCACTTAAGCCGCTCAGCCATCCATTCTTTTCTTTTTTTAAGTTGAATTTAGGCACTCAATATTCCAGAATTCTAAGAAAAAAGAGTTTCTTAGCATGTCTTCAGCTTGTAAGGTTAGTGTCCTCAATGATCAGCTGATATTTCATACTTAAAAAGACACTGTAATTAAACACTAGTGATTAGTACAGAAAACTTGTTGAAAAAGAGCACTATATTATCATTATATATAGTGTTTTCATTAATTTATTCATATGTTTACTCCAAATAAGCACAAGTTAATCAAAGAAGAAAAGGCTTGCCTCAGAATTATCTGTGCAATATCTCTATTACCTGAGTACACGCTCAGCACTGATGATGGTATAAAAGTTCATCTTCGTAACAAAAATAAGCACGCATTTATAATCTAAATTTATTGTTAAATAAATTCATGAACTAATCTCTAAAATCATTGGCCATGCATGTTTATCCATTTCTTTTGTGTGTGTGTGTGTGGATACCGGGTGTCGACCTCAGGACCTCGCGCTCCAGCAGGTGCTTGTGCCGCTGAGCGATATCACCGACCCTTTTTTCATATGTGAGTTCTGGGAGTTAAACTTGGGCCCTCGTGCTTGCCAGGCAGGCGCTTATGCCGCTGAGCCATCTCACTAGCCCTGTTTATTCATTTCTAAACTGAGAATAATGCTAGAAACCTGAGAAGAAGGTTGTGAGGCAAGGCAGTTTTGATAATCTGCATAAAAAGCATAGTTAGTGGCTTCAGAAAACATTATAAAAGACTACTTTATTTTTCCTTTATGATAGTATGGTACTGCAGAGTCTTCTAGGAAACAATTTGGGAGGTGAATTAAAAGTCTGCACTGGGAGAAGAAGAAATGATAGATTTACAGTGGTAAAGAAAGGTTTAGAGTAAGGTGTATAATACAGTTATTGTTTTGAGACGTCAAAGGTATTTTGGTTGAAAAAATATTTAATTTACCTTATTATGCAATACTATTTTTACATTTTAGACAATTTATTAAAGGATAATAAGTATGTAAGGAACTACATTTGTTAATGTATACAATCTTATAAGTTTGGACCGTATAGGAACATCTGTGATACCATCACTACAATCAATGTAAAAGACACGTAAGCACCACCCAAAGTTTGTTTGTTCCCTTTTGTTTTCTGGGTTTTGGTTTTGGTTTTGCATTTTTATATAACATGTTAAGAAGATTGACATAAGGTCTACCTTCTTAACAAAGTCTGAAATACATAATATATATTGTAACTATAAGCACTAGGTTATAAAATAAAACTCCACAGTTTATTCATTTTTCATACCTGAAACTTTTAAAATTATATTTTATTAGGACATGTTTGGAACACATAAAGTTTGCATTCATTTGAAGGAGTAGGTACATGTACATATTTTGATTCTTTTCTATTCCCCTTCCTATCCCTACCCACCTATCTCCCTCCAACATTAGATCCCCTTTCCCCATTTTCATTATTGTTGTTAATATTATTATTTTAGTTCATATTTACAACATATGATGTCTACATTCATTGTGGGTATTTAAAACATGTGCATGACACATCTTAACATAATGTCTTCCATCCAGTGGTATGGCCTGTGGGGTGGGTGAAGAGGTGTGCCCCAAGCAGCACATTTTTGGGGTGGCATTATTGGCCAAAAGGTAAATTATATTATAACAATTTACTCTATTTTAAAATGGCAAAGATTCAAGTACATCGAAATACAATTTTTTTTCCTCTGTAAGTCATTTTAATTTTCTATTTAAATAGGTTAACATATTCATATATGTTGGAGGGTGGCAAATTGAAGGGCCATGGAGCAGCACCAGCTCTAGCTATGGCATTACTTCCATGATTATATATTTATGCTACCAATGAAATGCATTTCTGTTTGGGGTTTAAATAAAACAATTTCCATCGTATATCTATATCACATTGTTGTTGTCCATTCATCAGTGGAAACTACCATTGTTTCTGTATTTTGTATCATGAATAACATTGCAAAGAACATGAGAGTGCAGACATATGTATCATATCCCAATTTTAATTATTTTGACTGTGTATCCAGAAACAGGATAATTCTATGATAGTTCTATTTTTAATTCTTTGATGACTCTCAGGATTGATTTTCATGGCTGCTATACCATTTTATGTTGTGGGAGGGTTTCAACTTCTCTATGTGCTGGAAAATGCCTGATATCTCTCTCTCTCTCCCACTCTCTCTCTCTGTTTTCTTCAAGGAATTTCTACTACTCTTCAACTGATTTTTTTTGTAGTGTCAGAACTTCCCCTTAAATCCTTACTTTATTTTCAGTTACTATTACGGTATGTATGGTTAAGTGTAGATGTCCAGTATCATTTTTTGCATGTGGATATCCAATTTTCCCAAATTATTTGTTAATGAGATTATCTTTCCTCATATTTTATTCTTGGAACCTTGCAGTCCTGAGGCCCAGCCAGAGGATTGAACCTGGGCCCATATTACCAGGATTCACTTGCCTGCCTGCTGTCAATTGTAAGAGAAAAGGCCATCAAAATGGAAAATGGAGTTTATTCAGAACTTGATCAAATTGGAAGAGCAGCTAGCCTGACCTAGAACACACAGAAGTTCTTCAACATATAGCAAGGGTAAAACTAAGGCCACAAAAATATGCATATGTAGATCTAGTCAGGCTTTAGCCTGACATTAGGCACAGAAGAAGGCTGCAAGTTGAAAATTCCTCGGTGCCAGGAATGGGGGTAGAGTTTGTTGCTCTCAATATGAGAATGCTGGACAAATAGTTAAGCTTTAAAAATCTAACAATCTCAGTTTCAAGTCCTAGTTTTTAATGTAAGAAAATCAATTGACTATACATTGATAGGGTTATTTTCTGGATTTTTATTCTATTTTATTGGTTTACATGTCTTTTTATTCTAATATCATGCCATTTTAATTACTATAGCTTTGTAACATATTTTTGAATCAGCAATTTTGTTGCCTGCAGCTTTTTATTTTCTGTTTCCCAATAGCTTTATCACTTTTTTAGTTCCATATGACTTTTTTTTTCTCCAGAAGTCAAATTATTGATTCTCAGCTTGTTACAGTCAGGGTGTTAGCCACCATCACTTGCTTTTGGCACAGACTCAAAGGCATATGAGGAGAAGTAGGAGAAGTTTGCAATGGGAAAGGGAAGTCTTCAGGTGTGCTCTGATTGGGAGCTGTTGACATTAGGTAGCTGTTGGCAGGCTTATTAGAAGTGACTGGTTAGAGGAGCCATTTGACTTTCTCTAGTTGGTGTTACATTACAAGTGGGAGCAAACATTAGGAAGTGTGTCAGTTATTGATCAAGTCTCTAGACATTTTCAGTCAATTGATCCAGTGTTGTTGGCTTCCTGGATTGATGGTTGCAACACTGAAAATGAATTTTCCTTCTGCATTGGTTGTTGCAAATTGTGGGTTGGAGTTCTAATTCCATATGTAACCCAATCATTGTTTATTGTATAGTCAGTCTTTCATGAACTGCACTACTCAGCCCCTCAGAAGCTACTTTTGAGGTAGTCTGTTGCTACTTCAAAAATGACTCGTGTTTTCCTCAAGGATGGTAATTCATTTTAAGCTGATATCTTCAATTGTATCCACAAACTCTGCACTATCATTCCCTGTCCACATACACTCTATGTTATTTGTGTCACATCACATTTTTATACAGTAATCTTGTTAAGAAACTTCTGTATTGACCATTGTTCATAATATTTTTGTTTTTTAACATTTACTTAAAAAGTAAATGTGATATTTATGCCACTGTTATACTATTAACTTTCTCTTCTGTTTGTATATTTATATTTACAAGGAGTTTTATACTTTCATATACCTTTCTGTGTTTGTTTTTAATTTTCAATCTATTTCTTATTTTTAACTGACATAGTAATAGTGTATATCTACAGATTACAGTGTGGTATTTTAACATACATATACAATGTGTAATCTGTTCAGGGTAATAGTGTCACCAAAAATAATTACCATTCTTTGGGCTAGGAACATTAAAAATCCTCTTTGCTCATTGTTTTGTAATATTAAATTAGTTATTTCAACCATAGTTATTCTAATGCACAACAGAACATAAGAATTTCTCTCTCACATACCCCTTTATTCACTAACCATCTTCTCTCTATCCTCTCTCTTCTTTCCCTTACCAGTCTCTAGTAACCACTATTTTGCTCTTTATTTCTGTAAGACCAAATTTTTTAGTTTATACATAAAAGTAAGATCAGGCAATATTTATTTTTGTGTTCTTTACTTATTTCCTTAACATAATGTCCTTCAGGACTATCTATGCTGCTGCAAATGGTAGAATTTCATTCTTATTTATTGCTGAATAGAACTTCATTGTGTGCATACATTACATTTTCTTCACCCATTCATCTGTCTATAGACAAAGGCTGATTACATATTGTGGTTATTACGAATTGTGCTGTAGTAAATATGGTAGTACAGATATCTCTTTGTCTGACTGATTTTTTTTTCATTAGATAAATACTTTCATATACAGTGCTCTTGTTTTGCTATTTTGTGTTCTTTACTTCAATTTGAAGAACCCATTTTAGCATGTATTGTAAAGCAGGTCTAGTGATGATATACTGTATTCTTTTTCTCTTAGTTTTTCTCAGGAAGTCTTTATTTCTTTATTTTTCAAAGACAGTTTTGCTAGCTATAATACTCTGTTGGCATTTTTTTCCATTTGTCATTGTGAAAACATTGTTGAACTCATTTGGCCTGCAAACTTGCTGCTGATAAATACACTAATAGTATAAAAGTAGTTTTCTTTTTTATTGGTACTCTGGGTCATTTCTCTCCCTCTCTCTTTTATTTATTTATTTATTTTTTGGTACCTGGAATCAAACTCATGACCTCATGCTTGCCAGTCAGGGTTTGTGCCACTGAGCTATAGCCCCGGCCCCATTTTCTCTTGATGTTTTAAAAATTCTCTTTTATCTTTTCTTTTGACAAATGATTTTAATGTGTCCCAATACAGATGGTTTCAGGTTGTTCTTATCTGAGTACTTTGGGCTTCAAGAAACTGAGAGTTCATTCTCAATGGCATAATTCAGAAATTTGGGGATTTTCTTAAAAAATAAACTTTCTACTCCACTTGTCTGTCTCTTCAATAGGAGAAAAGTTTCAGTTATGTCCTTTCTCCCACTACCATAAAGCCATGCTGGCTATCATAAACTGTTCTATAGCTTGGATGTGGGGTGTACGCTCCATTCCTCTCCCTTGTTCCTGAGGGAGAATCCTATGGTGGTATGCTCTCCCAATCTTGAAGAGCTATGTGGGCCATGAGAAGTTTTCTTCCCCTTTACTTTACAGAATTACATTGAAATGCTGATACATTGGGATTGGCTCCTCTCACTTCCTCCTGAAGAAGATTCTTGACTGTCTTTCTCATATTCTAAAGAACTCTGGCAGCTACTGAGAGCAGTCCATTCCTTTACCCTGAGCAATATCAAGCAATTACATGCAAGGTCTAGTTTTCACCCATATTCCCTCACTCCCAAGGAAATGTCTGAAGAATGAGCATCTCCTCTAAATATAGCAGTCATGCTTTTTTCCTTAGGGAAATCCAGGGAAATGCTGAAAGCCTGGGTGCAAGCTCCAACATTCTCCCTTCCTCTTGAAAATTTTTTAGCGTGTTGCACTTTCTTTTAATCCTGCAAACCTTTGAAGGCTATTGAGAGTCCCTATCACACTTTCTTTTGTTCTTAGCTGCTTTCTGGGGTTTTAACTGTGCTGTTCTCCTCAGTGCTCTGACCTAGGTGAGGCAGAAGTAGGCCTCTGGGACAGTGTCTTTGGAAGGGCCAGTGTCCTGGAGGGTGGGGAATGCTGGATGTACACTTTACTTATTCTTTTCCTCCAGGAGAAATCACAACCCTAAGGGATAATGCTTGATGCTGAACTGTGTCACCTTGAGGGAAGGGGTAAAAGTAAAACATTTTTTATTTTTACTGTTTCGTTGTTTTTGATTGTGTGCTTGTCTGTAGTGCTAAAATTTCTTAACTGGTTTCTGCTGTTCTAAAGATATTGTGAGATACCGTTTTATTGGTGTTTTGTGGAAGAACAAGGACTAGGAAATATTGTCCATCTTGCTGGATGATATTTCACTTCAAATGGGAATTTTTCAGTGGCATTTTTAATAAATCAGCTACTACTTATACATATGTATAAAAACTCAAATGTTTATATTTATTTACAATGGCCTTTCTCTTTTTTTGTGCTGCTGATATTTTTCTCTTCTCAACTCAATTTAAAATGAAATGAAGTATTTTCTGTTTTAGGTCCACAGTGTTGGCCCACATAAACAAGTAGATAAAGAGCTAGACAAGTAGAGAATTGGAAGAATCCCAAGCACAGAAGCTTCTTTAAACATGGAGTTGTAATTGTGCTGCCCTTCCAATTTGTATATGTATCTACTAATTCTTTTGAAACTGTTAGTTATTTTTTTTTTAGTTTTTACTAAATGCAATATTCTAAGGACACTACATAAAGATATAAAAGGCATTATAATTATGAACTAAGACATGCTCAATTCACAAAAATCATCAAAGATTAGAAATTCCAGGTATACTCTCTTTTTACCATAAGTTTTATTATCTTTTTAATATGTGTTCAGCTATACCCATCCTTTGTGCTCTTTCAAATGTAATTCCTAATAGAAAAACTCTTTGAATATTCTTGTTCAGTCTGAAATCATTAACACTTTGTTTTGGATTTGCTACGCAAACAGAAAAACCAAAATGACACCCGGGATTTGGAGGCAGATTTATTTATGTTGATGGGCACTGAACGGGATCATTCCCAGAATATCAGGCCCTGATCTCTGGTGGTGTAGGTCTTGTATGGGATAAGCAAGCAGGAAGTACAGAGGCAGAATGGCTTGTCAATCGGGATTGGTTCTTACAGTATGCATCACAGTGACCAGCCATTTCTAAGACACAAAAGTAGTAGAACTGTAAACAGAACTATTAACTGGGCAACTAACAAACTAAAGTATATGGGCTGGTTGGGGGGGGCATCTTCTGCTACAGATTTAGATGATTGCTAAGAGATTGTACAGGGTTGTCATATTCTATCAATAATGTGAAAGACAGAATCCTTTCTAAAGGTCTGCATGCTGTTGAGATTCAATTGAAACAAATAACCTAATTAAACTGAGTGCTTGAATGAGATGTATGTCATGTTCAGACTTATGTTTAAATAAGAATTCAGTTAGATGAGAAAAATGGCGTCATATTACATAAAATAATAAAAAGAAGTTTAGGGTTTTGGCATAGCTTGACATTTTTAAAATCATGCCTACTCATGTTTTTCTAGTTTTCGTAAAAAATACCTTGAGCGTAAATTTAAAACCAAGAGAGAAAAAGACAGATACTTGCCTTTCATAAGCTATGTTTCCTTTTTCCCCTTAGGGGGATCATCTTGTAAGATTAATGCTAAAGGACTCAAGGGTTTTAAATACAATTAACTTCTTTCCCTTAGGTTGGCAGAAACTGTAACACAGAGAACTAAGCATAATTTTTTTATGTATAAAAAATTTGTCAGAGCCAGTGAGATAGCTCAGCAGCATAAACACCTGCCTGGCAAGTGCGAGGTCCTGAGTTCGACTCCCGGTACCCACATATGAGAAAAGGGCCGGTGATATCGCTCAGCAGCACGGGCACCTCCTGGCATGCAAGGTCCTGAGTTTGACCCCCGGTACCCACACACACACAAAAAAAAAAATTGTCACCTCAGCAGTTATGCTGGTGCCTTCCTGGGCTAATAGCATGGCAAGATAGAATATTAAAATACACACTCACAGTTTTATGCAAAGAACTGATATTTGATGAACTGAAAATGTACTATTCATCCCCTGATGTGTTCCAGTTCCAGCCAGCAAAGGCATGGCAACGTGGACTCTTCTACTTGATTGAATGTGTGACAGCCCCAGTACCAGCTCCATGTCAACTCTCATGGCTATATCATGGACAAGGCTTTGGAATATGGAATTTTTCTATAACAGCTTAAACTGACAGCCACTCAAGTACCTGTTACATAAAATGGTACCTAAAATGTGCATTAAGAAACACCTTTATCTGTACTATGCTTTTGTAATTTTTATGATTCTATTTCTCTATTGGAAAAAAAAAACTTCTCTTGATGATTTTCTAGTCAGTATTAGAGGCAATAATGATATTTTTCAACAAAATATCACTTTAAAACACTAAATAATTAGTTATGGCACTAAATTAAAATGAATGTAGATTTTTTTGATCATACTAATTTTTTTTGTGTGTGTGGGTATGGGGGTCAAACTCAGGACCTAGTGTCCCAGCAAGCATCCGTGCTGCTGAGCGATATCACTGGCCCTTTTTTCCTATGTGGGTACTGGGAGTCAAACTCAGGACCTTGCGCTTGCCAGGCAGGCGCTTATGCCGCTGAGCTATCTCACCGGCCTCATAGTAAATATTTAATTATTCATAATACACAGATTATAAAACTATTTTCTCTGAAAATGTTGATACTAAGTGTTTAAATTTAGCTGAGCCCCGTTCAACTTAAATGAATGAATGGATGTGAATGCTGTGTAGAAGAATGCCACTTTATCAGTAAGTTTCATAACTTAGTAGCAATTTGTGTTAACATATCTTTTATTTTTGATGTTTAAACTGCTATTACTTTGTTATTTTAAAGCAAAAGTTGAAGATTTACTACTCATAGAACATTATCTAAACAATTTTCTTCATGTTGCATTCATATACACAAATTAAATTTTAATTCTTTGTTTCAGTATTCTATGAAAATAATTCCTAGTTCACTGTACCTCATTCTTTTAAATACATCGGAAATATACAAATGTGCCTTCCATATATTCAAATATGTGTTAGATAATATTTGCTAAATGAGTAATGAATTCATTACAGTAAACTCTTACTATAACCAAAAATGTCTCTTATTCTAAAATCCAGTTAAACAATTTTCATCATTCTATAAAATAAATACTGGGAAGCACTTTGATGTTTCCAGAAAAAAAAATTACTAAAAGTTAGAAAATAACCAAATTTATATGTGGTTGCACACAGATTAAAAATAAGTAAAGGTTGGGCTGGTGAGATGGCTCAGCAGCTTAAGCGCCTGCCCGGCAAGCGCGAGGGCCCGAGTTCGACTTCCGGAACCCACATACGAAAAAGGGGCCGGTGATATCACTCAGCAGCACAGGCGCCTGCTGGCGCGTGAGGTCCTGAGGTCAACCCCCTGGTACCCACAAAAAAAAAAAAGTAAAGGTGTCAAAGAATATCATCAAAAAAATTCTCAGGCAGAACCAAAGAATGTCTTAAACCTCACAAAAGAAAATAGGCACTGGGCATGTTGGCTCACACTTGTAATGCCAGCATTCAAGAGGCTGAGGCAGGAGGATTGCTTTGAGTTCGAGGCCAGCCTGGGCTTCATAATCAAGTTCAAGCTTGCACTGCATAGTGAGACCCTGTCTCAAAAAACAAGCGACAACAACAACAACAAACACACACACAAAAAAAAAAAAAAGAGAGAGAGAAACAGAAAGAAAGAAAGAAAGAAAGAGAGAGACAGAAAGAAAATAATCAGTTTATTAAGGATTTGGGGGAAATAGAACCCAGGTAAAATTAAAATAAAGCAGTGTTTAGATAATTACAAAATAAGATCAGATTATGAAAAAAGAGATTTCTATCAGATATCTGCTAAGCAGCAGACTCAATAGAAAGTTACATAACTGGTACAAAGATGTGGAATACTGTATTCCAGAAACTTCTGTCTCTAAATTTGATATGAAAATGAAGGAAAAGACTTTCAAAGTGTCTAGGATCCTTTGTACAAGAGTAAATTTTCCCTTCCTATTCAGGATTTTAAAAAGCCAAAATTCTAACCTTTTATAATTTCAGAAAACATGGTTTTTCAGTACTATGTCATTTTTGTTGATTAAGAAGAGCAAGTTTTGTTCACATACACACAAAACAAGAATTTGAAAGAAATTATCCAGGAAAAGATAAAGACTTAACTTCAACTCAAGAAACTTGTGTTACCAGCTTCATTTTATATTGACTTTTAAAAAGACTGAGTATACAACCTGGAAGTTCATGACAGGACTCATCCCAGTGCCTTTAGATAGCACTCTAAAATTTTAATATGCTATCTTAATCAACTGTGAAAATAAATTCTAACTGGCTTAGCATTAAAATCCTAGTTCTCTCACAAGGTATAATTTTATCCAACGGGAAAAAAGTCTTTAACCTAAGATTGATTATTACTAATGGCAAACAAATATACAAAAAAATGTGCAACATCACTAGTCATTCGAGAGATGCAAATTAAAACAACACTGAGATACCATCTCACCCCAGAAAGAATGGCTACTATTAAGAAATCAACTAACAACAAATGCTGGAGGGGCTGTGGGGAAAAAGGAACCCTTCTTCACTGTTGGTGGGAGTGTCGACTGGTACAGCCACTGTGGAAGTCAGTGTGGAGATTCCTCAGAAAACTAGGGTTGGAGGTCCCATTTGACCCAGCTATTCCCCTTCTGGGCATCTTCCCAGAAGAATTAAAAACATCGTACCACAGCGATATATGTGCACCCATGTTTATAGCAGCACAATTTGTAATAGCCAGATCTTGGAAACAACCCAAATGCCCATCAACTGAGGAATGGATAAGAAAGATGTGGTATTTTTATACAATGGAGTACTATTCAGCCATAAAGAAGGATTAACTGGAGACTTTTATAGGTAAATGGATGCAACTCGAGAAAATACTCATAAGTGAAATAAACCAGAAGCACATGTGTAAGCATCGTATTATCACTCTAGTATGAGAAACTGAAAGAGTAAATAAGATCCAAAATGTACAATAGACATGGTGAATCAAAAAGAAACTGGTCAAAAGGAAAGAGAGACTGGAATAGGGAAAAGAAAGAAGGGAAAGGGAAAAAAAATGGTATATATATATATATAAGATGGTTAAGATAGATACACTACCATTTTTACTTAGTTCATTGAAGAGTAAGGTTTGTGCCAATAATGTTTGGACAATTGAATGCTAATGTCTGGTGTCCTGAATAACTAACTTAAAGATAGTAATACGTAATGTATTAACCATTGTTACCCTCCTATTATGTTGGTTTGAAAATTTGTTCTTCTTTTGATTTGTTTTGTTTTGTTTTCTCTTTAAAATAAAAAAAAATTTTTAAATTTCTAAATTGTGTGGAAATAATACTGAAAAATTTAGGGAAGTATTATTTTCCATTTAGTGTGCTAGATTTCAATAAGACATAAATATTTTGGAAGTTTTTAATTTTTGACAAACAAATACTTAAATAGCTAAGTTTAATATGAATAAGAAATATAACTGACTTTAATAAACAAAGGTTTTAGCTAAATGTAACATTTCTAAATGGATTAATAAAATTATTTATAAAATAGATGTGAAAACTTATGGAAATTTAATTATTTTATACAAAAACATTAATAAATCATGTATTATTCCATGGTTCAAGTATCCACATACACTTTTTTTTTATTAAAGAAAGGCTGTTATAAAATACAAACCAAGGTAATATGAGCAGGAAATAGGGAAAATAAAGTTCTTTAGATTTTATTCATCAATTCTCATTTTCTGTGTAAATACCTTTCTAATCTTATTAGCTTAGAAAATTTGGTTGTCTCTCCTTAATATATGATTTGGTTTGGGGCTTTTTTGTTTTTGTTTTTGTTTTTTGTTTTCTGTTTGAGACAGGGTCTCACTAAATTACTAAATTACTCCAACTGCACTTGAACTTGCAATTCTCCTGCCTCAGCCTCCCAAGTGCTAGGCTTACAGGCACGTGCCAACACTCCCAGCAATATATGATTTCTTAAGGTTTCTTCTTTCCAAGTATGATGTTACTATTTTAAGTGTCTTATGTATTATGATCAGATATAGAAAAATATTTTTAAGTGGCTAATAGATTTTTCCAGTGGACATATTCTCTTAGTCTACTATAGCTATATCATAAACATTAAGTAAAAGTAACAAAAAATATGATATTGTCATATGCTCAAGATATTTGCTTTGGAAAATAAAGTTATTACTTATGTGATATTACTGAAACATAATTTAAGGGCTAGATAAAACTCATATTCCTGAAGTTGACTTAGCAAGTTGGTGCTGGCATAAAATGGCATAATTGAGAGATATTTATTAAAAATAATTCACTTCTCCTGAGCTGACAAGTGTTCAAAATCCTACAGAAGTTTTGTTCTCAGCCTTGAAATTTGTGGGAAGGGACAGAAGTGCTTTTAATCATTTTGCAGCAGCCACCTGTCCAATTTAGAAACTTTGGAAAGGGGCTTAACATGGTACACTTTAAAGAATCAGTTCCATTATATCAAAATGTGGTAAAATGTATACCTCAATTTTTTTAAAAAATAAAGATAGTTTAAGTATACCAAATAAGAAGAGACAGTGTTAATATATTCTTCACAAACAAGTAAACTCCTCAAGTAGAAATTATGGTTGATAATTAGTATTCTGATTATTCAAAATTATCAATAATAAAACAATTTCATAAGCATAATATTTTCAAGGATTGCTTTCAGTTCACTTCAAAGATCTCCAAATTCCAGTTTAGACTTACTAATATAGACTAGGAGCTGTTTTTTTTGTTTGTTTGTTTGTTTTTTGGTTTTTGGGTTTTTTTTGGTAAAAGCTAGGTACTAAAAATTTTAGGCTGTGTGTGTTACATAATTTCTGACACAAACATTCAAGTGTTTTATAATGCAAAGGTAGTGCTAGATATTATAGAAATGAAAGCTCCAATAAATCCATTTACAAAAGTAGCTAAGGGACCTCAATTGGACTGCAGGCTACGTTCTGCTGATATTTATCTAGGAAAATGATGAAAAAATTTGCAACGCTCTTGATAATCATTTTAGAACTAGATTCTTAGTGTCTATAGCCATTTAAAGTTGAGAGAAGTGTGAAACTGACTTAATTTTACAATTTATGTCCAAAGTTGAACTCTTCTGAGATGGCAAATAATTAAAAATTGATCAATTTAGAAAGCATAAATCAGTAACATAACCAGAATGTGTATTTATTCTCTTTAACATAACTTAATCTTTTGCTTAGATGACTAAAGGAATTTTTTAGTAAAATACACTCAGTTTACTAAAATATTTTGCTATTTTGCATTATATTTCAGTGCAATACGATACACTTGTTTAAATATGTACATTGATATTCTCTAATGCTTTAAGAATGCTTTTTAATATATTTTAAAAATATTCTACACTAATTTTTGTTAGTCTTTCTATGAGTTTTCAAATAGGAATACATTTCATGTTGTATTTGAGTACTTCTAAAACAATCCTTTTTGTTTATAATGGTGATTCATGTTGACCATGGTTTTTATTTAAAACTCCATGTATTTCTTTGCACATTTTCACATTTTTTTATTCCTTGAAACTTAGCCTTCAAGTTTTCAGTGTTGACATTTCTAATAGATTTGCCTTCACTTGTTTGGTCAGAGTTTTCCCATCTAGGTTAGCTGACTGTATCTTCCTGCATACTGAAGAAATCCTTTCTTGTTTGGTGGTCATTCTTTATAGTTATAATTGCAACACAATATGTCTTAGTTACTTTTCTTTTGCTGAGAGAAAATACCTGATACCCAAAGTTAAAGGAGGGAAGGTTTATTTAGTTTGTGGAGGTTTCAGTCCATTATAGCTGGCTCCAAGGCAGAGGAGCAACCATTCATTTGACAGAAGACAGCAAAAGCAACAAGAGAGAACAAGGCAAGCCTCTTTCTGTCCCTTATGTTGTATGCAGTCTACCTACCCTAGAGCGAGTGTAGCACTCACACCGTTAATCCCAGTGTTGCACTAGAAACCAATCACACACTCTAGACTCAGCCACCTCCGAACAAACCGTATGACTGCATGAGGCTTTGGGGGGATATCTAGACACAAACCATAACACTTTATAATTAAAAGTACTAAATATTTGACTCATATTTTCTCGTTCATATTTAAAAAAATCTTTTTCTTCATCTTTGGAGATATTGTTTTCTTTTGTTTGACTGCTCCCTTCATTGTTTTAGATCTACCCCTCTTTTGCATATATCTTTAAAAATAATAGTGTATTTGATTGAAAAACACCCTCATGGAAAGAGATACATGGGACTTAAATCCCAGGTATAATCAGGACCATCTTCCACAGAGGAAGGCGTCCTAATCTGTCTATGCCTAACAACTTATATTCTCACATATCATTGAGGGTAGGATAGAGAAATAGAAATGCTGCCATAACTTAGCATGATTAGGTTTTGGCCCAAGTCTATATTCCAATTTCTTCAGTATTGCTGTCAATCTACCCTATATAATCTGGTCAAAATTGTCCAATCAATTACCAAAGAATACCATTAATTCAAATATTATTCTTTCCATTGAGCTACACATTTTGTGACAGCCAATTCTTCTCTTTTTATTCCTGTCTTACCCTATCTAGTTAACTACTACACAAAATTTTTTCTTTCATATTAGATAGAGTTACTAAGAGAATTAGAAATTTAGTTTATGACAATGCCCCTGATTCCATAGTGGCATTCTAAATCAAACTGTTTCATCATGTACATTCGACAGAGGTGGATGGTTATGTTGATGAAATTTAAACTTTGAGAACACTTAGTTTCTGGAACATTTTCCAGTCTCTTTTACCTTAGATTTTGTTTGCACTTAGTAATCTTTTCTTTAAAAAGTGTGGCAAATTAATATAGTTTCAGGCCATATGACAACTAGATGTATTTTTGCTTTCAAAGGATCATTGCTTTCTTTTATAGTGCATCTTTATTGTTATTATTTAATATCTGTCACCCAGAGACAGTAAGAATTCTCTTTATAGTCAGCATTTTAAGTTTAGGGCCTGAAAGAGTATTTGGTTTAACAGAAGTGTCAAGTAAACATTTGCTGGATGAATGAGCATTACTTTATATAACTGTTTTTCTTCTTTTCATACACGATTTTCTATTTAGTCAACAGTATCACAGGCACGGATATACTGTGTTCCTCCTAATAATTTTTTTCTGTAAAATTGGCAGTAGTGAAGCTTATAAATGTTCAGCATAACATTGCATTAGAGATAACATTTGTTGTAGAGGCAGGATTACTCTGAGATACCTGTATTTGTAAACCCTTTACCTCAAGTAAGATGTATTTCTTCAGAGATACCTTTCTTAATAGGATTTCAGGTAGCTTTTTGAAGCAGATAAATAAATTGCTTTTAAACATATGTGTCTTATCACATTAAAGGGTGCTGCGAATCAATACCCACGATGTGCTGTAATGCATACCTTCACCATACAATGGAATTAATCCTGGATTAAAAAGAGAAATCCTTTTCTGATCTTCTCGCCAACCTATTTTCTCTTCTTGAAAATATGAGCTTTTCAGATGACATATGACTAGAAAAATCCATTATAAGCATCCACTATTTTACCTGCTCTACAGTAATTTGGTTCTGCATTAATAACTCTCACTTCACAATCTCTCATAAGCTCAGCTATATGCCTAAATTCTTAAATTAGATTGCTTATTTTATGAAGGAATTTTTGATGGTTCATACCTTCTGTACTTTATCATATGGTATGGTGACTTAGCACTAAACAAAATGATAGTCAGTTCTGTCATATTTTCTTCAGCCTTCCTTCCTGCTCACTCAGTTTACTACCATCCGTACTAAGAGTGGCTTTATAACAATCACTTCAAGAGTCAATTCATATCATCATATGGAAAAAGAAGTAATATGAATAATTACAGTTCAGTGTAATCAGTTCTATATGAAAGCTAAGCATTCTGTATGCATCCATTTTGTGTATCAGTCAGTGGTCCCTAGAGAAACAGATTTAATATAAAGTATATATGTATGGATTTAGAAGGCAGTCTTACACAGTAACTCCCTGAAGATTCAGGTGTGGAAGAGTACAAAATGGCTGTCTGCGTGCTGCAGATCTGAAGGATCCAATCAAAAGTTGAAGGCCTGGAGCTCACTATAGAATCCAGTGCAAATCCGTACCAGGAGGCCAAAGGGTCTGTGATGGAAGACTGAAGAGTCTGAGCTGGAGCCGGGAGAGGAACGACCAAGGTGAAGGCAAAGACTCATGGTCCTCCAGAGAAATAGAAGTGAGCCTTCCTTACTTTCTCTTTTTATTACATTAAGGCTACAAGCCTATTAGTTGGTGCCACTCATACACTGGGTGGGTCTTCCATCTTTAGTAAATCCATTCAGTCAGGCCTGGAGCTATGCTAAACCAACCAGTTGTGCGTTTCTTACTCAACTGGTGCCAACAATGAATAATCACATTGTGGAAGAGAGAAAGGGAAATTTAACTAAGAAAGACAGGATAGGAGTAAATATTTAACAGGAAAGTGATGTTACAACTTTGTTGAAAGATGACAACCTTGCTATTGGGAAATGATTACAGGAACATTTTGGCAGGTCATTCAGGGAAATTTCAGAAATGATGAGAAGTTCAAAGTGACTAAGGAAAATTATAAAACTAGAAATGGAGGAATTACCAGATTAGAAAGTCTCTTAAGAGATACTAAAAGATACTATCCCCAAAACAACATGAAGACTGAGGAAGCTAAATCAGAAAAACAAATTAGAAAGCATGTTTTATTTATTTACTTATCAATTTATCTATCATATTAAACAATGCTTTACCATACAATTAAATGAAGAGGCTGAATTTGCAATATTCCAGATAAGCAATGAGGAGGCCTGAACTAATACTGTGCTATAAGAATGTAAAGGAGGATCAGAATGTAGAGGTATTACATATTATACCTGTAAATAATTAGCAACAAACTCAAAATAAACACTACCTGACATTATTTCCTGTTATTATATAAATAACCCCATGATGGCCAGTTTGAAACTTTCATTATTCCTCCACTGAATACAGAATTGAGAACTGATGTGCACAGTCAGCTCTCCAGAGATAATACCCACCGACTCTAGCACAGCACTGGATATTTTTGAGAAATAACCAATAAAAGGCAGAAATTGGAGGAATGCAGTGTATGACAAGGAACAAAGTCGTTTATGGATTCCAGATTTCCAGCTTGGGAAATTCAGTATGCCAATATTTTATGTCTTATATTTTCTTCTCAAATGGCCTTTCTTTCTTCTTAAAAATAATAAAACGGAAAAATATGGAAACAAAGCTTTTGTAAGTAAGGAGCAGAAGAAGAGTTGAAGGGAGCCAGGCAGAATGGGGAAAAAAGAAGAATCAAGATATATTACATACAGGTACACATTCCAAATGATGAATGTGATCATTATGTATATCTAAAATGTACCAATAAAAAATCCTAAAACAATAATAATTATAAATTTTAATAATAAATAATAAAAGAAACTACTTAAATAACCATGGACATTAAACTGCTATCTTCAAAAAACATATTATCTAAGCTTAGAAGTAAATAATACTGATAAATTTGATATAGAATATCAATTAAGGGCTATAGACAATAAGAGAAGTTAGGCACCATTCAATAACTCAATCTAGATTGATAAGGTCCAAGTTACTCCATCTCTAGTTATCAAAAATATCAGTAAAGTTTAAAAGCAGTTTTCTGTACTTCAGTATGTTTAAAATATTTTTGCATGTTAATTTATTTTGCAAAACTTTAAAAACAGTGATAAGCTACATATTATTTTCAAAGTTAGTTGAATAAGGATTTCTATTTTAAATAGCATCCTGATAAAAGACATCTTTTCCTCAATACATGTTATACATGCATAAATGGCTTTAAAGATAAGCACTTTCCAAGCAGTGATCAGGTGAGACATGTGGAAATTGACTCACAGAATCACTACATCTACAACTACACCCATGACAGCTGGCTGAGAAAATGAAGCATGCGCATGCAGCACGGGGTGTCCAAGTGCCATTTTTTCTAGATGGAAAATAAGAGCAAAGAAACAATAAGAAAACAATAGAAACAATAAGAAAATAAGAGCAAAGAAACAATAACATTTATCAAGAACAAACTAAGTGATTTAAAAAAAATTTCTCCCTTAATGATTCAACACAATTTTGAGTTATAGATACTGTTGTCTCTTTTTCATATGGATAAATTCATATTGGGAGATTAAATTCAAATAGATTCCTGGCAGGATTATCATGTTAATGATTTTTATCACTGCATTCTACTCATTTCTATGAAAAGCAAGGAAAATGTCACTCTTTTTCACTGTGTAGAAATCCTTGTGTCCAAAAATATAAATCCTAGGAGGAAAAGCTGATAAATTTTCTTAATGAAGGAAAGACTATTCTTACATAGCTTAGCTCCAGAAACATTATCTCACTCTCTCAGTATTTATCTATTACTTTTATTTCTACATTATATATCTCATACATCTATATATACCAAATATATTTTATATTTTTTTCTACCAAATATATCATATATAATACAAATTTATCATATATATAAAACATATTTATCTACCTAATATTTCCAAATATTTATCTACTTATATATGTGTTCACATCTGTATGTCTTCTTTAACTGCAACTTTTGATCTGTTGACTATTTTGCCTTTCCTATTTATTTTTCTCTTTTTTTCTACTTTTGTTCCACATTTACTCCAATCGTTGAGGCTGCAAATGAGTATTGGTTTTGTATTTTCATTTTTCGAAAATTTTAGAAGGAATATATTTTGCATGTATTCAGAACAACAGAACTTTATAAACACAAAATGCAGACAAATGCATGGACCTTAAGGAAATGATTGGCTTTATATTGAGTAAAGCAAAGTGAAATCATCCATGAACATGTTCCAGAAGAGTTAGTTCACAATGTTGGAATAAAATGAATCATAAAGGACACTATACAATTTTTTGGCTATTAATGTCCACGGATTGTTCAAACAAGGAAGCATAGAAATATTTTATATCTGGTTGTAATACTTCAAAGCCAACCCAAATGTGAAGAATTTGTTGCTTCGTCCTCCTACAGAACTAATACTGATGAATCCAGGCCTTCACTTCTGTTACTCAAATGATTGGAATAGTTTTTGTTTTTGTTTTTGTTTTGGCACCAGGAATCAAACTCACAACCTCACGCTTGCCAGGGAGGCTATGTGCCATTGAGCTGTATCCCCGGCTCTGTTACTCAAATGATAAAAGCTAAATCCTACTGAAGAATTCAGAATATATTTGTTTGACATTAAACTATCATGGATTAAATAAATTCAGTCAAATTGGCTAATTTACTTAAACCAATTTTCAGACTAAGAGGATTATATTTTACATAGATATTATGTAATGTTTTAAGTTCAGTTTATTAGTACATGTGTGTAGAACATAATGTTTACATTTCCTTCCGTGGAGTTGGTACTTGTACATAACACATCTTACTTCCTTTTTTCATACCCTATCTTTCCCTTCCCTTCCCCTCCCTCCATCTCTTGATTTCCTTCCACTTTGAGAAAGATGGAGCGCAGATGTCAGAATACTAGTACTTGCTTATTTATTTCCTACTGTATTTTATTTCTTCAAAGATATATTTGTACTTTCAGCATTGTTATACAGTATTTCTTTGTAAATTCTATTGTTTGCTGAAATAAATTTGAGGTAGCAAAAATGAACATTTGTGAACCATCTATAAAAAAATGATTAAAAACACATAAAGGCCACAAATGCTAAAGTGAGAGAGAACTCAACAATTAATCCTATTTGTTCTAGGAGACATTTTATGAGTCATAAATAGGCATCAGTAATTTGACATTTTGGATATATTTACTGATTTCTGGCAGTTGCAATTCTGTCACCAATGACAAAGGCATAGAGTAAAATTTGAGTAAGACTTAGACAATAACTACATAGCTAAGTGAATTTCCATTTTCAAAAATAATTTGTTTGAAGGTTATGTACATGCTGTAGCTTGGATATAGTTTGAAGTGTCTCTTAAAAATTCATGTGCAAGAAGCTTATCTCCGGGGAGTGCTGATATTAACATTTGATGGGACCTTAAAGAGTTGGGACCTAGAGGGAGCTTGTTTAGTCATCGTGAACATGACTTTGGAAGCAATTGACACAGTTCCTACGGAACCCCAGTAGCACTCTGGCTTCTGACTAGGTATTCTCTCCCTTTCATACACAATTTTGTCATGATGCAAACTTCCATGAGGCCCTCACAAGAGCTGATGTCATGCTGTTTAGAATTTCAGTCTTGGTAACTGTCAGATAAATAAACCTCTATACTTTAAGAAGTACTCAATCTCAGTTATTTTGTTATAACAGAAAACTGAATAATAGAAAATTTTCAGTTATAAAATAAGTAAGTTTGAGGGACATAAATTACAGAGTGATAATTATAATTAGTAATATTTTAATTTTCATTTGAAATTTGCTAAGATCTTAAGTGTTCTTCCTGTGTACACAAACACACACATACACATATGGATTATCTATAAGATGTGATGGATTTATAAATTAACTTCACTATGATAATGGTTTATAATGTATGCATAGATCAAATCATCATAGTGTTTCTCTTAAATGTATAAAATTTCATTTTTTAGATATGCCTCAATAAATCTGAAAATAAAAAATGAGCAATTCCTTAATAATCAACATTTAAATTAATCTTATGTTATTTACTTACTTGCATTTTAAAACAATTCACTTAAAATGGCATAATATATTTTTTCAAAAAGAATAGAGCACTTCTGGTAAAACTGTCATAAAATTTTTTTCAAGAAGAATCTAGCGGGCGCGGTGAGATGGCTCAGCAGCATAAGCTCCTGCCTGGCAAGCGCGAGGTCCTGAGGTCGACTCTCAGTATCCACATAAAAAAAAAAAAAAGAAGAAGAATCTAGCATTTCTTGGTGGGCATATTACTCAGGACATCTAATTGTAAAGCTATAACAAAAATAAGAAAATGAAGAGAAATTGAAAGAAACATATTCAAAGAATGAGCAAAACCTTATGCTGAGAGTCCTGAAATTTAAGCAAAATTACTACTACATTATTTTAATCACCTATAAAATTTCTATTTGGACATGAAACAGACAGGAAACCACAGCCTGAATTAAAGAATGTACACACAAATAATGACAGGATATATTATAAAATGATTTAGAATAAAAATATGTTTATTTTACTTAAATAGTATGGGGCAATGTACTGTTTTAGGTAAAATCACATGAAGACAACTACTTAAAGTTTCCATCCCTACAATCACATCCATTGTTTTATTCTGTTAAAGTTTAGTTCATATTTCACTTAATTGGATGCAAAGACTATCCTGTATATTTACTTAATCCACTTCAGTATAGGAGCCTGTGAAGATGTGCAGGTGACAGGTCCACACTGCCAGTGCCCTTCTTCACAAACCACTACAGCCTGCTATTATTCAATACCATGAAATGCGCATTGCCATCAACATATCTTTAAAAATTCACAATGGCAACTTGACTTTTAAAATAGTTCAGGCCTAATAACTATTTGTAGGATGATTCATATTATCGCACCAATGAAGTATTCATAAGTCTCTATGTAAACACTGAGGAAAAAATCCAGGTCATGCTTCACACGTTTTAGACAGATAGCTGGAGGTGCTGACATTGCCATTTTGCCTAGAGACATTACTTCAGGGGACAATAGAGTCACACAAATCTATCTCCTTTCCTATGTGCACAGGAAAAGGCTTCTAGGCAGAGGTTTCAGTTCAGCACATTCATTACCTTTTAATTGCTTCTAAATTACATCGTGATCTATCATATCAATAGCTAAATCTCACTGAAACCAGCAGAGTGTGGGTATGAGTGCCGTGAAAAGTTTTATTTCAATTGTTATGTGTATATATGTGAGTCCATTCCAAAATGTTTGTGCAGCTGTATCTATTGTGATATTAGGTTAAAAACATAATAAAAAAAATCCATTGCTAGGAAAACATCTCAAAGTTCAAAATAGACAAATTTCATACAACTATTTGTTCTTTTATACATGATTAAATAAGAACTGTATTAAAAATGAAATAATTGTTAAAATAAATATGTCCCACATATCAGGAAATAACATGAAAACTGATTGCAAAATTAAATATTATTTATAAGACTCCAAGCTATGAAGAAAATATTTGCTAAGATAAACGGTAACTTTGAATATATTAGGCTAAGGCAAGGTAAGCATAATGGCATAAAAATTTAACTATCACACCAACCACTGTGTGCATTGAGGTATAAAAATTGGTGCTTTCCTAGATTTACTCAAAGCTATTTCACAGTCATTCATGGACTCTACACACATCATCCTGCCTTCCAGAAAATGCAATCAGAAAGCTCATGTTTCTGTGCCTCTAAAGAAAAATGCCATAACTCAGAACCTTAAATGGATCTTTCAATTCACCTTAAAAATTTACATTTCTTTTCTGTATCTATTTTCATAGGTCAGTAAAACGAAATAAAAATGTTGGCAGAGGAAAAAATAAATTGATTTTCTCCTTTCAGTTCTTGTTGATTTTTTATTATCAATTAAATTCTTCTTCAGAAAGATTGTTGGGAATAGTAGGTACTATAACCACTTTTCAAATGAGAAAAGCACTATATCTAGCCAGGCCTTAGACAGAAAGCCTACCAGGAATATAGTGATACTGAATTGGGTGACAGTCATGAGTAGCAAGTTCAATATTCCCACTGATGTCACAATAAGGAGTATAAATGCAACATCCTTTCTCTTTAAGCCTCACAGTATGCAATTATTTAGGAGGAATATAGAAGAAAAGAACAAGTGGAAAACCCAGTACATTGGGTTACAAATGAAGAACCAGCAGAAAGAATTACAACCACTGGCCAGTGAAGTGGGAGGATAGGGAAAATAAGCTAATGCTCTGTAGACCAGGAAAAGAGTGTACAATGATGTGTCAACTAATAACAATGATACATCTTGAAAAAAAGCATTATTACTCCATTTCATTATAGTGCAAAGATCATAGAGTGATCTTACACAAACTGTCTTATGAAATTACCAACAGATATGCATACACTGTTGATCAGAACATCATTATGTGACACAAGTCTGTACTTCAAGAAGCTGGGACATACAGTGCTGATAGATCAAATAACACTGAGAAAGAACAGTAGTCCTTGAATTTGGCAGAACCTAGATTATTGCTGATCTTGGCAAACTATTTTGTGGAGTATGGAAAGAAAATTGGCCCTTTGGATTGAAAGGAAGAGAAATGTAGAGAATGAGTGTAAAGCACCCTTTCAAGACATTATTATGTAAAGAAGAGTAGATGGACATTAACAATGGTTGCTGGAAAGTGTGGGTGAAGTGATAATTTTTAAGTTGAGAAATATATTATTTGAATGATTTTGAGAATAAAGAAGTAAGCAGAACGGGAGAGAATTCTGATGGTGCAGAGATATTATGGGGACAAATTTCTATAGAAATATTCTTGAATAAACTAAAAGTGTTGGGATTGAGTTCCCAAATAGAGTGGTTCTCCATGATTCAGAGTATAGGAATGTCATCACATGGAAAAGTGGTATAAATACAAGTAAAGGAAGGGATAATTTGTTGAAGATTTTGGAAGTTCTTTTATAATTTCTGCAACTTTTTCCAATGAAATAGGAAATAAACCCATCAATTAAAAGAGAAGAACAGTTTGTTTCACATTAAGGGTAAAATCAAATAGTTGCCTTGGAGAATGAGAATAAAATAACATAGCAAAATATAATACTATTGTTGAGCAACCTGTGGTTGCAAGAATTGAAAGTACATCATGGATAACATTTTTGGCAGCCCAATCTAGCCAGTTAGGTTGCATGTGAACAGTATTAAATCTGGGTGTAATTGAATAAGAATTTTCTTGTAGAGTATGACAGGTGTAAAGAACCACCACATACTCTCTAAACAGCACCACATTCAGTTCCCCTAATTTATTAAATGTTAATACATTCTTTATGCAATTTATATTAAAACTCTTGAAATCACCTTTGACTCCTTTATTTCTGACACTTTACATCCAAACCAATATAAAATGTTATTGAATTTATCTTATAATGATTATCAAACCTGACTTTTTCCAGCTGCGAATCAGTAACCTATATCATAAAAATATGCTTTCCACGTGTGTGTGTGTGTGTGTGTTGGGCATGCACACACACACACACACACACACACACACATACAGATACAAAGATATATTGGTAGGTAACAGAGAACTGCTGAGACAGAATATGGGGTGAAATAACAGAGTTATAGCATTTTCCCTTGAGAAATCGCAAGTTTGTAAATGTTAAGAGTCAACTTGGAATTGAAATATGACTTTTTTCATAAACATATGGTCTCATTATTCTTCTGGCTTCTTTGTGGTCTCACCAGTCTTACTAATCCAGAGATTTTGCACTTCCTTCAAGGTGTTAAGGAAATTAACAGAAAACGGCAGTTCAAAGTTTGGGGTATTTCCTGAGTCCAAGGCAAGGAAACACAGTATTAAGTTCTACCAAGAAGGAGATACTTTGGGACACCACAAATTTTTACTTACGATTTCTGAAATGCCCTAGGAATAAAGCAAATTGGAAACAGACAAAACTCTAATATGGCTGAAATTTAGTCATAAATCATATCAAACCTTGATGATATCATTATAATCTACTTTTCTTTAACTACCTGGAAAAATAAAAACAATAATTGCAACCTTTCCTGGAGAAAGATACTACCATACTGAAATTTTGTGACGTTTCTAATGCAATGTCTGACATTTATTCAATATTTTTCAGACATGAATCATACACACAGTAGAAAATCAAAATAACAGAAAACAAAAACTGAATGCAAAATTCAAATAAACAAATAAATTGTTTTGATATTGCTCTCATCACATATAGGCTTTAAATGATTGATTGTGATTAATATGCTCAATAAATTAGATGTTAAATTAGAAATACCACAAAATACTAAAATACAAAATGCAATATTATAGAGGTAAAAATTACAATAATTATAAAAAATATTTCAGCAAATAGATTTATCCATACATTTAACACATAATACAGGAGTTGTAAACTGTCTTTTAGGACAGTAAAAATATATAATACAAAGCATAGGAAGTAAAGGAAGTATGAGAGAAAACTAACATAGAACATGGGCAAACATTATAATGTAAGTGTAACTGCAGACTTTGAGCTGAGAAAGGGCAGAACAATATTAGAAACTGGGAATGATCAGAACTGACATATATAAATAATTCACAAATTAAGGAATATATACAAAAACAAGAAGAAAATATAAAAACAGCTGCTGATTTATAATACTAAAACTACTGAAAACCAGAGAAAAAAAATGTAAGAAAACCCATAATATAAGGAAATAACACTTTACAGTAAGAAGAATGAAACTGATAGGTAGCATTTTCTAACATGAACAGCAGAAACAAACAAAAAGTGTGAATTCTGAAAGAAAATATGTGCTATCTCAGATTCTAAATCTCTTGAACATTACCTTGCAATAAACGATAGCCATATGAATATGTACATAGATAAAAACTGAAAAACTTTTTGCCTATAGACTTAAAAAAAACAACTGTCAAAGGGAAATCTTAAAAGAAATATTATCCTAAATAAAAATATAGCAAATACAAGAAGAAAGGAAGAATGGTGGAAAGGAAATATATGAGTAAGAAATAACATTGATTATTGTAATAATGTTACAATAATAATATTTTGTGGAGTTTAAAATGCATAAATATAGTAAGATAAATGATGGGAAGTAATATATGCAATTAAAAAGTTACACATTCTCATTGCAAGCCTGGGAGGTGGTGAAAGTATTAATTTATATTAAATATTTAATAAATCAAACATATACATTGTAATCTTTCATGCAAACATTTAAAATATTAAAAATGTTCTCTTAGCTAAGAGTAAAATGAATTGATAATACAGACCATATCCACAACCAAACCACACCTAATTTTTCCCTTCTACCAACAACTCTAATATAGATTTGTATCTTTTTTTCCAACTTTTTGCATCTCTAAGTGTTCTTAATAAAGCACCACTAAGTTCCCACTAAAATGTTAGATCATGACATTGCTTTCAACAAACCTTCCAAATGCATCCTAAAATTTACAGAATAAAACACAAAGTCATTGCTATGGCTTAAAAACTCTATATGGTCTTCATTCATGACCTCAGGGGCTTCGTCTATTACTCTCCTCACTAATTTATTGCCTCACAGGCCTGATTGGACCATGCAAAGTCAGGCAAACACTAGCTTTCCACTGTTTACACTGGCTTTGTCTTTGCCTGGAATATCCATCCTTCTTCTATATCAATTGGTCAGTTTCATGACTCCTTCAAGAATATCTTCAAGTACCAGGGCCATTCTATTTAAAATTGTACCCTCTTACGCACATTAGGTTTCCATTGTCCTGTTAGTCTTGCTTTTGCGTTTTACCCTTTGCTGTAGCTCTTACTAAAATGCGAGAGTCTTCATAATGTCATTTTTTCACATTCACTGTAATTCTGAGTTGAAGGTAGCGAGGTGAGGACTACTGTATGCCACACAGAGAGACTGGAAAAGGAGTAGAGGTGCCAGTGCATAAGCCACATATGAGGATATGCTAAGTATTTCAGTTTTCTTGGCAGGGACACACTGGGGAGGGAGTGCAGCAGGAGCTGAGTTTGGGAAGTTAGAGATAAGATTTTTGTAGCTGTGCTGTGCTCTTTCCAGGGGTGTCTTTCAGATTCTTGTTGTCTTAGACAAAGAATTGGACAGGACACAAGGTAATGTGGTTTTACATTTACTAAAGGTATTAAAGATAAGATTAAAGTCAGGAAAAATATGCACTGCAGAGTGAGTGCAGACCAATTAAAGGCAGTAAAAAAATACTGTACGCTCTACAGAGTATAGAGTGAGAAAGTGAAAAGCCTCACAGAAGCAAGGAGGTTAATGGCTGCTGTCTTTTATAATTCCCAATCTGACGTCAGATTTGCGTTTTCTATCAAAAACTCCCTTGATCGTGTGTCAGAAGAATTGAAGACATCATTTTCTGACTGGTACCAGCTTGGAAGCTGTTTGGTGCTTGGGTCATGGCTCTCCACGTTTGACAGGTGACGCCCACTTGTCCAGCTGCTTTGACACATCCTATTCTCTTGCCTCAGTTAGAATTGAGGAATTGCAACAATAAGGTGTACACACAAACATCATATAATAGGTCGAACTGACACCTTTGTTAAAGTCATATAATCTTTTTGGAAAGCCTCAGTTAACTCTTCATAGTCCACTAAAGCCCTTTCTGTTTCCAATATGCATTCCCAGCACTTGTTCAGTTCATTTCTTTATCTTTCTTTCTTTCAATTTTTTGACTCATGCCTACAATTTTTTTCTTTTGAGATTTTTTTTGTCTAATTCAATTACTCCCTGCCCATGTATTTGATTATTAGAGTGTTTATTTTTATCATCTAAATTTTGCAAAAACAATTTGCAATTTTCAAATCCAATTGCAGTTTGGATGTAGAGTAGAGGATATCAAGTAAAACAATCATGTCTCTTAGAGGATGGAAAATATTTGTAAACATTTTGTTGTCTTAATGAAAATAATGGAGTACCACTGGTGTCTACTGGGAAGAGGCAAGGGATTCTGTGAAATAACAGTAAAGCACAAGTCAGATCCCCACACAACAAAAAATTACCTGGACCAGATGGCTGATAGTGCTAAGCCTGAAAAACAGGGCAAAAAGATACTTTTAAATTTAAAGAGTAATAAAAGTATCTCATATGGATATTATAATAAATTTATTTTATATGATGCTATGAATGATTTAATGTTGTTTTACATATGCCATCTCTCAAGGGTATAATTACCCTATAGAGACATCTCCACTCCAGTTTTCTTTTACAATTTGTCTAGCGGTGAGCTCTACAGAACTAACTGCGTTTCTTCCTACTGTCTCTTTTTCTTGTACTTTCTCCACCTAGTATAATGCAACTTTTCCTTAAAAACAAGCTCATCTTAAAAAATTCTGCTTATTATTTCCCTAAGTCATAATAAATAATATTTCCTTCATGTTACTTCAGCTAGGAGAATAATCCTATCATACAGTACCATGTGTGATACTGTATGATAAGATTATTCTCACTCTCTGCTTGACTGTATTTTCCACCAAATTGTACTACCCTTGAAGAAAGTATGTTTATTTTCCTATTTAGTATTTTATTATCAATAGATCATTTATAATACCATATAAAATTCAAAGTCATAAGTGTGATTCTATCTCTAATATTCTTAAGAGATATGTGGACAACTCAAATTTTGAATACGTGAAGTTTGAAAAATGAATATAGGGCCAATGAGAAACCTTGAACCCACATACGATAAAAGGGCTGGTGATATCGCTCAGTGGCATGGGCGCCTGCTGGCGCACGAGTTCCTGAGTTTGACCCCTGCTACCCACACACACAAAAAATGAATATAATTATTTTTATAACAGAACCTGTATACCAAGGAAAGTGAATTAATCGTAGATACACAACAGCAATGTAAATGTATTTTAGAAATTCTGAGCAAAATTTAATGCATAAAACATGATACCCCATAAAACAAAACAAGTATAAAGAAAATAATATATGCTTGCAAATGTATTTGCATGTATACTGAAATACTTTGAAAAGAAAAAGAATGGTGGCGCAGGATTTAAAGAAGTGGCTGTATCTACAAGTATAATCAGGGAGTAGGATACGGCTGGGGCATACAACTAGATATAGTGTATTGACAGTATTCTTGTTCTAAATCTGGTTAGTTGGTTCATTAAAATCAGTACTACTTTTTTTGTGTGTGTGGGTACTGGGGGTCGACCTCAGGACCTCGCGCGCCAGTGGGTGCCGGTGCCTCTGAGCCATATCACTGGCCCTTTTATCATATGTGAGTTCCGGGAGTTGAACTCGGGCCCTTGCACTTGCCAGGCAGGCGCTTACGCCGCTGAGCCATCTCACCGGCCCATGTTTTTTTGTTTGTTTGTTTGTTTTTGAGACAAGTTCTCACTATATAGTTCAGGCTGGCCTTGAACTCTCAATGATCTTCCTTCTTCAAACTTGCAAGGGCTGGGATAAAAATTTTGTGCTACGAAGCCCAGCAATCAGTACTATTCTTGTGTTTCATAATATATACATTATTTATACTTAGTATTACACACGTATTATATAATTGCACAGTATTTAAAGTTTAATGATTCTAGAAGCAATCCAATGTTTCTAGGTGAGTTCTGTACATTAAGTTAGAAGAGGCCTTCAAAATTAATCTTAAATTGATTTCTCCAAAATATTTTCTCTGGATCATTTCCATGGGAAAGTATAGTTTGTTAAACTCAAAAAGTTAGATGACCTAATTAATTTTGGTCAATTGCCCAACATATCTGCTTGTTAAAAATTCTTAATTCATATCTATATGGATCTGAGGAAACCCTACAGTAGATAAACTTGATTTTGTTTAATTCACTGTTTTATAGACTTATTTGCCTACCTCACTTTTTCCATCATTTTTAATCATTGGAACTATTGTTCAGTAGAACATTCTTTAGGAAATATTGTTTCTATATTTACCAATGTTGCTATAAATTCGTAGCCAGCAATGGCATCAATGAATGTAAAAAATAATAGTTAAAGCAATTATAAATGATGTTATAGACAATCTTTTAGACCTAAGCCCTTAGGATATACATTATTATGTGATATTATTAGTAACCTAGTAATGCACTGTGCCCTAAGTTTTCTTAAATTCTGACAAACATGTGTACATGATCTGTATTGGATTTAGTATTAGATTTATTTTAGACTGCTAAATCACAAATATAAATGTTGCTTCTTATAAATGTCACAAATAAATTTGAATAAGATTAGAAGACACAAAGAAAGACATTTTGAAAAAAATAAGTCCATTTTTACATATTTTTCAAGATTGTCACACTTTTTCTGGATATATTCTACTCCTCTAATTCTTTGTTGTTGTTGTTGTTGTTTGTTAAAAATTGAGTCTTGTACTCTGAATAACTACTATGAAGACAACACTATGCAATGTATTAATTATTGTAACTCTCTTACTAACCAGTTTTAAAACTGTTTTATTGTTATTTTTATTTTTTCTCTTTAAAATAAATAAAATTGACTATGTATAATAACCACAAAGATTTTTCCTGAAAGCCAATTATGTTATTTTCACACTATTTTAAATTAATAATGGTAATAGGAAGATTACAATATACTCAGCAAATTATATCAGCAATTAGAGATAACTTTCATAAATAAGGAAATGGCATAATTCCATTAGTTTAATTAAAATGTGCTCCAAAAAGAAAAGTGAATATTTCTAAACTTTTCAATTAACCCTTAAAAAATTAGATTTTTTAAAGTAAGCTCCTTAATACTATATATATAAATTATTTTTCTTTTTTAGTACATTTGAAGTTTACTGACAATTAAAAAGCCTTTACAAGGAAATTAAAACCACCTATTTAAATTATTTTAAAATATGACACTATAAAATTTATAGCAATTAATTTCATTTATCTATTGATAGCTTTTAATGTAACTTTGAGATTTTTTGTGTTTTTAATACATTCAACGAGCAATTTAATCTCTGTTCTGAAAAACACACCAGTTCAGCAAAATCTATTTTTTTCTTGGATGGTACTTTAATTTGTTTTTCCTTAGATACATGGAGAAAGAATCAAAGGTCATTAAAGCTAGCATTAATATACATTAGTCATTGGCATAGACCATTTCCCAACTGGGTAGCACAACATTTCCAACGGTCACCCAATTAATGACTGTCTAATTAACTCATCCGTGAATCTTACAAAGCAATACTTTTACTAAGTAAATTTCAACTGCCATTTCAAAAAGTCTGCAGGGCTAGGGCATAATTACCTATACTGCTGCATATTTGATCTCAGAAGCCCTGGGGATAATCAATAATTAGTTTCATTCTGAAATGGTTTTGTTGCTATAACCATGACATACTGTTTCTGAATTACTGAAGTTTTGATGACTATTGCTTATTTGGATCAGAACAGAAAAACTGTAGCTAACTAAAGCTTTATGGGATAATATATTTTCCAAAGTATCTTGAGATTAAAAACAATCAAAGTAAATGAAGCTTTGAGCACTATTTATCTTACAAAATATTAGTGCTTACAAAAACAAAGGAAGCCAAAGTAACAAACACTCTGTATCCATCACATTCCGAGCTACACAGCAACCCCATTTCATTTCAAAAAATAAGAAAGAAAATTTACAGACCTTAATAGTTGATGATTATTCTAAAGTGTGGCTTCCTGGACAATTCATGGTCCAAAATTTATGATCCTCACCACTTAATTAAGAGTTAGAATTCTGAGCACAGAGACTATAATCAGTATAATTCATGTGGTTTGATATTTATGGTAACTATCAGTTAGAAAATTGGGCAGAAGGGACTGAACACAGTATAAGAGAAACTCCAAAATCAGGAATTCTAAATGAAGTCGTCAATGAACTAAATAGGTATGCTTAGCATATGCTGTATAAATAATTTTTTTAATGTGGGTACCGGGAGTCGAACTCAGGACCTCGCGCTTGCCAGGCAGGCGCTTGTGCTGCTGAAATATAATTTTCTAGCGTTATGGCCCATTTTATTTGAAAGTTAGGAAGAATGTTAAATTGTTACAGCTGTCTTTGTCTTAATTCATAAGGTAATATTGAAGCAACTTTATTTTTCTGCTTCCCACTTACAAGGAATTATGCTTTGGGCTTATTGTATTAAATGAGATCGAATTCTTTTTTAGTAGCATTGTAATATTTTTATACTAGAATTGAAATAATGTTATCATAAAAGATATACACACTTAAACATTTTCTTAATCAGTGATATAAAATTTTATCCTAGAATTGAAATAAGTATAATCATAAAGAATACACATACTTAAATATTTTCAAAATCTTAATATTTCTCTTAGTCGTTGTCACAGACAACTTGATACTAAAATGTATAAGCCCACTGTATTACAAAAATATATTAATGCTCTTTGAAGTTTAAAAATTCAGTTGTGAATAGCCCCAGTTTAGAGACTTTCACACTATCTATCATGTCAATGCTTACTGGATCATTAAAATATGTGAATTATGAAAATGCAGTATCATTGTCAAAATATTTAAAAAGCAAATAGGGAATATGGGAAGGAATACAGTTTTCTGTTTCAGAAAACAAATTTGAGTCATAACAATCATGGAAGAACTTTTCTCAGTAGTAAATAAAATTGAATTTCCTAGCAGTGCACATCCTCATTGAAATGTTTTCTTGTACTACCTTGTCTCATTTTCCAGCTGCATAATATTCATATGAAAACACAGTTCCCCGGCCTGTCTTGGGTTTTTGGCATGCTTGAATCTTCACAACCTGAGAAATAATGTAAAAGAATCGGAGAGACATTCTCATATAAACCTGAAAATTAGACTTATCTTAATCAATGCATGCACCCTTAATAATTAGTGTGAGAAAATCATGGTCTATATGTGAAGCCAAAGAGTAGGAAAATCCTAATATGAAACATGTATTTATCTATCTATTATAACTCTTAAGAATCTGATTCTAAAGTCAGGATCCTTCTACTTTTACCATAACTGTCAACATTTACTAGTTGTGTGACCCTGGACAATTTATGGAACTTCTTTACAGTCTCAGGAGGAGAATTAGTTTTTATCTCCTGTGGTAGTTCAGAACGTCACATAGCAAAATTCATAGAAATCGGTAAAGCAGATGTTATAATTATTATTCTGATTGTTGGCAAATATTATTTTAAACTTGAAAATTTAAAAGCTCACAGTAATATGAGTGTTTAATAGGTTATAAAAACTTAACATAACCAATTTATTTAAATCTTATAACTATTCACAAGTTATTTTTTTAGTTGAGACAGAGGCACAGAGAAGTGAAGTACAGTAGACTGTCTGTAACCCAGGGTTCATATTTGCTGATTCAGCCAAGTGTGAATAGAAAATATTAGGTAGATAAAATCATTGCATAGGTATTGAATATGTACAAAATGTTTATTATTATTCTCTAAACAACACAGTATAATAACTATATAAAATTACATTGGACTAGTTATTATCATAAGTAATCTTGAAATGATTTAGATTTTACAGAATCATGTGAGTAATTTATATACAAATACCATCTCACTTTATATAGGGGACTTTTGCTCCAGTGGATTTTGATATCCACCAAGAAGTGGAACCAATCCCTTGTGGAAATAAATGTTGGACAACATAATTAGCTCAAAGCCATATAGAAAAAAGAACTGGGGTGAAGGTGCTCAGAATTGACTGCTACATGGTAGTCAAGGACAGAAATACCCTATGAATTTTTCAACTCAGAAATATAGAAAACCAGAACAGCTGATGTGTCTTATCTATGGAAACTGAGATCTTCTAGCTACAGAGCGAGAGGAGATGGCTTGACCCAGGTACAAAAAATGATGCAATTTCCATAGAAAAGAACACTTCATATGTAGAAGAAAATAACACTACTATATTATCATGTCAGGAAAATTGTTTTTTTTTAAAGATGATAATTTATAAAACTAAACATTTGTATGGATGGGAAAAATAGAGTAGACAGAGGGAAAATATATCTCAGCTTCTATTAGTGAATACTTAAGCAATTCAGCTAATATTTTATGAATTTTCTTATACATCATGTGGAGAAAAACACTACTTAACTTTTGTAAGGAGTCCCACAAATAGAAGTAAGATTACAGTTATAAAAAATGTGAGGTGAAAAATGTAAGGTGTCAGTAATGTTAATCAATTGTGAAACAATGACAAAATCCCATGTTTAATTTGGGAAAGTTATCAAAAGATACATTTTCATTGAGAATACATTCAAAACATGTAGTTTTTCAAATTCTATATCAAATCTATCCTCCAGGTACCTGTTTAATTTTTTACTTTGTTAAATGTCCTCCTATCCAGGTGTCACTTGTCCTTTCTAGCACAGAAGTTTAGAGTTGGAGGTAACTGTTCGGCTCGTGTAGAGATGACCAAAAGTGCTCTCGCTGGCACTGCTTTCCCATTTAAGAATCACAACTTTGTACCTTATTTTTATTAATGTGTGGAATAAACTTTGCTAAGGCATAAAGAAACTTTTGCTAAATCATAAATCAACTTTTAAGAGCTCACTTTTCCATTAAATAAAAATATTTGAACTTTTGCAGAAAAAGCACTGTTTGCTTCAGATTTCAAAGTTAATTTTATGTTTCTATTTATAAACTATAGAAAATGGAAGAAACATTTTTTTAAATCAAATTGAGGTGAAGGCAATGAGATAGCACTAGGTTGTGCTTAGAATATAGTATTTCTTAAAGATTAGACTGTACATTCTAGCACAGTCTGTACTTTTTCTTTAAACAATTTATTTCTGCCACCACTCTATATTGTGCTGGAAACTTTGAAAGCCAATTAAAACCATATTGAATGGTTTGGAACAAAACAAAACAGTGATGAATTTTCGGAATGCTTTTGTGCTCAAGGCTTAAAAACTTCCAAGGATAAAATTTCATCTCATAAACCTGCTCTGTACTGGCCTTCATTTCTAATGTGGCAACATCCAACACACTAAGGAAAACGCTGAGGATTTACGACAAGAAACTTAAACACTAAAAAAGTTCCAATTTTTCTGAGACATTTTCTGAGTCGAAAGAAATTATGATGTTTGTTAAATTAAAACAGACAGGTGGTGATTGTTTTCTGCTTTTAATACTCATTTAATGAGTTAACACTGTATCAACTTTTTTGGAAGAAAAGATTAAATTTTATATACCTCAGTTATAACAAATTATATCTCTAAATTTTATCTAAATGAAGTTATCAGATAAATTGCTACTATGCATTGGTATAATCTACCTAAAAGAAAAATATTATATCCAGAAATTGATTATTCGTCTGACTCAAGGAAGTAGATTTAAGTGACTCACATGTGGATCCAAAATGACATTATCATACTTTTCTACCATAAGATATTGGCTAATTATTCTGTAAGTTTCCAAGCTTCATTAAATACTGCCTATGACACCATAGTAGTCATTAGCCACTTCACATTGAACTGGCTGCAGTCATGTTTCATCTGGTCTTTTATAGTTATTTAGCAAAGAAGATGGGTTAAAGGAAAGTACACTGTGCCCAAACATCACAATCTTAGACTCTTAGCTTCTTACAGTGCATCTTGGAAAACCTGTTCTTTCAGTGGGCTTTTTCTTAATATAGGCTCACTAGTAGCTAAACTATTTTTTTTTTTTTTGTGGGTACCGGGGGGTCGACCTCAGGACCTCGCGCGCCAGCAGGCGCCCGTGCCACTGAGCGATATCACCAGCCCCTTTTTCGTATGTGGGTTCCGGGAGTCGAACTCGGGCCCTCGCGCTTGCCGGGCAGGCGCTTAAGCCGCTGAGCCATCTCACCGGCCCATAGCTAAACTATTAATCCTGGCTACTCTTTCTTTCTCCACCTGCATGAAAGTGCTAGTTAAAAAGGATACCGAATACAACTGATTTAATGTCTCCAGCATGTGTGGTGGCCCACTATATTGTAATTCTTAAAATAAAACATCAAGTATCTGAGAATTATGAATCCCATAAATTATTGTCATGTACCCAAAGTTTAATTGATTTACACATCCAAAAATAAAATCAGCAATCATTAATGGCAAAATATATCCTTAACAATAATGTTCATGTACTTTCAAAAACATTTTTAATTTTAAGACATATTAAAACTATATTTTTCTCATTTGACAAAAAAGTAAGAACATATGAATAACTATTTAAATGTTAAAATAAAATGCATAATATTTTATAGTTTTGCAATGATTATCTACAAAAGGTATCCATAATATAGAATACAAATTCTAGTCAAAGCAAATTAAGATGAAATTTTAAAAGCTCTAATAAAAATGTATTTAATTATGATCTTATAAGAAAAGTAGATTGAATTTCATTGCTCTTTAATGAGTCTCTCTGCTCATTTAATTCTCCATCATCTTTCAATTTTAAAGTAATAGAGCATCAGTAATTCTTTTCTAACATTGTATTTCAACAAACCTCTTTGTGAATATAACCATCATATTATAATCTGTACTGGCAAAAGACATACCTAATTTTAAAATAATATTAGAATAGGTGGATTAAATGGTAGTAGGAAAACATGTTTTGAACATTTGAATAACATTTTGTAAGTCAGAACTCCTCACCATCATTTATTTCTATTTTAGTCTGTGTCTTCTTGAAAATCTGAAATAAAAATGCTAATGTATTTTTAAAGGTTAATAGTTGCCTAAGTGGTCCATAAAATAGAAACTTAAACATAGCAGCTTGCAAAATTTAATGAGCGGGCAAACACAAGTTCACCTTGTCTTTTTATCTTACTTAGCTATGTCGTCTAGAGACCAGTAAGTATCTGCGGATGATTATATGAACTGCAAGATTAGGCGACACAGGCCCAGAGCAGATTAAATGGTTCAACATTTATGCACTTGGGGTTTCCGTGTCAGAGTCTGTAGGCTTTATTCAGAGGACAAACGCATATTCCTGAGGTCTATGCTATCATGAGAACAACAATCAGGTTCTGAATTCCATCCATCATTTTTATATCTAAAGAAAGCCTGTCTCCAGCTAATGACTATTTCAGAAAACTGAAATCAATGGAGCCACTTGTCTTCATAGATATCAAGGTACTAATAAATTTAGAACTAAGACAAAATACTGAAACTAAGTGGTATATTTTGCTTTATTTTTCACTACTGCAGATGATTAAGCATGCCAAAATAATTATATTGGTGGTAGTAATCTATTTAGCTATATGCTTTAACTCATGTAGTATAGCAAAATTATGCCTAAAGCACTTATTTATTTTCAAACACAATCCTACATTAGTTGTTCCCAGTTGAGGAAAATTATGTTCCCTACCCTTCAACTCAATAGTATTCAAAGCGTGAAATAGAAATAAGCTTTGAATTTAAGATAAACAACTTTTCTTAGTAGAACTCATTCATGCAATGTTTCTTTCTTAAACTAATTAAATTTATTGGTACATTTTAGATACAAATAATGATTACATTCATCACAGGGAATTTGTACCTGTACACAATATAACTTGATTCTTCCTTTTTTCCCATTCCCCTACTCTCCCTTCAACCCCTCTTCTTATTTACAAATCTTTGTTTCCTTTATCCTTCTTTTCTCATTTTTTTCTTTTCCCTTCCTCCCTTTTTTTATAAGTTTACATTAATACACATGTTTGCGTATGTGTGTCTTTTTTACTTTTTAGAATATGAAATTTAAGCAAGTTCTGCATGTTATCTGGCGACCCTAGAGACTAAGGATATTTAACCATGTTCTAAGATATCTTTTATCTTTACAACTCAGAGAAGGTGCTACTGGCATTTTGTAGGTAGAATCCAAAGACACATAAATATTTTACAATAAAAAAGACAATCCCCAAGATGGCAATAGTACTGAGCTTCATAAATACTTCCCAGTTTATCATAGGGAAATTATTACAGTGTCATTCACTAGTTCTTGCTATATTTTGGACCTTGGGTTACTTGCTCTTAGAGTAGATTATTTTTCTAGAAAACAAATGGTTATAAAGATAACAGTAAATAGGTGAATAATAAGACAAAGGAGAAAGAAACCACTGATGAGTTTCTAAGATGCTTGCTGAGAGAATTAGTGACTTTGGACAGATGAATGCAATAAAAAATCATCTGAAAGCATTCAACAACACTGCGTAGTATCATGGTCACAAAAGGATTTCTTGATCAACAAGATTTTTAATTAGAAACTGTACATTAAATGTTAATAGTAATCAGAAGACAGAAAAAATAATTCAGAATTCATGGTATTACCAAAAGATTATTTTTATTACTACTGTTTTCTTTAATAACTGAATTTCTTCTTTCATTTTCCCCAACTCAACTGAAGACATTTCATCACTCTGTTTTGAGAGCTAAATCTTACAGTCAACCTGTTGTTTTATATTTCTCTTTACAAATCAATCTGCCTATGATTTTAAGCTCAAACTCTGGACAGTTTTTATCCTTTCTACTTCAACTATGGCCCAAACTATAATAATCTATGGACTAAATTATTGTGAATGTCTAAAACGGAATGCCTTTGCCTCTGCTATTTGCTATTCTGTTCTCAATACAGTTTAAAAAAATAAGTTATGTCATAACACTCATTTAGTCAAAGTGCTGATTGTGGAGTCTCATTTCCTTCAGAAGCGAAAATCCTTGTTGGTCACAACATCCTAAATTATCCCTGAGCTTTATCACTCTATCCTTCTAAACCTTCTCTTTTCCTGGCACTCTATGAGCTGTTTGTTTGACTACTCTCATTCTTGCCTCCTTGAGGACTGAAGGACACATTGGGCACATTCTTAGAGCAGGTCTTTAAATGGTGACCCTGTTGGCCTACAGCTTTGCTTCCAATTGCTAGCTTGGAAAGCATCAAATTTATTCCTTTATCTGACCTGGGCTTTTCCCCAAATATTTTCTTAATGGGTTCTCCTGACAATATCACATCAAATTGCATTGTGTACTTCATGTCTTTTCTTTTCTTCTTCTTTTTTTTTTGTTCCTATACTACTTTAGCCATTGGACCTGTCACCATGGGAAGACACACACACACCATTGCCTACTTCTACCATAAAGAATTCTGTAATGAAATAAATGCTTGATAAATATCTGCTGTAAATGAACTAACTGAAATCACCACCTTATTTCCACATATGCTTCTCTTTTTTTGTTTTTAATACTGGCAAATGGAGACTTCATATGGCAATCACGTCAGAAAATTGTTCCCTCTGCCTGATCTGAATGTAATACTGCTCATAAAGCACCTTCAATTTTACCTTCTGAATACGTCTCAAATTGCCTCCATCTTTTTCATGATCATAGATGCTGTCTTAGCTTATGAACTACAATTATACTCTCTGTAATAATGGAGATTGTTCTGCTCTTAGTGTTATCTAACCTCAGACGCAGCCAAAAGTCATCTAACAGGGTAGTCTTTCTACTGTGCTTTGTCACTCCTTGATAAAAATCACTGTCCATTAATCTTTTTAAACTTCTTAGAATTACATTAACCTTTTACTGTATGGTCTCTGTTATGCTTTATATCCGGATGTCCTGCTAAAGCATCATGGAATCGTAAGTGGAACCTTTGGAAGGTGATTGGATTATATATGCATCATAGCTGACTTGCTGTTAGGAGGTGCGGCCTGGTCAGAAGAGGCGGGTCACTGTGGGTCACTCTTTCTGTCTCCTCCCATGACTCTTTCTACTCCCTGTCACCACGCCCCTGTGCCATGCTATCTTGCTGGGTGCTGAAATTGGAGCCAAAATAAGCTTTCCTTCCTTTAAATTGCAGGTGTCAGGTATTGTGTCTTCTCAGCCACGATTAAGTAACTGTCTCTGATTATCTGTTTTTATAATCTGTATGAGTATAAATTTTCTAACTTGCAAAGTATTGATTACATTCTTTTGACTCTAGCTCATGCTGTTTTTTGTCTATTCAGTGTAAATTCTCCCTCTTCACTGAACAAAGTTATATATTTTTCAATAGTCACCTACCTCACTTACCATTTGGAAAAATGCTTCAATACATACTTCTTTTTTTTTTTTTTTGTGGGTACTGGGGGTCGACCTCAGGACCTGGCGTGCCAGCAGGCTCCCGTGCCGCTGAGCGATATCACCGGCCCTTTTTTCGTATGTGGGTTCTGGGAGTCGAACTCGGGCCCTCGCGCTTGCCAGGCAGGCACTTACACCACTGAGCCATCTCACCAGCCCAATACATACTTCTTAAATGACAATTTAGGGCTGGTGAGATGGCTCAGCGGCATAAAAACCTGCCTGGCAAGCGCGAAGTCCTGAGTTTGACTCCCAGTACCCACATTAAAAAAAAAATGACAATTTAGTTAATTTCTGAGGCTGTTTCATGTGACCTTGCTCTGCATCCCATAGCACTTGGTTTCATATGTTTAAATTAGTATATATTACACTATCAGACACATATTTGTTTACCTCTCTGCTGTCTGATATTAGAATATGAAGCTTGTCAAGTAAAAGACTACCTTTCATTCACATATCCCTAATCCTCTGCTCAGTGATTGAGAGAAAATACTTAAAACTTTTGTTGGTAAAGTATGTACACAACTTCACAAAATGTTATCAGTCTGAAACAAAAGAAAAAATAGTTCTTTCAAACTGGAATAACCATGATGAAGGTAGAGTTATATAAAACATGAAGATAGGGGCCGGTGAGATGGCTCAGCGGCTTAAGCGCCTGCCCGGCAGGCGCAAGGGCCCGAGTTCGACTCCCGGAACCCACATACGAAAAAGGGGCTGGTGATATCGCTCAGCGGCACGGGCGCCTGCTGGCGCGCGAGGTCCTGAGGTCGACCCCCCGGTACCCACAAAAAAAAAAAAATAAATAAAAATAAATAAAAAAAATAAAACATGAAGATAATTATCCAATCACAAGGTGTTGAAATACATGTAAACCTGCTTTGATGCTAGTCTTGGCTTAGAAATGCAGGCAATCAAAAGGCTTGGTTTTATCGAGGATGCTTGATGACTTGTACAGTGTAAGTTTGTAAGTGTAAATGTCAACCTAAATTTTTCAGAGGCTGTTTAATCTCTTTGTAGAAGTAATTGAGATCCGGATAATTAACTATACATAACAGAGTATAAATAAGCTCTTATCCTTATTTTAGGTGGTTCCACCAGTTAGTTTTAACCTTTTTTTTTTTTTTTTTTTTTTGGTACCAGGAATCGAACTCATGACCTCACGCTTGCCAGACAGGTGCTGTGCTGCTGAGCTATATCCCTGGCCCTAACCTTTTATAAATATATGGTGATTTAAGATATTCAATTGAAACAATTCCTAATTTGTTGAAGGTCTGAGTTATATTTTTGACATATACTCCCTTTTCTAAAATTTATAACAATGGGCCGGTGAGATGGCTCAGCGGCTTAATCGCCTGCCCGGCAAGCGTGAGGGCCCGAGTTCAACTCCTGAAACCCACATACGAAAAGGGGGCCGGTGATATCGCTCAGTGGCACGGGCGCCTGCTGGCGCGTGAGGTCCTGAGGTCAACCCCCCGGTACCCACAAAAAAAAAAAATAAATAAAATAAAATAAAATTTATAACAAAAGTGAAAACATAATTTTTTGGAATAAAATCAAATTATTAGAAAAAAACCTTACTAATTTACTCCTTTATTTTTCTTTCAAATTTATTGTTCCATGTAGATTGAATAATTTCTGTGGAAATAAGATATGAGCTTGATATAAAAGCCTTCCCATTAAGAATATAGGTTTTAAGCATGGATAAAAATAAGAACCTTTCACATAAACAATAAAATTAATTAGAAAAATAATATTGCTGAAAATATATAATAAATTTATCTAATCATTGAAAATTTCTATAAAGTAGTAATGTTTCTAATTATTTTCATCAATGTACAAGTACCAGCACTATAAAATTATCTCCTACCATAATTCTCATTTGTAAATAGAAAAAGAGAAAGAGATGTTAACATCTTTACTTAGCAAGTATGAAATAAATTTACAATTTCAAATTCACTCAAAGTGAAAAACATAGAGATGAAATATGACTAACAAAATTTTAACTGAGATAATGTTTAATAGAAAGTAAATACATATACAAATATATGCATATATATCTATTTACATAATTATATGATTATAGATACATATAGATTCTTACACACCTCTTCTGAAGAAATATAAAATCAAATAGTATAATGCATTTCCCACTGTCAGTGTTTTAGTATATTTAATGCAAAGACAGATTTGTTGTCTTTCATCTATTGCTGACATGGACTGAATAAAAACCTATTTTTTGAAATTTCACTTCCATTATTCCTGGGTAAACACTTAAGAGTAGAATTTCTAGTTCATGGGGGGGCACGAATACTGAATCTTTAAGGTACAAGTAGTCTGTTTTTAACACTTATTAAGAGTGAAATATATATTTTAGATATATCTTTCACAGTATATTGTAAATGCATTAAAATATTAGTTTGTGAACATAATTTATTCCAGAAACGTGCTTGTTATCCAAAGTACTTGAATTTCTCCTTTAGTAAAGCAAATTTCTCCTTAAGAAATTCAGACGATTCATTCCACAACTCAGAAACATTAGTATAAAGACGATTGTAATGCTGTAATATAATACAAAATAATAAAGCAAATACAAAATATAAGGAAAAATAACTAAATTAACCTCCACTTACCTGTGAAAACCTTCATGCCTGCTGTGAGGGAGACAAGAGAGAAGAGGGTTATTGTATAAAGACTTTCACTATCACTAAAGGAATCACTGCTATCTTTTGACTCAATGAAATCTTGTGTGTGTGTGTGTGTGCTTTAACAAAGAAACTACCCAATGACACTTGTTTTTGCTTCCTTTTGAGGATTTTTCTGAAATGTGACTTTGCAGCATCATTAAACAGATTCATTGCTCCCACTGCTCCAGCCTTAGTCAGGTGGTGTTTTCTACACATTTTGCACTGTTTTCCACATTTTGCATATCTCCCTAATCTCATTTTAAGTGAACAATTACCCTGCATTTTCTCCTCCTCTGCAGGAAAGGTCTCCATAACCTCTTGCTGTTGGGTGATGATCATATGCACAATCCTCCAGCAGGCAGGCGCGGTGTCGAGGGGAGGGGGAAAGGAACCATTGGCTCAGTTGGGATCATGTGACATTCAGCTTCACATACCACTTGTATTGTAAGATATTGCTCATTTATCAAGGTAAAATTTATTAGAAATATTTGCTTGTCTTGCAGAACACTTGCAGAACAAGATACTTGCAATCCAAGGTTTTACTATATTTTCTAAGTGTTTGTGTTGTGCTTCCATTTTAACAACTAAAGTTTTTTTGCGGTGTTTGAATTTTTTTTTTAATTTATTAGCTTATTGGTACATTTTAGATATACATAATAATAACATTCATCATAGGGAATTTGTACTGGTACATGATATATCTTGATTCTTCTTTTTTTCATTCTCCTCCCTTTAACCCCTCTTTCCCCTCTTATTTACAGATCTTTGTTTCCATTTTATCTTTCTTTTCTCATTTTTTTTCCTACAAAGGACTATAATATATAGAATATATAAAAACACAAAAAATTCATAGACCCCAAATTTAAAAACCCAATCTAAAAATGGGCATTTGAAATGAATAGACATTTCTCAGATGAAAAGGTACAAATGGCAAATAAATATATGAAAAATTGGTTATTCAAGAGATGCAAATTAAAACAACACTGAGATTCCATCTCACTCCAGAAAGAACAGCTATCATCAAGAAATCCAATAACAAAAACTGATAGGGGTGTGGGGAAAAAGGAACACTTCTCCACTGTTGGTGGAGACTGGTGCAACCACTGTGGAAATCAGTGTGGAGCTCCATAAAAAAACTAAAACTGTAGGCTCCATTTACCCAGCTATTCCCTTTCTTGGTATCTTCCCAAGAGTATTAAAAGCATCATACCACAGAGATAGATGCACACCCATGTTTATAGCAGCACAGTTTGTAATAGCTAAATCTTGAAAACACCCCAAATACCCATCAGTGGATAAATGGATAAAGAAGATTTTTTTTATATACAATGGAGTGCTACTCAGCGATAAAGATTAAACCAGAGACATTTCTAGGTAAATGGATGCATCTTGAGACCATACTCAAATGAAATAAATCAGACATATGTGTAAATATTGTATTGTTTCTCTGGTATGAGAAACTGAAAGTACGAATAAGGACCAAAATGTATAATAGATATTGGGAAATGGGAAGAAAAATGTTCAAATGGGAAGGGGATTTAGGGAGGGGGAGGGGAAAGAAAGGAAGGAAGTAAAAAAGAAAAAATGTAACTTCTAATAAGCAGAGATTTTGAGTTAGTTAAATATTATTATAGCATTACAATTGCTCTAGTAACTTCAAATAAATCTATATACTTCCTAGATGTTTCTCTAAGGATTAAAGTAGACTTCTTTAGCTTTCAATGTCTTTTTTTTTTTTAATGTGGGTACTGGAAATTGAACTCAGGACCTCATGCTTGCCAGGCAGGCGCTTATGCCACTGAGCTATATCACTGGCCCTCATGGTCTTTTTAAAGTTAATATTTTTATCACTTCAATTAAAATACTCAAGCCTTGTCAAAGTATATTTCCATTTTTAAATGCACCCTTTCATGCCGTTATCGTCACCATATTTCACATTTACAAATGTTTTAACTAAACAACAATGTTACAACTTCTGTTTTTAGCTGCCAATTTATTTTTTAAAAATGTGAAACTGTATTTTCCAACACAATTACATCTGATGCCATGTCTTTTCCTTTTTTTTTTTTTTTTTTTGTGGGTACTGGGGGTCGACTTCATGACCTCACGCGCCATCAGGCGCCCGTGCCGCTGAGCGATGTCACCGGCCCTTTTTTTGTATGTGGGTTCCGAGAGTCGAACTCGGGCCCTCGCGCTTGCCAGGCAGGCGCTTATGCCGCTGAGCCATCTCACTGGCCCCCGCCATGTCTTTCCTAAGTAATTTATTTTACTGTTACTAAAAGGCCAGATCTGATAGTTCTAAACTTTTTCAGCAATTGATTATCTCAAAATGCCTCACTGTAGCCTTCATTTTTGAAGAATAATTTTCTGGATGTTAGAATTTAAGTTGAGAGTTCTTGTCCCCCAATCCCAACACATTCACAATGTACTGTTTTATGACTTTCATTGAAGTCATCAGCTATTATTCATGTTATTGCTTCTCTTTGTGCATATGCTTTCCCCCTCTGGTGTTTTTAATTGCCTCTTTGTCTTTAGTTTTTTCCTATTAAAATTTTTATTTTTCCCCATAAAAACCTTTATCCACATCCCTTGTCCCCTGCTTCTTTCCTTGTGTTCTTTTTCTATTTTTATGTCATCTTTTTTTTCCCCCTTTATACCTACTTCCTCATTTGGAAGAACACAAGCGATACTTGTCTTTCTGAGTCTGGCTTATTTTGCTTAACATAACAATCTCTAATTCCATCCATTTTTCTTCATATAATATGATTTTGTTGTTTATGGTTGATACTGCATTGTGCATATACAACATATTTTCTTTATGCATGAGCACAAGCCTTGTTTTACAACTTTGTTTTTGTAAATTGCGCACTGATAAACATGGGCATGTAGGAATCTCTTTATTATACTGACCTTGATTCCTTTCGGTATATACAAGTTGTGATACAGCTGGATCATGTAGTAGTTTTTGAGCATCATCCATACAGATTTCCATAGTGGCTGACTAGTTTTAAGCACCTAGACTATGATTTGCCTATGAATTATTTTCTTTGTAGTTGTTGCTGCCTCCCTAACCATGTTTCCCAAGATGCTTTGCTTTATCATTACATAGTTTTCAGTAAATTAGTGTTCTTGTTAGTTGTTCTTTCTGTGGTATTTTCTCATCTATTCTCTTTTCTCTTTTTGTAATTATGAGTACATATATTCATATTTCCCTGTGGTTGTTTTATCTCTTCCATGTCCCTATCTTCTGTCATCTCCAAAGTGCTATAAATACCAGTAAGTGAAATATTTACTTCAGATATTTCACGTTCAAATATTAAAATTTTTATTTTCCCCCATAAAATCTAGTTTTCTGAGATTCCTGTTTATCTTACTATATCATTTTCCTTCAAAACTTTAAAATTAATTTAACTACTTTAAAGTTTTCATCTATTAGTTCTAGTACATGAGCCACAGGTATATATGTTTCTTACATTTATTTCTTTTTAAATGTGAGTGAAAAATTCATATTCCTTTCCATTTTGAGTATTTATTATATACCAGACATTGTGAATACAATATTTAAAGACTCTAAATTACAGTGTCTTCTGAAGAGTATTGCTTTATATTCTAGAAGGCAATTAATGAATGCTCACTCGTAACTTCTTTTGTATTAGTATATGTTTGTAGTACATAATGAATACATTCATTTTGGGCAGTTGGTTCATGTACCTGATAGATCCTAATTCCTTTACATCTCTTTCCCATCTGCTACCTCCTCCTCTCTCTATCTTCTGGTGCCCTTACCATTTACCAAAAACCTATCTCCCTATTTCTTATTGCCTTCTTTTATTTTGCTCTTTGATTTATTTATATTTTAGTTTTTTTACATAATAGAAACCATACGATCTTTTTGGTATCTCTGTCTGATTTATTTCACTTAATGTTTGGATTCAAAATTCATTTATTTTCTTACAAATGACTCAAATTTATCCTCCGTTATAACAGAATAGTACTGAATTGTGTATAAATACAACATTTTCTTTATACACCCATTGATGGAGATACAGGGCATTCCATGATTGATTTTTTATGAATTGTTTCTGCTATCAACATGTGTAGGCATGTATCAGTGTAATATATGTACTTAACTCTTTCAGGAAGACAACTAGAAGGGGCATAGCTGAGTCAAATGGAAATTCTATTTCAAGTTTTTTTGAGAAATCTCCATAGTGTCAATTGTGGGAAAGCTCAACCTTTTTACCAAGCTTTTCTCATGAAGAGCTCAAACTCCAAATTCTGCTTCCTCTGACTGAAAGAAATGAAATCACTGCTAAGTCTTTTCTGTCACCTTGGTTATTGCTTCCTTAGAGTCTTCTCCACTCATGTGTAGTTCAGGGGTCACTCAAGACTTTAAAATGAATTTATATGTAGATGTTAGTTTCTCCCATTCTTTGTAGTTTCCTCCACAGATTATTCCTTACTTTTCAGTTTCCAGCCAAAGGAACAACCCAAAAATTTAAATACCGAGGATCCTACTTTACAGATTGAGTTCTAGTTACTCAACTGCTTTTGCACTGGAGCATGCTCTCAACCAAAAGCTATCTAAGAGTAAATAGCTCAGAGGCTTTATTTAATGGATTGTATCCTTTCTACTTTTAACTTATTTATGTTTATTCTCCACTTTCTAAAACAAAATTTTCCCATAGTTCAAAAGCTAAAGTTATAAGAAAGTTGCTGTGATCCAAACTATTTCTCCTTTACCAGAACTGATTCTTCACAGAATTTACTCTTTATTTATATTTCAACAACAGTACAACTTGAACTCGTACTTACCTCATTCTTAATTGTATTTTTCTCATGTGTTGATTTTAAAAAATATCATTCAGATGTTCAGTGTAATTGAACTTATTCTTGAAACTCTACAATGCACTCAAGGGATTTCTTTTGCTGAATTCTATTGAGTTTCAGAATTATTGATGGTAATCAAAGACATTAATAACAAAGCTGTTTAACTTAAAATATGTGATGATACTTCTTATTCTGGGTGATATATTTTAATAAATTGGGAATATCAGTTTTTTCATACTAGGGATACCTACTAAAAATAATCATCTATTACTATAGTAAGTAGTACAAAATGTCAAATTTCAAAAATCATTCCCATGTCCTTTTTTGTTTAATTAAAACTCCCAATATAATTTACTTTCAGGAATGTGAGCACCAAACACCTTAGAAATTCTAAAAAGCAAATATCCAAAATAATAAGCACTTGAATCTTCACAGAGCTAAATCTTATTAAAATTCTCTGGCTTAATATATGGTCTTTAAATCATGATATGAGATATTCAGCTTTATTTTCAGTGGAACTTATCAGGGATAGGGAAAATTAATTCAATGAGTTCAACTCTTGTGCATGGCAAAAGAAGTGAAATGAGGAAAATGTCTTTCACTATTTTGAATCTTCCATGCTCAGCAGAAAACCAGGAAAACCTTAAATTCTCCTTTTAAAGTGCATGAACCCAAAGACTTGTAATTTCCAGGCAATCCAAAAGCTATTCGGTGTTAATGTAGTCAATCACTTATATCAAATCATCTGGTTTATAGCAATATATCTGTCTTAGTTATATATATCTGTCTTAGTTACTTTTCTCTCATGGCTGAGACAAATAGCCAACACCCAAAATTAAAGGGGAAAGGTTTATTTAGCTCAGTTTATATTGGAGACCCCTGCAGTGGGTTCTAATTTCCTGCCTCGTGTTATGGCACAAGGCAAGAAGAAAGAGCAAGAGAAAACAGCAGTGCAGCAGGGATCTAGGATGACCAGTTGTCTGTGGGGAACAATAGGCCACGAGGGAGCCAGAACCTTGACATTTATTCCTTAAAGAAAATGAGGGGATTGTGGTTGGATGTGCTAGACAAGTGGCTATGCAGACAAGGCTTCTAATAGAAGGAGAAAAACGTTATTGTGAAAGGGACAGGAACAGCCAGATTTATGCTATGGTTAATGAGTAACCTTTGTAGCCAATTCGGGGAAGAAATTTTCTTCTGGAGTCATGAAGGTCTCAGCGGAGACGTTATCTCATATCTTAGCCCTATGGTATCACAACTGGTCTATCTCAGCTCAGCTGTGGCCTAATGCTAATCTGCCATCAGGCGTCTGCTTTCATGAAAATACGTACACAGCCTCAGCAAGACTCACTAATTAAACTGAAAGCCATTTTAGGGAAGTCACCTCTGTACAGCCTGCACTGCTCGCAAGGAAGCACAGTCACACTTGGGTCTGGGGGAGGGCATCGTGGTGGTCTCCACAAGTTTGTATAGGTTTCAGCCCATAAGCAGTGGCTCCAAGCCTGGGTGGCTTGGTAGAGGGGAACTGCAGAGGACAACCTGTTCATGGCAAGCAGAAGACAGCAAAAGCAAGCAAGTAAAAAACCTTAACAGTGCCTGTCTGCACCTTTTGTCTTATCCGGGCTACTTAGAGTGAGTAGCACTCACGTCTTTCATCCTAGTGCCCTTGAGCTTAGTATCAAACCATGAATCAGTTCCAATATCCCATACTCTATAGATCAAGCCACCTATGAAGAAACCCCACCTATGACTTCAAGAGGCGTGGGGGGATATGTAAATACAATCCATAACAATATTTTAGTTCATCATTCTGAAATTTAACTTTCTCCATTAACACATCTGAATATAAATAACAGAATCCAAAATGAATGGCTATTATTCCTTTTCTACTTTCTCTTAGCCCATCAAATTAAGAAGAAAATTAATCTGATAGCTATAGGTTCAGCCTATCTCAGTCAAAAAAATGTTCAGTGTAGAGTGCAGGTTAGTGATAAACAGTAATAATTTCCTGCTTTAAGACCCAGTCTGACCATAAGCCTATCAATCCCGTGTGAGCCTGGAGGAATGCCAATTCTCCAAACCTCTCACAGGAAAAGACAAAAGCCAATCTAAATAACTGCATGCAGCATTTCCATTCCATTTGCATAATATGGTTTAAATCCTGCATAAGATACCTAAGGGATTTCCTTATAACTTAATTCCAATGAATAATTCCTATTAGTACTTAGTGCATGAAGTAATAAGTCTTGTTTCCCTTGTAACTGTGAACATAGACACTGTGCTACCAAGGACCAATACAGAATTGAAAATCTTGTTGCTTACCTGTTCACCTTCCCTACAATGTCCTTCCTCTGGAGTCTACTTAAACTATGTGAATGATAAGGATGTAAGGATAGTGTTCTAATGATCTAAATTAGCAATCCTCTAAGATAGTTCTTTTGTAGTAACAGGCCATGCAGTTCCAGTCTGTTATTCAGTCCTAAAGCAACACAATCCTCTCCTTCTTCCTTTCCTGCAGCTTGTAGGTTACGTGTGCACCTTTTAGCACACACGTATGTCATGAACTGTCGTGGGTGCTTTATTTGTCATTGTATTTAATCCGCAATTTCATGAACTCAATTTGCAGATGAGAACACAAAAAATTAGAGTTTAAATACTGTCTAAGTGTACTCAGTGCTGTCATCTGGGTGTTTGTCCTATCCAAAACTCATGCCGGAGCTAAATCCTCAAATCCATGTTAATGCTATTTGGAGGTCAGGGCTTTGGGAGGTAATTACAATTAAGGGAGAACATTATGATGGGCCCCCAATTGCATTTATGGCTTTATAAGAAGAGGAAGAAAGATTTGATCTTCCACGTTTGCTCTATTTTCCCATGTCATACCCTCAACCATGCCTTGATACAGTAGGAAGACTCTCACCAGATATTGAGCAGATGCCAGCTCCATGCTCTTCAACTCAGCTTCCAGAATCATAAGATAAACAAACCTCTACTTCCCATAAACCACCTAGGGTGTAGTGTCCAGTCACAGCAGTAGAAAATACACAAGGTGCCCAGCTATAAATACTTGTGAAGATTTTAATCTAGTCTCTTTCATTTCAAAACATGTTTTCCTCTAACATTATACAAATCTCCTGTGATGTTATGCCTTACAGCTGATATTAAATCTCAATCTCATATTAGCCAGAGACATGAGGTTAACAAATGATTTCTATGAAAAGAGATAATGCCAGATATTAATAGTAGATTAGTCACATAATTTAGGGAGTTGATGAAAATCAAATTAAATGTGTTCAGATTGACAAAATGCAATTTTAAATTAAACAGAGCTACATGTAAAGCTTAACCCATATTATCTCTATGACTTTGAATAAGATGCTTAATTTCACAGAAAGATTTTTTTGTTTTGTTTTGTTTTGATAGTTTGTTTGCAGTTTTGGTATTGTATCTTTGAAATTTAACAGTAACAATAATGCCTCCCTCACATAACTTTTGTGAACTAAAAATTCAAGCTTAAATGAGACAGAATGGGTAGAAAAGTTAAAAAGTTTCCTCACAATATTGGTTTATATGTCCAAATGTAGACATCAAGAATTACTTAGATTAAAGCCCCAAACACCTTTTTAATTGGGGTACTAGAAACTTAATTTCAAAAGGGATTAAGATCCTTACATTTGTAACAGTAGAACTAAAAGAAAACAATTACAAGTCCTATTCCTTCTGAAAGAAAGAAAAAAACAAATGAAAATCTATATACATGGTAAAATATTATTATATAATAAACTATATTGATACAGATACGTAATTTTATCTTAAAAATAGTATATACTGGGCCGGTGAGATGGCTCAGCGGCGTAAGCGCCTGCCTTGCAAGCGCGAGGGCCCGAGTTCGACTCCCGGATCCCACATACGAAAAAGGGGCCGGTGATATCGCTCAGTGGCACGGGCGCCTCCTGGCGCGCGAGGTCCTGAGGTCGTCCCCCCGGTACCCACCAAAAAAAAAAAAAAAAAAAAAAAAAATAGTATATACTGTATAAGGATAGCAATGGAAAGAACATTGAACTTTACTCCTTCTTAAATATACCTTTCCAAGGGACCAAAATAAATACATGTAGGAGTAAGTATGCTTTTCAGGAAAGTTTTAACTGAGGCCTAAGAACTTTATCTGTTGCCATGGTGGAAAACTTATGAAGTACAGAGCATTCTAATGACTGTATTTCTAGTCATGTATAAGATATCCACATGAGAAACTAGCCAATGCTCAGGTAGAAGTAGATAGATTCTATAGCTCTTGATATCTACTTCTTCATGAGTTATTAGCAGTTATGATCCAGTCTATCGCTGCCTCCTCCTTGGAATGCGGTTTTTAGGCGAGCCCATGTTCCTGGTTTTATTACTCTCACTTCAGGCTCATTTGTGAGTCCTCCTACTGCTTTTTCTTCATCTCTCAACTGTTTGAACATTGATGTTCCTGGGTTCACTCAATATTTCTTTTCTTCTCCATATAAGCAACATGAATTTAACTGAACTCCTGGTATCTCCTCCACCCTGTATTACTTCCTGTGTACTTTTCTGGGTTAGCATAAATGACAAATCTATCCTCAAATCAAAAGTCCAGGAATCACCCACAATTCCTCTCCTCACCTTTCTAATAGCACATACCTTCTTGGATTAAAACTCATTTCTGCTATAAATAGTATGTAATCTAGCTCCAACTACTTTATTAATTAATTAATTAATTTTTGTGTGTGTGGGTACTGGGGGTCGACCTCAGGACCTCGCGTGCCAGCAGGCGCCTGTGCCACTGAGCGATATCACCGGCCCCTTTTTCGTATGTGGGTACCAGGAGTCGAACTCAGGACCTCACGCTTGCCAGGCAGGCGCTTATGCTGCTGAGCTATCTGACTGACCCCAACTACTCTATACTTTACACTTCAGCACTTTATACTTCATATTGTACAAAATGCAGTTTTCTTTCTTTTGGAATAATTCAGTAATTTCTGACATGTCTTCTGCCACTTCCTGCTTTTGAACTAGTCCTGGTAGTTTAGCCAGAGTGTGCTGCTCGAAAGTAAACCAAAGCAGGTGCAATGGTACATACACACTTGTAAGCACAGCTACTCAGGAAGCTGAAGCAGGAGGATCATAAGTTCTCTAACTCAAAATAAAAAATAAAAGGGCTGGGAATATACCTCAGTATGAAGGCCCTAGGTTCAATGCCCAGTTATGGTGGATAGGTTTAATTGTATCCACTTGTTTGAATTGGGAACCACTGAGGGTTTTAGTAAAGCGTACTTCTGTGTATGTCAGGATGGGTCATAGTGGTGTGACCTTGATCCTCCTTTTCCTTCCGACACTGTTTCGCTGCTCTGCCTCACAGTTAACATGAATCAAGCATCTTTGCTCCTCTATGTCCTTCTGCCATAGTGTTTCTGCCTTGGAGTCAGTTGACCATGTGCTGAATTCCCTGAAACCCTGAGCCAATTTAGTTCTTTCCTCCTTTATGTGGTGTCAGGTATTGTGTCTCAGCCACAGGGAAGCTGTATAATACACCAATATCATAAAAAGTAATAGATAATGTCATTCCTTGTTCAAACGCTCCAAAAACATTTTCTGTCTCTCTTACTTAGAGAAAAAACCTGTCCAGTTACACACTATCCCAGGCATGCTGGTTTTAATTTTCAGGCACTTGTATGAGCAGCTAAAGGAAAAGCCATCCTGTTATCTCCCAGAGAAGCATTCCAGGATAATGAAACGGCATGGGCTAAGGCCTGGAGATAGAAGCTTGTCTTGCAGCCTTAAAAATCAATTAAGACCAGCATGGATTTGGAATCATATAAACAGTGTTCAAATACAATTACTGCAACTTACTGACTACACAACCTTAAATAAACATATAGAGAGGAGAGTAATCAAGGAGTCAAGTACCACTGAGATACTGTTTCTGAATTCTCCCTTTAATAACTGTGTTTCAGTATTTTCTGTGAACCTGTTTCGGGCTGATGTTTTAAACACTGTGGATGTAGCACTACTATTGTGGAGCTCATATTTTGGCGACAGAGGAAACAGACATTAAACAAATTCGGAGAGTGATACAGGATAGGGAATCTGAATGATGTGGGTGGAGTTATGGGTGCAAATTGAGCTAGAGGTAATGTTTGAACAAAGGCTCATAAATGTTTAAATTCCATGCTATCTGTAGCCTTATGATGTTGCTCCCCTCACATCTCTGACAGCTTCAAAATTCTCCTGAACACAGTAAGGCAGTGGTTGGTTAAACACTTGCACATTGAAATCTGCTGTAAACACTAGAGGGATTAGGAGTGGAACAAGGCAGGAACCAGAGGGCAGACTTTGTTCAATGAGCAGAAAAAAAGGTATTACTGGCAGCTATTAAGGAGAAATAAAAGAAATTTGATCATTCTTTGCATGAGAAAATAAAATTAATTCCTACCAATAAATACAATGTCTTTTGCTTTCTTTCCATGAGTAATATACTAAGGATTCCTGATCAGATGTTAACCACAATTATTTCTCCTCCTGGTAAGGCAATTTATTTTCATATTTTAGAAGTAATATCTTAAATTTTATTTTTAAAAGTATTGATTAAAATGCCATTATGATGACATTGAAGAAAATAAAATATTTGTCTAAAACACTATTTACACTACTACCCTAGTTACACAAATATTTGTGAGACTGCATGTAAAATTTACTTAATGTACATTTGTATTTTAAATTGCATATATTTAGAGATGATGGTTATACTCAAAGTATAGGAAACATTTTGTATACCACTTTTATTGTCCTACTTTCTTACTTAATGAGTGTATAATGACTTACTTATTAATTGTACCATTGGAACATCTGCGCTTTCTATTTGAAGATTTTGGACCCCCTCTCATCATCTGGGGGAGTGGGTACAGGTACATAACGGGGTTTGTTTCTCTTCTTAATCTGCTTCCCGTTCCCTCTCACTGCCCTCCCTCCTCCTCTAATTCCCCTTTCTCAATTTTCACTCTTGTTTATGTTATTTATCTTAGCTCATTGTTTTAAGAGTTCTGTTTCTAACATATCAGCAGAACAGAGACTCTAATGAGTGAGTGGGATGACTCATTCAATATACTAGCCTTACTCTTCCTTTATCTCCTCCTCTCTCATACCCAACCTGGTCATTAGCCATAATTTTATAACCTTACTGCATATATCTTCCATATTGCCATTACATTTTTTTCATAGAATCTCAATGGTAGATTCTGAGTTAGGGTAAGAACCTGGAAGCCAACCTGTCTCCCTTAGAATAAGCTCTTCTTATTTATCTAGATATTAAGATTAGTTACAGATTCTGACCCTCTGATGTACTTTTGTTATTCCTCAGAGCCATCAAACATAACATGCATTTTCTTCTGTCTTAGAATACCTTGTTTTCATCTAATCCTTATTAAGTACCCAGGATTTCTAATAATTGGTTTATATTGTTAATTAACTTGCACAGAATGGTTAGTATGAAATATTTTTTCTTGACAGTGTACAATGTGTGCCTGGTACACAGAAAGGGTTCTACAAAGTTTCGTTTCCAGTCATGAAGGTAGCTAAAAGTATCTCTTCCTAGTTTTGGAAGTACAAATTAACTAAATTATTTAAGACAAATTAATGCATGTAACCATTTTGTTTTCCTGATTTGAATTGCTCTAGATGTGTGATTATATATACAAATTCAATTCTTTCCAGTTTTCTCTGTATAGTACTGATGCAATGGAAATATTACATTTTTATTACATTTTTGTATATATATATATATACATTTGAAATTTACTAAGGCTGATTATAGTTAGACAATAATAACATAAGTATGCTGAGTAAAATCACATTGGTCAAATTTTGGACAAAGAAGACATAAATCACTTCTGAGGAAAAAAGAATAAATTGTTCAGAACATTTTTGATAATATAAGGTAATCTTGATAAGTCAAAACTATTATTATACTGTCAAAAAAAGTAACAAGTGATTTTCAAAGACAAAATGTTTTCATTTAAATTGTGTTGATTCAACTTTTGGATTCTATAATTTAAATGAGATTTTAAATTATTTTTATCTTGTTAAACATTTGACTTTTACAGTTGTTACTTTGGAGAAGTAACTCAAAGAGATTAAAATGAATTCCTTTTTTTCTCAGAGCTGCCTTCTTTAATGTCTTTTCCCGTTCTTTAATGTGAAATAACTAACTACACTCTTCATACAAGCAAAGTATCTATACAAGTCCTGCTAGAAACTATTCTTTTTTATTGTTAGTTAAACAGATTGTGTGATTTTAACTTTTCAGGAATTTTAGCCTGGTAAATGTTTCCTTTCATAAATATCTTATTACTATCCTTCACTCAGAGGCATCTATGGACTAGGAGGAAAATGTTAGAAATTTATGTAAACTGATACATAAAAGAGGGTGAAAAGTAAAAGCTACATTATTGTTGGTTATTATATATATTTATTCTGTATATAATAGATAATATGTATATTTTCCTCATTTTAAGATAGATTTTAAAACCACCATGAAACTATTACTACTGTATTGATTAATAAAGCAGTCTAATAATAATAAATATCATGCTATACTATTTATAAATATTTAGAATTCAGAATTTATAATTTGATATAATCCCAACTCTGTTGTCCCTCCTAACAAGATAAAGAAATATATTTTCATTTAGAAAGACTCTCAAACCAAAGACCTAAAAAATACCATCTTTAATCCTTGGCAAAGTTCTAAGATACCCAACTGGCCTTCTGCCAAGTTTTACCTCTCCTGAATCCAGTCATCTCAAGAAACAAGGGACATATCCACCTAGACCAATGCCTTCCCCTCTAGATCATGCCCTAGACAAATTATCTTCCAGAGAACCATTCTATGCTTAAGAGGGAATTGGCTGTCCCCCAAATTCCTTGTCCAGATGACCAAGACCACTTCCAGAGTTTTCCCACTTAAGGTTCCATCACTAAACAAGAGGCTAAACAAGGAGCAGCTTCTGGCTTCTCATGTGAGTTTGACGGAGTTTGCTATGCAGAAACAAGGCAGCCACATAAATTTGACTTGCACACTGTGATCAAAATGGAGTGAGAAGGGCTGGGTGTGATGATCTCCATCAGTCACAATTACAAAGGAGGTTGAAGGAGAAAGACCAAAAATTAGAGGCTAGCCTGGGCAACTTAGGGAGACCCTGTCTCAAATTTAAAAAAATAATAATATGAGCTGAAGATGCAGCTCATGCTTTCTGGAATATATATATATATATATATATATATATATATATATATGAATGAAAAGGAAAGGGAAGATGATTGTGGGTAGGAAATTGGCTATTGTCTTCATATTTTTTATGGGAAAAACTTACAATTCTGAAATGCTGCATTTTTAACCTGAAATAATTCTAGGTATGGTAAGAATTTATTTGTCAACATTAGAGAATATTAGACCTTTTCAAAGTTTGCAATATAGGATGTAGACCTTTATCATCACTCTTTCCTTGGGCCTACATAAACAAATCTGGATTCTGACTTTTGGTACTTAGAGTGTCACAAGTTGGAAATACTGAAATGATGATGATGTCACTCATGGAGAAACCAATGGAATCAGAAAGTAGGAATCAGTGAAGTGGTTACCTGAATTTGTGGATGAGTTGTTGAGCCAATTGCAGAAGCTCAGGCATTACCATGGTGTAAACTGTACACTAAGCATTACAAATGCCCTTCCATTTGATCTCTGCTTTGGAAAGAAGACCCTTCTTTTTAAGTTAAAAAAAAAAAAACTGTATTTTGTATTTCTAATGAATAAAATGAGGTTATGCATGGTCTTTTACAGTTGATGCAAATTATCTAACTAAATTAAAATACATTTTAAAAGTTTAACATGTAGAAGAGTTTATGGGAGAGGAAAAGATAGATTGAGTAATGTAGTGAATTGAAATACTTTCTAGTAATGGTTGAGATTCTGCTCTGTAATCACTGTGTGTTGTGGGGAACCACTCAGACTGCTTCAAAGCTCAGGGGCATCTAAGGACACCTGAGAATGTGACCCCACTTATCTAACACAGGCACCCAGTGGGATGCAGTTATGTAACCACGATTTAGCACAGGTAAACACACATGTACTGGTCACAGTACTATGTAAGAATGTAAACATGGGATTGCAACCTGTACAAGAATTATACAATAAAGACACAGTTGGCTCTCACTCTGGCTCTCTGCTCTGCTCCATGCTGCCTGCTATTGTTGGTGATGTCTTGCACACGTGTATTCTTTAACCTTGGGACCTCACTTGCAAAAATCTTCCTTGGGCCCCCTTGAGCAGGCCAACAACTGGCGTAGTTGGTGGGACATAGACGTGAATGGTCCAGGGTGGCTGTGGAAACAGCATCCAAATGTGAGGGAGAGCCCCAGGGAATGGCTGATAAGCAACCCTGGCCTCACCATGGCTACGTGTAGCCACCTTCTTGGCAGCTTGGAAGGCCCCAGAGGACTGGTAAACAGTCTGGAGCTGGGGGATGTCTTGCAAGCCTTGGAAGCGTTTGACAGAAAATTCCTCCCCCTCACTGTGAAATGGCCAGGCAGGTGGCTTGGCTCTTTTTCACTCTCTTCTGCTTTGTAAATCAAGATTTGGATGGCCTTGTCTGGCCAGTAGACCAGCTGCAGCAGATAGAGGAGGATCTTGAATAATGGCTGGCTGCTGCAGAGCTCAGGTCGTGAGGCTGGGAAGCACTACCTTGTCCAGCAATGTCTCCAGAAGCATGAGTCCTCATGTCTGAGCAAACCCCCAGGGAAAATCCCCTGGTTTTGCATTGTAGGCTGGCTAGTCATCAAAAGGTGGAGTTAAAGGAACCCTTAGACCAGAGAGGAGGACTGGAAGGTTTGTCTACCTCTACCCAGCACACAATGTGCATGAACTACACAGCCACATATATTTGGGAGCTGGCAAAACAATTAAAGCAGAAGGTGAGTGAAACAGTGCCTGTGTGGTTGCTATGGTTGAGTGATAATGGGGCTGATAACATGCAGTTAAGTCCACAGGAGATGTCCCAAATAGCAGCATAGCCATCACCTCCTCTATGATATGGATTCTGCAGGATGTGCAGAGGACTGCCACAGAATCAGGTAATCAGACTGTGATAAGTTGGTTGATGGCAGCTGCTTGTCTGGTTTGGGAGAATCCAGGTGACCTGCCAGAGCAAGTCACTATCTAGACTTGATAACTGTACTGTGTGAAATGGGCACAGAGCAGATGATATTTGAACAGCAGTACCATAGCCCAGATGAGGAACTGCTGATGGCATGCTTGAAGGACATGATCCTGGTGAGCAGGCCAGCTGGCATGTTTGGAGCAGTGGCAGCCCTTCGAGCCCCCTTTACAGTTCACCTGATCCATGATGATTTAGATACCTTGGCCAGGCTGGGAGATGTGGAAGTAAAGCACCATGGTAAGGTGAGATTTGTAAAAAATGTACTGGTAAAGGAGAAAAAGAAGGGGAGGGGCCCAGGTGAGTGGGGCCATGCCCCCAAGGACAGGTTGTGGGGCCACTGAAGGTCAGTTAGCACCAGAACTGGATGGACCTGCTGGCTGGCAGCCTAGCCACAGATAAGTTAGACAGGCAGCCTTTGGATGTGTTGCTGACTTTGTGGAGGCAGTTACACCCTGAGTGGGTATGTTATGAGTAAAATATGATGCTTTCTGCGACCATTAATTGTGGTGTGTCAACTTGACTGGGTTAAAAAATAAAGGTCTAACGGTGCTTTTAACAAAGCACAGTTTTAGTTGTGTCTGTGAGGTGTTTCCACAGATGATTGACTGTAGGCCAGCAAATTGGTGGGGGAAGACCCATCCCAGTTGTGAATGGCACCATCCAATAGGTTTATAACTTGGGTAGAGTAAAAAGAGAAAGAAAGAGAAAGGTAGATTATGTCTGAAGAACTCCACTGGGCTTGAGTTGGTATATATTTTTCTACTATTACTTGTGGACATCAGTCTCCAATTTCTTTAGTCTTCTAACACAGATTCATACCAGTGACTCTCATGGAGCCTCTAAGACTCTAGTCTTGGACTAGTGCTGTAGTTGATTCCCCTTTCACTGTGGTGCCCAGCTTCTTAAAGAGCTACTGGATCCTCTGGCTCTCAGCATATAAATGTCCATTATAGATTGTCCCACATATGACCCTGTGAGTTCACCAAATAAATCCCCTTACATAATTTTATCAGTTCTCTTCCTGTAAGTAACCCTAGCCCATGCACTGTCCTTTCATCTGTTTTCATTCTGTAGTATTATATTTGCTTATTGATCAGGAAGGATGGGTGCCATCATGAAACCTCAAAAATTTTACTAAGTGATTAAGATATATTGTTCTGAGATTATTTTGTATCTATTTAAAATGCACTGTTAGCTTTAATTTTCAAACTAATTTCATGTAAAATATATGCAAAAATGGATTTTTAAATTGAAAATTTGCAGATGACGAGACATTAATTTGGCTCTAAGTTCTCTATTAATAAACAGAAGATAAAATAGATAGATGTTAAACATATACAAAAGTGTACCTTAAAATGTACCCAACATCCATACTGCAGTTTCTGTACTTACAATTTCTAAGAAATCCAAAACAAAATAATTAAGTCCACATTCAACAGTGTATCTTCAGTATTTAAAATGATATCCAAGAAAAACTGTGGTGATATCAAAACTGTCTTATTGATGCTTCCTTAAAGCTCAACTCAAAATTATTTCAACCCAATTAATCAATGCTCCTGCATGCATGTTTCTTCCCCATTCACAAATCTAGAGACTGTAATGGTACTCTATTTTATTTCTCACAGAGAAAAAAAATCTTGATTAAATGTTTGAAATACACAGGCAATGAAATCATTCCTTTGCACAAAGTCATCTGGTTGATTTCTGTCTAGGTGAGTAGAAATTTCTTAGTGACTTAGATGATGTCTTAGATATTATCTGTCCCCTGCATTTTTTGTTATCTTACCTCCATACTGGGACATTGAAAAATGTGTGACCTTTTAATAATTAAGACAGTATTTCATTTTTTTATACTCTTAATTATCTATTGACTCATTTCTTCCTTAAACAGTATCTAGAAGCACTATATAGACACATATAAACAAAATTAAATAAAAAAACTCTTTTCATGGGTTTGCATTCTAAAAGGATGATGGGCACCCTTTTAGAGGTGGGGGGAAATGCATAATATACTTATAAGTGAACTAAACAGCTGGTTGGATAGTGACATATAGTACTGATAAAAGATAAAGTAAGAAGGAGAAATTGGGGTGTCATGATATTGTGGTCAAGGCAAGCTATGTGAGGGGAGAAACATAAGCAAATACTTCATAGGGAGAAACCTGGGCTACAATTTGAAATTTTAGAGTACATTTATATTGTGTGTAGCTATGAAAATGGGTGAGATTGCCCAGAGATGGTGCAAAATAAAACATAAGAGTTTGATTGTTTATTGGTTTGCTCGAACTCAACAATGGTAGTTTCATGGAAAGAGTAATTTCATGATGAGCACAAAATTCTTATCAGAATGATTACAAGAAATAATAACATGGGAGAAATTAGAGAATTTGATCAATTTTGGGGTTGTCAGTATGAAGAAACCCAAATAATTGAGGTGTTTGCTTTAATAATAATTGATATGTTTGAATGCTGGTGTAAATTAAAAATGTGTTACAGTAAATAATGAGATGGACTTGAATAGACAAAAGATCTGCATGAATTGAGCTGTTGGTCTTAGACAGCCAAACAAGCAGTTGGACTTCAGTCACACATAAGCAAATAGTGTATCAAAGTTGACTCAGATAGGTAGATATGATAGTGGGAGCTTGTGAAAAACTTTTTAAAACTGGTTCTTCTTTAAGTCTGAGATTGGATTTAGAAATTAGCTGACAGAAGTGGAAGAGGACGCAGTGGAGGATTGAGCATGGATGTGATACTACAAAAGAGTTATGTAGGAGTATAGGAACATGAATAGGTTTTTACCGGGAAAGTTATAGTAGTGGAGAGAATGGAAAAGGGCTTGAGAGTCTAGCAATTTCAACTGGCAAAGGAGAGAGAGAAAAGACTTGAAGAGTCAGGGAAAATGAAAGAACAAATATTATGTTGTCGTTGGGTCATACTCTGGGTGTAGTCAGAGAATAAGAAGTCACTCAGTAAGACAGAAGGTGGAAATGTGTGCGCTAGAAATAGAGATTATGGAAGTCAAAATCATTCCTAATGACAAATCTAGGAATCATTGCAGATAAGATTAAGTGACAGAATGCTAATAGATGAATAGGTGCATAGAAACAAAGTCAAAGAACTGTTAGGACAAGACCTAATGAAAATCATGTAGCAGAATATTGAAGTCATGAAACATGGGAGGAGAGCTTTTAAGAATCAACATGAATAAAAATGCTAAAATTTTTAATGACTAAAAAATAAAACCTATGTAGGGCATCAGTTGGTATATACTAAAAGGATGGGTATTGGAAGATATAGACTGGTAATGAGACACAAGTTGAAGTGATGTCATATTCCATCCTAAAATACAGTTCCTCAGAAAGGCATGACAGAATCCTGTGCTATTAGAAAGTTGAGCATTTTGTAATAACTGAAACTACTAAATCATCTGAAGGCAATGAGGTCTTCAGTTCTGTAAATAAAAGTGAGAATAAAGTAAATATAACAAAAATGAATATTCAACAAAATACCTGACAGAACTGACAGAATGAATAGAGTTGAATAGAGGATGTTATGTGTCTCCAATTTGGGACATACTGAGTCCCTCTTCCACATGGAGACACCAGTGCACAGCCTAATTATATGTCTGGAGCTCAAACCAAGTGATGTGATATTAGGAGTCACTGGTGGTAACCATATCTATATAATTCTATAGAAAATAATTTTTAGTTAAACATGGGTTTTGAGACCACATCATAGCAAAGTGTGCCAATAAATTTGTCCAAGTATTTCTTTATATTAAAAATGTATGAGTGGTAGAGTGGTGCTAGTAATATAAAGGCAGCTAGGGGTAGTAGTGATAGTTGTAATAAAATATCACTTACCCAGAAGAATGAAATCAATGTTTGTTGTTACACAGACATATTAAAAATAGTGTCCTTTCAGAAAAATAAGGAAAAGATTTAAGCTTTTTAGAAAAGGTCATTCAAATTTAGAGTTACAAAGTAGCTAGAAATGTAGAGGCAATGAAGCAGATAATATGTTTAATATGTTAAGGAGGAGGCTGCTCCCTTCCCATTCCTTCACATCTTTCTCTTCAAAATCCCCTCATAATTCAAACAAGCAGAGAATCCTGTTGCATAATACCCTACTGTAAAGTGACATGCCTCTCCTTCTGTCGGTTCTCCCTTAACTTCTTCAGGATTTTTAAACTACCTCAGAAATGTCAAATGAGCACTATGAGCTATCAGATAATTGAGTGACGATCTTTCCTTATTACACTTGTTATTTTACTATATAACACACTTATGCACACAAAGATGGCCCTTGACTTACAATGGCTTGACTTAATGATTTCCATTTTTATGATGGTGCAAAAACAAGAAGTATGCAATAGAAGCTACACTTAGAGGTTTGAATTTTGATCTTTCCCCAGCTCTGTCAGATACTGGACAGCAGCACTTAGCTGCAACTTCTAGTCAGCCAATAATCTAAAGAGTAAATAACTGATATTGTACGGTATGCGGTATGGCTAGGCTATGACGTTCAATAGGTGGTATGTATTCAATGTATTCTGACTACTTATGTTTTCAAATTATTGTGGGTTTGCAGGAACATAAGCATATTTTAAATCAGGGAACATATATCTATTTGCGTATGTGTGTATTCTATTTTTAACACAATGTGAAGTTATTAGAGGCAGAGAATTTATTTTATTAAAAGGTGTAATCTTAATAACAAGCACATTGTTTGATCCATAATAGACAAGCAATAAAAGTTTTGAATGAAAAATGTCTGAATAGTTTCCATAAAATGACTGATCTGCTTAAATAAAGTTCAGTAATCTTTTACTTCAGCATAGTATCAAAAATGTTGCCATTTTGTGCTAAAAGTACTCTAATAATTCTAATACTCTGTGAATCAGATCTTTCCCATTTTGTTTTAGCCAATCTTTGTGAAGTTCAGAACCACATCTGGATAACCAGACAAGATCGGTAGGAAAACAATAAAGGCATCAAGCTCATCATTTTGTTATTGTAACCATTGTGACCTAACACATTTATACCCAGGGCTGTTTATTTATTGAAGTGTTTCTTTATTCTTTTCCTTCATGTCATATCTTTATTCCTATGTAAATCCCAGTGGAGAATATGTTTATGGATTGATCTGAAACTCCCAGAATACTGATTTTATTTTATTTTATTTATTTTTTATTTTTTACTGATTTTAGAAATAGGAAAAATAAGATTATTTGGAAGAGTTGTTACTTGCAAGAGTTGTTTGCTTGTTACTTGTCAGGGCACTAATAAACTACAAATGCTTAATTTTCAGTTACACTTAATGATTCCAAAGTCCATGAGTTGTTTATGGAATACATGTCATTTGGAATGAAACACACCTAATTTACATTATTTTAATATTCTACTAGCTTTTCTCAACCATATATTTAGTGATCCTTTTGGATAAAAAATAGGATTAAACATTAAGTAATGTGAACTAAATACAACTTTTCCATGTCCCAGAATAGATAACCATTTTAGAAATTCTACATTTAAGGAATAAGATTTCTGTAAAAGTTACAGTCATAGTACAATGTAACCAAGCTGACATCCATGATTTAAGAAAGCACAATTTTCTGTTAATGATTCATTTTCCTATTGCTTATATATTATATGACTACCAATATTCTAAACTACATGATAACTGTGTTTGAGTGTTAGAGCTTTACTTAAGCTGTACTATGAAAAATATGCATTAAGCTATGATATCGCACTCTGAAAATATATAAGCATATATGTATGAAGTAACTTTGTTCTCTAGAAAATAGAGCATAGGATTTTAATTTTTTGATGATGAGACTATACTTAAATAAAGAGTATTTTAAATTGTTTTTGATTTAAAGAACTTTGGCTTTAACTAAGAATGGATAAACATTCATATTGGAGCATTGAAATAAGTATGTTCTCTATTTTAAAAATTCAATATACAAAATGAAGTATGATATCTGGTTAGCATGTATTTAATAATTATTTTTAAAATACATGGGAAGCCTCTTTAAGCTTTTTTCCATTTAATGTAGCTCTGTTCCAAAGTGTTGTTTTTTTCTGTGATAAATTATTATTCGATATTCTAAACTTGAAAAATGGGTATTCCAGGAGATTACCCAAAATAAGTACATCAAATATTACCTATGTTTAGTGTTAGGAAAACTGGGTAAGTTCCATTTTCTTCATTCATACGGGTTTCATAATTTTTTAAACCACATTTTAAGTGGTGATGTTTTCTCTTAAAGTGAAAACTGGATGTGTTACACAATTGAATAGTGGGGGAAACACTAAAGGAAGCTCAAATTTGATAGATGCTGGGGAAAAAAATCTTCTTTAAAGTCTGAAATGTGTAGAGACTTGATGGTTTAACAAAATAGGTTTTAAAAATGAGTGTGACAATGTGATTGAATGCAGTGCAAAAAACTTAGCATTCTTGGTGTTATAGTCCCTAATAAAATGAAAATAACAAAGGTTGCCACCTGGGAAAGGTTGCTACCTGTATCAAACTGATATGTCTCTGTAAGTTTTTAAACTTGATAAGTGGGAAGAAAAGAATATGTCAGTAACGAAATAAATCTTGAACTTTGGAAATGAAGGTAAATTTGATGGTTTGAATGAACAGACATCTTGTTTGACTAGAAATGATCATGGTCCGAGTTTCTTGTCAAACATGTTAGTTTCTTGCTGTCAGAGATTGCTGCTCCATTTCTGATATTTCAGCATCACTCTTTTGCTATTACAAAACCAATGCCTTTGGCTGTCAAGACTTTACAGTTTCAATTGGCAGACTTATCTGTCTTCAGCAGGATTAGACAGAAATGTTTCTCATTCAGAGGCTGCTCCTGTGGAAGACAGCAGTAGCCCCAGGAAATCTGAGTACATTAGCTTCAAAGGACCAGTCTGCCACCCTTGTGGCAGTGCACTCTGCAAAGTACCTTCCAATCTCCTGCTCCCTGGGTGGTTTTCTCTGCATCTTAAAAATGTATTCTTAGCACTGCGTCCAAACCTTAGTTATTTCTATGTTTTAACATTAATTTACATATATGCAAGTAAAAGCCATAGATTATCATTCAATTGACTGGTCTTTTGTGCTAAATGACACAGATGCAATGGGAAAAATGAAAGACAATTAGTCTAAAATACAATTAATATCAATATTAATTGTCAAAAAGTGTCAGGAATGAAAATTTATTGTACAGATGCCTTGGAACGTTAAAATAGTGCTGCCCTTTAAACAAGTGTATAATAGTAGTTCCACTTAGTATTTATTATTTTTTTATTAAAGAGGAGTGATCAGAATATGTGATGGTGCTTTAGCTGTTTGCTAAAATGATGATTATTTTTGTAATAATATAACTTTTGTAACTTCAGAAAGGGTGCAAACTACTTATAAGGGTCCGATATACATATTCCCTTCTTTTATTTTCTCATAACAATTTATCCTCTTCCCATTTCCCCAAAAAGACCAACCAGACTCCACCAGCCTCCTGGAAGTCTAAAATGAGTTTGTGTGCATGTGTGTGTTTCCTTGCCCCAAAAGACCGCATCGCTTAGTATTTATATGCCTCTAAAATTTTATCAAGTGCTTTATAACCTATTCATTGAATATTTTATTACTCCATTAAATCTGCAAATATCTCTACTCAGAAAATCCCTACCCTCTCCCTAACATAGGAAAATAGCCTGTAACATTGAAAAATGTCAGTGACCACAGCTGAGTATGATTTTTTTTTATTTTAGTAGAGATGAAAAAAAGAATCTATAGAGAATTTCCCTTTAATTCTCATTTTTATTATGCCATTTTGGTAAATCACAGCATTTGTTTCATTTATTTTATTGGGTTTGCTATCACTGCAAAGTTTTATTTATTTTTTTATGTTTTACTTCTTTTTTTGCCACTACATTTTCAAAGGATGCCAAGTGAGGGACACGTAGCTTGTTTTATTATGTTATTCAGTATCTTTGCAAGAAAAAATATACTGGGCTCTTTCCTTATGTAGATAAATTTTGAGTAGCTTTTTAAAGCTATAGCTATAAAATGCAGTTCATGGAATGATGATCATCAGAAGCTTCTATGATGAAAAATCCTACATTGCTTTGCTGCAAAACAAAGTAAAATATGGTATTTTTAAATGAACACACAATTTTTATGGCACAAAATATATCACAATATATGGCATGGCTTTACAGCACAAAATAAATGGAAACCTAACAACCACTTAATTCAATCAATAAAAATAACTATACTGCATAATTGTTATTTAATACTAATTTATTTCTCACAAGAGCCCATGAAAATGTACAATGTAAACATGTGGCACTCTCTCTTAGGGGTTTACTTCACATTCACAGACTTGATGATTATTAAATACCTTGCCCTCACACACATTTGCAGTTATCCTCACTAAAACACAGTTGACTAATTACATCGGGCTTTTCTCGTAGGAATTTGGTTCCAGTGTATAATTGTCTTTGTTGCTTTCTTCTGGCAAAGTCTTTTACATCTAAATCAAGCTGCAGAGTCTAAATTAAAAACAGCACAATCATGCACTTTGCTTATGGTCCGTTATAAAGTTCTCATATCTCTGCACTACCTAACACAGATCCAGTCATTTATTAGAAAACACTTACTAAGTGTTTAGTTTTACTAGGTACTGAGAATTTGGTCGATTTTTGTAAGTTGCTTATCATGTGTGAATGTAGGATAATATAAAATGTTTGCTTCTAACACAGTTTATGTGAAATGACCATTATGAATGAAGTATCATAAGAAGGCCAACTCATTTTCCCTTAATAGTGTTTGCAAAAACTTAAGAGAAAATCGTAATTCATTTCTTCCCACCACTGTCAAATAATTACAGTGTGAGAAGTACTGACTAAACATCAATATCTTAAAGGAAGCATATTAACAAACCTAAAAATACATTTCATCTTTGAATACATTCTCAAAAAATTTCCCTACTACTAAATATATGTGCATGTTTATGAATGTATGTAAGCAGAAAATGATAATATTGGACATATATTCAAGGTAAATTATTTTTATTATTTTTTACCTCAATTAATCCAGTTTATATAATTAATATTATAAAAAGAATGATTTTAAACTCAGGATTTAGCATGACCTTGTATCATTGGATAAATAATCAAGAAATCAGTTACCTAAACAGGAAATGGGTCAGTGGGATTTAATGATTCATCAAATGTTCTGAAAATTTCATTCACATAGCTATATCATTTGTGTCTTAAACATACCGGAAATGTGTTTCTGTTTTTGCTCACACACATCAAGAAATACACCATACATAAATTAGGTGGGTTCCATTCTTATATTTTATTTATTTAAATTTTCTGAGCCTGAATATGGACAAGTTCTTATTTAAAATTTCAATATTTATTGTGAAAATAATATGCATACTGCTTAGATTGCTGACTTTTGTACCTACTAATCCTCATTGCTTTTAGTTCGTATCATTCTAACTTGTTTTCTTCAGAAATCAATAATGAAGCAAAATGCCATCTTTAGGTGTGAGAGAATGAAGACTAAAAAGGAGGCGTAATTTAATATTGTCACAGAAAATCATCTGTTTTCATTATGATGTAATGAACTTTTTTCCCAAGCATGATTCTCAGAATAGAGAAGCAGCTTATTCTCAAATATTTAATGCCTAAGTTGTTTTTTTTCTAAGAAATTATATTGGTTGAAACCCACATTTTTCAAATAGTAGTATGTTTTTTCTACATTTCATGTCATTAAAAATTATGCATGACTGAACAACATCATATCCCAATTGAGTCATATCAATGTAAATAAAAATGCAAAGAGGCAAAGTTGATGATATTACCAAAAAATTGGTGCTTAGGGTATAATATGGAGATTCATACTGCACAGATGTTCAGCAGAAATGAGATCTGCACCTCAAATGAGTAAGAGTATTACCTGTTTTATTGCTCTGCCTATGTACAGCAGGCAAGGGTAGAGAGACTGTGACCTTGAAGGCATCACAGAAGAATATACCAATTTAGAAAGAAGAAAATATCACTGCCCGAAGGCAAGTTCATTCAGTTTTCCAAAAAGGAATAATTAAATAGTAAAATTTTAAAATGTAACCAACATGATAATACCTAATACTTAGATCTAAGGTACAATCTGCAAAGGCATAATTTTAGTAAAGATAAAAGAAGTAAAACAGATGTTATTTTATTTCTTCAGTGAAAGTAAAGATTCAAAGAATGAGTCAGTCCCTACAATTTATCTACATTGGATCTTATCTGATAATAGATCTACTACTTGCAATGTGATCATTGATATTGAGCATTTGTTTCAGGACAGCCCCATCATGGTATTTGATTTTAAGGAGTTTAAAACAACTTATTTTTTCCTGAATATGGATGTATATGAGAGGGTGTATGCACACACATATTTAATGATTTTCATTTTTCCCATGCATAATAGACTTTGAAAATAATAGAAAAATTTGTTAACAATTAACATCAAAATGGACGAAGCTCATTTCCAATAAAATTTGAGCATCAGCATGGAAACGTAAAATAAGAATGAGCCAAAGTATGACTGATATTTCCTTCACTCTAAGTGATTCAAATTCCTAAATCTCTTTTCTTATTTCAGCTTGAACTTCCATTCAGCAACAGCTTCTGGAGAAATTGTGACATGAAATGTTTCATAAATAAAAGCATTTCCTGAAATTATCACTAATAAACCTAAGCAATATTTTCATATCTGCTACTAGTAGATACATTAATAATCTTATACTTTCCAGAACAAAAACACGTACTTATGTTTTCTCCAACATAAATTAGATTATTTTGCTTTCACTTAAGAAAATAAAAACCATAGTGGTCAGGGAGAATCTCAACTGATACCTTACATATTTCCTATACTATTAGGCAAAAATAATAAAAAGGAATTGTTTATGTTTTCAAAATATACAGGTGTGACATTCACCATGACACCCTAATGTGGCCAACTGAAAAAACCTTCCAGGCATCTTCACTCCCTTTAGATTCCATGCTAGGCCACTATTTCGCCAAGTGTTCTCTCTTCTTCTCACACTTCATAAAGTCTCATCCTACTTATTCTTCTTTCTGTAGATAAAAAAAAAATCAATTTTCTCCTAGTTTTAGGAACACCTTCAGTATTTTCATCAAACTATAGACATTTTTTTATTCACTCTTTGATTCTGAAGGCTCAGTTTTGAGTAAAGATAAGCTTGTTGAAGTAATTTTTAGTTCAAAAAAGAAAAAAACAAATGCTTGTGAAGTTGAAGAAACCACTCTACATTGTTGGGAATATATACTATTACAACCACTATGGGAATCAGTACAAAGATTCCTAAATGAACTAAAAAATAGAAATTCTATTTCACTCAGATATATCTCCTCTTTGTATCTTCTTCAAAGAGTTAAAGTCATCATATTACAGTGATAAATGCATAACTATGTATATAACAGCAAAATTCACATAGATAAATTATGGAAGTGCCCTACTCTATCAACAAGTGTTAATCAACAGATGAATGGATAAATAAAATATTTATATACACAAAAGTGTACTATTCATCTGTAAAGAGGAATGTTTGTCATCTGTTGGAAAATGGATAGAAATTGACACATGAAGTCTATATGAATTGAATCAGACACAGTTAAATATTACATGGTTTTTCTTACATGACAAACCCAAAACATAAATAGTTAAAAAGCAAAATAAAAGAGAGATGATAGAAAACAGGGAGATAGATTGGAAGGGTGTCTGGGAAAGGGGAGAGGAAGGGCAAGGAGGGAAAGTGGAAATAAAAATGATTAAGATACATTATGTGAATGTAAAAACTCTCCAGATATCTTCCTATTATAAATGTATATACTGCTTTCTGAGAAGTAACTTTTCTTTTTATCCTTTATTCTATTAATTTTATAAAAAGATTTTTCTTTATAAACAACTACCTTCAGAGTATTATGGGAATAACATAAAAATGAATTATGACAGTCTTCATGAGTGGTATTCACTTAAGGATTAAAAAAATAAGTATAATTTTAATAGTGATAATGTGAGCAAAAATCTCATCAATTCTACAGGGAATTTATGAAGAATTGTCCTAGGAAGTATGACTGAATAGAGAGGCAGATTTTGCAAAACAAGTTGAAAAAGCCAATGGAAAACTACTGTTGCAGAACCAGTACTGAATCAAAAGGAAGATTCTCTGCACCAAAGAGTAGGAAGGCAATTTATTATGCTGGCCCGCTGACAGGGATTGTTCCCAAAGTGTCAGCCCCGAACTGGAGTCAGGCTCGGGTTTGCATAGGGCTTGTCAGCAGGAAGTACAGAAGCAGGGAGCATGGGAGTTTGGGACAAAAACCTTAGTCATCAGTGACTAAGCAGGCAACTCTTGGGACAGGTTGGTGGGAACAGGATGTTTTTACAGGCTTGGGAAGTACAGACAGTGCAGTGGGGCACAGCCAGGCTTATCTAGCTTTATAGTTTTTGTACAGAATGGGTATGTCTTGTGGCCTTGTCATATCAGCCAGAATGAGGACATCTTGTAGTCTTGTTGCATTAGTTAGACAGGGGGAGCTTAAAGTTTTAAATTTCCATTACACTACAACATTAAAAGTAATATGCTGTGAGGTATGTTCCTAACATAATTCAGTTCTAAAATCAGCAAAGATACTTACACAAATATGTATAGCATCTTTAATTTTAAAAGTACCAAACTGGTAACAGTCCAAATCCCTGGTACTGAAATACAACAAGAATCTTTAAAATTTTTACAAAGAGATCAGCTTTATTCATGCAGTGAAGCCATATCTAATATAAAGAAAATGTTCTGCAGCTACATGTAACATTACAGAATTACTGCAGATAAGCAAAATGTACACACCACCATTCCATTCCCATGAGGATCTATATTTGAGTTTTAAATTTAAGATTAAACTTGCTGAATCAATGTTAACCCTTACAGTTACGAAAAAAAATTGTGAGAATTATTCTTTTAGAGCAAATAGTGATGAAGACAATAAAGGTAATTATATGACCTGTACATCTTTAATAACAATGAAAATAGGATGTCGTTGAATAAGTGTGCCTAAGCTTGTAGGTAAATTTACAGATAAATAGGTGATTTCTGAGTATCAAAGTAAAGAGAAGGAAGGAGATAAAGCAAGGGAAGAGGAGGGAAGGTTCAAGAAAAGGAGGAGATAGGAAGAAGGGAAGGAGGGAGAGGAAAACAATGGAGATGAAGAGAAGAAATGAGGGAGATAAAGGAAGAAATAAACAATGGTAAATAGAGAAAGAAATTCATGAGAGAGAAAGAAAACTCAACACCTATGTATTTAAAGAAACCTTGATTTTAAAAGCATGTTTCTCTGATTAGAAAATACTGGTTTCAAATTCCTTTTGAAATATTTTAAGTATCCTGTGTATATTTCTTATTTAGCAAATAATTTAAATGATGATTTTTTTCTTCTTTTACAAGTCTGACATAATTTTTATTGTTATATCATCCTGATGCACAGAGATTTTCGTCAGTTTTAGTACACATAACTTGAAATTTATCACAATCACTTGTAGTTTGCTAATTGTAACTACTGAGATGTTTTCTTGAAAACCTTGTGAATGAATAATTGTAAAATTGTACCTGGGAAGGAAAAATTATACCCTCATTAAATATATTGTAAAATTTGTCATAAAAGTCTTTGAACATCCACTATTAAGCTACAAATAAAGTGGTATTTACATATGTATGTGTGTGTGCTTAATATTGGAACTCAAATTTAACTTTTAACTTAATCGCTTAGTTTTATTCCCTCCTAATGCCTTGATTCTTTTCATGTCCTTTTCATCCTATTTCATGGATGTTCATTCTTCAATATTTAGTGTAAGTGCAATTGTGTCTATGAAGTCGACAAAGATCCTTCTGCCAGAATGAATCATTCTTCCCTCTGGCTTTACTTATCATCCTAGCTATGTATTGGTTTACCACTTATTTCAATTTGACTTTTATTTTATTTATTGCTATCTCTCTATACCTGCCTCTGAATTCCAAATTTTAAAGTAATAAAATTTATCATCTATACTTACTTAAACCCATTGTGCACATAACATTCAGAATTATGTTTTAAATTCACAGTGATGTGATGTTACTCCTCTGCTTCAAACTTTCCATGGTATCTCATCTTACTTTAAGAAAATCTGAGACCCTTATCATCATCTGCAAGGATTTTAGCCTTCTCTTTGGATTTTGACTCTATAATCACCTCTGATCACCTACCATTTTGATCTCTATGTTTCAGTAATGCTATTTTCTTTACAAACTTCGAATACAGCAGTAACTTTGAACTTTCTGGCCTTTGAACTAGATGTTCCTGCTATCTTGAGTGATCTTTGTCCTTACATTTAAGAGGTCTCATTTAATTCTTATCCTAATTTAAATATCAACTACTTAATCTACCAAGTCTAATACACTGGTACCTTGGTTCATGAACTTAATTTGTTCCACCATTCTGGGGGAGATGGCTGTGTTCATGTTATTGGAGAGGAAGATGGCCATGATTGTGTTCATCAACAGATGTGGAGTTTGCAAATGGAAGCAAAATTTTGCCAAATACTTCCACTAGCAAATCAAATTGCTTTTGAACAGAAGTGTTTGTGTACCAAGGTATTGCTGTGGGGGACTGAAGCACACAGGCTCTGTGTGGAGTGAGTGGTTAAGCAGCAAGAATTTTAGATTAGTGAAGCATGTTGTGTCTGGTCATTGTCCTTCCCCTTTCCCTAAGAACATTGCCTAGCCCTGAGACAATTCCCTGCCCAAACTGCCTTTCTTCTTTTTCTTACACTGATGTTCCAAATAAAAGCTGGAAAGCCCTTGGTTTTGGTGCTACTCCTGGGAGTCTCCCTAATGCAAGGGGCTCTCAGTTGGGATAGCCCTTCTGGCTCTCTCAGTGTTCAGACCGAGTCTTGTCTCTGGCTAATCGTTTTCATACTTTTTGCCACCAGAGTTGCCCACTGAAGCAACTTAACTAGACATGCCCTATCATATCACTCTCTAGAATCTGTTACAGCATTTTTACAAACTGACATTTTGTTGGTTATCATTCTACTGATCTCAGTTGCTGCCATATGCTCTGACTTTCGCAGAGACCTTTCTATCCTTGCTTTATCACTGTGGGAGATGGATGTTATTAAGGGCTTCATTTCATCTCTCTAACAGGACTTACTTTTATATTGGACTTTAACCTTCTTTGCCTAATTAAACGTGGCAGAACAGCCCATGTCAATTTTAAGCCTAGGACACAAGAGTCTGCATGGATTTTGACTTGATTACTCTTGAACAATCTAACTCAGTTATAAAAGCTTGCATATGACAGGCAGCTAAAAGGTAATTCATCAGAATAGAAATGTAGCTTCCCAACTATTCAAGCTTATATCATCCTAGACCAATAGTTAAGTGATCACCAGATTAAAAAAAAAAATCCAAACGCAACAAAACATGGTATATAGTTGACAGCAGATAAATAAAATAAACCCCCACCAACACTAAAAAATCTACCCAGTCAGTCTAAGATATATCCACTAAACAAATGATTGTCAGTTTATGACAATGAAGTTTTCTGTGGTGTGTTATCTAGTAATATTTTGGCAAGAGATAATTTATATATCCACATACCACATTATTTTGATGTTGTTAGTGTTAGTTATGTTAGTTGAAGTGTCTCCAAATTATACATATCTCAGCTGAAAGCCTTCCTCGAGCTAAAATTTATGTATATCTTAGAAGCACCACTGTCCTAGGGATGAAGTTCTAAACTTTATGTCATAATCGACTGCTTTTTTAATCTCCTTGTTCAATGCCACTATGGTTTATCAATTATCCCTAATGGAATAATTTCCTAAATGGAAACCCTGCAACTCATAGTTTCTTTTCTACTTCTATTGCCACTATGCTAGCACTATGTCCCGAGATGCTAAGTCTAACATAGAACTTACATTGTACAATGTTTTACAATGTTCAAAGAATTTTCACTGAGTATTTTATGTAATGATTATTGCAATTACATTTTTCACTGGGAGGAAGTGTTGCTGGGGATTGAACCCAAGGCATCATACATTCTAGGTAAGTGCTATACCACCAAACTGCTTTCCCAGCCCACAATCATCTTATGAAGCACTCTACATAGATATTCCCAACTTAATTTCAATTCTACATAGATAGTGCTCTTTTCATTTGATGACGCCGAATCCACGAAAAAATAAGATTGTAAATTCAAGCTCGGAATTCTTGCCACTACACTGTAATATACCTTGCCAATTTCAGTATCCTACTAGCTTATCTACCTAGATCCTTCCACCCAAAAACTGCGTCAGGTTAATATTGTTTGAGAACACTTTCATTTTTTGTTCAACATCTTACTCATTATATATAATGTTTTGTTCAATTTTGGAACCAAGCCTCAAAGTTTTCTTACTGTTTTCAGTTTTTCTGGTGACTATCAAGACCTCATTATCACCATAGTAAAATACGTCTCCTGTCTTAAGACATATTGTAACGAACCCTATCCATAATTCTGTTAAAAACCTCTTTACCAAAATTTCTTTATAGAAGTAATTTTTTGGGATTCACTATGGTTTTAATTATAAAATGTAATGCCTCTGGGCTCAGCCCAATATGTTTACTTTAAGTTTTCCATCTTCATTCTTCTTTATGATTCTATTCTGAAAACATATATTTAAATGTAACCAATCATATATTGAGAAATTTGCCTAAAAATTCCAAATATATATCACACTGTCTTCACTGAGGGTCCTAACACACTGCCAAAGAAGTGTCCAGTTCCAATTTTTTAATAAAAAATTATTGTACACTATGTTGAGAAATTAGTTTTCAAATATAGGAGTAGTCATGAGAAGTTTCAAGATTAATAATTCTGAAACTGTAACTGGAAATAAGAAAGCCTGGATGAGAGAGTCTACAAGTTTCAAACTCTTGGCCACAGAATAAGCTAAAAAATGATGAAAACAATATCATGAAAATAAATACAAAATATCAAGCCCTTTTTACAAATTTCTCAACTGGTCATCACTTTTACTTTCCTTTCATCTGAATGAATTATTTTCCTACACATAAAGAAGACAGAAGGCTGTATCATTGCAATGATCCCAGCTCGGTCACAAATTCACATGGAGACTTGTATGTAATATGAGCTATGACTCCTGACATCTACACAAGATAAAGAAAATCAGGGGAGAAAAGGAATAATTGATTAATATAAAAGATGCATAATTACACAATCCAGGCTTTTGTATTTTATCTTAGGCCAAGTTAATGAGTATGAGCTCTTTCTCCATCACATTCCAGGTTCTTGCAGTAAAACTTTACTAGATAGGGTTTTCTAAATCCATACATGGTAACATTGGCAGAATCAGTGCAGACAGAATGAAAAATCAATTTCATAAATGCATAGCTATTACAATGAAGACAAATCACTGTCCTCTCTGGATGAAGGCAGTCCACTGCAGTCATTTTGACATCAGGTGACTTGTGGGTCCTCCCAAAGAATCATGCTAGATCACAGGGCTCTAACAGCAGTAAGTTGAGCAGTCAGAAGGTCAAGTGGGCAGATTAGCTCTAAGGAGAGGACATGGAGTATTTTGAGTCCTTACATATCCCTGCAGTCATGGCCATTCCGTATGAGTCTTTTAATGAAGCACTATGTTGATTAAAGAAAGAAGCTGATTAACAGCTATATCAGATTATTGACAACTCCCTTTGCATTAGATGGTCTTTGGTGTGCAATTATATTGGACTAAATATTCTCACTATCTGGGTCTATTCCAAAAAATCTTTCTATGTAATTGTCACAAACACATTTTCACCACTAAGTCTGCACATGTTGTTATTTCCAAACCCAGAAATCATCAAGCAGGCAAGTGAGGTTATGTACTCTGCGGCGGCCAGCTTTCCCAGGCACTAAGCAAGCTGAGAAGGGAAAGGATAGATTGAGGGATGAGGATGCACAGACAGCTGGGAAATTTTAAACCAGAATAATCATAACAGCAAGTGATTGCTTTTCCCCTACCCTAAGGCTAACCTACACTTTCACTTAGTTCAAGCTATACTAAATTACATTGTAGGAGAAGCTAATAGGGTGGAAAATCAGCCAAGTTTTTCCTCTTCTTACTACAAATTTATTAGTTTTTGAAATATTTTCTAGGTGATGACTCCCAAATAACTCAGCTCTAGACTATCTTTGGTTTGTAATATTATCTTTAGTTAATAATATTTTAGACTTTCAGAAAACTTTTTGGGAGAGATATATTAAGGTAGCCTTATTTTTGTTAAATAATAAAAAGAAATTTTGTCTTCCTTGAAGTATTCATCCTTATTTGTATTTGCTTACTTTTTGTAAATATTATTCACTAACTGAGGTTATTTTTAGGATTCTCATAATGATATAATGGTATCTATATCCTTGGAGATATTTTTCCATATAAATATGTACTCTCAATACCTTGACTGCATACAGGAATTCTTTGCAACCAAGACTGCATATTGCAAAGACATGGTAGTTAAAAAAAGAAAACTGATTATGCCAATTAAAAAAGGAGTGCAAACAGAATCAAGCTCCCTTGGATATTTTAATGTTTGAAAAATAATTGATTCACTGAACTCCTTCAAATTTTCTATTTCTTAAACTAGCCTTCTTAAACTAGCCTTCTTAATTTATGAGTATTTCTTTTCAATGAATATATTATACATTTCTGTACATAGTTGTGATATTCATAATTACATCTTTAATTGTGTCACAAGGTCACAGAATTTTTAATTTTACAAACTGATCTTCCTTCTTGCACAAACTCTAATGTCATTTCTGGAAACAAAATTAATGATAGTTGTACAAAAATGACAATTTATTTCTTGCGATTGCATCACTTAATATTCTTTAAGTAAATCTGTTGAGGGTCTTTTTATTGCAGTTCATATAAGCTAATTATAATTTTGAACTAAAATATACATCATGCACAGATTTGCTTCCTTAAGATGTATTAATAATTAAAAATCCTAATTCTCCATTATATAGTTAAAATGCCAACAGAAAAGTTTAATTTTCAAGTTAAACTTTAACAACATGTTTAAAACTTCTAATTTCTTTCATAAAAGATATATATTATAATAATTATACACCTGAGAAATATAATACTTGGTTAAAAAAGAAAAATTAAAAATAGAGGAGTACATACAAAAGACTCACACTGAAGCCCAAAATTGAGAAAGAAATATTTTTTAAATTTATTGTAATTTTTAAACAATTTGTTTATTAGTACATGTTTGTAGTACATATGTTTATATTTATATTTCTTGTGGGGTGTTGATACATTTACATAAGACATCTTAATTCTTTTTCATCCTTTTCCCCTCTTCTCTCCCCTCCTAGCATCACTTGATACACTTCCATTTTTGAGAATGATCTATTTCCCTATTTCCTATTATCTTTTACTTTGCTTTTTACTTACTTATGCTTTGGGCTTCTCATATAGGAGAAACCATGTGATATTTAAGCTTGTGTGTCTCATTTATTTCACTTAACATTATGGTGCATCTATTTTTCCAGAAATGACTCAAGATTATCCTTCTTTATGGTAGAGTGGTACTTGAATTACATTAAATTAAGATGTTTCTAAGGTTGAGCCAATACAATGTGTCATTGATTTATTCCTAATTTTGTAAATGTTACTGATTAATTAGACATGTTTGCTAATAGGCTCTATTTAAATTAGGCTCCCACCCTCCCTTACAGACTGGGAGGTAAGATACTCCTCAAGTCCTTAAGAATTTGCTTTTCAGAGATGGTTCACAGGTTTTTGAGACAAAGCCATTCCTGGGCTCTAAAGCTCACCACAGTCTTGGAAGATTTACCTATATTTCAAAGGGGCAATGAGAACACCTCTAATTGTGAGTTTTTTAAAGTAAGCACTATAAGTTGTATTTGCAAAGAAATCTGCCTGAAGTTTAGGTAAGCTGAGAGGAATGTGAAATAATCTGAATGTTGATATCCCCTCAAAATTCATATATTGGAATTTTTGGGGGGGTACCGGGGGTCGACCTCAGGACCTTGTGTGCCAGCAGGCGCCCGTGCCTCTGAGTGATATCACTGGCCCTTTTTTCATAGGTGGGTACTGGGAGTCCAACTCAGGACCTCAGGCTTGCCAGGCAGGCGCTTATGCCACTGAGCCATCTCACCAGCCCCATATATTGGAATTTAAAACCAAATTTGATATTATTACAGAGGTGGAGACATTGGGAGGTGATTAAAGCATAAGAGCACAACAGATGAGATCATTGCCCTTACAAAAGAGGATCAAGAGAATTTCCTTACCTTCCTGCCATGGAAAGTACAGCAACTCAGCAGCATCTCTGAAGGAGAATTCAAGTGGTTATCAGACATGGAATCTCCAGGCAACTTGATCTTGAACCACCCACCCTGTGGATTCTAAGCAACACGTTTTTCTTTTATATAACTTACCCAGTCTATAGTATTTTCTTATTGTAGCCCAAATAGACTAATACAGTCTATTGAAGCCATCTTGTCATTTATTGTTACACAGTAGTCACAGGCAGAAATAGGTTTTGATCCACTGAGCATAGTTTGATATTCCCTCACTAATTTTGACAATAAAATGACAATTAGATCACAAACTCCTCAGGGAAGGGTGTCTGAGTTTTATATCCTGATAAGTTATTTAGAACACAACTACCACCAAAAGAGAAATCAAGAATGAATGAAGATGATAATTAGTAACTCTTGTAGTGTTGAGAAAAACAGCAAAACAGGAACTGGTGTTTGTCTCATGAATTTTCCCATCATAGGATCCCAGGAAAAGAGGCTATTATACCCTTTAAAGAAGTTATCCCAAAAATGTTAATTGTATCTTAGCAGCTCAAGAGGTAGGCTACAATAGTCCCTGTGTTGTGCCATCCAAATATACTTTTCAGAGGAAAAGTACATATTTCACCAGCTTATTGACAGATCTCAGCACACAGCTCATCCTGTAGATTGACCTCAGCTCAAAAGATTAGTGTGTTGTAATAGTCCAGGCTCTTTATGTAGCGATAATGATATAAAAAAGAAAAATCCCAAGATCCTTAAATTAACTTGGGACCATTTTGAAAGGTTGTTCTAACTTCAAGCGTTCACATTTGGTGAAACCTAGTCATGACTACATTCTTGCTTTTTCTTATCCTTCCCAAGCAACTCTTCCATCAGTGCTTTCCAATACATTTCCTGCATACTAATTTCCATTTGCAAGTCTATATTCCAGGAATCTCAACTTGCAGCACTATGGTATTTTTTCTTTTGACTTCTTCATAATTGTAGCTCTTTAAATACTCCCTCACATAATAAATAAAAATAATTTATCAAAATACCATTTTGATTGTGTCTTTCCTCTAAATAGTTAAGTTAGTTCTCCATTGTTTATAAGATTGTGTTCAAAGTTTTTGGCTAAAACTGAAGTTCTCTGAGTCTAGTACCATTTTCAAAGCCAATGATAAAAGCCACTATTCTAAAGCAATGCCTCATACTTTTCTTTCTACTTTGCCACTATCTATTCTTATATATCATGGTTAGCCCTCCCATACATGTATTACTCTGTTTATGATGATTACCACTTCAATCTCAGATCTATACTTTTCAAGATCTTGTTCATCTTACAAAATCCTTCTTAGTTATTTTATTGACTATTTCTGGCTATTTTTAGCCTATAGCCTTCACCCTTCTCACCACTCATGATTATGATCTTTATTATTCATCAATTCAGGTGTTATAAGAAACACCTGAACATCTTACATGTACCAATTATTCTACTGAATGTAGTAAAATATATAAAAATACCTCAGTCCAAGAATATAGTCTTTTAGAAATAGCATGATTATATTATTAAAATTCTATTAACTTACAGTTGTGTGACATGTCTTTTCTATTTTTTATCTGTATAAATTCCAAAGTTTCTAAAGTATTAATAACTAATGCAAGCATTTAAGTATAACAAGGAATATTTCTCTGACTCAGTCTTCTAATTTCACCTTGACTGTCTTCACTTTCAACAAATTACAGTTTTCTCAAAATATGTATTCAAAATTGCTGGTTGAATCAAACTAAAAATATATAAATTATTTTGGATAACATATGTATGTTTTCTTAGGGAATAGAGAAGTGGTCTCATTAACTAGACTGAGAAATTTCTTGTGTTAAAACACTAAAATTAAATGATCTATGAAACATAAGCCTACAGACCCTGTATGATATGGAACAAAGCTAAAAATGAGAACCAAACCAATATAAAAACAATCAAGCTGAAAAACAGTCTAAAGCATTACCAAAACTCATCATCTTTAGAATTTTTATTAGTATATGTTCATAGTACGTAATGATTACATTCATCATGGGAAATTGGCACGTGTACACAACACATCTTAATTCTTTTTACTTCCATTTTTCTCCCCTTAGGACTTCTCCCTCCATCTTGTGGTCCCCTTCTCATTTGCAAAAGATCTATCTTTATTTCCTATAAAACCACTAAACTGAGAAACAAACATTTACTTTCTTATTACTTCTGGCATATCACTATGAAAAAAATGTTATACTTTAAATTTAAAAAAAAATAAAGAGGGGAAAAATATCAAAGGCCGGAAGGAAGAAAGGCAAGAAGGAAGGCAAGCAGGAGGGAGAGAGGAAGAGAAGACAGACATTAACAGGGAAAGAAAGCAAAGAAATATAGGAGAGAAGGAAAACAATTTCAAATGAATAACAGTGCTAAAATTTTCCTAGAACTGCTAGGAGTATTATTGATCTTAGTGCACTGTAAGACATTATGACACTATTTGAGAACAATTTACTATGATGATATGAAGTACAAAATAAATTCACATTTATTTTTGGTATGTTTTAAGGAATCTGACTGATATTGTAGGATCAGGGGTCTGTAGATGGGGAAAAAATAGAATATGGGCCTCATTAGGTCTTCCAGCTAATCATGACTAGAAGAAGTTAAAATAAATTTTACTAGAGAGATTCCCCTGGAAAACAGGTGAATAACAGGAGTAGAAAAGAAGAGAAAAACTAGATAAAGAAAACCATCAAATGGCCTTGGAACATGTACCAAGACACCAGACAAAGACCTGACAGTTAGGACACAGAGATAAGGCCAGGTGTAAAAGTCTAGGGTCATTACAGAGTACAATAGATATCCACACCCCCTTACCAACTCTAAGCTAATCAAAAATAAGGCATCCCCTTGCCAACTAGCCACCCATCCCAAAGATAAGGCCTTAAAAGATACATAAAGGACAAGTAAACAGACAGAAAGAAGCTGTACATAGACCACTGGAAGAAATGATGTTAGACAGAGGTGCCTGGAAGCCAATCCACTTATGGCAAGTTCTGGATGGAGAGGGAAGGGTCACTCACACCCCCCCATAAAAACAGCTGGGAACAAATGGCCCATGGGTCCTCCATCTTTCTGGATTCCCCTGGTCCAGTTCTTTCTTATCAGGGTAGCTATCAATCTTCTCCTTTCTCCCCATTCCTTTTCCTCTTTACAAATAAGGTGTCTTACTTTTGTAAAACTTTGTCCCTTTAATTATTTATTGTAGCTGAGTTTACAACCTGGGTGGGCTGTTTGGACAGTAGAACAGTGGTGCTTCTCTCCCCAGATGTGACACCTTTTGTTCCCTGACCAGAAGCCAGATGTGACAATATTATTTTAACTGCCAGTTGAAGACCTGAACTTAAAAGACTAAGAATTTGCATAAATACACCCCATAGATTAGTCAGTTCTCCTGTTGCTGAAACACAGTATCCAACAACCACAAATTAAAGAAGAGGTTTAATTTGTCTCACAGATATGGGGGATTTGGTCCATGGTTGGCTGGCTCCAAGACAGAACCATCAGGACAGAAGGGTGGAGCAGAAATGCCTAGTTCTTGATGGCTGGAAAGGAGAGCAGGGCAACAGTGCTAGAGAGGAAAGAAGAGGGACCAAGTAGAGTACACAAGGTCACTGCTCCATCACCCACACAGAAAAAAACAGAAATCATTGCACTAATCCCAACAGCTCCTACCTAAACCAATCACGTTAACACAATAAAATTTAACACTATATCCTGATTAGAGATTATGAAATTCACTATTATTAAAATCCCAAACTGTTTTAACTTTTCTTCCCATCTTCAGTCCTCCTAATTGTAATCCCTCTGTTTTCTTGCATCATAATAATCAAGAAATATGGTCAATTTGATAAAAGTCTAGCAATGAATATTTCCAAGAACACTTATGAGGTCAAATGTTCATGTAGACATGTCATCCAAAAATAATTAAAAGTTAAATGTACTTTTATTTATAATTATTCCATATATTGTCAAAAGGGTTATTTGAAATAGATACATTTGGAACACAACTCAAAATGACTTGAATTCATTTTTATAATTATGAAGGTGTTTGTCACTAATTGTGTATGTGCATATATATATATATATATATGTATATATATATACATATATATATATATAAAACTCATATTAAGTGTGTCTTTCAATGATTGAAATAAGACTCAAAATAATAAGGTGAAGATTTTCTAAAGTTCACTGAATTTATATGTTATGAATTTTTATATAATACTTTCTTAGAATTTGCCATTTTGCCTATTCTATTACGGAAAAACACATTTTCTCCTGGATCACTTACATCTGCAATAATCTCTGACTTATATTTGCATAGTTTGTTCCCTTGATGTGCTTTTGCATAAAAAACAAAATTTTTTCAAATAGGAAAAAATTAAATTAAGAAATAACATCTGTGACTACACATTTAAAAGCTTTATTAGACATTTGAAAACATGCTTTCCTTTGGTTTAAAAATAAAATGGGAAAAGAAGGTTTTGAAAATATCTCTACATTATTTTAAACTAATTAAAGTCCTTGTTAAGTAAAAAAGAAAATTTTAGAAAAAACAACTTTTAAGAATGCTTTGTAAAATCTATATTGGAGTGCATTATCTTAGTCTTGATTTTGTTTTAAGATTCACAGTATAATTTTAAAAATTTTAGGGCCGGTGAGATAGCTCAGTGGCATAAGCGCCTGCCTGACAAGCATGAGGTCCTGAGGTCGACTCCCAGTACACACATAAAGGAAAAAAAGGGCCGGTGATATCGCTCAGCAGCACAAGTGCTTGCTGGCAAGTATGAGGTCTTGAGGTCGACTCCTGGTACCCACATTAAAAAAAAAAATTTTTAAATAAAGTATAATCATATCTTATATTTTGTTCTTAAAATGTCTAGCTTCTAAAAATGATTCATAAATTAAGTTTATATCTAGTTAACTCTTACATCTTATTATTTCATGTATGAACTCTATAATTTACTCTCATGTGTAAAAGTATGATTGACCAAAAACCCTTAAAACCCTATTTATGTGTTCACACTTGTTTGCATGTGTGTTTTTATAGGCAAACACACACATGAGAGTTATCTACAAGCAAAACATAGACTCTGTTCCTTCTCCCTTGAGAAATTTCAACTCTAACCCTAATTACTCGATTTATATAAACTTTACTTTTAAAAAAATCTGAGTATATTGCAACTAAGAAAGCATTTATTAGAAATTAGTTTGACCCAAGAATATATTTGCATTTCCTTCTTTTAGCATATAATTATGAGCAAAATATAAAAGCAGGAGTAATGATTCTAAATTGTTAAGTAGTGAGAACTTTCAGTCAGTTCAGTCACAATTCCTTTAGAAAGTTACCTATCACGCAGCCAAACTAATTTTATCATTGAGCCAGGCCGACGTCAGTTATCCTGCCCCAAAACTGGGAACATTATTAAGATTTTCTAATGTAAGAAATCTGGGTCTGGAACACAGTAACTGTGCAGAAATCCCTGTAATTCAACTAGGAATAGTAAGTGTATTATTAAAAATGCTTCTGGCTCTGTAAGGAAGTGTAATAATGATACAACCTCTGATTGTTTCTTAGATTTTTGCTTTGTGTTTACAGGTTTTACATCATTTTGGTAAGACTGACCTGTGATGATGGCATGGGTTTCAGTTCCATATTTCCAATGATTGTCTATACAGGATCATGTACTATAGCCATCATCAAGGAAGGAACCTAAAACATAAGCTGAGCAAGAACAAAGAGAGAGACAAATAATCTCGATGACATTTGTTCACATCATTCTAAGTCATCTCTGTCATTTGAATTTCCCAATTTCAGATAGATAGAGCTTAAATCAAATCATTAGGTATTTATCATTTAGAGTCCTAATTAATGGAAAGCACTAAGTAAATAAAAGAAATGTTTAGTACTCCACTCACCGTGAGAAAAGCAAGGTTACAAATATAGAAAATACAGAGAAGACAACATGACTGAATAGAGGAGGTGCCTCATTCCGAGCTACTACAGAAATTCAACTAAAACACACACAATTGGAAGAAAGGGGAGGGACATACACCTTGAAACTAAAGTCAATCTGACATGAGGCTAAAAGATTAAGCAAAACATAGATAAAGTTCTTAATAAAATGAACAGCCAGCCCACCCAGCTGCCAGTGGGTCACTGGATCAGGACAACTGCCCACCATACTTGGAATCTTAAAAGAAGAAGAAGAAAAAGAAGGAGGAGGAGGAGAGAAAGAAGAGGAAAAAGAAGAAGTGGAAGAAGAAGAAGAAAAAGATATACTAAAATATTGTGGCTAAATCAAGCCATACAGAGTAGACTTGGGATATAAGGTCCCCTGCCTCTTCTGCCTTCCTCCAAACAGAAGACGCTACAGTCCAGAAATAAATTCTGCCAACAAGAACTACTCCCTCCCTGACAATTGGCCAATATTCATTTCTTTTGTTTTTTTCTTTCCTTGCTTTATCTCTTTTTTTGTTTTCATTTTTCTCTTCTTCCCTTTCCTTTTGTGCACCAGAGCACTAACTGGAACCACCAGGAACAAGATTAAAGAGGAGAGTGGTGCATGTGTAGTAAACGGAATAGCTAGACCCTCCCCTGTGAAGTGTGGGGAATTAAACAGCCTTGCACCTCAGAACTGTGCAGCCCTGGGCTGTCCCCATGATGCTGGGGGTGGGAGCAGAAAGGCACCCTACAGTACCCCCCATCTTGCCTGAGGAAGTTACAGACTATGTCAGAGGCAGTGACAGTGGCAGCAGAACTTGTAAAGCAATGAACGGGAAGTTAGCACCCCACCATTGGAAAGGAGTAAAAATTGGGACTGAGCAGCCTTAGCCTGCAACAGCAGGAGCAGAGGACCAGATCATATCACTGCATCCCACCTCACCCTCCAACAAATAACCTGAGAGGACAGAGACTTGCTCGTGGAAGAGGAACACAAAAGGCTGAGCAAAGACCAGGAGGAGCCAAAGGTGTATGGGACCGGGAAGAGCCCCCAGTCTCCGAAAACAGCACAGCAACAGTGTAAAAGATGCCACAAAGAGAAACAGGGTAAGTTGTGGGCTAAGAGACATACAAAAAGTACTGGCTGAAGACTCTGGTCCCAGGCCCCCACATCTGGAGGCCAAGATCAGCCTGAAATCCAGCACAAACTCTACTGCAGTCTTGGCAGTGTTATTCAGTAGTTTTGGAATCTCAGTGGACACCAGAGGAATTTTGTTATTTTATTTTATTTTATTTTATTTTATTTTATTTTTCTTCTTTTTGTGATGGTTTGTTTCCCATTCCTTTTCCTTTTTTTTGTCTTTCACTTACATGTTTGTTGTAATATATTACCTTCTTTCCCCCTTTCCTCAACTTACCTCTCTAGACTTAATCATATTTTCATATGAGTGAATAGTCTCTCTAATTTTTCTGGTCAACTTCAACAATCCTTTTCTTACTCCTTCATTCTTTCTCTTCTGTCCTCTTCTCTAGTTTCCCAAAGCTTGCATGATCATCCTTCATCCTCCAGCCTGGCTTCTACTTTATATCTTTTCAGTTATCTCTGTTCTACCCACTATCCTTCTTAAATTTCCCCACCACGGGGTAAAACCACTCTACCAAAGGTAAAACCACTCTACCAAAGAGCTTTCCATACAAGCTCCCAACTTATGATTGGTTCTGTTACACAATTATAGATTTTGCTTCTACGGTTAAAGCTACAAAATTAATAGCTACCACAGTTTGTCAGTTTCTCAACTGTGATTTATACTATTGTTAGTGCTAATTAGACTACTTTAGCTGGATGTCATATCTGTTTTAGTCAGTTGTTCTCACTCCTGTAACAACACTGGGAACTTCTGGGGTAATAAACTCACCATAACCCAGTACCAAAGGACTGGGGACAGAGCCAAACAGATAACAACATCTCACTCTAAATTAATTGGAAAGATAGGCTCTTGTGACAGACACAAACCAAGAACCTTCTACACACAGAAGACATCCCTGAAGAACAAACCTTGCCTAGAGAGGTCTTGATACTAGTGATAAAGCCACGTACTACAAAAACTTGCAAGAATCAACACAGAAAACAAAATAAAAACTTTTAAAATAGAAAATGACAAGACACAGAAGAAAAATGCAACCTCAGACCTCCATCCCATCCAGAACAAGTCCAGGAGACAACAAGATAGAGAAAAATGGAAGACGCACACCTGACATTTCAGAAATGATTGCAACCAAAGTAGATAAACAAATCCATGAGGCTATAGAGGAAATCAGATCAGAAATAATGTCTCAGGTAAAAAAAATAAATGCCAGCATTCATAAAGGAATTGCTCAGCAAATCTAGAGTAGAGATAGATTTAAAAAATGATGGTAGGAAGGGGATGGAAACTGTGAAGGATCAATATAGGAAAGAAATAGAATGAATGAAATGGATTCAAACATATATCCAGGAAATTAAAAATTCCACTGAAAGTTGGCAAAACTGCTTGAACAAAACTGAAGACAGATTTTCAGACCTTGAAGATAGGACCACATCTAGCAATCATGAAAGGACAGATCTCTTGAAAATAACAAAAGATAAGGAAACAACAATTCAGCAGCTGTAAGACAATATGAAGAAAAGTAATATAAGAATAATTGGTGTCAATGAAAAAGCAGGAGTCAACACAAATAACTTTAAAAAAACTATTTGCAGAAATAATAGGAGAAAATTTCCCCAGTGTGGGAAAAGAATATGGCATACAGATAAGTGAGGCATATAGAACTCCAATTAGCCATAATCAAAATAAATCTACACCCAGACATATAATAAACAAGATCCCAGAAGTTTAGAGCAAGAACAGAATATTAAAAGCTGTTAGATAAAAGAAACAGATCACCTATAAAGGAAAGCCCATCAGAATCATGGCAGAATTCTCAACACAAGCCCTCAAGACAAGAAGAGCTTGGAGTGAAGTATTTCAAGTCCTGAAAGAAAACAACTTCCAACCCAGATTGATGTACCCTGAAATATTATCTTTCAAAATAATGGAGAAATAATATACTTCCAAGAAAAAGAACAACTGAAGAAATTCATGACAAACAAACCAACTCCACATAGGCTACTGAAAGATATTCTAGACAGAGATAAAAATGACCACAATTCCAAGAACAACAACGGAAAGAAACCCCCAGGAAGGGCAAGCAATTAAACAGAGGGGAAAAGTAGAGAACCAACAGCAGGAATCTAACATGACAAAGATAAGCCAATACATATCAGTTATAACTACCAATGTAAATGGCTTCAATTCACCAATTTAAAAAAATGGACTGGCAGAATGGATCAAGAAACAAGATCCAACAATGTTATGTGCACAAGAAATACATTTAACTCAAAAGGAAATTCATAGACTGAAAGTCAAAGGATAGAAAGCAATACTGCCTGCAACAGGAAGCCAGAAAAATCAGGGGTAGCTATTCTGTTTACAGACAATGTGAACTCCAAACCAAAAATTATCAAAAGAGATAAAGAAGGTCACTACATATTTGTTAGGGGAAAACTTCAAGAGGAGGTGATAACAATCATAAATACATATGCACCAAATAAGGGAACACCAACTATATAAGACAATTATTAATAGACATGAAAAATCTAATGAGCAAAAATGCAATTGTAATGCGGGTCCTTAATACCCCACGGTCACAAATAGATTGATGAACCAGACAAAAACCAGCAAAGAAATCAGAACTAATGGAACAAATGGAATTAGTAGTTGTTTACAGTGTTCCAACCAACAACATCATAATACACATTCTTCTCAGCTGCACATGAGACATTCTACAAAATAGACCATATACTAGTCCATGGAACATGCATAAGTAAATACAAAAGAAATGAAATTATCCCATGAATATTATCTGACCATAGTGCAATGAAATTGGAATTTAATGGCAAAGAAAAAATTCCAATAAATATATGGAAATTAAATAACATCATCATGAACAACCAATGGGTAGCAGAAATTAAAGAAGAAATTAAACAATATCTACAATTAAACAAAAATGCTGATATAATACCCCGAAACATGTGGGACAAAATGAAAGCAGACCTAAGAGGAAGATTTATAGTTGTGAATTCTCACATCAGGAAAAGAGAATGAGTGCAAAATAATAAACCTAATTTTGTACCTCAAGCTTCTAGAAAAAGAAGAGCAAGTCAAACACAAAGCGCATAGAAGGGAAGAAATTGTAAAGATCAGAGCAGAAATTAATGCAACTGAGACTAAGAAAACAATACAAAGAATTAATGAACTGAAGAGTTAGTTCTTTGAAAGAATAAATAAAATTGATAAACAACCAATTTCATCAAAAAAGAAAGAAAGAAAGAAAAGACTCAAATTCATGCAATGAGGAATGAAAAGGGTGAAATCACTACAGTTCCTGTGGAAATTGAAAACATGTTCAATACCTACTTTGAAAATCTTTACTTGTAAAAGATGGAAAATGGAAGAAATGGACAGAGGCCTAGATACATATGAATTATCAAAGCTGAATCAAGAAGACATAAAATTTCTGAATTGCCCAATATCAGTTAATGAGATTGAAAATGTAATTAAAAACTTACCAACAAAAAAAGCCCATGTCCTGATGGATTCACTGCTGAATTCTACAAGAAATTTAGAGAAGATTTAATACCAATACTCCTCAAACTATTTGACAAAACTGAAAGGGAAGCAATACTCCCTGACTCATTTCTGGAGGCAAATATTACCCTCATATCAAAACCAGAGAAAGAAACAACCAAAAAAGAGAACTACAGTCCAATCTCCCTAATGAACATAGAGGCAAAAATACTCAATAATATACTAGCATGCAGAATGCAGCAAATCATCAAGAAGATAATACATCATGACCAAGTAGGATTTATTCCAGGAATGCAGGGATGCTTCAACATATGCAAATAAATAAATGTAATACACCTTATCAACAGAGCCAAAGACAAAATTCACATGGTCGTCTCAATAGATGCAGAAAAAGCTTTTGACATAGTCCAACACTCATTCATGATAAAAACCATACTGAAGGACTGGTGAGATGGCTCAGTGGCATAAGCGCCTGCCTGGCAAGCACGAGATCCTGAGTTTGACTCCCAGAACCCACATAAAGGAAAAAAAAGGCTGGTGATATCGCTCAGTGGCACAAGCGCCTACTGGCAAGTGTGAGGTCCTGAGGCTGACTCCCGGTACCCACATAAAAAAATAAATAAATAAAAAAATAAACAAAAGTAAACAAAAAAACCATACTGATAATCAAAATCAATGGTCTTTAACTCAGTGTGATAAAAGCCATCCATGACAAACCAAGAGCCAACTTCATACTAAATGGACAGAAACTGAAAGCTTTCACTGTAAAATCAGGAACAAGACAAGGATGTCCACTATCACCACTTCTATTCAATATAGTTCTGGAAATACTAGCCAGAGCGATTAGACAAGGGAGAAATAAAAGGAATAATAATAGGACAGGAATAAGTTAAATTAGCATTATTCAGAGATGACATGATACTCTATATAGAAGACCCCAAAAACTCCACTGAAAGACTTCTAGATTCAATAACCAAATTAAGTAGGGTAGCTGGATGCAAAGTCAACATTCAAAAATCAATAGCACTCCTGTACACAAACAACAAACTCACTGAGAGAGAAATTAGGGAAACCACACCTTTCACAATAGCATCCCCAAAAATGAAATACTTAGGAGTCAATCTAATAAAAGAAGTAGTGGATCTTTACATTGAAAATTAAAGTATTCTGAAAAAGTAGATCAAAGAGGATATCAGAAAATGGAAATATATCCCTTGCTCATGGATAGCAAGACACAACATTGTAAAAATGGCCATACTCCCAAGATTGTTATACATATTTAGTTCAATCCCAATCAAAATACGATTAGCATACCTCATGAAACTAGTGAAAATATTCCTAAACTTCATCTGAAAAAAGAACAGACCTAGAATAGCAAAGACAATCCTGAGCAACAAAGGCAAGGCAGGAGGCATCACAATCCCTGACTTGAAATTATACTACAAAGCTACTGTGATAAAATCAGCATGGTACTGGCAAAAAAAAAAAAAAAGCCAGACCTGAGGACCAGTAGAACAGACCTGAAGATGCACAAACAAGTGCAAACTCACTCCGCCACCTTATCTTTCACAAAGGGGCCAAACATGTTCACTGGAAGAAAGATAGCCCCTTTAATAAATGGTACTGGCAAAACTGGCTCTCTAAATACCAAAGACTAAAATTATATCCATGTATATCACCATGCACTAACCTAAAGTCAAAATGGATCAAAGATCTAAGTATTAAAACAGAAACACTCTACTGGAAGAGAAAGTAGGTACATACCTTGAAGACACAGGTGTAGGTAGAGAGTTCATGAACAAAACCCAGACTGCATGGGAAATTCTTCAAAGAATCAACACCCGGGATCTAATCTTATTAAAAAGCTTTAGCATATCAAAAGAAATCACCAACAGAGTTAAAAGACAGCCCACAGAGTGGGAAAAAAATTTTAGCCAATTGTCCCTCAGAAAAAGGACTTCTATCTAGAACACATAAAGAATTGAAAAAAATCAGACCCCCCCAAATTCAAAGACCCAATCTAAAAATGGACATCTGAGATGAATACGCATTTCTCAGATGAAGACATACAAATGGCAAAGGTCCTGAATTCAATCTACCATACTGAAGAAAAGAAAAAGAAAGCTATTTCATGGTCATAACATCAAAGAAATGTAAAAAACTCTTTGAATCAGTAAATTAAATTTCTATCAACAAAACAGCTTCTTTTTTTTCCAGTGCACTTTCCTGTGGCAATTATAAGTAGTAGCCTATATGAAAGTGGAGAATGCAACCAGAAGCTATGTAGTAATTGCAGGATTTGCTTTCATTTGTTTGGATTTTTTTTCTAACATCAGTTATGCAGGCTGGCATTATAATAGTGATAAATTTATAAGAGAATTGAAAAAATTAAAAATTTGATAAACTCTAAAGGGTAATTTTTATTGAAAAGTGAGGAACAATGAAGAAATTAATTCTTATATTTCATCAAAATCAATTTTTCTGAATTCAATTGGAATTCCTGAGAAGAGCACACTCCTATGCAGGCATTTCTGCACACCCAGCAAATATTTTAACACTGCTCTAACTTTAAACAGATGTTCACTCAAATGTACTTCATATTTTCAAATTACATTGTTTTTATTTACTTATTTACTGGTGTCATGATTTCTATGCTTACAGGACAGGAGATATCACTTAGTTCTCTGTAGCTTGACACCATTTCACTGATATCAATGTTAACGACTGAAGCACTGTGCCTGTTCCCACATAAGACAATCTATTTTCCTACTTAAAGCAGACCTTTCATTTTTCTAGTGGTAGTTTTAATTACATACATGTGTGTAGTGTGAAATGAAAATATTTTTCACAAAAAAATCAAAATTGGAAGAAATTGTCTTTTATGAAAGCTTATTATTGTTGAACAAGAAAAGTAGTATTGATGCTACTACTGTAGTAATGAGAAATGTAAAATAATATAGCACAAAAATTTCAGATTCACTTTGAAGGTTTTCTAAAATTTATAAGAATTTAAGCTTTTGAACATTTCTATGCTGTCCATTTGAATCCACCATCTATGAGCCTAGCTGATATTAACAGTTAATTTAAGAGCTTATTCTTGTTCACGGGTAGACTCTACCACTCTTTATTTTCTTATTAATTACAAAAATGCAGGGTGTCCCTCAGACTTACTTGTCCATGACACTGGATCTATCTCAAAAATGCAATTCTGATATTGCAACCACAGTTACCACACACACACACACACACACATACACACACATAAATATCCAATGACAGTTACTATATGTATAATATATACTGTGCATATATATATACTACATTCATATAAAATATAAATATCTAAATTATTAAGTAGATATAATAAATACAAAATTTAAAAATGAAAAATTTTTGTTCAAAGAACACTAGCAATTTAATAGCAGTCTAAGAAATTTTCTGAATAATGCCACCATTTTCCATATTTGAAACATCTGATTGATTCCAGCCATAAGCCTATGAAAATAAATAAATATGGCAATAATGATTGTGTGACAGAACCAAGTATGGTGCAAAATTAGTTTCACTTTCCCCAAAGTAATAAATAAAACAGAAATAATTTAAGCATGAATAGAATATGTATTCACTTTTGCATTATACTGTCTTAGTGATTTTTCAATTTCTTTATATTTGAAATTTCTCAACATTTATACTACTATTGAGTGTTTTTTCTATTGAAAGTAAAGTTTATAATTAAATTTTGGATAAGTATTTTCATCATACCAAATATATTTGAAATTTGGAAATTTTTGTGTGTTTTCATATGATTATATTTTATTGGATATTTTGTTATTACATGTCAATATAACATTATCATTAATATAACTATCATGATTCCTTATTATGACAGGTAATTTACTAGTTATTTAAATATACTATCTCAAGTAAGTACACATAAAAATTAAAATTTCTAAGTTATAAAAGGTACAAATCATGGTTAATTAGTAAAATTGAGTTGATACAATGTTGAATGTTTTACACATGATTGAAGTCGTATACTATTAAGGTATATTTTTTGAAAACTATTTAAAGAAATATAAAACAAAAATTACTAATGGGACATTTTCTATAGCAAGCCCCTCCTTTACCTTGGCTGAAAATCGATAGTATACTTATCCTTTGTGAGGTGCATCAGTCACATGAAGTTCATTAAAAATGATTTAACTATTGGAAGAGTGTAACTTATGAAATGTGATATGGAATGTAAATTTAAAGTATTTTGAAGTTGTTATAAAAGAAAAACTAATTTTACATATATAAATACTAAAAAGAAACCTGAGTTTTCCATCTCACAGATGTTGTCTTTGTTCTCATAACAGTAACAGCATTGAGGTGAATGTTTTCTGTTCTTCTAATGGTCATATAAATGCAATGGCATTTTCCATACTCAGATTTTGTGAAGTGGTACTGTAGTTTTGTGTGTGCATGCTCATTCCCAAGTCTCATAAAAAATATGAAGCTTTCATTGTTCCTTTTTTAGGAAAATAAGGAGATAAATTTTGGATTTGTTTAATCTTGAGACCATAATGCTAAGTAAATAAGACACACAGCTTAAATATTGCATGGTTTCTCCTATATGAGAAACCCAATATATAACTAAAGTGCAAAATAAAGGACAGACAATAGTGCAAAAAGGAGAAAGAAGAAACGTTGCTGTAATCCAACATGGCCAATGCATCTAAAATTGTACCTTGACTTAGTTTAATTATATTGTGTGTTTCATATGCTTTCTGGCCTGTTACTCTATGTGTTAATCTGTGTTTATGATAACATGATAAAGACTTATGAAATAAATAAATGAATCTGAGTGAAGGGGAACAGAAAAATATTGAAATGTGTCGTATACATGTACCAATACCCCACAGTGTATGTAATCATTATGTACTGCAAACATGTATAAATAACAAAATAATGTTGTCTTTGTTAGCATTATAGCAGTTACACAATTGTGGTAAATGTTTTCTGTTCTTCTAATGGATATATATATATATATATATATATATATATATATAATGTTATCTTACTCAGATTTTGTAAAACAGTAGTATGCGTTTGAATGCTCAATCCTAAATATTCATAAAAATATAAAACTTTCATTGTTCAATTTCTTATGAAAATAGGAAAATAAATTTCTGATTTGTTTAATTTTCCCTAGTAAAAGTAAGATAATTGTTATTTTTAGCTCTTCTTTTAGCAGAGGAGCAAGAATTTGTTCAGCATTACATCAGTTCTAACCCTACTAAAGATAAACAAAGCAAAACAAAACAAAACAAACCCAGGACATTAGAGAAATTGCTGCCAGTGAGATTGATACTTCTTCCCAACACATGACAAACATACCTCTCATGTCTTTCTTCACACTCACTTGCTCAAGACTCCATCACAGTCTTTTCCTGGGCTGCCTTCATCCTGCTTTCCAGCCTTCACTTCTCACCTTGGTACTTGTCATCATTGTACATACTCTACTTATTATATTTACTCCCCTCATGAAGCACTAGTGTTAGGTTCTATTAGAACAGGTGTAGTCTCTTCATTTTCAGTTTTTCTTTAGTACATGTTTGCATAGCATAACAATCACATTCCTCATGTGGAATAGATATATGTTTATGACACATCTCAATTATTTTTTTCATCCCTTCCTCTCTCCTCCATCCCCCCCTTACCATCTCTTGGTTCCCTTCCCATTTGCAAACCATCTATCCCCTATTTCCTATTAATTTTACTTTGATTTTTACTTACATTTTGGGTTTCTTATGTAAGAGAAACCATGCAATATTTAAGACAGTGTGTCTGATTCATTTCACTTAACATTAATTCTAGAACTGTGCCAAGCACATTGTTTATTAAATATTTTAAAAGGCTCAGTGCTCATCTCAGTAATTTTTTTCCTATATTTTTTATCATTCCTAAATCATTCCCATCCATATACAATGTGTTACTCACCCATTAAATTTAACATGCTCTCACATAAAGCACAAACATGTCTGGCCTTATATACTTTTAATATACTTTCTTATCTCTCAAATACTCAATGCTATAAAGTTTTTAAAATAATTTGTCTGCATTTACTGTCTGCAATTCATTTCATCGCTGTCTGTATAAATGCCTATTTTAACAGCCAGTTTTAATATCCTGTGCTAATTTAAATGTTTCTTAACCTATCTTGTTATTCCAAGCCTTGCTTCTTTGATGAGTTGTCCTCAAAGGAAGTAAAATGATCCTCCTTTTCTCTTAGAAACAAAAGTCAAGTTAAATTTCTAATGTTCTTTTATCTTGATCAAAATAAAAGCAAATCATCATCTCTATCATGGCTAAAATGGTTGTTTGTATTTTGGTCACCCAGCTATCCCTATACGCATTTCTTTCCAGGCTCATTGGCCTTATTTGCAGTTTTTCAGACAAATCAACTTTTCTGTCACCTAAGCAACTTCTTTGCCTTCTGCCAAATAGATACTCCTATGGCCCAATGTTTCACCTCATCCAGGAATTTGGTCAAACGATCCCCTATCAAAAAATTTTCCCTCAACATCTGTAAAAAAAATCTTCTTCCATACCACTACTTTTGTTCTCTTCTGCTTTAATTTTTTTTCAAATTGTGTTGTTGACTGATTTGTTTACTGTTCATATACCTACATTTTATTACTGGATGAACAAAAGGCGATAAAAAGTTTCTCCCTGTTAAATCTCTTTGAATAAAACAATGAATATAAATGCAAAACCCAAAGACACTTAAGTACATTGATTTGTGTACTGAGTCCCCCATCAATATCTGTGTTCTTTCCTTGTGTATCTTTTTGTTCTTTTAAATATTGAGTTATATACTGGATTTGGTTTCCTTATATTCTTTTTACTTGGCACTTCACTTTCATCACACTCTGCAGAATTTACTCACACCCTTCTGGTTAATCCTTCTCAGCTTCCTTTTTAGACTCCTCTTCAGTGACAGGAAGAGGGAGCATAACTCTTCCAGGCAATTGTCTTCTATTCAATTCCTTATCAAACACCAAGAATGATCCCTAGCGTAGAGCTCTTCTCTGAGTCACTTCTTTATCCAAATCTCAGATTTTTCAATTCGAGCTTCAAAGACTTCTTCAAATTAAGCACAGACTATGATCACAGCACCATCCCGCAAAATAACTCTGACTCTCTTTTATGTTCAATACTGCTATAAATAGAATCCACTTAATGGAGAAAATTAGATGCTACAGTTTTTCAATTTTATTTTTGCCTCTTAAAGATGCATCATCTGTCTTCTCTACACTTTTCAATAAAACATGACATCTTCTGACTCTATTATTGCATAACTACCAACCTTCATGTGCCATACTCTATTCTCGTCTATCCAAAAATCTGTTCCTCTGCAACCATAGTTACTTTTCTTACAATGAAGAACAAAATATTTAACATGGCCTACAATGACTTGTATGATCAGAGACCCACACACTGTAGGAAATCTACTAGGTAACATGTTGTTAAGAAGCTTTATGACTTTCAAAATATAATTTTTAATCTCTCATGTTCTTAAAAATATATCAGAGTATTCTGCTAAAGAGAATTTAAGCTTTCTTAATTGTTTTCATTTACAGATTTGTATAGTCTGTATTTATTCTTGAAAAGATTATGTATTTCAATAGTTCCAATGTTTAGGTCCTCTGAACATCTTAGTTCAAACCTGCATCTCCATTTTTCTTCTTTCTCACTGTCCAACCACATTGACTTTCTTTTTCTACCAGTCACACATGCAAATTTACAGGATGGTCTAAATTCCTTTTATTCTCTCTATCAAAATCCTTTTTCTCCCCCTACTCCAGCTAATTAGAAAATGACTTCAATTTTTAATTTTCAGTTCAAGTCACACCCTTAAATTCAGTTTCCCTGGCTTGCAAAGACTGATTTGGGTTACCTTCTTAAATAATCTCAAGGCTTATGGCTCTGTAATTATACAGTTATGTCTTTAATAATTTAATTCCAATATCATTGATTAGGTTGTGAACCCCATGGAAGTGTGTCATTACAGTTGGTGCCCCACATTTGCTGTACAAATGAATGACCCTTAGTAGAGAAAGATAATAGATTTGATACTGCTTCTCTATTGTAGTTCTTTTAAACTTTTAAGGTTAACTCCTGAGTTAATTAAACCTTTCTCTGTCCTTTGTCAATATGTTAACACAGATAATGCTCTGCCTCCTTGAACACAGCTGAATTCTCTAGGGTGTAATTTATTCCTGCTCTGCCAGCTGAAATACAGATTCTATGACCTTCTCTTTCCCCTAGTGACTTGGACATTTATTTAGTCATTTATGGTTATTTAAGTGTCAAATTATATTATTCTCTGTATTTGTCCCATAGGACACAGCCGAAGATACCTCAGGATCCCATTTCTAAAGAAATGGCAGCAGCATTTACAAAATCATGAGAAATAGAAATGGAAAGCACATTGCTAGAATTTCATTGCAAATTTTTTTATTACAAAATCTTTTCTACAGCAATACAAAATGGCCTCCAATAAGGCAAGATGTGGATCACAGTGAAAATACATTTTTATTTAAATAAGATGCACCCTATTTTAAAACAACGCAGAAAAATTAAAACACATTTTGACCATCTAATATGCCATAGTATGTTTTATTGTACCATTATGCAGTTATCAAATAAATATATTATGGAATATAAAAATAACATGTAAAGCAACAGAAAAATATATTAAAATCTACTTAAATGCATTAAAAAGATTAGCACTTTTCTTTCTGAATATCTGGATGGTTCAATTGTCTTAAGGTTTAAAAAAATTATACTATACACAGTATACCTAACTAAATCTGTCTCATTGTTGCTGAAATAAATAAACACATATGAGTGTCATGTGGCAATACCAGAAATAAAATAAGGTTAACTTTTATATATACTTATCAATATATAAGTAATTATGGAGAATTTTCTCTTTATAGGAACAGGCTTTAAGAAACATTATTTGTGGAAATAGTTATAATCTATAATAGCTTTCCAGGAAACCAACACGTCCTTAGAGGGACCTTTACAGTCACCCTGTCCACCCGTGTCTTGTTACAAATGAAAAGGGAGTCCTTCAGAAGACACAAGGTCACAGTCTCCAGTCAGAGGGCTATAAAGCTGCAGTGGTGATGACTGAGTGGAGAGAGGAGTAATGATCACCGCCGCTACATGACCACTCTGCCTGTGATGTTATAAGTCAGTACAGCAAAGACTGAAAACCACTCAAAATTGATTTCTCACTATATCTTTGTATATTAGTTTCAATGAAATGGAAACAATTAAAATAGCATAATTTTTAAAATAAAACTTCACTTTTGTGTATTAACTAGTAAATTTTCTACTATACTACAGCTTGAAGAAAAAAGATAATTACATTATTTACAAGTTTAGAGAACTACTATCAAAGCTCACAAATAAATAAATCTTCATTAAATAAATTAAATGAGCAATTCTTTCCTAATGGCCATTTTTGCATTGTCTTTTAATAAATGATTATCTAATCCATGTTAGGTTCCAGATACTGTTAAGAAAAATAAAATATAAACCTATGAGTTTCTCACCCTGTGAAGACTTATACATTATTATCCAAATTTCCAGAAGGGAAAAAGGATCCTCGAAATTAAATGATTTGTTAAAGAACTGCACTACTAACAAGCAATGTAAGTAATAGGAAATTATAGACCAGTGATGGCAAACATTTTAGAGAACAAGCGCTCAAACTGCAACCCAAAAGACCGACAAAGTGCCAACACTGCAATTAAACTTGAAATGGAAGTTCTAGTTCAGGAAAAACAACACACACACTTGGCTCTCATGCCAGCAGAGAGGGCTTTGTGTGCCCACTCTGGCACATGCACCATAGGTTTACTGCCACTGTCCTAGACTGTCCTAACTGTTCTGTGTTATCCAGAATAGCAACATTAAAATATAAGAGAAATTACACAGAAAATCTTGGAGGAGAAATGTGATGAACTCCAAATGGTCCCTCGTAATACTGGCCTCTGTGTATCAAAAGATTGTGCTATTCCTTGGCTTTGTGTATGAGATGGGCGTATTGCTTCTTTTATAAAGTGACTAGAATACAACAGAAGTAAAGGGATTCTGCTTCAGGGGTAGTTAAGACTGTGGCTTCAATCTTGTGTGCTCAACCCCCAAACACTCTCTAGCTGGTTCATTTTTAAACACTAACCTTTGTGTTCAGAGATATTCTGTGCTGTTGCTAACATGACAAGTTGCTGAAGTAGTCTCTGGGCAATAAGTGCTAAGGTACTTAACTTTACAGGTCGTGAGGCACCAAATCCTTCCAACGACCACACAAATAATTGAGGTGGCAGATCACCCTACACCTGAGAGCCGAAATGTAACAAACAATAGTTTGACTGACACCCAATGAAATATCCTAAAAAAGGGACATTTCTGATATTTACAGATTAGTCAGAATATTTCCAGGCGTGTATGTTTGTGTGTTTGTATGTGTGAGTTTTGTGTGTGCGTGTATCTGTGCATTTATCTTCTAGTTAATAATTATAAAATTTTGAAACACAAGTATGAAGGCATTTAACTCTTTTACCACTTAAAGTATGTTAATGCTACTTTCTTGCCAAAAAGGGCTCTATATCATTGCCTACTATAAACATATAATTAGCTAACAAGGCAACCGATTTATCATTCTCTCGCAAAAAAACATGAGAAAAAAATGAGCAGGGATAAAGAGGAAATAAACCCTCATGTTCCCATAAAGGTAGCAATGATCACAAGACTTGGTTTTCAAAAGTACTAGACAAGGGATCAAAGGAATCCTTCAGTTAAAGAAAAGGCTAAAACGGTGGAGCACCAGGATAAGTAGTATAGCCCACAGATGTGCTACTGAACATACATAACCAGAAAAAGTGCAGGAATAGTATATAAGATGTCAGGTGGTTGCTGATGAAAAGTCATGATCTCTTGCTTAGTTTCAAGACAGGGGCAACCATTTATTTTCAAAACATTTTGGCTAAAAAAGATGATAAGCGGAAAAAAGACTCTGAAATATTACAGTATAGGGTACAGTACGTCCCTGACTTTCAAACATCTGAGTTTTGAACTTTTGCATGCAAATGGACCTCACATTACAAACATTTGTAGATGCGAACGAATCTTTGAAGTAGCTCACAGTCTGCCAGACATTTTAGAGTTGTTCTACTATATGCTTACCGTACAGTGCGATAGTGTACAGTGTTCAGTCAGAGCCCAGGATGTCTGGAAGCAAGAAGAAAACCTGTGGTGATGTGGAGGGGACTTCTAGGAAGTGCAGAGCCATGTATACTGTATATTTGTGTCAAAGGTGTATAAAACTCACTTTGTGGGACTTATGGATGAATCTGACTTACAAATGTTCTCCCAGAATGAAACTTGTTCATAAGTCGGGGTCTTACAGTATACACTTTAGTTATTCCCCAAGTTCTTTCCCAGAAGGTGCATATACCATTAGAGCGACTGAACACTGGGGAAAGGAGAATACTTTGAAGTTGCAAGGATTGAGTTCGCATTCCTTGGCACACAATTCTCCCACCGCATTGGAACTTAAAGGAAAAGCAATAAATGGAGTTTCAGCCAAAACTTAGCTTAAAGATTTCTCATTATATTCATAAAACCATCAACTAATCATTTATTCAGTCCCCAAGTACAATTTAAATTTATATACTTGGTATTTGGAGGACCTATTCTAGGTTTTCAGCAGACAGAGCAAGGACTACCACAGATGAAAAGGCCAAGTAAAGACCTCTGAAACTATTTCAAACTCTGTCCAAGCCGGTAAGTTAAAAAACATTATTGCATACCCATTTTCCCAAGGAAAGTGAAGATTAGTGTCTTTAATAAAGATCTCATGAATGCAGAGGTGGTGATCCTTTCATGCCCCTAGCATTTATTCCTCTACTTTAATTTCTTTAAAGTAGTTTAAAGTTAAAAGAGGAATTCTTAAAAACAGTTGTAGAATCAGTCTCCCTTGCTATTGATGAGGCTGACAAATGAGTTATCATTGCTAAAGCAGAATAATAAATTGCACATAGATACTATATAGTCATTGATTTGATAAATGCATATTCTGATTAGAAAGTGTGCTGAGAAATAATTTGCTTCCAAGTGAAAAAAAAAAAACAACAACCATTTACATTTTTCTTCTGGGATAATTAACACTCCTATTCTCTGTTATGAGGGAGTAAAAATATATTCCTAATTGCCTGGGCATTTTAGAGGCTATCATACTAATCCAGAACCTGTTAATCAATGATGTCATGCTGACTAGATAGGAAAAGCAGGTGGTGATTGATGTGTAAGAAGTATTAGGAAGACATATGTACACAGAAGGGAGGCAAATTCTAAGAAGATTCAGGGTCCTACTATTTTACTAAAGTTTTATGGGTCCAGTGGTGTAGGGAATGCTAGAATGCTTCCTATGAAATCACAAACTGCTACATATTTCATTTCCTACTGCAAAAAAGTAGGCACCTGCTAGGCCTCTGTGGGTTACACCTAGGAATAACAGGCCTGACCTATATACAAAGTGGCTACTGGAAGTTTGCCAGCAGAAAATGAGACCAGGATGACAAAAGTTTCAGTAACAGGTCCACATTGCAATGCAAAATCCCTACCCCATGCACCAAAATTCCAGATTCTATTGATAATAGAAGTTTCACTGATAGCAAAACATGCAAGGTAAAACATGATATGATAGAGAAGAAGGATCCTAACATAGACAAGTGAGTATTCTCCTAGCAGATGTATGTACTTTATGATAAATTTGTTACTTGGCCCTTATGGATGTAGACTTCTTAAACACGGGGCAGCATGTGCACAGCTTTCCAGTATAGACTGGCTATTTTGGACACATTAACTCATGAAGTAGATTGGGCTCAGAAGTAATCCATTATACGACTAAAATTGTTCTTTTGTGAAAAAGCATAAGCACAAAGAGAGAAAGCATAAGTAAGTTGCGTTAGCACACAGCTCAGGTCCTGTATTTCCAAATTCAGTGCATCAGTGACAGAGAAAACCTGAAATATCCTCAGCATATTGTTAATAGAAATCTGGCATTAAAGTCACTGCTTGTGAGGAATTGCTATTGGAAATTGGAAGAAGGACAGATCTTTACAATAGAGTGGCAGGAAGCCTGGTAAAATTGCATCATTCAATTAAAAGTTAGGACCTTGGTTACCAACCAGAGGAGATTTCCAAACAAAGAGTTGCTTAGTGTCTTCCTGCTGATATTGAAATATGAGAATTTTCAGAAAATGGCAGGGTAGAGAAGGGCAGCAAAATACAGTCTCTGCAGGACCTAGAATTGAGACAGCTGGAAAACAAAAACTTGGTGAAGAGAAAAAAAAAAAGTGGATCTCTGGAAATCAGAAGAGAGCTGACAGGAAATCTAGAATCTATAGAGAAGCTGGAGAAACAAAGCACAATGTGTAAAAAAAGAATGAAACAGAACAGGAACTGTGGTTCTCAGCATGAGTGACATGTCTTCTCTGACACAAGGAAAGCTTGGACATGGTCAGCAGCTCCAGGGAAAAGTAACAGATTGGGCCACCAGTGCCAGTCTCCAAAATAGCTCATGATTGTTGTAAACTGCAGGGACAGCATGGAGGTTTATTCTTAAAGTGACTCCTTTCCCATGATAGGCTACAGTTCAAAAGGAAACCTACTGCACACCCACAATATTTAAAAGTAATCAGGAGCCATCTTAGGAAGAAGATAATTGTTTAAGACTAACCTACAAAATAACTATGCAATAATTATATTTCAGGATTTCTGGAAGGTCATGGACATCTCATCCTTCCAGTTGAGAAGGTGGGCTAATCATGTGCGGCTTTCTGAGGGAGCTGGGTCTGAAAGTGCTAGCATTAAGTCAAGTGCACTGCTTGACACTCCCTGCACACACCCACACACTTGCTTCCTTCATCTGGCACAGGGCTTGGTAGTCTATTTTCTTTCCCCAGGGGTATGCCTCACCTTGGATGTTTGCCACCACCTGAGATGTACAGAGAGAGGGACCTCTGGAACAGTGTGGGACTTCACAGACTCACAGGCCATAAAGTTATGTAAAAAAAAAAAAAAAAAGCTGTGACTTGGGGTACACAGACATGGAAATTGAGAGTGGCATAGAGCTTTATGGTAGACACTTACAGCCTAACCAGAAAAATGCAGGGCAGGATTCAGAATTCGGTCACAAAAATATGAATGTCAAAACAAAGTAGATCTTAGTAATGACTCACTATCCCTCTCCCATAACTGATAGATTCCAATACTGCAGACCCTGGAAAGAAACCACACATTTAAAAACAGAGAAATTATTTTAGACCTATTTTGTTGTCGTGATGTTTATTGGTCTTGGAGATTTTGAGATTTTTTTTCTTTGTTTTCCTCTTTTCTCTTTGTTTCTTGTTTGTTATGTTTTTTTCTTTCTTATCCTTTTGTTTGCTTTTATCTATTACTTTAATCTAATTCTATTAATTTTCTTTTGCCCCATAATAGGATCCTTTATTTCACTTTTCTCCTTGCCCTCCTCTCTTCTTTTTTATTTTTGAAATACTACTTCTGTCCTTCTCTTACTCCCCAGTAACTCCATCATTTTTAGTGGTACTACTAAGCTTTATTGATCTTCAGATATTTATTTATTTATTTTTTTTTTTTTTTTTTTTTTTTGTTGGTACCGGGGGTTGAACTCATGACCTCGCGCACCAGCAGGCACCCATGCTGCTGAGCGATATCACCATCCCTTTTTCCGTATGTGGGTACCAGGAGTCAAACTCAGGACCTCGTGCTTGCCAGGCAGGTGCTTACACCACTGAGCCATCTCACCAGCCCCACTCAGATATTTATTTACCGCCACGCTATTGTTATTGTTTGCTTTTCTGTCCTTAATGGTCGTATAGCAGTTGCATTTAATAGAGATTTATTATCTGTCAATATTTGATTTGGCTTTATGTCTTTAATTACAGATCTGCTTTCTATTGTTAAGGCTGGTACAGTTAGATTTTATTGGTTCTTATGGTATGTCAATATTCAGTTGATTTTGTTGCTATTGCTATGGTAGCATAGTTATTACTATTACTGAATTTTTACTGTATGCCAATATCTGGTTTATCTTTGTGTCATCACGATACCGTGGTTCATTTATGACTATCAAACCAGCCCTTCAAAAAATTCTCAAGGATATTCTAGAAAGAGACAACAAAGCTAGCATTGCCAATACATCCAGGGAAATGAATACATCAGGCAGGGTGAACACTAATGCAGAATAAAGAAAAAAGAATCAGCAACAGGGAAATAATACAATGACAGGAACAAGTTAGTACTTCTCAGTAATAAGTCTCAGTATGAATGATCTCAACTCCCCATAAAAAGACATAAAATGGAATCTTGAATCGAAATACAAAACCCAGCATATAAAAACTTTTATGCTGTAGACAAGACATACATTTAATACAAAAAGAAATGTATACAGTAAAAATCAAAGGATGGAAAACAATATTCAGTGTAACAGGACCCTGAAAACGAGTAGCAATAAGTATCCTATTTTCAGACAAAGAAGATCTCAAGTCAAACCTGATCAGAAGAGGCAAAGAAGGCCACTACATATTGGTTAAGGGAATAATTAAACATGAAGAGATAATAATTATAAATATATATGCACCAAACACTAGCACACGCACCTTCATAAAACAAATGCTACTGGACATAAAAAGATTAGATAAATAACAATACAATTTTAGTTGGGGATACCAATACCCCACTATCACAAATAGAGTGATAAATTACACACACAAAAAAATCAACAAATAAAAATAAGCATTTAAGCACACGTTTCAACAAATGGACTTAATGGATATCTATAAAGTGATCCTCCCAACGAGGATGGGGTACACATTCTTTAGCAGCACATGGAGCTGTCTTTGAAATAAATCACATACTGGTTCATATAGCCTGTCTTAATAAATACAAAAGAATCAAAATCATTACAAATCATCAAAATTCATATATCATGACCAAGTAGGCTTCATCCATGGATTCAAGGATAGTTCTACATATGCAAATCAATAAACGTAATACACCATATAAAAAGAAGAAAAAAATCATATAATTATCTTAATAGATGCAGAAAAAAAATGGTGAAAATAGGTATGGAAGGACCTTATCTCAACCTGATAAAAGTCCTTCATGGCAAACATACTGCCAACATTATATTAAGTGGAAAATAGCTGAAAACTTTCCTCTGAAATCAGAAACAAGACAAGGATGTCCACTATCACCAGTACTGTTTAATAGAGTATTGAGAATATTAGCCACGGAAATTGAGCAAAAGAAAGAAACAAAAAAGATATGCATAGGAAAGGAAGAAGTCAAATTATCATTATTTGATGACATGATCCTTTACATATGAAATGCAAAAAATTCCACAAAAACATTTCCAGAATTAATGAACAAATTTTGCAATGTAGCAAGATAAAAAGAAAAAATCAACACACAAAAAGCAATAACACTACTGTACACCAATAATAAACTCATCAAGTAAGAAATTAAGGAAACAATACCATTCTCACTAGTATCGAGAAAAATCAAACATTTAATAATTACCAAACTACAGTATTCTTATAAAGGATATTAAAGAAGACATCAATAATGGAAAAATATCCAGTTCCTGGATTGGCAGAACCAAAATTGTCAAAATGGCCATAGTACTAAAAGTGATATATAGACTTAATGCAATCCCAGACAATATATAAACAGTATTTCTCACAGAACTAGAAAAAATAATCCAAATTCATATGGAACCAGAAGAGACCCGGAAAAGCAAAAGCAAACTTGGACAACAAGAGCATAGGAGGAGGCATCATAATCCTGGATTTTAAGTTATATTACAAAGCTCTAATAATTAAAACCATGTGGTAATGGCACAAAAAACACATGTAAAAAAATGGAACAGAATAGAGGATGCAGAAGCAATGCCAAGTACCTTGTTTGAAAAGGGGCCAAAAAAATATCCTCTTTTAAAATGTTGTTGAAAAAAACTGACTGTATACATGAAGAAAATTAAATCTAAAACCTTATCTACAACCATGTACTGGACAAAAATCAAAATAGATAATGATCTAAATATGAAAACAGGAACACTTAATCTGCTGAAGGATAAAATAAATAAAACTCTCTAAGACAAAGGCATAGGCAAAATCTTTCCAAACACAACCCCAATTATATAAGAAATAACATCAAGAATCAACAAATGGGAGTATATCAAATTAGTCATCTTCATCACAGAAAACAAACCACAGAGTGAAGAGGAACAAAATGGAAAAAAAAATACTTTTCCAGGTATTCCTCAGACAAAAGACTGATATCTAGAGTGTATAATGAACTCCAAAATATTGCACCTCCTGAAATAGAACACCCAATTAACAAAATGGGCAACTGAAATAAATAGATATTTCTCAGTAGAAGCACAAGTAGCCAATAAATACATTAAAATGTTCAACATCTCTGGCCATTGGAAAAATGTATATTAAAATAACAGAGATTTCTGGAGCAACTGCAGTAAAAAAGGGCCATTATGAAGAAATCATAAAATACAAAATGCTTGCAAGACTGTGAAGATAAAGGAATCCTTCTATATTGTCGATGGGAACGTAAACTACTGTAACCACTGTGGTTTAGATTTAAAATGTCCCCTAAAAGTCTTGTGCTCAGAGAGGGCACTTTGAAAAGTGATTGGATCATTTGTACTCATCAATGGATAACCCATTGATGAGTTCATAGCTGACTATGCTACTCAGATGTTGGGCCTTGTCAGAAAAGCCAGGTAACTGGGGGTTTGAGAAAAGGGGTGTATTCTTGTTCCTGGCTCCTCCATTATCTTTCTGCTTCCTGGCTACTGAGATGTGAGCAGCTTTTCTCCTTCAGGCTGTTCCAACAGATTGTTTTTGCTTTGGAGTGAGCTGACCATGGATTGAACCCTCTGAAATTGTGAGCCAAAATAAAGCTCTGCTCTATGTATGTGTAGAATGTTTTGAGCCAGTAATAGGAAATTGATGAAAACTGATTCCAAGGCATTGAAACCACAAGGACTTGAATTCTCCCATCAATCACATGTGCTTTTAAGTGGAGGCTTCTGTAACCAAGGCTCATACATATTCAGACAGCAACTTGGCCTGACATGTTTTGCTGCCTTGTGAAATCTGAAGGAAAAGTCCTGCAGCAGTGGACCCAGTTAAGCTATGTTCTGACTGTGGACCCAGAAACTGGGAAATAAAAATACATGTTTTCTGAGCCGCTAAGTCAGTATAATATTGTGACACCACAATTGATTATGCAATGGGCGTTTATTTCATTTTCTGCTAACATTATTTACTCTTTATAATGTTGCACATTGAATAAAATTTTAATGTGAATATTGTATTTTGAATTTGAAAATGTATTGTTTTTATAATACAGAATAATTATTTTGTCTTATACAAATTAGTGGATAAGTGGAAAGAAATTTCTTTATTGATCATGCAGTGTTTTGGAGCATCTTGGAAAATGTTGAGTTTAATAAAGATATGAATTGCCCTTAAGTAAAATTTGAAAATTTTGTGCTTTTTTTCTCTTTTTCTTTTCAGTTAGTACTTTGATCAAAACAAATTCATGTGCTTTTCAGAAAAATTTTAACCAAACTATGACCAATTGCACCAATGTAGTGGTTTGTTCCTTGTATGCCTTTGAATGAAAAGGCTTGTACTAACCATGCCAAAACTAATCCAAAATGCATTAAGAGGTTTGCATGGTACTTAATAAATGTCATGTGCAACCAGCTGTCTTTATAGTTTGGTTATTTCTCCATCCTTGTGAAGTTTCCTTACATGTTACATTTCTACTTGAGACCCACCCTTCACCAGTTACCCATGAGGATCAGCCCCAGAAGGAGCTACTCACTCTGTCACCAGTGCCTGTGAAGAGAAAAACAACTCCTCATTGTGATGAAGTGGCTGGTGTGCTTGATTTTTGCTGGACAGAAGTGTTTTCTCAGTACTATGCTATTACCTAACAAATAGCTCATGGAAAGGGGGCCTGAAATGACTATTTTATTTTTCAAAAATATTGTGAGCAAGGAAGAGTCTCTCATATCTCTGAAGGGGAGATGCTAACCACAACAAAGGAGCTGAAATTCAGTTCCATGGATTGCTTAGAAAGAAGAAATCCTGGATTATTTTTTGCATCGGCAATACCTAAAACCGTACTTGACAGATAAGAATTACTAACTGCATATTTACTAACTACAGAAATATGCTGGAGGAACCCGAATTAATATCTAAGCCATCAGGACATTTATCTATCTGCAAGATTTTGCTTCTAAGAAAATTCAGCTGAGTGATGTCTCCTTTAAATCATCCTATACAAACAAAATTTATTTAAAATGAGTATATTTTAAAAACAAATCTTATGTCTCCTCTCAACCAAATTCCTAAATACTTCTCTTATAGAAAGAATTAAAGAGCTTCTCCATCATCATATGGGGACTTTAGTACTCTTCCCATTCTGAGCCACTTGCCTGGAGTGTACTGTCCGTTTCTCAGACTCAAGCATTCGAACCGTGAAGAAGATGTTCATTAAACTCAATAACAATGAGACATTTGTGAAGTAATGTTCTATTGAAAGCTGTTTTAAGACAGATTGTCAAGTAAGTCAATGTTTAGGATATAATTAAAAATTCCAGGGAACAAAACTCCAGGTATCTATCAAATGTACGGAAGGAGGAGATTTAGGTATTTACCTAGGTAGCCTCAGGTTTATATCGCTTTTTATGTAATGAAGAATTCTAGAAATGCAATGAAGTATATACTTGAAACTTCACCTTATGAATTTAAATTTTAACAAAAAGATAAGATGGGAACATAAAATAAAACTAAACATCTTCACGTGAAGTAGCAAAATGAAAAATAATTTGGGATAAAAAAGAGGTCATAAGTTCACGGAACTTGTGTCTATGCCATATAAAAGAAAGTTGATGTGTAAAAAGATGGAGAGGGAGTAGCAGTGTTTTAGACATGTGAGTGCCAGAAGAAAGTTCCCTTCCCATTGGTCTGAACTGTAAGTCACTTTCTCAGATGAAGTGGGAAAAAATAGCCATAGAGACAATTAAGAATCAACTGCTAGAAAATTACAGCAGTAATAGTTTAAAGAAAGTATTTTATCTAGAATATGAAGATAGCTAGCCAGAAATCTCATTAGGTGTCATTTAGATTTCATTAGAGACTGTCATCTTCCCTGATATTTTATTCTACCAATATTGAATTATTAATTATTTAATGATTTCCATTCAATATATTTTATCACAAATAATTTCATCTAAGGTTTTTACCCTCCCTACATTTTCATGAAAATAAAGCACACAATTGTTCCCACAACTAATAATACAAATTATTTAATACAAAATTATGTATTAAAATAATGATAATGTATAAGCCATAAAACACCCAGAAATTTTATTTACACCCATGGCTTTTCCTTTTCTCTGAAATAGTAGCTACCCATACTGTCATTTTTTGCACTTGCCCCTTTTTTATCTTATGTGGTGGAGGTTACAGGAAAACATGTTTTGCCATTTTATATTGTCAGTGAGGTCACTAACCCTCTCCTCATATGGCCAATTTAGTATTACAGGAAACATTAGGTAGGTCAAAAGGTAAATGTACAACCAATACACAGCAAGAAAAAGCTACTTAACATTGCAATATTGAATCATGTGCTGCATAATACATCTATATATGACCTAGTCAAAGCACTCCTAGGTGCTACTAGAAAGGGGAAAAAATGCATAAATTTGAAAATAAATATCACAAGGAATAAAAGAGAAATACTTAAAAATATCCATCTAACTTTAGACTATTTTATATTTCGAGGAGTCCATTATCAAATTAAATAAGAAAAATTCAATTTCCTATGGAAGAAACCTAAGTGATTTGTTTCATATCCTGTTATTATTGCCTGTGTATCATCTGAATGTTCACATGTATTACCTTTAAATTATAATACCTAGGCTGAACTAGTGAATATTAATACCTAGTTGACTCCAATGTACATGAGAATGAGAATCTTTTTGTCATTGAAATCACATTAATTTCTCCATTGAGTAGGCAGTAAAGATCAGCAAAATTTGTGAAACAAAAAGGTCTTGGAGACACTATAGTTTACATATTTAATTTTAGAGAATATTAGAGTCTAGAGAATTTAATGGATTTGAATGGGACAGACAATATTAATCTGGATCTTAGTTCAGTGATATTGCCTGACAGTCAAATTCTAGTAAGAGCTGGAAGACTTAGAGCATATAAATATCATCAACTTTGCTGAAATAAACTTGTATATTAAAGCATATGCTAGTGTTTTTAATTTGTGACTGCTCTAGTTATTTATAGGTATTTCCTTTCTTTTAGAAAGTTCTTACAATAAGAATTCTGCACTGCCAAAAAACTCTCTTGACTTAAGGATGCAAATATATAACCTGGGCTTCTCTAACCATAATTACTCATGAAAGTCTTTATTGTTGAAGTAAGGAAGTGAAGAGTTTCCCAGAATTTCCCATCAGTTAAGTACAGAGTTGAAGTCACGAAATTTTGTTAAAATAAAAAGCAAAGTTTTAATATTTGAAGTGGACTTTTTGGATTATGCTAACTGAGTCTCAAGGGAACTAAGACAAACAAGATTCAAAAGCATTTTAAAAATATTAAGTATGGCCAGTGAGATGGCTCAGCGGCGTAAGCGCCTGCCTTGCAAGCGCGAGGGCCCGAGTTCGACTCCCGGAACCCACATACGAAAAAGGGGGCCGGTGATATCGCTCAGCGGCACGGGTGCCTGTTGGCGCGCGAGGTCCTGAGGTCGACCCCCCGGTACCCACAAAAAAAAAAAAAATTAAGTATGTAATTTCGTAACAGAGCATTCACGTTATTGTACAACCATCACCACTGTCCCAGCTTCAGAACTCTTTTCATTTTGCAAAATTCAAACTCCACATCAGTTACACAGTAACTCTTGATTTACTGCTCCCTCCAGTCCATGTCATCTACCATTCTACTTTCTATCTGTGAGTTTGACGGCACTTAGCACCTCATACATGTAGATGACATAATATTTCTCTTCTTATGACTGCCTTATTTCACTTAACATAATGTTAAGATTCATTCAAATCGTAGCATGTCACAATTTCCTTTCTTTTGAAGACTGAAAAATCTTCCATCATTATATGTTGTGTTTTGCATATACACACACATATATGTTTGTATATATATGTATATATATATATCCTAGATTCTGTGCATCCATTCATCTTGTTGTGATGGACACAGGTATGTTCCACCCATTGGCTATTTTGAATAACGCTCCTACAAAGTTGAGTATACAAGTATCTCTTTAATATCTGCTTTTAATACTTTTCAGTATATACTCAGAAATGGAATTGTAAGCATATGGTTTTAATTTTCGAGGAACTTCCATAATATTTTCCATTAGTTGCTGCACAATTTTACATTCCCAGCAATAGAGCACAAGGGTTCTGATTTCTCATGTTCTTGTCAGCACTTGTTATTTTCTTTTCTTTTCTTTCTTTTTTTCTTGGGGGGGTGGTAGCCATGGTAAATGAGTGTGAAGTCACACCTTACTGTGGTTTTGATTTGCACTTTCCTAATAATAAGTGTCTTAGTCCTTTGGTCTACTAAAACAAAATACTGTAAATTGTGGAGTTTATAACCATCAGAAGTTTATTTCTCACAGTCATAGAGGCTGGGAAGTCCAGGCTATATCAAACTACCTGAATATTTGGTGTCTAGCAAGGGCTCACTTTCTTTCACATCAACAGAGTAAAAAGACAGTACAGGGAATAGGAGAAAATATTTGCAAAATGTACTTCTAGTAATTGGTTAATATTTTCAATATAAGGAACTCATTCAATACAACAACGAAAACCAAACAACCTATTGAAAATTGGACAAAAGGCTTAAATAGATATTTCAAAGAAGATACACAAATGACCAATAAGTACACAAAAGATAGTTAATATCACTAATTGCTAGGGTCTGAGTATTGTATCCCCCACATCTCTGTTAAAATCCTAATCTCCAAGTTGATGGTATGAGTAGATGGAGGTTTTGGGGAGGTTATCAGGTCTTCAAAACATAATTCTCCTCAATAGGTTTAGTGCCCTTATAAAATAGAGCCAAGACAGCAATTTCAACCCTTCCACCAACTTTTCAAAGGTGGATTTTGTAGAATCCATGCTATAAAATGTCAAGTGCAACTATAGTGCCAAAGATGGTAGTATTTCCCCATCTTTGGAGCTTTGAGGAAGTGATTGGGTATTATCGCTAGTTTCCTGCCTCTAAGATCGTCTAGGGTTTCCATGAACTATCCAATGTTGTTTACGGAAGTTCTTCTCTCTTTTCTCTTTCTTGTGACTAATATCAGGGAATCAGAAAGCGTGTAGTGTTTTCTTTGCCCACTTTTAACTATGAGACAATTGCATCATATACTATGGAGAATAAAATATATAGATAGTACCGGGTTTGTAGAAACATACATTTTAGTAAAATATATGACACATAAATTGTTAATAATTAGGTATATCATGTTAAAATAGTAATAGTTGAGGAAAGAAGAGAAGAAAGATTTTAGACATTTAGAAATGGAGACTATGTTAATACTAATGTCTCCTCTTATATTTCTCTGAAATTTTCACATGTAGTAGAAATTCCTGGGTCTCCTGCCAGAGATCCTAATACTTATCTATGCTTTAGAGGCTCAGGAATTTACATTTCTAGTAATATCCCAGATGATTCTGATGAAGTTGTATTATAACTTCACTCATTAAAAACAAGAGAGAATCAGAAAAAAAATTGGAAGTAATATAGTCTTTAGTAATCACGCTTTTCATTTTTGAAACTTTTCTTTGATTATGAACATAATGTTCATTTTTCTTATCTGTTTTTTAAATGTTATAGGACTTTAAATTTCCAGATGTGATATGGTATCATCCAAAATGATACTAGTTATCTCACTGAAAACTGGAAGGTTCTTAAAGCAGGTTTGTAAAATTAAAGAGTAGCCAGAACACTGCATGACAGAATCAAAACAATTTAAGCAACATTATATCCATAAAATATCAACCTCATACCTATCTTTATATTTTTTCCCTAACCCAATGCTACTCCAAAACTTATCTTTCATTGGTCAGTCAGTATAGTGCCATTTATAGAACAAAGAAAACCAATTCTCAAGTCTGAATGGCTTAATTTTGTTTAAAGAGTTATTATTCTCTTAAACTGTTAGATCAAGTGCCAACTAGAGAGCAGTCACTGTTCTGCATGAAAATCACCCTTACTCCTGGGCATATACTGGTAGGACAGGTTCTTCATGTAAGGGTGGAGTAATGAGAAAAAGAAAAAGTATGTCCTAAATTCCTATTTTCATTAGCAAATCAAGTCACATAACTGCTCTAACTTTAGGCAAAGATATTGAAGCTTAACATTTCTCTAAAAGGAAAAAAAAAACTAGTATTTATCAACTACCTATCAAAAGAACCATTATATAAGCCTCCTAATGATCTTTCTGACTTCAAGGTTTTCCTCCATAATATATTTCATAACCTACGGACTGATTAATCTACTGAAAGCCTGTCTTTGCCTACTTTGTTCTTTCCCAGAAAACTTCAGGGTTCTCTGAGCAATATGTAAAATCATCAACACCATGGTTTTCCTTCTGTCTCCAATCCCAGCACTTCACACTTTTCTTGCAGGAAGCCTGTTGTCCAAACATTTGTACCATTGACCATGCTTTAGACATGGCTATTTCAGTAGCAATTATTCACTGGGTAAACTTCTGTAATATGATTTTGTCCTCATAGCTATTCATCAAAGTACTGCTAATTCTTGAATTTCCATTTTAAATGAAATCTAGCTTTTACTGATGTTCAAAATTAGGTATGATCTTAATCTCTTCATCTTCTCTAAAGACTTTAGAAATGTGATATTTATCTAAACTTCAAGTGAAAATTATAAACTTTTTATTTTTATTTTTTTTATGTGGGTACCAGGAGTCGACCTCAGGACCTCACGCTTGTCAGGCAGGTGCTTATGCCACTGAGCTATCTCACCAGCCCAAAAATTATAAACTTTTAGTGTTAGGTACTAAATTGCTTTTAAGCCATCTTCTGTGCAGTGGTGTAAATAATATTTATAAAATAAATGTTGCTTCGAATGGTGAAATACATTATATAACAGCACCTAAGCATCAAGCCAATGACATATATCATCTTAGAAATAAATTTTGTGGTTTTTTGAATAATTTTTTTCTCATTTGAAGATTCATTAAATCACTGTTGCAGAGTGATGGTTAACATTTCCCCAATATAATCAAATAAGTAAGCTGGTAAATGTAAGTCTGAGTAGAAACACAGACACAGATGGTGGTTCTAATGATGTCTAATTTTCATTTTTATTCAAAGTTCTGAGTTCATTAGAGAGCAATAGGAAGCTGAGGGTACCTTTAATTTAGTTGTTTCAATTTTGATAAGTAGGACTCTCTCTGGCAGCCTACCTGTATAAGTCTTCATTTGGTTTTTGAAATAGTCATCAGCTACTCTACCAACAAAAGGAAAGGACAGTGTGGTCAGCCACCAGAAGGGAAATTATTTCAAGTCAGCATCACATTTATTCATAACATCCAGGATATCACATAAAGCAAAAATAGCCACAGAAAATTTTGTTTTACTGCTTAGAAGAGCTCCTGTGTTTTTTAAGAATATACTTTTCCCTTGGTGTATTTTAGGCACACTTTGCCACTTAATAGCTTTCCTGCCTCTCATTCAAAGTAATTGTGATCCCCCTCTTCAGACACCTATAATTGAGGTTATCACTGGTAATAGCAGTCAGATTAATCTATAAGTCTCACGTGTGTGATGTAATAAACTAGATAGACTCACAGTTGGAGGGTCATGCTGTTCTACAGTTGATGGTGTGATTTATATTTTCTCCCTAAAGTGTCATATCTATATTTGTAGAAGAAATACTATTCAGTTTTGTTGACTAGAACAGTTTTCTGATCAAGGAGACTTGGGTGACATCTTAGAATTTTCTCTCTTAAGAAATAATATAGCACTTTCCATTCCATTACCTTAAAACAAAATGAATTAATAATGACTGTTTTATGTCATACAGATAAGCTTATTTACATACAGAAATAGTGCATCTACTAACACAATTATGCTGTCTATAGCAGCATCCACCATGAATGAGCAATAGTTATAACCAGCCCAAGAACAGCTGTTCTAGAATCAAAGCTAAAGCTTGATTACAGATGAGATAAAATGGACAGATGTGCTATAAAAGATATGAAAAGCCTTGGCAAATTTTCTCCACCATTTCATTTTCTCCTGTGAAAATATCTCTGTAACTACATTGAAATCATCTCTTCTTTATATAGTGGACATAGGTGCTAGGTCCAGAAGTGGTCACCCACATCAACTTGGCCTTTCTAGTTTGCTTAAACTGAAATGGAGAAAAAAATACAATGGAAAAAAATGTAAAATTTGGTAACTCTCTGTGTTTTCAGTCATGTTGAATAAGCCAATAAGTTGTAAAAATAAATCAAACCCATAAAGAGAAGAATGAATAAGAAACAATTAGTAAAGTACTGACATTTAGTAAAGTTGTTGAATTCCATTTTTCTAAGGTTTGCTATGCTCTTCTGTTCACATAATTTGTTAATTATTCTACAGATCATAAAAACCATTAAATTTCTGTTTTGTCCAAGCTATTTACACAGGAATCAAATGCTTACAATCAAAACAGTGGATGTGGTTTTCTCATCCATAATAATTAATCAACTATGAGGAATTTCAGGAAGGTGGCTAATTGATGGTGTCTGTAACACTTCCTTCCAAAAAGAAGTACCAAAGCAAAGAAAAAATGACTGTTACTTCATAAGAATAGTTGAAAAGGGGTGTCTGAGTATAGAAGGGATGTGGTAGAGACACAGGAACATGGAGACTTTCTTATACATAAGGAAACAGCTAAGCATAGAGGCTTCTGCCTGTTACACAACCACTCAGGAGGTTGAGGCAGGAGGCCAGCTTAGGCTACATAGTGAGTTCAAGGCCAGCATGGGCTATATAGTAAGACCCTGCCTAAAAATTTACATATATATTTATTTAAAAAGATAACAAAATGCATAATATTTACAGTACCATCTTTCAAGTTGGAGTCAATTTTGGACCAAAAAGGACTTTCTATTCTAAAGAATGGTTATCTAGGACATGCCTAAAGGTCCCCAGCTCAAGCCATCAAGCCTACAGCTTCAAAGCCAAGAGCAAAATTCCAAGAGCTGATCAGGTTTCCACACCCCTGCCTTACCCTAGAGAAAGAGCACAGTTTATGTTGTGCTTTCCCACACCCAGTCTCCTCCTACGTACTGCCCTCATGAAACACTGACCACTGTAGTCCTGGGGAGCAGCCAAATAGAACCGATCACCCCATGTAGCCAATAAAAATTGTTGGGAGCTCCTGCCTATCTTCTTACTGCCTTGCCCTTAGTCCCAAGAAGCAGCCAGGCATATTGTCCTGAGTGGCTTGGACTGTCAAAGCCCTATCACACCTTTCTCAAGAGCACCAGAGTAGCTTGTCCTTACATGGGCATTAGAAACTCAACTATCACCTTGCTTTCATGTCATGCCAGCAACCTCTTATCTGGCTAGGCAAGAGGAAAGATTCCATACAGCCACAAGTGACCCAGAGAAACTGATGGTGCATCCATAGCTATAACTGTGCCTAGAGCTGTCAACAAACAACCCTACTCAGAGAGCTATGTCTCAGCCGGAGGAGAAATTCCACAACCCACAGGCAGTGTTAACATCGATTTCTCCTAAAGAACCTACACGGAGTGGACACCGAGGATACTGCTGTGCACACATGAAAGCAAATACAACGTAGTTTACCTGCCTGGCCTCTTAGAATTTATCTCCAGAAAAAACATTTTACTACAAAAGCTACCCTATAAAATTAGTAAAGGAAAATTATCTGCCTGATGTGATGTCAGCGTAGGAACACTAGAATCATGAAGACAAAAATGTAACATAATGCTTTCAAAGGAACAAAAGCACTGTGGAAGTATATGCCCCCTCAAAAGAAGAATAGTGCCTTAAAAAATTCAAAATTATTTTTAAGGAAACAAAAAGATAGAAGAGAATATGGAAAGACCATTTATTGAAACCTGGAAAATAATTCATGATCCAAGTAAAAATTCAGCAGAGATAGAAACCATAAAAAGTAATCGAACAAAAAATGAAGTTAAAGAATTCAGTAAATAAATTTTATTTTTTATTTACTTTTTTTTTTGTGGGTACCGGGGGGGTCGACCTCAGGACCTCGTGTGCCAGCAGGCACCTGTGCCGCTGAGCGATATCACGGGCCCGTTTTTCGTATGTTGCTTCCAGGAGTCGAACTTGGGCCTTCGCGCTTGCTGGGCAGGCGCTTAAGCCGCTGAGCCATCTCACCGGCCCAATAAATAAATTTTAAAACACAGTTGACAATCTCAATAATGAACTGGATCAAGGAGACGAAAGAATTTTTGAGCTTGAAGATAGGTTTTTGAAATGTTTCATTAAGAAAAAAAGAAAAGAAAAGAAAAGAAGAAGAAAAAGAGGAAAACCAATGAAACTTATGGGGCACCTTGAAATAAGCAAATATTTTTTTAGATGAGATCTTTTTACGTTGCCCTTGAACTGGCCTTGAACTCACAATCTTCCTCCCTCATCCTCTCAAGTAGTTTAGATTACAGGTAAGAACCAATGTGCCTAACACATAATAGCTATAAATTTATCATTTTTCAAAATCTTTGGAAAGAATTAGACATATGGTTCCAGGAAGATAAATGAACTTTATTATATTTCACAAATATGGGGACTCTCCAAGGCATATCATAGTCAAGCTATCAAAAGTTCTAGACAAAGAGAGAAGTCTACAAACAGAAAGAGAAAAGCACCAAAATACATATGTAAAACAGAGGTTTCAGTAGGTTAATAACAGTTTTCTCAGCAAACCTTACAGTGCATGAGGAACAGATGAAATATTCAAAGTCCTGAAAGATAAACAGAAAAACTATGCCAAACAAAAATACTACTCCCACAAAAGCTATACTCCAGAGAGAGAGAGAGAGAGAGAGAGAGAGAGAGAGAGAGAGAGAGAGAGAGAGAGAGAGACAAAGAATGACATTCCAAGACAGCCAAAGACTAAGGGAATTCCTCTTCACCATACTGGGCTTGCAAGAAATATTTAAGGAAGCTTTGCACTTAAAAGTGAAAAGATGATACCTACCTTCATAATAAGCAAAAGTGACAACTCACCAATAGAGTAGATACACTCAAGAAAAAAGGGATTAAATCTCACAGAGAATCACCAAGCCACAAAGAAGAAAAATAAAAGATGAAGAAAGAAACTAAGGATTCAAAAACAGCCAGAAAAAAAAATTAACAAGGCTGGGTGCTGTGTGACACTCCTGTAATCCCAGTTACTCAAGAGACTGAGGCAGGAGGATTGAGAATTGGAATCTGGGCAATTTAGCAGATGCAGTCTCAAAAAATAATAATAATAACAACAAAAAAAGGGCTGGGCACATAGCTCAGTGGAAGAATATGCCCCAGTAACTCTCCCCACCCCCCTTTCACACACAAACACACACACACACACACCCACACACACATATGCAGAGAGAAAGTTGACGGGAGCATTTTCATATCAGTAATAATCTTAGACATTAATGCATTAAACACTCCAACTAAAAGATTTAGATGAACTAAGAAGAAATACATCAAGCAACATGCTGCCTTCATTAGTAGTGATAAAGGCGAAAATTAATACATTGGAAAAAGGTACACATACAAGCTGAAACTAAAAGAGACCAGGAATAGCTATAGTTCTATCAGATAAAAATATACTTTACTTCCAAATTTTATAAATAGGCGTTAGGGAGTCAATTCAACAAGACAAAGTTACAATAGTAATTATATATGCACCCAATGCCTGAGCACCCAATTATATAAAGCAAACATTGTTAATCTAAAGGGATTGGGACTAATACAATAATACTTGGAAACCTCAACACCTTACTTTCATCAGTGTACAGATCATCCAGACCAAAAAAATTAATCAAAACAGAAACATTGAAGTTAAACCCTAATACTATAATACAGATGACCTGAATGTGTTGGCATATAGTCGTAACCCTAGGTACACCAGAAGCTGAGGCAGGATTGTTGCTCTTTGAGGCCAGTATGAGAAACATTGAAGACATGTCTCAAAAATAAAAAAATAAAAAGGACAGGAAATGTAGCTCAGAAGGTTCATGCATGTGCACACACACACACACACAGACTCACAAATGAACCAAACAAACATGCACATAACATTTCATTCAACAGCTGTAGAATACACATTCTTCTCATCAAAACATGGGAGATTCTACAGGATACACCATATGTCAGGCCACAAAACAAGAAAATAATAAACCTATATCATGCATTTTGTCCATGACAAAAATGGAATAAAACTAGAAATCAAAAAGTGGAAGTTGAGGAATTACAAAAATAGATGAAAAATAAATAACATACTCTTGAATGAGCAATAGGTCAATGAAGAAATGACTAGGTAAACTTAAAATTTTCTTTTTAACAAATAAAAATAAAAATAAAAATAAAACTTACCAAATGCATGAGACCCAGCCAAGGCAGTTAGGCTTATCATAAAAATAAATACAAAAATTAACAAATGCCGGTGAGAATGTAGAAAAGGGGGAACTCTTTTTCTTTTCGTGGATATAAAAATTGCTATCTATACCTTTTATGGAAAACTTTATATAAGTTACTAAAATCTAAAAACAGAAATACCACATCATCCAATTATCCTGCTACTGGGATATATATGAAGAAAATGAAATCAGTATATAAAAGAAATATTTTCACTCACATAATTATTGCAACATTATTCATAATTGCCATGATGAGGAATCTACCAGAGTCCATAAAAACATGAATAAAGAAAATGTAGTGTTTATTCATAATGGAATACTATTCAGTCATAATAAATGAAATCCTGCCAGGTGAGGTGGCATGAGTCTGTTAACCCCTGCTATTCAGGAAGCTTATGGCACAGTATTCCAAGGCAGAAGCAGCTTGGGCAATTTAGCAAATTTCTTTCTCAAATATAAATAAATAAATCAACAAAAGAGTCTTGGGATATAGCTCAGTGGTACAGCACTTGGTTAGCATGCAAACGCCCTGGGGACAATTCCCCATACCTCAAAAGAGAAGGAAAATTAAGGGAAGAGAAGAGAAGGGAAGGGAAGGGAACAGAAGGGAAGGAAATCCTATTATTGGTGGTAACATGGTTGGAATTGGAGGACATTATGTCAAGCGAAATAAGTCAGGCACAGAAGAGAAAAGGTCACATTTTTACTCATTTGTGGAAACTACAAAAGAAGACTTCATAGCAGTATGGAATAGAACAGTGGTTACTAGAGACTAGGACTTATAAGGGAGAGGGAGGTTGATAATAAATACCAAAATAAATTTAAGTAAGAGAAATAAGTACTAGTGTTCCAAAAAACAGTAAACCTTATATATTTCATGTAGAACAAGAAAATAGGAAGTTGAACGGTTCCAACCCAAGGAACTGATAATTGTTTAAGATAAAAAAGCTATTTACCTTGATTTGGTATTACACATTTCATACATATATCAAATTATTATCCTGTATCACATAATTACATAAAGCTATGTGAAATTAATGGCTTTTATCAATTTAAAAAATATTTGAAAAACACCCACTCAAGGCAATTTTCCTGATGATTTTGGTGGTTATATAAGCTCAAGAGTTAAAATTTTGAAATTTCTGCTTCAAAATGGAATTTTCCCTTTTACTAGAAAAGTGCTTTGTTTTCCTATTATAAAAAAGGAAGGAAGGAAGGAGGGAGGGAAGGAAGGAATGTAGGGGGGAAGGAAGAATGGAAAGAAGGAAGGAAGGAAGGAAGGAAGGAAGGAAGGAAGGAAGGAAAGAAAGGAGGAAGGGAGGGAAGGAGGGAGGATAGAAAGAAGGAGGGAAGAAAGCCAAGGCCATGCTGTCAGTGATCAAAGAGAGTCCCTGCTGATTTATGATACATATCATTCTAAGCTCTCTTTCATATTCATCTGTAAAAACAGGCTTGAATTCTTCATGTATTGGACTTTTCTCCATGAATTGAGTAGAGAAGTACAACTAATGATATTTAGGTCTACTTTTTTCTTTTTCTAATATGCAGGTACCAGGAGTCGAACTCAGGACCTCGTGCTTGCCAGCCAGGTGCTTATGCTGCTGAGCTATATCACTGGCCCTAGGTCTGCTTTTGTGGCCCTGATTTTAGAGTAAACAATCTAAAAAGAAAAAGTACCTAGTTCTCATGGAATGTTTTTGAGGAAGGAAATGTAAACTTCAATCAATAACACTAATTAAAATGTAGAACAGAAGATGATGGCTGGTCATGTAAATTCACCTCATACCTGTGTTGACCTCCATTTAAATCTTAAAAAGACACATGCTTGAAAGTTTAAATTTGGGCTGGTGATATAGCTAACTGGCATAAGCGCTTGCCTGGCAAGCGCAAGGTCTTGAGTTCGGTTCCCGGTACCCACAAAAAAGAAAAGAAAGAAAGAAAGAAAGAAAGTTAAAATTAAATCACATCTTTCCACACAACAATCTTTGATATGTCAGAATTACAAAGCAGTGATCAATACAGGGGGTACAGCACAACTGATGGTACAGGAACAACTATATATGTCAGTTTCGTGGCCACAGATGTTAATGTTGCTATAGAGACAGTGAAATTATTCAGTATTTCCAGAGCCACTGAGGTGGATTCCATGGCATTTTGCAGATCAGCACTGTATAGGTAGCAACAATGAGACATCATCAGACAACTACAAATCTTAGCAGTTGTTATAGGTGTGAAGGCTTAATACTGAATTTTATGAGACATTTCCAGGGACTTGTAGATATGAGTGGGAGGAACCTAAAAGGGGATAAGTCAAGATCTATCTTAGCCCTGAAATTTTACACTACTTTTAAACTAACAACCTAATCTGTTGAAATTTCATGAATGTTAGGTACTGACATCTGACTCACTAATAAGGAGGGTAAAGAACATTGTTACTCATTTCACACCCAGCAGAGTAACATGAACTTTAGGTAGTGAGGATAACATGAGTGAAAGGAAGAAGGCATCACAGGTTTCATTCCGTCACTCACTCATCCCCTCCCACACACAAGCACTTGTATTTTGGTCTCATGAGTTCAAATCTTAGTTTCAAATGATTATATGAAGATGGTTAATTTGTGCGGATATTGTAGAAAATGAACATTGATTCTAAAATTATTTATTTTTGGAAGTGAAAAAAGATTAAATAGAGTAACTGAAATTGAGTTTGGCAATATTATTTTCATACACGTTAGATGAAAGTTGTGAACATAATAAATTATCAATTGTTATATTCATCCAAAGGAGTAATTTTGTTACTACAACTATATTGCTTATGTGCACACAGTTTTTCTGCTCTTGTCTTTGTTATTAAGTAAAAGTTCTCTTGATCAAAAGGAAGATGGTCACTCTCCTCCAGTAGAAGAGAAAAAGATGCATGTCAGTAAACTTGGAAATCGGTCCTGCCTATAGCATTCTGATTTTTTTAGGGGTCTACTATTATTGGAGAATGTTTATATTGTAACTAATATATATGTACTTTTAAGATACTTGTGAAGTACTCTGTTGGTAGTAGTAAATATCCTGTAAATGTAATGTTAAAGGAAATAAATATGAAAGGCTATAGAAAATTGACTTTTGCATTAAAACTAGGAAAATAGCCAGGCGTGATGAGGTTCATCTGCAGTGCCATCACTGGGGACGGGGGCACCACAGCAAAAGGACTATGATTTCTAGACCAGCCTTGAGCTACTTGGTGCAGTTCAGACCTAGTCTACAAAGCCAGACCTTGTCTCAGAAACAAACAAAAGTAACAAAATAGAAAATAAGTTTTGAAATGTAATGGTTGCATTTATTTACATTTACAAATTTTGCATCTTAAAGCAAATGTTAATAACCCAGCAAATAAGAGAAAGTATCTTTCAAACTATAACTTCTTTGGGTGCAAATTTTGGGGAAGATGTCATTGTGGTAACTGACCTTTATCTGAAATGTTCTGTTCCTGCCTCTTCCCCAACACAAATCCTCCTTGAGTCCCTTATATTTCCCTTTCCAAAAGTATCATGGTCATTCAAATGAGCTCTGAGATCTCTCTAGAAGCTCTAATCTGAAGTTGCTAAGCAACAGCTCCTTTGTGAAAGTGGTCACTCACTGAGGTCACTTAGATATTCCAGCCCTGAGCTGGACTGGGACTACATGAAAATAAAGAAGCACGGACTCTCAGGATGTGCTAAAACATCCTGTAAGTAAAATAAATACTATACTAATCTAGTATTTTAAAAATTAAAGGTGGTGCAAAACCTCACAATGAACAAAATATCAAGCTTCAAAATAAATACAGGAATTTACTCTCACATGACCCTGTCCCCCAGGCCGCACTCTAATCTCACCTGGATCCCTGTGTCTTCCCTAGGAATTCTCCCTCATTAGTTACATGACCCCAAACAATTCATTTAATTTCTTCATGCTTTGGTTGCTTCACTATAAAATGAAGATTAATAATACCTGTTTCCTTGAACTCCATGCTATGGCTGAAGTAAATATGATAATGATTTCAAAGACCTTGTCATAACACTCAGGACAGAGTGCTAGATAAATGTTATTATAATTATTAACTCAAGCATAGCATTTACTATAATTTTTTAAAAAATTCAACAATGTTTTTAATAAAACACCTTTGATGAATGAGGAACATGACTGGGCTTTGAAAGTACAGCCTCCATTCTTACACAATTCACAGGCATGTATCATTTAAATATTTATGAATGTTAATTTAAAGCAAACTGTGATTTCTCCATAATTTTTCAAATTATGGTGTTTACTTATTTGCTAACATGAAGACATACATCTTTTAATAATAATGAAAATAGAAGTTGGTCATTCATCGTGGTTTGCTTGAGCTCTACCTGCTAAAACATATTTAAAAATTAGACATTTTGTGATGTGTTAATTTTACCAGATATGACTATTATGAATAATTCAAGATATTGAATTATGTATAATGGTTTATTATCAATAACATAGGCATATGAACTTTTTTTTTTTGGTCAGATATATCTTCTTGCTTCTAATGTTTCCTAGGTTGTTCTCCATGCTGATGACCTGCACATCTTATTCCAGATCTCCTAGTAAAAGTGCTCTGGCTTTCATTTCTAAATGAGACTTTGTTATATTTTGGTTTAAAATATTTTAATTGGTGTGTGTGGTGGCATACACCTCTAATCCCAGCACTCAGGAGGCTGAGACAGGAGGATCATTTGAGTTCCAGGCCAGACTGGGCTATATAGTGAGTTCAAGGCCTGTTTGGAGATGATTCCCAAAGTTCATCCACTGTGTACTTAGGCTGCTATCTCAGGGCTTAAGCAGGCTGTACTGGAATCCTATCACCAGAAGCTGTGAACGAGTGATGATAGTGATAACAAAGAGGAGAGCTACAGATGGAGGTGTTGGGATGAACAAGGAATGGTGAATTATGACATAGGAAAAATGAAAGTATTTTTCTTGACTCTAACTCTCAATGTAGAATACCTCTGTTTATTTATTACCACCCACCACAAATCCTGCTGCAGACACTAGCTGGCTGTCCCCAAACTAAATACAATTCTGATACTGTTCTTTCAGGTTTTTATGTTAATGTCATTACATTGACATGACTGATTTTATCACAGGGCTGTTGTGATAAAGTCAAACTCTAGCCCCTCTCCCTTACCCAGAATTTAAAAGGTAGTTTCTAATCAAAGCTGAGTTTGGTTTCCTGATGATCACTTTCCACCTTGAGGTTAAGTAGGGGTACCCAGCCTCTAGTCATCTCATTAGCATCCAAAGCCACTCTTATTTCATAGCTTTGTTTGTTTGTTTGTTTTGAGACAGGGTCTCACTATGTAGTCCAGACTGGCCTTGAACACGCTTATGTAGCCCATGCTGGCCTCAAGCTCATGACAATCCTCCTACCTCAGCCTCCCAAGTACTGGGATTACAGTCATGTGCCACCATGCCCAGTATTTCATAGCTTTTAAGAGTTTTAGAAGATGTATATCAGGAGACAGGAATAAAAAACAAAAATACACTACACAATATCATGGGAATATTAATGGGTCTTTTAAAAATGTCCTCAATTTTAGTTTGCTTTGTTAATAAAGACATTCTGTTAAGTGTACAAATAGAAATGCATTTATTGATTTATTCAATATTATTTTCTATTTTGTTTCAGATACCTTCCTAGGTAGTGCTGACAGATAAAACAACAAAGCAGACAGATCCTGCTTAGTGGTAAAAGTATGCAGATTAAGAAAAGAAAAAGAAATGATTAATGATAAATAAAAACTTAGTGTAAAGAAAGAAGGAGTGACAGGTGGCACCATTGGAATGGATGGCCAAGGAAGGCCTCTAGAGTGGTCACTTGAATAATATAAGGAAGCCTACCTTGATGATTGCCAAATAATTGGCCATTCTGGTAAGAGAGAATGACTAAGAACAAGGATTCATACAGAACACCTTTGAGTGATTCAAGGAACTGACCAGATGAATCAAGTTTTATAGGGATTATAATCAAAGCCTTATGACATAGAACAAATGATGTTATTTTTTATTCTATCTTTAAGCACAAAGATAGAATATTTTAATATTAGAGGCAGAAATAGTACTGACATCTGAAATAACACCACAGCTGTATAAAATGTAAATAATTTCATATGTTTGAACATAGTATTCAATACAGCAAGGATGAGATGAAAAGTGAGCATAACTACACTAAACAAGTAAAGTTTCATTACTGTCAACAAAAATGCCAGAGTACCAGCCCAAAAATTTGACCATTATAAATACTTAGAAGTTGTTAGAATTGGTTCTTTGTAAATGTTAAAAATTAGTGATAGCCTTACATCAATACAGAAATATTTAATGAAGAAAAATGACTACAATTAACAATAACAGTGAGTTTCATGGCATTTTAACTTGCCTTAGTCCCATCCCATTCACCCCAACTCAATAAGAGCCCTGAGAAGTAACATCTTATATTTTTGGTATTAGAGGTACTAGAATGCAGCCTCATTCCCAAATAATTACCTTTATTTGATTTATTTGATGGTTCCCTAGAAGACTCTACACAAATATTATCTTAATTAGTCTTGTATCCAATGCTAAATACTTCTCTCCAGAAACATTTATCAAAAACAGTTAGAGGAATACTTTTAATGCCATAGCTTCCAAATTCAGTGGATAAAGAGTGGAGACAAAAGCTTAAAACAAAGAGAAAGAGGGAAAGAGAGACAGAGAATCTTAAAACCATGAAGAGAGAAGCATCTCATTATGTATAAAAAAATCATTAATTGCAATAGCAGATCCTTTTTTTCTCAGAAATCATAAAGGGCAGGAAGCAATGGGAAGTACTGAAAGAAAAAAGAAAACAATAAAAATCAATACATATATATGCAGTAAATTATCCTTCATAAATGAAAAAAAAAAAAACAGAGAAACAAAAGACAGTGGTGTTTGTTGATAGCATGTTAGCTATGAAAGAAAAGAAGGAAACGGAAGAGAAGTCCTTAGACTGAAATGAAAGGATTCTAGAAAGCAATTCAAATGAAGCAATATAGAATATCAGGAAAGGTGGTTAAATAAAAAATTATAAAATACATATAATTTTCATTTGTAACTAATATTTTATTTTACTTTTTTAAGGAGAAAAACAATAAAAACAATGATACAATATTTCAAAACAAGATAATAGGAGAGTAACAATGGTTAATACATTACATATTGTTATCTTCAAAATAATTGCTCAGATTACAAGATACAGGCATGAAAAATTGATCAAACAATATAAGTACAAACTTCTCTTTTCAATGAACTAATAGAAATTAGTAGTATATCTTAACTAATGTGTGTATATTTACTTATTTATTTATTTATTTATTTATTTTTCCTTTTCCCTTTCTTCTTTTCTCCTTTCCCCTATCCCAGTTTCTCTTTCCTTTTGAATAGTTCCTTCCTATTTCATAGTATCTATTCCACATTTTGGATCTTATTTACTCTTTCAGCTTCTTACACTAGGGAGACAATACAATGTTTACACATGAGAGTCTGATTTATTTCACTTATGAGTATTGGCTCAAGTTGCATCCATTTACATATAAAAGTCTCAAGTTTATACTTGTTAATAGCTGAGTAGTATTCCACTATATAAAAATACCACATCTTTTTTAACCATTCCACTGTCAGTGGGCATTTGGGTTGTTTCCAAGATTTAGTTATTACAAATTGTGCTGCTATGAACATGGGTGCACATATATCGCTGTGGTATGATGTTTTTAATTCTTCGGGGAAAATATCCAGAAGGGGAATAGCTGGGTCAAATGGGACCTCTAACCCTATTTTTTTCAGGAATCTCCACAATAATTTCCATAGTGATTGCACCAGTCCACATTGCCACCAAGAGTTGGGAAGTATTCCTTTATCCCACAGCCCCTCCATGTTTGTTATTGTATTATTGATGATAGCCATTCTTTCTGGGTTGAGATGGAATCTCAGTGGTGTTATAATTTACATCTCTTGAATGACCAATGATGTTGAACATTTTTTCCTATATTTATTTTCTATTTATAGTTCTTCATCTGAGAAGTATGTATGCATCTCAGATGACAATATTTGGATTGTGTCTTTGAATTTAGAGGGTCTTATTTTTTTCCTTTCTTTATATGTTCTAAATACAAGTCTTTTGTCTGAGGGGTAACTGGCTGAAAGTTTTTCCACTCTGTGGGTTGTCTTTTAACCTGTTGGTGATTTTGTTACAGCAGAAGCGAGGTATACACTCACAGGAGACTGAGAATTGAGAAGCAAGAGAGTTTATTGGAGAAGCCAGTGGCCAGCAGGTCACTCATAGGAGTCAAGTCTGCTGACCCTGAGCCTTTGTTTCACTGTTTCTTAAATACATATTTGGGGGTTTTACAAAAAAAAATCCCTTGGTTGCCATAGAGACCACATATTTACTACATCACTTCTTTGAAATGTCACAAGGTCCTCAAAATATCAGGTTAATTGACACACAGAATGAAGGAGCAACAGTCAGTTTGACCACCTTGTGCTAAAGGTGTTTGTTTCTCCTTTTATGGGTTTTATGGTTAACTGGGAAGGAGTCTGAGCAGTGAGTTTATCTCTGGGTCAGTGCCTTAATATATAACAGGGTTGGGGAGTGAATGCATCTAGGGGTTAATTGAAGACAAACAGGATTCTAAAAAGAAAATGGAGTCACTTTAGCCATTTCATTTCCACCCAAGGACATATTTTCCTTCTAGAACATATATAGTCCTTCATATGTTGGTGGCTCATATTTAGTTGTTTCAGTTAATGCAATCATCTGTACCTGGCTCACTCGTCTAAACTCTGTTTTATCTTGTCTAGAGTATCTAGTATAATCCCAGAGTTGTTAGCATAAAAACAGCATTTTTCCCCAAGGCTTTGCATAACCCTCCTCATCCTGGGAGGAGGCTACACACAATGAGAGCTGAGACCGGAGTCAAGTTGGTGTTTCATCGCAGCAGCTTTTGTAGAAGTCTTTTGGCGTGTCAAGGTCTGAAGGTCTCCATGGTAGGCTGTTATACTTCTGTGAGCTCAGGTGTCCACTTCTTGACTTGGGAGTGATGGATCCATGGAGCACAACCTGTAACTTTAAGAGCAGTGGGTGTAGTTAGGATTACCTCATGGGGCCCCTCCCACTTTGGTTGGTGGGGCTCCTCTGTTTAGGCTTTAATCAGAACTTGATCTCCTGGTTTGAAGGAGTGGACTGACATGGACATGAGGATCAGATGCCTTTGAAACACAGTCTGCTGAAATTTCTGAAGTGTCTCGTGCAGTGCCTTTATCTGTCAGCGCAAGTCCAAAGTTCTCATCTCCTGTAATCTATCCAAAACAGGTATCAGTGGGGGAGGCTTCCAAACATTATCTCAAGTGGAGTTAGTCCATCTCAGTATGATGCGCACTACAACCACAAAAGGGCCACTAGGAGCATAGTAACCCAGTTAGCTAGCCCCAGTCCCTTGGCATAACTTTGCCAGGGTGGTTTTCAAAGCATGGTTTTGTCCTTTTATTTGATCCAATCTTTGTGGCTTATATGAAGTATGAAGTTTCCATTTTAGTCCCAGTGCTGCTGCAAAGCTTTTGACCACTCTACCCACAAAAGCAGACCCATTATCTGAACCTACCATTATGGGGAGCCCATGCCATGGAATAATCAGCTCCATCAAAGCTTTTATGATCTCTCTGGATGTTTCAGTCTTAAAGGGAAGTGTCTCTACCTATCCTGGATAGGTACAAATCAAAACTAATAAGTATCTTTTATTTCTTCCTGAGAGATTATTTCTCTACAGGCTTTTCCACTTGTTTTTACACTTCTATTGCTATCATTTCAGAAAGTTTTGGTGTTCGACTTCCAATTTCATTTATTTCACTGTGCTCTGGGCTTGTCCTGGGTAGGCTGGGGGTCTGAGGTTGCATTTTGCTTCTGCATCGTATCTTTTTCTATTTTCTCTTGTTTATTTTATTTTATTTTCTATATGGTTGATTTCTTATGGTAGATAGCTTTATCTCTAGTATTGAGGCATCCCTAGATGTCTGATCTTCAGGAATATCCTTTAGATGTAGGTAGTTCTTTATAGCTATCCCAAGAACCTACCTTCCCAATTTGTAAAGGATTCAAAGTTACTGCTTGGCTCAGCACCCAATCCTTTGGTACTGGACTGTGGTGATGATTATGACCCCACAGAATAACAGTGTTACCATACAAGGGAGAAAAACTGATTATAATGTGTATGACAGCCTGGCTAAAGTACTACAGTTAGTAATAACAATAGTTTCAAGTACAGCTTAACTACTGACAAACTATGGTAACCATTAACCTTCTACCTCCAACTGCCGTAGCAAACTCTAAATTTGTATAATAAAATCAATCATATACCATGTATTTGTATGCAGTGATTTTCACCTTAGTGGCATGATTTTACAGTGCTGCAGTGGGTAGGGGGGTTAAGATGGGTAGGGGACTTGATAAAGTGATGAATGAGGTCAAATATAGTAGAATCAAGGCTGGAGGTCAAAGGATGATCACCTGGGTTTTGGGAAACTGGAGGACACAGGAGGGAAAGAATGAAATAGAATGCAAAGGAGTAATCAGAAATGAAACAAAATTCAACCAGACATGATAGCCAATCAGACAAACAAGGGAGAATAAAAGTAGTAAAATATATCTGGTTTACAGTTCTGTAAGTGTCCATGTCAGATCCCAGAAATGTGCTGTGTATTCCAGCCAAGTTTGCCATGGGAATTGTGCTGGGTATGGAGCTGATCTTGGCTCTGAGGAGGCTGGGACTGGTCTTCTCTTAGTGGAGTTCTCCAGAGCCCAACTGCTGGCTCCTGCCTGCTACTTCAGACACTTCCTCATTGCTGGTCTTGCTGATTACTCCACCCTCCAAAGGCATGTGTATGCCCATGCACCCAGGGGCCACCTGGCCTGGGGTTCTCAGTGGTGTCATTGCTCCACCCACCAAAGACTTGTTGTAACTAATATTTTTCTTCTGTTTCAAAATACACAAAGCAATTATTATAAAGTTATATTCATGGAAATTCAATCTATAAATTTAGAATCCATGACAGTAGTGCCACAGAGGAGCATGGAGAATATATTTATATATAAGTAATTATCTATATTACAGAATGTGAATTAATATTAATGTGGAGTAGATTGTTATTGATGGGTTCTAGCCCATATGGAGGCTGCTTAGTCATCATGGCGATGGTCCAACAAGGAGGAGAGCTTATCACCCACTCCATCTTCTTCTTGCTCCAGCAGGAAGTACCTCCCCTCACCTCACGCCAAACATCTGCCAATCCCTCTTTGTAATGTCACTTTGCCTGCTCCTCCATGTTCTGCCTTTAAACACACCCCATAAATACTTTGTTTCACAGTCAGCCCCTCTGAGGGTTCTCTGCGCTCCACTGCTGCCTTCCCATGCCCCCGCATTAAAAGCTTCTCTCAACCTTTTCTTTGTCTTTACTTACACCAGACCTAACAGTTATAAATTAAGGTGATAATAATCATTGAAATCACTGAGAAAGTAGCTAAGTATGTATGTGAATGTAAAACAAATACTACAAATGAATTCAAATAATGCAGTTAGGAAATGTCTAGCACAAAAGAATGCAGTAGTAGAGGAACTGAGAAAAAACAGCACACATAAAAATAAGCAAAATAACAGATGTAAATAAATTGCATTATAGTGAGTTGAGTGGAATCTGCTCAAATTATAGGGTCACAGAAACTAGAATATGGTTTTATTTGGAAGGAAAGTCTTTGTAGATGTAATTTCAGTAGGGATCTCAAGATGAGTTCAAACTAGATTAAGATGGGTACCAAGACTAATGGTGAATAATGTCCTTATAAGAGACAGAAAGGATTAGGGCACACAGAGAGAGACAAGACAAAAACAAAATCAAAAACAAATACAAAAAAAAAAAAAAACCACGAGGCTTTATAAAGTAAAGGTGGAAATTGAAATTATTCTGCCACAATCCAAGGAATACCATAGATTGCTTGCAGCCACTAGGAGTTACCAGAGAAGTAGGAAATGGATTTGTCCTTGGAGACTTTACGGGAGAGAATAACTTAATCAAGAAATAAGGAATGGATTCCTCGCTACAGATTCTACAGAAAATGAGAACTTTCTCAATACCTTGATTTTGGATGTTTGGCTCCTGACACTGGAAGAGAATGTATTTCTATTATTATAAACTATCAAATTAATGGTTATTTGTTATAGCAAAGCCAGGATATTAACAAAATTATATTATTAATAATTCAAAGTAAATGAATTAAGGTCTCTAGACAAAAGACATAAGGTAGGAGAACAGATAATATAAAATATGATTTAACTGTATGCAGTGCATAACAGAGCCACTTTAGATAAAAAGATACAAAGAGATTGAAAGTAAAAGAAAATCATACACCTTGGAAACAGTAATCAGAAGAGAACTAGAGTGTCTATATCACTCTCAGACAAAATGAGGTTAAGACAAATTTTGTTATGAGAGACAAAGATGTAGAATTTATAATGATGAAAGAGTTACTCTGCCAACAATATATAATAATTACAAACATATGCATCCACCACCAGAACCCCAGTGCAAGAAATGCAAAAGCTAACAAATTACAATATTGGAAAACATAAAATCAGTAATTCAAAAAAGATAACTTCAATGTATTTATCTTCTAATAGATAGAATAGCTATCTATGCATTCTAGAAAACATAATGTAAACTAGACATAACATAGTGTTTTATATTTCACCACCGAGAACAAGGCACATGTTCTTTCAATTGAGGTAACTTTCTTAATGACAGACCACATGTTAGATCATTTAAAAATCCCAGTAGGGGGCTGGTGATATCGCTCAGTGGCACGGACACGTGCTGGCACGCGAGGTCCTGAGGTCGACTCCCGGTACCCACAAAAAAAAAAAATAATAATTATCTCCTAGAGAACAGAAAAATTAAATTAGTAACAGAAAGAAATTTTGTAAATTCACAAATATGCTTACATAAACAAAATATTCCTAAATAACAAATGAATAAGACAAGAAATAAAAACAGAATATAAAAAACTTTGAAATGTATAAAAATGTAACATACCAACAGTAATAGAATTTAAAGAAAAGATTACTTGAGGGAAATTTAGAGCTCCAATTAGTATAAGACAAAGATTTCTAAACAGTAATTTAATTTCCTCTTTAAAAACTGTTAAAAAAAAAAGAAAAAACAAGATCGACAAAATCAGAAGAAATAAAAATCATTACAAAGAAGATAAATGAAATAATGAATAGAAAAACAGCTGAGAAAAAAATTAGCAAAATAAAAATTGATATTTTAAAAGATCAAAAATAATAAACATTAACTAGATGGAGGAAACAAAAAGATATGATAAAATTTACTAAAATATAAAATCAAAGGGACATTACTTGCAAACATACTAGGATTATAAAAAATGTAATAAAATGGTAATTATATATCAACAAATTAAACAGTCTAGACACAAATGGCAAATTCCTAGGAATACATAAACTAAAACTTGTCCAAGAAGAAATAAAAGGTATAAATTGTCCCATTGTGTCAGAAAATTACACCCAGAAGAGTAACACTTGACATACTGAATAATTTAAACTGTAAGACAAAGAGGCTTGAACTAGACCATATTAGTTCATTCAGGTACCTATTAGATCAAGAGTATACCTTCTTTACCACTAGGATAGTGTCTTGTAAGGGCCTTTTCAAAAGCCCAATGTTACACCTGCCTGGCAAGCCTGAGGTCGTGAGTTTGATTCCCGGTACCAAAAAAAAAAAAAAAAAAAAAAAAAAAAAAATCCCAATGTTATTATCAGTGAATCTCCTCCCTGTCAAGCTCTAAATTCCAACTTCTGTCTACTCAGCTAAGCAACATTGTCAAAGTTGTTAACCTCACTTAGCTGCATTACAAATGCCATATTTCAGAGGTGAAAAACTTGTCAAATAACAGACTTAGTTCCTATATTTTTCTTTTCTCAGAGTCTTGACCCCACAGGTTCTTATTTCCTTGGTCATTTGACCAGTGCTTTTCAAGAGTTTAAAAAAAAAAATATTTGCCCTAATTTTCTGGTTGTTGTCACTGGAAGGTTTTGTTAAAAAAAAGTTATTGTGCTATTATTAGAAATAGTTTTGTTTTTACTTTTGTATTTGAATATGCAGAAGTTATGTATTTTCTTTATTCAGTAACTTACAAATTGATACTTATATAAATAAATAACCTTTCTATAAAGTTTATAGGTACTTATTTAAATATTATACTTATATTTAAGTATATGATACTTATATGATACTCACATAAATAAATAACCTTTCAGGTGTTTGAATTTATTATCCTTGAAAGATAAACATAATTAAATACACTGAGAATTAAACAGTGCTCCAGTAAAAGAGCTAATTCTAGGGGTAAGAAATATACATGTGAACACTAGACTCAGCAATGGTTAAATTGTAATTTAATGGTTTCTTTATAATGTCAAAAGGCTTCAGTGGGATCCAGTGCAGAGGATGTTTATTAAGGTAAGGTCGGGGCAGCAGCACATTTCCTAGGGTAGAGTAAAGCCTGGGGAAGCTCACTAGGTATACAAAGAATGAACACAATCGTGAGGACAAGAATGCCTCAAGACATTAAGAAACCTCAAATATGATTCCAAAAACTGTGAATAAACATGAATCCATGTGATGAGCGGGGAAGAAATGTGGAATATTCTAGGCAGTAGTAAAATTTGAAGTCAAGTTGGCTTCAACAGAAAAAATTCTTCTGGGACACAGAATAGGAGTAACAGAAACCAGTCCCCTTGTAAATAAGGCTGACAAAAACTAAATCAAATGCTGGGGATTTATGTAGGATTAAGTATGCAGGTAAGGAACATTAAATATTAAGCAAAAAAGGATTTGGATGATGGGAGAGCAAGAAAAAAAAATGAACTTGATCCTTGACAAGTATTTAAAAAATAAACAAAAGCAAATAAAACAATAACTCATGAAAGGTAATGAGTTTTCCCTTGTCTGAAGCAGAATGTAGAGAAAGACTTTGCAAAAATGCTAGCTAAGCATTAGGCAAAGATGTTACAATAAAGTTACTGTTTCACAAATAAATTGTTGGGAATTTGTAGAGATAGAATTGATAACCGATTCAGTAATGGCATATTAATCAAATGTTGGCAGGCTTAAGCAGGACTTTAGTCCAGGATAGAATCAGAGTCATAGGGTGACGATTATGCCAAGCAATAAATAACAAAATGTAGCAATAAATTATGCCTTCTAAAGGAAAGGAACACATATATGTAAACCCTGTTCAAAATATGAAACTCTTACTTTGAAGAAAATAGTTCTGAATTATCCCCACCTAGTTATCCAGACCAGGCAAATCATTCCTGACAATCAATGCACAACAGATGTTGCAGCCAGGTGGCCCTTAGATTAAAAATAGCTAACTAGCATTCAAGTGGTTATATTTCTTTAAACATGGTATACCATCTATCCCTTTTATGTTATACTTAGTAATCAGTGGGCAGTTAAATACTTTATACTATTAATTTAATTAAGATAGCTTTAATAAAAAATAAAAAGATAAATGATTAGACATTTTATTGCCTTGGCATCATTAAAACAATATAGTCCAAGACATCACAATTTAAGCCCTGTGGGTGACCTTAAAAAGCCAAATTTATTAAGAAATAGCAAATATTGATAACTTCTTCAGCAAAATATTTTTATTTGATGTATTCCTTAGACCAGAAAGTAGGGAAAAATTAAATTTTGAAATGGATAGGTGGACAGTGATATTAAAATTTCAAAATGTTTATATAAAAAGAAAGTTAGCAATGGGTAAACTTTCTAAGGTTATTTTTCCATATGACAAATAGACGTAATACTATAAGAATGTCTTGAAGCTGTTTCAACAAACATAACATTATTAGTAGGAAGAAACAATAGCAGGCCCTAGCACAACAATTGGAGTTAGGCTTTCATTTTGAAGAAAATAGCAGGCTGAATGCAAATCTAAACAATAAGGTAGACCTGCTGGCTAAAGCTATTGACTCTGAGATAACTGTCAGTCCCACATTGGTAAAATAATTATGATCATGTAAAATGGTGCCTCAAACAATGATACCCTTGAATTAAAAATAACACACTATTGGTATATAAATTTAATAAAGTAATCTATATGAAGTTTTATAAAACTTTGGTCTTCAAAGAAATTATGTTATTATTACATCAAAAGAATACAAATTCGAATACTTTCCAAAAGATAGCATACATTTCATGTAAAAAATTGTTTTATTTGGTCCAAGGTCTCAGTTTTTCTCCAGCAAAATAGAAATAGTAGTACATTTTAGTAGAAAAATAATGACCTATAAATTAAGTTTTCAGAGATTGTTCTACAGCTACCATCCAGGTAGTATTGTGTCTATTCTCTGAATGAGAAAAATGATTCCACTAGAAGATTAAAAGAGTGAGTTCCTGAATTTACCATGTTATATGAATCTTCATTCAATATGTAAAGTTTTTTCTTTACTCTGAATGAAATAAGAACTTTCCAATAGTTTAACCGAAAGAGTTACATGATTGACTTACTTTTTAAAATGTGTATTGTTAGCTTCTCTTTCAGAAGAGAATTTTAGGAAGGTGTGATGTCCCATGCCTAGAATCAAAGTCAGCACCAAGAGGGTTGTAGGTTAGAAATTAGCATGGGCAACTTAGTGAAACCCTGGTTTAAAATAGGATGGGAAGATCTGGAATGCAGCTCAGTAGTAAAGCATGTGCCTCGCATTTTCCAGGCCTTAGGTTAATCCTAGTACCGTCTGTGGGGAGACACAGCAGATTTCTTCAAAGCCCAGGGCACTGGAGGACCAATAAGGACATGACCTCACTGGCACAAGCACAGAACAGGAGACACTTACATAAGCATGACTTACTGTAGACAACCATTCATGCGCTACAGAGTTACAACAGTACACGATAATGTAAGCTTGGCATCGGCCAATATATATGGGCCAAACAATAAAGATGCTTGTTGCTGTTGCTGATGTCAGCTCCACATGCTTTCCTTTCCCTGGGGACCTCAACCAAGAAAATAACCCTTCAGTCCCCCAACCTGACAAGTGGCATAGTCAACAGGATGAGGTGAATATCACTGAGGTGTCTGTTGAAACAGCCCCTGATAGTGAGGGAGAGCCCCAGGGGGTTACTGACATGCTTCTTCCAGCCTCACCATGGTTACCTGTAGCCATCTTTTTAGCACCTTGGAAAGCCCCTCAGGACTAAGAAGTGGTCCATCTGGCACCTGGGGACATATCGAAGGATTTAGAATCCATAGACAAGCAAATGCTCCCCCTCCCCCGTGAGTCAGAAGGGAAGGTGGCTTGTTTTTTGCTCTTTTCCACTGTGTGGGTCAAGAGGCAGACCTCCTCCAGCAGGTAGGTGAACTGCAATGGCCAAGGAGGACCTAGAACAATGGCTGGCTGCCACAGAAGTCACGTTGAGGGGCACAGGGTGTACTGCCTCCTCTTGGAGCATAAGACCCCATCACTGAGACAGTCCCCTGATATTGCATGTGGGGCCTGCTATTTGACAGAAAGTGGAGGTGGGAGAACCTCTAGCCCAAGGAGGGGGACCAGAAATGCCCACTTCTACCCATCACACAAAATATACAACCTACATGGCCATGGAATTGTGGGTGTTGATGAAACAATTGAAGCAAAATGTGGGTGAAACCATGTCTGTGTGACTGCTATGGCTATGGGATGATGGGGCTGATAACACAGAGTTAAGCCCACAAGAGATATACCAAATAGCTAGCATAGCCAGCATCCCCTCTATGCAACAGGTTCTGTAGGATGTGCAAAGGACAGCCCCACAAGCAGGTAAGCAGACCTTGATAAACTCGTTGATGGCAGTGGCCCACATGATTCGGGCAAATCCGGGTGATTTGCCTGAGAGAGTCACAAAATGGACAACCTGCATAGACTCAGAAACTGTGCTATGAGAAACGGGCATGTGACAAATGATGCTTGCTATGCAGTACCATAGCTCTGATGAAGAATTGCTTATGGCATGCATGAAGAACATGATCCTGGGGAGTGGCCCAGCTGGCATGTTTGAAACAGTGGCAGCCCTCCTAGCCCCTTCACAGATAATCCAATCCACAATGTTTTCACTGCCTTAGCCTGGTTGGGGGATGTGGAAGTAAAGCACCAAGGTAAGGTGAAATCTGTAAAAACTGTATTGCCCAAAAAGAAAAAACGGTGGCCCCCAGCTAAGCAGGGCCAACTCCCCACAGACAGGCTCTAGGGCCACTGAAAGTCAGTCAGCACCAAATTTGGATGGACCTGCTGGCTGCCAGCTTAGCCACAGATAAGTTGGACAGGCAGCCCTTGGATGTATTGGTGACTCTGTGGTGGCAGTTGCGCTCAGAGCAGCAATACTGCCTGACCAGCCCAAAGGTGAAAGCAACCCTGGTGAAGCAGGAAGATGCGATCCTGGCATCCTTTTTCACAGATTAGGAAGCAGACTGAGGTACCTGGTTAATGGGGTCCCTGGGAGATGAGGCCACATGTGGAATTAACTATTTACTGGTCCGCAAAGAACGTACAGCATGTACTAGCACTGGTGGACACCGGAGCTGCATCAGTGCTAGTATATTGCAACCCAGACTGCTTTACGGGACCTGTGATACATACAGAAAGTTGTGAAAATCACTATATCACAGTCCGGAGAGCCCAGGTGACACTGGGTACTGGGAGCATGGTTCCGCCCCCTCATGATGTCTATTTCCCTCATTGATGAATACATACTAGGGATGGACATACTGACTGGTGCTTGGCTTGACGCCACACAGGGAGAATTCCACTTGTGAATCTGCCTGGTAAAAACCATACTCTGAGGATGTCCACACCACGCACTGCTGACTCTCCTGCAGACTGCACTGATTGTGTGGATAAAGCGGTATCAACTGCCTAGGGGCTGTGTGGAAATAGGGCAAACTATATTAAAATTGGAAGAGGCAGGGGTAATACACCCTGGATATAGTCATTTCAACTCCCCAATATGGCCCGTATGGAATCCAGATGGGATGTGGTGAATGACCATGGATTGAGTAAAGTGAGTTGAATAAAGTGACCCCTCCATTGCATGCAGTAGTGCCTAATATTGCAGACTTGATGAATTGTCTCACCCTAATGCTCTGTAGATAGCATTATGTTGTGGACTTGGCTAATGACTTTTTCTCCATTGCCATCATGCCTGACAGTCAGGACCAAATTGTCTTCACCTGAGAGGGCAGGAAATGGACCTTCCAGGTGTTGCCAGAAGGTTTTTTGCATAGCCTTACTCTGTCATGGCATGGTGGCCCAGGACTTGGCCATCTGGACCAAGCCATAGTCTGTGTCACTTTTCCATTACACTGATGATATTATGTTAACCTCTGATTGCCTCATGGATTTGGAAGCTGCCATGCACAGTCTGAAGGAAGCTTTGCTTGACTGGAGGTGGGCCATCAATGAAGACGAGGTCCAGGGACCTGGCTTGTGTGTCAAATTCTTGGGTGTTAACTGGTTGGATAAGATGAAAGTAATTCCCAATGCCATTATTAATAAAATCCAGGGATACCCCAGACCCATGACAGTACGCCAATTGCAGGCATATGTGGTCTTATTGGGCTTTTGGTGGACATTTATACTACACCTAGTCACCTTGCTATGCCCATTATAACAGATGACCCAGAAGGGTGTGACATGGGACTGGACAGATGCAACAGAAGCTGCTTTTCGGGACTCAAAGACGGCCATAGTGCAGGTACAATTTCTCTGAGTCATTGACCCTACCCTTCCATTTACCCTAACAGTGAGTATAGATGACTTTGGTTTGGTTGGGGTCTATGGCAAAAGTAAGTGAAGGGGAAGCACCCTACTGGGTTCTGGTCAGAGTTGTGGAAAGGAGCCAAAAGCTGCTATTTCCTGAACAAGAAAGAGTTAGCAGCAGTATATGCTGCTTTGCACACATGTGAGGGGATCACAGGGCAGCAGATAGTGGAAGTACCCACAAATACCCAACAGAGGGGTGGGTATGTACATGGACATACCATCCATGTGGTAGCCCAGGCTTCCACCCTCATACATTGGGGGATGTATTTGCAGCAGCAGGCCTCCTTTTCAAACAGCCCATTGACACCCAAAATTGGCAACAGTATTGCCAGCCAGTGGCATACATGGCACAGGAAACTACAGGATGACAGACTACAGGTTATGACACCTAGCCCCCATGCAGAAGGGAAAGAAGGGCCTCTGCCCAATGCCTGGTCAACGGGTCCAGCCGTGACACAACCCCATAATGGGCAGCAGTTGCTGTCCAGCCCAGGATGGAAATCCTCTGGTTTGAAACTGTAACAGGCAGGTCAAGCCAAGGGCAGAGTTACAGGAAAGGTGGCATGAATTAATCCATGAAGAAGGTGCCCTACATGCTCGAACAGACAGTTGGGCCATATTTAAGGTGCCCAACCAAAGGGCTTTGGTTACCGGCTTGGGCAGCCCAAGATTGGCAGATGGAGCACTGACCCTTGTGAGGCTCTGACCTACAGTAAGACTTATGGGAGTGTGGTCAAACAACTAGCCATGTAGTGTATCATGTTTCAAGACATAAGTCCCTCCTCTTGCATGAGGATGATTTAGCAGATGCCTTGACAAAGGCAGCTGCTCTCTGAGGGCTACCCTCTGAAGTGACATCTTGGCTCCATAAGAAATTAGGACATGTATGACCCCACACCAGGCAGGCAGTAGTGCAGCAATGGCACCTGGACTTGACTCTCAGCCCCCACATACAGATGAGAGCCCATTGGATCACCTCTGAAAAGCACAGCCAGCCTGTCTGTATATTTGCTCCACAGAACAAAGTCCTAATGTGATGAAAAGGGCCTATTCCTTCCAGCATGGGAACCTATGAGGCCAGGAGTCTGCTATTAATGGACTTGGGATTAGCCCACAGACTCCCTGATGGGAAATTGGGTGTTTCTCTTGGATCCCTGGGGAGAAGGACTAAGACATACCATAGAAGTACAGCCCTGGACTTTAACACGACACTTAAAGGCCTCAGTGTGCTCTCCACCCACTACTGGAGCCACCATTGTGAAAGGCAGTGATGTCGCATCTGCTGGGCCCATCCCCCTCAGAGTAGTGGACATAGACCCGACTCCCTTACCCTCACTAGCAATGGAAACTCAGGTTTGGTATTCTAAACTGGGGGGTAAGATTATTCCAGCCACAATCCTATCACAGGATGAATATGTGGCCTGTATCTTCCCAGATAACCAGGATCTCCCTATAATGGTTTCTTTTTCTGCCCTGTCCTTCTGACCAGGATGAGCCATGCTAACAGTGCCATCTCCTGGACACACACCTTTGCCTGTGTACACTAGCAATCACATTGTTGGGTATGTACTGAACTCCTGACCAATGCAGCCATGGGCTTCCCATGGAGGATTGCGCTGCTGTCCCTGCTCAATTGGACTGAATGGTGACAGCAAAACTGGACTGGCTCTGCCTGTATCAGTGATGCCAGGCTGTCAAGGTGCTGATCCAGAAAAGCACTTCTACCCCACAGGGACTGTGGGGTATGTACAGTGGCTGTTATGTACAGTGGCTGGGGGTGGATGACAGGAAACCAAGTAATGTTACTGGATGTAGCCCTGCTTTGTATTCAGCAGGTGAATACATCAGTGGAGAACTGCATCGTGTTACTGATAAATGATACAAACACTTGGTGGGGTGGCCATAAGCTCCTTGGTACAGTGCCTACCTATTGGCCCATTGTGGAAGCCTTATGGGTCTGTGGCACCACAGGCTGGCTGTACCTACTCGCACACTGGACAGGATGCTGCACCTGGGGATTCCCATTTGTTAAGGACACTATCAGACCCACCTTTACAGACACTGCACAAATGGGACACTGTGTACCACAGGTGGCACCATACTCGATAGGTGGCCTGGTGGTTTTGTCCAGTAGCTTTGAAGATACCAGGAGCAGTGATTATAGACCTTGCCCTCCATATTAAAGCCCTTCCTCAACACATGGCCCAGGCCCTAAACGCCATGTACCAGGCTTTGATGTTGCTGATGGATGAAACTTCACAAATGAGAAAAGTGGTTTTGCAAAACTGCATGGTCCTCAATTTGCTAAGTGCAGTGCAAGGAAGTACTTGTGCCCCCTTGCATATAGAATATTGCATTTATATCCCTGACCACTAGACGCAGGTACAAGAAGCCTTACAGGAAATGGATGTGGAGGTGTCCACAACCCAGGCCTTGCAGCAAGACCCACTCACACAATGGTCGGAATCCTTGGGATCTACTTGGCACTTGGAGGCCATAAGCTGCACTGTGGTGGCAATGGGGTTAGTGGTATTATGCTGTTCCCTTTATTATTGTTGTGGTCTTTGTGCCTAGGGATCCACCCTATGGGCTGCTCACAAAAAGCAACTTTCCCCTGACCTTTGAGGTGGTGGGATGTGGGGAGCCACAGCAGATTTCTTCAAAGCCCATGGCATTTGAGGACCCATAAGGACATGACCCTACTGTCTGGCACAGGTGCACAACAGGAAACACATATAAGCATGACTTATCAGACAAACACGCATGAACTGCATGGTTATAACAGTACACAATAATGTAAGATTGATTACAGCTAAAATATATGGGCTGAACAATAAAAAAGGTGTCTGCTGTTGTTGCTGATGTCAGCTCCACATGCTTTATTTTCCCTGGGGACCTCAACTGCAAAAATATGCTTTCAGACCCCCAAACCTTACATCATTAGAGGGAGAAAGAGAGAGAAAGGGAGAGGGGAGAGAGGGAGAGGGGAAGAGAGGAAAAGAGGGAGAGAAAGAGAGGAGAGAGAGAAGAATGGAGGGAGGGAGGGGGAGAGAGAGACAGAGAGACAGAGAGACAGAGTGAGTGATAGACACAATAAAATGTTGAAGAAAGGATTTCAGTTGAGACACAATTGCAACAGTACTACTGAGACATAATGATCTTTCAATCACAAATGTAACAGTAAAGGGAGTAAAAATAAAATGATTCTAGAAATACCTTCAAGGTAGAACTAATGGGATTTCTTTAGGCTTCGGATATGAGGTGTAAGAACCAAAAAGGTTCCCAGCATTACTTACATTTTTTTGTTCTGCACAATTGGGAGTATTTAACTGACATCAGCTGCGAGAGGGAAGGCTGTAATTGAAGGAGATTTTGATGGTAGCAAAAGGTTAGGCATGAGACAGATCAGGATTTACATTTTGGATATACAATATTTAATTCAAAGCAGCTACTATACATGTGTGAAGATGTTAAGGAAGTAGTGGTGTATTTGGAATTCAGAAAAAAAAATTGGATTGAAGATATTAATCAAGAATAAGTAGCATAAGGAGGATGCTTAGAGCCATGAACCTAAATGATGTTGTAAGAAATGTGAATATAAATTGAGAAAAGTATTAAAAACAGAACCATTAAAACACCCATATTAGGAGGTTGAGAAAAGAAAAAGGAAGCAGTAAAAGAGGAAATAAAGAGTAATTAAGAAATAAGAGAAAACCAAGAAGATATAGTTTCATGGAAGCCAAATGAAGAAACAATAGAGACAGTCCTCCAATTTATATGATTCAATTTAGGATTTCTCAACTTTATGGTAGCTTGGACTTTCTACACATTCCGTAGAATCTCTGCTGTACTTCAGATTTTACGTTTTGTTGTTTCCTAGGCTACCCATACTTGCTTACAAGGCTCAGCAGTGACGGAACCCTGCAACCACACAACCCAGCCAGCCACACAACCAGGAGGTTAAATGACTGATGTTCTATAGCACACTGTGTTGCTGTGCTATGATATGGGGTGCATAAGTGCACCAACTGCATTTTTAATTTAGGATACTATCAACTTATGACATGTGCAAGAAATAATGTGCAAACATAACATACATAAACAATATATTCCTTAGCTTTCCCCATCCTTCTGTATTATTCTTGCCTATCTCCCACCACTTTATAAATCTTGTCAGTCATTAAGCCCTGTTGTTAACTTAATGTTTTATTAATATTATGCAAGTCAGTAATTTTCTTCAAACTCCCTAGTCCACTCTATATTTTTGGCATTATTCTACACTAAAATATAATCCTTCCCTGCAATGTTCACTTTTGCCTTCCTCCAGTTTAATTACCAAAACACCATTGAGCAAATTTATTCATTGTAATACATGTCTGATTATGTTAATCTCTTGTTCAAAATACTTAAATGACTATTTATCCCTTACAATATTCGTACAAGATTTTCTGTTTCTCAAAAATAAAAAAGATTTTATGTTTCTCAAAGGAAAATATAACTATATTATTTCTTGCTTTAAAAACCCTACAAAGACTACTCATTATCTGCTTGATAAATTCATATCCCTTTAATTAGTTATCATTAGCCTTTTGGATCTTGCTTCTGCTTATCCTTCAGCTTACCTTCTACTTAATTTTGTAAGCAACTAGAGGGCAGGAAATGTTCTACTTTGTGAAGGATTGTATTTCAAGGATAACTTAATAAATGTTTGCTTTTAATTAATTTGGAAATGGATAAATGAATGATTAAGTGAATGAATTTTATCTTCCTCACTTTTGCATTATCTACATGATACATAGTAAAAATGCAGCTGTGGAAAACATCATGAAATGAGAAGGATGCAGATTCTTCCTTACAAGTCCATGTGCTCTTCAATTTTCTGATTGAAGAGAAAGGGGACTGTGCAATAATTTTTGTCTCTATTTCCCATCTCCTCTAACACTTCCACATATTCTCTGAGAGAATTTCTTTTTGTTTCTTTGTATTAGACGTATGATTTAAATTGATCAAATTTAGCAGGAAATGGAAATAAGTTGTAGCTGTTTTGCATACTATATCCTTGGCCAATAAATGTGAACATGTGCTACTTATATATTTTTGGGAATTGAAGATAGAAGAGGCTTATGGATCCAAAATTTGAAATAATATCATGAGTTAAGATATCCATAAAATAGGGCCAGTGAAATAGCTCAGTGGCATAAGCACCTGCCTGGCAAGCGCGAGGTCCTGAGTTCAGTTCCCAGTACCCACATAAAGGAAAAAAAAAAAAGATATATATATAAAATATAAGTTATAACTGAAATCTATTTCAATTTTATATTCTCTGGAAAAGTTTATTGTAGTACCAGACTCCATCATCACCATCTTGTTATCACTTTTGTATTTTACTGGCTGCAGTTTTTCATGTGATACGATGTTGCAAATGGATACAATTATTATTTTTCATTAAGAAAAAGATCATGAAGAAAGAAGCAAATATTGCTATCACACTTCATGCCTCAAGTGTTTCAATCTGCCATTAAGGTGTATATTTTACAATATCTGTCTCCTTCCACAAATGATTAAGTGTGCTAAAGTATGCACACTCTTTTAACTAATGTGCAAAGTAGACACTGGTGGATTCACAAAGCAGGTTGTCATTCTTTATCAAATAAATTCTATTTTTCTTCAAAATAAGTTTATAGTCACACAACAATCTTTAGAGCATAACTGACATTTTTCCCTCTCAAATAATAGATTCATTTATTAGGGAACAGTTGCACAAACTTTTCAATAAACCTCAAATGTCAAGTCCCTAAAACAGAAGTATAAACATACTATAATGTTAAATTAAGAAAGATTATAAATGGTACTGTAAAATAATATTCTCAGTAGCCGATTGTATAAATGAATCCCACAAAATAAATGCAAAGCTTTTCTTGTATAATTTAAGAATTAATTATTGTGGTTTATGTGCCAAAGAATTATAATTTACAACCACAATAAATAGTTTCATTTAATTTTCAAAGCAGTGTTGGTTCAGCTGGATAGTAGGGCAGATGCACAGCAGGGAATTAATTGGCTCCCCATGGAATTGAAAAGATTTTGCTTCCGCGGTTTTAAAATCTAGTAAAATAAGGAAAGTTTCTATAATAATGAATATTTTGTTAAATAAAACTTACTTATGAAGAGGTAAATCTGCAAAGACATATACATGCAAACAATATATTTTTATTTAAAAGAAATGAGATATTTACAGTAAAAAAGTGACAACCATAGTGTTCAACCCAGATAGGCGTACACCCTCCATCAGTGAAATTTCTTTATTTTCACATTCAGTAAGATATTTTCAGACTTTCATTTTTAGAAGAAAGGAAACAAATGAAATATTCTGAAATTTAAAGTTTTGAAAAAATTTAACTTTTTCTTAGAAAATAACTATTCGTTAAGACTAATTTTTTGCAAAATGGAAATGCATAATATATATTATGTTCTTATGGAATATCAATGTTTACTTTTGAATGTCTTCTCATAAGATAAAGGGCTTTTAAAGATAAATTAGTATTTTACCTTAATATTGACATCATAACAATATAGTATGTTAGTAAGTGTTTATTAGATAGATGAATGTACAGAAGTTAAAAGAAAAGACGAATACTCATGTATGGAAGGTTTTATTTGAGAGAAACACAAAAGTTAGGACTGGAATCCAGCATACATGTGGAGACCAATGTAACCTCCAGTGTATCTAAGGAACCAAAGAAAGCTAGGGATATTATTGGGAAAGAATAGGCAAAGTGTTCCAAAAGAGAGCTTATTTGCTTTTCAGGACTCTGTAGTAGCTGAACAGTATTTCAGCTGGTGAGTCATGACAACTACTATGTACAACTAGTCTTAATTTCATAGCAGTTTGTCAGTTGCTAGGTAAAACTAATCATTCCAGCTGGAGATATAGCTCAGTGGCACAGCTCCTGCCTGGCAAGTGCAAGGTCCTCAGTTCAATTCCTGGTTTAAAAAAAAAAAAAAACATTCCAGAAACAAAAAATATGAGTGTTTCTTCTTGTGATCTCTCAGGTCTATTTTAGTTGAGTATGACAAGAATGTTCTCATTCAAATGCTTAATTTCCACAAATGGATGCATGACTAGTTGGATGGATGGGAAGGAAGAAACAAACTCCGGTAGAATTTTCCATATTTTAAGAATAAATATAATACCGGGGACATAGCTCAGGGGCACAGAGCCTGCCTGGCAAGTGTGAGGCCGTGAGTTCAATTCCTGGTGTCAAAAAAAAAATGATACTTTCAAAACTTTATCTAAAGTATTCGATTCCCTCAACATCTTCATCTTTTATACTAGTCATTAATTAGAAGTAAATTTTACTGAAAATTTAATTCATCTTTTGAAATTATAATAAATTTCACTTTAGAAAGTGAATGTTATGACTAGTATTTCCCAGTCCCATTCTAAAGTCCTTCAATGAATTATAAACTAAATTTCTATAAAAATATTGTCTTTGCTTTCTCCTTTCATACACGCTTCACTGATATACCTCCAAAGATTTCAGTAATGTTGAAACGTATTTAGATTATTGTGCTCTATTAGAAACAAACTATACCTTTTAAGTGATGTTCAGAGAAGTCTAATAAGTTCCTGATATATATATTCCATCAATATATGAATAAATTTTAACAATAAATGTGAAGAGATTTATTTTCCCATTAAAATATGGACAACGAATTAATTTCCCCTAGTAAGCCTATAGAATTAGCAGCTAGAACATAAATAGCTCAACCAATTCATAGAGAACCTATGAATTCACTAAAATGGTGACAGTTATTTTCAAGCAGAAAGTGTTCTTAATTAGCATTTAAATCAACTCATTTCAATTTATGGAAACTGAGGCCCAAATTAAATTTCCTTTTTCCAATTCATATGGTTTGCACAATAGGAGATAGAATTTAATTCCTCACATTTTCACTTTTGTGCTTCTTTCATCCAGTCACATGAACTCTGCTACAAAATCAAATGTGATTGTTGGCTGTCTTATCTTCTTGTCTGTCTCTAACAATTACTGATAACAGTATTTTTTATTCATTTAGAAAAGGTAAACAAATGATCCTACCAGATAAGCAGACTCTAATCATATTTCTGGTATAGTTCATCAGCCCTTTTGGAAAGGAAATTATTTTGTGAATGAGAATAGACAAGAAAAGAAATTTTAGGAAAATCTTTAAATGTATAGGACCAGAGACATAATTGATCTTAGTCAAACATAGAAAGCAATACATGGGCCAAACATCTATAAGAGAGAACAAGCAGAAGGAGAATGTGGGAAACTAGGAAATGGGGGGAAAAAAGATAGGTATGCTATTTTTGGTTTTAGACTTTCTTACAAAATAAAGTTGACAGGAGAGGTGATGAAATGAAAATAATTTCTTTATTAGTATATGTTTAGAATACAGAATAAATACATCCATTCCTGGGAGTTGGTACATGCAGATATCTTGATCATTCCCATCCCTTTATCGTCCTCTTCCTTCCCTCCCATCTTCCCAGATTCCCTTCTTCCTTTCCAGAAATTCTGCTTTCTTATTTCCTATCTGCCCTTTTCTTTTCTTTTTTTTTTTCTTTTTTTTTTTTTGTGGGTACCAGGGGGTCGACCTCAGGACCTCGCGCGCCAACAGGCACCCGTGCCGCTGAGCGATATCACCGGCCCCTTTTTCGTATGTGGGATCCAGGAGTCGAACTCGGGCCCTTGCGCTTGCAAGGCAGGCGCTTATGCCGCTGAGCCATCTCACCGGCCCTGCCCTTTTCTTATTTATTTATTTATTTATTTATTTATTTATTTATTCATTCATTCATTCATTTATGTATTTATGCAATAATTTTCTCATATAAGAAAAACATGAGATATTCAACTTTCTGTGCCTGAATTATTTCTGAGTGTCATAATCTTAAATTTCATCTATTACCTGCAAATGACATGATATTATTCTTTATGGCTAAATTTTCTTTATCTATTTGTTTATTCATGGGCATTTAGACTTTTTCAGAACTTAGCTATTGTGAATTGCACTACTATAACATGTATATGTATGTATCACTATAGCATGATGTCTTAAATTTAGGGGAGAATATACACAGGGAAATTATAGCTGGGTCAAATGGAATCTCTCTCTCTTTTTTTTTTTTTAATCTCCACACTGATTTTCATAGTGGTCACATTAGTTTTCATTCTCACCAACAATGCAAAAGGATTCCTTTCCCCCTCACAAGGTTGCCAGTATTTATTGCTGTTTGTGATCTTGATGATAGCTATTTTTTCTGAAGTAAGATGGAATCTCAGAATTGGTTTTATTATTATTTCTCTAATGGCTAAAGATGAACATTTTTCTTGTATTTATTAGGCATTTGTTATTCTTCTTTAGAGAAGTCTGCTCAGTTCATTTGTTCTTTGGGTCATTTGTCTTTTGGAGGAACATAATTTGTAAAATTAATTCTATTGGTACATTTTTGACATACATAATTATCACATTCACCATAAGGAATTTGTACCTATGCATAATATATATTAATTCTTTTTTCCCATTTCTTTCTCTCCAACCCTTCTTCCCTTCTCCATTTACAAAACTTTATTTCTATTGTTTTCTTTCCATTCTTTTTTCATCCTTATTCCCTTCTTTCCCTCTCTCCCTCCATTGTTCCCCTTCCCATTTGAACTTTTTTTTTTTATTTCCCAATATCTATGGAGGAAAGTAATTCTTTGTGCTCATTATGTATTCTAGACATTACTCTTTTAGCTAAAGAGTAGCTGGCAATTTTTCCCATTTTGTAGGTTTTCTTTTCACTCTGTTGTTTCCTTTGCTGTGCAGAAGTATTTAATTTGATGTAATTCCCTTTATTGATTCTTGATATTGTTTTCTGTGTTACTGGATTTCTGTTCAGGATGTCCTTGCCTGTGCCTACACCTTCAAGTGCTTCCTCTACATTCTCTTCAAGGAATTTTAAAATTTCTGTTTTTATATCTAAGTATGTGATTTATTTTGATTTGATTTAAGTATGGGGTGAGAGATATGGATCTAATTTAAATCTTCTGTGTGTTGACAACCAGTTTTTCCAACACCATTTGTTGAAGAGGCTCTCTTTTCACCAACATATGTTTTGGACTACTTTGCCAAAATGAAATGATCAGAGGCATGTGGGGTTATTTCTGTGTCTTTCGTTCTATTCCATTGGTCTACATGTCTGTTTTTGTGCCAGTATCATGCTGGTTTTGTTATTATAACTTCATAGTAACTTCAAATTCATTATTATATGCCTCCCACTCTTATCTTTTGATCATGATTATTTTGGCTATTCTGAGTTTGTACTGCTTCCATATGAATTTTAGGAGTTTTTTTCTAATTCTGTGAAGAACATTATAGATATTTTTTTAAAAGATTTCATGAAGTCTACAGATCAATTTTGGTAAAATAATGATTTAACAATATTATTTCCCTTTATCCAGGATCAAAGTATGTCTTTCCACTTTCTATTGTTTTTGAAATTTTCTTTCTTTATAGTTTCATATTTTTTTATTATAGAGGTCTTTCAGATATTTGGTTAGGTTTATTACCAGGTATTTAATGTTTTCAAAGCTATAATGAATGGAATTGTTTTCCTAATTTCATTTTGGGGGTGGGCTTATTGTTGGTGTATATAAATGTTATTTATTTCTGTGTGTTGATTTTTTTCTGCCACTTTGCTGAATAAAGATCTTTTATGACAAGACAAACTGAAGACATTCATGACCACTGCATTGCAAACTGGCATTGCAAAAATACTAAAAGAAGTCTTAAAAAGAGACTAGAATGAAAACATCCAGGACGCCAAAGGAAAGAATAAATTTACCAGCAAAGTAGTCAAATAAAAGGAAGACAGAAAGAAATTAAGCACAATAAAAACAATGTAATAATAATAATCAGTACTTTCAATAATACTGTAATACTCAATGTATATGGTTTTACTGCTCCAGTCAAAATACCCAGACCAGCAGAATGGATAAAAAACAAGAACCCAGCTATATTTTGCTTGCAAGATACACACTTCATCCACAAAAAAACACACTAACTGAACACAAAATGATGGAAATAATTTACAAGCAACTGGAGCCTCAAAGTAAGCAGGAGTAGCTATTCTAATTTCTGACAAAGTAGACTTCAAACCAATATTGGTCAGTAGAGACAAGGTCACTACATATCTTACTACGTATTGGTAAAGGGAACAATTCACCAAGGATGGATATCAATCGTAAATATATATAAATCAAACAACAATACACATGATTTCATAAAACAGAAATCTACTTGACATAAAGGAACAGATAGAATCCAACATAATTAAAGTGTAGGACTTCAATACCACATTTTCACAAATAGGTCACTAGACAAAAAAAAAAAGAAATCAGCAAAGAAATACTAAATTGAACAAGATGATTTAGCAGATACCTACAGTGTAGTTCATCCAACAAGAGAATACATAGTCTTTGTAGCAGTTTATGGAACTTTTTCCAAAATAGACCATAATTTAGTACATAAAGCCTATGTCAATATATACTAAAAAATGGAATAATCTCATGCATCCCTTCAGATCACAATGGGATGAAACTAGCAATCAGCAGAGATATAAACCACAGAAACTACACAAACACATGTATATTAAATAACACACTCTCAAATGATCAGAGAGTCACAGGAGAAATCAGGGAAGAAATTTTAAAAATTCCTAGCATTGAATGACAAAGTAAAATATGAGAATCTGTGGGACCCAGTGAACATAGTAGGAGAAAAGAAATTATAAAGATAAAAGTTGAAATTAATTCAATTAGAACTAAAAAAAATACAGGAAATTTCAATGAGTCAAAGAGTTGGTTATTTGAAACGATAAATAAGAGTGGTAAATCCGGGCTGGTGAGATGGCTCAGTGGCATAATCGCCTGCCTGGCAAGCGCAAGGGCCGGAGTTCCACTCCCAGAACCCACATACGATAAAAGGGCCGGTGATATTGCTCAGCAGCATGGGCGCCTGCTGGTGCATGAGGTCCTGAGGTCAACTCCCGGTACCCACAAAAAAAAAATTGATAAATCCTTAGCGAAACATACCAGAAGAGAGTTACAACCCCATCAATAAAGTTAGAGATGAAAAAGGTGAAATTATAGCAGATGCCATAATCCAGAGTATCATTAGAAACTCTTTTGAAAATATATATTCCAATAAATTGGAGGTAAAATTCTGGGATACATATAGCTTAACACAATTCAACCATATAAAAACCCTAAACAATTATAAAAATAATACAAGAAATTAAATTAACACAGTAATAAAAACTCTACCAACTAAGAAAGGCCTACAACCTGATGGATTTGCTACTGAATCATATCAGAAATTTAGAGAACTGATGCCAAACTCTTCAAATTTTTCCATGTAGTTGAAAGAAAAATGATGCTTCTAAACTCATTTTATGAAGCCAGCATCACCCTGTCAGCAAAACCAGGTAAAAGTTCAAAACAACAAGCAAACCACAGGCTGATGTCTTTGATGACTATGATGAGCATAGACGCAAAACTCCTTAATAAGATACTTGCAAACAAAATTCTAAAATTCGTTGAAAAGATCACACAACATGACCAAGTTGTCTTCATCTCAGGGATGTAAGGAGCGTCAATAGATATAAATCAATAAATATAATACATCACATAAACAGAATCAAGAATAAAAATCACATCTTAGTAGAAGAACAAACGTTTGACAAAATCCAGCATCCCTTTATGATAAAACCCTGATGAAAATGGTTGTGCAAAGACCTTACCTCAAACTGATGATAACCATGTATGGCAAACCCAAATCCAACAACATGCTTTATGTGGAAAAACTGAGAGCGTTTTCTCTGCAGTCAGAAATTAGAGAAGCATGTCCACTTTCACTTCTCCTACTTAAAATAGTACTCAAAACTTTAGCCAAACCAATCAGGCAAGAAAAAGAAATAAAATGGATGCAAATAGGAAAGGAAGAAACCAAAGTATCCCTATTTGCAGATGATATGATCTTTTACATAGACACCATATACACCCCCAAAAAATCTCCACCAAAAGATACTTAGGTCTGAAAATTAGGTTCTGGCTCATGTAATTGTATTCTGCAACTGAGGTTTTGACTTTTGAGGCATAAAGAGAGTGATGGAAACTAAGACTCATGTTGTGGACACCTGAGGTAATACTGATTGTGCATTAGGTTCTGAGTACGGGCACTAAGTCATGGGCAGCAAAATACAGTACAAACTAAATTCCATTCAGCACATGTTTTAAAATAAAATTTGATTGGAATTCAGACATGTCATGTTTTTTACTGCTCCCTCTGGCTGCTTTGCTTACTGGCAGATTTGCTACACAGACTATATTTTTCTCAAAGCCTGAAGTGCTTTAGTCTCTCTAAAGATTTCTTTTTCAATTCTTAAACTAAATTATGCTTCATAGTCCCTTTTTTATTACAACCTTTTCAAATTCTTCATTGGAGAAATGTCCAAGTTACATTCTCCTTGCCTGGAAAAACAGCTGTCCAATTGGATAAGTGTGGGAATGAATCAGGTCACTGCTGAGGTCATCTACATTTTTAGGTAGATTTAAAGGGGAATGGCCTTATGGGCAGAAAATTTTGGCTATATTCTGTTTGTTGGGTTTTTCTGCCTTTCATGACTCTGAAGAGGATATTATTCTTTATTTTTTTCCCATTTTTTTCTCCTTACATTTAAATTGTTCATACCTTTTTCCATAGTAATTTTTCATTGTAAGAAAACATACATTTTGGTCCTTACTTACTCTTTCAGTTTCTCACACCAGGGAGACAATAAGGTCCAAAATGTACAATAGATATTGTGAAATGCGAAGAAATTGTTCGAAAGGAAAAAGGAACTAGGATGGGTGAAAGGGGAAAGGAAGGAAGGCAAAAGGAAAAAAATGCAAGATAGAGATACTAATAGTTTTTTTTTGTTCATTGAAAAGAAAGGTTTGTGCTAATATCATTTGGAGAATTTTTATGGCCATCTCTTGCACTCCAAGTAACTACTTTAAAGATAACTATACCCAATGTATTAACTATTGTTATTCTCCTATTATTTTGTTATGAAATTTTGTTTTACTTTTTTTCCATAAAATAAAAAAAAGAAAACATACAGTCTTAATAAATAATTTATTTTGGTTTGAATAATTCTGTTTCAATATGTATTTTGAAAATATAGGGCTGGGGATATAGCTCAGCAGCATAAGTGCCTGCCTGGCAAGTGCAAGGTCCTGAGTTTGATTTCTGGTACCACAAAAAAACAAGAAGAAAATATAGATTATATATACTCTATCTCTTTTGAAATTATAACACTCAGTTGCTCATATATAGCACTTAATTTTATTTTTCCCTTTCATTGGGGACTATTGAGGGTTAAAAATATTACTCCATTCCTGATCCATAATATTCTGTAAAATTTCTTATATTTAATGATTTTAACTCTGCTATAGGCACTAGCCTTTCAAAGTAATATTTTATTAAGTTATTTGCCTTGAAATAAAACTAAATATGAATATGTTCTTTGTGTTGCTTGATGCTGTTTTGAATCTTGAAAAATTTTACCTAGAAGAAAAGTGAATGCTAAGTACAACTTAAAAATGATTGTGATAGCTTTTTATTACTATTAAAAATATTTGAAAAAATCAAATTATAAAGAGAAAAGGTTTATTTTGGCTCACACATTTGAAAATTCCTGTCCAGGTTTGGTTAGCTCTATGGATTTGGGCTGTAGCAAAGCAGCACCTCATAAAGGGAGTATGAGGTGAGACAAAACCATTCACCTCATGGCCGGGAAGCAAAAGAGGGTGAGGAGGGATCCAGAATCACCTTTAGAAACACCCCACAATGACCTAAAGACCTCCCACTAGACCCCACCTCTCAGAGGTTCTATGACCTAGTAGTGCCAACATGGGGACCAAGTTTTTAACACAAGAGCCTTCAAAGATATTAATGATCCAAATTGTAATATCACTTCCACTTCTGTATTCCAAAGATTAAGGTCCATTGCTCAATGAAAAATGCATTCATTCCATCCCCAACAGTCCCAGAGTCTTAATTGTTCCAGAATTACTTAAAGATTCAAGTCCAAAATTTCCTCCAAGACTCCAGGCAAACTATCCTATGAGCCCCTGAAAGGAAACATTACATATTTCCAAGATAGACTGATGGGACAAGCATAGGGTATATGCATTGCCATTCCAATAGGAAATATACGAGAATAAATAGGAAGAAGGAAATACACAGAGTAAGGTATTTGGGAAAGGATGTTGATTTTCTATGACCTCTCTGGCCTGCCACCCTTCTGAAACTTTCATCTCTTCAACAACCAGAAATCACCTTAACACTGAAGTTCAGGATTTTTACAGAAGCTTCATCATGTAAGTAAGATTAATTATTAGCTCAATCAATAGTCCAACCCCTTTTCTCGGAAGGCAAGGAATGAGGAATAAAATTCTAATCTTCTAATCATGGCTTGATCTTTCTGGTTACGTTAATGAACACATGACTGATCCTTTACTTAATGATATAACAAAATCGGGTCACTCAGTCACCTCACTCTGAACTCTAGACAGTAAAGTGGATCCCCAAAATTAGCGGGAGGTATGTTCCTAGAGCACCCACGAATTGTGAAATACTATGAATTTCATATATGATCAGAAAAATGCCTATAAATGCCCATGTTTATTGTTTAAATCCTAAATATGCTGTTTCCTGCAATTATGTAATTTAATAATATACTGTATTAATTAAGCCTTAGGTGCAGGTCATTTTGCTGGCATCTTAAAGCTTTAAGAAGAACAAACCAAGAACATTTAAGACAGCTACAGGCGGTTCATCAACCTGTTATGATGCAGGAATGCTGGTGCATCTGCCCGAGATGAGTTACAGGGCAGCAGCCAATCAGCAGCAAGGAGAACTGAATAACGCTCTCAGATTGGCTACTTGTGAACCTCTAGCCAAAAAAAAATTGCGGAGGATATTTGTGGATGAAATTGTGGGGATTTTCCCGAACAATTAGGTGCTAAGGAAAAATCCCAAGGACTGAGGCATTGAACTCTGAACTATGACTTCATTGGAGTGCACTGTAATTGAAATCCATTAAGTTATTCCAACAATTTCATTCATATGACTCATTTAGTTTAAAATATTTTATGTATTTTGATCTGATGTCTAGAAATTGAAATATTTAACATTCTTCCTTAAATTTTATCTTACCAAGCAAGTAAAACTAGGCACAGAACAAAAGGAGGAGAATACAACTTTGCATTTGGGAGTACATATGATCCTCAACTTAAAATAGTTCAATTAACACTTAAACTGTATTACGATGCACAAATAATATGAATTTAGTAGAAAATCTACGCTTCAAATTTTTCAATTTTGATCGGTTTCATCCTACAATTACAGAGTTTGAAATTCTCATAGTGCTGGCAGAGACAGAGATAGCAGCTAGCACTCAGAGATGCGATTAGAAAGGTAAACAATCGATAATCTGCAGTGCACTGTGTTAATATGCTATGATTTTGGGTAGATTAACATTTTTGATTGTTTCTTAAGAGATGAGGTTTTGCTATATCACCCAGGCTGGCCCCAAACCCTTGAGTTTCAGGGATCATCCTACTTTAGTCACTATAATACCTGAGATTGCAGGTATGTGCTACTGTACCCAGAAAGTTATTTTATTTTATTTATTTTTTGGTACTGGAAATCAAACTCAGGACCTTGAGTTTCCAGGCAGGTGCTGTGCTGCTGAGCTATATCCTCTGCCCTGAAAGTTATTTCAATGCTTTTTTTTTTTTTTTTGGTACTGGGAATCGAACCCAGGGCCTTGTGCTAGCCAGGCAAGTGCTGCACCACTGAGCTGTGTCCCCGGCCCTTTAAATGCATTTTTGATTTACAATACTTTTAAGTCGCATTGGATTTATCAGTATATAATGCCATCATAAGTTCAAGAGTATGTGACTACATAGGGCTTTTAGTAGAATATAAGGGTATATTTGATGTAGAAGCATTTTCATTTCAGTAAGAAAAAAGAAATACATATTTGACACAGAAAGACTTTTAAGTATTAGACATTAAACAATGGAATTCTTAAATTCTTCAGGGAATTGTCTTTGTACCTTAAACAATTTTATTATACCTTGGGATTGTAATATGAAGAGGTGGCTCTGAAGATGACATTAGCATCAGAAAACAAATCTTTTCAAATAATAATGGCTCCTTCATACCACCATAAAGAGCCATAGGTATCAATGAGTATGGAAGTAAAAAAATGTTGTAGAACCCTGAATTGCTAGTGTCTCCCCGAACCCCAGTACATCTGAATCTGAAATGTGATACTGACAGTCATATTTAAGAGTTGAAATGATGTACATTACCTTAAAAAGTAACAGAATTTTTTAAATGCAGAAAATTTGCACAATAAAAAATCATCTTCACAGTATTCTTTTTTTTACTATTTTGGTAACATTCAAGAATATTTTACTTATCTGAGGTTTACTCAGCAAAAATAACTTGGAATTGTATTATTTGTAAGGGGAAAGGAATAGTACTAAAAATCATAAAATACTACTTGGACATGAATAAGTAATAAGAATAGGTCTCAATTCCTATCTTATTTTGTGCTTTCGTCTTTTTCTTCAAACATAAATTTTAGAGATATTTTAGAGCAATAATCTAAATGAGGTTTTATGTTAAATATTTAAGTTTGGAAGAAAAATAAAATAAATTATGTCCCTTAGGTATGAGAGCTATAAACTGCAGTACTGTGAATAATATTGGTAAGGATGGAAACCAAAATATAGTAAAGTAGAATTAATGAAAATAGCATATAAGTACTTAAAAGCTAGGCAACTCAAACATTCATTTATGTTATCTCTTAAATATCATATTTTCAGTTTGGGAATAAAGATACATCATCTATTTGTTTTACATACAAAAATGTTTGTATCTTTTGAATATTAACATTCTTTATCCCAGTTCCCATTATCTCCGTATTTTATTTTACTTTCCTGTTTGGCTAAGTGGAAATTGTTGTGATAGCATCTATTATATCTGTTATGTAGCTCTTTTTTTTTTTTTTTTTTGTGGGTACCGGGGGGACGACCTCAGGACCTCACGCGCCAACAGGCACCCGTGCCACTGAGCGATATCACCGGCCCCTTTTTCGTATGTGGGTTCCGGGAGTCGAACTCGGGCCTTCGCGCTTGCAAGGCAGGCGCTTAAGCCACTGAGCCATCTCACCGGCCCGTTATGTAGCTCTTAACACTCAAAATCCAATCAAAAGTCAAACTGTAGACTTCTTGCTGTGTTCCTTGCCACACTACATCTGGGGTACCTGAAGTCCTGGGGTATGACAGGAAGGACAGAACAATCCCAAGGGCAGCCTGCAACCACGCTGAATCGCCAGGGCGTTTACAGACCACACAGCAAGTGAATTCCTGACTTTCCCTTTCCTGAGTTTCTAAGTTTCTATAACTGTCAGAAAGAAAACAGGACAGGAAGTTGCATGTATTTTTCTGTACCGATGGCGACAACGATTATTGTTAGTGTCCATCTGTATCATTTGCGACTATGCTAAACTTGGATTTCAACTGAAATTTACCAATGAGTAGAAGGAAATTAAGATCTTTTTTCTTTTTTCTTTTTTTTTTCTTTGTGGGTACCGGGAGTCGAACTCAGGACCTTGCGCTTGCCAGGCAGGCACTTATGCCAGTGAGCCATCTCACCGGCCCAAGATCATTTTTCTTTAAGAAAATATTTCTTTCTTTCTAACTATGTAGGCCTAATAGAAAATAGAAAATCAGTTTCCTTACCTTATGTTTAGCAACTTTTAATCAAAAGCCTATCTTCTCATTAAACACATAATGTTAAAATTAATATTTTCTATGTGTCAAGGACTATATTAGTCAATGATCAAATTGACCAAAATTTCTAACCTCATGGAGCTTTCAAATTAGCAGAGTAAGACAGATAAAAAAAAGAATTCAGTACATCATGGGTTGGTAATTAGATAAAATGAACAATGAAAACAAAGAAAATATAGAAGTAAAATGTATCAGTGAATGGAGGGATAAAGATTAAATAGAGATATCAGGTGAGCCTTACCAAGAAGGTGTTTCCTTTTGTTTTGTTTTGGTCAGTACTAGGAATTAAACCAAGGGCTTCATGCTGAACTGCATCTCCAGTCCTTTTTCATTTTTTTTTTAAGATAGGGTCTCGGGCTGGTGAGATAGCTCAGTGGCATAAGCTCCTGCCCGGCAAGCGTGAGGTCCTGAGTTTGAATTCCGGAACCCACATAAAGGAAAAAATGGGGCCGGTGATATCCCTCAGTGGCACAAGCACTTGCTGGCAAGTGCGAGGTCCTGAGGTTGACTCTCGGTACCCACATAAAAAAAAAAAAAATGACAGGGTCTCAATAAGTTGCTAAATTACCCAAGACAGTCTCCAATTTGCGATCTTCTTGCCTCAGCCTCCCAGAGTACTGGATTTACAGGCATGAGCCACCACACCCAGAGAGAAGATGATATTTGAGAAAGAAAAATCCAAGCAGTATTAAGAAAATATTATGTATTCTGATACGTTTATTTTAATCTTGTAAAGATTTATAGGCAATATCTGCAATAAAATATTAGCAAACAAAAATAAATAATATATATTTCTGGATTATGTTTAAAAGTAACTAAAGGGGAATGTAGAGATTTATACATATTTTGATTTATTCTTATTTCAACCCATTATTAAGATGATAGAGTGCTGATGATAATAATTATAATTTTATGAATGTCTACTATGTTAGGAAGAGTTTTTAACTTTCAAACTATAATGATTCATGCCAATTTTATCAAAATTTCTTTGTGAAGAACACCAAGATTCATATAATTTTATTTCTTTTTGTAACATCAATTACTGACATGTTACATGTGTAGGTATCCTTTTATCATATTTCCTTTGTTGTTATTTTGAGACAGGGTCTTGGTATGTAGTCCAGGATGGCCCTGAACTCAGTACACAGCCCAGGCTAGCCTCCAACCTCTGGAGATCCTCCTGCCTCAACCTTCTAATTACTGGGATTACAGGCAAGTGCCACCATGCCCAGCTTCCTTTTGTCACATTTCTTTCCAGTAGAAGATAAGGTATTTGGCAAGAATTTTCGTGTATTAGTTTTAGGCAAGAGTGTTTTCATGCTTTACCCCATGTTTCCACAACTTTGCCGGAAGCATAATTCACACTTAAGTATATATCAAATAAATAAATAAATGGACAAAACTAACTGAAGACTGGAGACCTGTACTTGATAATGGATGGAATAAAGTGGCTCTGGAAGCAAGGCACATGGAGCAGTCTGATCATAATGTCAGCAGCAGGAAAGCTTTACGAAATATATAATTAGTCCTTGTCACTCTGTTTAATATTCAAATTTGAAGAAGAAAGAGTCTGGAATGGAATGGCTGTGTTAGAAATTTGGTAGACTCATTCTGAGCAAAATAATCATTTAACTGTCAAAATATCCAAAGCACAGTTATCTGAATTTTCTGGAAATTGACCAAGAGACTACAACTCAAGAAACATATATTTAGAAACATATGTTAAATCGCCATGCATATAGTAGGCACCTGAGGCATTTGAAACAGAATCTGCTACCATAGTCACCAAAGCCCATCTTCCACTCCATGATCCAGGAATGATACTCCAGGGACTGCAGCCAGTAAAATTGATGGCTACCTCTTTCTGCAAGTTCACAGATGTCAGGCTATAGTCCCTAGGAGTGACAAGATGCTGGTACTTTTTATCCTCTTCCTTTCCCAGGTCTGTGTTCTAGTCTATTTGGGTCAGATGTACTAGAAAAGACCAATTCTCCCTTCCCCTACCCAACTGTCACCTTAATACAGTTTCTATGCCAGGTGTGGTGACCAAGAATACAGTCTCCCAAATGCCCACATTAACCAGTTCGCACTGATAAGGCACAAGTTCTATGATGAAAAAACAAGGTGAAAATTTAGAAGCTGTCTTCCCTCCTCAATTCTTGGTTATAATATACAGAAGTTATAAGATACAGAAAAACAAGCTGCCACTTCTACAATCAAGGGATTTAAACAGACTTTGCCTGGGCAAAAAGCAGAGCAGTAAGACTGGGAGATTTGTAACTCTGTTAAAGAGGCTGACTATATTTAGAACACAGGGTGTGGCCCACATGCTTTAAAGCATTGCCAAAAATGTTATCTGCTTAGTGAACAATTAATAATAGAAGGACAGAGAATTTAAAAGACAGTGCCAATAGTTTCAGGAAACTATAATAAGAAATAACACACAATCATAACTTCTGACCTATTGAAACACTTTGTGCTTTGGCAGAGTGGCCCAGGGACTGAAAGCAAATCAGAAAGTACACAGTGCTAGTGTTGTCGGGTAGTTCCTTTAGAAATGGCTCACCAGTTAAATGTAACCAAGGTGTTCCTGCCTCAAACAAAGAACTGGAGGAGCCCAGCCAAAAACAGTGCCAAAAGTTTGTTTGAAAAGTGAGGAGTGAAGATATAAGGGAGGAACTAGCTCTATAGAGCAAATGTGGGCTGAGCAAAGAGAGCAAAGGATAAAATCAAAGTGAAAGTGCACTCTGCATCTAGGAGATGCAGGGTGGGCTACTGTAAGAAGTTATGATAGTGGGCTCCTCCTGGCATCACATCTCTTTTAGGCCATCCACATCTTGTGGGAGCCTGTGAGAAGTTTTACCTACGGGGTCCTGGGAATTATTTGGCACTGTCCTGACATCTTGTAATTGACAGATACCATTTATTCCTCCAGGCAGCTTTGCCATGCTCTACCTCCTATATCACTAGTGTAGTACAAGAGTAAAAAGAAGCCATGGATGACCCAGCTCCTCTTCCAAGACAGTCTCCTGAATTGCTATGGTAGTGAAATAGAGAAGAACTGATTCAAGAATAACGCACTGTTCAAGACTACACTTACTGTTAATAATGCTCTCGCACACCCTCCTTTTATTGCTGATCTTCATCCCAAAATTTCGTATTTCTTCTTTCAAACATCTCCTCTCTGATCCAACAAATGAACCACAGTGTTATAGTAGCATTTAGGGTCTACTACATGAAACTTATGCTACGACTTGAAAAGATACTGGAGAGAGACTGATGCAATCTTAAAGCTTACAAAATCTATCACTGCATCTAAGATAATATAACCAAAGAATATGAGTGGCATCTGAAAGGTGACACTCAAAAATCACTAAAATGACTTGCCAAAAATGACAAGGTTGTAAAAGTAAGGAAGGCTGTGATTATTTGGTCAACAACTTTTCCCTTTGTGTGGATAAGGATTTCACAGAGGAGCCCTTAGAAATATTTTCTCTGAAATTGACCAATGTGGTTTGTTTGCTCTGGAACGAGAACATATAACTGAGGAAGAGCCATAAGAAAAGGAAGCTGCAGAAGAAAGAGCAAAAGAACTTTATTTCCAGTGATACATTCATAAAATGTGTGTGAGGACCTTAAGAGGGCCTTAAAAATTTTGAAAACATGAACCTCTACACTGAAAATTTTCACTAATAAAAAGGGATGTTCATAGTGCATTGTCTACTTATGAACAAATCTATGATATTTTTAAAGAGGAAAAAAATTATAAATCCATGAAAGACATCTCTGAGAAGAGTGATGTGGAGCAGTTACCTGGGGTATTGCAGAAGAAGCCAGTGATCTCACAGGATATGACAGCTCTATGCGTGTTTCTATCCCTATAGACATTGTAGTGGGACAAAATGCTGAGGTGGAAGATAGTGATGCTGATGATCATGATCTTAGGTGGGCCTAGGCTAATACGTTTATTTGTTTCTTAGTTTTAAACAAACCAAAAATATTCACAAAGTAAAAATTAAAAGTAGAAAAGAATATATAGAATAGGGAATTAGAAATGAAAATATAGTTGTACAATGTACTTGTGTTTAAGCAGTGCTATTCTATAAGAATCAGAAAGTTTAAAAAGGTTTATATAGTAAAATATTTATAGTAAGCTAAAGTCCATTTAATATTCAAGAGACTATTTTCACAATAAACTTAGCATAGCCTAGTTGGGCCATGTTTATGTAGTGTACATAGATTATAGCACTATCCTGAGAATTCACATTTACTCATTATTTACAGATCATCTCATCCAAGGAAGCCTCCATCCTACAAATGTCATTCAGGGGAAGTGTCCTATATAGGTTTGCTTTTTTTGTTTATTTGTTTATTTAATCTTTTATTCCACACTTTTATTATACCTTTTCTATATTTAGATACACAGATATTTACCACTGTATTAAAATTGTGTACATACAATACAGCAACATTGTGTATAGTTTTGTAGCCTAGGAGGAATAGGCTATATCATATAGCTTGTGTGTATTGTACTGTATAATATCTAGGTTTGTATAAGTGTAATCTATGATGTTCACATAATGACAAAATTGCCCAATGACATAGTTCTTAGAATGTATCATTATTGCTAAGTGATTCTTGACTCTAATTAAAAATGTAATAGTATCTACTTGCCCAACATTGGGTATTGTACTAATATCTGACCTAGGGGATGGCGCAATGCCTTTGGCTAACATAAAATCTACCCAATTTCCATTTCCACTTTTGTAGCACATAATGTTGTAGCTGAGAAATAGCTAACTCACTAAGAACTCTATTTTTCCATTTTGGTTTGTTGTCAAGTGTGTCCAAACAGTTAATTTTTGTCAGTAGACTATAAGAAAATGCCCTAGTATCTTATGAATTGGGTAGTGTATCAGTTAGGGTTTTGCTAGAGAAACAGATATAACACAAGATATACAAATGTATAGGAAATTACAAGATTGGCTTGCGATAGTCACCCACAGAGTCGGCTGAGGAAGCGTGCAGAGGGTGCCTGCATACTGGAGACCGAAGGTTTCAGTCCAAGGTCTGGAGCTCACGGCAGTATCCATGCAAGTCTGTATCAGGAGGTCGATGAGTCTGAGATGGAAGGCTGAAGCTGAAGGATCCGAGATGGAAGCCGAAGAGTATGCACTAGAAGACAGGAGATGACATCCAAGCCGAAGGCAAAGACTGGAGCTCTTCCAAAGAACAGAAGCAAGTCTGTCCTTCCTTGTTTTCCATTTATACCGTCCAGGTGTTGAGCCACCCTAGGGTGGCTCTTCTGCACCCTCGGGTGTAGAATTGCTGATCCAATTTATTAAAGCTTCTAATTTCTATAGTTGACACAATCAGTCAACCATTACAGGTATAATTCTTCCTGCTCTATTTATACTTCAGTAGCCTGAATACAGATTTCTGATAAGCCTAGTTTTTGGTTCAGTCATTATTGAAATTATTTACCTATCACTTACCTATTATCATATATTGTTGGTCACCTTTCCATCACTATAAAAAGTATCTGAGATAGTTAATTAAAAATGACAAAGGTTTATTTTTATCTCACAATTTGGAAATTTCAGTCAATAGTTTGTTGGTTCTGTTGCTTTTGGGTCTGTGGCAAGTCTGCAATTCATGGGAGCCAATGTGTTGTAGAATAAAGCTGTTCCTCTCATTGTCTGGGTAAAGAAAGAGACAGGAAAGAACTGAGATCCCCCCTTAACTGCACGACCCTCAACAATCTAACTTCCTTCCACTAAGTTGCACTACTGAAAGATTCTACTACTTCCCAGTAGATCCACAGGCTGACGAATAAGGCTGTAACACATAGACCTTTGTGAGATGCTGAAGATCCAAATTGCAGCATATCATATGCCAAATCTTATAAGGTGAATATTGTTATCCCATTTGTTGACAAGAAGAGGAAGAATCTAAAAAGAGCTAACTATATTGAGTATTTGAGTTTTTACTAAAATAATTTAGCACGTAGCACAGTTTTAATCACTGCCTCACTCATTATAGTCTGAATCGCATTTGATAATCTGTAACCTCTTAGTTTTAGTATTGATTGAGTTTAATGGTAATTGTTTTTTATGTTTAGTTCCATTCATTTTACATAAAGGATACTTCAGTATAAATAGCTTGCCTAAAAAAATCTTTCATGACAGGTAATTCACCTTTTCTAAATATATTTTACATCTTATGTTAAAACTATCCATTTCAATAAAACAACCATCAAGACTAGTAAATATAATGACACTTTCAATTCATCTGGCAGACTTTCATCCAATATGAGCAAAGTGACATTATTATGTGCACCTAGTTGGTCCCCTCAGGTTTTGTTGTAGGTTTACTAACAGTGTATGATTCCAGACACATAATGCTGCAAAATGGACCAGACCACATTACAAGAACTGTGATGATGGCTACCCTAAATTAATACCAACATATCTGTCTTCTACATAAACATAGGTTGTGTCTTTACTCAATAAGGAGGAGTGTGCATGATTTGAATAGGTTGTTTCATCAATACTGACCATTGAGGCCACACACTCACAACAAAGGAACAAGTATGTACACTGTTCCTCTTATATTTCTTCCCTTCTATCAGATTGACAACTCTACTCTTCCTGTCACTTAAGGAAAAAGAAACATTTATGGGTCATCTGTGAATACTCACTTCCTCTTTCACCCCCACCTCATCCACCAGGAAATATTACTGATTCTACTTTCAGAAAGAAATTTGGGCTTGACCCACTTTACTAGCATTCTCCTGGGGACCATTTTCATCTCTCCCTCTCATCACTGCAACAACCTTCTCACTGCTCTCCCTGCTTTTGTCTTTGTCTCTTTGTTATCAAGATGGCAGCTAGTGCACAATTGTTTCAAAATATGAACCAAAAAATTTCAATTTGCTCACAAATCCCACCATCACTCTTGCCAATTCACTCAAAGTATAATTATTTTTTAAAGTAGCCTTATTGACCCTATAAAGTAAGATATCTCCTCATCTACTGTTATTCCCCATTTTTTGCTTGCAGCAAATTACTCCTTAAACTCCTGAAGGGCAGTACTCTACTTCAAGCATCTTTTCACTTATCCACAGTACTCATTCTCTTACCTTCTAGTCTTGACTCACATGTTGCAGGCTCACTATGCCTACCACATTCATCTAGAATTTACCACACATCAAGGGACACCCTCCATTGTTGATCTATTGAACCCTGTTCTATCCACTTTTCTATAGCACTTTGATACTATTATCATTTACTTTATTGCTATTATAAAATTTACTTATGTTTCCTTGTGTTTATAGACTGTCTCCATCCTCTAAAAGCAAGCCCCCAAAGAAGTATTTATTTCCTTTATTTTTGCCAATATTATGCCTAGTATATAGTTGACTCTGGACTATACCAACTTTATAAGGAACTGGTGAGGTAATTTAATTTAATCTACATCTCCCATGTGATAGTATAAGATATAGTATCTTCTTTGTAGTGGCTTTTCACTTGTGTGAAGAATGTTCCCCAGTGGTATTCTATAATGACATCTCATTCTAATACAACAGGGAAAAAGCATGTTGCCTGTATATTCATCACTTTGGAGTAATCAATCTAAGTAATTTAATTTGAACATTCATTGTCTTGATTATTTTCAGTATTCTATGGAGAAAAAGAAAGAAGAAAATTAACTTAATAAAATGCCCTAACTTATCTACAAATGAATGCTAAAACACACACATAGAGACACACACATTGGTTTCTTTTTCTCCTGACAAAAACTTTGCAACACAATATTTTTCAAATGCCATTTATCCAATGACACATAGCTGAATTCTCCATGAAACTTCTGTGATTAAAAATTGTATATTCTTTCCAAAACTCATACCAGTAAGAAAATAAAATAAAATTCCCATGTAAAGTAACTTCATTGGGCTTCTAAAGGAAAAAAAAATCTATAAACCAAAAATTCTGGAATAGCATAGTAATGATAGAGCTAAATATTATATCAACAAGATGAATTTTCACAAAATAAGAAACTTCATATACTATTTTAGAAAACAGCTTAGTTAAAATGTTCAGGTAGTATTCTCATTTATTTTTGCAATATCTAGCCTCACCAGATATCCTCTACAACAGAGCAAGCTTTGAAGTTCACAAAATTTGATTCAACATTGGCATGTCAACTTGACTTCAAAGGGATTTACGCTGCTGACGAATTCCACTGAGTTCAGGAAAGAAAGAATCTGCACTTCCTGTGAAATCCAACTTCAGAGTACCTGGTAGGTTCAACAAAATTAGATACATCTGAGTCTCAAACACAGAGATTTGAAATTAGAGTTCAAGTCACACAGAGCATTTCTTTTTCATTTTCTCTTTGTTGAATATTGTGATGTGATAATACTAAAACTAAAATTTGTAAGTTCAATATTTTGGAGATGAGATTTTGCTGGAGCACACACTTAATTCCTGGTTAAAAAATAACATCGACATAACTTAGTTTGTCATCTTTGCAGCACTGGTTTATCAGTCTCAATTCTACCTCCCACACATAAGCTTTTCTCTAAAAACCACTTATTTTTCATGATCATGAGTTTAGGAACTGGCTTTCATTTACCATTTATTTATTTAACATTTTGTTCATTTCGCTGAAGTTTAACATTTAAAATTACAACCTGAAAATTGCTTTCAGAAGTTTCATCAGTGTGTCTTTAATTTTATTTTCTTTCTTGTGGTTATGGCATTCTCTTCCCATCCTTACCCTTTTCCCTTACTCCAATCCATGATAGTATTTTTAAAATTTATGTTTATGGCAGTGGTACTTATACTACAAGGCCTACTAAAATGCTTAGCCACTTTTCAGACTTTCTTGCTATTTCCAAGACTACACATTTCATTATCTTCACCTGTATGAGTGAATGACTGTATCTCCCAAAACAATTTGTATCTCCCAAAACAATCCTGGTCTCTGATTCAATTAAAGAAAAGAATTGGATTATTACAAACACTTTACATTATATATAGCATATTTATTAGGTGAGCAAAAAGTGATGAGACTACATTTATAATTAATAAGCCCTGTATCTTCAGGGGATTTATCTCCACAACTCATAAGAATATATAATTTATAATGTAAAAAATCCTTTTATACACATGATTTTCTTTAATGTTCACAATTCTGCAGATTTTCAGATTTAAATAATGCTTTTCAGATTTAACAAGGTATTGAAAAATACCTTATGAGTTATCAGAAATTTAAAGATTGACATCCAGTAATAGAAATTTTAGTAACTACTTTGTATTCAACTATTTTATAGATGAGGCAGTGAGCTAATCTATAAGGTGTGTGCTTTTATTATCCCCATTTATTAATGAGGACATGAAGATTTAGAAAAATCAAATAATTTTCCTAAGATCACACAGTCAATATTCAAATTCAAGTCCTCTCCCTAGAGCAAACACTTATACCTACTATACATATTAGAATTTAGAGCTCAGAAATACCTTACAAACTGTTTTGTCCAACACTTCATCTTACAGATGAAGAAACTGAACCAAAAGTGTTCTCTCCTCAAAGACCCAAAGCTCTAGGTGTGAACCCTTCACCAAGTCTCTACAGTCTCCACTTAACTGCTTCTGTCAGTGAGCAAGAGCTACTGCCCACTGTCACCTTCAGCAGAAATCCAGTCTATCACATTCTTGTGAGAGTCAGAGCCTACAGGCTGCTAGTGTTTGGTAGTTGGGAAATCCACATTTCCCTTTTGACTCTAGACAATGTGGGAAAACATGACTTTTAGAAACAGTGGGTTGTGGCAAACCACTGGGACCCCTTCTGTCTTAGAGAGAAGCTTTCTTTCCCCCAATAAATATAGCTTTCTTTCCCCCAATAAATATTTTCTGCTGTTAAAAGAAAAGAAAAGAAAAGAAAAGAAAAGAAAAGAAAAGAAAAGAAAAGAAAAGAAAGAAATAGTGGATTGGTTTACACAAGGCTCCTGCAGGTATTAGGACAACAAAAATTTTGGTAATGTTGATTTTTCAATTTGGTTAATGAAGTTTGAAAGTTTTAGTTAAGTCATTTGTGATTCTTGAAAACAAACACTCCCCCTTACCAAGGAGGAAATATGAGACTTAGATGAAATATTATATGAATCCTGGTATTAGATTCAGATATTGGTTGGGAAAAACAACTTTCTTACAAGTGTACTCCCACCCCTTTTTGTCTTTGATATTTGATTCTAACACTATGTCACTATGTTCTATTATTCATCAAAAATAGTTAATAATGTAAGGAATAGTGAACCTGTTCAATAAAATTTAAAACCAAGATTTAAACATTTACTTGATTTGAGATCATTCATTTTTTCATGAGTTAAATGGCTTATTATTCACTTATATTACTAAGAGAACAAAAATGAGGGAAAAAATCTTTCTCAGAATGGCTTAAAATTCATTAGGTTACATGAATATATAAATAGAATATTTCAATATAATGTGGTAAATTAGCACAAATACTCATTTTGCCTTGGAATCAGAATAAGACAAAAATTAATTAAGGTATAGTCTGTTCCATTTAAACAAATGAAAAACAATTTTTTTTAAAAAAGAAAATGAGGGCCGGTGAGATGGCTCAGCGGCATAAGCGCCTGCCTTGCAAGCGCAAGGGCCCGAGTTCGACTCCCGGATCCCACATACGAAAAAGGGGCCGGTGATATCGCTCAGCGGCACGGGTGCCTGTTGGCGCGTGAGGTCCTGAGGTCGACCCCCCGGTACCCACAAAAAAAAAAAAAAAAAAAGAAAATGAGTACTAATCAATTCACTGAATAAGAAAATAATTTGGGCATGCTTTTGACAATACGCAGGAACACATATGTACATTAAGACTAATTAAGCTGCTTACTAGAAATTTGAGACCCCAAAGTTTTTACCTAAAACTGGTTAGCTAATACCGGAGAAGGTTAGCTGATACCAAACATGTTTATTTTCCTACTGGGAACATAACTAAACTTTCCTGCCTTCATTTCAGTTAGGTTTGATGGTGACTGAATTCTAGCCAAGAAAATGAGAATGTAATAATGAACACTGCTTCAAGATATGATCTTAAGGGGCCGGTGAGATGGCTCAGCGGCTTAAGCGCCTGCCCGGCAAGCGTGGAGGGCCCGAGTTCGACTCCCGGAACCCACATACGAAAAAGGGGCCGGTGATATCGCTCAGCGGCACGGGCGCCTGCTGGCACGCGAGGTCCTGAGGTCGACCCCCCGGTACCCACAAAAAAAAAAAAAAAAAAAAAAAAAAAAAAAAAAAAAAAAAAAAAGATATGATCTTAAAAATTTCCCATGCATAAATCCTACATCTCTTGTCCTTTCCAGTTTCATGCAGATGAACATAGCGACAGGGGGAAAAGGAGAATCATATTGCAATAGTCCAAAATACTTCCTCTACAGCACTTTGTGGATGAGATATATATGCTATAGGGACCATTCTAAGATTTTTTTTTAATGTGGGTACTGGGAATCAAACTCAGGACCTCGTGCTTGCCAGCAGGCACTTGTGCCACTGAGTGATATCACCAGCCCTTTTTTGCCTTTATGTGGGTACCGGGAGTCGAACTCAGGACCTCGCACTTGCCAGGCAGGCGCTTATGCTGCTGAGCTATCTCACCAGCCCTCTAAGATGGTTTTGATGCTCTCAATTAGCTTTGTTTTATATCAAGACATATGTGGTTATTGAAACATAGTGGACAATTAAAAGTGATGCCAGCTGTTTTTTTAACTTGAGCAAATTAATTTCCAAAACCTGTAGATTATAAACTGGAATTCTTGTATTCTTCAATATCTTTATTTGCCTTATCCTATGAATTGTTTAAAATTTTTAGCCAGATGAGCTTTATTTGTTAAACCTTAGTTTCTCATTTTATACAGTCAACATATTCTGGATATCTTTTATTCTACTTAATATTATTCTGCGCTAGAGAAGTGAGATGTGTATCTGTTCATCCTGGTCATCTTGACAATTCTTATCTCCACTTACACACTTTCTCAAAGTAGCGTTATACTACTTAGTACTTACACTTCAGAGAGATTAATTCACCCTATATCTGCCACAAGACATACTGTCCATTTCTTTTATACACATATGGCTTTTCTTCCTGTGTGGTTAACACTGCGGATTAACTGCACACATTTTTTTAACATCTCCATCTGAAGTGAGGTGTCTTTTAATTTCATTGACAGTTATTAGCACTAAAATGAACTTCAGTTTGAGGCCCTTTAAAAGCAGAATTTTCTCAATCTAGTAGTCTAAGATGTCAGGGTATATCAAATTAGGAGAAGGACTCAATGAACCAATGTTACTGTGAAGATGGAGGAGACCACTTGAGATAAAAGGGAAAGGCAAACAAAAGAATGGATCCTCACTTCTACAACCACAAGGAAATTAATTCTGCCAACAAGCAGTATGAATTTAGAAGTGCTTTTAATTTGAAAGTTAATATTTTATATCTGAAGTTTGTTTTCATCCTGTTTTTGGTGATTTTTTTCTTAATACGATTTGCCGTAGATATATATATATATATATATATATATATATATATATATATATAGTAACAAAATACACATATACACAATGACTTGTATGGGCACTTTGGTTTTGGTCATAACACTTGACAATCTGGGTGAGTCCACTTGGATTTCTGAAAAGCACTTCTGTACAATAATAATTATGTGTATTTTTAAAGTACAGGATTTAGTGATTTGTTGCATAGTATTCCCAAACCTGGTAGAATACAAGATATCAAGAAAAAATACATGAATCTTGAAAACACATATTTGTTTAAATTCAGTTAAGAAAAGAATTAAAATTTGAAGCAAACAGCAATGCTGCAAGAAGAATGCAGTATAAAATGTCTGACTTAGAGCAACAAATTCATTTAATATACTGAGTTTAACAAAATTTTTAAAATCCTGAAACAGACTACTACCTCCTACAAGACCATTTCTGGTTTTCTAAAAGACCAAGTTAACATCTCCAGAACTAGGAAAAAATCACACTTTGGTGAGTACAAGCATTAAGTCACTAATAAGGTCCTCACTGTTCTGTGAAGGTAATCATAGAGGTACCATGTATTAGTCTGATTTTTGCTCCTGGGACAAACATACCTGACATTTACAATTTAAAGGAAAAGAGGTTTATTTTGATTCGAAGTTTCAGAGGTTTCAGTCCATGGCTGGCTGGCTGCAAGGAAGAAACATCATAGCAAGAGGTGGTGGAGCATTGTTGATCACTTCATGGCAGCTTGGAAGCAAAAGGAAGGAGATGGGCCTGAGAAGAAGTGGCCAAGGACCAGATATACTGAATGCTATGTCCCCATGACTTGCTCCCTCCAAATAAGTCCTACTTCCTAAAAGAGCATTCAGCTATGAAATCCTCAATTGATTAGCCATTTGATGAGGTTAGTACTTTTACAATCCAGTCAAATCTTCAAGAGTCTTAAACCAGTTAAGTTGACAATCAAGATTATCTGGCATGTATATGTACAATGGAAGTAGAGGAAACAGGAAATTCAGGAGAATACTAAAATATTAGGATTAGATAAATGAGCTACTAATGAAATTAGATAATAATGAAACCACTGGATATTTTAACAAAATGGAGATTCTCAGATAATAAACAATGATAAAAGAGAAAGTAATAATTATTTGGCCCATGTTGACTTTGAAGATTCTGTAGGATGAAGTATCCACTATCAATGAATATTTAAAGCCTCTGCTTAGAGGAGATGTACATACTGCTGATCATGTTTCAATAAGAGGCACCAGAAATTAAAAATATGACAAAAATTGTTCATGTAAATGCATACTGAAATGTTTTTTAAAAGTTGGGTAAAGAATAAAGACGATCTTAGCCAAAAGACTAAGTGATACATTTTTGTTGTTGTTTGCCTTATATTTTAGTACTAGAATTAAACCCAAGGTCTTTCACATGGTAGGCAAATACTCTACCACTGTACTACAAACCAGTCCTTTCATTTTTAATTTTGAGACATGCTTGCTAAATTGACCTCAATGGCCTAGAATTCACAATGCACCTACTTCAGTTTCTCAAGTAGCTGAGATTACACACACGGACTATTATACTCAGTCTGGGGAACAAAAATAGAAGCTCAGAAAACAGGGATGAAGAATATGACAATGAAGAGAACAAGGATAAAATGAAATAACCAAAGATTAACCCTTTCATAGGGGACCTAATGGAAGTATGGTAATGTAAACCAAAAGGGAAATATTTTTTTCAGGAAAGGAATGATCGTAATTGTCAAACACAACTTGGCCCAGAAAGAATCATGCAATTGAAAAGAACACCCCATTAATTGAGAAATTATTGTTGATTCTAGCTTTTAAAATTGTCATTTTGGGGCTGGTGAGATGGCTCAGCAGCATATGCGCCTGCCTGGCAAGCGTGAGGGCCCAAGTTTGACTCCGGGAACCCACATACGAAAAAAGGGCTGGTGATATCGCTCAGTGGCACAGGCGCCTGCTAGCGTGTGAGGTCCTGAGGTCGACCCCTGGTACCCACAAAAAAAAAAAGTGTTAGTTTGATAACTGAGGTTTGAGATGGGAACAGGTGTAGTTGGTAAACAACTGGTTCTTGTCAGTTGAAGATAAAGAATATGATAACAGTGAATGAGATCTTATATTTGAGAATATTTTCTGTGAATTAAAGGAAAAAGATGCTTGCAGAATCTAAGGAAATGAAATTTAACCATACTGAAGTACTTATATATTTGTCATGCTGAGGTAGCTACTAAAAAAAAGAAATTATAAATATCAGAGAAAAAATTACCAATGACTATTGCTTTGTCATTAAATACACAGTTCTGAATATGATTAAATTCATATTTTACATACGCTTATATTTCTGAAAAAGGACCTAAGGGGACATGCTGCTTTCTTTTCCAGTGTGCTATGATTAATTTAAGACTTCAAAACTGTAGTTGAAATAAATCAATTCAAAATGTTATACAGTTTGTAGGAAAAAAATGGGATACGGACTATAATGTAGCATAATTTATTTAGCTGAACACTTTTAAAACTTATTATCAATGTGACAGTATATACTTGCTTTTTGCACATAATATTTGATTAATATATTTTACAGTCCCAATCACCATCAGTGTGTAGCATCCCATGGCAGAGTGCATTTACTGTATGCACTGAATACTTAGCCCTCAGTGTGAATGGATATTGTACATTTCATGCTCCGTCATGTCTCACTGCATTAATAGTCATGTGTGTGATGAAGTTCATAATCTATGGCTATTTTACAACATTTTCAAATGCATTTGCTACAAATAGTTGTCAAGGATTTTATCAAGCAATCTTGCTTCCAAAAAGCGTGTGTTACCTAGGCAGGTTGGCATTTGAAGTAATATAAACTGCTTTTATCTATTTAAGGTTGAAAGTACACATGTAGTTTCGGTAACTGCTAATTTACATCAGGTCTTTTTTTTCAAAAGTCATATAACATTACAGTGGCCTCACATTTACCATTGTCATTTTTTTCTACTGTGTCACTAACTGCTATAAATTTAAGGACAGCACTTATATTAGGGCTAAAAATAGGTAAAATAATATACTGAAAGCTCCTAGAACCTGGAAAATAATATGCTCTAAAACCCATGGTTTATATCCATATTATGAATGGAAATAGGAAAGTCATAGTGTTTTCAAGTCACAAAAATTTAGATTAAATTTCTAAAATGGTCATATAGGTACTTGCTATTATATTTCTTTTGAACTGTGGTTTTATAGAGATTCATGGAAAACTGTGGAAGCTTTTAGCATTCTTATTATACTGATGATTAACCACACTAAAAATACCTCCAAAATTTGTGGATGAAACACTAACCAAAATGTTTTCTGAAACAGAATAACCGTGCAGCAACAGCTTTGAAAAGGGGTATGTCCTTCATGTGTATTATTTTTTATTAAATGATGGACAAATACAAATTGTATAAGTTATATATAATATGACTATTCATTATAGGTATATGATATGTAATGATTACTATACTCAATGTGTCCATGACTCTCCATAGTAACTACTTGTGCATGTATGTGTTTCTATATGGTAAGGATACTTAAAATCTGCTCTCATGTCATTTTAAATAATACAGTACAATTAATGATAGGGACCATGCCTGTACATCAAATCTTATTCACCTTTTTTTTTTTTTTTTTGTGGGTAGCAGGGGTCGACCTCAGGACCATGTGCGCCAGCAGGCATTTGTGATGCTGAGCGATATCACTGGTCCAAATCTTATTCATCTTATAGCTGAAATATTTGTCCCTTTAAACAATGTTTCCCCATGTCTATTTGTTTTACCTAGCCCTAGAAAATACCTTTCTACTCTTCTCTTTGTTTAGGTTGATTTTTTTATGATTCCACATATAACTTTGATCATAAATTATATGCCTTTCATTGTCTGCTATATTTCATTTACTATAATGTCCTCCAGGTTCATCCATATCAGCATGGCTGGCGGGATTTCATTCTTTTTATGGGTTATCAGTATTTCACTGTGTCTACAAATTACATTTACTTTATTTGTTCATCCACTGAACACTTCGGAGGCTTCCTTATCTATCCATCTTTTATTTGGGGCTTTGAATGTCTTTGCTAAGGATATCAATCTGTATGGATCTGAATATTTAAAATAATGTTTGATTAATAATAGCTGATTAATTTGCATCTCCCAAATGACCAATGATGTTGAATGTTTTTTCATATATTTATTTGTCATTTGCATTTCTTCATCTAAGAAGTGCATATTCATCTCAGAAGAACATTTTTGGATTGCATCTTTCACTTTGGGGGGTCTCAATTTTTTCAATTCTCTATATGTTCTAGATATAAGTCCTTTGTGGGTCAATAGGCTAAAATATTTTCCCACTCTGTAGGTAGTCTTTTCACTCTTTGATGATTTTTTTTGATGTTCAGAAGCTTTTTAATAAGTTGAGATCCCAGTTGTTGATTCTTTGAAGAATTTCCCATGCAGTCTGGGTTTTGTTCCTGAACTCTCTGACTACACCTATGTCTTCAAGATTTGTGCCTACTTTCTCCTTCAGTATATTTAATGTTTCTGTTTTAATATTTAGATCTTTGACCCATTTTGACTTTAGTTTAGTGCGTAGTGATATACATGGGTCTAGTTTTAGTCTTCAGCATGTAGAAAGCCAGTTTTTCCAGCACCATTTATTAAAGAGGTTATCTTTCTTCCAGTGAACATGTTTGGCCCCTTTGTCAAAGATAAGATGGCTGAGTGTGTTTGTAGTTGTGTCTTCATCTTCTAATATGTTCCACTGATCCTCAGGTCTGTTTTTTGACCGGTACCATGTTGATTTTTATCACAGTAGCTTTGTAGTACAATTTCAGGTCAGGGATTTTTATGCCCCAAGCCTTGCCTTTGTTGCCCAGAAGTGCTTTGCTATTCTAGTTCTCTTCTGGTTCCAAATGAAATTTAGGATTGTTTTCTCTATATCTGTGAGGTATGCTAGTTGTATTTTGATTGGGATTGAATTACAGCTGTGTAACAGTTTTTGGACTATGGCCATTTTCACTATGTTTGTTCTTCCTATCCATGAGCAAAGGATATCTTTCCATTTTCTGATATCCTCTTTGATCTCCTTTTGAAGAGTAATATAATGTCCAATGTATAGATCTTTTACTTCCTTTGTTAGATTGATTCCCAAGTATTTCATTTTTTGTGATGTTATTTGAAGTGTGTGGTTCCCTAACTTCTCTTTCAGTGAATTTGTTGTTTGTGTAATGGAGTGCTATTGATTTTTTAGCGTTGTCTTTATATCCAGGTACACAACAGAATTTGGTTATTAAACCTAGAAGTCTTTTTGTGGAGTTCTTGGGGTCTTCTATGTAGAGTATCTTGTCATCTGCAAATAATGATAATTTAACTTCTCCCTTTCCTATCCTCATTCCTTTTATTTCTCTCTCTTGATTAATTGCTCTGGTGCAACCTCTATGGAAATCAGTATGGATTCCGCAAAAAGTTAGGATTAGAGGTCCCATTTGACCCAGTTATTCGCCTTCTGGGTATCTTTTTGGAAGAATTAAAAACATTATACAACAGTGATATATGTGCACCTATGTTTATAGCACAATTTCTAATAGCTAAATCTTTTTTTTTTATGTGTGGGTACCAGGAGTCCAACTCAGGACCTTGTGCTTCCAGGCAGGCACTTATGCCGCTGAGCTATATAACCAGCCCTGCAATAGCTAAACCTTGGAAACAACCCAAATGTCCATCAACCGCGGAATGGTTAAAAAAGATGTGGTATTTTTATATAATGGAGTACTACTCAGCTATTAAGAAGTATAAACTTGAGCTTTTTATATGTAAATTGATGCAACTTGAGTACCATACTCATAAGTGAAATAAATCACTTTCATATGTGTAAACATTGTAATGTAGCCCTAGTGTGAAAACTGAAAGAGTAACTAAGGTCTAAACTGTACAATAGATACTGTGAAATGGGAAGAAATTGTTCAAAAGGAAAAAGTAACTAGGATGAGGGAAAGGGGAAAGGGGAAAGGAAGGAAGGGAAAAGGAAATATATGCAAGTTAGTTGTACTACTAGTGTCTCTTAGTTCATCGAAAGTGAAGGTTTGTGTTAATATTGTTTGGAGCCTTTTTTATGTCCAGATGTTATTCTCTGAGTAGCTACTTTAAAGATAACAATATGCAAAGTGTTAACTATTGTTATTCCTGTATTATTTTGTTATGAAATTTTGTTTTACTTTTTTCCATAAAATTAAAAAAAATAGCTGACTAATACAAATTGTTCTTTTCATATTTTCATTGAGGCAAAACACTGAAAGTTTGAATGTCTATTATTGAAGATATGAAAGAGAAATTTCTAGATTATTTTTGGCAGACACTTTTGTGATGGAGACTGAATGCTGTGGGTGTCATGTTATGGATTAGGTCAAGAAATAATCTCTAGAATTCTCACATCTGTGGAAGATAACTTGATTATGGGGACACTGTAGATGACTTGCTGCTAGGGAGTGGTACTTGTTTGGAAGTGGGTCACTGAAAGCATGACCTGGAAGTGTATATCTCCTTCTCTGGTGCTCCCTCCCTTTTCTGATTCCTGGCCACCATTTTGTGAACAGTTTTCCTGAAAAGTTTTCTTCCATCAGACACTTCCATCATCCATGCCCTTTCTTTTTTAGAGGCAGTCAAACTATAGAAAAATCCTAAAAACTGGTGAGCCAAAATAAACCTCTCCTCCTTTAAGTTGTGGGTATCAGATATTTTGTTCAAGTAACAATAAATTAGTGAATGCAGATTTGAGGATAGAGGGGTGGGGTCATTGCCACGACTTTACCTGACTATGTGGTTCAGAAGCCTTTAAAATTCTTCTGGAAGAATTCTGGATAAGTTTAGAGATGCCTGGTAGAGAAGCTCTGGAATGCTATAAGACAAATTTGATAGAAGATTCTAATCAGAACTCAGAACAGAATGCTGAAAAAAATGCAAATAGTAAAAGCCAGGTTTGGGAAGTTTCAGTCGGGATCAAGGACTTCATCAGGAGTTGGACTCAAGGCTGTGTGTCTTATACTGTGGCAGAAAGTTTGCCTACATTTTGTAGATGTCTTGAGACTGTTGGAAACTAAGATTAAGGCCAGCAGACTAATTAATCTAGCAGAGAAAATTTCACAGAAGCCCAAATTTCATGCCATGGCATGGGTATATTCAGCTATCATCCAGGTTTATAGTGAGAATCAGGAGCAAAAACCCTATTTGAAAATTTTGACTTTTAGCAGAAAAGAAACTCCTGCAAAGTTAGGACAAAGAACAGTGCTATTGTTGAAATAATTAGCTTTAAAATAAAAGCAAATTACCTTGCTTCAGGACAATAGAAGAAATGGCTTGAGGGCATCTCATAAATCAACAAACTCCACTTTTACGGTCACAAGGATGTAAAATATTAAAGGTAAACTCTTTTGAAAGACTTTGCTTTGAGAAGAGGGCCTCAGGTTTCCCTGGTAGAGAAGGGTTGCCCAGGGAATTGGTACCCCAGAATGTGTTTAAATGTGTTCAGCAATCCAGGCATTAGAGTCCTGTTCACCCATGATGTAAGAAGTAGCTACTATTCAAGTTGGAGATAGATCTTGGCATCATCTCCATGGTGCTTCTTTTATAGACCTACAAAATTCAAGAGTTGTGGGATCAGTGAGGTTTCCATTAAGATTTCAGAAGACCTGGGAGACCAGGTAGTGTGTCCTTGAATGGACAGTGTGTGAACCTGTGAGAGTAAAGTCAAAAGTCCAGGAAAGATCTGAGGAAGGTGCAAAAGCCAGGAAGATGAAACATCTACTAGGAAAAACAGTAGGCAATGAGCAGAGTGACCTCAAAAGAGGCTGTGAATCCCGCAACAAGGAATGCCCTAAGGGCAGGGCTCCCAAGCTTTTTAGAGCTTACATCTCACCACAACTTGCCCCAGATGCTGGATATTGAAAAGGGAGTTAATGTTTGCTGCACTAAGTTTTGGTTTTCTGTTGTTCCCATTCTTTTCTATACCCCTACTTCTTCCTTTTGTAATGGAAATGTTTACCCTGTGACATGGTGTCTATTTTGTTTTTATTTTTACAGAGGCTCACAATTAAGAGGAGACTTTGGACTTTGACTTTTTAGCAATTCTGAGCTTTTAAAATGTTCACTCATATATAGACTCAATGCATTTTGCATAATGAAATGGACATGAGTCATTTGCAAACAGTGGCAGAATGTTATGGTTTAGATCCAGAAAATTCTCATGTGTGTGGAAGGTGATTGGTGCATGGGGTGCTGTAGCTGAATTACTGTTAGAATGTGTAGCTAGGTCGGACATGGGTCACTGGGGGTGTAACATGAAAAATATATCTCCGTCCCTTGTGCCCACCCTTTTCTCTCTGCTTCCTGAATGCCACGATGTGAAAAGCTTTCCTTTACCAGTCCCTTCCATCATTCACTTCCTGCCTTGGAGCAGGCTGACTATAGACTAAATCCTCCAAAAACCAGAGAACCAAAATAAATTTATCCTCCTTTAAATTGTGAATGTCACTTATCTTGACCTAGTACAAGAAAATGACTAAGACTTGTCCCAAATAGTGAAGTAGAGATTGGACCCTGGGTTTTCCTCCCCAGAGACTGGCCAAGTATTGGAGAACAAGACTCAAAAATAGTGTCAAGACAAGGAGCAAGGACAGTGCACACTTGAATTATGAGAACTCTTAGAGGTTAAAGGACTCAGGAGCAAAAGTTTGACATCAACTTCCACATTAGTTAGCTTGTTCTCACTGACCCCTAAAGGGTCAGGAGAGTGCAAAATGGGAGTAACAGACCTTTCTTGCCCTTGAAACAGTGATTTCAGGTGTCAAAAACTGAGAGTATTTTTTTCAGGTGCCTTATCCTGTGATGGGAGGAGGAAGGGAATAGTGTTTTTGTTTTGTTTTGTTTTTTGTTTTTTAAAGAAAAGGAGATACATGATGGTACTAGAGATAAAAATTCTGAAAAGATTTATTTTAGCTAATTAGAAAAACATAAGGAAATTTAAGTATCTTTCATACAAAAATATTTAGGACCCAGTGCTTGATTATAAGAGTAAGGAAAGTGAATATAACAGTTAATGATTGAAAATTAACAGTAAATATTCCTATTAGCAAGGAAAAGAAACTAGCTTAAAGAACACCTTGACAAAGAAGCAAAACAAATAAACTGGAAATTTAAATATCAAAATAAAGAGAGATCAAAATGGGAGTACCAGACCTTTCTTGCTCTTGAAACAGTGATTTCAGGGGTCAAAAACTGAGAATATTTTCTCCAGGTGCCTTATCCTCTGATGAGAGGCTTCCTGTTAAGATGAAGAAGAAGACAAAAGCAATGTCCTTTGTGAAATATTCTTTAAAACATAGATTGCACAAGCAAGAGAATATAAATTTAAGAAATTTTGATTAGAAGGGAGCTATTGTTAGGGAAATTAGTACTAGAAAAAGTACTATTGTGAGAAAATAAATGGGGGGATAAATTATAATGCTATCGCTAGAATGGAGGAAGAGAGCCTAGCGCAGAGACCTTTTTACTCTCCTTGATCATTCACACAGAAACAGTGATATGAATATTATAAGTATGTAATTGCAACAGACAAATTTGCTTTGTTTGTTGCTCTTTCTGGACTCATAGCTTGCTTAAATATAAGCAAGAAATCTAAGAAAAGAGCATGATTATTTCTGAAAAAATTATTTTCTAAATTCAATTATGGCACGTTTCAAAGTAGACTAATATTAACCTTGCTTGTATACAATGTAACACAAAGCCATAAACAACAATAAATCAAATATTTTCTCTATGTAATTGTGCTTGATGCTTGTGTATTTTATTTTATCTCTTCTTGAAAATAGGGAACTGAGTTCTCGAAATGATGTATGGACATCCAAGTTATATTATTTTACCTAATCAATTCTGAAAGTCATAGTGATACTTCTAAATATTACTTTTATCAAATTCTTTCATTTTTGATTATGAATTTTTTATTTTTATATACTTTTTGTTTTCATTTTATAAGTATAGATTTACAACTCATGTCTTCTACTAACAAGACTTTTTTATTACCCAGTGCACTGTTTTATTCTGTTTATTGCTTTTAATCTTAAAGTCTAGCTTGTCTTATATTAATATCACTTCTCTTGCATGCTTTTTGTTTGCATACACCAGTTATCTATTTGTTCATCTGTTAACTTTAACTTCTAATTTTCACCATGTTTAGAATATATTTATGGTAAATATCATCTAATATACCTTAATCTATGGTTTCTGTATTTTAATTGAAGGGTTTATCCAGGTACCCTTATATATAATGAGTCATATATTAAATTTATTTTATTTTACTTTCCATTTATTTGACCCTCCTCCATTTGTGTAATTTTGTTGTTGTTGTTTTTTAAAATAATTACTACACCTCCATCAAGTTGAAACAACAACTAAAGGAGCAGCCCTTCCAAGGAACCGAGCAAACAAATTAAAGAAAATTAGACAGTATAATGAGATCCATCCAATGAAACAGATATGCTGAAGACCTGGCTAGCAACCTAGAAGAGATTAACAGCAATCAAATATGTTGCATGGATGAACTCATGCATGCCCCTCAAGATAGGTGGTAAATAAAAATCCCACGACTTTTCCACATAAAATCTTGGTAGTTATCTGCCAATTTAAATTTATATTTAAAGAGAGAATAGTTACCGATGAGATAAGGATTAGCTACCTATTGCAGTTCAAGAAATATCTCAAAGAACAGTAAATAAAATATAGAATTCATCAGATAAAATTCAAGAGACTTGAAATATGTTAGATGCTCTAGTACATAAACCATAAAAGTTTCAAAAGGAGCACACATGAAAAAAATATGCTAATAAATATGAGGCACTAGTAATCAAAGAATAGCTGCAAAATTTGTTCAACCAAAGAAACATCAGTTTATAAATTGAAAATTCCCTAAGTTCTAGGCTAGATACAAGACAATGTGAATAGTAATAAAAAGGGGTGTATTGAAAAGAAAATATCACTAAGTTCTATATAGGAAAAAATTATCTACCAAAAAAATACACACACATATACATATTATAAATATATAAATATATGTTCTTTTTGAAAAGGTATATATATATATATATATATATATATATATAAAATTTTGGAAAAAGTGTTGTTCTCTATATATATATTATTTCTGAAAAAGTATTGTTCTTTCGACTCCTAATCACTTTGAGTTAATGAAAATTGGAAGGCCCTAAAACCTGTCTCCAAGCCAAGGCCTTTCTAATATTGCTATTTTCAGATCTGATATGTCCCCTCAAAATGTCATGTATTCAGAGATGGGGCTTTCTGTAGGTGATTGGATTGTGGAAGGTGCTATATCCATTAGTAGATTAATCCATTAACAAGTGCAGAGCTGAATGTAGTGCTACAAGTTGCAGCTTAGTTGGGGGAGCTGTGTCACTTGGGCGCCTTGGAGGTATAGCTCTCCTTCTGGCTCTTATGTGCTTTTTGCTTCTGGACTTCCATGGGTTGAACATCTTTCCAATGTCAGCACCTGCTCCCATGCCCTTTCTGCCTTGGAGCTAGTGGATTATGAACTGAATCCTCTGAAATCCTGAACCAAATTAAATTTTTCTTTCTTTAAGCTGTGGGTGTCGGGTATTTTGTCACAGAGACAAGAAAATAAAAAGCTGCCTTACACAAATACTATTTTGTTTTCCCCTCAAGTATAGAGGGGCTGTCTTTATAGTTCCTTGATTTGACTGAGGAAAATCAGGTGAAAGGAATGTCTTAAACTTCCACCCTAAAAATCTTATAAAAGAAAAAAAAGAAAAAGTTAACAACTGGAAAAAAAGATTAGAGTAACTGTTGCCTCCACAGCCAGAGAGATTTTTCCTCATTCTTTTGAGGACAGTTCTGAGAATACCTGGCAAACTTTATCTGCATAATGAGATAACTTTTGTTCTTAGTGAAGTTCCACTTAGCACCTTCCCACAACCTCACCTCACACTTCTTTCCTCAGATCTAGCAGAAAAATCTGTCCTAGCTTCTTTCATTCCTGCTAAAAACCATTTATTATTCCTCAAATTTGCCTACAGATGCTATTTCCCTCTCCTCAAGGAAAGGGAATGAAGGTTCAACCTCTGACACTCACATATCTAATTCAGATTAGCAAAATGTGCCTCATTTTGCAAAGCCAGAAGCCAGAAAATATTTGAGCAGCATTGTTATATGACCAGTAGAAGAAAACTTACACCAAAATATATCATTTATCTAAGAAAATCTATTTAAAAATAGTAAGTAAAGGTCCGGTGAGATACGTCAGTGGCATAAGCACCTGCCTGGCAAGCGTGAGGTCCTGAGTTAGACTCTGGTACCCACATATGAAAAAAGGGCCAGTGATATCACTCAGTGGCATGGGTGCCTGCTGGCACGTGAGGTCCTGAGTTCAAATCCCGGTACCCAGCAAAAAATAAATAAATAAAAGTAAATAAAATAATTTTAAGATGAAGAAGAATAAAAAGCAATGTCCCTTGTGAAATATTCTTTAAAACATAGATTGCATAAACTAGAGAATATAAATTTAAGAAATTTTGATGAGAAGGGAGCTATTGTTAGGGAAATTAGTACTAGAAAAAGTACTATTGTGAGAAAATAAATGGAGGTATAAATTGTAATGCTATCGCTAGAATGGAGGAAGGGAATAGTTTTTTTCTTTTTTCTTTAAAGGAAAGGAGATGACATGATGATACTAGAGATAAGAATTCTGAAAAGATTTATATTAGCTAATTGGAAAAACATAAGGAAATTTAAGTATCTTTCATACAAAAATATTTAGGACACAGTGCTTGATTATAAGAGTGAGAAAAGTGAATATAACAGTTAAGAGTTGAAAATTAACAGTAAATATTCTTATTAGCAAGGAAAAGAAACCAGTCTAAACAACACCTTGACAAAGAAGCAAAGCAAATAAACTGGAAATTTAAATGACATAAACAGAAAATAAAATAAAATAAATTTAATATACGACTCTTTATATATACAGTTACCTGGATAAATTCTTCAATTAAAATACAGAAACCATAGATTAAGCTTAAAAAGTATATTAGATTATATTTACCATAAATATATTCTAAACATTGTGAAAATTAGAAGTTAAAGTTAACAGATGAACAAATAGATAACAGATGTATGGAAACAAAAGTCATGCAAGAGAAGTGATACTAATATAACACAAGCTAGACTTTAAGATTAAAAGCATGGCCGGTGATATCGCTCAGTGGCACAAGTACCTGCTGGCAAGCACAGGGTCCTGAGTTTGACCCCTGGTACCCACATAAAAAAATATTAAAAGCAATAAACAGGATAAAGCAGGGTATTGGGTAATAAAAAAGTCTTGCTTATTAGAAGACATGAGTCATAAATTTATACTTATAAAATGAAAGGACAAAGTAGATAAAAACAAATAATCGGGGCCTGTGAGATGGCTCAGCCGCGTAAGCGCCTGCCTTGCAAGCGCGAGGGCCTGAGTTCGACTCCCGGATCCCACATACGAAAAAGGGGCCGGTGATATTGCTCAGAGGCACAGGTGCCTGTTGGCGCGCGAGGTCCTGAGGTCGACCCCCCGGTACCCACAAAAAAAAAAAAAAAAAATAATCATAATTAAAAATGAAAGAATTTTATAAAAGTAATATTTAGAAGTATGATTATGACTCTCAGAATTGAGTAGTACAATAAAATAACTTGGATGTTCATACATTGTTTCTAGAACTCAGTTGTTCCCTATTTTCAAGAAGAGATAAAATAAAATACACAAGCATCGAGCACAATTACCTAGAGAAAATATGTGATTTATTGTTGCTTATGGATTTTTGTTACATTGTATATAAGAAAGGCTAATTTTAGTCTACTTTGAAACATGCCATAATTGAATTTAGAAAATAATTGTTTCAGAAATAACCATGCTTTTTTCTTAGATTTTGCTTACATTTAAACCAGCCATGAGCCCAAAAAGAGCAGCAAACAATGCAAATTTATCTGTTGCAATTACATACTTATAATATTCATATCTCTGTTTCTGTGTGAATGAGGAAACATAAGGAGGACATGCTGGAGTCATATTCTTTAATGAAGGAAACTCAGATAAGAGAGTTAGAAAGTTGTTTACTGCTCTTTTGACTTTGCCTTTAGTTTGTAGTGATATATTTCCCCTGTTGAGAGAAAACTTGCAAAATCTCTGGTGTTTTGATGTATGGTATCTGAACTCCAAAGAGAATGTAATCTTTGTGGCAAGCAATCCAAAAGAAGTCCTCATGGAATTTCAGCAAGCTCTGAGAAAGATAACCACAGCAGCAGGATGCTTCTCTAGAAATGAAACACTTCTAAGAACAAAAAGTAAAATGTGCAATCCTGGCTTATTCAATTTTTATGTTTGGAATCTGTTTATTTTCTATATTTCTAGCAATCTCAGGATAATTGGAATAATTCATCCAAAAAAATGTAGAAAAACTAATGAACTCCTGGAGTCAAATTTTACCCTTACATATTTGAATTTACAAGACTTAACACCCAAGAGATTTTTATTATTTATAGAAAAAATCAAAAATATTCATGACAGAAAAACCTATGCTCAATATACAAATATGGGAAAACTATTTTAATATAAATAAAATTACAATATTAACACTAAAATCATTGTTAAGATAATACATTAAAATAATATTGAAATTTTCTTATAATGGTATTATTGAAGGTAATGATATTAACAGATTTGTTATTTATAATTACAGATACAATATTAAATATTCAATGTATTGAAACAGTAGCAAATTACTTGCATATTTAGTAAAAACAAGTTAAATACCTGAGTGACAGAACTTTTACTTTTGTCTAGTTTTATATGGCCCAATTCAAAAGAAAAGCACTGATAAGGAAACAAAGACTTGCTCATGAATGATCTCAGTAGTTTTATTGTAAGGCAAAAATTTGAAACAACTAAAATATCCAATTGGTGAATTGATAGACATTATCAAAATTTTACAATGGAATAATACAATTCATTGGAAAGAAATGAGCTACCAATACACACTGAGTGAAAGAAGCCAGACAAAGGCCACCACACATTTTATGATACAAATTTATGTGGAATACCATAAAAAAGTAAATCTAAAGAGACAAGAGGTAGACTAGTGGTTGCCTGTGAGTAAATGGTGATAGCCAGTAAAGTGAAGTCAATGAATATTAAGGATATTGGGGTGATGAAGTTATCTAAATTGTTCTCTTGTGATATTTGCACAACTTGGTAAATTTACTAAAAATTTATTGAATATGCATATACTGTGACATGTAAAATATACTTCTATAATTTTTAAAAATATTATATTTTATAAAAAATAAGAAAAATCCTGAAGGTCTGAAAGATGAAAGAGAGCAAAATACATGTCAACGATTCAATGAAGAGGAAATACAGATATGTTTGAAAAAAAGTATGTCTTTCAAATACATTAATAATAAAAATGCAAATTAAAATGGCTTACAGAAGATTCTCCTTAAATCCTCCAGAGATCTTGTTAGAAAAGGGAAAGATTCCTAGTCAAAAGAAAACTCTTCAAGGAGTTTCATTACTCCTCAAAGGAAAGTCACATCTCATTATTCCAGAAAGGTATTGTTCCTGTTTTGGAAGAATCTGAGCTGTCCTCTTTTGGTCAGAGGAAGTATAGCACTTTTAAAGGTAGACTGCAATAGCTGCTTATCTGATCATACCAGATATATCTGTGGGGCTTCTCTTCTGAGCATCAACTGACTGAGGCTGAGATTTATTGGGTACAATTAAACAAGAATGGGGCATACAAACTGCCACTATGAGACTGACCAGATGCTTTCATAATTGATCTGCAGCAACATTTCAAGTCTGAGAAGACATTTTAAAACAAATACAACAATTCTCCAAGAGGAATGTAATTATTATGTATCACAAATATATTAACCAAGAACTGATCACTTATTCTAATGTTAGTACAAATGTCTACTGATTTTATGTTCTTAAGTTTTATTTTTACTATTGCATGTTTGAAATACATATTGTGTACAATCCTCATGGGGGGAGTTTTTACATGTGCATAACACATCCTAATTCTTTTCTTATCCTCTTCGCCTTCCTTTAGTCCTCTTCGCTTTTGCAAATGATCTATCTCCCTATTACCTATTATCTATCTTTTATTTTGCTGTTTATTTATACTTGCATTTCTCATATTGGAGAACCCATGTAAAATTTAATCTCGTGGTCTGATTTATTGAACTTAACAGTGTGGTCTCAAGGGTCTTCATTTTCCTAAAATGACAAGTTTTTCCTTCTATATGAGAATAGTAATGCATTGTGTGTAAATTCCAGACTTTCTTTATACATTCATGTGTTGATGGATATATAGGCTGTTTCCAGATGTAGCTATTATAAATTTTGCTGCTATAAATGTGGATGTGCATGTATCATTGTAATATGATGTCTTTAGCCCTTTTTTAGGAAGATACCTAGAAGGGAAATTGTTGGATTGAATTGAATTTCCAGTTTTAGATTTTGGGGAATCTCCATACTCGTTTCTACAGTGGTTGTACTAGTTTACATTATCACCAACAGTATGGAAGGATTCTTTTCTCCCCACAGCCTCACCAGCATTTATTCATTGATTTCTTTATAGTAGCCATTCTTTCTTGAGTAATATGTGTGGGACAATTGGCCAGAGGTATGTATGAGATGGATATATAGAGGTAAGGGACTTTGATAGCCACATCCCCAAATCCTCCTGGAATGCATGGTTAGAGATTAAAAGATACGTCTACAGGGTCACAAGTTCAAGTAAGATCAAAACACATTGACTTAAAGAATGAATAATGTGGCCTTCATCCTCCACATACACTGATTTATTACTTAGATTGGCCCTAAGGTCAGTCATGCAACAGAACACCATGACCTTACCCTGTCCTTCTCTTTTCCTTCCTTTCTCCTATATGAATTCCTGCACTGATATCCTTCCTTTGTCCTTTATCCTTGCTTCCTGATTTTATCAATAAAAACCCACAGAAGCTTCAGTTTGGGACTGTTTTGATGAGACTCTTGAAGGTTCTTGATTAAAAGTAGTCTCTCTGGGTCTTCTTGGAGTTTGAATTGGACATGGACTCCAAGTAATCTGTCATCCTTTGTGCTATGTCATGGTCATGAACTGTGACAGAGATGGAATCTCAGTGTTGTTATAATTTGCATTTCTCAAACAACCAGCAATGTTGAACATCTTTCATGTATTTATTGACCACTTGTATTTCTTCACCTGAGCAGTTCCCATTCATTTTATATGCCCATTTTTAATTGTGTCTTCATATGGGGGATTCAATTTTTTTTGATTCTTTACATATTCTAGATATAAATCTTTTGTCTGAGGAATAGGCAGCAAACATTTTTTCCCATTCTGTAGGTTGTCTCTTCACTCTGTTAGTGGTTTCCTTTACTGTGCAAAAGCTTTTAATTTGATGTGATTCTATTTGTGGAGTCTTGGTATTATTTCTTGTGCAACCAAGCTTTTATTTAGAAAGTCTTTGCCTACATCTATGTCTTCAAGAGTTATTGAATGCACTTCCTGGACCTCATCATGGTCCGTGAAGTTTATATTTGTAATCACATGAAAAAGTTATTGGAATTCCAATAAGTTAATTCCAATCTACCACTTCCAGTGCAAGCTATGTGAGATTAAAGACACTAAGGCATATTTGTAGTTGTGGGGAGCCAGGGGGGTCCTATGTCCAGGTAGAATGATGGCTAACCAGAACAGTCTTCTACCCAAGGCCAAGCCCAGGTTTTATTAATTCATGAAGAGGGGAGTGGCTCAGGAATGAGTGACTGTGAGAGTGATGGGAAGTATGTGAGTGTGGCCAGCTGGGATAGGTAGGTGGCCTGAGATCACACCTGCAATATGCAGAGAGAAGGCTATGCAGAAGTAATCTGCATAACACAATTTAAGGTAGTATCTAATGTTTTGGGGTCAGTGCTTCAGCTCTGATGTGTAATTTGTTATCCTGGGAAGTCATGTCTTCTTATCTCAAGGCTCAATCCCAGCTGACAGCATGGAGCTTGGCTCACCCTCTTGCCCAGCTCACACACGCTTTTTGGGCACTATGGGGTGGGGCACAATAATCTGTCACCTTGCTTCAAAGACTACACATCAGCAACTTGGCTAGACCAAATTGCATTGCTTAAAGCCAATTGAGGGGATAAGGAAAAGTCTTAGCCAGCTCTGTACATATCAGTAGATGGAAATAGTGCCAGGTTTGGCCAAAACACAGATAATTGCTCCTCTTTCAAGGAGAGTCATCCAGGTGGCCCTCCACAAAGAGTTTTGCCTATTTTTCTTCCACCAATTGTCTGTTCTTATGTTTAGACCTTTAACCCATTTTGATTTTAGTTTAGTGAATGGTAAGAGATATGGGCCTAGGTTCAACCTTCAGCATGGGGATAACCAGTTTTCCCAGCAGTATTTGTTAAACAGGCTATCTTTCCTCCAACAAAGGGACTTGTCTTCTTTGTCAGAAATAACATAGCTGAGTGTTGGAGTTGTTTCTGTATCTTCTATTCAGTTCCATTTATCCACAAGTCTGGTTTTTTTGCCAATACCATGCTGATTTTTTTTTTATCACTGTAACTTTGTAGTATAACTTGAAGTCCAGGATTGTGATGCCCCCTGTCTTGCTCTTGTTGCCCAGAATTGCTTTGGTATTCTAGGTCTTTTTTGGTTTCCTATGAAGTTTAGGATTGTTTTCTCTAGTTCTGTGAATTATGCTATTGGTATTTTGATTGGGATTGCATTAAATATTTATAATAGTTTTGGAAGTGTGGCCATTTTGACTAATTGGTTCTGCCTATCCAGGAATAGGGTATATCCTTCCATTTTCTGTTTTCCTCTTCAACCTCCTTTTTCAGAGTACAATAGTTTTATTGTAGAGGTCTTGCACTTCTGTGGTTAGGTCAGTTTGTAAGTATTTCATTTTTCTAGATGTTATTGTGAAGGATATTTTTTCCCTAATTTTCCTCTCAGTGAGTTTGTTATTGGTGTACAGGAATTCTTTGGAACAAGAGAAGGAAGTTTGCTATCACCACTTCTGTTTAATATAGTTCTTGAAACATTAGCTAGGACAATAAGAGAAAAGAAAAAAAAATAAAGGGGATATGGATATGGAAGGAAGAAGTTAAATTATCAGTTTTTGCTGATGGCATCATCCTCTACAGAGTAGAATGCAAAAACTCTACCAAAAGACTCCTAGAACTACTATCCAAATTTGGCTGTATAACAGGATACAAGTATAGCCATTTTGACAATATTGTTTCTGCCTATTCAAGAACAGTGGATATTCTCCCACTTTCTGATTTCTTCTTCATTCTCTTTTTGCAGAGTATTGTAGTTTTTGTTGCAGATGTCCCCCATTTTCTTGGTTTGGTTATTTCCTAAGAAATTTTTCTTGATGTCATTGTGAATGGAATTTTTTTCCTAATTTCTTTCTTGTCCAGTTCAATATTGGTGTACAGAAACACTATTTAGCTTTGAGTATTGATTTGGTATCCTGTTATTTAGCTTTAAGTATTGATTTTGTATCCTGTTATCTACTTATATTGATGATTAATTCTAAAAGTCTTTTTGTGGGTTTTTTTTTTAGATCTTCATTTAGAGGATCATGTCATCTGCAAATAATTAATATTTGACTTCTTTCTTCTCTATACATATGCCTTTTATCTCTTTCTTTTGTCTGATCACTCCAGCTAATATTTCAAGTACTATCTTGAGCAGGAATGGTGATAATGGAATATTCCCCTAGAGGGAAACCTTTCAGCTTTGTCTTAATTTTATATGATCTTGGCTATTTTTTATAAATGACTTTTATCAGATTGAGTTAAGGTCCCTGTATATTTTCTTCAGGGCTTTTATCATGAATGAATGGTGGAGTTTGTCTAATGTTAATTGTGCATCTCTTTAGATGACTATATGGTTTTTATTCTTTCTTCTGTTTATGTGTTGTATTACATTCTTTGATTTATATATGTTCAGCCATCCCTACATCCCTGAGATGAAGTCTACATGATTATGTTTTATGATCTGTTAGATGATTTGTTGCATTTTGTTTGCCTGTATCTTGCTGAGGTTTTTGCATCTGGGTTCATTAAACCTATTGCTTGCAGTTCTACTTTTTGTTGGCTCCTTTCTGATTTTAGAATTAGAGTAAGTTACCTTGCACAAATGACTTTGGGGATACTCTTTCCCTTTCAATTTCACTAAAGTTTGAAGACTACTGGTGTTAGGTCTTCCCTGAACTCTTTATAGAAATCATGGTGAATTCACTGGGTCCTGGGCCTTTCTTGTTAGATCTTTTATTACTTCTTCAATTTTAGTGTCTGTTATTGGATTTTTCTGGGAATTTTATGTTCTTGATTCAGTTTTGGTAATTCATATGTATCTAGGCATCTGTCCATTTTTCTGCATTTTCCAATTTATTAGAGTATAGGTTTGCATGGTAGTTTCTAATCATCTGAAAGTCAGTAGTGGGTTGTGATTTCAGGTTTTTCATTTCTAATTGCAATAATTTGTGTATTTTCTTTCTCACTTTTCTTTATGGAAAGATTGTCTAACAGTATTTATCTTTTTCTTTTTTTTTCTTTTACTTTTATTCTTTCAAAGAACCAGCTCATTGATTCATTGCTCTTCTTATTGTTTTTTCAGTCTCAATTTCATTAATTTCTGCTCTGATCTTTATAATTTCCTTCCTTGTACCAGTTTTGAATTTGGAATATTCTTGTTTTTCTAGGACTTTGAGTTATATCACCAGTTTATTGGTTTCTGCTTGCTCTGGATTTCTGATGTAGACATTCAAAGTTAATCCATCTATTTTATAAGAAAGTTGCAAGAACAGGTTTATATATAAGGCAAGGAGACTTACTTCACTCTAGAAAAGTTTCCCATGACAAAAGAAAGATAGTATTATACAAGGTGATTAATGGCCTCTTTATTGGTGAAAGGACATCCTGCACTCAAAAGCTTATAGTAAGCGAGGCATGGGGGCACCTTCTTGCAATCCTGGTTACTCAGAGAATGAAGCATGGGAATTGCAAGTTTCAAACCAGCCTTGGTAACAAATCATGACCTGTAACAAAAGAAATTCTTTAAAGTTGAAAGAAAGAAAAGAAAGAAAAGTAAAAGAAAAAGAAAGAAGAAAAAGAAAAAACAGGCTTACAATGAAATGTACTGTTTGCATACCCGTTTTCAGGCTTGAACTTTCTAAAATATAAAATGAGTCCTTAGGGTGACTATTCATTTATTTTTTTCGATTTTATTTTTATAGCAACTAGTATCGCAATATGGTAGGTAATCATATTTTTTTAATTACTCTTAAACTTGCTAGTGTAGTTACTGAGCATCCATTTTTACTGTGAATGTTCATATTGGAATTGGGATGAAAAGCTTGAGGTCCTTTGGCGTTCCCTTTTATTGCATGCTAGGTACCTTTTGTCAGCTTTCCAGTTACCAATCATAATGAAGCAGTAACATAGCTTGTGTCCGGACAAATATTTGTATGCCAACTATGTGAGTCAGACAATATTTAGCCTTTGCCAGAATGTGATCAGTCTTCTAAGCCAGGGAAATATAAATGTGCTTAAGCAGTCTCATCAAATCCTTATAAATTTGAGTCTTTTATATTTATCGAGATAAAGTCAGTCTCATTGATTCATGAGGATTTGAACATTTCTTTTGGCCCTGAGACTTGTGTAAATGTATAATATGTTGCATCTTTTCTCTATTTTTCTTGAGATATCTCATGATTGACTTTTTGTTGTTGCTGGAGAATAATCACAGGGTCTCATGCATGACAAGCATAAGATCCATTATTAAGTGTCACCTTTAGTGGCTTCATGGGTGATTTCTCCTTAAAGATTCACAAGGTGCACGAAAGGTTCATTTTATTGTAAATAGAAGTTACTCGTTTATAATCTAGTATGAAAATAAATTTCATTGATTTTAAATTTTAAATAAATTTCATGCATTAGCTAACCAAAGTATAAAAAATATTATAACATAATACTGTAAAAACTGGGTATCTCAGAAATTATTAATATGTACCATATTGTTAAAATTAAACTATGTATAATATGATACATTAATTTGTTCCTTTCATGATATATTATTTACTTGTATAAAGTCTTTGTAAGCCTGCAAAAAAATCTATTTTAAAATTCTGGTATTTTAATTTTAACATTATAATGATTATTTTTTTTATTTTGTTGGGATATTAACTAAATAGGCATGAATATCTTATAATGTTGCCAGCACTAATCATTCAGCAAATTTTATTGTGTATACAATTCAGAAATAATGTGACTATATTAAGTAGTACAACATCAAAATCAAAATAAGAGGCTGATTTAATTTGTAAAGTCACTCTTAAAACTAAAAAGAGAAATTGCAGTAGAATAATAAGATTAAAAGCAATATTTAGTTGGCATAAAATGGGAAGAGAAAACCCAGACCATTAGAAAATGTCAAAAGTGAAAGCAAGATCATGAAGTTGCAGCATGAGGAAAAGTAGGCTGTGTAGACAGATATTTTAGGTTAAGACAGGAGCTCATGTATGGGAAAAGGAGGACAGAAATAACAGTAAATAATGATTAATCAATATGTTGCAGATGGTCAAACGAATTGAAAGAAAGGAAAAATTAAAAAAAAGAAGCCTAACATTTGAAAGTGCAGAGGGGCACTGGATATGGGACTGGAAGTCTGATGTAACATCTCAGGTTGCTGCTCAGGTAACAGTGTGCCTGATGTGAAGAGGCTGCTGGGGCAGAGATGCTACTCAGTGTGGCTGTCAGAATCTGAGTCCCAAGAACACGGCATCCACATGGAGGCAGAGGCTGAGGTGGGCTGTCTAAGCCAAGGCAGAGTGAAGATGCTCTTCATGAGGGGAGCAAGTCTGAGTCAAGAAAAACACAATTATTGTAGTATCCTGGACTGATTTATCAGAACTAGAGATAAATTAAAAGGGCATCACAGTACCTAATTTCAAAGCATACTACAAAGCTCCCCTAATCAAAACGGCATGACACTGATCCAAAAGTAGAAATGTGAACTAATGGAATAGAATAGTGAGACTAGAAATAAAACTGAAATCACAGTCAACTGATTTCCAACAAAGAACACACTTCAGGGAATGACAGTCTCTTCAATAAATGATAGTGGTATAATTGGACATCCACAAGCAGAAGAATGATGTTAGAACCCTATTTCTCATCATAAATAAAAAATTACCTAAACATAGATTAAAGACTTGAATGTAAGACCTGTACTATTAAGCTACTACATGAAAATATAGGGGAAATGATTCATGGAGTCGTTCTAAGCAAGAATTTTTTGTATAAGATCTCAAAAGCACAGGCAACAAATGCTAAAATAGACAAATGACATAACATCAATCAAAAAATGTTCATCAAAGGAAAAGAAACAAACAGCTTTTAGAGACAACCTACAAACTGAGAGAATATTTGCAGGCTGTTTATAGCAATCCACATTACTCAATTTTTAAAATGAGCAAATACTCAAACATTTTTTTTAAAATAATACATACATATAGGAAACAGACACCTGATAGAATGCTCATCACTAATCAGCAGGGAAATGCAAATCAAAACTATAATGAGATGTTACCTCACCCCAGTGAGAATGGCTACCATAAAGATTAAACATATGTTGGACAGGATGTGGAGAAAAATGATCCCTTATAAAATGCTGGTAGGAATACAAATGAATATAGTGATTGTAAAAATAACATGCAGGGTCTTCAAAAAATTAAAAATAAAATTGTCACATGATCTAGCAATACCACTATAAAGAATATATCTAAAGGAAATGAAATCAGTATGTCAAATGGACACTTGCACTCCTACATTTATTGCAATAATTTTGTAATAGCCAAGATATGAAATTAACTTTGATATTTATTAAAAAATAAATGAATTAAGTATGTATAGTACACATATCTGGTAAAATACTATTTGTTCATTAAAAGAATGAAATCTTGCCATTTGAAACAACATGGATGAATCTGTACAACAATGTTTAGTCAAATAAGACAGGCACAAAGATAAATTCTATATAGTTTCACTATTTTATGTAATCTAAAAAGCTTATTTTATAGAAAAAGAGAGTTGAATGGTGTTTACCAGAGGCAGAGGTGGTTAGGAGGGAAGGCAAGTTGGGGAGATATAAAAGATTGGAAAACTAGATAAAAGGAATATATTTCATCAGATCTGTTGTGCAGCAAAGTGACCATAATTAATGTTAACATATTATATTCTAGAAAAGTTCTTAAGAGAATGAATGTTATGTACTCTCAACGCAAAAATAACTATGTAAGATAATTTATTTGCTAATTAGATAAGTTGAATATTATGCAATGTGTTTTCAAAACATCATTATGTGCATAATAAAGCATATAATGTTCTGTGTTAATTTAAAATAAGTAAATGCGATGATAGTAATAAAAAGTATTTCAAAGGGCAAAATATCCCTATCCAATGGAGAAAGCCAAAAAAAGACATGGCTTTAAATGAAAGGATAAAGGTGAGACAATATGTAAGATAACCTGAACTTGTGTACAATGTATAAAATGCATTGAGAAAAACACACAAGACTCATCTAAAATACTTGCCAATGAACCATAATGTAATTTTTACTATGAGTAAATAGTTGACAAAATAAAATTGATGGATAGTCAACAAAATAATCGATGCTATCTTCAAATTCCAAAGTCACAGTATGACAGCAAAAATTTTTCTGACTGAAGGAGATTATAAGAAGTGACAATAAACATAAGGACATCACTTAATATAATATAATATAGAACATGATTTAGAACTGAATTATTTCACTATAAATAACACTATTGAAATAAGTGTCATGATTTCAGTGGGGGTCATCAGAGGCACTATAGTAATATGTTACTCTCCATCTTGATTTTGATAGTAATAATGCGACTATGTATAAAAGCATAATAATTTTGTTTTCTGGCATTATGCACAATGTATACAGGGTGCTAAAACATCAAGTTGGCAACTTATTTTCAAGTGGTTTGGAAAAATTATTTATATTAGAAATTAATTTTATATATCTAGACTTATTTTGAAAGAATGTTAAAAAATAAAAATGTGTAGAAAATGTAGAACAGGTTTTTAAAATGAATATCTAGATACATCATAGAGAACTACTGAACATAAAGAAAAAAGAAAAGCAAACACCATAAATAATCAGAAAATAAATGTAGATGCCAAGAGGAGAGTGTTGAGAGAATAGACCTTTATGTATAAAAGTCTATGTCCTATAATGTTATCAATAAAAGTATCTTCAAGGGCATTTTCCAGACATTAATAACCAGAAATCATTCTTTCAACAACCACAACAAAAAAATGAAGCTAGAAAGGAGATTTAAGAAACAGCAATGATACAAGAATTCACTAAAACAAACAAAGAATGCTTAATAAAACAATATTAATAATGAAAAAAGTGTAAATACATGTATAAAACCTGTACATATGTAAACAGTCAAAAATGTAAAGAAGGAATTTTCAAGAATTTTGATTTGTTCAAAATTAAACAATATCAGTATACATAATGAAAATGAGTCAGGATAGGTTGAAAAACATTAAAGAAACTGATGATCTTTTAAAATATAGTCCCATGATATAAGACACAAGAATACATGATTTCCTCATCAATTATCAATTATACCGTCATGCATCTCCTCTTTGTGAATATGAGAAAAGGGATTAGGAAAGTGTGTCTCTGGTTTATAAAATAATAAAGGAAAACTTGTATGTTCTTTACTTTTTAAATCTTTAAATACACTCCAGTATTAGAAATTAAAAATGCTACTAAGCCAAAACATAAGTAAAAATAGCTTAGAAATGACACTTATAATTAGATTCACAAGGAAAAATAATAAGTCTCTACCTGTAGTTCAAAATTAAACTCTATTCTAGTGTGCAGAAATAATTTGTACATTGTATAGTTCATGAATAAATAATTATTCTCCTTGGGGAATCATGCAGTTCATCAATTAATATCTAGAATTTTATCTGTTTTCCTAGAAAAATGAGAAATGGATCAGTATTATTAACATTTACTTGCACTTACAAAGAACAAAACAATTCACAAGCAATGATTTATGTTTTTAAAAGTATACATTAAAAAAGTATGTACTTATACTTCAAAAATATTTTAAACTTCAAAATATGTTTTCTACATAAAATCACATACATTTAGAATTATGTTTTAATAGAGTTAAACTTACACACAATTTTAAAAGAATCGGTATTTTCAGATTTCAATTATTAAATATATTTTATAAATGGCATTCCAATCACCTAGAAAAAGTACTGGATATGATACTGATATGCAGGAAGGGCTTCCTGCCTCACTTACATAGAAGCAATACCATGGAACCACTTTTTCCAAATAGAAAGTTTATTGTGTGATCATCTACCAAAGTGATCAGGAGCAGGTAAAATTTTCCAGTTTGATCAGTTGGTGGAAAGGGAATTTATAGAAAAGGAGAGAAAAGAAAGTTCTTGCTGATTTGATGGTGAGAGAAAAGAGTTTACATTTGCTTCACCCAGACAGTTGGTTATCCTGGCTCATCATAGATGGGAGTAAGTTATCATACTCCACACAGCAAATTTTGAGCTTGGGACCTCAAAAAATCATTCTCAGAGGAACTGACTTCTTTTGCACATGTTTATTCTTGAAAAGCTGGTTTCAAATCATTCTTGACTGATCTATGGAGGCTTTTCCCAAAAAACAATTTAAACAATTTGATATTTAAGGAATTTATGTCCAGGTGTGTCTAGACTTTAACCAGCTTCAATATTTTGTTTTTCTTTTCTGTTCTTATATTGCTTATATTCCTATGCAAACCGGTTTGTATCAGTGGTTTTAGATAGTGACAAAAGTAACCATAAATCTCTTCTTTAGTCCAAAAACAGAGCATCTAATCCAGTTATTCATTGGAACAAATTGATCATGCACTTATCTCAGGATTGTCTCTCATCTAATATATATATATATATATATATATATATATATATATATATATATATATATATATATATAATCTAGCTTCAATGTTTCAAATTAAAAAGCCTCTTCAAAACACAGTTTCCAGTAATCTATAAGTGTGGTTCCAATGTCACATCAGTGTTCAAAGTCTTTGATGTCTTCCACATGATCTCTATTCATGGACCAGGAGGTGGCCAGTCAGTCCACTCCTCAACGTCCTTGCTATTCTAATGAGAATCAAAGGTAGGTATCTGTAGCTGGAGTAAAATGAGGATTTCAAAACTAAACATGTTTGAGGTCTGTTTTCTCTCAAAAACTCCCTCCCCACAGTCTCTCCAGCACTTTCTCATTTTCTCCTGTTCTCCTTTTCATTACTCCAATCGCAATGACATGACGTGACTATATTACCCCACTCTGTCATGCATTTCCATGGCTAAATTTGTATTTCAGGGCAAGAACTAGGAGATGAGAGGAGAAAATACCAGCAGGAATTCACCTCCCCTTTTTGGACCACAGTTCCATTGATCAGTGTATAAGTTTCCCTCCCTGGAAATTTTGGCTACTCAGGACTGCTATCACCAAAAATGGCTAAGGCTTAGGATATGAGAATTGAGAACTAAGAAAATAATAGAATGGCAAAAGAGACATTTAAAATGTTCCTTAAACTACAATTAGTGTGCTCCTCTGGATCTATTCTACTCTAGGGGTCTCTGCCTCAGGGGTCATCTCAGTGCTCAGGTTACAGTGAATTTAAAGCATGTAATAGGAGAATAAAAAGAGGAAAAAAAAAAAGTTTACCTCAGATTCCAAATTCTGATCTTCTTCCCCAACCTACCTGTTACTGTTTACTTTCATGTTCCTCAAAGAACTGTGCCATTCACTGTGCCCAGGTTTTGCAGCTGCATTCAGTATTAGGGAAAGGTAAAGTTGGCTTTGCTCCATCTGTCTCAGAACTTAAACATCTGGGAGAAACTTTAAAAGAAATTTGTACAAACAACAGCAGCTAGCACTGCAGCTGATCTCAAGGCCACAAATAACATTTATCTTTTGCCTTTTGAAATATCCATTCTTTTTTATTAGTACATATTTGCAGTACATAATGATTACAGTATCATGGAGAATGGGCACATGTATATAGTACACCTTAATCCCTGCCTTTTTTTTTTCTTCATCCCCTACCCTTCCTCTCCCTCTCTGCTCCTTTCAACTATTTATCCCCTTCTCATTTGCAAAGGCTCTATTTTCATTTTTCCCTTCAATTATTTTTTATCCTCTTTCCTTTCCCTCCCCTTCCCTCCATCTCTTGTTCCCACATCTATTTGAAAAAAACTCCCTACTTCCTATCTTCTATTTTCTCTGTCTCTCTGTCTTTTTCTCTGTCTGAGTCTCTCTCTCTCTCTCCCTCCCTCTCCTTCACCCTCTTCTTCCTCTCCTTCTCCCTCTCCCTCTCTCTCTCCCTATCTAGATATCAATATATATTGAGTTTCTCATGTAAGAGAAACCATGCAATATTTAAGCTTGTGTGTCTGACTTATCTGACTTAATATTATGGCCTCAGTTGTATCCATTTATCTGTGAATCCCTCAAGTTATCTTTCTTTATGGCACAGTAGTACTCCATTGTGTATAAATACGTTGTTTTCTTTATCAGTTTTTCTGTCAATGGGCATATAGTCCTGTTCCAAGATTTAGCTAATAAGGGTTATCCTGCTATAAATATGGGTATGCATGTTTCAATGTAATATGGTGTCTTTAACTTTTTCAGGAAGATACCTAGAAGGGGAATAGCTGGGTCAAAGGGAATTTCTATTTTTAATTTTTTGCATAATCTCTACACTGATTTCCACAGTGTTTATGCTAATTTACATTCCCACCAAAAATGTAGAAGGGTTCCTTTCCCTACATCCTCACCAGAATTTGTTGTTATTTGATTTCTTGAAGTTAGCCATTCTTTCTAGTTAAGATGGCATCTCAAAGTTGTTTTAATTTGCATTTCTCATTTCCCTTACCCTCAGCTAGTACCTTTTCTAGTCTGTTTTCCTGATTGCCTGAAGTGAATCTGAGCACATAATAACATACTTTTCATCATAGTGTGCTTGCTACATTTCCCCATTTCTCATCAAAATTGGGCAAGGGGAAACCAGGATGTATTCACTTGGATCATGTAGGTCCTAAGTAAATTTCCCCCTAACTCCAGTGCGCGACAATGTCTCCAAATCCTCCACATACTTACAGTCTACTACACCTGCTAAGATGCAGTTACTAGATTTGTTTTAGGATGTTGTCTTGAGGGATGGTGGTATGGTTTGGAAATATTTAGAGTGTGTCCCCTGAAGTTTCATGTGCTGGAAGTGTGATCACCAGTGTAGTGTCATTGAAATGTGATGATGGAGTCCAGCGTAAGGCCGGTGGGTCATTGAGGGCAATTTTTCTTACATGGCCTCTGTAAAGCTTCTTTGAGAGTAGATTGTTATCAAAGAACAAGGCTGGCCCCCAAGTCTCTTGCTTTCTATCACACCATGTGATCTTTTTGCCACATGTTCCTACCATTATGTTGTCCTCTGCAATAAGGAACTCTCCCAAGCATGAATATTGGGCAGTTGTGGCTACCCAATGAACTATCAGCCTGCAAAACTCCAAGAAAAATAAATGTTTTGTTTAAAATTGACTGGATTGAGAGACTCATGGAGAGATGATTGCATCATGGAGACACGATAAGTACTTATTAGTGGATTAATCTACCGATGTGGATGTGCTGTAAGGAGGTTAGAACCAAGTCAGAAGAGATGAGACACTGGGAGCATGCTTTCTAAAAGTGTATCTCATCCTGGCTCTCTTCACCTGTGCTCTGCTTTGTGACCACTATGAAGTGATGAGTTTTGTTCCATCACACCATTCTACCATGTATTCCTACCTTAGAACAAGCCAACCATGGACTAAAGGTTCTGAAGCTGCAACCCAAACAAATAATTTCCTCCTTTAAGTTGCATATGTCAGGCATTTTGTTTCAGCAACAGAAAAGCTCACCAATTTATACCTAATCTCAGGTATTTTGTTATAGCAACAGAAATTACTGAGGGATTTTTCTTTTTTGTGGGTACTGGGGGTCGAACTCAGGACCTCACATGCCAGCAGGTGCCTGTGCCACTGAGCAATATCTCCAGCCCTTTTTTCGTATGTGGGTACCGGAAGTTGAACTCAGGACCTCGCACTTGCCAGGCAGGTGCTTATGCCACTGAGCTATCTCACTGGCCCCGGGATTTTGTTTTGATAAGTAACTTGGTATTTTTTTCTAATGGAAAAAGGGATCTCGGGCAGCATGCTCACACAGTGCCTAATATGGGTGCATAGATTATAATGTATTTTATCTACCTTGATAAAATTTATACGAAATATCCCTGGAAGTCTTTGCTTGATCTTATGATATGAACTTATTTAAACTTTGAAAGTTCGTTCTGCTGTCATTATTACAACAGAGTCAAAGGAGAAAGATTAGAAGTGGTGAGAATTATTGAGAGGCCATGGCAGCAATTCTAAGCAATTTCATAAAAGCAAACAGAAAGACAAAAGGAATGTAATGGACTTCAGAAATTTTGAAGAGATGGACTCAGTGGTAAGCAGAAAGTGTTAAAGTCCAAATGGATAATTCTCAAAGTGAAAATGATGACTATTGTTAATCATATTAGAAAGTGTACTTACACTAGGTGTCCTGAAGAAAACTGTCAACATCAGCAATTCATTATGTTCCATGGTGATTAATAACATACAACGTGTCACAGTATATGTGTCAGATTTTGGGATAAGTATTTTCCAAAGGACATATTGCACAACTCAAATACCAACCTACACAGTTAGGTTCTATTATTATGGCTAGTTTGTAGATAAAAGAAATGAGATAAGATTAAGAATGTTCTTAAAGTCATAAACTAGTAAGCAGCATTTGAACTTTTCATTTCTTATCAGCATGTCTATTCACTTGTCTGCTGTCTTTTCATTCTGAATTGTTTGTAAATCTGTGTGGAGTAGGCAGTCAAAACTTTACAAATAGATAAATTCATTCTAGGAGAATATATCAAGCAGTGGTTTTCAAACTTGTCAGTATTTTAAAATTACTTTAGGGGTTTAAAATAAAACAAAATAAAAGTGCTAGGATCCACTCTAGAAATTTTGAAACACTTTTGCAAGGCCAGCTGGTCTTGTTTTACAAATGCTTACCAGTTAGGGAAAGAGGGAGGAAAGGAAGGAGCACAAGACTGGAGTGAAGGAAAGGAAGCAGGAAGTGAGAAAGTAGGAAAGAACAGGAGAGCCTGTTGCTGCAGTATTCTACAAGGTAGGGGAAAGAAGTATTATATAGCAAAATGTAAAATGCCAGACAGATAATTTATTCTTTAACTCACTATAATTTTAATTTCATTCCAAGAAATTTACCATCTAAGCTGCTTCTAATGTTTAACATTTTAATGTTTTAAAGTTGTTAATGACCTGCAAACTCTCCAAACTCTTTCTGCTGATTTTATTTATTTATTTTTTATTTATTTATTTTTTCATGTGGGTACCGGGAGTCAAACTCAGGACCTCGTGCTTGCCAGGCAGGCGCTTACACCGCTGAGCCATCTCACCGGCCCTATTTTTGCTTTTTTATCAAGAAAAAAATGTAGAAATGAATAATCTGCCTATTAAACATAATCAAATAATTGTTATGAAATATTGTCAAAAAATGAAGTCAATGTACATTTTTTGCTTTCTTAAAGGTAGTCTTAGTTCTTTAACATTCCTGATGTGTAATAGTTGTCACAAAAATATACAATGATATGATATAATCCTATAAATAGAATGTAATGCCTCAAATAATATGAATAACTTTTCATAAATTCATAAAATATTTGATTTTGTCCTATTTAGGTAAAAAAAAGATATAAAGCTGTAAAAATACAGAGAAAAGAATTAATCTACTTTTTACTATTCCAATGGGTAAGACAAAAGCTAATTTGTTTATATTTTCTATCAGATAAAGACTGTCATCTTATTTTGCCATTACCTAAATAATAAATACTAGGATTTTCTTCATCAGAATACGTTGTAGCTATCATTGACTCTAAAATCAGCATAATGCAGATTAGAAATTCTAGCAAACTGTCAACATCTCCTAAGTGATACAAACTAAATTGCCAAATAAGGAAAGATACATTCTGAACTAATTCATCTCTTACAAGAAATAGATGCTATCAACCCTCATAAAATTCTATCCAAATATCCTTGGGGGTCTATTTTAAGCCACAATATGCAAATGCACATTGCTGGTTAATACATTATTTTATTCGAGTACATTGCTTTGTATAAAATAGAAACTCAAAAAAACAGTTGAATGAATTTATAAATTAATCTGATACTGGGAAATAGAAAGATAAACATATGGTTCTAAACCATTACAGTTTGCAAGGTATCTTTATATTTTTTTATAGCACATGTTATAAGTGCAATACTTTTCATTTATTGTTCTTCACACAATGGAACACTTATACTAGATTTTATGATCATTTTACCTTAAACACTTGGGTCTTGTAACTCATAGATTAGGTAACTGTACAAAAGCCCCATGGAATTTGTCTCATCCTCTAATTATTTGTGTCTAAAATAACATTTGTTTGAAAAATGCAGTAATAAACTTTAAAACATATAAGACTTGCATTTTAAATTTTTTGGGGGGAAGGGGGCTTGAGACAGGGTCTCATTATATAGTTCTGGCTGGTCTTGAACTCACTATGTTGCCCAGACTCTCCTCAAGCACATGGCATTCCTCCTGCCAGTACTGGAATTACAGGTATGCACCACCATCCCCAGCTTTAAAAAAAATGATATGAGAAGAGTACACAATGATATGATTATTGGAAGATAAAGGAACATTGGTTAACATTTTGCAGGTTGGCCAAGAAGAGTAAAATTTTGGTGGAGACTACCCTGAGCAAGCTACAACTCCATAAATGTAACTATATTAGCTTTCTATATTAAGGGTCTGAGTCTGTCCTAGGCCTATGTGCCTTGCCTGATGAGCCAGCAGTTGGTTTGTGTGTGACCAATAAAATATTACAGAAGCAATGGTGCATTCCATGTTTTTGGCATCTCCAACAACTTGAGGTCTCCACTGTACCTTTGTTTTCATTCTCACAACTCCGCACACTGTTGTTCCAGGGGCACACTGCTAGACCTTCCAGAACCTCTTCTAAAATCTGGGTGCAATACTATATGACCCCATAACTCCTGCATTCTGCAGGCCTGTAAAACCAGTACTACAAGGATGATGCAAATATCAGCTACCAGGTCTAGCAGTAGTCAAGTCTCCTTGGATTATGGCTACAGGGACTACTGAGTGTCTAGATGACGGAACACTGTGAAATGAATCCCTAGGAACCATTTCCCTAGGCAACATTTCTTGAACAGTTGGCCCAGGAGCTCACCTCTCAAATGGAAGGTTTACAGCTTTTCACACTCGAGCCTCCCAAGACTGGGGTCTTGTTGATTCCTCAGATACCCTGAAGGCATCTGTCCTACTGTCCTTATACGAAGTACTTGACTTTTTTTTTTTCAAGGACAGAATATAGAGTTTATTATTTCAATTGCTGTCTTCTATTTTGCATATCACAAAATTCCAGAATATGTCACATTTTAATAAGAGTATTCAGAAATGAGTGTGAGAAATATAGTGAGCCAGGGACATCTCCCTTCCAAAATTATACCACACCACATGTTACATTAGTTCCTATTTCATTACTCCTGTGGCCAAGATAAAAATTCAGAGTAAATTGTCGAAAAGTTCTGAAAAACAAACTGGTTTGACAAAACTAACTCAGGCTTCTTATACTTAAAATAATTTAGGGGCCGGTGAGACGGCTCAGCGGCTTAAGCGCCTGCCTTGCAAGCGCGAAGGCCCGAGTTCGACTCCCGGAACCCACATACGAAAAAGGGGCCGGTGATATCGCTCAGCGGCACGGGTGCCTGTTGGTGCGCGAGGTCCTGAGGTCGTCCCCCCGGTACCCACAAAAAAAAAAAAAAAATAATAATAATAATAATTTAGTGGAAATGCTCTATATGAACTTACACAACGCTTGAGGGATTTGTTAGGAAGAAAATAAAACTTTGATTGTTTAGGCCCTTTGGTACAGAGGCCTATACATCAAATGAACTTGGTCAGCCTATTTTCTCTTCCCACTAATGTGTAAAGGGAGCCTCTACATTGTTTTCCATGATGGTAATGCTAATTTACATTTTCCCCAACAGTGAACAAGTGTTCCCTTTCCTTCACATCCTTACCAACACTTGTTTGTTTTATTTTTTTGTCCTTTTGATAATTATAATTCTAAAAGTAGTGAGATGAAATCTCATTATTTTACTTTGTATTTCTCTGAGGATTAGTGTTATTCAGCATTGTTTTCCATATACCTACATGTCTTCTTATAAAAATGTTTATTTCCCATTTTAAATAGCATGTTTTCTTGCAACTAAATTGAGTTCCTTACATATTTTGGATGTTATCGGATGTATGGCTTGCAAAGATTTCTTTCATTCAGTAAGTTTTGTCTTCAGCCTGCTGGTTAATTCCTTTGCTATGCAGAAGCTTTTAAATTTAATATAATCAGATTTGCCTGCTTTGCTTAGCAACAGTTGCCAATGGTGTTTCCCTCAGACTCACACATGAATTGCTCCCTTTCATTCTTCAGATACCTGAATAAATATTAGGACTTTGAAGACACTTTCTGCTCTAAAGTAATTCTCTCTCCATGATCTTTACCAGGATATCTCCATTTACTCCTTTATAAACATACACAGTGGGAAATTACCTTGCTTTGTTTCTTCATTTACTCATTGTCCTACCCAACTGGGCTGTATGCTCCATGATGGGAAGAGCCTGGCAGGTCTTAATGCTTTATTCTCAGATCCTAGTACAACATAAATTTAATGATGAATAATGCTTGAAACCACTCTGAGTAGATGTGAACATTTGAATTATTTCAGGAAAAAGCTATTTTTATGTCCTTAAAGCATAAATAACATTAATGGTATGTTTACCTGATTCCCTTATGAAGATATCAAGATGAATATGAACAACTGTCAGAATTTGAGTGTTCATTGTTTTTATCTTCGCAGAAAGCAGAAAAATCATTTAATTTTCCCACAAGTACAATAAATCCCAGAGATGTTCAGTGTCATCTTTGTTATATTTTTAGCCACAGTCTGAATTCATAACTTCTGATATTTGAGTGTTATCTGTACTATTAAAGATGATCTAGATATATTATATAGTGCAAATTCCTTCTCAGTATATGTTCTCTAGACCTCTCACTCAATCCTCAATTAAACAATTGTGAATCTTGATCCACATTTAAACATGTTTATCGATAGACAAAATCAGACTAATAGAGGATTCACTAATTTAGTCATTTGACACCAATAGATGTTCTTTGAGGAAAAAATGATCTAGCAGAGGAATAGGATAAAAATTCAAAAGCATCACATAACACCAGAAATGACTTTCCTGTAATAGATCATAGTTGTTATGATCAGGTGCCTAAGTAAATCTATGGCTCAGGTTAGTCTACTGAATGCAATTTTCAATAAAAGTTAATATCACAGAAATATTGTATTTATGAAAAATTGAATTTATCAAGATTGTCTACATTTTTACTACATGTTTGCAGTGCATAATGATTATGTTTATCATGGGGAAATAAGTACTTGTACATAATACATTTTAACTTTTTTCATCCTTTTCTTCTACTATTCTTCCTCGTCTTGCCAAGCCTTGTTTCCCTTCCCATTTCTGAAAGCTCTATTTGCATGTTTTCTTCAATTGACTTTTTTATCCTTTTTTCTCCCCTCCTTTTGCCTTCTTTTCCCTCCTTCCATCTCTTATTCCCCTTTCCATAAAAAATATAGAATGCTTTTCAAATTTGCATGTCATCCTTGGACAGGAGTCATGCTAATGTTTTCTGCACCATTCCTTTTTAGTATATGTGGTGTTGAAGAAAGCAACAAGATTATCTACTTTCACTAACAATCAGTTTTTATGAAGTCTACTTGTTTTCTCATTTACATAGGCAATTACAAAATGTATTAGATTATTTTGGAGAAACTCAGCTGTAAACTATACTTAAAGGGAAATGGAAATTGCTAATATGTTTAATCATTATCTACACTTGGAAGTCTATCATTTTTATAACCCATATTTTAAAATGTGATGTTCATGTAATGTAGCTGTATTGTTTTTGAAAGATTACAACTTGAAAGGAGGTTAGAAAGCCACAAATATTCATGCTAATCTTTTCAGCCATCATAGTCTCCCTGGCTCTAATACTGTAGTGCTTACTCTCTGAAGAAACTGCAAACATTTTACATCTGCTTTTTGCTCCTGACTTTCACTGTGTATCTTGCTGCAAGCATCCAGCAGTATCTGTACCACAGCCTGAACATTAGGCTGCTTTAAAATTTCCTCCACCGTATTAATAAATCCACTGCTCCTAATTTCCTTCTCCTGCAAAGTTTCAAGCCCTGGGTAAAATGAAGGTAAATTTTCTGTCAGCATCTAACACACATGGCCTCTAGCCCAACTATCAGTGTTGTCCTTGTTTCCAACTAAAACCTCTTGACCTTTGACATTACTTTCTGTGTTTCTATTAGTATTTTGGTCTTCTATTTTCTGAACAAAATCTCTCATCTGTCTCTGCTTACTCTGGTTTATTCCAATGGCTTCTCTAGCAGTATCTCCAAAACTTTCAAAACTCTCACAAACCAGTTCCCAAAGCTTCTAAATCACATGATCAGTAATAGTCACAGTGATGTCCCCATTCTATGGTACAAATATCTATCTTATTCACAGTTCCATGACTGAGACATAATACCCAATATTCTTACCTTAAAGAAGAAGAGGTTTATTTTCTTTCTAGTAGGCTTCAGTCAAAATTTGGCTGGCTTTAAGGCAAAAATGCATGGTAGAAAGGTGTGAATGGAGGAAGATGTTTATCCTATAGAATACAGGAAGGAGAGAGAGAGAGAAATGAGTGAGAGAGACAAAGAAAGAGAGAGAGAAGTGAAGAGCTGGGGACAAGAAGAAACTTTTCTAGGTTACACTCCAGGTGGCGCACTTCCAATTCCAACCAGGCTTTACTTAACTATGCACATTCAGCTACTGAACTCATCAATGTGTGAATCCAGTCATGAGTATGGTGGCCTCATGATCCAATGATCGCCCAAAACATGAGTCTTTGGGGGCACATTTTAGGTCTACTCATAACAAATGGTAGGTAAGTTACAAAGATAAGTTACAGCAGAAATATTGGCTTCTGTATGTCTCCCTCTCTGGTATCACTCTGGGTGACGATATAGAGGTAGTCTTATGAAGAGTCTCACATTGTGGCAAATTGATGCCTCCTGCCAAGAGCCACGTGAGTTGTTCATATTCTAAGTAGATCCTCCAGCTTTTGTCAAGCCAGTAGATGCCTGAAACTCTACCAGTTTCCTCATAAGGGGTTCAAATAGAACCATTTGCCTGAGTTGTTGAATTCTTGACCTAGAAAAATTGCAGGATACTCAACATTTATTGTTCAGTCATTTATATTAAAAATTAACTTGCTATTTAGTAATAGGTAACTAATACACTTCTCAAAATTAATGTGTTGCATACTAGTTTAGTGTACCTCTGAGTAACATTCTAAAATGAGTCTACAGTATATGTCTAGGTGATTGATTCCTGCCATAAATGCCAAAAATGATACCTACTCATTTTTCCAGCACCTTCCAATTCCTAGCACTGCAGAAACGGTAGCAATTTCACATATCCCGGTGTGCTACCATCAACAGCCAGCAGCAATTTTCAGTGTTGAATGCCAGTGGCAATCAAAGTTACAATTTCTAATCTTCAGCTATGTCAACAAAAATGTCTTTACCCGGGCCGGTGAGATGGCTCAGCGGCTTAAGCGCCTGCCCGGCAAGCGCCAGGGCCCGAGTCCGACTCCATGATCCCACATACGAAAAAGGGGCCGGTGCTATCGCTCAGCGGCACGGGTGCCTGCTGGCGCGCGAGGTCCTGAGGTCGACCCCCCGGTACCCACAAAAACAAACAAACAAACAAAAAAAAAATGTCTTTACCCAACTAGTTCACTGATATGATTTGGCTGCCACTTTGACCTTTACTTTTCCACTATTGCTGTCAGTTTTCCAGTCTGATCCTACAGAATTCAAGCAAATCTGTGGATGTACCAGTTAGAACAACTATAGCTAATATAATCAAGTCAAATTTTCAATGCTTAAAACATCAATGTTCATTTCTTATCTACTAAAAGACCTTTAAAGGGTACCTCTGTCAACAGAAGAAAACCAAATGAAGTTAACCCATTTTTTAAAACCTTACATGAGGGCCGGTGAGACGGCTCAGCGGCTTAAGCACCTGCCTTGCAAGCGCGAAGGCCGGAGTTCGACTCCCGGAACCCACATACGAAAAAGGGGCCGGTGATATCGCTCAGCGGCACGGGTGCCTGTTGGTGCGCGAGGTCCTGAGGTCGTCCCCCCGGTACCCACAAAAAAAAAAAATAAATAAAAAAAATAAAACCTTACATGATATATACAACTTATGCACACATTCTTTAGTGCACCCACACACCAGAAGTACATGGACTAGTAAAGGGAGGTAGAGCCCACAGACAGCAATGATTTTTCAGCAATGATTCTTTTCATTTGTATAAGAGCAGGAAATCTGTTCAATACTTATCCAACTCTATCACACTGAAATAAGATATAGACATATTAAAATAAATCTGTTTGTTTTGCTTAAATCAGCCTGTTAGTTTCCTTATGAATAGGTATCCTGTATATATAGCTTTATTCTTAGTTACTTAATCAAAATCAACATATAAGTTATGAGTTAGTACAAATGAAGTTGAATTTACATTGTTTGCATTATTAAAGATTTATTTTAGCAACAAATAGGCTATTTATCAATAGATTTTTACTTTCAAGTGTAATGATGACCATGAAAAACTTTGAAGTCTCTGCTTACTTTGTGCATGTCACATGGAACTTATAACTTATAACTTATAATTTATTAATTATGGTAACATTTTATTCTTATAAAAATAGAAGCATCTTGTTTTTTAAACTTTATTAATCAACAATAGCAATAAGCAACATTACCACTAAGCACATATTTTTCATAAATCATTTCAAATGATGGGGGGTAATTTTCACAAAAGTAATTTGGAAATTATTTAATATTATATTACCTATTCAATTGCCTTTATTATCTAAATAATTGCAGACACATAATCTTTTAGTATTGTGGAGAATGTCTACTCATTATATATACAGCTAAGTTGCTATAATAACTTCAACTTTATTTTCTTGTAAACTTAATATTTGTTAAGAAGAATAAAAGGCAAGGCACAGCTGGGGGAAAAGTATTTGGAAAATACACACCAAATAATGTACTGCTATTCAAAATGCACAAAAAAATTAAAACAGAAAGAAAACAACTTATTTTCTAAGAGAGTTAATTATCTGAAGAGATTCCTCATCAAAGAAAACATACTCATGGAAAAAGTACATAAAAGGATCCTCCAAATTATGTAGCAGGAGGAAATTACAATTTTTTTTAAAAATGTGATAAAGTTACACCCCAAATGCTATGGCTAAAACCGAAAACACTGATAACATCAAATACCAGAGGAAGATGTGCAGCAATAGGAGCTCTCATTCATTGCTGAAAAATTGTGCAATCATTTTGTAAGTCTATAGCAGTTTCTTTAAAAATTAGTACATTCTTAGACCATATGGTCCTGTGATCACACTCTTTAATGCCCAAATAAGTAGGAAATGTATGTCCATACAAAAATCCTGAAAACAAATTTTCATAGCTATCTCATTCACAATTGCCCTTTAATATGAAAAAGGATAAACAAAGATATATTCACGCAGTATAATATTAATCTACAATAAAGAGAAGTTTCTTATCAAGTCATGAATATATAAGGTTAAGACTTAAAAACATATTGGTAAGTGAAAGAAGACAAAGTAAAACAGACATTTTCACATGATCTAGACTATATAACAGCCTTAAAAGTAAAAATTAAAAAGTGAAAATGTCCATGGTTGCCAGGGATTGAAGAGAAAGGAGAGGTGAATATGTGTAGCACAGGAGATATACAGGTAATGAAAGTATTATGCATGATATAGTAATGATAGGTAATGCCATTAGCTATTTTAAAATCTGTTAAATATAGAAAACAAAGTATGAACCCTACTGTATATAATAGGTTATATTTAGTAACAATATACCAATAATTGTTCCTTTGTGATAAATGCACCATTGTGCAAACTGTTAATAATACTATATATTGGAGGGGCATATGAAAGGATTTATAGAAACTCAGTACTTTCTACTCACTTTATCTGGAAACCAAAATCTGCTTAACATCTATTAATTTTGAAATTTACAGTATACCTTTGATTTAAGTGACAGAGAAAGGCAAGTTCAGGTAAATATCTTCATTATGATTTTATTTTATGAGATTCTGTTATCTAAGAAGAGAAAGGTAAGATGTTTTGCTCACTCTAAATGCAACTAGATGGTTCTGAATATCTTGTAAAGTTCAGAATTGCCAGGATAAAAGGTCCTATCAGGCAGTTTAAATGTTTGCTAGTACTATCCATGACAACTCAGGTAACTAACCTTCGTTCATACTTTTGTGTTCTTACACAGTTGCTTGCTACCTGAATCACCTGTTTGGCTCAATTTCTAGACTCCTACATCCTCCCATAACTTGGCTTTACTTGCCTTCACTAATAACCAGAAAAAAAATTGGGCTTGTCTTATGATCTTTAGATAGTATGTTCCCCTGACCACACTCTTTCATGCTCAAATGAGGTAGAAATGTATGTTCAAACACAGATACACACAAACACACACACACACATGCACACAAAACTTCATATAAATATTTCTAGCTACTTTATTCATAATATCCCTATAATCCATAGTTGCCTTACTTTAATTATAATTTTTCTGTAGATCTCCCTTAGCTCTTAGTTACTGTTGCAGTGGCAAAGGTGCTGTGACTTCATCTTTCTCCTTTGCTTAACTTCAAAAATTTTAGTGATAATAACTTGTTAATTGATTTATTGATTTGGAAAAGGTATGCATTTTATGCAATAAATACATGCAGAAAGAAACAAGAAAATGTCTGTTAATGATAAATATTCTCTAGCTTTATTTTCTGCTAATTTTTCTATAACCATATCTTAGTCAGTTTTCTCACTGCTGAGACAAAATACTCAACACCCAAAGTTAGAGGAGGAAAAGTATATTTTAGCTCACAGTTTGTAGAAGCTTCAGTCCATATTTGGCTGGCTCCAAGGCAGAGTGGCATGGCAGAGGGCATGACAGAGAAGAAACAGTTCATGGCAGGCTGAAGGCAGCAAAGCAGTGAAGTAGTGGAGCAGCAAGTGACGAGTAGCAACCCTGTTTCTCTCTCTTATACCTTATCCAGGTTACATGCCTTTAGGACAGGTAGTTCCATACCCAGAACTATGCCAAACCAATCAGTGTACGAATTTAGTATTCACACATTCTTGACCCCAGCCACCTCTGAAAAGTCCCACCTATGACTGCATGAGGCCTTGAGGGGGACATCTGGACACAAGCCATAACATTGTGGAGCATCAAGAATCAGCAAATAGGGTCATATCAAATTAAAAACCTGCACAGCAAAAGAAACAATACACAGTGTGAATAAACAACCTACGTAACAGGAAGAAAATTTTACCAGCTTCTTTTCTAATAGAGGAATAGAATGCATAGTATCTAGAATACATGAATGACTCAAAAAATTGGACCCCAAAATTAACAAGGCAATCCAACAATAGACAACTAAATGGATAGGCATTTCTCAGAAAATGCACGAATAGCCAATAAATACAAGAAAGATGTTCAACACCTCTCACCATTACAAAAATGCAACTTAAAACAAAACTGAGATTATTTCTTACAAAAGAAAGAATGAGTATCACCAAGAAATCAAATAACAGATGTTCAAAATGCTGTGGGGAAATGGGAACACTTTTACACTGTTGGTGCGAATATCAACTATTGCAACCACTATGGAAACCAATATGAAGATTACTCAAGAAAACAAAAACTAGAAATTGCATTAAACCCAAAAGTTTCCCTTCTGGGTATCTTCCTGAAATAATTAAAGATATTATAACACAGTGGTATATGCATACCTATACTTATAGCAGCATAACTCAATAGCTGAATCTTGGAAGTGGCCTATATGTCCAGCAACAAATTTATGTGATATTTACACATAATGGAATACTTGCATCTTTTCTGGCCATTGATAAAAGTTTAACAACAATTAAAAATTGTATGTACATAAGAGACTTGCTATTTATTTCCATAGCTACTTTATAAAGGAAGGCAATTTTATTTGCTTTATGTAAATCTAATGACACATGGTAATACTTTGGAAAGTTCCTTACTCAAATCAATGTTTTATCCTTCTTAGTGAAATTAAAAATTGCAATATAGAAATTTTAGATCTGTTATGTACACTAAATTCTAAAACTTGAAAATTCTAATTTGCAAGTTTCTGTTTATTTGGTCATTGTTTAATTTCCATGACTGTCATAAAAATAGAAGGAATAATGTTTTTTATTGAAGATGACAGAAATTTTTGTGCCACTCCTCTTATCAAGAAGGACCATCTATTTTCTTTTTTCACCTTGGCTGGCCATATTATTTGCCTTAATGAACAGAATCTGATAGAAGTGATGCTCTCCAACTTTTGAAGCTGTGCCTTAAGAGATTTGTCACTATACCTTACACATTTGGAATACTGTATTTTGCAACCAAGTGTCATTTTGTTAAAAATAAAAATCCAAACTACAAAGAGGACACACAAGTGAACTATAGGACCTCGATCAACAGTCTCAATGTAGCTCCTAGCCAACAGCCGTTACTTAACCCTCATCCATGGAAGCAAACTACCTGAGATGTCCCAGATCAGTCAAGCTTTCATTTGATTGTGGCTTTAGTTCATGTCAGTGGAAGAGAAGACTCATCCAGATGAGTTTAGATAAACCATAAATGATGAAAGACAGTAAATAGCTGTTTTTTACAGTTTTGAGGAATTTTGTTACACTGCCAAAGATACCCTCACTCACAAAAAAAGGATGTGTTCTACATTAACTTTCTCATTAAATTCTGGGATCACAATAGATGCTCCCAATTCAGCATCCTCCAATACACTACAGTGTCAACACTTTTCTTCTTCAGTCTTCAATCTCATAGCATTTTTAATAAAGTCACTGTTTTTCTAAGATGCATTTTTTAAAGTTTTATTCAATTTAGTTCAAGAGTGATTTCTTAAATTTTGTGCATATTAGTTTGGTGAAATCAAAAACAATCAAAAAATTGTAAGACATACTCCTTGGCACTGAGTCTCATTTCTGTTACAGAACATGTATATATACATGTTGCTTTTATAAGACTTACAGAATATATTTACATATATTCTATTGAGAAATAGAAAGTAGTAGTAGGTGCAAAGTAATTCACAAATTTAAGTGGTACTGAATGTTTCTATGAGAGTTTTTAAAAGAAATATTTACAAATGACCCGAACCTTGAAAATAAAGTGGATTTGAACAACAGAGAGGAGAGATGAGTAAGTTTCCATTGAGAGAGAATTACATACAAATTTGAAGAACGAGGATGGCCATTGAGAAGTAGTTAGGAAATGAAGTTCAGTAGAACAAAATATATACATCAGAAAATAAAAGGGGTAAAAAACAAAAATTCAACTGATTTATCTAATTTTAGTATTTTCTTTTCATAATTAAACATCTTATTGGGCATAACAGAAGAGAAATGTGGTTGATGGTCATAATTACCAATTTTTTCACATGCAAATGAGCATGCCAGTTTTTGCACTTAAAATTCAGAAAGCAAAATTTCATCATTTTCATAAGTCTGAGTTTGCAATGGTATGGATTCCTGACAGCCAAAATAGAGATTGCTAGTTGTAAATATATAGAAAATGAAGCATGTAAATGATTCTGACTTGCATATGCTGAGATGCTATTACAAAGTTTATTCTTCCATTTAAATTTCATTTCCTGTATCTTTCACTAAACATATTAATTCAACATCTGGAAACATCATCCTCCCATACTTTGTGAGAAGATAAAAGGAACACTCATGGAACCCTGATAAAAGACAGACACTCACTAGCCAATAAGATTGCCCCCAGCAATCAGAAATATGGAAGATGTTTCAGTTAAACTGCTTGGAGTTAAATTTTGATATGACACTTTTATCTCTCTCAATCTTTGCAAATAATCCTAGGTACTTCAAGAAAATACAAATTGCATATGAATAGATGTATCACTTTTCTCTCATTCTATGTAAAATAATGGTATGAATAATGAGAGGTAGACATCATTTAAGCAAGTTTATTCATTACATCATTGGACCTTTTATAACCAAATTAATGGGTACATATTTTATATTTGATACTTAATACTTTCAGCAATTTCAAAATTATTTTGACCTCATACTACATGTCAATACCAAAAATGTTTTCTTTTAATAGTGATAATGTACAGATTAATCTTTTACTTATTTATCATTTACTTATCATTTACTTAATAAAAAATTACTTGTTTTTACTATGATAGGCACTGGGGGCACAAAGATAAACAAGATATGTGTCACATGTATAGGTGTATTATATTACATCACATACATTTTCTAATAGTCTGGTTACATCTCTTAACAGCTAAACAATATTAACTGTACTTTATTTTTTGATGCAAAATGCTAGCACACAATTACTTAGATTGTTTAAACCCTGAAAAAACTACATTCATATGGCCCATATATTTAGGTAATTTGCTTCATGTACATTTCATTCTTTAGTTCGACTGGTGTTTACCATTTATTTGCCACAAGCTTAAAAATTGAAGATATAAAGATGAAAAAGGTCTTATACTTAAGGAGCTGTACTCTACTACAAGATGCTGTCATGCAAATAAATAGAGGCAATAGCATATCAAATGTGAATCAACACAAATCTTTACACACAGAAAAAGGTTGTCATTGCAGGGAGATTTACAATGCTTTCATAAAAGCATGTTAGCTCAGCTGAGTTTTGACAGATAACGTTCATGTTCATCGGAAAATGAGAATGGTAGCTATCTCAAAAACCAAAATATATTACTACTAGAATGAGCTGGCTTGCTTTTATAAGACTTACAGAATTTAAAAAAATTTGTTCATGTGTGTCTGAAGTACATATCACATATTCATTTCTGACATTTTTCTGTAGAATTCTTTTTTTTTTGTGTGGGTACCAGGGGGTCGACCTCAGGACCTCGCGCGCCAACAGGCACCCGTGCCGCTGAGCGATATCACCGGCCCCTTTTTCGTATGTGGGTTCCGGGAGTCGAACTCCGGCCCTCGCGCTTGCAAGGCAGGCGCTTACGCTGCTGAGCCATCTCACCAGCCCTTCTGTAGAATTCTTACTATTCCGTTTTTAAGAACTGTCATTCCATTTTTTGATGTAAATCCTTTATCTAATTTTCATATTCATTTGTAAGAAGAAGGGCATATATTTGCCAGTGCTTTTTTTAAAAATTTATTAGAAAAGATACATTTTTGTTCTGAATATTTATAGATCTGATTAAAATAGTATGTGAAATATAATGAATATGTCCATGCTGGGGTATAGGTACTTATATGTATTATGTGTTGATCCTTCATACTTACACTTCTGCTCCTTCTGGTTCCCTCTATCCTTGGAGTCATTTCCCACTTAAAGGGAAACAATATATTACACTACATATATGAAAATTTTATAATCTAGAACTCTGCTAATTACCTCAACAAGAGAGTAAGTGCCTATTAAAAAAATCTAATGGTAGCAAGTGTTCTCATTAACTCATTTAAAATTATAGAGAATCAGAAATAGTAATTGTATCACCAGCTGTCTATATACCAATGAATAGAGAATAAATATTGAACACGAAATTATAAAAATGTAAAAGCAGCATCATAGGTGCTTTGATGGGCTTTAAAATAACTAAAAAGAACAAAGAATATCTCTAATCCAAAAGAAAGGTATACATAAAAAATTAGTTCCAATGTGAAAATTATGAAAATGATAAAGTATAATGGAACATATTTGGATGAAATGAAAAGTAAGTATGAGTTATGTTTTTAAAAATTATGCTGCATAATATATTTTTTTAAAATATGCTATGAAAGTTGATGGAAGAAAAAGATAATGTTTTGCTAACATAAAATATGCTACAGCAAAAGATACCAAGTACAATATTGAAGAGAGATTCCAGCAATAAAAATATTTACAAGACATGGGTGATTTTCATGACGATTTTATCCAAAAAAAGTAGTTAAAGGTTAAAAAAAATGGTTTATTTAAAAATTGGGTGGTCCACCAGTTAACAGCTCTGAATTTTAAACTGGTGTATGGTACTATTAAGTATTTCTAATTGTCTTTCTTTGCCAGGGATGCTATAACAAAAGACGATAGCTGGGTGTCTTTTATCAGAAGTGCATTTTCTAGGGTCTAGGGGCCGGTGAGATAGCTCAGTGGCATAAGCGCCTGCCTGGCAAGCTCGAGGCCCTGAGTTCGACTCCTGGTACCCACATACGAAAAAAGGGCTGGTGATATCGCTCAGCGGCACGGGTGCCTGCTGGCATGCGAGGTCCTGAGTTCGATCCTCAGTACCCACAAAAAAATAAAACAGAGTCTAGATATCTAAGTTAAAAGTTTTCATAGTTTGATTTCTTCTAAGGCTCTCTTCTTTGGCTTATAAGAGGTGTGTGCTCTCTCTGTGTTCTCAGAGTGCTGTTTGTTGTCTGTGTTTTTCAGCTTTCCATTATTGTGATAAAATATCCGAGGAGAGTGAAACTAAAAAAAGAAATGGTTTATGTCCATCTCAGCATTCAGTCTGTCTCCAAGCATTCCCAAAATCTCAACTGTTGCATCATTGCTAAAATATCCAAGTCCAAAGTCTCCTCTAAGACTCGAGGTAAATTCAGTTGTGAGACACTGTAAAAATAAAATAAGTTACATAGTTCTAAAATATGATGGCACAGAGAAAAAGTTCCCATTCTAAAAAGGAGAAATAGGGAGGAAATACTGAAGCAAGGAAAGACTGAAACCTAACAGTAAACTTTAATGCACATAATGCCCATCCGGGTATCATGTCTGGCATCCAGGGCTATGGTGGCATACGTGAGCTCCAAATCCCTTGGGTAGCCCTGTGAAGCCTAGCCAAAACAGCACCTACGTTGTTTCAAAGGGCATGAGCCTGGGTAAACTAAGACAAGCCCTGGTAAGTTGAGGTGCAGGAAAGTCCATTCTCTGGAAGTCAGAGGCCTAGCTAAAACTGGCAACTGCATTGTTTCATTGTTTCATTTTCATGTACCCACCAAAATAGCTCACTAAACATAAATGCTTGAACTTGGGTGCCTCCTCAGCATCCTGCCTTGGAGCTCCTCCCAGCTAGTGAAAACTTTCCTTTGTTCTCTCTATTAAACTATTCTTTGTTCATTTTCCACTTTGACTTCATCCTTTGTTGTCCTCAGAACAAGAGCCCAGAGAAGAAATTGGTACTATCTTTGGCACCTAACATGGGGCACTCTTTTTCCATAGAAAGTAAATTGTGGAGGAATCACTGGACCTCACTTTCTGCATTTTTATATTCTAAGAAACTGTAGGTATTCTATCACCCCTTAAAAATTACTAGAGCAGCTGCCACTCTTGAAATGGAGGACTGGTTTCCTAGAGACCTCCTCTGTGGACAGTGGGAATGTTGAAAATGAAAGAAGGTGGATTTCTTTCTGTGGCTGATCTCTGGATGTGAGGTATCTGTGAAAGCTAGTGTGACAGTTGCAGGGCTCAAGATGGGAAGACTCTCCAGTGAGCGCTCAAGGGTCTTCTGGTGGAAGCTGGGTCCTGACAGCCAGACTGGGTATCCAGCCATCGAACCTCCACTTACCTATCACATCCAGGCTGCATTTCCCCATGAGATGACAGGTAAACTCTCCTTGTGATTTCCAGGTATTCCCTTTTCAGGGTGACCTGAGAATGCTCCTTCAGAGGCTTTCATGGTCTCTACTAAGACTTGAGCCACATGTCCGGGCTTTTCTTTCTGTGCTAGTAAGACAGTTGGACAATGGACAATTGGCACCACTGTCCCTCTCTCCTGAAAGCTGGGCTAAGAGATCCAAATCCATCTGTGCACTGTGAGGATCAGGCCTTGGGTGCACCCTCCCAGGATGACAGGTCAATACACAGTGCAACTAATGTCAACCAACCCCTGGAGTAGGGTCCTCTCTGCTGCTATGACAAGCTGGGAGAGGAGGAAGAGAGAGAGCAACAGATTTGGGAATACTGGCCATTTTTACAGATGGGGAATACTGAGATTCAGAGGAGCTTTCCATTTATTTATCCTTGGGCTGCATCCTTAAGAACTGAGGGAGGGGCTGGTGAGATGGCTCAGCGGCGTACGCGCCTGCCTGGCAAGTGCGTGGACCCAATTTCAAATCCCAGAACCCACATACCAAAAAAAAGGGGCCAGTGATATCGCTCAGCGGCACAGGCGCCTGCTGGTGCACAAGGCCCTGAGGTCGACCCCCGGTACCCACACAAAAAAAAAAGAACTGAGGGGAAAAAAAAAACAGCCATGACTATTTAAACCTTCCTTTGTTTGACTAGTTTTTCAGCTTTGTGTGATAACATGCACATGCCAATCCAACAATAGACAGAAGACAGATCATGTGGATACTTTTCAGGTGCATGCCCATGTAATTGTTATGTGATTTTGCTATACCACTATGTGATTTATAATTGTTAAGTGACATCTCCAGACTTTTTAAACCTTCTAGGATTTCCTTGTGTATGTTACAGGTCCTTAGAAATAATGATTTTTACAAAGTTTTGAGTAAGGTCCTGATGTTGTGTGCAACTCTTTTTATATGCTTTCCTGATCTGTTGGTGAAGATTAGAGTAGCTATGTGCCAGGAACAAGGAAGATAATTCTGGATATAAGCAACAGATTTCTGTGTAGGGATGCCTACAATAGTCATGAGAGTAAATGAGGTAGCTTGCAGCCTGACCTTGGTTTGGGGTGGGCTGCACATGCAGACAGCTCAATCAGCCTGACTATGGGGACCTAAACAGAATACCAACTTTGCTTTTCTTTTTTCTTTTCTTTCTCTCTTTACTTCTTTCCAAAAGTACACAAGAGAGATTTTTATGACATATGGTACATCTTAAAAGATTATAGGAGACCTCAAGATGGCGGATGAGTAAGAAGCAGGCAGCAAAACTCTCTCTAAAAGTTACCATTGGAACACGGGAATATAGCGACCCAGAAAGCGCAGGAGGGGGGGAGATGCCTCCCCGAAACCCAGAAAAGTTCTGAAGCGCAATCTGGGACCCCCGGCACCAGTGACGGGTGACTTCCAACAAAGAAGAAGGAAAGAAGGAGCAGACCGCGCGCGTGCACCTTCTAATATCCCGGGAGTTGGAGCGCCGGCGGAGGCTCAATTCTACGGACACACGGTGGCAGCTGGCGCCCAGGGAGCCCCCACGGAGGATCCTGAGACAGCGGCGGGGCAGGGGAGCGGCGGAGAACGGCGCTGACCGGCGGTGAGTGTCTCTCAGCCACAGCTGCCCCGCGCCAGAGAGCGACCGGCCGGGCGCCATTGTGGGGGGTGTGGCGAAACTCAGAGCGGCTCGGAAACTGCTCTGGGAACTTGTGCTCCAGACAGGGCAGCACGGGGCCTCTCAATTGAGCCCACGAAAGTGTGCTGAGGTCAGCAGGCGAACGAGACTGGACTCTCAGCCACACCTGTCCCGCGCCAGAGAGCGACTGGCCCGGCGCCATTGTGGGGGGCGTGGCGAAAAACCAGAGCGGCGGGAACCAGTGCAGGGAACCCGCGCTCCGGACAGCGCGCTGAGCCTCTCAGGCCCAGGGATCGTGAAAGGGCTGCGAGAGCGGAGGCGAGCTAGACTGGTCTCTGCCTGAAAGTACGCGCCTCTGCTCACCACCCACCAGAGGGCGCTCCTGGCTTACTGGGACTGACCTGCACAGAACAGGACTTTGTCACAAGGTACCTGCCTACAACAGAGTCAACACCTGGAACTGATTCTTTTTATATTTTTTATTTTTATTTTTATTTTTTATTTTTATTTATTTTTTTTTTTTCTCACTGATTTGTTTTTTTGTTCTGGCGAAGGGTTTTTTTGTTTTTGTTTTGTTTTGTTTTTTGGTGGGGTTTTATTTTTGATCTGTCTGTTTTATTGTTTTTATCTTTGTTTTTGTTTCTGTATGTGTATTTGCTCTTTCCTTCATTATTCTCTCTGGTTTTTTATATGAGTGTAAACAGCGCCTCTAACTTCTTTGTGATTGTGGTTGTGATCTGTTCTTCCTTTTATCCCTTCCTTCTCTTTTTACCACCTGTCCTCTGCACTAGTGTCCCAATTTTAGTGGGATCCCTCTTGGTCCTCTAACCTTACATCTAATTCCTTCCTCTTCTCCCAATACTCTATTTCCTCCTTAACTCATCTTAAATTTAAACTCCTCAAGGAAAAATTGACATACATAAGACTTGTATACTGCATATAATTTTTCTGGTGTGTTTTAGATTTTGTTATATAACCGCAACTCTATACAGCTAAAAGTGGTAAATAACTGGTTAGCTCAGTCTGTCATTTTTTAGGCCGTGTTTGATGCTTTAGTTAACATTATAGCCAAATGTGAAATAATTGTTCTAAACATCTTTCCTTCCTGATATTTCATGATTGAGATTGACTAAGGGACACAGAAAATACAGTGGCACAGTACCAAAGAATCAAGGACTGGGCCAAACAGGTAGCAACTTCGCATACCCAACGAATTGAAGAGGTAGGATCTGGCAGAAAGCTCAAAACCTAAAAGCAAGCTCCACTTGGAAGATACTGCAGAGAAGTAGTCATCTTCTAAAGATCTTAAACACTAGCAATAAAGTAACCTACTATAGGTAATTTGCAAACATCACCCCAGGAATTAAAGAAAGAAAAAATGAGACGACACTTAAACAAGATGCAACCACACACATCCAATTCACCAAAGGCAAACCTAGGGAGCAACGAGGTGGGACAATCCGAAAGCCACCCACCTGGCCTATCTGAAGTGGTAACAACAAAGCAACTGAATGAGGTTCTGGAAAAAATTAAAACAGAAATAATCTCACAGATAACTGCAGAGATAATGTCTACAATGAAGACCATGCTTAAGGACACTATAGCTGATACAGACAAAAAAATAGATGAACTTAAGAAAACTATAGAAACCATGAATGCTCAGCATAGGAAAGAAATGGAATCTATAAGGCAGATTCAAGCAGATATCCAAGAGATAAAAAATTCCATTGAAAGTATTTGTAGCAGAATAAGCCAATGCGAGGACAGGATCTCAGATATAGAAGACAGGCTTGCAATTAGTGATCATGAAATGGAAAAATTCTTAAAAATAGCAAGGGACCATGAAAAATCAATTCAGCAGCTGCTAGATGACTCAAAGATAAACAACTTAAGAATAATTGGAATAAATGAAAAAGCAGGAGATAGCATCAACGACATTAAAACCTTGTTCAAAGACATAATCAGGGAGAACTTTCCTGGAAGAGAAAAGGAATTTGACACCCCTATAAGTGAAGCTTTTAGAACACCAACTAGACATGATCAAAAAAAAACTTCAGCCAGACATATTATAGTCAAGATCCCAGAAATTCAACAGAAGGGCAGAATCTTAAAAGCTGTTAGGGAGAAGAGACAAATCACCTATGAAGGAAAACCCATCAGAATCACAGCTGACTTTTCAGCACAAACCCTCAATTCAAGAAGAGCTTGGAATGATGTATTGCAAGCTCTAAAGGAAAATAATTTTCAGCCCAGATTGATGTACCCTGCAAAACTATCTTTCAAAATTGATGGAGAAATAAAATACTTTCATGACAAAGAACATCTGAGAAAATTTATGACCACCAAACCAGCACTCCAAAACGTTCTGAAGGACATTCTAGAAAGAGATAGGAACCCCAACAGAAGGAATCCACCAGGCAGGGCAAATAATTAAATAGCCGGAAAGCGGAAAAACAAAGAGTGGGAACCAACAACAGGAAAATATCATGACAAGTCAATACATATCAGTTTTAACCATCAATGTTAACGGTCTCAATTCACCAATCAAAAGGCACAGACTGGCGAAATGGATCAAGAAGCAAGATCCAACAATATGCTGTATACAAGAAACACATTTAATTCAGAAAGAAATTCATAGACTGAAAGTCAAAGGATGGAAAACAATACTCCATGCCACAGGAACCCAGAAAAAAGCAGGGGTAGCTATTCTTTTTGCAGACAAAGTGAACTTCAAGCCAAGAAGGATTCAGAGAGATAAAGACGGTCATTACATCCTTGTAAAGGGAACAATCCAAGAGGAAGAGATAACGATCATAAATATATATGCATCAAATACCAATGCACCCAGCTATATAAAACAAGTACTAAAGGACATGAAAAATCAAATAAGCACTAATACAATTATATTGGGAGATCTCAATACTCCACTGTCACAAAAAGATAGATCAACTGGACAGAAAATCAATAATGAAATAGTAGAACTGAACCAAACTTTTGAACAAATGGACTTAGTAGATGTCTATAGAGTGTTCCATCCCACAACATCAGAATACACATTTTTCTCAGCTGCACATGGGACGTTCTCCAAAATAGACCACATACTAGCTCATAAAACCTGCTTAAGTAAATGCAAAGGAATTGAAATTATCCCATGCATATTATCAGACCATAGTGCAATGAAATTGGAAATCAATGGCAAAAGATCCCACAAAAACTCCCTAAACACATGGAAATTAAACAGCATCCTCCTGAACAACCAATGGGTCACAGATGAAATTAAAGAAGAAATTAGTCACTTTCTACAACTGAATGATAATGACAGTACAACATACCGGAACTTATGGGATACAATGAAAGCAGTCCTAAGAGGGAAATTTATAGCATTAAACACTTATATCAGGAAAATAGAGCAAGCGCAAATAAACAACTTAAGGGTGAACCTCGAGCTTCTAGAAAAAGAAGAGCAGGTTAAGCCAAAAGCCCGTACAAGGGAGGAAATTATAAAGATCAGAGCAGAAATTAACGTATTGGAGAATAAAAAAACAATACAAAGAATCAATGAAGCAAAAAGTTGGTTCTTTGAAAGAATAAATAAGATTGACAAACCCTTATCCAACCTTATTAAAAAAAGAAAAGAAAAGACTCAAATCCATGCAATTGAAAATGAAAAGGGTGATATCACGACAGACCCTGCAGAAATCCAGAAGATCATCTATACCTATTTTGAAAATTTATATTCTACTAAGATGGAAAATGCAGAAGAAATGGACAGATTCCTAGATTCGTATGAATTACCAAAGCTGAATCAAGAAGATTTAAAAATCCTAAATAAACCAATATCAGCCAATGAAATTGAAGATGTAATTAAAAACCTCCCAACAAAGAAAAGCCCAGGCCCTGATGGATTCACTGCCGAATTCTACAAGAAATTTAGAGAAGACCTAACGCCCCTACTTCTCAAACTTTTCAATGAAATTGAAAGGGAAGCAATACTCCCAAATTCATTCCTGGAAGCAAGCATTACCCTGATACCAAAACCAGAGAAGGACCCAACTAAGAAAGAGAACTACAGGCCAATCTCCCTAATGAACATAGATGCAAAAATCCTTAATAAGATACTGGCAAACAGAATCCAACAAATCATCAAGAAGATTATACACCATGACCAAGTTGGATTCATCCCAGGGATGCAGGGATGGTTCAACATACGTAAATCAATAAATGTAATACAGCATATTAACAGAACCAAAGACAAAAATCACATGATCATCTCAATAGATGCAGAAAAAGCTTTTGACAAAGTCCAGCACCTTTTCATGATAAAAACCCTACAGAAAATTGGAATAGAGGGTCTTTATCTCAATCTGGTAAAAGCTATCTATGACAAACCAACAGCCAATATTATACTAAATGGCCAAAAACTGAAAGCCTTCCCTCTAAAATCAGGAACAAGACAAGGATGTCCACTGTCCCCACTCTTATTCAACATAGTTCTGGAAACTTTAGCCAGAGCGATTAGACAAGAGAAAGAAATAAAAGGAATAATGATTGGAAAGGAAGAAGTTAAATTATCATTATTTGCAGATGACATGATACTCTACACAGAAGACCCCAAAAACTCCACTAAAAAACTGCTAGATTTAATAAGCAAATTCAGTAGTGTAGCTGGATACAAAGTCAATACTCAAAAGTCAATAGCCTTCCTGTACACAAATAACAAACTTACTGAAAGAGAAATTAGGGAAACAATACCTTTCACAATAACATCCAAAAAAATGAAATACCTAGGAATCAACCTCACGAAGGATGTAAAAGACCTCTATACTGAAAACTACAGTACTCTGAAAAAGGAGATTGAAGAGGATATCAGAAAATGGAAAGATATCCCTTGCTCCTGGATAGGAAGAACCAATATAGTGAAAATGGCCATACTTCCAAAATTGTTATACAGATTTAATGCAATTCCAATCAAAATTCCAACAGCATATCTCACAGAATTAGAGAAAACAATCCTAAAATTCATTTGGAATCAGAAGAGACCTAGAATAGCAAAGGCAATTCTGGGCAACAAAGGCAAGGCAGGGGGCATCACTATCCCCGACTTGAAATTATACTATAAAGCTACTGTGATAAAAACAGTGTGGTACTGGCAAAAAAACAGACCTGAAGATCAATGGAACAGATTAGAAGATGCTGAAACAACCCCAGACATACTAAGCCACCTTATCTTTGACAAAGGTGCCAAACACATTTGCTGGAAGAAAGATAGCCTCTTTAATAAATGGTGCTGGAGAAACTGGCTCTACACATGCCGAAGATTAAAACTAGATCCATATCTTTCACCATGCACTAAACTAAATTCAAAATGGATCAGAGATCTAAATATTAAAACAGAAACATTAAATCTGCTGGAAGGTAGGATAGGTAAAACCCTTGGAGACATTGGTGTAGGCAAAGACTTTATGAATAAAAACTCAACCGCACGGGAACTATCCCAAAGAATCAATAACTGGGATCTCATCTTATTAAAAAGCTTTTGCACAGCAAGAGAAACCACCAACAGAGTGAAGAGACAACCCACAATGTGGGAAAAAATGTTTGCCAGCTGTTCCTCAGACAAAGGATTACTATCGAGAACATATAAAGAACTCAAAAAAATCAGACCTCCCAAATTTAAAGACCCACTCCAAAAATGGGCATCTGAGATGAATACACATTTCTCAGATGAAGAAATACTAATGGCAAATAAATATACAAAAAAATGTGCAACATCACTAGTCATTCGAGAGATGCAAATTAAAACAACACTGAGATACCATCTCACCCCAGAAAGAATGGCTACTATTAAGAAATCAACTAATAACAAATGCTGGAGGGGCTGTGGGGAAAAAGGAACCCTTCTTCACTGTTGGTGGGAGTGTCGACTGGTACAGCCACTGTGGAAGTCAGTGTGGAGATTCCTCAAAAAACTAGGGTTGGAGGTCCCATTTGACCCAGCTATTCCCCTTCTGGGCATCTTCCCAGAAGAATTAAAAACATCGTACCACAGCGATATATGTGCACCCATGTTTATAGCAGCACAATTTGTAATAGCCAGATCTTGGAAACAACCCAAATGCCCATCAACTGAGGAATGGATAAGAAAGATGTGGTATTTTTATACAATGGAGTACTATTCAGCCATAAAGAAGGATAAACTGGAGACTTTTATAGGTAAATGGATGCAACTCGAGAAAATACTCATAAGTGAAATAAACCAGAAGCACATGTGTAAGCATCGTATTATCTCTCTAGTATGAGAAACTGAAAGAGTAAATAAGATCCAAAATGTACAATAGACATGGTGAATCAAAAAGAAACTGGTCAAAAGGAAAGAGAGACTGGAATAGGGAAAAGAAAGAAGGGAAAGGGAAAAAAATTGTATATATATATATATAAGATGGTTAAGATAGATACACTACCATTTTTACTTAGTTCATTGAAGAGTAAGGTTTGTGCCAATAATGTTTGGACAATTGAATGCTAATGTCTGGTGTCCTGAATAACTAACTTAAAGATAGTAATACGTAATGTATTAACCATTGTTACCCTCCTATTATGTTTGTTTGAAAATTTGTTCTTCTTTTGATTTGTTTTGTTTTTTCTTCTCTTTAAAATAAAAAAAAAAAAAAAAAAAAAAAAAAAAAGATTATAGTAGCTCAATATCTGTCACCAAAATGTCATCTTTAGGTTTTATTTTATGAATTTGGTGCCAATTTAAAATGGAGGATTTTAAAAGGTTGATTTTTCTCCAAGTGTAAGTTAAAGACACAAGCCCTCAAACTTGTTTTTATAATGAGAGATAATGAATAAATATCCCATCTAACAATCAATATCTCTGTGATAAGTTATTTTATACTAAAATGGAAATTTAAATATACATTTAGAGATAAAAGAAAACCACTGTGATTCTAGAATAATAATGCTAGCATAATTGTGACGGTAAAATATTATGTTTGCTCTTGATTTCAAATTTTCCCTATAAGACATAACTGTTATCTGTTATCATGCTTTAAGAATTTGACTTCTGTGACAACCATGATTTTAAAATTAGCAATTCTTTGGCCGAACTCTATATTTCAAAGTGGCTTGCACTCAGATAAATGTATTGTAGTTAAACTTACTGCTCCCACTTTGGTACAGGTGTAACTACCCTCCTGGGTCTTAAACAACTGAGGCTTAGAGACAAAAACTGAAAAAGATAACTGGACTGAAAAAAAAAAAAAAAAGACAATCAAAGGACAATAAGCCCTCCAAGGACGATAAGGACCTAGGTCATGAGGAGACCATTATAAAAGATCCTACAACTCTAGTGAGTCACCCAACCCCTGAACAGGAAAATTGCTGGACTCTGGAAAACTGGAGTCAACCTTTTCACATTGTGCTAAAAGGAGGGTAACCAAAGACAGATACGTCTCCCGTGCTTCCAAGGGAAGCCATATATTCAAGCAAGACCATGACTCATCCTGGAAGATGACATTGATAAAGGAACTAATAGACTCCACACATAGCAGGAGATTAATTTTATTTAACACAGGTCTCACTTTAACTTTGCCCTAAACATCCAGGAGAAAAGTATAATAAATTAAAAAAAAATTAATAGTAATACAGGCTAGATATACAAAGGGGCTCCAATTAATATCCTGTCCCTTGCACACAGTCTCCAGCTACACCAGTAACTTATCACTATAATGGTTCAATAAAGTTTTAAAGTCACAGTGACAGCTATAAAAGTTGAACAAAAGTCTTTAAATTCCTTAGCTAAAATTGTCCTTCAAAATCACAGAGCCCTTGATCTACTTATAACTGAAACTGAAAAAGCCTACACACTCATAAATAAAACATACAGTCTTTAGATAAATAATTTACTCCAGGTAAAAAGAGATCTTCAAACAATAAAGAAATTATCAGACTTTTATATAATCTCCTGACCTCTAAAAAAGGAAGGTCACGCCTGTTTGTAGAAAAAAATATATATTGTTTTTTATGCTATCCATTCTAATACATTTAAAAATGCAGCATGACAGCTAGCTAAACATGCTTCTAAAACCTGCAAAAAGCTATCTGAGTCATGGAGATCTTGGTCAAGAATCTGAAATTGGACATCCTAGTTACTTCCCCTGACTAAGCCATTGGATAATTCTTTTACATTATTGTTTGGACCATGCATATGTTATCTCTTGTCAAATTTGTTTCTTCCCATTTGACAGTCTTAAAACTATAGATGGAGTTGGTACTCCGCTTGGTTTCTATTCAGGGCCCATAGATAGACTTCACAGTGGTGTCTCCTGACTGCCACACTGTCAATGACCCCCTCTCAGCAAGAAGTACCCAGAAAAGCCAATGACCTCTCACCCCTAATGGCAGTTATGGACATCAGTGTTGAGGGGGTAATTGAGATCAGGAAATAGTAAAACAATAGACATTAAGATAGAGACCTAAGTAAACAGATATAAGCCCTCGGAAAATTGGAATACAAGAGAAATAGGCCCACTGAAGTTGGCCCTGGGAAGCTAGAAGGCCAGAGAAGTCAGTTCTAGTGATGTCAGAGGTCTAGCTAAAAATACCAACCACATTGTTCCAAAGGGCAAGATTTTGGGTAAACTGAGATACAGCCTGATAAGTTGGGGTACAAGGACAGTCTGTTCTCCTAATGTCAAAGATCTAGCTAAAAATTGCAACAATGTTGTTCCAATGTTTTATTTTTGTGTGCCCACCAAAATAGGTCACTAAAATTTGTATATTAACCACTGATATTGGGCACCTCCCTGGTGTCCTCCATTGGATTCCTTCTCAACTAGTGAGAACTTTTCTTTGTTCTCTCTAATAAAATACTCTTGATGCATTCCTCAGTTCTATGTCTGTTGACATCATTTCTTGTCCTCAGAACGGGTGCCCAGAAAGAAAATTGATAACGGCCACAGCCTACAGCCTTTCTGGATGGAACCCATAAGACAACTATTCTGCATGGCTTTGCTTGCTGCTGTAGCTTCCCTCAGCATGTATCCCATGTTCTTGTCACTTCTAGCATTGTAGCTTCAGTTCACTTTTACATCTTCACACATCACCCTGTTAGAGGCTGCTTGGAGGGACTCTGTCTCTCATACATGGCCTCCCAAGTTTTCCTTTGAAATCTCAATAGGAGTTTCAATGACTCTATAACATTTGTCCCTACTGCCAGCATGAGCTATAACAGAGGTGGAAGAAATCAGGGCTGAAGGAACATTTCAGTGTCTCAATATCACCATGGGAAAATGAATTCTGGGGAAACTATTCCCTTAGTGATTATGTGCTTGCAGGGTGCTCTAGGGCTCTTTTCAGATAAAAGGTTTATATTTTTATTTCTTTTGAGCCTGTTGGTATAGTCTGGCCAATTCCTGAGATGCCCAAAAGGCATCTTTTCTATTGTCCCTATGCAAAGCATTTGGCTTCTTTTTAATGACATTAATCTCTTCATCTTCCTTGGCCACAACTTTAAATGCACTCTTTTTCTGATAGAGTTGCAAGTTTTCATATCTTTCTGCTACATCTTCTGCTCCCAATTCACACTTTAAATCTGGCTAAAAGTAGCCAATAATTCTCATGCCATAACGTGAATGCTGTGTTGCCTTAAAAATCTTTCTATTAGATTAATTAGTCTATCAACTATAAACTCAACTTGTCACACATTCACAGGGAATGGACAAAATTATCTAGCAGAATATAACACATATAGCTTCTAATCCAGTTCTCATTAGAATACTCATTTTTATCTGAAACTTGGTTCATGCAGTCTTTAACATCAATGTTTTTATCTGGTCTCTGTGAACTCTCACCAGAGTTTCTGAATTAGTTATACTTACAGAATTCTACACTCTCTCATCTGCTTATCTAAACTTTTCCAACTTCCTCTGAAAAACTAATTCCATGTGCTTCTTAACCACATCATCAAGTATAGTCACAGTAGCCTACTTCTTGATACAAATTTCTTGTACTTATTAGGTTTCCCTTGTTATAACAAAATACCTGAGTAAATCAACTTAACAGGAGGAATAGTTTATTGTGAGTCACAGTTTCAGATGTTTCAATTCATGTTTGGTTGGCTTTGTTGTTTTTGGGCCTATGGTTAGGTTAACAGCATGGAGGGTGGGAAGCATGTGGTAAAACAAACATTTTTATATCCTTGTGGCCATGGAGAGAGAGAGAGAGAGAGAGAGAGAGAGAGAGAGAGAGAAAAAAAAGAAAAAGGCTTGGGTTCATGATCCCAATATCGCCTTTACAAGCATTATCCCAATGACCTAACTTCCTCCAATTAGGCCTCACCTCTTAATTGTTCTAACTCTACCCTCTTTGCTTAAATCTCCAAAGCCCCTTTTTCATATTTGCTCTTGGTTTTCTACTATGAGCCCTGAGAAGTTAACTTTCACAAGTTATCCTACTGTACCTATCATTCCACATGTATCTGGACTCACATATCTTATCTTTCCTCTTGCTACTACAGATATATAACAATCATATTATTTTCCTCACTTTTATTATAATTTAGAAGTTTTAAAATAATATCTGTGCTATTACCCTAGTAAAATGCTACCAAGTGTACAGTATAGACTTTGAATATTTCATTCTGTACCTGTTTCCATGAGAAAACTTTAAAAATTTAAATATAAAATTTAAACATTTTCAATAATTCATTTTTTTTTTTTGTGGGTACCGGGGGGTCGACCTCAGGACCTCGCACGCCCGCAGGCGCCCATGCCGCTGAGCGATATCACCGGCCCCTTTTTCGTATGTGGGATCCGGGAGTCAAACTCGGGCCCTTGTGCTTGCCAGGCAGGCGCTTATGCTGCTGAGCCATCTCACTGGCCCCTCAATAATTCATTTTAAATGTATTTTTATTTTTAAAATATTTATAATTTAAATTTTAATATTTTTTCTATGTTATTAATTTTATATGCTTCTTTGGGGACTTCAATTACAACTAATTTTTACATATAAATGTAAATAAGGATAAATATATTCAGAAATTAATTCAAAATACAGGGTGAATAAAAATATTAAAGCCTAAAAATTTTGAACAAAATATGCTTCTTCTTCTAGAAGTTCTACTGAATCTTTTATTGATCACCTTGATTATCTATCTAGTAGCTTCTTTGCAATGACATTTGTTATGGCTTGTATCTAGATATCCCCCCCAAAGCCTTATGTGTTCATAGTTGGAGAGTTTTTTGTTTTTTTTTTTTTGTTTTTTGTGGGTAGCGGGGGGTCGACCTCAGGACCTCACGCACCAGCAGGCGCCCGTGCCGCTGAGCGATATCACCGGCCCCTTTTTCGTATGTGGGATCCGGGAGTCGAACTCAGGCCCTCACGTTTGCCGGGCAGGCGCTTAAGCCGCTGAGCCATCTCACCGGCCCAGTTGGAGAGTTTTGAAGGTAGCTGGATTAGCATACGTGAAAGCGGATTAAAAGCATGGTACTACGATTAAGGGTGTGAATAATGGAAGCCCCTGGGTGTGGGGAGTATCAATCAATAGGCTTGTTGTTGCTGCTGCTGCCTGCTGCTTTGCTGCCTTCTGCTTGCCATGCCATGGACTGTTTCTCCTCTTTGATGCTACTCTGCCACTCTGTGGTGACTTGGAGACAGCTGACTATAGACTGAAACCTCTACAAACTATGGGCTGAATAAACCTTTCCTCCCTTAACTTGTGGGTGTCAGGTATTTTGTCCCAGCAATGACAAAAATAACTGAGACATATTTTGGTACCAGAAGTGGGGTCCTTGCTGTGACATTACCTGGCCATAAGGTTCAGGAGCATTTGAAACTGATTTGAGAAGGTTTGGAGAACAGTTTGGGAAGTTTTGGAGAAGCCAGCTGATCAAGCAGCCCTGGAGTCCTGCAAGCTGAACTTGATGGGAGAGTCTTGTCAGACCTCAGAAAACCAGAAGGTTAATAGAAGTGCTGCCAGTAAAGACCAGCCTCCAGAGGTTTTTCTTGGTAAGAAGGACTGCACTGACTGTTGGACTGCAGACCTTGTGTGTTATGCTTTGGCAGAAAATTTGTCTGCATTTTGCTCTGAGACTGAGATTAAATGTGGCAGACTAATCTGGTAGAAGAAATTTCAAGGCAGTAGAATACTGAGGCAATGGAATGGCTACTCTTGTGGGTGTTTAACCAGATCCATATTGAAAATCAAGAACAAAGGGCCCAACAGAATTATTTAAAAAGTTTTGAAATTGGACAGAAAGGGAGCTCCAATAAAGTTGCAGAATGTAAAGATGAAGCAGAGGACAACTTGGTTGCTCAGAAGGAACAGAACATTAGACAAGATGGCCTGAGGACATCACAGGAACCAGCAGGACTCCAGCCTTAGCAGCCTCAAAGTTGCAAAGATTAATGATTTTGGTTTGACAAGAAAGCCTTGAGCACCATGTTCCAAAATAGAGGCTGCCTAGGAAAGCTGTTCCTCTGGATTAGGTTCATAGCACTTAGCAACCCAGGTACTCAACCCCTACCACCAAGAGAGAAGAAAGCCTGGCTACTGCTCCAGTTGGTGGCAGACTTTGGCATGTCCCACATAGTTTTAGATGCATGCTAAATGCAAGAGTTGCAAAGTCAGGAGGGATTCCATCCAGATTTCTGAAGAAGGCCTGCGAGGGCAGGCAGTGTCCCCCTGAGAGGGCAGTGTGTGAAGTTGTGAGTGTGAATCCAAAGGTATGGTGGAAACACTCAAAATTGCAGAAGCTAGGAACATGGTTTGTCTGAGGAAAGCCACAAGCAGTGCTCAAAGCTGGCCCAAGAAAGAACCTATGGGAGCTACAACCATCAGCAGTGCTGCAGCAGTGGAGCCCACCAAGCCCTTTGTAGTTCACATTTTGCCACAGATTGCTCCAGATGCTGGACATGGGACTACTGGATTTAATGTTTTCCTTGCTGGATATTGGTGTTGTTTTGACACTGTTCTATCTCCCTATTTGTAACTTTTGAAATGGTAATTAACTTATGTCATTGTATTTTGGACTTTTTAAACTTTATTTTCATTCATACAGTGGCTTGAAGCCAAGAGTTTGTTTAACTTTCAGAGGAAACTTTGGATTAGAAATTTGGCAACTCAGAGATGGACTAAATTCACTCTCCATAAAGGGATGTGCATGAGTGTTTTGAGGGCCAGGAGCAGAATGTTGTGTTTTATATCTAGATATCCCCCAAAAAACCTCATGTAGTCATAGGAAGTTTGGAAGGTGGTAGGATTAGGATGTGAATGTGGATTAAAAGTGTGATACTGGGATTAAGGGTGTGGATAATGGCGGTACTATCCTGGGAATGGGTGGCACCCATCAATAGGCTTGTTGGTGCTGTTGCTTGCCACATTACTGCCTTCTGCTTGCCATGCTTTGGACTGTTTCTCCTCTGTGTTGTCCCTCTGCCCAGCCACCTTGATTTGGAGCCTACTGACTATGGACTGAAACTTCTACAAACTGTGAGCTAAATAAACCTTTTCCTCCTTTTTTTTTTTTTTTTTTTTTGTGGGTACCGGGGGTCGACCTCATGACCTCATGCACCAGCAGGCACCTGTGCTGCTGAGCGATATCACGGGCTCTTTTATCATATGTGGGTTCCGGGAGTCAAACTCGGGCCCTCACGCTTGCCAGGCAGGTGCTTATGTTGCTGAGCCATCTCACCGGCCAACCTTTTCCTTCTTTAACTTGTGAGTGTCATGTATTTTGTCCCAGCAACAAGAAATATTACTAAAACCTCATTATACATTATTTCATCTCTGATAGTATCTATTTACTACTTTTTTCTCAAGGCTTTCTTAATTGGGATAGTTAGCACAGTCCTGATTTTCTATATTTCACACTTTTTACTCTGTATCTCTAGGTCTTGAATGATAGGCTCCTTAAATTTATTTTTAACATGTATCTCATTGGGATGTCATCTGCTCCTGATTCTTTTGTTATGTTCTATCTGTTGAGAATTTTGTAACTTATTTCAGCGTGTATTCTCATCTGTTTATTAACAATACTCTAACCTAATAAAAACTCTAACCTAGGGCCGGTGAGATGGCTCAGCGGCTTAAGCGCCTGCCCGGCAAGTGCGAGGGCCCGAGTTCGACTCCCGAACCCACATACGAAAAAGGGGCCGGTGATATCGCTCAGCGGCACGGGCGCCTGCTGGCGCGCGAGGTCCTGAGGTCGACCCCCCGGTACCCACAAAAAAAAAAGAAAAACTCTAACCTAATATGTTTGTAATATATCTCATTTTCTTTCTCAAATTCCAAGCCTGCTTTTCTCGTTCTGTTTGAGTAAAAGTTAATTTTGCTGTTATCTTAAGAATAATATTTGGCACCACTTTTCCACTTATTTCATATCCAATTGCCTTCCAAATCCTTTTAAAATGCTGTCTAACTGTACTTATTAAAATCTATATTAACACTTATTTTAATGGAGCTTTTTCAAATTGCCTGCTTCCTAACCAGGCTTCCTGTATCACATTTGTACTAGGTAAGACTATACATTCTCCCCAAGATCATCAGAATAGCACTATAAAACACATAATTCAATATAGCATGTCACACTTGGTAACCCTTGATTGTATGTATGTATATGCAATACACCAGCCCATATACTGTGTATTTTTATGACTACTTTATTTTGCATTTCCTTTATTCTTTTTCTTTGTATGCATAATATCTTCCTTTAAAGACCAATTCAAGGGGGCCGGTGAGATGGCTCAGCGGTGTAAGCTCCTGCCTGGCAAGCGCGAAGGCTGAGTTCGACTCCTGGAACCCACATACGGAAAAAAAAAGGGCCAGTGATATTGCTCAGCAGCACAGGTGCCTGCTGTTGCGTGAGGTCCTGAGGTCGACCCCTAGCACCCATAAAAAAAAAAAATCCCCTTTTTTGAAGTCTTCTGGCAAGAAAAAACTCACCTTTGAGAGCACTTCAGATGAACATCTTCTATAGTACTGATCCTCTTCTACTACCATATACCTCTATGCTTGTCCTTTTAGTAGAATGATTAAACTCAAGTATGAATCCATGTCTCACTTAGCCTTTTTATATATTCTCAATGTCCCCACATAATCCGTAGATTTTACAAACTTTTTAATAATATGGGCATAAGAACTGAAAATAAATATACAGAATACACTATAAAATTATTATTTATGGTCTATTTTTGACTTACACTGAACATCATTTTCGTCCTTATTTTATACAATGTCCAGCCCAGCCTCATGCCTATCTTCTCACATGTTTGAAAGTGTCTTTTATATTCATTTTTGAAATATACTGTACTTTATGAAGATGTTTGCAACAATAGCCTATCTACCATAGGTTCTTCTAGAAAAGAAGTTAGCACATTCCAGTGTACAATTTAATCTGCTTAAGTTTGTACTGCCTGCTATTTTATAGCCCATGAATTAATAATGTTTCTTAAATTTTTAGTGTATATAAAATAATGACAAACTTGCAACAGACTTATGTGGCCTGAAAGTCTAAAATATTTTTTCTTTGCTCTTTTATAGAAATGTTGCCATTCTGTCTTCTAGAAACTTGACAGCCTCTTCAGAGTCTAATTTCCTTGTTCTGGAATGCAATGGTTCTATGACTTACTTGTAACCAACAGATTGTGGTGAATTTGATGCAATGTGATCCCCAAGGCTTACTAAAAGAAGACCTTGCAATGCTCATTTTGTTTACCCAGGTGAAGTCTTCAGGCTGCCACACTGAGTAGAGTATAAAATGTCAAAAAAATGCCACTAATAAATTATCTATTTAACAATGTAGTTGTTAAATACTGATATGCATCTGTACCTTCTCAACTAAGACATTACTTATTTGTTGTTTTAAACATCCTTGTTAGAACCTTGTAGTAATGATGTTGAAAGCAGACAAAAAACACATGCTCTATGATTCCATTTCTAAAAGTTCAGTAAAGGCAAAAGGAATTTCTTTGTAATGAGAACAGTGCTTACCCTTAGAAAAGGGTAATTATTCAAAGGATATAATAAAAAAGAATTCTGAGTTGCTGGTCATGTTATGTTTCTTGATCTGAGACACGGTTTCATGGTTGTGCTTTTGTGGCAGTTCACTAAGGCTCATATGATTTGTTTGATATGATACTTCAATTTTGAAAGAGTCAATTTTTAGGCACCAATTACTTCTATGTATTAAGTGAAAAATATGTATCAAGAAAGATTAAGGCATACAAAAAGATTAGAAAGTAAAAAGGCATAAAAAGTCATGTAATACAAAGATGATTTCATATAAATGAGCCACCCAACACTCTGGTATGCTAAGCCTAATACACAAATTCATAGAAAAACTTAGGAGGCAACTTGGGTGGTTTTATGACTGATCCTTAGTACATATAATCAATAAAAATAGGCTTTTTCTTGAATATATTGCATTAAGAAAATAATTCATAAGAAATTCCTATTTATCTATCGTAACAGGATCTGAACATACTTATAGTTCATTTGTATTTTCTAGTTCTTATAACTAGAAGTGTTTTTCTGCTCACTGATGACTCAGCAATTTCTGGCAGTTTTGACCTCAGAAGACCCTTTTGATCTTAGAGGCCTTATCAGTTTTTGTACTTAAAGGACCCTTTAACTATGCTGAAAAGATCCAATCTCCTGGTTATTTCCCATTAAAGAGGTATAAAAGCTTAGATTTCAGCCTTTCTCTCTCTGCAGGTGCTGAGCCTTCATTAGGTACTTTCCTAGCACATAACCTGGACTTCATCAAACTGCATCCCACTGGGTGTAAAGAATGTTCTTAACTTTCTAGAGAAAAGTATCTTTAGCAATAACTCCTCTGTTCTTTTTCACATTTCTAGGTCACTTTCAAATTATTCTTTACAACACATGGAGATCAATCAGCTAGATTTTCTGACGACCATATACTGCTAATCAGAACAACTCTGGTATATTTCTGCTCTGTGGTTGTCAGCTAACTATTCACTATTTTTTTTGACTAGGTACCTTTCCTTCTCGTCAACAGATCATTTAATGTTTCTTTGTGTTGTTCATATAAGTTTTTATATTAGAACTTGCCAGTTTAATTTTTCATTCTGTATGATTTTGATTTTGTCTGACAAAAGTAATATAAACATAGGTTAAAACTTTTAGAAATAGAGAAATTATTATGTTAATAGTATCAAAATAAAAATCATAATAACTAATACTTATTTACAGCTTTCTACAAAGTAGTATACTAGTTTGTATACATATATTAATAATGATAACTGCACATTTATATTTTATCTAATCCCACAATGTCCCATTGAAGTAGAAACAGATATAGTTGAAAGAAAGACAAAGAAGTTAAACTGTTTACTGCAGAATCATATGACTAATGAGAACCTGAATAAGGAATTAAGTTTAGATCTTATAAATCCTCTCTGAAATTTACTGTCTTATAGTAACTACTATTTTCATTTTAGTGATTTTTTTCTTTCATGCAATAAACACATATACCGTTAAAATATTTTTCATGTAATTGAAATCATTCCTTACTAAAACTTCATATTCTGCTGTTCTCACTCAGCAGTATAACAAATTTCTTATTTAATAAAATGTTTAAATTTTTAAATTTAAAAACTTTTACAATATTTGCAACCTGATATTTTCTTAGTTATAAGGAATTAAAACAATTTTTTAAAAATTTTAGTGTTTAACAAGTACTTACTTATTTTACGCATTGTATGAGATTTTCTAGTTAACTGTTGGGTTTAGTTTGGAGGAGACAGACTTGGCTCCCTGTCTTCTCAATCCAGAATCCAAAGGACATGCTTCCTTAATGAGTGAGCACTAGAGTTATAAGACTCTAAAGCCATTCACTTGCATTTAAAACCTTTGCTCAGATGTGTCAAGACACAAATATTCATATCAAACTGGCACAAATATCCATATTGTACTTCATGTGGCTAACCCTAAAGTCACTGGTATCAGGAAGTATGGCAAGCATGCAGAAAGAATGATTGAAAACTCATAATACAAACCACCATGGTACTCACTGGTAAATTGTAAGTAAAATGTATGCTTGCTCCCTACTCAAGCCACATAAATCTCTTATCTATAAGTAAAAGTAGGCTCAAAGATCAAGGCTTTTCAGCCTAATGAAATGTTCCTAGAGGTTTTCTAACACCAAAGGACTTTTAATTAAAAAGATAAGCCAACAGGTCCTGTACATATCTAAAAGTGCAATGAAGACAGTTACAATGAATAAGTATTCATAGAAAAATGGAAATGAATCTTAAATAAGCACCCATTCTTAGAAATTCTGCAATCTTAGTAAGGAAATGTTAGTTTGCCTGTAACCTGGTATAGGACACACTTCTTGATTGGTCCCCAGTTTTTCTCATCAAATAAGCAGTTGTGTCTATTTTTCTCTGGGAATTTGTCTCTGTCTCTGAGGATGTTCTCTTTGGCCACAGCTAAAGAAAACCCTAGGGTGTGCTGCCCAGCCTTCCTTGCCAATGAACAAAATTATCAGTCTTTTACCTATCAATAGAAAGTTGGGGACCAAGGTGTATTTGAAATATATAGTATTTACAAAATTTTAAGTCAATATAAATAGCATTGTTAGTAATACAACTACAAAAAGTCTTGGTAGATTTTGATTTATTTATTTATTTATTTATTTATTTATTTATTTATTTATTTTTGTGGGTACTGGGGGTCGAACTTGGGACCTCATGCGCCAGCAGGCGCCCCGTGCCACTGACTGATATCACCGGCACTTTTTTTCGTATGTGGGTACCAGGAGTCGAACTCAGGATCTCCCACTTGCCAGGCAGGCACTTACGATGCTGAGCAATTTCACCGGCCCTGTTGTTTGTTTTAATCCTAGTCAGTACTTTGTGTCCAAAACCATACTTGGAATTTTTTCTGAGAAACAACCTCTCTCATTCTGACCTTAATTATAGGCTCTTTGAGTTTATTATTTGGTGTAGTGGATTAAATTGTGCTCTCAAGAAAATGTCTGTATTTTAAGCTTCTCAGTTTATGGCAGCCAAAGTTGCTGAATATATCAGCCTCCCATGAAAGCACAGAAGGACACCCACATCTTTAAGAAATTGTATCCAAATGAAAATATTTGCTGACATTCATTTAATACAATCACGGTGAGGTAGACTTTTGACCATTATATCTTTCGTACTGTCTCTATTCCCATATTATGCTTCTGTGGACACATCCTTTGTTTGATTTCATCTTTAAATTTTATCTTAATTTGAGAAACATTAAATGGCGATGAAAGACAAATTCAGTTATTAGCTCTGCATGTCTCTACTTCTTTTGCTAATTAAAAATTAACTTTTATTTTTGTTTTTGTTCTTTTTTTCCTGAGCTCATTTCTCATATGAAGTTCCTTTTCAAATGGAATTCATGATAAACAACTCATACTACCAACATTTTGCTCAAAAATTAGCATCTATAGCTCAGTTTACTATGCACATATCTTCCCTTCCAAGTGATAATTTACCAAATGTTTCACTATCCTGTGGATTTTCTAGTCTCCTATGTAAGTGTTCTTGCTGCCTCTTCCTGTGCCTTTAGCTAATGCAACAGACTTCAGTGCAATTATGGCAGCATGCTGTTCACACATACCAAATTTTGCATTCAATTTTCTTTAAGAGAAGGAGAGGAGAAAAGCCTCAACATTTTTTTTTTCTTTTGAGACAGGGTCTCGCTATGTATTTCAGGTTGGGCTTGAACTCACTGTGTAGTCCAGGCTGGCATCAAAATTCGGCAATATCCTCCTTCCTCAGCCTCCCAAGTGCTGGGATTACAGATGTGTACCACTAGGCCTGGTTTAACTATCAGCGCCTTAGATGACAATTACTTCTTGTTAACATCACATGAGGGTTTCTGGGAGAAAGGATTATTTATGCAGTGCTGGACAAAGAAAGGGGAAAGTGTGCTTCAAATTGTGCCTGAAAAGCCACTTCCTGTACTTTTACTACATGTGAATTAATAAAGTGTATTTATTAGTTAACTCATAGCTTTAGTCAGTGCAGTTACTTTTTCTGTCACTTTTTCCTAAAATAACTCAACTAATTTGCTTTATTAAGGAATTTTACCTTGATCCTAATAGTGTATCAGAGATTGAAGGGTTTCCTGTAAAGAGATTGCACAGGAATTGCATTTTTAAAAACTCATTGTGGGGCCGGTGAGATAGCTCAGCGGCATAAGCGCCTGCCTGGCAAGAGCAAGGGCCCGAGTTCGACTCCCGGAACCCACATACGAAAAAGGGGCCGGTGATATCGCTCAGCAGCACAGGCGCCTGCTGGCACACAAGCTCCTGAGGTCGACCCCGGTACCCACAAAAAAAAAAAAAAAAAAAAACTCATTGTGCCTGGAGTGTGGAGGGTGGGAAAGAGCACAAGCAAGTCGGTGAAGACCAGTTTCTAGGCCAATGGAATCCAAAGAACAGAAAATTGTAGTTGGAAACAAACAGGCAGTGTTTGAGAAGAAGTGCTAAATTTAAAGTTGTTTAACCATTAAATGAGACAAAAATCAGCAGTAAATTAGACATGTGGATAAAGAAGAGGGAAGTACCATAGCTGGTTGAAGGTGATACAAGATTCTTGTTTTGTGTAACTGAATATGTGGTAGGATTAATGAACATAGGAAGAAACATAAGAATAGGTGTTTTCATTAAGAGGGAATAAAGAAGTGGTTACCAGAGTGGTGGTGGAAGGAATAGAGAATAGTAGATCAAAAGATACAAAGTACAGTAGTAAATATGTAAGATGAACAAGTAAATACACAGTATGACATCCATAGTAAAAATAGGGTATTATATTCAGAATTCTTGGTAAACATGTAAATTATAGGTGGTTTGGAATGGGGTAAGGGAATAAGGAATAGTAATTATGTGAGATGATGCATCTTAATTTATTCCATCTTAATACCTATGGAATTATAGTTTATATACTATATATGGAGCTTAAAATATCGTGTACCTTAAACACAATAAGATTTATGTAGAAAATAAATCTCAATTTTTAAAAATGAGTTAATTCTTAAACACACATAATGTCTCATGGTATTGAAATGGTATTTGAAATGGTATTACCAAGCACACGTAGAGTTGTATACTTGAAACTTAGAAAATCAGTCTTGCTGGGAAATACAAATTTGTCTTTACATTAAATGTGGGCATGGATAAATCCTTAAAGACACTTAACCTTCTCTCTGATTATTTTAGACTCTGATATTAGAAAAGTAGGTGGAAGCCATTTTATACCTACGGAACTTTTCTCTCCTCAACAAGTTGTAATCTCCTGTATGGCAGGAAATTCATTTGTACCAAACACAGTGGCTTGCAGTTATTAAGGAGTTACTAAGATTTATTTCATGAGTAAATGAAGATTGTAAACAGTACCATCCATCCAACATTTTAACTTGAGATTTTTTCTCTTCCTTTGATTTTAAATGTGACTTTTAAAGTCTTTGTTTCAACTCTCATCCATGAATACCTCCATTTTTCTTTGCTCTTTTCTATTCATCTACCCACATAGAAATGACCATTCACAAGAAGCTCTAACCTCACCTTTCTCTACACTTAAAACTATAAAAATAAATATGTAAATCTTTTCCACACAACTTTTGTTCATACTGGTTACTCTGAAGCAAAGTAGTACCTGCAAAATGGGAGATGGGAAAGTGTATTACCTTCATAGCCTATAAAGAAAATTTTTAAAAACTATTTTATTCCTTAGCTTATAGCACAGACTTTTAGAAAGAAAACTATTAAGAATGGATTATGTATGTGCAAGCTTATCACTTCCAATGGGGATTATGTTTCAATTTTCACGATGACTTCAAAGGAGTTGGAGGAATATTAAAATGTGACATCATTGACCCACTTAAAATTTTTCACAAATATATAGCCTTTTCCATTTATATAGGAAAAACATCTGGGGGATGACTAGCTTAAAAGCAATTTAACTCAAAGAGTATCAGCAACTACATTGCTCATTGTTTATTGCCACAGCTGCATTGTGAACTGATATTTCCAGGGACCCTACCTACAGAGCCACTGAGAAGTCCAAAGGGAGCTAGCCAGGCAGAAAAGTGATGTTAAACTGGCCTCAGCTGCAGGTCGCCGTCTGCATATCTTCCCAAAGCAGAATGGCCTTTCACTGCCAAAATTTGATGTGATCATTTGTCATGCAAATGCTACATTTCTGGCTGCCAAACATTGAAAAGACAATGACACCTGGAACCACAGCATATTCACCAATGGCTCATTATAAAATGAGATCATGTTGGAAAATATGCAGGTGTTGATCTCCAACAGCTTTATTCAAGGAAATAAAATGATTGGGAGCGGAGCCATATGAGCTTGTTTTAGCCTTTGCTTTTTTTTTTTTTTTTTTTTTTTTTCTTTTTAAATACCTAGTGGCATATTAGGCTTACACGGACTGTACTGTCATGGTTTCATTGCCTTATAAATTCTTTTTCATGGAATTAAAAATTGCAACAGGATGGATCTCTGAACTTACTAGTCCTATAGAAAGACAGCAATTATAAAATGATTTATTCACACTTATGTTGTTGAACTAAATCTTCATATGGTCAACTCAGCTGTAGTGATCTTTCTACTTCTTTGAGAGATTGGAAGACTTCTAATAAATCAAATGAGTTTATGCTTGTAAACAGCATTTCTTCATTCTTCACCCCATAGGCTATGTACATTAAATCTACTTTAAACTACCTGCTCTTTCACTAGTTTTCTGACTTCAGTTGTCTGTCAAGTCCCAAGTAATCCTTCAAGCCACTTATACAGAACGTTACACTTTTCCAGTGAAATGATATGATGCTTGCCAATATTTATGGAGGTACCAAAGAAACTCTTCTTTCTCACCTTAATGAACAGTTCCCAGGAGCATGGCTCGTTTGCTTGGGGCTGCTGTCAGTCCAGTTCAGAAGGCCTAGTGTCTCCTTGCAAGTCTCTCTGAGCCTTCAGACTGCCAAAACTTCATATTGGCTTATATCTTCTCAGATCAAGGAAAGGAGAAAGTAGGCAGAAAAATAGTATAAAAATGCTGGTATTGTAATTTTTGGAGGGCCTCTGATATATTTCAGAGCTAAGTGAAACTTTTCTTTCAGTTTTCCTAACAGTCTCTTCTCTTGCAGGGACTGAGATATAAGTCTGGGGCAGCTAGGTTAGGTTCTAGTAGCAGTCAACATTTTGCTTAGTATTCTTGATTTTGTTAAAATGTAAGAACTTCATCCTTCGTTGCTTCTTCCTTTAGGATAAAGGAAATTCTCCTTACTCTTTTGAAAATACATGTCACTTGGGTCATGCTACAAGTTTGCCACTTCTATCTAAAATCTAACATCGATTCACAAATTCAATAAATATTTATAGAGCCAGTGAGATGGCTCAGTGGCATAAGTGCCTGCCTGGCAAGCGCAAGGGCCCGAGTTCGACTCCCAGAACCCACATAGGATAAAAGGGGCTGGTGATATGGCTCAGCGGCATGGGTGCCTGCTGGCACGCGAGGTCCTGAGGTCGACCCCCGGCACCTACACACACACAAAAAAATAAATAAATAAAAATAAATATTTATAGAATTTCTATTATTGGCTAAACATTTTAAGTAAGTTTTTGATTACTTATAATGCCTTATGCATTGATTTTTATTTGCTGAAATAAAATTGTTCTATGTGGTAGTTTGAAAAAAATTCCTGAGAATTTATTTCATTACTTTTTAGCAGAAAAAAAGGAAAAAAAAACCAAGAAAAAGTAGATAAGACAATGAAGTAAATGTGTCCTCAATATTACATCTTAGTTCATGTGCAGTTTTTGACATTTTCTTCTTTTGATCTTCCCAATCTTGTCAAGGAACAGGGAACCTCAAATCATGCCAACTACACTTTCTGAACAGATTCTCACAACAGTGTCATCAAACTTCTGACACATTCCACGAAATTCTTTTTACTGCATACAGTGAGTGATAAGCCTCAAATTGTGGACCTGTTTTCAAAAAATTTTGAATAGCCTCAATTAGTCATCTGGCATTTTACTTCAGTATGTGAGTGTATATCATACCTACTGAACTGACTTTTAGAAGAGCTACTGGAAATCTAGGATAAAAAGGGAAAAATTGTGCATCACAAGCTATTAGAGTCATTTTTTCAACCTCTGCTTTATTAGTATAACACATTTTAGGAAGCTGTATGTGAGGACTAATCCAACATGTGGAAAATTAGAACTTTCTTTTCGTAGCACATATATTTAGAATCCATTGAGAAAGCAGTATTTAACAAAATTGCTCACTATCTTCATTTTTGCCACTTCATTATTGTAACTTGCTGAAATATATTTAAAATGTTATTCTTTTATTAATAAAATTTAAATTTCCATTTATTGTGCTTCCCTCTCCCTCTTTTATTTTTTAACCAGTGATGAGAAATAGTTTGTAGAAGTTGGTATGAAGGCAAAAGGACAATAAAAAAGATAAATCTGTGTGTTCTGACTTTAAAATACATAAAAGTAGAATTTTGAACTAATCAAATGGCAATTTGGTACTTGTTATTTATGAGGTTCTTTTTCTTTTTATCTTCTTTTGAATTATTTTCACGTCAGATCTTTTTAAACTCATCATTTCACTATAAAAGTCTCCAAAACTATGTCATGCAAACACAGCAAAAAAATCTATTTGGAAGCCTTTAAACTTTTTATTTAAAATCTTGAAAATATTATCAATTCCACACCTATTCCATGAGTAACTACTGAAACAAAAATTAGAGAGAAATCAGAATATTTCATAAAAAATATAGGAATACAAAAAGTCATAAATCTCTCTTCTTTCATGAAGGGATTGAACTGCACAAATCTCTATTAAACTTGGCAGAAAAAATTATTCTCTTCATAAGAATATTTAAGTAAATCAGAATGAAAATCATAGTCTAGTGCTCCTGATATGGAGTACACAGTGAGCTAGAGGCCCAGGAGTCTTTAAAACTATTGTTTATAGCATGAACTTTTCTATAAGAAAAAGATAAATCTCTAAAGCTTTTATTTTATCAGTGAGATTGGCTAAACTTCCAAAAGAGCAAATAGTTATTTTTGGATTATGGATGTAGAAACAGGGTTAAATATACACATTCTTTGTTCCATTTTATTTTCCTACCCAGAGGTATCATTCTCAAAGCAATCTAGTTAATGGTACACTACCAGTAGAGCACCCCCCCCAAAATATTGAGGAAAAACATCTGCAGAGAAATTCTGGTAGTAGTAAATATCATAAGAACAGCAATTCACTTTTAGATAGTACTTTAAAATTTACAGAGCATTTTCAGATTTTTAATCTTGCAATTTCAAAATAACTTTCCAAAGTGCATATTAACATTTTGACTTTACAGATCAAAATATATAAAGCTCAAAGAAGGTGTGACTGTGGTCCATGCTGGTGTCTGCTTTTTGCACTTTTCTCCCAGAAAACTGCATTCATCCTGCAAAATCAATCACTTCTGCTTCCTTTACAGTGTCTTATATTCCTACATATATACTATTGGTTTAATTTGGTCTTGTTGAGTGTAGTTGTTGGTAGCTTAGCTCATCATATTTTCCTCTTAGAATTGAATCTTCTCACTGTTGTGGCTCTGAGTTTTGTATCTTTGTAACTTCCAAATGCTTGTCACAGTGCTGGTACAAATATGTTGGATTAATGTATTTTTTAAAAATCCTCTTGAAATTTCAGCAATAAAAGTGCTTGACAAGCCAAAACTATACCATGAACATAAACAAAAAGAAATTCTCTTCCATTTGTTTTATGAGGAATAATTTTCAACAACTCTAGAATTAATTTTGAGGGGTTTTTTCATGTAAAATTATCTAAGCCACTGCTATGTAGTTTGGATTTAAGTAAGATAAGTACAGTAAATTTATAAAAACTGAAAATAAATATGCATCTGCATCACAACATATACAAGCAATGTGTAAGAGGATGATATGAAAACACTGAAAAAGCAGCAGGAAACTCCCTCAACTTTTTAGCAACAACTTTGATTTTCTGAGCTCAATTTCACCAATATTGTTCCCTACAGTATGCATCTAGGTGTGAAATACATTCCAAACTTAATAAATATAGATATACTGAAGTATTTTATGTTCAGAAAATTGTCCAGTTTTTAAAATCACCTATGCATCTATAAGTTACCAATTTAAATTACTAATAAGTTACTAATGATAAATTAAATTGTGTCCATAAATGATCTTTAACAAGATACTGGAAAGTAGCACCACACCAAAACTGCGCTAAATGAAGCTTACAACCAGGTGAATATCCTTATACATACCAAATAAGGGAACCATCCACAGAATGTCTGTGGAAATATAGTATTAGAAAAATATGTGGTCTGAGGAAATCCAACAGATGAATGGTATCAATCATGAAAATCTGTGAGTAAGGCAGAAGTGAAAATGAAGAAGTTGATTTCATATTAGTTTATTTCCAGCACTGCCATTACTAGGAACAAAGCCAGATTCATTGAAATAGAGCCATATTTTTTAAAAAATAGCTAAAATATTGTCATAAGTTGCACTGTTTCTCAAAAATATGTTGAAATCATACCCTCCCACCCTATTGTCATTGTTCAGAAAGAGGATCACTGGAGATATGATTAGTTTAGATGAGGTTGTACCAGACTAAGTTGGGTGCCTAATGCAGTATGACTGGCATCCTTACAAGAAGAAGAAAATTTGGGCATCAACACAGATGGAGAAGACAGTCATGTCACCATTGGAGGTAGAGATTCTAATAATTCATCCACAAACCAAGGAATGTCTGGACCTACCAGTAACTTGAAAAATCAAAGAAAGAGCATTTTCTTGAGTCTTTGGCAGGAGCATGGTCTTGCCAACACCTTGAATTCAGATTTCTGTCCTCTACAACCTGGCAAGAATAAATTTCTACTGTTGTAAGCTACACAGTTTGTGATAACATTGTATGAGAGCCCTAGGAAACTAGTGCAGTACCATTAGTGTACTTTCCTGAGTTCTAAAGTAACATAAAGCCTCTTTAAAGTAGTTCCTTTGTCAGTTTGCTTTAATGATAATAATGATTGGATTCTGTACTGCATAATGTCATTTGTATAGGAAAAGAAAACACTAAAGTCTGTCTTTTAATATGGCTGTCATAAAGACTATAAAAGTCTAACTAATAATGGTGGTAACACTGATTATTGTATACCTGCTGGGTGTTGCTTAATGTCCTATACAATCATAGTGGTAGGCAATATTGTTCTCATTTTATAGGAGAAGGACAGAAAGCACTAGGTTAGAAATTATCTCAATTTAAAAAACTGTAATTCACATCTATTTGACACTTATGCATTGTTCTTTCTTACTGCCTTTATCTCATCTTACAAATTTATACAATAATTTTTAAAATTTCTCTTATTGTTCTTAATTGAATTGGCTGGATGTTTGGACATTTAAAGTTACATCATTTTACAAATCAGTGGAAAGAAGCTTACCCAAATATCACAAGCGTTCATGTAACATTTCAGTTCTGTCATTCAACATAATTGCCAGAGAACATATTTATTTCTTCTCCTGCACACTGCTTCTACATATGTCTACTGTATGTCCTACATTTTCCAAAAATCAAATGATTCTGAATTGCTCTTCAGGGAAATGGCAGAACATATTGATTAAAAAGAGAATGATACAGTCTGCATGTCCCAGTTTGTTTTTCCCCTTAGTAGCTGTGTGAATATGGCAGATGCCTTGCATCCTCATGGCCCAGTTTCCTCATTTATGCAAAGAAGCTCATCACAATTACTTCACAGTGCAACCGTGGAAGTTAACTGATTAGCAAATTGGTGGGCAAATACATGAAGTGTATTATGCTTCCAATAATATGCTTTACTTAAAACTAAGAAACTACGTTGATTATATATAGACTACAAAAGTACTGTGAATTATAGCATATATTATTTCAATTATATTTTTATAGTTTCCATCATCAAAAAGAATTTCAAAACAGACAAAAACCAAAAATGGTATTTATTTCCTATATTATTTAAGGAATTTTTCTATAAATCAAAACATGACATAGTTCTGAAAAGCCAATCTTTACAATAAGAATGAATCAGTAAGTGTTCAAATCCTATAGAGAAGAAATATGACTTATTATATAAGCATATTTTTGTACCACGCTGCTTCCAAATTTCCTCTGATATGACACAATAGTCACACATTCCCATTCAACCACTTTTATATTATAATAGTGATCAAAGAGTTAAAAAAATGCATTTTCTAGTGTTTTTTATCCTCGTAATATAGTTTACCCCAGCGACTTAATATATCCCCAAAAAGTGTTAAAAATGATGATAGTATTAAGAAAATATTTATATTTTCTCTTTGAAATGCCACCATAAAAAGTACTCAAATTAATTACTTTTTTTTTTTTTCTTTGGTGCTGGGGAATCATCCCTCATGCTGAGTACACAGTTTAACATTGAATTATGACTGCAGTCCTTAAATTTGTTAATTCGTGGGTTTTTTTGTTTTTTGTTTTTTGGGTTTTTTTTATACCGGTAATCGAACTCATGACCTAATGCTTGCCAGGCAGGTGCTGTGCCACTGAGCTATCTCCCTGGCCCAAATTTGTTAATTCTTAACTTTTGTTTGTGCTGTCAAAGACTTGAGACAAAGAGTCAGTGAAGTGTGATGGTTGCGAGTGTGTACCCTAGAGAATCAGAGTTGAGGTTAACACCCCAACACTGTTCTCATCAGATGTGAGAATTTGGGCCCTCCAAGTATTTATCAATTCCTCAATTTTTTTATGTCTTTCACATAAAAAACACAAATATGAATAATACTAATATAGAATTACTGAATTACATGGATATACATAAAATGCTTTAAGTCACTTCATAGAACATTGACATGTATTGATTTAATATTAGCAAGTATTATTACTAAATATCTTATAAAGTGAAGATACCTAAGAGATATTTAGTTATACGTAATAAATATAGTTGTATATTGAACACTTATGTGGCATAGGCCCTATAATGAATACTTCTACAGGGACGCATTGTGCCATATATACTACAGTCAGTATTAGCCTAATTTTACAGACAGTAGGAACTAAGGTATATGTAGAGAAGCTTTCACTTCTATAATAGAGCCACTGCAAGTGTCAGAATTGTTTTTACTATTCCTCAGCTGTGTACCAAGCACTGAACAGAGCACCAGATGCAGATAGGATTTTGACTTTGAATATATTTCTAAACTTGAGTTCTCTTAGAAGCAGAATCAGAAATAGTGATTTTTGGTAAAGTGACTCAGAGAAGTGGCATTTTTGGAATAATGAGAAAGAGGAAAGAAAGATACAGTAGGGAAAGAAAACTAATCAAGGAAGTAACATCAGCTGGAGACTACCTTCATCCTGCACCATCAACTGTTTGACACAGTTGGTCTCATTTTGGGACAAGAGGACAGTACTTTGTACTCTGTCAGTCAGTCATTACCTCTGAAAGCCCAACAAGTGAAGGATCAGGAGAGTCCTGGTTTCCTGAGCAAGGCAGCTCACAGTCCTCCACAGTCAGTGCTCTGTAAATGGGGCTACAGTATGCTCTTGGTGTCCTCCAAATTTGGAGAAATTTTGCACTAGCCCAATGGAAAGATTTGGGAAAAGGCACCAATAACATACTATCTCCAAGCCCTTGTTATAAGATCTTTCTTTATAGATATCTGCTGCCTTCTTCTATCAATAAGTTTTATATCTGAGAACTGTGTTCAAGTCAAGAAGCAAGGATTTTGAGTCCTCAATATTTTCATTCATATGTATTTTACTTATTCCTATACAAATACACATCTATGTGTGATTGATATGCATCATAGATATAGCAGCATTTTAGTTAGTCATTTATCCATCTTGATGAGGACCCATTATTGTTGCAGAAATCTGATATCAAACTGAATGGAAGACTCTTTGCACCTGAGGAGTTGGAAAGCAAATTTTATTGTAAGGCTAGTGGGCTGATGGGAACCAGGTCTCAAATCATCAGTGCTGTCTTGGGTTAGGGTAGTTTCTTATATAGGTTTTCAGAAGGAAATACAAAAGGCAGATAATGTGATATTTTACAGTTTATTACATATGTCACGTCATACATTGCTAGGCAGGTTTGGTTCAGGAAAGTAAATTAGGAGTTTTCATCCTATGACAGGGAGGTCAAGGCTAGGGTGAGCAGGATGAATCAATCACTGCCTTAAACTGAGTCGAGCTGTCATTGAAATGCTAAGTCTCTGGGACTTGAAAGTAAGCAAAACATCACTGTCTGGCTGAGTTACACTTATCTTGCAGCTGGCCCTGGAATGTTAAGGCTCGTTAAGTTTTGTAGCTTTCTAATTATGGAAACAGGCTGTGTTTCTCAGTCTTATCCTTGAGTAGTGTTAGAAATATACTAGTATTCGAAATATAGGTTTTTAAAATTTCCTTTGCAATTAAAATCGCCTCTACCGTATGATATTCTAGAAACTCCACAAACCACGGTGAGCCAAGTATCCCTTGTTGCCATTTTGACATTACTGCCCATTGCTTCTCTGGGATTCTATCATCTCATTAACACAAAGGAGTGTATGCGTTACTAAGAGCATCTCCTCCCATCAGTCCTGTCTTAGAAAGGACAACCTTAATTGATCTCTGTGATGTGCTGCCCTCCTTATAAATATATTCATTTTTATCTTGGAAAATAGTATTTTGTGGGTTTCCAGTTTTTTTATGGAGGAACCAGTCTAGTATGCCCAATGCCTTGAGTATTTTTATCCTTTATAGTAGTATATAACTAGTTATTTTTTTGTTTCATTGAATGTGGTTTATTTTATTTCTGAAGATTACAAATGCCAATAAAATCATACCTTGGAATTATTTTCTAAATCCCTTGTCAGAATATTAAATCCTGTGTCATGGGAGAATATTCCATCATGAGAAAACCATGTTTTTCAATTTGTAATCTGTCCCCTTTGAGCTAGCACTCTCAGAATACACTCCAGAGTATGTTTTCCTTTTTCATGGTAGTTCATGTTAACCAGGTTTCACAGTTCCTTTGGCACATAATCCATACTCTCTTTTAGAAGATCAAGCAATTTCACAATCCTGTTCTGCTTAATGACAAGATAATTAGCAGTGCTAAGTACAATAAATAATATCCTTTTCATAGTCAATTTTTTTAATTTCAAACATAAATGTTGTTTACTCAAATTATTATTTTTAACCAAATAGTTAGATTTTCTTTTTCTGTAATTACACATGATCAGGAGGGTAGGTCGAGTCAGATCCTAAGGAATTTAAAGATTGCTTTGTGAGGCATCTACCTCATTTGAATCTGCTCCACATTGGAATGGTACAAGTGACTGCATATTAAGGAGCAAAGATAGGTCTGAGTGTTTTAAATTCTCAAGTGTATCTACCTTGATAAAAGAATCTGGCCGGAGAGATAGCTTAGTGGCATGACACCTGCATGGCAAGTGCGAGGTCATGAGTTTGATTCCTGGTACCAAAAAAAAAAAAAAGAATCTGGTCTCAGAATCTATTCTTCTGTTTTTGGTATATGATACTTGTCTAGCCTAACATTCAATTTTCTTTATATATCTTCCACTCTCAAAATTGTGTCCTATGCTTTGTCTTCACCTCTGTGTGACTTTTCACTATACAAAATGACAGTCTCCAAAAGAGGTACTGAGAAGGCTTTCTGACCTTCTCTCAAGGCTGATTGTAGATGTGAGTCTATAGTGTCAGTTACCAACAATCATGAAATTCCATAGTCCATATAGCTACTGTTTATATGACATCTCTAAACCTTTAAAGATATTTCACCACCTAGAGAATTCCCTTCCACAACCTATCTGTTCTAGTTAATCAATAGTGTTTCAAAAGCCATACTGCTATACCGTTTCAGGCGCTGATAATATTTCTCCTGCTTCACTGGGTTATGTACTGCCATCCTTCTAGAAATATCCCCTTTCAGAACTTCAAACTTATACTCTGCTTCTAAGGATCACTTTCAGAATCATCATAGGTCAGGATGCCAAGCAGCAGAATGGCAATAATTATTTTTAATAATTATGTTTAAATGATAGAATGAAAAATTGCCCTCACAGTGTGAGGGTTCCATCCTGAGGCAAGCAGGGCTAGTGAAAGCTGTCTTTGTTTCCCAGAGTTAGTTTGTCACTGGCCCTGGATGTGATATAAACTCAAAGAGAGAATTCCACATCTGGTTTGGGTAATGCCCGTTGCCTTGGAGGAATTATGATCCAACAGTCAACACCTGGAAGAAAGTACACTGCCTAGTGGAGGAGGTCTTGGGAGTCCATAGGCAGCACCCAATCTTCCATGCTTCTGAGATAGCATTTAAAGCAATACTCCCAAAGCATAATGCCCATGCACTGATTTGGGATATTTTCCTTCCTTGCACTTCACTGTGCTCTAGGTCACATTTATTCTTGTCTCCTTCCCTACCACTATGCTTTTACTACATGTTACACCTTATCTTTTCATAAATTTTATTCTGTTGTAGCTCATGTAGTACATGAGATTATGTCTTCCTTTAAGAATACTTAACAAATTAAATCATCTTAGCTGCTTCAAGTTTGGATGCTGAAACCCCCCGCCTCCAAATTTTCCTTCCTCAGCTGTTGAGCGATGTCTAAGGTTAACCTTTTTTGCATTTCCTAAACCATCTAAAATGAAGCTTCCCAGTTGTTGTCCTTTGATGCCATGTGAAGAGTTCTTAGTTTATTTTATTCTTAAATAAGGCTTTTGAGGAAATAAAACAACAAATTAGTGAAAAAAGTCCCTCACAAAATAATCAGTATTAATTAACTGAACACTTCACCCATAAATATTAATTTGTGTTAATATTTTCAGGAAAACCAGGAGTAGGAATAGCATCTAAGAAGCCAGAGCTCTTTTGGATCAATGGTAGAAATACTGGAAGCAGGAGGATCTGCCCAGAAGCACTGTTGAAGATTCAGATTTTCAGAAGGCATTAACCAATATAAGGGGGAATCTGTTTAGAAATTTACATTTCAACTGAGAGGCCACATCTCCATCTTTTAAACATGCACCATTGACCAAGAATCTGCTATGGAGGATAAATTATCCAGTTTTGTAATCCATCATCATCAAAGTTTCTTTGAGTACTGACACCCACACCTACTACCAGAAACTTTGTCAAACAGGAAAGAGTCTAAGGACGGGGGAAGAAGGCAAACTTGCCTGCTCAAATTTACAGTTAAGGATCTCCATATATTACTTGAAGACATTACATTATTCACTACCTACCCTTAAAACAAGCAGAAACAACTCATGTATATGTTTTATAATTTAAAACTATTCTTTTCTAGATTAGTAAATCTGTAGGAAAGTATATAAACTACTTCATGCATTAGATCTATGAAATTCTAGTAACAAAATGTATTAACTCAATTGTGCACAGGTTAATGCAAAGAAATCCTACAATATTTCAGAAGATTATAGCCTGAAACTACCCCACAACTGCTTTCAGTGCCATGGTAAAAATGTAATTCCTGTTCTTAAAATGCATGATCAGACTTTTAATACCTGGCATAAAAAAATTCTTTTCTAAGGAATCTCAGATAAACCATCATTAAAGTATTATATATTATGCAATAATATTTTTACTCAATATTTAATAGGATTTGGGTAAAATAGTGAAAATATTTCTGTAATTCGTATACCTAAATTTAGTGGTTGCTATATGTTAAATTATATATGTGTATCCATGTCCCATATTGAAACATTATAGCAAAAGGCACATTAGACTTTTAATTTGCATTTTTATCACTGGTCAGTGGAATATCTTTTGCATTTGTTATTCTAAAATCTTCTAGTCTTTTTATTGTATATTGTAAATAAAATCTATCTTGGTTCTCAAAATTTAGCTCCAACATCTTCTTAGTGAAATTTTCTGTGTTCCTACCAACTCATTGAATCACATATGATTCATCTCTTTTTATTTTGTAATGGAGATTGAACCACACAGAGCCTTCACAGTGAACTAGTACCCACTCCCATTTATTAATGTTTTTTTCAGACTGGGTCTTGCTAAGTCACTAATCTTCTCAACCTAGGCTCAAACTCACAGTCCCCTTACTTCATCCTCCCAGAATGCTGAAATTACAGGCATGTACCACCACACCCAGTTCATCACATTTTTATCGCCTCATCTATTTTCATTTCATTTATTATAACACCCTTCATATCGTGTTGCAAATGTCATTTATGGACTTGGAATCTACATGAAATGGTAATCTTCTTGAGAATGGGTATCCTTTCTTAATATTATTTGTTTTACTAGCACTTTGCACAGAGCAAAGTACATAGTAGAAAATGTTTAACTTTTTTTTAATAAATGGACACATGAATAGGTTTTGTAAGAAACTGATTGAGGAGTCTCCATCATGATCTCTAATGCTTAATTTCCAGTCTTCAGACGTGGGTAACACTCAGAAAGGCAATGTCTCACTACTATAGGCGTACATCTATGACATATTCTGTCTTTCTTCGTCATGATGATCTCAATTTAGAAAGTGCTAAATTTTCTTCAGCATCTTCTCAGAATTCCCATTTGAGAAAATCCAAGTACTGATCAGTTGAAAAAAGTTATCATAACCCCTGATTATTACTGGTATAAATAAAGAGAATGAGTAACTATATTGTCTTCCATAGGATTTAAAGTGTTTCAGTAAGTCACTGGTTACATTCAGATTGATGCTTCTTTCTGAGGTAGGCTTGCTAGCCACCCATGCCTACTTTACCTTTCCTCAGTTTTCAAACCAAAAAGTTTTTTAGAAAAATGGTGGTGAGCTAAAAAATCTCACCAATATTAAAAAAATCAAATGCAAGTTTTTGTCTCATTTTTATAGACTCTTAATATTGATATTTCAAAATGTCAATGATTTCAAACTTCACAGATTTTGCATTTAACTTTCTCATTATCCTGAAAGTCTGCAGTATCAGAAAACATGATTGCCCAAGGATGTTGTGTACAATTATCTGTTTGAAGCATCATCTGTATAAAATTAGTGAGCTTTTTAGCTACTACAAAATAAACACTGGTTTTGCACTAGGGTTGATCTCTAAAATAGCATGGTGAATTGTTGCTAGTAGGTTTCTGTTGCTCTGTGATTGTCAACACGTTTAATTCTTCAAATAAAAATGTTTCTTCCCTAGGCTGTGATGTAAAAATTAGAAGTCCGGGGAGTTTATATTTTTATGTTAAAGGTACAGCTTATGCTCAAAATCATGTTCATTGCAAACGTTTTCTTGGCAATTTACTTGTCATAAATGTCTATTGTGCTGACAAACTCAGATGCCGATAGTGTGTGTTTATTCTCACATGCTTATACATTTGTGAAGAGATCCAGTGACAATAAAGGTAAAAATATTATGACTCACAAAACTCCAGATGGTGAGATTTGTTTTGGTAGTAATTCCATATTCCAAGGTATGAACTGAATTCAAAGTTAAGAAAGAAAAATACATTATGATTTTATCACGCTGTGAGAATATTACTAAGAATATCAAACAAAGACTCACAGAAAAATGTGGCTTTTGTGCATGTAAAATTGTTAGAAAAATATGAGTTGTGGAAAGTAAGTCAGAATGAGAAAGAAAATTTATTTCTTAATTGTTTAATGAGGACCTATTAAAAGAGAGGAAGAGTAGGAATTTTGGAAATAGAATAGTTTGAATGTATACTGACTGATATAGTTATAGAAGTGAGATAAAGAAAGGAAGAAATAACTGATATACAAATCACATTTAAAAATCTGATATGTTATATCCATACATATGCACAAATGCATAGGTATGATTATTTAATGATGTATAATAATATCTACACACGTATGTATACAATGCATATCTAATACACACATGTACAAATATAAAACTATGAGAAGACATTAAGATTCAAAATACATGCAGAACCTTTGATGAAGCTGACAATTTGAATAAGTAAATATCTTTGTTGAAGTTACTATTTTATAGCTTTTTTTCTGAAACCAAGACCTAGTTGATGCCAGTGCCAAAATTTTGGAAGAAATTCACAATCATTTTGGTTTAGAAATAAGAAGGTACAGCTTGGTATGATCACAGAAGCTGGAAAGTAAAATAATAAAAAAGATAAAAGTGGACAGAAGGAGTCAAGAGGGAGTCTTGAGTTCTGCGTTTAAAATCTATCCAAATTGCTGGCTGAATGTGAATTACTCCAGGGCAAACTTATGTAACTGCTACTCACCATGTAGGACACAGACTTTATAGGAAACAAAGCAGAATCTTAACTATCTTGATAAAGATAAATAAGTTGTACAACTTACACTACCTGATTTCAAGACTTGCAGTGATATAGTAATCAATTCACCTGGAAATGATATAAACAGATCAATAAAACCGAATACATATTTCAGAAGTAGATCTGCATTAATGGAATCATTTGATTTTCCTTAAAAGACAAAACACAGATGTCCAAAGCAATCTAATTTGGAAAGTGAAGTTACAGAGGCAGGGGTGGAGGTAAGAGAGTGGGAGGATCTTGAATAACTGAACGTCCATTTGGGCAAAAAGAGACTTGATTCTAAACTTGTGTAAAGTAATTTGAGATGCATGCCTTTGTATACCATCACCATATGGACCATAGCTGTGGCTGGTATAAGTGATAACTGGACCTATTTTAGCTATAGCCATAGCTATAGTTTGAACTATTTTAACTATATCCTGAACTGAGTCCCTCAACATCTAAGTATGGGAAATAAGTCCTAAGGGTCTCTCTTCTGAAAGAAGGTCTTTGAAATGATTTTATACATTTATGCCTTTGAGCCTAAAATAAGTGGGGTCTTGTAGGTTGCCCTCCACATTTCTATCATACTGGTCTTCTGAGTCTTCATGGGAACTGTGTGTTAAACTCTGCTTATATCATTAGCAGCACTCTTTAGCCTCTTCTCCACACTCTTCTAAACTCACAAACTAACTTCAAAAACTTCTCCACATCATCTCAAATATAGTTATGGTAACAAGCCTCCTTCTCCATACCAGTTTTATATATTAGTCAGATTTCTGATACTGTAACAAAATACCTATGAAAAGCAATTTAAACAGAGCAAAGTTTATTTTGGCTCAAAGTTTGTGGGGTTTCAGTATATGGTCTTTTGGGCCTATTGATCTTGGTGCTTTAGTGAGCAGTATATCATGGTAGGAGCATGTGGCAGAGGAAATTGGTCACTTCATGATGGCCAGGAAGCTAAAGAACAAAAGGAAGATACTAGCATCCCACAGTCTCATTCAAGGTCATATCCCGAGTGACCTAAATCTTCCACTAGGCTCCATCTCTTGAAGTTCCCAACACTCTCCAATAGTTCCATGCTGGGAACCAAGACTATAACACATGGTCTCTAAGCCACCTCTTTTTGTTTGTTTGTTTGTTTGTTTGTTTTGAGATAGAGTCTCACTATGTAGTTCAGGCTGGCCTTGAACTCACTGTGCAGCCCAGGCTGGCCTCCAAATTGTGGCAATTCTGAGGCACCTCCTTAAGGTCTGAAAGGAATTTTACCATCTGCAAAATTTAGGCAGGCAAAATAAGAGGAGTTGGGGGCCCGTGAGACGGCTCAGTGGCATAAGCACCTTCCTGGCAAGCACGAGATCCTGAGTTCAACTCCTGGTACCCACATAAAGGAAAAAAACAGGGCCAGTGATAACACTCAGCAGCACAAGCACCTGCTGGCAAGCACGAGGTCCTGATTTTGACTCCCGGTATCCACATTAAAAAAAAAAAAAAAAACAGGATGAGTTGCACAGAGAGAAGAAAAGGAAACAGAAAGCTATTAGCATGCTGGATTATTCCATCAGGGGTCAATTCTTGTTTATGTATTACTCTGATTCTTATTAATAAAATAATATGGAGAGTTTGAAAAAAATTTTCTGGCTTGTTATTGTCCTTTTATGCTCATGAAACAAAAAATACAGATTAGACAAAATTCACAATAGGGCAAATAAATAAATTTTTTGTAGAGTAAGCAACAAAAGTAAATTTTATTATTTCATTGTGTTAAAAGAAATGTTAGTGACTCCTGGGGTTTAGTAATAGGACATAATGTTTTACCTCTAGGCCATTTGATAATGTTAAGAGACCTGTGAAGATGGAAAATGTTTTATGTTACTTTCTATCTCTGTTATTTTCACAGCAGGATTGTGGGAAAATGAATAAGAACAATCTTTACGTATAAAAATAATGTTAAATTAATTTGAAAGAACAGTTTATATTCATATCTAAAGACAGAGGTTGGAAATTCTTTATTATAACAATTGAAAAATGAAAATTAAATATTTTAAATTCTGAAGTAGCTTTTGATATTTAACTCTGAATATCATTAACAACTAAGCCATAGCCAATTAAAACTTTACAAAAGTATTATTAAGTAAAATATGTTAAAGTTTGCAAATAAATAATAAATTCATAAAAATCACAATAAGAAAATCTCTCACATGTAATATCCAAAAACATTCAGTGTACTTTACTTTTTTTATAACTGACCTTAAATCGTAATTCTCATCCTTTAAAATAGAAGTCGAAATGTAATACAGTTCAGATCACAGGAAAGTGAACCAATAATTGAATACAGAGCTTTGTTTTTTTGTTTTGTTTCATTGAGTTTTTGGATCGAATCTAAGATCTGTGGTCATTTGCCACATAGGGAGCTACGCTGGTGGTAAAGGTAAGTTGTGTGTGAGGTGAGGGTTAGTTCTATAGCTTAGGCATCACTGTTCACTTCTTTTTAAATACTTCTGAAAATTTTTGCTGAACCCCGATGGTCAGCATATAAATCCTTAAGAGTCTGTGGACACACTTAGGCCTGCCATCTTTCCTTGGTATGTTCGGGTCTTCTTCCTCATCAACAGTATGAAACTGTTCAGAGACTAATTTTTTCTCAGATGCATCAAAACTCCTACAGAAAGGCAAATGCTCCCCTCCACCTTTCCAGAAAATTTGTTGAGCAACTGACACATGAGTACAAGTTTTTCTGGTAATGGCAATCCCACATTTCTTGGAAAATTCCTTATGCAGAGTGATTTCAACTTATTCAACTAAAACCCAGGTATAACTGATTATTAACCAGAGAATACAACATGAGTCTGTCTCCATCTTTTTCCCCCATTCCCTGGCTTTTTACTTTGCACGTTATCATCCTCATTTTCAAAAATTCTATAAAACTTCCTTGGCAACAGTAAGGACTAGAGTACCTATTTTGCCCAACTTCTCTTGAGCTGCTGAAGGATCTGATGAAAATGTTTGAACTTGTATGTTAGTCTCAGTGACTTAAAACAGCGATTTTATGTATAATATTGTAGTCAGGAATTCAACTTTGCTGGGTGATTTTTGTACTCAACATGATGTGAATGTTACTTATTTTCACTTTACGATAGGGCTGTTATGGAAGGTTCAGAAAGGCTTTGGTGCTACGTTAAATTACTTATCAAGGATTGTGAGAATGCAGCCATCAGTTGAGCCCCTTTCTTTCCCCATATAGACTCGGACACACTCCATATGCTGTCTTCCATAGTAGGTGGAGTTCTTACAGGAAATTATTTTTGTATTTGTGGTAGATACTTTTTTAAGCCAAGGAATTTTTAAAAGTACAAGTATTTGAACATTTTAAAAATATATTCTATTTGTTATGTCAATCAATTTTGGTTTCTTCCTTCTGTGCTCAGTCAGTTGAATTTCAACATTTTGAAGTTTACTGAGATTTATTTTATTGCTAAGCGTGTGATCTATTCACAGATGAAATATAATACATACAAATACAAGAGATCACATATTATAAAATTGTTGGGTGTAGTCTTCTATGTTAGCTAATTGTGTAGTTAAGTGTGTGTTACTTTTCCCAATGTGAGTTAAAGTTATAATGCTTGTTTATTTTTCCCCTTAAGTTCATTTATTTTGCTATATATATATATTTATTTATTTATTTATATTTTAATATATATTTATATATTGTATATATTTAAACTTTCTTATTAGGGATATATAAATGAGTAGTTGTATGTCTTCTTCTTGGATTGAAACATTTGTAACTATGAAACTTTTCTCTAACTCTCATTATACTCCTTAAAATTTCATTTATCTCATATTAATATCACCACACCAAACATATGTTAAAATGGTATGAATTTAAATCTTATTGGTATAATTTCTAGGTAAATAGCATCATTCAGGAGTGTCCATAAATGGCATTGACAATGTGAGACAAGTATGTCAGAAATATGAAATTATTATGACCCTGAGAGTCTTGCAGTTGATCTAACGATATTCATAGAATGATTTTCCTTACTACTGAAAGACTATGCCTTTCTCATTTTGTCACTCTATCTGTATCACTGTCTCAGTCTCTCTCTCATAAATAAAACAGACTTGTATATTTACTAGTGATCACACTGATACAAATCTTTCACTGGTTTTATTGGCTGCCCATCTCCATTGATTTAAGAAGTAAAAGTTTAAGTAGTCTATTAAGAGAGACAAAAGTTTTTAAAATCCAAATTAAAAGAAAAATACTTTCTGATGCCTGAAGGAATTATTTAAATGACAGGCTAATTTTTGTACGCTATTCTTTGTCTTTTCTTTTATGTTCACATTCCTTTTCTTATTTGCTTTTGCTTTAGTTATTCATGGTTAGATAATAGTTACATTTTAGAAAAATAGACTAAGAAGATATCACAGTGAAGACAGTCCATTATTCCTTTGGACAGAATATTCCTGATTGGAAAATTAGTGATCTGAAACTACTGGCGGTTGCTAATTTGAATCATGTAACATTACTTAGCCTGAATATATATTTGACCCACCTATATCATTATTATAAGCATTTGTATGCTACTATGCCTTGAAATAATGAATTATATTGAAAGGATTAGTAAATTCACATAACCTTTTAATAATCACATATTTTCTTGATAAAACCATTAAAGAAGATATTATCATAATTGAGTGTAGATTCATGATATTTATCTTTCCATTGAAATTACTTCTTAAATTCTCACTTTGGCAGCATATATAATAAAATTACTTCTTAAAATCTAAAAGATGATAACTACTGGACTAAATGCTCAATTTTTTGTCTTACTGCCATAGATTTTTTTTTAAATGCAACATTACAATCATATATCATTAGACTGCCTTTCTGTGTAGATGTTTGCATTGGTATAAGTCTAAGCTCTTAGGAAGTATAGTTGCCACTTGTTTCTGTGTCTTACATAAAATGTCACATTGTACTTCATAAATCTGCACAATTATCATTTATTAATCAAAGTATAAAAAACAAGCATAGCAAAACATATTTGTTTAATAAAATGTATTTGGTAATGATGATAGAAAAAATGCTAAAAAATAAGCACAGGTTAGGCACGTTTATTTGAATACTAAAGCATGTGAAAATGTGGAAGTTTTAAATAGAAAAATTGAAAAGTACAGTATGTAAAATTTATACCCCATTATAATTAATAACAACTGTATGAATCACATCCGTGACATTTACATGTCAAGTATCAAGCTAAACTATGCACTATTCCAAGTCATCATAACAAATTATCAAAATCAGTGATAGTTCCACTCTCAGAGAAGGAAAGAGGCAAAAGAAAGATTTTATAGTATATAATAATCAATGTATCTGATATATGAACTCGTGAATTTGTCCCTAGAACCTGGGTTCTCATTCACTATGTTTTATTAAACACTATACACAGGGCACAGTGGAGGATGGGAGGGAAGAGAAGAGACATAAAGGGAATAAATCCAGTGCATCAACTCATGGGCATAATAATTTGTGAAAGGATATTTCTTCTCTTAAATTTATAATTTAAGAAATAATAAAGTCCCAAGTATATCCTTAAATTTAGACTATAATCACTATAATTTCTGTTACTATTGCAAGCTCAATACATGATGTTGCCTCAGTTTGTAAACTTGAGAGAAATTGTTTAGATTGCCAACAACAGTTTACAGCCAAATGAATAACTAGAATAATGCATGACTATTGAGGTTGTATTTAAGCTAAAATTTTATTACAATTTTTAGTTTATAAACTTGATTCAGAGTTCATTCTACGCATGGAAATGAGCAGAGAGTCAAATTTATCAATAAATCTCATTTCTGTGAACATGTATAATTTTAAGCAGAATGCTGAGCAAATCTAAACAGGGGAAGCTTCTTAAGTGGTGTAAAAAATAGCTGTACATCCACTATATTGAACCCTGAGTGGTTCTGAGAAGCAAGCCTGTGACAGTGAAGTGGGCAGTCTTGCTTTTGTACTGTGCTTTGAAAACAGCAATCATGGCTCAGGAACCTTTTAACCAGCCCCAGTTTCACTTTTCCTTAAATTCTTGGTAATTCTTAACTCCCTCCTGCACCTTCTTTAAATACATCCATATGAGATGCATATGTTCTTTCTTAGTGAATTAATAAAAATAAAAATACAATTCTAATGTGAATGTCCTGAATTTGAAGCACACTTCAGTCCAGGAACACAACATAATCTTCCTCTAAATGCAACTCAGAGTATGTGCAATTCTTCATGCATTCAATCAGATATATTAGTATTCTACAAGTAAGATTATATCTTCCCTCTACTCTGACCTCTATTTTCAAACAATTTTGAAGCTTTAAATGATTAAGCCTTGAAATAAATGATTAAATATGCCTGTGATAAAGTGCATTTGGAATGAACAGATGACAAAGTTTTTCATTTAAAGTTAAAGAGAATTACCTTGTTAAGTGTTTTAACCTCAATAGACTGTAATCTACGAAAAGCCTGTTTTGCACAAGTTTATGACTCAATGCAAAATATAATAATTATTGACCACTGGAATTGTGCAACACAAATATTCACGATACTGCTAAAAAGATTCTTCACTTCAAGAACAAATATGACATTTAAATTTTTTTAGGTTTTGTCATATTTTCTAGGTGGGAATATATTGTCAAGATTCTAAATTACTTCCTAACCATTTTTAATACCTAGTTTCCAGAGTTTCATGCTGTCCTCATTATTCCTTGCCATCTTCATTCTTGCCTTCTACTCTACCTAACCAAATCCAACAAAATTTACTCCTAACTGAAGTCAATTCCAGGCATTTGTTGATCCAGGCCTTTAAAGTTACTAATTCTCTTAATTGTTGAATAGTCTGTACTTTTCCCACAAACAACAACAACAAAATCTTAGGGGAAAAGTTCCCTTTATGCTTGAAATTAAATATAAAATCCAGACTAGCTAATAAAATGAGGATACACGCTGAAGTTTTTCTTTTTCATTTTTTAATGTTGTAGGTGGGTAGCTACTGTATGCAGACATCCAATACAATGACTGTCCAACCACAGGCATATACAGAAATTGCCTGGGCAAGTTTAAAAGACCATCATCCTCAAGTCATTAATTAAATAAGAATCTCCAGATGTGACACCCAGTGTTTTATAAAAAACGTCTTCCTGGTAATTTGAATAGATAGGCAAGGTTAAGAAACACTCATCAGAAACACTGGTCAAAACAAATAGAAGTAAAAGGTAAGCACTTTTTAATTATCCTGTAGAAACTTACATATCGCCTTTATCAGACCAGCAGCTAGTGAACTGCTCTTGTATGTGTGTTGCCCTTCTAGTAGCAGTAGCTGCCTAACATATATTAATTTTCAGAGTAAGAACCCTGTTTTAATGGACAAGTTTATTAAATTTTAAGGGATAAACTTCTTTTCCACATTTATCATTGAATAAATTTAAGTGCAATTTTCAAGTTACTCAAGTCTTTCCATTTCTCACTAGGCTGTTCCTTCCTCTTAAATTTTTCATTTTTAGGGAACAAGCTAGCAAAGAAAAGTCTGTATTTTATTTCTAGCCTTATTTAATGAATTTCATAACTAAATGCAAGAAAAAAAGCTGTAAGCAGAGCCATTTGAAATAAACATACACACATAAAGATTTTTTTATTTAAAACTGAACAATTTACTGTTATAAAAAAAGGTCTTCTTGCTAATGAAATATACTTGCCGGTATTTAGTCATTAGATTTTTTTTCCTGATTACTTAATGCCATTTTAAGCAGTAAGAAAGCATTGTTCTGGAACCAAGATCATTGAATAGAATAGATACTAAAATATTGTTTGTTTCCTTAAAATGAGAGTAATGTCTTTACAGTAGCAAAGTTTTTCACTGTCTGACAAATAATTAATAATTAGGTACACCAACTGAGTGAATATTGACAGAAAATACATCCATGCTTTCTCATTTGTGTTTTAGCAGATCTGCTACTTTCCTAGAGTTACAAAAGAAAATTACCACAAACTTGATAGTAAAAAGCATCAAAAATTTATTCCTTCATAGTTTTGGACTCCAGAAGTTCAAAATCAAGGTGTCAGCAATGTTGCTTCCTTTTGGAATCTGCAGGAGCAATTTCATTTCGTGTCTCTCTCCTGTTTTTGTGGTCCTGGCAGTCCCTGTCATTCCTTAGGTATGCAACATCCAATATCTGCCTGTGTTTCATATGGCTAGCCCCCAGATCTCTGTGTTTCCTCTTTTTCAATTAATAATAAGACCCATTATTAGATTTGATATCCACATGAATTCATGATGATATCATCTCAATATTTTTTTTCTTAATTACATTTGCAAAGTCTTTTATTCCAAATAAAGTCATACCATGAAGTTCTGGGTCAAAAAGGTTTAGAAAGCAAACATTTATTCTGCCAGGATAGTGGTATTTTATCTCATATTCAAATGTTTTATATGTATACATTTCACATTTGTGTAAATTTCACATTTGCAAAGCCATTTTACTTCATGACAACAAATAGATGCCTCTTTTCCAAAATATTTTACTTAAAAAGAGGTAGAAGAGGAAAAGGGGGAGGAAAATGAGATTTTAAAGAAGAAAGGAGGCATTGAGAAGTGTTTTGTACATGCACCAAGTTCCTACAAGGAATGTGATCGTTATGTACTACAATCATGTATCATATATATATATATATATGAAGGGGTCCAAGTGATGCAGGGAGGGGAGAGAAAGGAAAGAAAGGACTTAAAAAAGAACTAAGAAATGTCATTACATGTATCAACTCTTTATGATGAATGTAATTATTATGTACTACAAACATGTACCAATAAAAGAATTTTTAAAGAGGCAGTGAACAAAATTTATTTTTAACTTTGAGCAACCTAGATTAAAGTTCCATCTCAGTCACTTTCCAGCTATGTGGTCTTTGGGAAATCACTATTTATGTAAATTGTATTTTTCATCTGTCAAAGAAGAAGTATATAACTACCTTAGTTTTGCACAGTTATTGTAATCAAAGTGGATGTGTGAAAATTATATGAATCAGTAGAGTGTAACCTGCAGAAAACTTCAATGTTTTAATTTTACTTAAAATGTATAAACTAATATTAACTTGCACATATTTGATTTAGTCACCATATCCACAATGTCATTGTTTAAATATTAGTTTCTTTGAAAAGGCCAGGAACATAAAGCTATTTGTGAAGCAATTTGTGAAATTTTATAATATTTTAAGATGTCTACCCCATTCCTACATTTAAAGCAATTTTTAAAGAGTCATTTCATTTAAAGTTTAAAATATCTAAATAATGTTTTATTATTAAAAAACATAATTATTGTAATAAATAACACTGACACAATTGGTTTGTGGGCGTACATTTGACCGTTGGTAAGCATCCCTTCCATCTGCTGCAAGCAAATGGACATGGCCATATTAAACAGTGACTTAGTTCCTAGTGTTCCGAATATTTGGAACATTCATCAGTATGATTTATAGATAGAATAGAAAGCTTCAGTTAATGGGGCTATTTTGTTACCTGGAGGTCAGTTAACAGAGCTTGTTTATTATTTAATTTCATAGGCAACAGGAAATAATTGCTGTCTTCAATTTGTCCTACTAACAAAGTTGTTTTTCTTTTTTTTTTCTTCAAGTATCCTTTACATTGTCTACTAGATTACATATCATAAGGAGATAAATTTCATTCATTCTTTATTTTTCTCAGCTTCTCTTAGCATAGACTTTGAGCACATTGAATTTTGCTAAATAGATGATTGCTGCTTTAACAGAAACAGGAATCGTGATCTATGCTTTGGGCTTTTCTCATACTTGGAATTCCTTTTGCAGCACTTGTAAAACAATGTGTGAGAAGTTATCTAATGTGTATTTATTTCTTTAAGAAAATATGATAAAAATAAAATTTACTTATGATTCAGAAAAAATAATCCTGATGTATTTCTAAAAGCTATAAATTTACTATTTATATTTGATAATCACATGATTTTGTACTTTCAATGTTTCAATTCTTTACAAGTTCTAGAACTACATTCTATTTAAAATTGAATTTTCTTTCATAAAAATTACACTTTGATTTTTAGATACATGTATTTTACTGAGAAGGATCTTTACTATTGATTAATTTCATTATAAACAAAGAGTAACTATTACATTAAAATAATGTTATAATTTATCATCAAGAATAATCAAACAAAGTCTTAAACCATGATGGTTGTACCAAAGAGAAGGAAATATGAAAATTATGTAAGACTTTCTCTGTTTCACCAAGAGCCACTAAAGCTGGAAGTGACGTAATAGTTCAATGGAAATGGCTCCAAATTTGTGGGTAGAAGACAGGAACAAAAAAGATGTGCAAATTGAAGGCAATGTGCTCCACAAAAAAGCATTGAGCCTAAATTACTGCTTGTTATTAATCCCTTACTGTTCCTAATTTATGAATTAAACTTTGTATTAAATTTATATGTAAAGGAAAATAAACTAGTATGTATTTCATTATTATCCACAGTTTCAGGCATCCACCAGTGGTCTTGGGACATATTCTCCAAAGATAAAAGGGAATTATTATCTGCATACTGTTACATGGATGTAGCATTTGTTAAGGTGATAAAGAGAGCTCATAAGAGAAATATGGAGATACTTCACAAGAGTGATGGTGAATGAGGGTATAAATCACTGAATAATAATTTACTTTCTAAGGATCCCATTTTACATTCCTAATTTTGCAAAAGTCTGAAATAGCCACATAAGAAGCCAGATAGTTATTAAAAATCTAGCCTTTTCACTAGGTTATTAAAAATCTAGCCTTTTCATCTATGATAATGACTACTACATACCAGATTGCAAAAGCAATAAAGTATGTGATAATCACTGACAAAATTTATCAGTGCAAACTATTTGTCCCCACTTTATTGGTGCATTACTGCATCTATATTTTACTTTACACTGTATTTTAAATTATTTAAAGTCCTTGTCTCAATATTCTGACCACCATATGCCAGAATCTAACTTGATTGTATTTTCACCTTAGATGTCTTACACTGAGCTTGCTGGCCAGCAGTTAATAGGCATTCAATAAGTGTTAGATTAACTCCAAATGACAAATTAAAATCAGAAAATACAAAATGAATTACAAACTAGAAGTCAATGATTGAACATCCCTCTCAGGAGTTAAGAATTCAAAGATAAATTATACATCTACAGTGAAGTAATATATTCATTATGTGAAGACAAGCACATACGTAATTCATAAGTACTGAAAGCCAGCCTGTTCATAAAGCCAGGTGAATTATTCATGAAAGTTTTTAGGAAGACAGAAACATAGTGATGAATTCTGATAGTAGTCAATAGGTACTGAGATCAGGAAGATGTTGTCAGAGAAACTGTTTTGAGTTAAGTTTAGAAAAATATATAGGAATTCCACATATTCTATAAAAGGAGAAGTATGGACAGAAATTTCAGACAGAAGTAACACACACACCTAAAAATCCCACGAAGGCATTCAAGGCAACTGTGCACATTCCATGGGTTATAATGATTCCATTCTTTGTCCAGGCCTAAACACCTAAGATCATCCCATTTTCCATATCTCGTGAACATTATTTTCAGTGTCCTTCTTAAAATGCATTGTGAGGGCCGGTGAGCTAGCTCAGTGGCATAAGCGCCTGCCTGGCAAGCACGAGGCCCTGAGTTCGATTCCTGGTACCTACATACGAAAAAAGGGCCGGTGATATTGCTCAGCGGCACAGGCGCCTGCTGGCGCATGAGGTCCTGAGTTTGACACCCGGTACCCACAAAAAAAAAATGCATTATGAATATTTCTCTTTCTGATTTAATTCTGGAAAAGGGTTTATTGCATAGGTAAGGGGACTCCCATTAAAGTTCCTAAATTGTATCTGAAAAAAAATTCTGAAGAAGCAGTGCTCCACACTCCCACAAGAACTCAGTGAAATGTGTTATTAATAAAAGTGCTACCATTAAAAAATGTACCACAGATTCATCAATGCTCTCAGAGACTCGTTTCTCTTCAGTGATATTAACATGGTAATCTTTCTTTTTTACACATAGCAAGATCAGGGAAACAATTACTCTCTATTTTGTATATCTAAGTGATGCTGATCAAATAACTTCTCATTCTCTATTTCCTCAGAAGGAAGCAGTCTGATATAAGAGAAGAAGCTTGAAAATGTTGCAGAAAAATACTAAAAATCTGTCTCCCCACCTAGACAACAACTGAACTGGTAGAATCTGTCAGATGTAACTATTTCAGAATTTGTGGATTTAGCAAAGTCTCGCAATTACTAGAGAAATGCTTGGGCAGTACGTTGTGATTAATTTTAGTTAATTTCAACTTTTTAGCACTGTAACAGCTACCCACCCCCCACCCTTCAGGCCGTACACATGTTCACAGACCAGCTTGCTCAGAACCAAGTGGGCAAAAAGGGCTCTGTCCAAATATCAGGGATGATGCTCCCATCATCGACTGCTACTATTGACCACAGGAATGCATAAAAAATGTGACGGCTGGTTGTTGCTAAACTTCTTCCATTCTTAAAAGCTCTGCCTCCACTGGTTGCAGTGGCTTCCTGAGAACACAAAGTGCTCTTAAATTCCCCCCAATTTTTTCTCCTTTTACACTTTGGAGAGTGTAGGACACTGAACACTAGGCCATCCAAAACTAACCACCTATAGGGGGAAATTTGAAAGTCAGCCCATACTCCCAAAGGAAGGTGCAAACTCCAAAATGATCTTTGAAGACATTCAATTTACACCTCAAGCTGACCCTTACCATGGAGATCACCAACGACCATACAGAAATGCAATCTGAAAACTCTGGGAAAAGTGGAAGATGTGATTTTTAGAGTTACCACAGGTAGAAAAAGGAATCAGTGTACTTAAAGATAGGGCAATGGAACTTATCTGAGACTGAAGAACTTAAAAGTGAATAGATACTGAGGGACGCTATCAAGGGACACCCACCATCCTCTTTTAATTGATGTGTGTCAGTTATGATGTCACAGAGACAAGAAAGAAATAATCAAAACACAAAAGGGAACAGTACTGCAACAAATGGAGGACAAAATAATAAGACATATAGAAAAAATAGCATAATAACAAATGAAATTTCTTCATATTAGTGATTATTGTAAATGTGATTAGATTAACTTCTATAGTCAGTATAGAGTTCGACAGAATGTATTGAGAAGACATAATGCAATATATGTGAAATATAGGAGTCTCACTTTACATCCAAACTCACAAAAATGTTGAAAATGAATGTATAGAAATGAATTTTACACACAAATAGCAACCAAATGAAAGCAGAAGTGACTATACTAATACTAAATAAATTGGACTTCAAGTTTTAAAAAGTATACAGAAAGTAAAGAAATTACACATTACTAAATGTTCATTATAGCAAGACAACACAATTATAAATATTCATATAATGTAACACATCATCAAAATATATGATGTGAAAATTGATAGAAATCGAAGGGAGAAATAATACTACAATAGATGAAGACTTCAGTATCCCACTTTTAATAAAGGGTGGGACAATCAAACAGAAGATAAGTGAGGAAATAAATGACTACAGATCATAACCAACTAGAACTAACAGACAGATGTAGTATAGATGTCCCAAAAATTGCATATGAATTCATTGACATGCTTTTTCCCTCCTTATTCTTCATTTTTCAAATCTGGTGTAGCTATTTTGCTTTTCCATACAAATTTGGGAATAATTCTGATAAAAAAACTATTAAAAGGTTGCGGGGATTTCACTTGAAACTTAGTTAAACCTTTATATCAATATAAAGAGAATTAATAGCTTTTTTATGAAGGTCTTTCAATACATAAACAAAGTAATATCTATTTATTTAAATCTTTATTTTTTGTCAGTTTTACAATTTTCATACAAATGCATGTTTTGTTATATTTACAACTAAGTATTGAATTTTATGTGATTATGAATATATTGTGCTTTAATTTTAGCATTCATTTTTCTATGGCTAATATATAGAAATCAGCCAATCTATGAATGTTTATGTTGCACTCCAATCTTATTAAAATTATGTTTTAGTTCTAGAAGCTTTCTGATAGATTCCTTGGGATTCCTACTTAGACAATTATATCAACTATAAATAGAAATAATTTTATTTCTTTTTATCTGATCTGAGTAATGGTGTCTGATTCCATTCTTTTTGATGTTTGCAGAAAATATTTAAGCTTCACTTCCTGATTTTCCTTTTGTGTCTGATATATGGATAAATTCATGAGAAAACCTAAGTGTTCCTTTGGACTCCATGACAGATTCAGACCGTACTAACCCCTGCTTGTGCAGGGGCACTCATGTTGGCCTCAGCCCTCAAACACATTGGTAAACATGTTACGGGTTAGTTATAATATGTCCTTCCTAAGTTTCATGAGTTCTTAGGTGGAGCTTTCAAAAGCAGTTTTGTCATGAAGGTGCTTAACTCATTAGTGGATTAATCTACTGGTGAGTTCATAGCTAAATTTCCTGTTAGGAGGTGGGGCCTGGTTGGAGGAGGTACACGTCACTGGGGTCATGACCTGCATGTGTGTATTCTTGTGACTGGCCCTTCCTCTCTTTCTCTGGCTCTCTTCCTGTTCACTCTGCTTCTGGCTGCTATGAGGTAAACAGTTTTCCTCTGCAATGACTTTCAACCATGCTACTTCTGCCTTGGAGCCAACCATGGACTGAAAGCTCTGTAATTGTAAGACAAAATAATTTTTTTCTCTTTTAAGATACGTAAGGTAGCATTTTGTCCCAGCAATAGAAAGCTGACTAATACATTCCCTTTGTTTTCTCTCTAAATTCATGTTTAGATCTGCCTGAGGACTACACTATGATAGCTGAGGCCTAATGTATGCAAATAAAAGTTTTTATATCTTCTTGAGGATGTAGGTATTTGTGTTTATATATCATTAGTGTAGACATGAGAAACAACTTTTGCATTGGGAAGGGGTCTCCCCCTTGACATGCCAGAAAGCCAAAGCAAACTTTCTATTTTTCTTTTGTTTGGTGCTGGGGATCAAACCCAAGACTTCACACGTTCTATGTAAGTGTTCTACTATGAGCTACATAACTAGATCTGTCAAAAAAAGTCTTACTGACTTTTTTTCTTTTATTCTTTTCCTATTTTGCTTATTTCATTGGGTAGAATTTACAGCACTCTATTGGATAAAAAAATGAAAACAAACATCCTTCCTTGGTTTGTTCTTTATTATAAAAGAGAAATATCCAGTGCTTCACCATCATTCATATTAGCTGAAAAGGTACATGCTTTTTGATAAGTTTAATAAGGTCCCAAAAAAACCATTTTACTGAGGAATTATAATTATAATTATAATTATAAACTTATAATTATAAACTTTCCACTTTATCATATGTTTTTTCTGTATTTATATTTCAATGTGTTTTTTCTTTTTTTAATCTGTTAATAGGTGGTATACACTGATTGGTTTTTCAGTTTTGATACATTGAATTCTTACAGGAAATCCTATTTGATCATGATATAAAATTCATTTATATTTTGTTAAAATTTCTATATTCATATTAAACTAGTTTCCCAGGGCTATTTTTATAAATGAAAATATTGATAGTTTAAGACAACAGAAAGTCATTCATTCATGATTCTGGAATTGATAGCCCCAAATCTAGATGGCGGTACAATTATGCTCCACCTCCACAGAGTCTGTAAAGATGAACGCATTCTTTGCTTCATCTCCCTTCTGGGACCTGCCAGCAAGCCTTCAGTCTGTCCAATTTTTTATGAGGGTAATTCTGGTTTCCAGGAATGAGTTTGGCAATATTCCTTCCCTTTCAGACTCATGGAAGAATTTAAGGAGTACTGGTGTTAATTCTCAGAAGTTCGAGTAAAATTCAGCACTGAATCCATCAGTCCTGGGCTTTTCTTAGTTGGTAGTTTTTATTCCTGCTAATGATCTCTTCAGGTTTTTTACATCTTCTTGGTTAATTTTTGGTAAGTTATCTGTGTCTAGGAATTTATCAGTTTCTTTTAGATTCTCCAATTTATGAGAATATCAGTTTCCAAATAATTTCTCTCTTTTTTTTTCATTTTACTAGTACATATTTGCAGTATATAATGATTACATTCACTGTGGAGGATTGGTACATGTATATAACACATTTCAATTCCTTCCTTTTTCCTCCCTTCCTCCAACCTCTTTTATTTTTCCAGCATCAGATTCATTTATTTACTTTATGAGACCTTATAAATTTAATTATAATATAAACAGATTGAAAACTAGACTAATAAGCCAAAAACATATAAAACATATAAGAAAATTATAGTAAGTCAAGGTACACTTTTAGATACATTGTCCACACTTGATTACAATCTTTATTCTTTCTCTTTTTCCTTATTATCTATCTTTTATTTCATGCTTTTTATATATAATGTTATTTTTTTCATATATGTGAAGCCATGTGATATTTAAGTTTGTGTGTCTGAATTACTTCATTTAACATTATGATTTGAAGGTGCATCCATTTTCCTGCAAATTACTCTAGTCTATCCTTCTCTAAGGCAGAGTAGTACTCCACTGTGCATAAGTGCCACATTTTCTTTGTCCATTCATCTGTTGGTGGACTTATAGACTATTTCCAAGATTTAGCTGTCATGAATTGTGTTACTATAAAAATGGGTATCTATATATATCAATATAATATATCATATATCAATATAATATGATGCCATTAGATCTTTTGGGAAGAAAACTAGAAGGGGCACACCTGGAATTTTGACCCAAAATATAAAGAATAAAGTAAAAAGCAAATTATAGGAAATAGGGATATAGATATTTTTGCTAAAGAGAAGGGGAACAAAAGATGTAGGGAAAGGGAAGAAAGAGAAGGGAAGGGGATGAAAAAAGAATTAAGAAGTGTTATGTACATGTAGCAAATCTCCACGAGGAATGTAATCATTATGTAATGCAAACACATACCAATAAAAACCAAAATATTTTTAAAAATCTGATTTTGAAAAAACTCTGAAAGAAAATATACTTGTTGCCTCAGAGAAAATAGTTGCAAGTCATAGTCTGATAAGGAAATTGTACTTAGAATATAAAAACTTTACTAACTCATTGTGATGGAAATGACTCAATAAGAAAACACACAAATGATTTGTACAGACACTGCAGGAAGATACATGTATACATGAAAAGATGCTGACATCATTAATCTTAGAAAAATGCAAATGAAAATCAAAGTAGGATACACTACACATCTATTTGAATAGCTAAGATTAAAATACTTGAGTGTACAAAAATATCCAGTAAAAATATGGAGCATATGAAACTCTCAGATATTAGCAGTGGAATATGAAATGATGTGATCACCTTAAAAACTTCATGTTTATTATAAAGTAACACACATGGGCTACTATATGGTCCTACCATTCCACCCCTACATATTGGTCCAAATGAATTAAAAGTATATGGTCTCATGAAAATTCGTGCATATGTATTCATAGCATCTTCATTTTTAAGAACAAATACTGCAAAAAACCTAACTGACCATTAGCAAGGAAATGGACAAACAATGTTAGGCTGCCTGGCAATAAAACTGAATAAACTATTGAAGTCAACACAGATATGAACAAATTTCACAAAATTATGCAGCTACATAAGCCATACAAAAAAGTATATACATCCTGGATAAATCCATTTATACACACACACACACACACACACACACTCACACACACACACACACATATATATATATATTTTTTTTTTTTAATGTAGGTATCAGGAGTCGACCTCAGGACTTCGTGCTTGCCAGGCATGTGCTTATGCTGCTGAGCTACTTCACTGGCCCCATTTATATATTATTTTATAAAACGAAACCTAACATTTAGTATTAAAAGGCAGAACAGTGATTTCCCTTGGGACAGCGGAGGAGGCATAGATAGGAATAAAAAGGAGTGATTACAAAAGGTTACAAGGAAATTTTGTAGGTAATCAATGTTATCTCTAATGTGGTTATGAACAGATATACCTAAATCTAATCATAAACTTTATGTGCAGAGGAATTACACCTCAATAAAGATAAAAAACAAATCAAGTAAGACTAAGAGTCTAAATTGTCAAAGTAGCAAATAAAAAATTATTTTGAAGGCCTGAACTTTTTATTACATCATTTAAATTCTATTACTTTAGAATCTTGGGTTCTTTTGCATTTTTAATTGCCAAAAATGTTCCTTTTAATATCTATTCATATGAGCTTGCAGCACACTGAAAAATAATGTGCAAACCCAATTACAGCAAGACCTTTATTGTTTTGTCAATATCACTACATAAAACACAAAATAAAACACAAGCAGGTGAAAAAAGGTGTTAATAGGTTTTTAGAAAGTACATGTATAAAAATAACCTCAAAGTTTTATTATTATCAAAATTATAGAAGTACAAACATTTATTCAGCCACATCAGAATGCAATATGTTATTCATTTACATCTTAACAGTGCTGAATATGTTTACACCTCAGTTTAGTCAGCTGGAGAGAATTTTCTGGCATGGTTTCTTTTCTTTTTTCACATTAATATAATGAATGGAAATATGCATTTTATGTTCAAATCTAAAAACTGTGCATACAAACTATAATAGCAATTTCCCAAATAAATTCTAAAGCATATCCTCACATGACTTTCCTGAAATAGATACCCTGATAACTGAAAGCTACTGGAACATACTACCAAAGAATTTTCTGATAATCAGGCACAGGTTTATGTGATTTTTAAAACCCCAGGTGACCACCATACATCAGTGCTATCAGTAGTACTTAGTAGAAAAAGTCATGATCCTCTCATAAGGGCCATTTTACCTGGCATCTAAAAAAGTAATGACCCCAAAGCTTTCCTGAAAATAGATACAACACTTACAAGGTCTAGCCCATATGAGTTATGAACATTTTCCCCTAACTTGTTTATTAAAATGTATTAATACCAGAAACGTCATGTTTACTCACTACTAGAAGTGTTTATTAAGTGCCGGTCATCATTCTAAATGCTGGGTATTAATTTCTTCGCTTCTCACTAAAAACACTATGAGGCAGTTAATAGTGTGATTCCAAATATAACAGATGTGAAGACTTTGCTCAAGAAGGTTAATGTAAGGAGTCATATATAACTGTGTTCCCTCACTCCAACCCGAGTCCTGCATGTTGAAGGCCTAACCCCTTGCACTCCAAAATGTGAATTTATTTGCAAACCAGGTCCTTTTAGACATAGTTAGTGTGAGGTGGTACTGAGTAGTGAAGGCCATTAATCTAATCCAATATGACTGCTATCCTAATAAATTTCTACTCCCTATCCCCTGTTATCACTTCAGCATACTAATACAAGGATGGAATCCAGACATCTGCCTCCAGTGTGCACTATGTGTGTGATTTAGTGTGCACTATTTTATTCATTTCCAGTACATATTAATTATATTGTAATTCTGTGTCAGGAAGGAAAAGATACAAGTTCTGGAAGAAGCACACAGAAATAAATCAGGAAGAGGTTCTGGAGACAGGAATGTACATATGCACAGTAGGAGATATAATAGAAGCACAAAGATTTTGAATGGAAATATGGTTGGTGATCTGATATATTGGAGACAGAGGAGTAGAAAGGAAGAAAGGGGAGCCTAGCGAAAAGTAAGGACAATTACACCAAAAGAGAGGTAGAATTATCTTTCAAAGACTTTCTTCAAATGTGCCTACAAGTTTAACTATGCCTGGCGACATGAGAAGTCCAAGAAATTGGTGGAAAATACATTTTATTGTAAAACCAAAGTGTCTAAATTACAGTAAATTGCCTCTGTCACAACATAGCACCGATAATTAACCTCAAGCATGGCTAATTTAACATTTTGGAGCAACTGACCTGAAAATGTCAATGACCTCAAATACCTTACATTTAACAAATAACTTTCACTGTGAAATCTAATGTATCAAAAAAAAAAAAAATCAGTTAACATTTACTGTTGCCAAAGAGAAATCTAAACAAAATGTAACACCTTTTGTTGGTCATGCAACACATGAGTCCTGGTTTGGGATTTTGTAATTTTTCAGGGCAGGCTCAGAGGTCTTTGTTTTTCTTATCTCTACCTCCAGCTAGTAGGCCTTAGGATAAAGGTCTGGGGGTTGGTCCTGGGAGCACTGTCCATGTTCAGATGAGTGGAAGAGAGTGGTTCTGTAGCCCCAATTGTACTATCTGTATTAGTAGGATAGGCACAAAATAGACGCTCTCCTTCCATAAAGGAGAAATAGGCAAGAAGGTATAACTGATCCGAAGTAAGTCCAAAACCAAATGGGAAAACAGTGTTAAATCTTAACTGTGCAGAGAAAACTCTTTTGATCCCATGTTCCACATCCCAAGCACAATGGGCCTGGTGGCACTACAGTACTGGGGTCTAAAGGTCTGCCTCATTCCTTTTGCTCTACTAGGCATTGCCTAGATGGTGCTTTCTGTGATGGCTCTGATCCTGTGACAAGTCTCTTCCTGGCCCTCCCCTGAGAGCCATGAAATCACTGGAAATCTATGTTGACTTTGTAATGGCCCCACAGCTCGTGCTTTATTTGTGCTTGAGAATTAGCACCTCAGGGAGGCTACAAAAATGTATGGCTTGTATCTCCTGGAGTTTTAAGAAGAGCCATAACTGCTCTTGTTTAACCACAGCTGGGGCAGCCGAGAGGGATTGCACTGAAATTCAAGGAATAGAGACCCAAGTTGTTACAGGCCAGCAACTGCTAAAGTCCCACAGGTACCTCCTTAGTAACCTTACCCACGAGGTCTTAAATGCTTCAAAGTCTCCCCATTGATCACCAAAGTATTATGCCAAATTATTAGTGTCATCTAACAGCCCTTGAAATATACTTTTCCCCCAGTGTATTGTTACCACACCAAACAGCCTTATGTTCTTTTGGGGAAGGGCTGAGATAATTAATTCATCAAATATATATATATATATTATATATATCATGATGATACAGAATCATTCCTCATAAAGATCCAATCTCTTTTTCTGTTTTAGGTTTGAAAAGTGAATTATGGCCAAAAATGAATCAAGGTATTAGGGCTTTTCTCTAAGGAAGAAGATATCAGATTTGAGCTCACCCATTGTTTTTATTGTGTATATTAAACAATGCCATTATTGGCTTATCATCCATTTTGCTGTTAGAAATATTTTTATTAGCCATCATTATACATCATTATACATCTTTGCAGGTCAAGGATGGGTACTGTTATGGCTTTGTTGCCTGCTTTTTTCTAAAGACAAATGATCTATCAGCTGATTTCATGTGATTTAGAATCACAGTATTCTCATTATTACCAATGGTACTGGTGGTGCCACAGTATCTCTTGCTGTCATCCCCATCTTAAAGAGAATGGTCACTGAAAAGCTTCTCAGCAAAATCCCCTTGCTTCCTGTTATGGCTTATACCTAGATATCCCCTCAGAGCCTAATGCACTAATAGATGGGGCTTTTGGAGGTGACCAGGTCATGGGTGTATGATACTGGATCATGGATGTGTAACCCTGCATTAGTCCACTGATGTTTTTATAGCTGGGTAGATGTTGGGAGGCGAAGCCTCCTGGTTGGCATGGCCTGGAATAGTAATGCCTCTCTTCTTCCCTTCATCCCTCTCTGCTTCTCACCACCATGACATGAACTGTTTCTCCTCTGCCATGTCTCTCTGCCATTCCACATTTTGCCCTACCTTAGAGCTAGTTGACTATGGACTGAAATCTCTACAAACTGAGCCAAAATAAAACTTTCCACCTTTACATTGTATGCGTTGGGTACTGTGTCTATTGGCTTATCATCCATTTTGCTGCTAGAAGAATTTTTTTTTTTTTTAGCCATCATCATACATTTTCGCAAGTCAGAGGTGGCTATCATTATGACTTTGTTGCCCACCTTGCTCATAAAAAGACATATGTTCAAGCTAATTTCATCTCACCTAGAATCCCAATGTTCTCATTGTTACCAATGGGACCAGTAGTGTCACAATATCTCCTGCTGTCACCCCTATCTTCCAGAGAATGGCCACTGTTAAGGGTCTTAGCAAGCTTCTGTTGCTCCGCTTACCTATACACTCTTTATTACACTGCCAAACCACATGTCCCATTGGCCCTCCTGAGAAAACTAGACAGTTCCTGTGTGTGCTGTAGTGTAAGCCCAATCCAGCATTGGTACTTCTCCAAATATTTTTTATTCTTCTTGCCAACTTAAGAAACATTTAATTCTTTTTAAATGTCTACTCTAAGAGGAGAAAGGAAAGCAAGTTTGGACAGAAAAAGAAAGATAACAAGTTTCAACTTTGTCCACAGAAGAGTTCTGGAGCACAAAGTGTACCAGTAAGTTGGTCCCATGTGAAACAAGGGAACCACATGTTTGTATTTATACTTAGTGACCAGAAGACTCTGGAGTGGAAATCATGAGATATTACATACAATCTTGAACCAGCTGATGTCTTCACATCAATTGTTCAGAAATAGAAAGATATGAGCCATTAATATACAATATGTAAGGAGATGTGTACACTGGTGAAATGTGACTGGGTGGGGAGCTAACACCATATACTAAAATTTAAAAAGTAAAGATTAGACATGCATCTCAGTTTACCCAATGGCAAAATGAGTAAGTCTATTCATTCTCATGTTGATTCTAGTGAAAAATGTCATGTGAACATCCAACATCCCAAGTATCATAAGTACAACAGACTATGATTCTCATAGCACAAAGAAATAAGATAATATTGGTTATTCTTCTCTTTGCGTAAGATGTCCTTCATTCTTATTCCCATTAAGAAAAATCAAAAGACAGGAAACATCTCTTTTATGTAAATCCCCTGCATACTCACCATTCCCCCCCAGACTTTTCATGCCTCTAGGACTGCAGGCTATCAAATAATGAGACAAATTATATGTCTTCTATATTCAAACAGTTGTTCTTGGCTGTAATTTTCACAAAAGTAAGGTGAAAAAAATGCATGATAAGACCAGAGGGAGTTGATCTCAATTTGTCAGGAACCTACAGCTTCTGGAGCTCTTCTGGTAGGAAATATAGAGTATAAGCAGGTGGATTAATTAGATAACTTTCAAGGGTATGGAATATGAAGAAAATAAATTGAAAGGAAGTAAAACCAGGGTTAGCTTTGTCAAATTAAATGATCAGAGAGAACAACTTTGAAGAGGTGACATCTGGAACCTATTATAGTTCTAAATTATGGGGCAGGGTGCAAGATGCTTGTTTCTTAGTTATAAAAGCATGATATTGCAATCATTATGAAGCAGTTCATGAAAGAGTTAATTTTGTATAAACCTGAGTTATTTGTTTCCCAAAATTGAAGAATAAAGTTGAGGACAATGGGAGGAATTAAAGAGATTATTTATTAGAAATAATAATAAGAAAAAAGCTCTTGGTGGTTACCCCACTGAGGGGATTCTGAATACAAGTCAAATTATGTGTTTGTTTTTTTCTGTTTTGCCTCAGCCTTATACAGATAGGTAGAGCAGGGGGCCTTGCTTTAAACAAGATGAGATTAAAAGAGTTCAAAAACAAAATAGTTGTCTTCTATAGTCTCTTGAAGTCAAGGTCTGATCTGAAGATAAAGAGGAACTATTACACCGTGGATAAAAGGAAAGTGTCCTTATCTCTCTTCTTATTCCAGCTTTTTATCCTTTGTTCTTGTATTTATCTTTGCATATCTTAGCATGCTGAGCTCCTTGAATTAGTTTTGAACCTGGGTGGACTATTTATTTTCTTCTATATTTCTTGCTTAGCTTTTCCTTTTTTAAAAAATTAATTTTATTGATAAATTTTAGATATACATAATGAACACATTCACAATAGAGAATTTGTACCTGTACATAATATAACTTGGTTCATTTTTCCCAATTTTCTCTTCTCCATTCAACTGCTCCTCCCCTTCTTATTTACTAAAGCTTTCTTTCCATTTTTCCTTCAGGTCTTTTATTTTTCCTTCTTTCCTTTCCCCAACCTCCCTCCCTTGTTTCTTTTCCCATTTGAATATTTTCTTCCATTTCCCAATATCTATTATATATTTTGGTCCTTATTTACCCTTTTCGTTTCTCTCACCAGGGAAACAATGTGATATCAAGGGACATCCATTTACCTACATATGTCTCAAGTTTATACTTCTTCATGGTTGAGTAGTACCCCATTGTATAAGAAAACCACATATTTTTTATTCATTCCTCAGTTGATAGGCATTTGTGTTGTTTCTGAGATTTAGCTATTACAAATTGTGCTGCTATAAACATGAGTGTGCATATATCACTGTGGTATGATGCTTTTAATTCTTTTTGGAAGATACCAAGAAGGGGAATAGCTAGGTCAAATGAAACCTTCAGTTTTAGTTTTTGGGGAATTTCCACACTGATTTCCACAGTGGATGCACCATTGTACACTCCAACCAAAAGTGGAGAAGCGTTTCTTTTTCCCACAGTCCAGCCAGCATTTGTTATTGATTGTTTTCTTGATAATAGCCATTCTTTCTGGAGTGAGATGGAATCTCAGTGTCATTTTAATTTGCAACTCTCAAATGATCAGTGAGAGTGAAAATTATTTCAAATATTTATTTGTTGTTTGTACTTCTTCACCTGAGAAGTGTCTGTTCATTTCAAATGCCCATTTATGGATTGCGGCGTCTGATATTTTTCAGTTTTTCACATGTTCTAGATGTTAATCCTTTGTCTGAGGAAAAGGTGGCAAAAATTTTTTTCCCACTCTGTTGTCTCTTCACTCTGTTGGTGGTTTCTTTTGCTGTGCAAAAATCTTTTCAGTAAGAAGAGATCCCCATTTTTGATTCTTTGTGATATTTCCTGTGCAATTGGAGTTTTGTTTATGAAGTCTTCATTTACACCAAATCTTCAAGAGTTCTACCCATTCTATTTTCCAACAGATTTAGTGTTTCTGTTTTAATATTTAGGTCTTTGGTCCATTTTGATTTTAATTTAGTGTATGGTGAGAGATATGGGTCTTCAGCATGTGGAAAGCCAGTTTTTCCAGCACCATTTATTAAAGAGGATATCTTTCTTCCAGTGAAGGTGTTTGGATCCTTTGTCAAAGATAAGATGGCTGAGTGTGTTTGTAGTTGTGTCTTCATTTTCTAATATGTTCCACTGATCCTCAGGTCTGTTTTTTGCCAGTACCATGCTATTTTTAATACAGTAGCTTTGTATTACAATTTCAAGTCAGGGATTGGGATACTCCTTGCCTGGCCTTTGTTGCCCAGTATTGCTTTTGATATTCTAGATCTCTTCTGGTTCCAAATGTATTTTAGGATTGTTTTCTCTAATTTTGTGAGGTATGCTATTGATATTTTTATCAGGATTGCATTAAATTGGCATAACAATTGGAAATATGTCCTTTTTTACTTTCTTCCTACCCAAGAACAAGGGATGTCTTTCCATTTTCTGATACTCTCTCATCTTAGTCATCTCTGCCTACTTATAAAAACAAAAGAAAACTACTGCAATTACACACTGTATATGAATTGCATTTTACACTGTTCCTCTTAAATTTGTATGATTAAAACAATAATTCACAAAAAGCAAAGGTATTTTGAACACATTGAGTCATTAACCTTTTCACAGTTAAAAGTTTTCTTCCAGAGCTACAGATGAAAATTCTCATTTGCCTTCTTATAAATGGGTTGCATTGTTCATAAGTCAAGGTAAAAAAAAAAATGTGAATTTGTTAAATCTAAAACACGATGACAATTTGAAATATTTTCTTGGCTGTATTGGCATCTTGATAATATTTATTCTTTTGATTCTGGAATATGGGATTTTAAAATTTTATTTAGGTGTTTGATTTCATTGAATAAAGTACTGTGGTGTTCAGAATACTAGATTTGCTCTTCTTTTTAAACAGTTATTTCTAAATACCTTATTATTTTTGATGTTATTTAAGTGTAACTTTATTCTTCATTTCCTTTTGTCACTGCTACTAAATAGAAATACAATTTTTAAAGTATTTGTATTCTGAAAGTTTTTAACTTATTAATGGTAATAAAAATTTAGTCAATTTGGGAGAATCTTTATATGTGAAATTATGCAATTGCCAAATATAGTTTTGTTTCTTCCTTTCCAATCTCACTGCCTTTTATTTTATTTACTAATTTCCACAAAAAACAATCTTCAATACAATGTTAAATAGAAGTGGTAAAAGCAGACATTTTCCCCCAAACTTTGTGAAAGGATTCAGTTTATCATCATTAAGTACAATGATAATGGTAGGTTTTTCAAAGTTTTTTCTTAATCTGTTTGAAGAAGTTTTACTCTTCTAATTAATTTAAATGTTTTTAATCATTAAAAAGTTTGATTTTTCAGAAGTTTTCTGTGTGTTTACTAAGAAAATCATGTATATATTAGTTCTTTAATCATTTAATATAGTGCTACATTATTTAAATTACAAATGTTAAGCCTAGCTTGCATTTTTCAGCAAAAAAATCCCATTTTTTATGGTTTATTATTCTTTTTAGAGATGTTAGAATGTGTTAGTTATTTTCTCATTGCTGAGATAAAATATCTGACACCCAAAGTTAAAAGGAAGGTTTATTTAGCTCAAAGTCTGTAGAAGTTTTGGTTCATAATCAGCTGGTTCCAAGGCAGGGAGGCTTGGTAAAAGGGCAACTGTCTGGCAGTAGAAGACAGCAAAAGGAATGAGAGAAAGGGACTTACTTGTCTGTGTCTCTCATATTGTATGCAGGCAACCCACTCTAGGGCGGGTGTAGTGCTCACACCCTTAATCCTAACCAGAACTATGTCAAACTAATCAGTGGACTGATTTAGTAATCACACACTCTTAAACCAAGCATCATACACTCTAGATTCAACCACCTCTGAAAAGCTCTATGACCACATGAGGCTTTGGGGGGACATCTAGACACAAACTATAACATAGAATATATACATGATTATTGTATTCAAATTTTTTTTATATGCGGGTACCGGGAGTCAAACTCAGGACCTTGTGCTTGCCAGGCAGGCACTTATGCCACTGAGCTATATCACCGGCCCCAATATTTTTTTATCTATAATCATAGAATTTAAATTATATATATGTTAATTTCAATCTGTGAATCATCTTAGTGTCTCTTTCTAATTTTCAGTAAGTTTTAAGTGAATGTCAGAAATTTTACACAGCTTTTTTAGGAAAAGATTCTCTTCCAGAGCTACAGATAAAAACTCTTTTCCTTTTTAGTCATCTCATAAATAGTTTGAATTGCTCATAAGTCAAGTCAAAAATATGTAGATAATATAGTGTGTGTTGCGTCCAAGAGATAGATTCCAAGTTCTTATGTATGCCAAAGAATTTTAAGTGTGCATCCAATGGTAGAAGAAAAAGCAGCTACATTTACTGAAGTTAAATAAAGGGGAAGGTGTGCAGGTCCATGCCAATAAAAAGGGGGCATGAATAGAAAAGTATTGTCAGGGGAATGGGAAAAACACTGATAAATCAGGCTTTCTGATTTTAAAAAATGTGCATCCCATCCTGAGTGCCTCTCATTGGATCTCTGGATAAGATTGACAGAAATGACTGACATGGTGCTGAGTCATCTCAGGGGCAATTTGTACACATGTCGCTCAAAGAAGTCATTGTGATTTATTCAAATACTCGAGATGCAGGCTTTAATGAGGTTCAAGTGGGAAAAATGTTACTGAAGTTCAGGCCATGAGATCTAACAGGCATGTGCTCTGGCGTGGAGCTTTAGAGATGTCCTGGATCTTTTTTTATTTTTATTTCTGCTTCTTTTAGTATAAGGGAAGGAGGATAGACCCTGGGGTGTTACCAAATTCAGGAGGATGGAGGGGGAAGTGTCTCACAGCCCCAGTTTTACTGGTACTAGATACACTGATGGTGCTTTCTACAGTTTTTTCTTTAGCTTTTGTTTCACAGTTAGAAGTGAATCACATTAGTTCAAATAGAGATAGCCAAAGAATGAGTTTCAGTGCTTGTAACATCTGGCTTATTTCTGTGAGAATGCAATTCTTGAGAATGCAAGGTGTACTATGTATAGTGTTACAACAGAAAACCTTGGATTTTTACCAGGGCCCACCTACCTTGGTGACACTACTTGAGTTTGTATTTTCTTAGCATATAAAGACTGCTGGTAGATCTTAGAATTTCTGCTTACCTATTCAACTTTTGAGGTTTAGGCTCTGATTATAAATTTCTGATTTATGTTTCTATCTAGGATCTTGGACCATGAGTCCTGGCTCTTTAATATCTCAATTCCAATTTTGTCTTATTACCTCATGAGACTGCTATGAGATCTGATTACTGGCTTTGCCCCTCTATAGCTATATTCTGCTTCACTTCTCAGTCTCTCAACTATATACTTTATATGTTAGCAGGTGGATAGATAACCAAAGTAGGGAGTAATGTCAGAAAAAGTTCACTGGGTTTACTTTCTTTTCTGCTAAGCTTTGTTAGGGTTTAATACTACACAATAGTTTTTGTTTGTTTGTTTGTTTGTTTATTTAACGTGGGTACCAGGAGTCGACCTCAGGACCTGGCGCTTACCAGAAAGTGCTTGTGCTGCTGAGCAATATCACCGGCCCTTTTTATCCTTTATGTGGGTTCCGGGAGTTGAACTCAGGACCTCGCACTTGCCAGGCAGGCGCTTATGCCACTGAGCTATCTCACCAGCCCCACAGTAGTTATTTTTAAAATATATAAATCTTCCCTAAATTTACTCAGTGAGTATAAAGTCCACACAAATTTTGAAAGGGGATTTCTTATGGCTGAAGTGATTAAGTAGGAACATTTTAAATAGAGAATTTCTAATTATATGGTCAAAGCTAAAAAATATAGAAAACAAAGAAGTAACACTATTCAACACAAAAATATTCTTTTTTCAATTTATTACTCCCCAATAACCAAAGAAGAAATTAACTTTAGTCATTGCTTAAGTAAATGTATAAATATTAAAATATGCAATATTTTTAAATTAAAATTTTTGAAAGCTAAAGAGGCAATTTAAATTGAGAGTGAAATCTACAAATAAAATTGTTACTTGTTTTAAACATGAAACATCTTGCAACATTTCACTAACCAGGAACAGCTTTTCTTTTCAGGTAATTACAGCCTTATTCAAATTTTTAAAAGATTTTCAGGAATCATTTTGTTCTCATGATATTTCATTGCTTTCCACTGTGTGCACCAAGTCAGTCACATTTCACAGTGAGAACAACCGAGAACTATATCGTTTACTTCTGCTGATTGTGCAGATAATTCACTCTTTGCAGAACTCTATACATTGGCCAAAAAAAAAGTATTTGATTAAACAAACAAATTCAGGAAGAAAATTTAAGCCAGTGATAATTTTAGGAGCATCACACTCAACAAGAATAGGAACTAAAATCAGTTTTGTTGTTGTTGTTGCTGTTGTTTTCCTGTCTTGAGGGAGTCTTGGCATAGTTCTGATAAAAGCAGTTTTTCCCCCAACCTCATAATTTTGTCCAATCCCCATAACCTGGTATGCATTAAATACATAACTATGTTTAACTTTCAGCATACCCATTCTCCTAACCTTCATTAGTCCCTGTCTATGATAATGCATTAATAAAGACTGAGTATAAAAGATAGCAGGAAAGCAATTTATTTTTCAAAAATTAAAGACAATACCAAATGCAGAGCAGTTATGGAGTCTGAAGCCTTCACTCCATGTTAAATCTAAAATCTTGACTGTGAGTCTTTAAACCAAGCCTCTGTCTTAGTCGTCCATGAAAACTGAACAAAGTTGAGTATGTCCTTGCGTCTGAATTTAGTTCCCTAGTTTCTGGGTGATGCAGTAATACTAACCAGATAACACACCAGTAAGCATGCTATTTTAACCACTGTAATTCTAGAGAATCCACAGTCTCTAGTGATAAATGATACTAAATTTCATATAGTAAAAAGAATGCATAGAAATCAACAGAAATTTATGTGACAAAGGCACTTTAGGTACTTTTGTTTTCCAATTTATAGCCATCTCTCAACTCTAACAGCACATTCCTGACCTAGAAAAACTCCTTGAACTTTGATCCAACCAAACATTTTCCCAATAGGCCTAATATGTGCATATATAATAATAAACTTTACTTTAAAACAATCAGTTATTTTCAGAGATTATTCTGTGGACTAGGATCGCAGAAAGTATTCTGGTTAGATTGCTGTCATTTTGAAACCAGGAGAAAGGAAAACAACAGGCATTTTGAGCAAAGACCTGAGTAAACTGAGACAAGCTCTGGGAAGTTGGAGTGCAAGAGAAGTCTGCCCTCCTAAGTTGGAGGCGTAGCTAAAGCTGCAACAACATTGGTTTATTGCTTCATTGTTTCATTTTCATGCTGAAGTCTGGGTATAAACCCCTGGACACAGGCCCTCATGGCATCTTCTCTTGGAGTTCCTATTGGCTAGTGTGAGCTTTTCTATGTTCTTGCTAATAAATTAAACCTGAGTCATTCCCCACCATTGTATTTCTGGACCTCATTCTTCATCTTCTTCAGAACAAGAAGTCAGAGGGGGGAGAAAATTAGTAACATTTTTGGAGCACAATGTGGGGGCATTTTTTTAAGGAGAAGTAAGTGTGGTAGAACAACCAGACCTCACATTCTCTCTACCCTTTTAACATTCTAAGAAACCGTGGGTACCCCCTCAACCAGTTAAAAGTTACTAGAGTAGTTGCCACTCTCCAAACAGGGGACAGGGTTCCCAGCACCGTCCTGGTTAATCTCCTGCTGAACCCGTCATCAACACCAACACCACCCCGGGACAGTGGAAATATTAGCTAGGCAGGGAGATGGATCCCTTTTCTGAGACTGATAGCTGGATGCGAGGAACTGGTTAAAGACAGTGTGACAACAGCAAGGCTCAGGCTGGCCAAAGGTCCTATGGGAGAAGCTGTGTCCTGCCTGCCTGACTGGGTATTCAGAAGCAAAACTTCTACTTGCCTATTGTATCCAGCCTGCAGTCTTTTATGAGGTGAGAGGCACTCTTTCTTCATGCTCTCCAGGTATCCCCTTTCCAGAAGGACCTTTGATCTCTCTGTCAGAGCCCTCTCATACACCCTTACTGAGTTGAAGTGCAGGTCTGGGCTTTTTTTCTCTCCACTGGTATGGCTACACTCTAGTCTTCAAATAGGTCTTAAAAGATTTGCTGGGCCAGGAACAGGTTAGAATCCTAACCCATAGTCTGGGCTTCTCTGGTACCTGGGTCCTGATTCCCACATTCAAGAGGCCCATGCCTGGCAAATAGTGTCCTGGGTTCCCTGGAGAAGGTGTCTTTTAACTAAGGTTAAGGCTGAGAGAAAGTCCCTTAAGCCTTTGTCCCATTACAACACACTAAAATTGAGTTTGGCTATGGTCTGGCACTTGCCCTGTTGCTCATGGGGAGCCAAATTCAGACCTGGTCTCTTAGATGCCTACCTCTTCAGTAGATCATGGGATAAGCCTGCCTCCTAAATTTCAGTCAGCTTGGTTACTGTAGAGACTGATACTAGTTCCATTCTGATACTGAACATCTTTATCTAATCTTTCAGTTCTCAGGAAAGAAATAATAAACCCTCCCTCTGGACGGTGACTACCTGACATCATTGTTCCTCCCTACTGGAGGTTGACTGAGGGATATCTTTGTGAAGGTCACTTGTGATTCCTGAGACACCCTCAACATACATGCCATTCAAACCCAATTATCCATCATGAGGATTTGGCCCTAGGTGCACTTTCCCATGATGACACATCAACATATAGTCGACCAACCCACAGAGTAGTGTCCCCTCTCCTACTGTCCTGAGCAGAGGCAGAGGAGAGAGAGAAACAAAACATGTAAAAGGGGCATCTATTCCTTCCTTCCTTCCTCTCTTACAGATGGGAAACACTGAGACTTGAAGCCTTACAATTAAAGGAGCAACTTACAATAATAACCCTAATACAGAAGGGTAGCTGTTATAAGAACAGTTTGCCATAATAATCCTGTACTGGGATGAAGACTAATAAGCTACACTGCAGTCATTCTCCACTGCTGTTTTTGTGGACCTCATTTTTCATCATCTTCTAAATAAGAACACAGAGAGAAAAAATCATGCCAATAATTTTAACATTATTTTCAAAGTTGACATATTTTAGAATATAGCTAGCTAAAGAATTTGGTTTTACTGCAGAAATTATTAAAAAAATAGTTTTACTGTGACAAAGAGTAGATGAAGGGCATTTCCTATGTCTTTACTTGACTAGAGAAGGCAAAGTTTCTCAGATAAAAACCTGAGAGAGATTTCATTGTGAGAAAACTAGCCTAGTGTTTGTGCTAGTGAATTATTGAATCTTAATTTGTAGATCTGCCATAAGTCTGTTTGCATATGCTGTTTCTTCAGAAAGAAAACAAATCTTTATTGAGTGTAATCTAAGAAGTATCTCTCACAGCAGAACAGAAAAGAAGCATTATAACCAGGTGAAGTTACTTAGGAGGATTAACCAACTTCCATTTTGTTGCCTATAAAGAAAAATTTTAGATCTCAAAGTAGATTAATTTCATCAAAGCTCAACATTTTGTTTGAATGTCTATTTCTTTTTTATGTAATACCAAAAGTTTATAAAATTCCATATTTGGTCAGTAACATAGTGATTTTTAAGCTACCATGCATGGTTTTTAAAAAATGGCATAGCTGAGCACTCTAAATAATTATTTTTAGTAGCTCTGGATATTAAGATATTAGCTTATATATTTTCAATGGCTTAAGAGAAATGAAAAAGAAAGGACTTTCATGAGGCTAAATTTTCTAATAGAAAAAGCTGCAAAAATAGCTGCAAATAATTAAATTCCCATTTGAAATTGCCCAATGTACAAGTAAAGAATTCTTCAAAACTAAATCATATAAAGAAATCCCACAATATATATTATGGAAAATGATTAGTGCTACTATTTATTTATGTTCAGGCTTCCTATATTGAAGTGCACTTTGGAAAAATGTATGTTTCTTTTAAGACTATTAGCACATAGATACAAATTATTCACTAAAGCTCTCCTTGAAGTGCATGATTCATGAAAATTGGTTTCAAGTGCTTCAATAAAATGATTCCATTAAATCAATAGAATGTGGATGGTGAATGTGGGAGTGTTTTAGACACACACACACACACACAAAGGAAAAAAGATGATTATGAGCAGAGTAATAAATATCCATCACCTTAAACTGGAAGCTTTGACTAAGGTTTTAACTAAAAACAACACAAATTGAAGATAAGAAAAATTAAATATACTTCTACCTTACTTCGATATACAGGCTCAATAAATCTTTGGGGTCATTTTGTCTATATCTGGTAGGTAATCTTTACCATAATTTATATATTTAGTCAAAAGGCTAAAGTATATGACTGCAGATTTTAAAAAAAGCCATTACAGTGGTCAGTGAAAACTAAACAGAAGGTGATCAGTAATGCTTTGCTAGTACTTTATCAAAAGCCACATGTATTCTCCTTCCATGATATTTATTATTCTTTTAATTTAGACTGTGGGTGAGGAGAGCTTTGGTAACTATCTGCTAACTAACATTTAATGCTTCTTCACTACTGAAGGCTAAGAATAATCCCTAGATATCTTTAAAGTTGTGAGAGAACAAAGTAGAAGCAATGTTTATTGGTTTTCACTCTTCGAGTACCATAATGAGACTCTAGAGGCAATTTTGCATGGCTTTCAAGGGTGGTACAGATTTCTTCACATGTAGCCTGTACTATACTCATTTCTCTGGCTTTCCATAGGCCCCAACAGAGCTTTTAGACAGTTGTTGGTATTTTACTGTACTTTTCATTTACTCAAATTGCACAGTAATTGATTTAAAATTGATTATAATATTATTAACATAATCTTGCTTGGGAATTATTATGACCCAATGGAATTTAAATCGTTTTCTCTTTCCATTATTTATTAATTTTAAATTTTGATCACTGGTTTTATTTCAATGTTCTACATCATTATCAGTGGTAGGGAAAATAGTGCATTCCAGCATATTATGTTAAAATGATAGTTCCTAAAACTAAACTATTGCCAGTGCATACATTAGCTTGGACAATCTTGTACTGCTAAATAAATAAGGTATCTTCAATGAAAATGTAAAGTTTTGTTAGAAAATAGGAATAAATTTCAAAATAAAGATAAAACTTCACTACACATTTTTAGAAATTTAGCTTTCACCAGGTAAATAGAGTGAAAAGCCCTCAATCTTCTGAAGATTTGGCTTCAAATTCCAAATAAGGTGGTTGCTAGATGTGAGTCATGGACAAATCACTAATGTCACTAGTTAAGTTTAGCCATCTGCAAAAATAGGGATAATAGACTTTCATGACATTTCTTATTGCTGTTAGGATAATAAAAATGGGAAATGAATGGAGTCACTTTGTAAATTTTGAAGATATATATGGTAAAATTACTATGAGCTTTGATTAACACTTCTGATGAATCAGCTACATTGTTTTCTAGTACAAAAAATGTCTGAGATATATTAAAACAGTTGACGTGTGAGATGGATCTACATTTTTAGTCCAGAGAATTTCTCAATAAATCAAACAATAAATGTGGAATGATGGAGTCTATTTCAGTGTGACAACCATTTCCTCTAGTCTATTGATTTTTCGAAGCAATTTATTACTCTTTAGGTAAAAAATGGAGTTGGAACTTTGCAATTGTCTTCCTAACTGCATGAGTGTCAGCATCATGAAGGGGGTGTAGTCAGTAATTTTCATTTCCTTTTATTAAATTTAGGGAAAATTATTACAACTTGCATTATTTTTAAATGAAAAACCTAAATGTAAGAGTAGAAGTGAGGGGCCGGTGAGACGGCTCAGCGGCTTAAGCGCCTGCCTTGCAAGCGCGAAGGCCCGAGTTCGACTCCCGGATCCCACATACGAAAAAGGGGCCGGTGATATCGCTCAGCGGCACAGGTGCCTGTTGGCACGTGAGGTCCTGAGGTCGTCCCCCCGGTACCCACAAAAAAAAAAAAAAAAAAAAGAGTAGAAGTGAGAATAATATGTGTTTCATTTCATTTTACTAAAAGAACTTTTACCATGTCAGAGATATCAGCAAATATTTTAACTGTTTGTCCCAAAGATATTTCCTTAGATGGAGAAGATACATCTAAATGAATTTTCAGTATGTAAAAATATCTTAAATCTTTAAAGATAATCTCATGTACTTAATGTTGTTCCAAAATGACATTTTAGCTGACCCCTAAAACACTGTATACAAAATATTTATAAACATTTTTGTCATGGCAAAGAAAAAAAATCAGAGGGTAATCACAGTACTCTTAAAGAAATTTAAAATTTACTTAAAAGTAAAATCTGGAATAAAAAATAGAAAAATATATTAATGTCAGACTTTATTTCTTTGTTACACTATTATCTCCAGTGTTGATATTTTATGCTACCACTCAGGAAAATTGATCACTTATTTTTCATGTTTAAAGTAGTTATTATTATATCAACAATATTCATCTTTGGATAATTAGCACAAATATTTAAAATTGTGACAAGTGTTTTGTGACAGATAAAAGTATAATGAATATAATTGAAAAAATCAGAGGTATTTTGTTAAAGTACATTTGGTTCTGAAGAATTTGGGTTCCTAAATAAATAAATTTTATGCTTTAGTTGAGTATATATTATCTGAATGAAATCAGCTATATTCTTACAACAGAATATTGAAGAAATTTTATTGTAACTGGGAAAGAGAAATTGGCTAAAATACAGATTATTTTTTAAAAATCCTTAGAACATAAACTGGATACTATCATTCATTTTTTTACTAAATCTTCAGTATTATTTAAAAATACTAAGGCTTGCTTTCAAATTATCTAGCCAGTTAATGAAAATATTTTATACAACACTGAACCCTTTTATTTAATGTAACATAGTACATCTGACCTTATATAAATGATAAGTAAAAATGTGACTTTTAATTTTGATTATTTTCCAATATGAACCAAATTAACTTTCATTCATATGAAAATTTGTGTTAATAACTCAAATATTAAGTAAAAATAAAAAACTAGGAACCATTATAATTTGTTTAAATTCTGTGACAGCTAAAACTAAATGCCAAAGTAATCAGAAGGGGAAGACAATCATTCTTGCAAATCTTTGGAGCAGACATGACCAGTGAGGAGCTATTTGATCTTGGACTGGCACAGTGGTATCTAAAGATTGCCAACCCAGAGAGAGAGGAACCCCATTGCCATAGTGTGTTACCACTACTGAAATTCAAAAAGGGCAAGAAGCAACACATTGATAATTTTATTACGGTATCACTGTGGTGAGGGTATGGTTAGAGAGACAAAGGAGCTCTCAGGTACGATATCAGTACCATGTGAATTCACACAGAAGCATTGGTCAAGCAGAAAGACTGAGTCCAACCCAACGTATTTCCTGGTATGTAATCTGTGGTTTGGGTGGAATTGTGTAGCAGACAATATTTTTTGGAATGTTTCTTTGTTTGTTTTGCTTTTACTGGCAGTAGGAGGACTTTTTTAAAACACGAACAGTGATAGAATTATTTCACCTTTGAAAAATGCACATGACACAGGAACAAGAGTCCTGATTCATGTATCTTGGCTATTCTATCTTAATTTGTAGTAACACACCAAACAGCAACTAATGGAATAATAACATACCACACTGAAAATGACACAACACCCAAAAATTAAGTTCATGGGATGTTTAATAGGATTTTCTGTGGCACCGAGGACCACTTTTGTTTTCTTGGCAATGAATAAAAATCTTCTCTCTGTTCTGCTAATATCAATAGAATACATTTGTATTTTTATTTACTATTATGTAAGCAAGTGTAAATTATTTTAAATATTATAATTAAATTTAACCCAACAAGAGAATTTTATTCTTTTTTGATTCTTCAGTTTCACAATCTTCTAGGTTTCATTCTTAGACATTTTTGGCCACAGGTATTATTCTTGCGCCACCAGAGACTAAAATAACAACAATGTTCTTTGAAGCTTTTTCACAACTGAGCTGTCAATGACCAATTTAATTTCAGTGATAAAGTGAATGTGCTTTACCATCATTACTATCCTTTTCATTCAAAGATCAGAAATAGACGTGTGATCTCAGTGTTATTTTTTCCATCCCAAATCTGAGGATATATTCCAACACAAGTCAGTATACTAGAACATATGAAAAGAATGTGATATTGACCTTGAAATAAAAGAACCTGAATAGTTCCACACTTCTTGATTTGTGTGATATATCAAATATTGCAAACTGTCCATCTACAATCTGCTCAGTATGCAGAATCATACATAGACAGAAACACTGAAGTAACTGTTTATTTAACTAGATCAAATATTGAAGCATTACATTGCAGCACAATTAAGACAAACTATAAGCCCTACTAAGTATGGTCATCACTGCAGATGTAGAGATAGAAACTGCTGAACAGAGTTCATCTTGTGTCTGCTTCCTGGAATATCCTAGCAAGAGCAATACATATTCTAAACTGGCAATATTTTGAACAAATAAATATCATTATTAGGGTTATGCTGAGCAATGGGAGGCCTAAAAGAGCATTTCAAGAGTATAGACCATGTTAGGCATGGTGGTGCACACCTGTAATCCCGGCATTCATGAGGCTGATGAAGGAAGATTGCTGCAAGTTCAAGGCCAGCAAAACAAAATAAAAAATAAAATAAATAAAATTGCGTGTTGAGGTATAGATGCTGACTTCAATAAGATTTCTGTAGAATTTATAGAAGAATTCTAATATTAGATAAGGTGTCTATCTCCTGTGGCAAACAAAGCCTGACTCAGGGTGTGAGAATGTGAACATTTTTTATTTGACTTTTTATTAGGCTGACTTTTTATTTGACTTTCCAGACAATACTGAATGTATCTTTCTGATGCTTTGAAACCCAAGCCTGAGAGAATGGTGTCACACTCTGTGCCCTCCTTTTATCCCTGGAAACAGGGATATTTGAAATTGTAAAAGGATAAGAATTTATGAGTCTTTACTGAATTCAAAGGACCTCTTCAGATTTCCAAGAATAGAAGATTTCAGCAGAACTTCCTAGATTCTTTGTCATGTGTCAATATTAAAAAGCCAGCAAACTTCCACCAGCTGTAATATGTTGAGTTTAATGTAACAGAAGAGCTGTTTTGCTTGACAGATTACAGTGTTGTAACCAATATTATAATTAGGATAGAAAGCAGATACATTAGATTCACATTTATGAAAAAGCTATAGAAGATTAATTTCAGTCTATTAAAATTCTAAGTTCATCATCATTTAATTTTTTTCACTTGATGCCAGAATGGGAGGATTCCAATATATTGGAGAGATGAAACCAGCATGCACTAATATACCATGCTAAACCCATTCAAATTTAAGCACCCAAATGTGCTATAAAGCATAATTACTTGAGAGTTAAAATTTTAAATAAGACTAAAATCAAAATTAAAATTGCCAATGATCACATATAAATAGATAGTATAATCTGAGAGAATCCATACAAATAGGCCTTCTCTTTAAATAGTACAAAAATCATGAAATTCATAAAAATTATATGATTTCATTGCTTTCTACAGTTTAACATAAATTCTTCTGCATTAGTTTTTGAGACATTGAAAGACATACTCATTTTCATGTATTTAAACTTACTCATTTTATATTAACTTTTATATTAGCTGGCAGATGTCACAATAGAATGTCATCTGAATTTTCTATCCAATTATGCATGCAAATACAGAGAATGTAGCAAGAACATTTTTAATATGAGTTCTTCATGGTGCTTTTTGAGTTTTATTAGACTAATTAATAAAATTGCATACAATGCCATTTGTGAATAAATTCCAAATAACGTGCTGTCAACCTTTTAAGCATAATAATGGTAGTACATTTTTGTTGATTATATCCAAAACAGCAACCTTATATTTCAGAGTTACATTTTCTTTCTCTAACATTAGGTCATTACTTTTTCAATGATAATCAGAAAAGTCTTCCCTGTGAAAATAACATGATGAAAATAGTGTGGTCAAAATTGATAGTAATAATTTACTATCAAGAAAGCTATTCTAAAACAAAATATGTATTTTCTGCTAAACTTCTCAGGTTGGTTTTGTGAGTTCTGGTTTGCATTTGTTATGCAAACCTGATATGTGACAAATTAAATACATTATTTCCTGGTATGTTTTGACTATATAAAAAAATCCCTCTGACATAAGTACTTTATTACTTTTCTTACTTTAATAGTCATAGCTAAAATTATCCTGAAAAAATTATATCTCAATGATCAGCTAATTAGGAGCAGTCATTATCGATACTTTAGGTTGTTTGCTGAGCATTATTTTATATCTTTCTATTGGTAGATTTTAGATATACATACTGATAACATTCATCATAAGGAAATTGTACCTGTACATGATATATCTTGCTGCTTCTTTCTTTCCCATCCCCTCTCATTCCTTCAATCTCTCTTCCTCTGCTTATTTACAAAAGGTTTGTTTCCATTTTTCCTTCCTTCTTTTATCTTATCCCTTCTTTCCTTCCCCCAAACCCTCCCTTGTTCTCTTTCTCATTTGAACATTTTGTTCTCATTTTCCCAATATCTATTATATATTTTGTTCCTTATCACACTCTCCGCTTCGCACATGAGAGAAAAAATGCTGTATTTAAACATGTGTGTCTGATTTATTTCACTTAAGATTATGGTCTCTAGGTGTATCCGTTTACCTAGAAATGTCCCAAGTGTATCCTTCTTTATGACAGAGTAGTACTCCATTGTATAAAAAATCTACATCTTCTTTATCCATTCATCCACTGATGTGCATTTGGGTTGTTTTGAAGATTTAGATATGACAAATTGTGCTGCTATAAACATGGGCGTGCATATATCACTGTGATATTTTTAATTCTTTCAGGAAAATACCAAGAAGAGGAATAGCTGTGTCAAATGGAACCTCTAGTTTTAGTTTTTGATTAATCTCCATGCTGATTTCCACAGTGGTTACACCATCCTGTACTCCCACCAACAGTAGAAAAGGGGTTCTTTTTCCCACAGCCCAACTAGCATTTGTTATTGTTTGTTTTGCTGATAAAAGCAATTCTTTCTGGGGAGAGATGGAATCTTAATGTTATTTTAATTTGCAACTCTCAAATAACTAGTAATGTTGAACATTTGTTCATATCTATATTTGTCTTTTCTACTTCTTCATCTGTGAAATGTCTATTCATTTTGGATGCCCATTTTTGGACTGGGTCTTTAAATTTGGGGGGGTCTGATTTTTTTTTTTTTTAGTTCTTTATATATTCTAAATAGTCCTTTGCCTGAGGAACTTCTGGCAAAATTTTTCCCTCAGTGTGGGTTGTCTCTTCACTCTGTTGGTGTTTTTTTTTTTTTTTTTTTTTTTGCTATGCAAAACCTTTTTAGTAAGATGGGATTCCAGTTGTTGATTCTTTGTAAGAGTTTCTGTGTGATTGGGATTTTGTTCATAAAGTCTTTCCCTACACCAAAGTCTTAAAGAGTTCTACCTATTCTATATTCCAGCAGACTTAGTGTTTCTGTTTTAATTTTTAGGACTTAGATCCACTTTGATTTTAGTTTATTGCATGGTAAATGATATAGGTCTAGTTTTAATCTTCAGCATGGGGAAAGCCGGTTTTTCCAGCAACATTTATTAAAGAGGCTTTCTTCCAATGAAGTTGTTTGGCTCCTTTATCAAAGATAAGGTAGCTGAGAATGTTTGGAGCTGTTTCTACATCTTCTAAACTCTTCCACTGATCCTCAGGGGTTTTTTTTCCTCTTACAAGTACTTTCCTGTTTGTATCACAGTAGCTTTATAGCATAATTTTAAGTCAGAGATCGTGATGCTTCTGGCCTTGCCTTTTCCTCCAGTTATTGCTTTTGCTATTCTAGATCTCTTCTGGCTCCCAATGAATTTTTGGAATGTTTTCTCTAGTTCTGTGAGGTATGCTAATGGTATATTGATTGGGATTGCATTAAATCTGTATAACAAGTTTGGGAGTATGTCCATTTTCACAATATTAATTCTTCCTGCCCAAGAACAATGGATATCTTTCCATTTTCTGATATCCTTTTCAATCTCCTTTGTCAGAGTACTGTAGTTTTCAATGTAAAGGTCTTTTACTTCCTTCATTAGATTAATTCCTAAGTATTTTGGTTGTTTTGAATCATATTGTGAAAGGTATTGTTACCCAAATTTCTGTCTCAGTGAGTTTGCTATTTTTGTACAGGAGTGCTATTGATTTTGGAGTGTTGGCTTTGTATCCAGCTATGAGACTGAATTTGGTTATCAAAACTAGAAGTCTTCTGGTGGAGTTTTTGGAGTCTTCTATGTAAAGTATCATGTCATCTTCAAATAATGATAATTTAACTTCTTCCATACCTATCCTTACTTCTTTTGTTTCTTTCTCTTGTTCAATTGCTCTTGCTAATGTTTCCAGAACTATATTGAATAGGAGTGGTGAAAGTGGACATCCTTGTCTTATTCCTCATTTTAGATTGAAAGCTTTCACTTTTCATCCATTTATTATGATGTTGGCTGTTGGTTTGTCTCAGATGACTTTTATCAGATTGGGATAAAGACCATCTATTCCAGTTTTCTGCAGGGCTTTTTATCATGAATGGGTGTTGGACATCCTCAATTGCTTTTTCTGCATCTATTGAGATGATCATTTCTTTTCTTGTGTCTGTTAATATGGTGCATTATATTTATTGACTTGCATATGTTGAACCAACCCTGCATCCCTGGGATGAAGCCTGCTTGGCAATGGTGTATAATTTTCTTGATGATTTGCTGCATTCCATTTGCCAGTATCTTGTGGAGGATTTTACTTTATTTTGTTTTTTTTTTATCTATGTTAGTTGGAGAGATTGGCTTGTAGTTTCCTTTTTTGGTTGGATGATTCTCTGGTTTTTGTATCAGGGTAATGCTTGTTTCCAGGAATGAATTTGGGAGTATTGCTTCCCTTTCTATTTCATGAAAGAATTTAAGAAGTAGTGGCATTAGATCTTCTCTAAATTTCTTGTAGAATTCAGCAGTGAATCTGTCAGGGCCTGAGATTTTCTTTGTGGGCAGGTTATTAATTACATCTTTGATTTCATTGACTGATATAAGTATTTTTAGAATTTGTATATCTTATTGATTCAGCTTTGGTAATTCATATGTATTGAGAAATCTGTCCATTTCTTCTGTGTTTTCCCTCCTAACTGAATACAGGTTTTTGAAGTAGGTATTGATGATCATCTGTGTTTCTGCAGAATCCATTATGATTTCAGCCTTTACATTCCTAATTGCATGAATTTGAGTATTTTCTTTCCTTTTTTGATAAGGTTGCCTAAGGCCTTGCCAATTTTATTTACTCTTTCAAAGAACCAACATTTTGGAGTGCTGATTTGGTGGTCATGAATTTCCTCAGGTGTTCTTTGTCATGGAAGTATCTTATTTTTTCCATCAATTTAGAAAGATAATTTTGTGGGCTATATCAATCTCGGTTATAGGTTGTATTCTTTTAGGGCTTGAAATACTTCACTCTAAGCTGTCCTTGACTTGAGGGTTTGTGTTGTGAAATCTTCTGCTCTTTTATAGATGACTTGCTCCTTTTATCTAACACCTTTTAATATTTTGTTCTTATGTTGAATTTCTGGACTCGACTGTTATATGCCTTGGTTTAGATTTTTTTATTATTATTATGACTAATTGAACTTCTATATGCCTTACTTATCTGTATGTCAAATTGCTTTTCCCTGTTCGGGAAGGTTTTTGCCATTACTTCTTTGAACAGATTTTTTAATGCTTGCACTATCTCCTGCTTTTCCATTTACTCTGATCAATCTTACGTTATTCCCCCTTGCATCATGAGCAGCTGTTGGATCCTCTCATTAGCTGATTCTGCCACTTTCAATGGAATTTTTAATCTCCTGGGTATCTCTTTGAATCTGTTTCGTGGATTCCACTTCTTTCTTATGTTGGGTGTCCATGGTTCACATCATTTTCCTAAGCTCCTCTATTTTTTATCTATATCTGCTCTATAGTAATTAAGTATATCTTTCACTAGTTACCCTTTCTGTAGTTATCTGAAAAATTATTTCTGATTTGAATTTTTGTAGAGCCTCATTCATCTGCTTTGTTACTTTTGGTGTTACCACTTCAGAGAGTCCACGTGGGTGGCTTTTGAATTGTTCCACCTCACTGCCCCCAGCTTTGTTATTGGTGAGTTTGAAAATCGTGGTTCCATCTTGCTTAAGTGTCTTCTCATTTTCTATTTTTTTTAGATTAATTCCTGGGTTGATGCTTGTAAATTGCTTATGGTGAGTAGCTTTAGGGCTAGTATTTAGAACTCTTACAAATGACTACTTCTCAGAGATGTCTTCCAGGTGTAGCTTGCTTTTGGATTTTGAGTCTTTTGCAAGATCCTACCTCTTCAGTTTATTGGGGATGAGAAGTGCTACCTACTTGCCCCCTAGTTCTTTGGCACTGATCTATATTTTTGTTTATGACACTTAGGCAATCTCAATTTTGGCATACCAGGAAGTACAACTGATTAGAACATTATGTCACTGTAACTAAAGTAGCACAATCAGCAATAACAATAGCATCAAACACAGCCTAGAAAATGACAAACTATTGTGGTAGCTATTAATTTACCACCTTTAACCATATGAAACAGATATGTGGCTATATAATAAAATCTAAAACAAACCAGGAAATTTTATACAGTAAATAAGACATCCATATGCTAATTTTACCATCAGGAGAGAAAATTTAACAGGGGTTAGGGTTAAAAGTAGAGAAACAGAAGAGGAAGAGATTAGAAGCAAGGCTGGAGGCAGAGGAAAAAAATATGTCTACTTGAAGGCATGTCTCTGCTGTACTGGTAGATAAAGTGGGCAGACATACTCCAGATCCATGTTGATTAATCTTAGCAAGCCAGCTGTAGCTTTAGGGTGAAGTAGTGGATAATCCCAGCAAGCCTGCACCTTTACTTCCACTGAATTTCAAGTTGGTTTCTGGATGTGAGTCTGGAACCTGATATGTTCAGTTTGTAATGCTCCATGCATCTCTTTCTGGCTTGAACCCAGCTCTCTGCTGGCTTGAACTCTGTTCCTTGATCTCCTGCTGACTTGAACTTGGCAGCCTCACCCTGACCATATATATCTGAATGTTTTAAAATGTATGACTTTTTGAGAACTCTCTTGCAAGCAACAAAAACAAGGCCATAAGATAATGAAAGTAAATGCCATTTCATGGCCATGGAAATCCATTTGTTTTCTAAAAAGAGTTATTAGTCAGAGTAAATATATGTATATATGTTAGAGTCAAAAAATTAAAAAACTGTTTTAATCTTCAAGAACATATCATCTGTGTTTTTGTGTAATATTTTTGTTTCTCACATAGTTTTTCTCACTATATACGCTTTTTTGTTTTTTTTTAATGTTAGAACTCTTGTACTTTCATTGATAAGTTAATTAAGGAATTAATTATGTTATTGAATAAATAATTCTCAGTACTAGAAAAATTAGTTTAGACTTGGCTTTACCATATAACTTTAAGAATAGTAAAATATTGAATAATACTTACCTCAGTAATCTCATCCTAAAATTGGTCAAACACCTTCTCCTCTGTCTCAGCACAGATGATTTTAAATTTAAAACTAATAATGTGTATCTAAAACAAGATCTGGAAATGTTTATATTGATATTATTTCACATAGCCCACACTCTAAAATCAGGCAGGCATTTTAAAAATGAATACAAAATTTATTTTTTAATATTATTGATGTTATTTTAGATCCTTGAAAAATGAGATTAATATTATTTGAAAGTGAAAACTTTCATGGGAGATTTAGTAAGATTCAGGTAAGATGGATCGTGTCATTGTCACATTGAAAGACACACAAAAGTTTGCAGCTAATATTTTAAAATACTCATGTAAAGTATAGAAATCACTGAAGGTTTTGAGAATATGAAAGAAAATTATATATAATGCCAATGCTCAAATATTCTAAATTATTTTAAACACCATCTATTATTTTTCTACAGAGTTCTTTTCTTTTGTCCACAGCACTAAAGACATCTTATTGCAAATTTTTTCTAATCATGATTTTCCATCATCTGACAATCCCCTCTTTGTCCCCTCCTGTCTAGTTTTCTGTTTTCAGCTATTCTAGATTGCATCATTTTCTCAGAAAAAAATCATCAAAAAAATCTTTTGGAATAATTCCCATTAATATCTTAGAACATCAAAGATAACATTTTAAGAAAGATGACAGACTGAACATATGTAGTTTCCTCTGCCTAGCACCAATTTCTGGAAATAACAAAAATTGATTTAGTTAAAATGATATTAATATCATGCAAAATAGAATTTAAGATAAAGTTACAAAAATGAAGGAACAAAGAAATGTTACATGTCAATAGAGAAACCTCTAAAGTAATATGGTCACCAATTATTGATAGCATAATTTTGGCATAAACCAAAAACTTTTTATATCAAACAAGAAATTACTAAACTACAAATATAATGAGACATTTATAATATCTCTCATAAATCAATGTTAAAGTGGAAAAATAATGTGCATATAAGATTTAAATGAAACAACAAGCAATCTTGTTCTAATAAAATATATGGAATTTTGTGCCCATTAACTGAATCATAATCATTACAAATTTACATGGAAAATACTGTACCTCAAGTTATTACTAAAAATAGTCATGCACAAAATAACTTCACAAGCCAGAATATACTGGAGATAAATTATAGTAGTAAAGATTTTATGCACTATAAAGCAACTTTTGTTTAAGGAGCAAAAGAGGAGAAGTTACTGATAAATGAATTACAATTAAAGGACTACATACAAAAGCATGAATTTAAGGATAAACAAATGGAAGAAAATACAAAACTTTACAGTCACCTATTAGAAATCAAGTAAAATGCACTGTCCAGGAATTAAGATTTCAAATCAAGAAGGCAGATAGGAACATTAAATACATGTGTGTAGCCAGATTTGCAAGGAACAAATTTTAAAGAGACGATCTTTCCTCCGCTGTTTTTGGCTCCTTGATCAAGGACTGTATTGCTGAATGTTTGTGGGATCCTTTCTGTACAGTGTGCTGTGTTCCATTGATCCGTACTGTGTTGTTGTGCCAGTGTGATGCTGCTCTTATCATTGTTGCTTTGTAATATAACTTGAAGTATTGGATTGCGAAGCCTCTTTCTGTGGTCTAATTTCACAGGACCGATGTTGCTATTCTGGGTCTCTTCTGCTTCCATACGTGTTTTACAATTTTTTTCTCTGGTTCTGTGAGGAATGCTATTAGTAATTTCATTGAGATTGCATTAAGTCTATAGATCAGTGTTGGTAGTAAGGCCATTTGACAAGATTAGTTCTGCCTATCCAGGAACAGAAAATCTTTTCACTTTCTGATGTACATGTTAATAACCTTTTTTAGTGTAGTATAGTTTTGTTGTAGAGGTTTTTCATTTCCTTTATTAAGTTAATTTCTTTCCCAGTGAGTTCATTGTTGGTGTACAGGAATGTTATATAGTTTTCGTATTTTGATTTTTGATACTATTACATTTTTGAACTTGGAATTACTTTCTGGCATTTTTGATGTAATTTTTGGGGTGTTTTTTGTGGAAAGGATCGTGTCATCTGTGAATAATGAGAGCTTGACATCTTCTTTTCCTATAAACGTGGCTTTTATTTCTTGTCTGATTGCCCTGGCTAATCTTTCAATTATTACACTTAACAGGAGTGGTGATAATGTATGTACTTGTCTTTTTCCTAATTTTAGAGGAATAGTTTTCAGCTTTTTCCCCTTTAATATGATGTTGTCTGTAGGACTGTAATAAATGCCTTTTTATCACATTGAGATTATATCCTTCTGTAACTATTTGGGTTTTTATCATGAGTAGATGTTGGATTTTTTTCAAAGGCTTTTTCTGCAACTATTGAGATCATAATGTGATTTTTTTCTAGTTTCTCTTTATGTGATGTACTATATTTACTGATTTGTGTATTGGAACCATCCTTGCAATCCTGGCACGAAGCCTATCTGGTTGTAATGGATGTTTTTAATGATTTGTTGCACTCTATTTTAATGATTTGTAGATTCTGCATCTGTTTTATTTTAGACTTTTTTTTTTTTTTTGAGTCCTTGTCTGGTTTTGGAATTAAGGTAATGCTAGCTTCTAGGAATGCATTCGACAGTATTCCTTTGCTTTCCATTTCATTAATATGCTTGAGGAATATGAGCATTTGATCTTCCCAGTTCTTGTGGAATTTCAGCAAGGAATCCACTGGGTACTGGGTTTTTTCTTAGTTGGTAGGTTTTTTTTTTTATTGCTACATCAATTTCATTTCCTGTTATTGGACTTTTCAGGGTTTGTGTATTTCTTTGAAGTCAAATAGTGTGAAATGACTTCTCTTGATATGACAATATCTTTAGTTAGATTCTGCTTTCTAGTGCTGAGATCTTGTTTTTATTCACCACTAAGTATTGTCTACCATGTGACCTACACAGTTTAATAGAATTGGAACCAGTCATGTAGGAAAGAGATCTCTTCCTGGTTATAACAGCAGATCGAATCACACATTAATGATGAATACTAAAACTTGCTTTGTCAATTGCACACTTCTATTAATGGCACTTACAGAACCTACTTACTGATATTAGTCTGGGATGTGGAAGGACGAGGGAAAGAAAGATAAAGGAAAAAATGGAGAGGGTAAATCTGTAAGAAAGGGAGATAAGAGAAATGTCAGTAGGAAAATATGGGATGGATTTGTACTATGTTGAAATTACCTTTATAGCTAGAGAAAAGGATCACTGTCAAGAAGGGTGTTGAGGGAATGTTTGTGAAGGGGAGGAGGAATGCAGAGGGAGGCAAGTGTACTTACATTTTGAGGGAAGCTGTGATATTATTGGAATGTATTAATATGCTTGTTGTTGGTGTTTGGAGACTCTAAACACAATTTTGGTAACGGTCACATTGACATGCCCATGAACGGGTACCATTTAAATTAAAGCACTAGTTAATTCTTACACTCTTTTACACATATGCAAGCATCTCCTTTACATTTGCCATATGAAATGTGGAGAAAAGGAGAGGATAGATAAGGGAATAAGAAAAATGAGAAAGAGAGGAAAAAGAATAGGGAGAAAAAAATAAGTTGAAAATAAAAAAGATAAAAAGGCTAAAAAAGAGAGCAGAATAGAGAAAAAACTAATAAAATAATAATGGAAAAGAATCCCCCAAGAAAGGTTAAAACAAACAAGCAACCAAACAAACACAAAACCTCCACACAGCTGCTATAGCATAAAATCAAAATATTCACACAGCTTCCTTTATGCTGTAGTCAGAATCTGATTGCAGCCAGCCAGCCCTGGTTTCCCCATCTGAGGTCTCCTTAATGGTCCTTCCAAGAGCCAAGAGATAAGCAGATCTAAATTGTGTCCTGGACCTGCCTCTTGACTGCAAGCCTTGCTTTGAGTGTGGCTTACTGCAGGCCTTTGCTTCTAACCTAAATTCTGACCACTTCAGTTAATTTGGGAAGACGGGGATGTGATGCAGTTTTCCCAACACTCAGTTCTCCTTTCAATTACCACCAGGTACCTCCCTCTCCTGCTTCCCTCTCTGCAGGACAAATCTCATGGTTGTCTCTGTGTTTTCTTCCAGGGATCTTTTGTCCATTGCATCACCAAAAGTCCTCTAACCCAAAAACTGCCTATGGTCCCTTCTCAGTCTCTTCCCCAAGAGCTCCGTTCTCCAACCCTCACAACTTGGTGCAGTCCCTGGACTTGACACAGGGCCCCTTTTTCCAGTGCAAGATGGCTAGTAGTGGGCAGGGTTTCACACTGTCTCAGATCTCCCCAGTGTACATGACAGTGTCTGCTCTGAACTGGTTCAGGTCAATCTCATTTTCTCCCCCTTGTCTCCCAGCATGCAGTCTGCAGCTCCCCAGCAGTGAGTTCTGTGGCTCTGAGGGCTCCAGTCACTCAGTGACCCTCTGCTTTGAGCAAGAATCCACCCTTGCTGCTACAAGATGTCACAGGCTGGCTGTCACACTGTCTCAGATGTCCCCATTGTTTGAGGGAACAAAAGGAGGCCACCTGCTCTGGTCTCACTCTTCTGTATCTTGCTTTCTTCCATGTGTCTCCCAGGGTGCAGTCTCTGACTACCATCCAGCAAGTTCTGCTTTACTATGGCTCATGGTATTCAGCCATACTCTGCTTATGTTGGGGAACTTCCCTTGCCAATGCCAAATGCTAGGCATCAGGCTGTCTGTTGCAGGAACAAAGAGCTCCCAGTGTTTGGGAGGATTATGTGGGGGAAAGGATTGCCTACTTTAATGCTGTTCTTTCTCCCTTTCTTCCTTGTTTGTCACTGGTTGCAGTCCATGGCTTCCCTGCAGTTATTTACCATGCTGGGTTTCCTCTTCCAGGTAGAAGGGACAGTATGTAGTATGTATCCCAGCAGCCAGGTGTCTGACCTCTGCAGTGCTGGCTCATTCCTTCCAGATGTTAGAATTGCTCCGGAAATGGTGTGTTTGCAGGGTAAAGGGTCTAGGGGGAGCTGCAGGCCAGCAGCAGCTCTGCTTCCCTTTCTCTACCATGCTGTTATTAAATTCAATCTAGTAATTTTACCTGCAGTTTGATTCTCCATATCTAGGTATGTTTGCCTTCCCATTTTCAGAATTTCTGCATTATCTTGTTGCTGTCCTCTAAGCTTCCTTCTCCATGCTCTAATTGGCCATGTTAAGACATTCTCCCACCACTTGAGGATAGACTGTCCTTTTTCAATAAATGATAGTGGCAAATTTAATGAAAATCATCTGACCTTGTATTTAATGGTGATTACTGTAGCTTTGTAGGAAGTTTACAAAGCAGGAAAGAGACCTTCCATTTCATTCTTCTTTACAAGACTATTTTTGCTATTTGTGTTCCCTTGAAATTCCATTTAATTTATGATTTGTTTTTCTATTTTTACAAAAAGAACTGACATTAAAATTTGGTAGGGATCACAATGAATGTAGATAACACTGAGTAGAATTACCCTCTCTACAATACTTAGTCTTCACATCTGTAAACATGACATATCTTTCCATTTATTTATGTCATTTTCATTTTTTCATTTATTTCATTTCTTTCTTTTTTGTCTTTGTACAAGTTTCTCACCTTTTTGATTAAGGTAATTCATTATTACTTTATTCTTTTGATTCTATTAAAAGTTGAACAACGTATTTTGTTTTCACATTGCTTATACTTGATATAGAGATCTACAACTGATGTCTGTGTTTACTTTGAATAACACAAATTACTGAACTTGTTTATTAATTTAACAATTTTTATGTAAACTTTAGGGTTTTTTACACGTGCAAATATACCATCTTCAAACACATAATTTCACCTCCTCCTTTCAATACAGGTGACATTTATGTACTTTCCTTGCTCAAGTATCCTGGCTAGCATTTCCAATCCTATGAGAATAAAAGCAAGAAGAACCAGTGTTCTTGTCCTGTTTCTAGAGGGAACACTATTTGTCTTTCACTACTGAGTATGTTGTTGGCTGTGGCTTGCCATGTGTGGCCTTTATTATGTTGGGGCAATTTCCTTCAATTCATATTTGTTGAGTTTTTTTTTTAATGAAGAAAAGGTGTTGAATCTTATTAAACTCCTTTTCTGCACCCATTAAATTGTTTGCACAGTCTTATTAGTTTTTCCTCTAATATGCATTTCTTGTTTTTTGTCTGTGGAAATATCCTTGTATTTCAGGAATAAATTGTACTTGGCTATGATGCGCAATATTTTAAAACTATTGCTGATTTTTTGCTAGAATTTTGTAGAAGATTTTTGCACCATTATTATTCACTAGGGGTGTTGGTGTGCAGATTTATTTTTTAGTAATATCTTTGGTTTTGGGAGAAAAGTAATGCCAGCCTCATAAAATAAAGATTGGAGTTTTCCTTTCTTTTGAAAGGTTTGGACAGTTTTCAGGAGGATTTGGTATTAAATCCTCTTCAAATGTTAGGTACAATTGTCTAAAGTAGCCGCCTGGTCTTGAACTTACCTTTATCAGGAGGTTTTTGAATTCTTTTTTTTTTTTTCTGGTGGGTACTGGGGTCGACCTCAGGACCTCACGGGCCAGCAGGTGCCCATGCCCCTGAGCGATGTCACCGGTCCTCTTTTCATATCTGGGTACCGGGAGGTGAACACAGGACCTCGCGCTTGCTGGGCAGGCGCTTATGCCACTGAGCTATCTCCCCGGCCCGTCTTTTAGTTTTCTTTATTATGTTAATTTTGATGTTTTTTTGTTGCTTTAGTTCCCTGAGAGTATGAAGTTAGACTATTGATTTAGACCTTTCTTCTTTCTTAATTTGCATATTGCAACTAGAAACTTGCTTCTTAGCACTGCTTCCAATGTATTTTAAAATGCTGATATTTTATGCTTTTAATTTCATTTGAAATAATGTATTTCCTAATTTGCATTATGACTCAACTTTTGATCCACTGTTTGTTGAAGAGTGTGAAGTTTGGCATCTTCACATTTGTCAATTTGTTGTGCTTTCTTCCACTATTGATTGATAATTTCATTTCATTGTGATGAGAAAAAAATACTTGGCAAAATTGCAGACTTTTAAAATTTAACACTTGTTTGTGACCTAACATATGTTGTACCCTGATGAATGACTGTGCGCACTTGAAAACTCTACACAATAGTTAAAAGTGAGTTTAACTACCCAAAATAGAATAATATAGGTTACAATATTTGAATATGTATTTATAGCTGTGTTATTTTCTTAATTTCCTTTTATTTAATAAAATATTGTCAAGCAGAATGCGGTGGTGTATGCCTATAATCTCAGCACTTGGGAGGAGGGGGAAGGAGTAGTGCTATGAATTTGAGGCTAGCCTGGGCAACACAGTGGGTTCAATTCCAGACTTAACTGTTTCAAAGATCCTATTTCAAAGCAGAAAGGAAGGAAAAAAGAAAGAAGGAAAGAAAGAAAGAAAGAAAGAAAGAAAGAAAGAAAGAAAGAAAGAAAGAAAGAAAGAAAGAAAGAAAGAAGAGAAAGAAAGAAAGAAAGAAAAGAAAGAAATTCCAGTCTCTAATAAAAGGATTTCTTTTTCCTTGTTTTTTCATAGTATATTCCCTTTCATTGAAACATCCTGAGCATAATTTTAGTCCTTGAAAACTAAGAGCCCAACTAATGTCTAGAATTTAAAATATTTTTTCAATAGACTAGTTTAAGAAAGAATGAATGACAGATACAAAAGTTTTATTGTATTGTACCATAGTCAATATTAAATTCTGTCCTAATTCTAAAACTTAATCCCATTAATCTATCATAGGGCTTTAAGAATGAACTGAAACAATGAATCAATGATTCTGAAGTTTTGCTTGATAAGAAATACAAAATGGTCTATCTTCACACCTAGCACAGTAAACTAGGTGTGAAGTTGCTATGCACAGCAGATTTATTTTCTTCTAAGTGTGTTCTATGAAAATTATCACAGTTTTAGGTTGGAAGGGTAAAAAGAGAGCTAGAAATATTTCAATATCCAGTGACCAATTGTAGAGGTAGAGAAATAAGAGTGTAATGTTAAAGATTATGCTTGTAGTAGGAAGTAAATCATTAGCAACACACAACAACAAAAACTTTGTAATTATTTTTTGTGAGTAATGTTTTTTGTTTTTATGGTCTTCTCCTCTGAAAGTGAAAAATGCCCTAGGAACATTATAATTTGTGCAAGTTAATTGGATTTTTCTAATAAAGTATTCAGAGAACTGTGTACTGAAAATAAATTTTTATTTAGAATTATCATCTTCCAAGTGGAAAATTAAAAGTATGCAATTGAGAAATAAAACTTTCATGAGTAAATATACTGAAGCACTCAGTTAAAAAATTAATTTTTGTGATCTTTCTATTTTAAAGACAAATATATATAACTGTGCTCTGACCTCATAAAATATCAACATGTTTGGTTTAAATGTCTAAATTTCTTAATCCCAAATTTTCTCATTTTCAGCTGATCCAAAATACACTGGATAAGTCTTGGTTTAATTTCATGAAAGTGTGAAATAATTGACTTCTACGTTTCAGGCATGATTTAGGAAAAAGTTTAATCTTTATCAAATGGATGAATTAAACTTAAAAGGAAATGTTGGCCCTAAAATCTAGATGCTCTAAGGCTACAAGGTGCTGGTGTCTAACCCACAGCAACATAGCCTGGGCATTGTGTCCTTGGGTCCAGACCTGTAAAAGGAAGTTTCACCTTTGTACACATCAAAGATAGCGGGATTTTCAGAATTTACAATATAATACTGCTATAGGACTATGCAGATCCTGAAAGATTGATGTCTCCTATTCTTAAAGCAGGTGCTGATTAGGCAAGCAAATTATTAATCTCAAATAGATAGATAATTTGAAAGTGTCAGTTTCTTAAAACTAACATAGGTATAAGCACTTAAAATCTATAAGCAAGAATAAATTACTATTTAACTTTTAACATAGGCAAAGTAAAAGAGAACAGATTTATCCTTCACCTAAAACTATGGAAATGGGCTGGTGAGATAGCTCAGTGACATAAGCACTTGCCTGGCAAGCGTGAGGTCCTGAGTTCGACTCCCGGTACCCACATATGAAAAAAAGGCCAGTGATATTGCTCAGCGGCATGGGCACCTGCTGGCATGTGAGGTCCTGAGTTCGACCCCTGGTACCCACACACACACAAAAACCCATGGAAAAAAAAAATAAACACATGTAATTACAATTTTCAAAATATCTGATGTCACACAACAAGTCACAGTCAAACCCAAGAGAAGAAACATGAAATAAACTCTATGATTATCTCAGCATATAGTACTTCCTTAGAGAGTTTCTAGGACACAGTGTAAAGAGGAAGAAGCCACACAAGGTCCAGGAGCTCTGGAGGTGTAAATGGGAATCACAGGAGACCAAGGATGCTAGAGTACACAGGGAAAGATGTGGGGCAAGAGAGAAATAAGAAGCTACTGCAGAGCACTGCACAGGGTTTCCCACAAGTTCTCATCTGAGTACCAGTCTATACATGAAAGGAAACCAACCATGGCCAGGAAAAAATAAATAAATAAATAAAAACATGGAAAGATAAGAAGGAAAAGACTTTGGAATTCACACCATTACTGTTCTCACAAGCCAGGTAAGACAATCACATAATTTATGGACCATTCAATACAATAAAGTGTTTTGGTCTCAAAAACAGGAAAGTAATTATTAGATCAAATACTCCTGTGGCATACAACCTAGTAAATCATAGAATGAAAGCCCCAAAGGATAAAGAATTTCTAATTAACTTTAACATGAACTGAACAATGCAAAAGAAAATTTATGATTCACAAAATATAAACTCACATAGACTCACGCACAATAAAAATTTACCAGGCATGGCAAAACAAAAAAAAATAGGAATCATAAAGATTATAAACCCCAGGTTAAACTGATTGGCACATTTGATCTGATTAAAGATATTGAGGATTTATTATAATTTATTTCCATTTGTAAAAAAACTAGAAGAATGAATATACTAAGTAGAGACAGAATATATTAAAAAGTCTTAGATTGAAATGTTAGAGATGAAGACTACAATGCATAAAATAAAAACTGGACAAATAAAACAGGCACTATGATACATGCTATAAGCCCAGCATTCTAAGAGGCTGGGGTAGAAGGGTCATTAAATTCAAGCTCAACCTGAGCATTTTAGTAACTTAGATCTTAGAGAGATTGTGTCTCAAAAAACAAAACAAATCAAAATGAAACAAAACAAAACAACAACCAAAAACAGTCTGGATATGTAGTTCAGAGTGAAAACCTTGGGCTCAAACTCCAGTACTGAAAATAAATAAAAATAATAAATGCATAAATAAATAAATGAAAGAATAACTTCAAAGTATGAGGGCACAAGAAAAATAAGAAAAATTGAAGTTATAACAATGGAAACCATTGGAAATGAAAATTTAAAAATACTCTAGAGGGAAAAAGTTTGAGCAGAATACTAATAAAAGGTGGAAAAACTTCAAGAAGCCATATATGTGTATATATATGTATATGTGTATATGTGTATATGTATTTCATATATATACACATATATGAAATATTTGGAATTTGGGAGAGGAAAGAGATAACAAAATTTGAAGAAATAATGGTTCAAATATCTTCAAATCATGACACCCACAAAGCCAAATAGCTAAATAAACCCCAAATGGAAAAAATGTTAAAAGAATGTGGGGTATGAGAATGTAAAGTCACCTCATATGTAAAGGAATAAAAATAAAGATGGAAGTCCATTTTTCATCAGGTCAATGCCTTCAAGAATAATAAGTACATTTTTTGTAAAGTACTAGTAGAAAAAGCTGTCAATTCTGTATAGTGAAATATTTACAGAACATAACATATAAAAGCAAGATTGTTTTTCAGGAAAAACTGACAGCATTAAGGACAAATAAACCTTTTCAAAAATAAATACTAAAACAAGTTTTTAGGCAGATGAAAAATGATATGCGATGGAAACCTAGATCTACATAAAGTACTTGGAATTCCAGTAATGGTAGACACATATTGAATTCATGAAAATATTTGTATCATATTAATTGTTTTTATTTAAGAGATAAGTAATAACCGTGATTTACAGAGTTTATCAAATATGCAGAAGTAAAATATTTGAAGAAAATATCACAGAATCCAGAAAGGGCAACATGGAAGTGTATTATTATATATGTAACTATAGAAGAACGCAAGTTTGCACTTAAAGAGCAGTTATGATAAGTGAAAGTAGTATAGTATGAACACCAAAGCAACCAGTAAATTAAGAAAACAGGGAGACAAAGCTAGCAAGCCAACTAAAGAAATAAAATAAAATCATGAAGAATACGCATAAAAAGACAGAAGAAAATGAGGAGAAAAAGAAACAAGAACAGATGGGATACTAAAAAACAAGTAACAACAGTGTAGATTTAAATATACCTCTGTCAATAATCGCACTACATAAATATGCAAAACTGAATACAATTTAAAGATTATGAGATTGGATTAAACAAAACAAGATTCAACTACATGCTGACTACAGAATCCTAACTTTGAAGACACAAATAAGTTAAAAATAAAATGATGAAAAATGTGTACCACACTAACAGTAATAAAAATCTGAAGTGATTATATTAATACAGTATCAGAATGTAATATTAGTTTTAAAAGAAAGAATATTATCACAGATAATAGCATTCATTACATAATCACAAAGACATCAATTTGAAAAATTAATATAGTAATTCTAAATGTTTCTTTCCCTAGTAATACAGCTTCAGAATATTTGAAACAAAGCTAAATAGAATTGTAGGTGAGGACATCAAATAAATTGATCTAAAACAGCTTTTTAAAGCATATCTCCTAATAATAGTGCAATGCACATTCTTTTCTATTAAAATGAAGTATTTGCGAAGATAGACTGTATTCTGATCTATAAAATAAATCCCCCTAATTTGAAAATAATGCAGTCTTGTGAAGTATGTTTTCTGATACAGATAAAGTTGAATTATAGATCAATAATAGAGATATCTTTCACAAAGATACCTGAAAATATCAAAAATTCAAAAACTACATTCTAAGGAAGCCAGGAGCCTAAAAAGAACTAAAAATAGATATTATAAACTATAAACTAAATTAAAGTGATATAATTGTATAAAAATTTAAAGAATGTAGGTAAAATATTACATGGAGCGAGACGTGACATCAAATACACACATTTTTATAAAATTCACAAATCAGTAACTTTAGTATACATGTTTCAAAATTAAAGAAAAAGGAGCTAATAAAACACAAAGTATTCAGAATGAAAGAAATATTAAAAATTATAACAGAAATGTATAGAGTAGATACCAAGAGCCATAAAGAAAATCAAAGCAATAAAATAAAAGATAACAAATGCTGAAAGAGGGCGCAGGTCAAAAGGGAAACCTTAAAGAATAAACTGAAATAAAAATAACAAGACAATACCAACAACAAAGCAAGAACCAATAGAAAAAAGAAAAAAAGGGGCCGGTGAGATGGCTCAGCGGCTTAAGCGCCTGCCCGGCAAGCGCGAGGGCCCGAGTTCGACTCCCGGAACCCACATACGAAAAAAGGGCCGGTGATATCGCTCAACGGCACGGGCGCCTGCTGGCGCGCGAGGTCCTGAGGTCGACCCCCCGGAACCCACCAAAAAAAAAAAAAAAAACTAAAATGACCTTAATCACAAAACAACCAAGGAAACAACCACTAAAACAGCAAAAATAAAAATAAAATAGTACACAGAGTTGTTACAGCATTAACCCAGAGCATTCACTCAGTTCCCTTTACGCAGGATTCATACGCTGATCAGCGCAGCCATGTCGTTTCCCCCGTGGTGCAGTCGGTTGCCTTTTAGAAGTAGTGAAAGCAGTTTGTCCATCTGAATCGGTATCCTGAGTGTCAATTCTGCTTCCACCATGACCCACTGCTGGCCTCTGTGGTGATCTCAAAATACAATTTTCTCAATCAACTGGGGCAAACAAATACGTAGTTTGCCCAACTCCCAGTTCGGTTCTCTAGTTCTTCACTGACTTCCATCAGGGACCTCACAGTGTCTCACTTTCACCACCTGGCATGTATTGCAGTTGACTCTGAGTCTTTCTTCCACGTGCTTTCCTTGCCTAGAATTGGCCAGAAGACCTCCAGCCCACGAGCCCTTCACCATCTCTCCTCCTGCAGACCTGTACCTCCAAAGGAAGTTCTGTCCATATCAAAAGTCCTGCCTCAGGGCCGGTGAGATGGCTCAGCAGCATAAGCGCCTGCCTGGCAAGCGTGAGGTCCTGAGTTCAACTCCCAGTACCCACCAAAAAAAAAAAAAAAAAAAAAAAAAAAAAAAAAAAAACAGCCCTACCTCAGACGATCATTTCCATTCCAGTTGAGTCTGCTATATTTTCACTGTTAACTAATTTACACTGTCAAATCCCCTACACTGACTCTTGATCCATACAGGAGAACATTGGTCTCCTCTCCCAAGCGCAGCTACTCAGTGTGATCCTCGCTTCTGCACCACTGCCTTCACCTGGACCTTGGGAGGAAAAGCCCACTTGTAATTTTAAAATAATTGCTTTAGTGCCCATAAAAATTCAAAGAGAATTTTAGGCAAACCTAATCTCCATATTTTTTTGTTTTTGTTTTTTTGTGGGTACCGGGGGTCAAACTCAGGACCTCACGCGCCAGCAGGCGCCCGTGCCACTGAACAATATCACCGGCCCCTTTTTTCGTATGTGGGTACCAGGAGTCGAACTCAGGACCTCACGCTTGCCAAGCAGGTGCTTACGCTGCTGAGCTGTCTCACTGGCCCCCAAGTCTCGGTATTTTTCCCTCAAATTTTATGATTAGTTTGAGATACTCCATGTACTCCTTAGAACTGACTAAAATATGTAAAGGTTCAAACAAGAGAAATGCATTTCCTGCATACATGACAAAGATGAGTTAAAGGAGCAGTGTGGCCACTGAGGCAAATCTACAGATCCACACAGGACGTTAGCAGAGGGTCTCACTGAGTGCTGTTTCCAGTACAGTCAACTGAAAGGGAAGAAAATCACAGAGGCAATAAACTATGCATCAAGCCATGGAGTCCTACACATCTCTGCCACTCACATTCTAGTGGTTAAAATGTTGTTGCAACCCTGCTCTTAACTTATGTATGTCTGGGAAATGAAGAATTACTGTTGGCCAGAAAGATGAGGAAATGGGTTATGAGAAACTGCCCCACAACACTAGGTGTTTAATCCTATGAATTTTTTGAAATATAAAATTTTAATCATTTTATAACTTTTATAATTTTTAATACAAACAAAAAAGCAGTTAAAACATGTAAGAAGATCTAAAAATTATTTTAAATTAAATAAATGTAACCACAACCCAAGTTTAAAAAAAAAAATGTCAGCTATGTCAAGTATTTATTCCTAGATTGTAACATACCTCCACCGGTATTAGAAACTACTATCTTAGTTTCATACTGTATTTTTCCTCTTGGTGGTTTTCTGGTTTTTGTTTTTTGTTTTTTATCTTGATAAATACAGATGTATTCTGAGCAATACAGCTTTGCAGGACTTTGATCTTTTTATATATACTATTGCCAGACTGGATTGTATTTATGCTTTTTTGGTGAGTAGTTGTTTATTTCTATGCATTGACATAGTTCATGTCATATTAAAGATACAGTCAATTTTATTTTCATTGAATTTCATTTTGTATTGTGGGGTGTGCCAGTTATATTCTGAACATTTGCTTATTTGGTGATTTATTTTTATTTTTTATTTTTGTTATAGCATTTTTAATAGATAAAAGTCATTAATTTACTCAAACCTCTTATTCACAGTTTTGTGGTTCGTGCTTTTTTGTTTTTATATAAGAAAACTTTTGCTGCCATTCTTTTTTTTTGTGTGTGTGGGTACCGGGGGTCGACCTCAGGACCTCGCGCACCAGCAGGCGCCCGTGCCGCTGAGAGATATCACCGGCCCTTTTTTTGTATGTGGGTTCCAGGAGTTGAACTCAGTACCTCACGCTTGCCAGGCAGGTGCTTACACAGCTGAGCTATCTCACTGGCCCCCTTTACTGCCATTCTTGCAGCGTGATTTTCTCAAGTCTTCTCTTATGAGCTCTATTGTTTTGCCTTTCACCATTGTATACTCCCGAAATGGACATTTTTTTTTTGAAATTTTACATAGTGATGGTCTAATATTTTCTTTCAAGTTTTTCTTTTAATACCTAATTTTTCCATTACCATCTCTTGATTACTCTCCCCAACAATCTAGCTAGTGTTTCACCTTTGTCAGATATCAAATGTCCCAAATATACAGGATTTTATTTCTGGGCTTTGTTCCATTACCTTCAATATTACATTGATTACTTCAGATCTATTATTCTTGGCAACAAGGCAAAGCTGTTCAACTTTTTCTTCTCTGAAGATTACTAGTTTCATATTAATTCTTCACTGCCAATTTTCTTACTCTCAGCAGCATATTTTAGATTCTTCAGAGGCACCAATTCAAATTTTTCCCTGCACCTTTCTCTAACACAATTATCCAACTGACTGCCTATGAGTTCTCTCCTTGAGTCTCCATATAGCTACTAAAACTTGCTCTGACAGCTCAGAAATCATTCAAAATGATCCATGCCCAGAACTCTTCAATCTGGTGCAGCACTTTTCTACCAAAGTCTTCAGGCTCAGTCCTTTGCCTTTCTTTTGTTAGGGGTGGTCCTAATCATTTCTGTTTTTAGGCTTTTCTATCAGGATTCAGTGTCAGTTTTATGGTTCTATTTTCTTTAAATTCCAGGTACAGCCTTTTTATATCCTGAGCTGCCCTTCTATTGAAAATTACCTCCCACCCTCATAACATACCCTTTTCTTTGAGAAAAAGGCCAGGTGGGGGAGCAGGAAAACTGATTTCATAACCATAAACTCACATTTTCCCAAACTAACTCTCCAAAGAAACTGACTACAAATGGTTTCCTCATCCTTTGTTGCCTCCATAACTTAGAAGGGGTTTCAGAGCTACAGATCTCAGCAGCAAAAAAAGGTCACTTGTGACTGAGACCTGTGAAAGTTATCTGGGACTTGTATTTAACATGGAGAAGAATTTTAAACTCCAGTTCCCTTTGAAATTTCAATCTAAAACCTGAAGGCATAAAGGGTCATATTTAACAATCTATTTCTCTGTGTCACCTGTGATTTATAATCAATGTTAATAACATATTGCTGCAGCTATAGTCAATTGAAATCAATTTAAGTCCATTGAAGCCATAAGGCATAGTATTCAAAATAACTTTTAGATATAAGCCTGAAAAGAACATATCTACCAATGTAAAACAACTAATTTTACTGTAATTGCACAAATTATGACATGCCTTGTCAAAATAAGTAGCCATCTATTAACTAATAAATAATTTGAAATACTATATGGTAAAACCAGTGATCATTGTACAAATACTCTAAAGTAGCAAGGTTTTTTATCACATAAATATCTTACCCAATCAAGTTAAAATAATTTGAAAGCTCTATTTTCCTTACTGTCTTTACTCTTTATATGAAACACATATACTAGATGGTTTTTCATCATTCTTCAAAAATAATATATCAATTTCACAACTCCATAACTCTTAATTTCACTCCTTTGTTTCTTACTTGCCAGTATATCCACCCCCTACATATTTACATTAGGTCAATCATAAATATTATAGTTTCTGTTAACCCTCCCCAAACTTACATCTGGGCTGGTAAAATGTCCTGGGAATGGGGGAAGCAATTTTGAAAAAAAAGTCAAGAAAGGCTCCTTTCAGTGTCTGTAGGGAAAATTGGTTGGCCAATGTGGCACTTAGGGTGTAGTGTCAACTAGGTGGCTTTGGGTTCTGCCTGGGGAATTTGTAGAGCACACTTGCGGCTGTGTCTGGTGGGTCATGGAGGTGTGGCCTTGAGGTCTGAGTCTGGTCCCTGGCCTCTTCCTCTCTGGCACTGTTTCCCTGCTCTGCTTCCTGACCCCCATGAACTAAGCAGATTTGCTCCACCAACCCCTTCTGCCCTGATGTTCCTGCCTTTGCGCCTACAACACATGGACTCAAAACCTCCAAAGTGTGAACTAAATTCAACTTCTCCTTTAAACTGTGGGTGTTGGTAATTGTTTCCCAACAGCAGGAGACATTTTATTTATCATTTATCTGCTCTAATATATACCAGTTGCATTATAATTATAGTAATGTGATTGCTTTCCTTATTAGACAAATATATCCTCCCAGAATTAAAACACTGAAGTATAACTATTCCTTCAATAAATACGTATTATATTAATAAAATTGTCATTGTGTCTCTATTTAAAAGCCAGAGTCAGGGAGGCTAACATCAGGTTTCCAGTTCTGAGTCAGGGAACATAACACACATCAGTCAAATGTGTGTAAAACCATAGCATATCAAGGAATCTGTTTCAGTTATAGTCTTTCAGTTTTCAAGGAAGAAAAATTCATTAAGTTATTTCCAGTTAAAGGGCTTATGAGTAGATAAAGACAAAAATGTAAGGAAACAAAGAAAAATATATCTAGAGTCAAGGAGTCAGTTTTCATAAAGGACCAAAGCAATAGTCATTGCTATTTTGGGCTTAGCAGCAATTGTAAGTGCCTCAGCAGTAATTTCCCCAACTCAGCTGTGGCTCTAGTGACCCAGTCCATTTGTCAAGTGGACACACCGAGCTTACAATTCTAGCGACTTCATGGCCCAACTCCTCTTAACTCTTGATTTTTCTGTATCTGTTTCTCTATGTGTTTCCTCTGCCTTAACACTTCCTTTTTCCTTAATCTGCCTTTGCGTTGTCTGTGCTCTTTATATTCACTGATACTCCAAATTTCTTAAAATAATACCTTAAAGAATTTTTTTTATAATGGACAGAATATTTATGCCAGGTCACCTATAGGCTACCAGAGTTCTTGCAACCAGCCTGTAGTTGATTCTGTTTCCTACATTATCATTGCTAATCAAATCAATTTAGTCAATAATATGACATCATTGGACAATAAATAGGTGAAATAAATAACCAAAATGTGTATGATGCCCATGTTAGAATCACTAGACATAGCATGTGAGGCCCACGCAACATGGAGTAGCATGGGAAGTAGCATAAATCTAATCATTCTTTTTCAGGCAGGATCATCATCTAAGGTGCCACAAAATATAGCTAAGTGCTGGAGTCCTATGAAATTCTGATCACTCTCATTCATGGCAGCTGAATTAGCTGCTAGCTGAAACAACCTATTGGCTTTCCTCTACCCTAGTCTATTTCATAGAAGTAAAAAGTCAAAATTAGCCCATATTCAAAAAAATAATAATAGACCACCTTTAGAAGGAATGCATGTTGAAGAATTTGCAGACACGTTTTAAGTTAAGACAGTAATATTGCCAAATTAATGCAATTTAGATTTATTTCCATTGTTTTGTTTCCCACTTTGGTTTGAGTTTTTTAGTTAATAGCCTTGCTTGTATGTAAAGAGACCATTTATATTGTACAAAAGTCAAAACTCTATAAAGATACATGCTCAAAATGTCTTCCTTGCATGCTTATGTCTTCCATCAGATTTTCCCCATCTTCCCGTAGGACTTTTGTTTTGTATTTCTTTGCAGTATACGTTTTTGCATAAATAAGTTTATAAATGTATAAGAAGAACAAAAAGTAGAAGATACTGTTCTGATTTCATCCCATATGATGTGAATTTGGATCATTGTAATATTATTCACTGTAGATACTGAATATTTACTATCTCTTCAAGATGTTGCCAGCATTAATGTTTTAATGTCTTCATAGTTCTCTGAACTCCTTAAAGAAGTGCTTTGTAATTGAAAAGTATTACTGCATTGATAGTCATTATTATTAACCTTGCATGATACTTTATATGTGAAAGTGCTTAGCAAACATTTTTATTAGCCATTATTAACATCTTTTCCAGAGTGTACTTCAAATTGATTAACCACATTCCTGACCTGACTATTCATTTTCAAGCTTTTTCTTTATGTTCAGTAACAATTTATTGTTTTAAGCCTCCCATTTGCTTTTTAAGCCCAGAGTTTTCCAACAGTTATATTTGAGATAAATGTACTTTCAAGTAATTCCATTTTGTTTCCTAATAGATTTTAAAATATTGAGTTATTATTTTTACTTGAAGCAATGATCCTTTAGAGATTATACAATTCAGTTTATGAAGAAAATTTTCAGATTGTATTTAGATTTTATTCATCTCTCAAATCCATTCCCTTTTTTGCACTCTTTAGCATGATGGTTTTAGATTATTAATTTACCATTAAATGCTTGATTATTTCTTCTACGAAGAGTCAAAGAATTAAATAGCAGTGTCATTGGTGTAGGCTGTGATTTCTGAAACCATCATTAATTGGCCATAAGTCTCTTAAATCCACTTGATAGGTCTCCATTTTTTTATACATAAAAGGGGAGAAATCGCTACTTCAAAATTTTGTTGTAAAAGATCTAATGAATTATAAATAAAGTGTCCACTGCAATGAATTTACATTATCTCATATATGGTAAGTATTTAATAAATCTGCACACAAACAATTTACCATGTGTCTCCTCTTATCATGCATGTTTTTATCATTTGAACTTCTGGTAGAGTCATCTTTTAAACTGAAGACTAAGAATATCACTTGTATTGTTTAATATTAAATATTAAAATATTAATATTAAAAATGGAAAAGATCTTTTTTTTTCAGGACAATACAAAAGGTTTGTATAGTCTATATGGACCTCATATTTTACTATTTCTGCTTATGTTTGTGTATTTTGAAGTGAAGCTGAGCTATATGGAACTAAATAATATTGGCAACCCTCCTTGGCAGTCAGCCCAAGTCATCCATTTTTTCAAGCACTAAGTGTCTTGTAAAAGATTTGGACCTGCAAACTGTGCAGAATTCCAATAATATCCTTAGCAAAACCTATTTATCTAGCAAAGTTTAACTCGAATGTCATGTTTAACAAAAACTTTCCTGGCTTTCTTCCTTCATTGTGCTCTCATGGCATCCTGATTATATACATCCCCTAAATTTCTCTTCCCTTTACAATAAACTCCTAAATTATATATGCTATGTGAAATTGTGCTTCATTTGTCTGTTGTGATAGCTGTCAACATATAAGTGGCATTATATGTGAAATATCTCCTTCAAGGGTATTAGAGCTTGTTATTTTTCATTTGCATTTTGTTTTACCTGGAATTTCTAACAATGATCCCACTGACCAAATGGCACACTTTCTAACTAGAACTGGTGTTTAAATATACTAGATAGTCATGAAAGACCTATTTCTGATCAGACTTTTCTCCATCATCAGTTTACCAGATTAGCCATTTGTGACCTTAGAAAGTTCATAGAAATTATCTCTACATTTGGAAGAAGAAACAGGGAAAACATTTTTTAAATCAAGGATAGAAAATAAATATAAGGGAAGATGCAGTCCATGTATTTTGTGTACAGAAAACTAAAGAGAGTTTAGCTTGTGGGTCAATGTTCACAAAGATCTCACATTGTTATATTGCTCTGGTGAGCTTTCATTATTCATGAACAATAGCTACAACCATAGTTTTTGGAGTAAACTAGTTCAGATAGAATTCTAATGCCTATAGACCTGTGATGTGAGCCAAAGCAACTGACTTCTAAGTATGAGTTCTTGCACCTACAATATGCATGTTAAGAGGACATCAAATATAATTGTTGTGGGATTGAAATATGACAATGTATGTTTTCATCAAAGTGGCAGAGGCATGATAGGAGTTCAATTGTGTTACCTATTATTAATAATGATTATTATCTCTCCACTCAAAAACCATGAAGAAAATTTTGTTCTTTTTAGTTAAGGATATTATTATTTTAACTCACAAGAAATGTTAGTGACTTGTCTATAATGCAAAGCTGATATTAACAATGACATAAAATTCAAATGTAAGCTTTCTGATTCCCTTTACAGCACACAAAATAATATTCCCTGCTGCTAGTAGCTTATGAAGAAGGTCTCCGACAAAGTAAGAATATGCTAGTAGATCGCTAAGGCCAGATACCTGAGAAGAGAGAAAGAAAAAAATAAAATTGATCTTTTTCCTAGATCAATGATGTTGTCAAAAAATCAATGCTGCCTAAAGAAACACCATTGAAGGGCACCATGTTACGTGTGGATGTGAAAAGACAAAAATATAAATAATTGATTTATTGTTAATAACTTACATAAAAGACAAATTTCAAATTGTTATATAATATATGCAGAACTGAAAATATAATAAAGATGGTTCAGGACCAGTGAGATAGCTCAGCGGCATAAGCGCCTGCCTGGCAAGTGCGAGGTACCCACATTAAAAAAAAAAAAAAAGATGGTTCTATAAATAGAATAAAATTATTTTGAGTTGAATAAGAAAAAAATTTTATGACGCAAATATTTTTGAACCAAGTTTTCACGTTGTTTAGGAAAAGGTACAGGAAAATATTCTAAGGAATGTGACTGCTTTTCCATTTTAGATTTTATCTTGAGGTATTACTGTTTACCTTTATCTATATTCTGTCAGTTTTCACAGATGGTTCTTAAAATTCTAGCAACTGACGTGCTATTCATTTTATTTTATTTACTGTGAAGATAAGTGATAACATCCTTTACGAATGACCAAATCTTTCTTTAGAAAAACCAGTGGTAATAGTCACTTTTAATATACTTGTTAAACAACTCATCAATTCTATGCTACAACAAAAATATTTTGTGGGTGCATTGGTTTTAATTGCAGTTAAGAAAATTCAAGAATTATATAATGAGGGCCGGTGAGATGGCTCAGTGGTGTACGTGCCTGACAAGCGCGAGGGCCTGAGTTCGACTCCCGGAACCCACATACGAAAAAAGGGGCTGGTGATATCGCTCAGCGGCACAGGTGCCTGCTGGTGCACGAGGTCCTGAGGTCGACCCCCGGTACCCACAAAAAAAAAAAAAAAAAAAAGAATTATATAATGAGTATTTCATTAACTTTCAGTGATTTCCTATGCTGAAACAGAAGGAAAATTATCATCCTTAATTTTTAGGTTAGGAAATGAGAGAGATTACATTACTTACCAAAGGGCAGAGCATGAATCAGGAGAGAGTCACTCACAGAATCTCAGGTATAGTGAGCCTACAGAATATTTTGAACTCTTATTAGAAAGATATGATCATTGAGATTATATATTTCTCTATTAAATTATTCTAATTTTCTGTATTTACTTTGGCTAATAGCCTCTTTTATACCAAAATTATAACAATTCTGTGCAATTACACAATTTCTCTTTTCTTCATGAAGATTTAGTGAAAGAAAAAATTATATTTTAGACTAAAAAAATTGCCCTTTTAATTCCATATTTACTGTGGTGTTGGTGAATGCTGCCTTTGAGTAATCTTGAAATCAAGCCAATCAGGTGTGTCACTGAGATTAGCATGAGCTTATTACACTGCTAGTCCTGAAGACAAAATATTTAATATGACTCACCTCACTGCATGAAAATTTGACAGTCTACTGGGGAAGAAAAATACAGACAAAATTGAAATATGTTGTGTTAAGTTTCAGAGCCTATAAAAATACCTCATTTAAAACACAGATAGTGTCTCTTAAGGAGAACTACAAGAGTGTTATAACTGTCCTTCCTTCCTCTAACCCCCTTCCACCCACCATTTAATCTCTTTTCTCCATTACTGCAAGGGAAGTCCATAAATGGCTGATCTGATGATAGATTACCCACATCATGTTGTTCTCCACCTTTCCTATTCCTTCTTTCTGGAATGCCTTTCCCATACTTAGCCTAATTCACTTTGTTCCATTTTAGTCTTTCTTCATGACTCAGTGAAAGCTCATGCCTTCCAAGAAATATTTTTAAATGAAAGGCACTTACTTTGCATCTTTACAGCACACTTTACCAATCTATATTCTGCTATCTGCCATAATATAGTTGACCACATTATAGGCAAAAATATAAAAACTTTGTGGCAAATATGATCAACTGATGTTTAGCCCATTTTCCTACACATTCTAATGAATTTTCTTGTCTTGCAGACGCTTTTAGAAAGGGTTCAAAATAAAAATTACATTCTGCTACTAAATTCCACCTTTATGAAATTTGAAGGAAGGTAGTGCCTCGTTCAATATTCCTGGTAAATAAGGAGATTTTATTATGTAGCTGTGTCCCAGTGTCCAGTCTTTATCATTGTGGAGGTTGAAATAGAGTTTTCACATAGGCAGAAAACAGACTTTAATTTCCTGTATGCAGACATTAGCCTCACAGGAATGAGATGTAGTTGTACGAGGATTGCAATGGACTAATTATCTCAAATATTTAATATATGATGCAGAACTATAACTAAGCATGTCTGAACGCAATACTCCCAGGCTGCTATCAGTGTTCCCCACTTTCCTGATCCTAACAAATTTAACAGCTCCCTGATGGGTCAGTTCTATACTTTTCTGGGAATCATTGCCAGAGATAGCATAGAATCCACTCCTCCAATGGGTTTATAATTACTTAAATACCTACATTTCCTTTTTTGCACAGAATATGTAGAGTTGCTTCTCTACTATGCCTCTATAGAGTTTTTTGTACTAGACCTGGTTGCGGACAGTACTATATCCTTAAGGAAATGTATCTGGGGTTTGTTATCTGGCTACCTTAATTTTAAAGGCAGTGAGAATAAGAATATAACAGGGAAATGGGTGCTGGTGGTTCAGAGAAGACAATGTAAGTCAGCATCATAAGTTATTTGGAATAAAATACCTTTCTGAATATAATGGCTATTGGTTTTTGGAGCAAAGCCTGATTATTATACCCTCCTAAAGGCAAAAACTGTGTCATTGGCTTCTTACAGCCACAGCCTCTAGAAGGGAGCCCAGCAGAAAGACACATATACAAGTGTACGGGTCTGAATTGAGGAATATATTCTGATTAGGTTAGCCTCAGTATCAGTATGAATGAATATAGATTCAACTTGGATATTGAAGAAATTCAGTTAATATTTCAGACAAAAAAGATAACATGTTCAGAAAAATAAAGGCTCTAAAAGACCAAGCAGGCTTTGGAAATAGCGAAAAGTTCAGTGTAACTTTATCAGCAAGTCTTGGAAAGGTGTGGGGAGATGTTATGTTGTAAAGATAGAAGGAAGAAATTCTAAAGGGTAGAATATGTCATCCTAAATTTGTTATCACACTTAACAATTTCCATTGTTCTTTCAAATCCATAAATTTAATTCCATGTTTTCCAACCAACTTTTAAAACCTCCTACTCTTTCCTCTGCCAAGAATAAAATTACACTAATATTATTAAACTAGTATCATTTATGCTAAAGCCTTGATATTTTTCTCCTGTTGTCATTATAATTCAACAAATATAAAACAAAACACATTGAAAATGATTCTTTTCTGTAAAAATTAATCTCAAAGTAATCATTTGTAATTCTTTTCCTTAAGTAAAATGTCTGTATCTGTTTTTAGTCTGTCTTTTTGAATTATTAAACCAGATGTGACCACTTTTATTCTCTTTCATCTTTTTTCAGATGTATCTTCATATGTGACTATTTTAAAACCCAGATAAAGAATTGACTTTCTTTCACTTTATTTCATCTATTAATTATAATACTCAGCATTTCACAGAACAAATGATTGTTCAAGTTAAATGAAAATTTATTAAAAATTGAGATGATTATTTTACAAAAAGATGTAGGAGTGAATATTCTTTTGTTGCAAACAAACATGCAATAAATCAAGTGAACATTCTAAATTCCTAGTTTCTCCATATATAAACATAGTAGAAACTAAGACTAAATTTCATCATTTCTGCATAAAATCAATCTCACCCAGAAAAAGATTTTCTCATTTGGTATTTCGATAGATAATGGAATTCTTTCTTTGGGTACAAGACTAATAAAACTTTAAGATAAATTTCCCGGTGTATTAATGGTATGGAACTAGTTTCTTGCCATTTTTCCCAATTTACTCATTCCATAAATATCTACTGAGTATGTGCTACGTACTTGAAAATATCCAGAAACAAATAGATAAAGATTCTTGTACATAGGGCCAAAGTTCTAATATGACAAAATGTACATAAATACATAATAAGTTGCTATTGATCTTCTTAAGTACAGTGAAACTTCTATGAAAGGTATCTTAGTTCTTAGAGGATAAAATATGATATTCCCCACAAAGCTAGAAATATAATTGCCTCTGATTGCTGAATTATAAATTCAACATATGTTATATTTATTATATTGGAAATGTTACAATATCAGAAGGATACAGGAGTGTAAAAATCTACTAAAATTTATATTTCACTAATAACAGTCTTCATCAGGCTGTATATGTTGTGTACTAGGCTAATCATAACACATGTGTTTCATCATTAACATTTTAAAACTTCTTTATGGACATTAAATACTTGTACATACCAACAGGATCGAATATGATATATGTACAAAGTGTAATGATCAAATCAGGGTAGTTACCATTTTCACCTCCTCTAAAATTTATTGCTTTTTTGTTGTGAACATCTGTACCCTTTTTTTCCATATTTTGAAATATATCACAAGTTGTTGCAAATTATGATTATTTTATTCTTCTATAGAGTGCTAGAATTCTTCCTATTTAATAGCATTCTTATACCCATTATCAAGCTCTGTCATCTGCTTCCTTTGTTCTTTGAAGTCTTTAGTAATTAGTGTTTTACTCTCTTCTTCAATGAGACTGAATTTGTTAGCCTGCACAAAGGAGTTACCATGAAGCATTTGTTTTCCTTTGCCTTGTTTAGTTCATTTAACATGATCTCAGTTCTATCTACATTGTGGCAAATGATAGAATGTCATTCTTCCTTATGGTATAAAATATCTAGAGTTGCTTCTATAATGTGCACTGAAAGAATTTTTGCACCAGAACTGGTTACACATTCTATTAAGAATATATATCGGGCCGGTGAGATGGCTCAGCGGCGTAAGCGCCTGCCTTGCAAGCACGAGGGCCCGAGTTCGACTCCCGGATCCCACATACGAAAAAGGGGCCGGTGATATCGCTCAGCGGCACGGGTGCCTGTTGGCGCGCAAGGTCCTGAGGTCGACCCCCCGGTACCCACAAAAAAAAAAAAAAAAGAAAAAAAGAATATATATCATATTTTCCTTATCAGTGGATAACTTGGGTGGTTGCATATTTTGATTACTGGGCATAGAGTTGAAGTAAACACAGAGTACAGGTATCTCTATGATATAATGATTTCATTTACCTGGATATTGTGTTTATAAAGATAAACAACTTCAAGTTGGGCATGGTGGTATGCACCTTCAATTACAGCACTCTGGGAGGCTGATGCAGGAGTACCCCAAGTGCCAGCCCAGCCTGGGCAACTTACTGAATTAGTGAAAGTGCCTCAACAAATAAAAAGGGATACAGCTCCACGGAAAGGCCTTGTGTTCAGTCCCCAGGACTGCAAAATTATTTAAATAAATGAATAATATTAATTACTATACTCAATTGTTGACAAGAAAATTGAAGAACAAAGAAAATTTTCACATTGCTGAGTTTAAAAGTTATTTGAATAGGGTTAGAACACAAGCTATGTATTCCTAGAGCTGCTAGGCTTGATTATATCACAAAGAAATAATTGTATTTTAGGAAAAAAGTGTGAAACATAAAGTGATATTTGTAACCATGGGATCATTAAGCCATATAAACATAAATATCACCCTGCAGATAATGCTATTTAAGAGAAAGCAAGCGTCAGGCAAAGAAATTAAGCCTCCATTTGCAAGACCATTCTTAGGTGGCAATGGTGCCTAAAGCTACTTTGACATTATAAGCTATGTTTCATTGATCTTATTAAATCTGCTCTGATTTCATGTTCATGATCAACTTTCTGATTATTATTTGTGGTGTCAAAGTTTAATACCAAGAAAGAAGTTAATAGGCACATCAATGTGTTATAATTCTTGCGATATTTATTATTCTTTGAAATTTATTTATTTCTAGTTTTATTCATCTGTGTCATGAGCTTGGGTAAGAACCAATAATACTTCATAAACTTCATGATGTACAAAGCTCTCTGCTACAATCTGCACTCAAAATATTTGTCATCATAAGCATTTGTTAAATGATTCTAATCTCTTAGTGGTTAAATAATTCGCCTACTATAAGTTTTCAAACAAGCATACAAAAATTATCATTAGGCTCATTTTACAGATGAGAAAACAAAAGCTTGTACTAGGAAGTAGATAATAAACCTGTAGACATACAGGGCTAGAACTTGGTAAAATCATCACTTTTCAAACTACAGATATTTATTCATATCGTGAATATTTGAGAATTTCATTTCATTGGATTCAAAATTAATTCCCAAAAGTCTATTATTTTTTGTGGTAATTAAATATTTTTACAAATTTATCAGTACAACTTTACAGTGCTTGAAGTTTACATTCATCTTAGGGAGTAGGTGCATGTACTTAACACGGCTTGGTTCTTTTCTAAGAACCCTTCCTCTTCCCACTCACTTCACTCCCACCATCTCTAAAACCCCTTTTCCCATTTTCATTATTATTGTTATTATTTTTATCATTTTTATTCCAGTTGACATATAAAACTACTGGGTCATGACTTCTTTGAACTTGTCAAGTTTGTTTATCTCTTCTTCAAATAATTCATATAGTTCTGCTATGTGGTATTTGCTTTCATCTCCATTTGTGCCCCTTAGATCTGCCTGTGGAGATCTGGGGTATCTTGAGGGGGTCTTGTTACCTTGTTTTCCCATGAGACTGTGTGCATGTATATATATTTTTCATCTTTATTTTTCATTTTTCCCCTTTGAAAGTTAAGGTCAAGTAGGATGAGGAGAGTTTATAATTTCTATGAAGAACGTTTTAGTAAGATACTGCTTTCCTATGATGTGTTTTTAGCTTTATTTGACCAGGGAGAGCCTTTACACCTCAGCTATTCAAGTGATTTTTTTTTTTGTGGGTACCAGGGGGGTCGACCTCAGGACCTCTAGCGCCAACAGGCGCCCGTGCCGTTGAGCGATATCACTGGCCCCTTTTTCGTATGTGGGTTCCGGGAGTCGAACTCGGGCCCTCACGCTTGCCAGGCAGGCGCTTATGCCACTGAGCCATCTCACCGGCCCTATTCAAGTGATTTTGACTCCGTCCCTGTGCTTTGAGGAGAGAACTACTCTGGTTATAAAACCCTCAACAGATCCAATAATACATCACTTACCTGTGAAAGATTTTGCCTTTACACTTACACCATTTATGGATATTCTTTGCAACCTATATTCAGTTTTTATTAGCAGTTATTCTGCAATGTGGCAGGAGAAGTTGGGGCGAGAGATTAAGGGAGCTGTGGAAGAGGAGTGTCAGTCTGTAGGGGTGAGGCAGATGGAGGAATAGTAATAGGTAAAAATTTAGATACGGGGTCAGAATCCATTGGACTTTTAGTTCGATTGAAACATAGTGTTGAGAGTTTGAAGAAGATATATGCAGAGGCAAGGACAAGATAGTATACAAGGTAGTTATACTTCGGGATTGAAGAAAACTATGAGGCTGTCAGAACCTGCTGATACCTTTGTGCACTTGCACCGTGAAAAAGAAGCAAGGGAAGACAGAGGCCTAGGTAAGATAAGAAAGAGCAAAAGGAATGGAATGGAGAAGACAGGGGTTAAGACCAAAGAATATAAGAGTGACTGAAAGAGAGCAGAATATGGAGAACTAAAAACTTGAGATAAGGAATTTAAAAATTGTGAGAAACATGCAAGAAAAAAGAAAGTAAAACTCATATAGGAACTTCAGTTGAAGAAACTAAATAAAGAGATGATAAGAGGGAGAAAAAAAACACGAACTAAGTTGAAGCAAAAAAAAAAAACACTGAAAATATCTGGCAGGAGTTCAGTTCAAATAATCCAACAAGAGGATGAACATGTGGTTCACACATGAGCTGTTTGTCAAAAAATATGGGTATTTACACCATTCCTTTCTTGCCTTGATTATACGCAGCCATATTAATATCACTTCTTTCCTTTCCACTGAAAAACACAAGCAAAACCAGTCTCAGGAATTCATTCCATGGGCTTACAGGCATACTCTGATGCTATTCCCCAAAAGTCTTATATATTCACAGGTGGGGCTTTTGGAAGGTGATTGGATCGCAGGAACACAATATTCTTTAGTGGATTAATCCATTCACGTGTTCGTGGCTGAAGATGTTGATAGGAAGTTCGGCCTTGTTGGAGGTGGGTCACCGATGACGTGACCTGGAAGAATTTATTCTTGTGCAGATCCTTCCTTTTTGCTGTACTTCCTGGCTGCCCTGAGCTGAGACGCTTTCCTCCGCTATGGTCTATCACCATCCCATCTCAGTCTTGAAGCCAGTCAACCAATGATTGAATTATCTGAAAAGGTGAGCAAAAATCAACCGTTCTCCTGTAAGTTGCAGATGTTTTTGGGATTTTGTTCCAGTAACAGAAAAGCTGACTATGTCACCTGCAAACAAAGAGAGTTTTATTGCTTCCTTCCATATCTACAAAATTATTTGCTCTTGTTTTAATTTACCTAAAATTTCCAATAAAATTTTGAAAAATGTGATAGGATGATCCACTTTACCTTCTTCTTGATATTAATGAGAAAGTTTAGAGTTTATCATTATTAAAAATAATGTTAGCTACAGGTTTATATAGGTCCTTTTTTATGACATTGTGGAAGTCGCCTTCCATTTTTAGCATACTGAGTTTTTGTCAAGAATAAGAGTTGTGTTTTGTCAAATATCTTTTTGAATCTTTTGATAAGATTACATTATTTTTCTTTAGCATATTCAAGTGATAGATTACATTAATTAATGTTGAAATATCTTTGCATGCTTTATTAACTCCTGATTTATCAGAAAATATAATTCTTTAAATACATTGTTGGATTGATTTGCTAATATTTTGTTGAACACTTTGCTGATATGTTCATGAGAGATAATTTATTAATCATTTTTCTTCTCTTGTAATGTCAGACTGGTTTTGGTATTAGAATATTGCTGGACAAAATATTCTTTTTTAAAACTCTTATAATCGAGAACTTTCAAGAATTTTAATGAAGGGATCATCAAAGGAGCAGCTGGTCATATAAAATATTATTTATATGTGTCATGATGATTTTCTCCAATAATAATTGACAATTTTATCTTTGTCATCACCACAAGCCCCTCATGTTTTAATTTTAATTTTATTTTGTTTACTATCATATCCCCATGAATGAGAAGAATGGATAGAAGACACATAACTATTACTAGGTCCACTGGAAACTAACAGAGTGAGGATTTTGAACCCGCATACTTTTAGAGGAATATTCCAAGAGAAGGAATATCACAGTAAGAAATTCCTTGGCACTCTGGTGGTTTTACAAATATCTTGCTTCTCTAAATTTCTAGTCTTCTGTTAAGCATTGTCATTTCTTTGGGTTCAAGGCCAAATTTTAAAAACTGAAGATAAATGTTGTTTAAAAAATAACTGATTTTGTTTTGGTAGAATTCAAATTCACGTTACATTTAATTTCACATCCGGTACAAGTTTCAAATTAATTTAGAATAGGGCTGGTGAGATATTTCAGCAAACGCGAGGTCCTGAGTTCGACTCCCGGTACCCACATACGAAAAGAGGGCGGGTGATATCGCTCAGTGGCACGGGCACCTGCTGGCACACAAGGTCCTGAGTTCGACACCCAGTACTCACACAAAAAAAAATTAATTTAGAATAAAACTATAATTAATAGATATTTTGGTAACAGAAAAGAGATACTTTTTTAAAGTTTATTCTTTTATCAGATAGTTTACTGAATTTCACTGTGCTTGAAGAATTAAAAAACTCACTGGCAGGTGAACAAAACACTTCAGATGAAAAGTATCATCATTTAACTCAAAATATTCATTAATCAAAATATTTTCATCAATATCTTTTTTTGTGTGTGTGGGTACCAGGGGGTCGACCTCAGGACCTCGTGCGCCAGCAGGCGCCCGTGCCGCTGAGCGGTATCACCGGCCCCTTTTTTGTATGTGGGTTCCGGGAGTCGAACTTGAGCCCTCGCTCTTGCCAGGCAGGCGCTTAAGCCACTGAGCCATCTCACCGGCCCATTTCATCAATATCTTGATGTCCTCTTTTTTACTTTTTGTATTCTGATTCAGAAATTAAAGTTCCTAAAAAACTGTATCTTCTCAATATCACCATTTTGAGGAAAATTTTCATTTTGAAAAAGTTTACCATAACTTTATTAAAACTCACACTTAAGATAAATACTGAAATGAAAGCTTATTCAAAACAAAATTTGGATTATTATTTTATATCAATTTCTTGTAAACATTGTTACAAACTATAACAAATTTGAGTTAAAAAAACAGAACTTTATTTTATCACATTTCTGGAGTCATTAAGTCTGGAATCAGTATCACCAGACCAAAACCAAGCTATTTGTCAGCTTTACTCTTTCTGGAAGCTCCAGCAAAAAAATAAAATAAAATCCTCGCTTTGCCTAACAAGCATTTTCAGAAACACCAACCTAAAAACTGACAGCTCTCCAGTCCTTATATGAACTTCTTTTCTGTGGTCCCGCTTCAGACACTTAGTTAGAGCTAGAAAGAAATCCACACAGGTGTGGAAAATTCAGGCAGAAACTTCTCTTCAACCAGCAATGAGTGACACAGCTATACATTTATCCAACTTTTACATCTAGTAAGTCAAATTCACACTTACCTTCTCATTATTCACAACAAATCAATCACTGTTTTATAACAAATGTCTTTAAAAATGGTCCACATTTTTCCATTTCCATTGCTACCTTACTACTTCACAATATTCTTCATTAAGAGATTATTGACTCTCTCTCTCTCCAAGTTTACCCACCTCTGTTAGTTCTTATTACTGCCTCACCATCTTTTTATATATATATTACAAAGATTTTCAAGATGTATCTCCATGTTCATTCCCAGATCTATCTCTCAACACTTCTCACTCCACCTGCTCCAAGTCTCAAGGTAGATTTTTCATCTGATTATCCAATGACATTCAAAAGTTATCTCTTTAACCTCCAGAGCTTTGCATATGAATTTTTGTCAACTCTGTAGTCATGAACACTTTTTAAAATTTATTTTTGGCCATTTATTTTGCCCCCTTTTGCCTTAATTTTATATATTAATTATTTAGGGGCAAACGTAATTATTCTTGGAAATCTAATTATCCAAATAGAGATTCACAGGCTTCCCAACTATTGCCTGATTCCCCCTTTCACACTCAATACATTGTACTTCTTGTGTTCACAATGTAAGGGCAGAGACCAAGGTTTCTATCTTGTCAGTATTAAAACAATGACAGTTATACAAAAAAAAAAAAAGAAGTACTGAGCAGATATAATTTTATTAGGCTAATATTTTTACCTTCAACAAGAGAGTGGTATTTTTTTTCTGAACTTGTGTATGCAAGTATTTTTACTGAAAAAAAAAAACAAAATTTCATAACAAAATAATAGGAAAATAAGAGTTAATACATTGCATATTGTTATCTTTAAAGTAGTTAGTCAGAGTACAAGATATGGACATAAAAATTCTCCAAATAATATTAGCATAAACCTTTGTTTTCAATGAACTAAGAGACACCAATTGTATACCTAACTTGTATTATTTTCCTTTTCCCTTCCTGTCTTTCCCCTTTCTCCCATCTTAGTTCCATTTCCCTTTTGAACAATTTTTCCCATTTCACAATATCTATTGTACATTTTAAACCTTATTTAATCTTTCAGTTTCTCACACAGGGACAAAATATGATGTTTACACATGTGAGTCTGATTTATTTCACTTATGAGTATGGTCTCAAGTTGCATCCATTTACCTAATAAAGTCTCAAATTTATTCTTATTTATGGCTGAGTGTACTCCATTGCATAAAAAGACCACATCTGTTTTATCCATTCCTTGTTTGATGGGCATTTGAGTTGTTTCCAAGATTTAGCTATTACAAATTGTGCTGCTATAAACATGGGTGCACGTTTATCATTGTGGTATGTTTTTAATTCTTCTGGGAAGATACCCAGAAGGGGAATAGCTGGGTCATATAGAACCTCTAATTCTAGCTTTTTGAGGAATCTCCATACTGACTTCTACATTGGTTGCACAAGTCTGCACACCTATCAAGAGTGGAGAAGGTTTCTTTTCCTGTACAGCCCCTCCAGCATTTGTTATTGGTTGATTTCTTGATGACAGCCATTCTTTCTGGGGTGAGATGGAATCTCAGGGTTGTTTTAATTTGTGTCTCTTGAATGACCAATGTTGTTGAACATTTTTTCATGTATTTATTTGCCATTTGTAGTTCTCATCTGAGAAGTGCATAGTCATCTCAGATGCCCATTTTTAGATTGGATCTTTGAATTGGGGGGCTGAGTTTTTCAATTCTTTGTATGTTCTAGATATAAGTCCTTTGTCTGAGGGACAATTGGTTAAAATTTTTTCCTACTCTGTGGGTGATTTCTTTTGATGTGCGAAAGCTTTTTAATAAGATGAGATCTGGGGCCGGTGAGATAGCTCAGTGGCACAAGTGCCTGCTGCCAGGCGCAAGGTCCTGAGGTCGATGCCCAGTAACCACAAAAAAAAAAAAAAAAAAAAAAAAAAAAAAAAAAAAAAAAAAAGATGAGATCCCAGTTGTTGACTCTGAAGTATTTCCCATATGGTCTGGGTTTGCTCTTGAACCCTCTGCCTACATATACATCTTCAAGATTTCTGCCTACTTTCTCTTCCAGTAGATTTAGTGTTTTTGTTTTAATATTTAGATCTTTGATCCATTTCGGTTACAAAGTCAACATTCAAAAATCAATACCATTCCTCTATACAAACAACAAATTCTCTGAGAGAGAAATTAGGGAAATCACACCCTTCAAAAAAGCATGCAAAAAAAAATGAAATACTTAGGAATCAACCTAACAGAAGAAGTAAAAGATCTATATATTGAAAATTACAGTGCTCTGAAAAAGGAGATCAAAGAGGATATCAGAAAATGGAAAGATATCCCTTGTTCATGGGTAGGAAGAATCAACATAGTGAGAATGGCCATACTCCAAAAATTATTGTACAGATTTAATGCAATCCTAATCAAAATACTATTGCCATGCCTCACAGAACTAAAGAAAACATTTGTAAAATTCATTTGGAAACAGAACAGACCTAGAATTGCAAAAGTGATTCTAGGCAACAAAGGTAAGGCAGAAGACTTCATAATCTCTGACTTGAAGTTATACTACAAAGCTATGATGATAAAATCACCATGGTACTGGCAAAACAACAGACCTGAAGATCAGTGAAACAGATTAGAAGATGCAGACACAACTCCAAAGACACTCAGCCACCGTATCTTTGACAAATTGGCCAAACATTTTCACTGGAAGAAAAATACCTTCTTTAATAAATTGTACTAGAAAAACTGGCTTTCTACATGCCAAAGACTAAAACTAGACCCATGTCTATCATGATGCACTATGTATGCAAGTATTCTTATGTAACTCAAATTATATACTGATAACTATTATTTAACTAAAATGAAATGTTTGTGAATTTTGGAGAAATTTTTTTATATTGTGAAAATGCTATATTACTTAATTATTTTTCAAAACTGAAAGTAATTTATTTTTTTTATTTATTTTTTTTTTTTGTGGGTACCGGGGGGTCGACCTCAGGACCTCGTGCGCCAACAGGCACCCGTGCCACTGAGCGATATCACCGGCCCCTTTTTCGTATGTGGGATCCGGGAGTCGAACTCGGGCCCTTGCGCTTGCAAGGCAGGCGCTTACACCGCTGAGCCATCTCACCGGCCCTGAAAGTAATTTAATATCAATATTGTGTAAACTCGATTGTGATTTCACCTAGAGAGGAGGAAAATAATTTTTGAACTCTAAGTTTTAGTTCTGGATTTCCATACCCCAGCCGTTAGATATTTTCTAGTAATATCACACAATAAATTAGGGTTTTTATGCTAGAGGGTATTCTTAACAATATTAAAACTGTCTAATATTACATTATTATATTACATAAAGCAAATTTTCTTATAGCTCAATAGGGTTTCATTAAGTAGTTTTGGTCTAAATTTTCATGCCTCTAAATGGATTTTAATCCCTTTGGAAACAAATTTCACTTAAAATATATGTCCCAAATGTGCTTCAGATTACTACAAACTTCTAAAAATGATTACAATTAAAGGAATTAGAGAATGAAATAGTAATAAAGACATCAAATTCAACTAAATATTTTATCCTAAAATCAATCCACTATTGTTTTGAGTCTTTCTTTTGATAGCATAGTGTTTTTCCAGTTCTCTCTTCTTCTGAATCACTCCACTAAACAAATCTCTTTATTAATTCTTTTGAATAGCTTTGGATTTTAACTGTCACATGCAAAAGATAATGAAACAATTTTATGAACATTAGAAATTAATGAAATAATTGCATTTAGCAAGGTAGAAATACACATAATTTTGGAATAAACAATCCTTTACTGATAAGTGAGGCCTAGTTAAGAGAAAGTGAAATGGCAACTGGAACACTGAAATACAATATATACAACATACATTGTACAAATAAAAATTAAAATAAAAGGGACTCAGAAGGGATAAACATAAATCAAAGCAAAATGAACACCTTAAAATAATATGAATAAATCAGTACATAAAATATTATAGATTGAAATTATCAGAAAATAACAGGAGCACAAAGTGGCTACAAATTATTAAAATGCATAAAATTGTAGTCCTCTCCTTTAGAAGAATAAACAATGAAACAAAATAAAAACTGTAAAATAAAATTAAAGAAAAATTTTACTGAAAATATGGAAACATCAAGCTACATATTTTACGCTATGTATTAGGAGAAATTGACTGATAATCAATACATATCCCAATTATTAAAATTTAAAGATGCAAAAAGAATCCCACACGGAGTTATATGGAGATTCAGAATCTCCACAGTGATATTTATCTCCAGAATAAACATAAGTGTTTACCTCCACAAAACATGAAGCGTACATAGATTTACACATGTAAGAACTCAGGAACTATTGCTTAACCAAGGGTACCATTAGAAGATAAATTCTAGTCAGGCAAGAAATAACTAGGGAAGGTGACAATGTTAAATATATTTAAGTTTAGATTAGAAATTAAATAAAAGGTAAACCTAAGTACAAAGAATAAAATAAAAATACATGGCCTGACAATATAGAAATGATTCATCTAATAAGAATTAAAGGAGATTGGAAAGGAATTTTTTTTTGTGGGTACCGGGGGGGTCGACCTCAGGACCTCACGCTCCAACAGGCACCCGTGCCCCTGAGTGATATCACCAGCCCCTTTTTTGTATGTGGGATCCGGGAGTCGAACTCGGGCCCTCGCGCTTGCAAGGCAGGCGCTTACGCTGCTGAGCCATCTCACCAGCCCCGGAAAGGAATTTTTGAGATAAATTAATCTCACTGCTAATCTCATTTCTTCCTTAAATGTTACCCTTTTCTGTGACACTAAATATTTCCATGTTAATAATCCAAAAATTTTTATTCCAGCCCTGATGCTTCACCAGCACTTTATGCTAAATATTCAATTGCATATTTAGTATCTTAAATTTGGGATCTTATCTGGATACTCTAAAATTAACTGCATGAAAATAGAATATTTTATTTTGCTCTCACAATATGTGCTTCTCCACCTGTGTTCTCATCAATAAAATCCTCTTTTAGTCATCAAATTTTTCAGACCAAATGTCAATGAAATTCTTATTTCATTATTTTCACAACCTTGCCAATGGATCAGTCAGCTAATCTGTCAAATGTTCCTTAAAGATTTCTTATCCAAGCCAATATATACATTCTTGTCCTTCAATTCTAGTGGCTCTTCATCCACCTCATATTTCAATCTCCATTTAGAAATGAGAGAACTAAAAATATAAATTTAATTACATTGCTCCCTTTATAAAATATTTCCAATAGATTTCTATCACATTTAGAATAAAATCAATATTTTTGTAGCTGCTTAACAAATCCTAGCAGGATCTAGCTCTGATTGCCTCTCTTAAATATTTTACTTCAATTCACTGCCCACATTCTCACAGTCCTCTGCAGCCAAACTGGTCTCTCTGTTCTTTTCACTATGACAACTTTCTCTCATCATAGAGTATTTCAGTTAGCTTTCTTTCTTCCTTGATTTTTTTTTTCTGGATTTTCATATGAATAGCCACAGATGTCAGTTTCAATGTCATTTCCACAGTGAGGTCTGAACTGGCCAAACCTACTGAATTAAGGTAGTTGAACTACACATTGTCTGTGTAGCACTTATGACTATCAGATACACTTTTTGTTTATCCGTGTAGTTGTTTAGTTTGACTACAGAGGTTGTCAACCAATCTAGGAAAACTGAGAATGTAAGAGAGCTATACTGGTAACTCCATCAAAATAGGCATAAAACACAGTTGTCCTTACAAAAAGTAGAAAAATAGTCATTTTACCAATAGTCACAATGTGGTCTAGCCATAAATGTTTTCAATTAATAATCTCTCCTTCACATTTTTTCTAAAAAGTATTGTATTCTGATCAATTTAACTTAAATTATACTATGACATATAATGAGGTTGCATCACATGGGAAAATGAGTACAATGCATGTTAATATTTATGTGTGTGATACATTTATCACCATAATCAGTGTTATGCTAATATATTACATTTTACACTAAAGAAAATTTGAAAGCAAGATTACAGAAATTTAACTTAATAAAAAAATTATTTGTTTTATAAAGAGAAAGCTGGCCTATATTAAGATTGTGATATAAAGAAATTTACTATAAAGTATATTAATCAGATTTTATTCATATAACTAAGAAGGTTTAAATGTTTAAATTACCAATTGCATTAAACTTCAAATTATCAGCAATGTACAAATAAGTTTATTTCAATTAAATTCTTCAATTATAAAATGTAGGTGATTTATAAGAATATTTCCATAAAACAATGAAAATTGTCATAAAATATTTTGATATCAGTCTGCCTTCCACATTTGACAAATATATTTTATTTAAGAATGATGCAAATATTATCAGAAATTATTCCTGTAAAATCATTAATACAATTGGGGAAGGCAAAAACTAAGAAAACAAACTACTTTATATTTTCATGAATATACAATTTTTTCTTTCTGGAATACTCTGTTACTGCTTGTTTATGAAGTGTAGATCAACTTTTCTATATTTCAGAGATATCCGAGAAGCACATTTGCACATTTTTGCATTTTACCTTTGTTTCACCCTGTAATGTAATTGTTATTAACATTTTAAAAACAAGGCAGTAATAGCTAAGCTGTATCATTCATGTTATGAAATCCTTTTTTTCCTTTTTTAAGGAAAAAGGGCTTGTAATTTATTTTGTAGGTATTTTGTAAAATTTATTATTGCACTTACATATTATATGGATATCACAATGTTTTCATAATTATTTTATTAACTTATAATTATGACAATAGTTATATAAAAGAGCAAAATACTGTAAATGTTTAAAAAATTTTAACAATATTCCTCAAATGAATTAAAGTTGTTTTCTTTTCCTAAATTCTGGCTCTAACCTGATTTTTTCAGAAAGCAGAGCCTGAGGTATGTGACTTTAGTATTGTCTGATCCCAGGCAATAAGGGTGAGGACCAAAGAAAGTGAGACAGTACATGAGAAAGGGTTGTATTATTTAGTTGAAGAATTCTATAACCAACCGTTTCTGTCTATAAGATCATTATTCTTAAGTATAAACTAAATCACAGGAGTGTCCATTAAGGGAAATAAGGAGAACAATATGTAGCCAGTAGTTTCCTTGAGCTCTGCCCAGTAAGCATTTTGTTCTAATTCTATGTTATATAATCACCATAGCAGCATCAATAGAGACAACCTAGTAGAAAAAGATGGGCTTGCAGTCATGAGACAAAATCATCCTTTTGTAGCTGTTAGGATTTGGTTGAAGCACATACATTACTGTTTACTGTGGCTGTAATTTAATTGAGAGGTAATATCAATGGGTGATGTGATATTTGCCAATTATTTTGAAAGCGCTCAATATTTTATTTTGAAAAGCATATATTGAAGCTGATAAATAAAGAGTTGATTTATTTGATATAAAAATGCATTATGGAAATATAAATTGAATATAGTATAGACACAGGGAATGAATAGAAACTAACAAAATCATGCTGAGTACCTAGCTCAGTATTTGAGTGTTTGCCTGCATGTACAAGGCCCTAGGTTCAATGCCCACTACTACAAAAAAAAAAAAAAAAAAGAATAATCTAGGTACTAAAGGAAATTTACATCAAAATCAACTCAACTCAACATAAACTACCTTTAAAATATGTGTGTTGTGGCGGGCTGATACCAAATATAAGGATGATCCATTTAGATTCCCATTTTTACACATCTATTCACAATAGCCAAGATGTGGAAATATCTAAATGTCCACTGACAGATAAGTGGATAAAGAAATGTAGTATATAGATACAACAAAATACTGTCAAGTTTTCAAAAAGAAGTAAATTCAGCAGGATAGGATAGCATGGATATATTTTAAGGACATTATGTAAAATGAAAAAATCCTGTAAAAGAAAGAAAAATCTTGCATGATTCTACTTGTATGAGAAAATTCATAGAAGCACAGTGCAATGGTGGTTGCCAGGTTTTGAGAGAAGAAAATCAGAAGATATTGATCAATGGGCATAATGTTTGAGTTAAGTAAGATGAATAAGCTCAGAAAGTCATCTGTTTTAACTTTGTACTGAGTCAACAATAATGTATTGTACACTTAAAATTTTAAGAGAGCTGATCTCATGTCAAGTGTTCTTAGTACAATAAAATATATATTTTTAAATTAGAGTGGGAGTACAAAAGGATTAGAGGAAAAATAGAATAAAAATTTATATAATCCAAAGAATGGGGAGAAAATAGCCTAATTAAAAAACAAGAATATTTTTATTTACTTTTTACTAGTGCACATTTGTGATACACAATGAATACATTCACCTTGGGCAGTTGGTGCATATACATGTGAAAACTTTTCTTATGAAAAAATTAAATAAAATTGTATAACCAAATAGTAAGAGAATAAAAACACCTAAAAAATACATGAAACAAACCTATACCTATATATTGAGGAAAATATTGCACCTGTATTATAAAGCACACTGTTCTTAACACATGAATAATTACTTTAAATATAAAATGAACAAAGTACTTTTGGAATTCTTAAATATGTATGTCTAATGTGTAATATTCACATCAATAATGATAAAATAAGTGCAACTAAAATGAAGAAACCCATTTTTTCTGAGCAGATAGGCAAAACATGAAAAAAAATACCATTAAATATTACCATTAACAAGTACTCTTAACAATGTTTCTGAAGAGTTTGGGATTTTATTTGCTTCCGCTTCATCTACATTTCAGTTGTTTTTCAAAGCTAATTCAAATAAATGTCATAGAAAATATACTCTCTCATGTGAGCAATTTTGTATTTTATTGCTATGACTTAATGAATTTTTTGTACTCTTGAAATATTTTTTCTTTTGAAAATTGTGTTTAATTTGAATGCTTAGTTTTGGCACTTGCTTTCAGTTTATATGGTCATATAGTAACATATTTATGTCATTAGTTTTGTGTATTTGATTCACATATAAATATAAAAAATAATAATAATAATAAAAATTGTATTTGTAATTTGTTCTTAAAATAATTCTTGATGTTAGCATTATTTGAAAATACAAGAAACTTCTCCAAATTTCACTGAAGAATTGACCTTTATAAAACATATTAATAGAACTTTCTAATCCTTTATGAAATTTAAATAGCTGCCAAAAGAAATCTTGTTTTGAACTGATAAATATACTCATCTTCTAATACAAATAGCACATAAATTGAAATTATCATTCAGATCATTCTTCCAAAAATTAAATACAGATTTAAATTAATATGCTTCTCATTAAGATAATGAAACTTCAAGAAGGACTGTAATGTAATATGCATTATGTCTTCCAGGGAAAGAAAGATTTGTATGTCTGATATATATCTTACCATAATCTAAAATGATTCTATGAAAAAGTCATATTTCGATCAAGACTTTATTACTATTTAATTTTTACATTTAATGTTTACCACTAAAATAAAAATCTGATAGTTTAGATCAACTCTTTTATAATGTTTCATTTTTTTTTTTTTTGTGGGTACCGGGGGGTCGACCTCAGGACCTCATGCGCCAGCAGGCGCCCGTGCCACTGAGCGATATCACCGGTCCCTTTTTCGTATGTGGGTTCCAGGAGTCGAACTCGGGCCCTCACGCTTGCCGGGCAGGCGCTTAAGCCGCTGAGCCATCTCACCAGCCCCAATGTTTCATTTTTAAGGTATCGTTCTTTGGAGGTGATAACTGATTACAGATTATTTTCTGTGCACCTGGTACTATGCCAGAACAAGTATCATATTTTCTTAAATTTTAACTAATCTAATGAAGTGAATTTTTAGATACATAAAATTAAGTGTTTTACAAGTTAGGTAACAAGAAAAATATTGCACAACTGTTGAGAGAAATTGAGATAGGGAATCAGATGGTTCTACCTCAAAAGCACTGCTTTTGAAGAAGCATTTTGGGAATTTGAAAAGACAATGTAAGAATTAAAACAATGATTAATGTTTTTATTAATCTTTAGCACAGGGCTTCCATACACTCTTTATAAATGAAACAGCAAATTTTAGTCAGATGTTATATTTATTTCTATCTCTAAAATTTGTTATTATTAAGAAGTTGACTGTCAGAACACTAAAATGAAAAATGTTGATGAAAAACAAGAGAATTACTTCCTCACAGGTAAAAGAAGACAATCACAACAAAATCCAATTTACTAAACGACAAGAGAAAGATGAGCAAAAGTGTAGTAGTTTTCATAGGATTTTGAGAAATTTGCATATGGTAACAATGGTATTATATTTATTAAAATTATTATCAACTTGTTTGGTATAGTTTTCTTTCTCTTAATTCTTTAAAGTGGTAACTTACATAAGTATTTTGTTTATAAAGAAATAAGTCTTTCTAAAAAACTGACTCTCCTGAAGATAAAATGTTAGCTCTGAAAAAATGTTTAAATATTATAGAAGGGAAATAAAGCAGGCAGATATTAATAGAAACTTGAAAATTGGAGGAAATGGCCTGGAGGAACTTTTTTTTTTTTTTGCTTTGATCTTAAAGCATCAGCAATCATTGACAGCATTAATTAGCTAAAACTAGAAGAGAAAATTTTAATTTTTGTCTGGCTGAAAGAACCAAGGAAAGATCCTATGGCAAAAAAGTGAACAAGAACCTGAGCTTGAGCCCTAGGAGAAAGGTAAAAGAGAGGAAACCACAAACTATGTGAACAATTTCTGCTCATTTACTCATTGATTCCTCAGCTTTGTATGTGCAAAGGAAAATAGAAGCAATTTTGACAGATGTGCATGAAAACCCACACAAACTGAACTATTTGATTTTCATCAAGTTCAATGGATGTTAGACTGAACATGTAATTTGACTTGATTAATTAAGTTCAGTGCATATTAAAACAAAACCTAGAATTCTTTGAGGTCTATAGCAGAATTCAATCTGAAAAATGACACTAACAACATCCAGAATGCAATCGAAAATTATGTGACATGGAAAGACAGAAAATATCCATTTTCAGAGTAAAAAATACTCAAAAAATAATAGTATAGAAATGAGAGCAATATTGGATTTTGTAGGCAAAATCTTTCAACCAGAGAGAGTGAACTAACCCATGAGTTTAAAGAAAATTGATTTATAATGAATAAAAGATAAGAAATATGACCCTACAGATGGATATTACACAAAATTAGCCAAACAATAATGATAGATTTGAAAAACATATGTGAAATAAAATAATTTGCAATATAGGTTTAATAGTAAAATAGAGATGAAGGGAAATAATCAATAGTGGATAATGAACATAGATCAATAGAAATTATCCAGCATGATGTCAGAACATATATAACCTTGATATTTTAAGAAAATATCAAATTTATTTTAAAAAAACAACAGGTAATTGGAATCTCAAAAAGAATTCAGAGAGAGAATGAAGCAGAAAAATGTTTTGAGGCTATAGTGATAAAATCTTGCAAATTTTAATGAAATACATAAAATCTCTATTTTGAGGAACTCAGGAAGCTCCAGAAAAAAAAGAGACAGAAGTATGCCATGGCACATTATAGTTAAATTGCTAAAACCATAATTGTGAAGAAAACCTGAAAAACTTCAGAGAAAGATTATCCATTACAGAAAACAATGTTCAAGTGATAATAGAAGTCTTCTAAGAGTCCTCCAAAGCAAAGGAAAGGAGTCAATTAGCATCTTTAACTGCTGAAAGGATAAGTTTTACCACAGAATTCTATTACAAGTGAAAATATCTTTAAGAATTAAGAAAAAGTAATAAGAATTTTAAAGGGGGAAAAACTAAGAAATTTTGTTGTTGTTGTTGATACAAGCACCCAACCAGAAAAGCTACAGGTTTTTTTGTTTTGTTTTGTTTTGTTTTTAAGCTGAGGGAAAGTGATACTAAAGGGAATCATGAACTTCCAGAATGAATGAAAAACATCAAAATGATAAACATTTAGGATAGCATTCAAAGACAAACAACTTTTCATCCCAAAGATTTTAAATTCCAAGAATTGTTTAAGGCAATAATTTTAACATTTTTACAGATACATATTCAAGTCTCAGTATTCAATGGGATTTACTTCCAGGAAGCCCCCAGGATGCCAAATCTCTTATGCTCAAGTACTTTATATGAAATGATGTACTGTTTGCCTATAAACCATACACATTCCCCTTATACATTAAATTGTCACTAGATTACTTATACCAAACACAATCTTAGTCCTATGTAAATTGTTATTATACTGTAATGTTTAGGGGACAATAACAAGAAAAATGTCCATATACTTTTAATATAGACATAATTATTTTCTTAATATTTTCTATCTGTGGCTGGTTGCATCCACAGATTTGAAATCCACAAGATGGTAAACTGCAATAATACATGGGACAATTATCTCCAAAAGGAAGGGAGGAAAATCAACACAATTTTATGGTTAAAATGTTTCTACATTTTGCATAAAGTGGGAGAATGTCAACTCAAAACCAACTGAGAAAAGATGAGCATAAATATTTTAGTCTCAGCATATCTCCTAAAACATAACACAATTCTATAATAAAGTTAAATAATTCAAATGCAGAGACGATCGCTCAAGATAAAGAGATGTTTAATAATAATAAAGTTGCAAATTCATTAGGAATGCATATTATTCCTAAATGAACTTTTACCTAAAAACAGAGCCATGTGTTACATGAATATATGAAGAAAAAAATGAGAAAATTAAAGATAGAAGCAACAAACTCCACCCTATATATTTAGCGGCTCACAGCAACTGATTAACAATACAAACATAATCAGTGAAGTCAAAGAATATCTGGAACATCTCTACCACATAAGCCTCACTGATGTCTATAAGAGATCACTCTGAACAACTACAGAATACATGATATTTTCCAGATAAATTATAGAATAGCTATAAACCAAGTCTCCAACTTTAAAAAATGAAAATTATAGAGAGGATGATCCGGGTCCAAAAAGAATTAAAATATTTAAACACCTAGGAAAAAAGCCAAATATTTAGAATTTGGAAATTAGTCAACACATTCTGACATAACCTGTTGGTCAATGGCAAAAATATTTTAAAAAGTTACATCAAACTAAATTTTAATGACAATATGCCATGTAAAAATTTGTGAAATGTAGTTAAAGCAGTGATTGGAGGATAAAATATGTCTTTAAATGTATAATCAGTAAAGAAAAACTCTAGACACAAATGCACTGAAAGGTTCTTTTATCACAAGAACCAAAATAATATAATGCAGTGTATTAATTTTGACTTATTTCTTGTAAACAGGATAAACTGGATGAGAAGATGTACAGACTCAACGTTAGCAACAAGCCTCTAGTGTCTTCTTTCTTTGGAAGAGGATTATTTATTGCTTGATTCTAAACTGCTGCTACTTTCTAAACCATTCAGTTGTCAATGAAGTAATCCTTTGCTCCGTTATTGGATAGATTACCATGTTCCATGGTAAATAATTTTAAGGATTAAAAAATTCTTCTCAAAAAACAGTGAAAATGATGTATTTCTTCAATCTAAAGAAAAAAATAGTTTAGTAACAGTGTGGTTTTTGACATTTTTTATTTAGAACTGTTAAAAAGTACAATAGGTAGGGCTGGTGAGATAGCTCAGTGGTATAAGCACTTGCCTGGCAAGCACAAGGTCCTGAGTTTGACTCCCGGGACCCACATATGAAAAAAGGGCCGGTGATATCGCTCAGCAGCATGGGAGCCTGCTGGCGTGCGAGGTCCTGAGGTCGACCCCCAGTACCCACCAAAAAAAAGTACAATATGTATAGTAAATGATTAAACTTTCTAAAAATATAATTAATAGGCATATTTCAGAAATACACAACCTAACTTTTACACTTCATGTTTTATATGTACTTGTATGTCATATATAATGTATTATAAATAATATTTATAGACTGGGCTGGTGAGATGGCTCAGCGGCGTAAGCGCCTGCCTTGCAAGCGCGAGGGCCCGAGCTCGACTCCCGGATCCCATATATGAAAAAGGGGCCGGTGATATCGCTCAGCGGCACGGGTGCCTGTTGGTGCACAAGGTCCTGAGGTTGACCCCCCGGTACCCACAAAAAAAAAAATAATAATAATAATAATAATAATATTTATTGAAAAGATCTGCCTTTACCCTCCTCATTTCTGGAACAGAATATTTGATATCCAGAACTTAAAAAGAGGTTTATTTTAGTTCACAGTTCAGAAATTTCTATCCATGTTGGTCAGCCTTAAACACAGATACAACTTGGCAAAGGGTCTGAGCAGAGGAAAGCTGCTCATTTCATGGTGACTAGGAAACAGAAAGGGAGGAAGCAGGGAGGGAGAAGCCCTTCCAAGTCATGCTCCTAGTGATCTGCCTCTGACCAGGCCCTACCTTCTAGCTGTTAGTCCTGTGTAACACCCCAATAATCTAATCAATTTCTAAAGCCCCTCCTTTCATTGCTTGAGGTTCTTGGGGGACATCTAGATATAAAATAGATTTAGTCCAACTCTGATATTCACGAAAGTCTTAACAGTTCCACCATTGCTGAAAAATCGAAGTCCAAAATCTCTTCTGAGACACAAGGCAAACTTTTAGCTGTAAGCCCCTGTAAAATTCTAAAGTTAAATACTGCCTTTACACAAAGGCACAGGGTAAACATTTCCATCTAAAAAGGGAGGAATGCAGGAATAGTAACCAATGGGACCAACATAAGACCAAACAAAAATCAGCAAGACAAATGTTAAATTCTGTAGCTCTGTGTCCAGTGCACAGAACAAATTTGTGAACTCCAAAGAGCTTTGATGGCCCCATCCTTACAGTATTTCAGTTTGTAGTATTCATGGTTTCCCTCTTGGGGTGACTTTACTCACTGTATGTGTCTTTCCTCAGTAGATATTCCATATTCCTGGGTTTTCAAACTTCCTCTGGTCTCCACTGCTCTTTTGTTTTCATCACACATATTCACTCATTGCCTACTAAGGGTCACACAGCCTTGCCTGCTAAGCTTTTTCTAAATTTGGGTGGAAGCCTTCCTGAACCTACAATTCTTGCATTCTGGATATCTGTAAAACCAGAACCACAAGGATGACACCAAGGTCTGTAAACATCTCAAGAAGTAGCTGGGCACTATTAGATCATGGTTGCAGAGGACTCTGAGTGCCTGGATGGCTGAGCTCTGGGAGACATTTTTCTCTTTGGCTCAGAAAAAGCAGAGCATCCTGGGGCTCTCTTTTCAAAGCAAAGCCATTCACTTTTACAGAGGAAAGGTGGTCTTGCTGTTTTCAGAGATAAAATCAAAGTATCCTTTCTACTCCCCTGACTCAAAGTACTGGCTTCTTTTTAAATTTTTTTTTTCTAATTTCATTGGTATATGTTTGTGGTACACTATGATTACTGGGTTCTTTATAATGCTAATCTTTGTAGCAATCAAGCTCCCCTGGGCAAATATTTTATAGGCCCAGTTTTACAGGTGCTTCCTTCCTGGCCATCAGCAAAATTTTTCAAATTATTCAATATGGCATTTTGCCTCACTTGTCACCATCGATATAACTAAAAGCCACCAGCAGTACCAAGCCAGAGCTTCATTACTCGGCTACTTTGAAATTTCCTCCACTAGAGATTAGTCCAGCATTCTTAATCTGAGTCTTCTGCAAAGTCTCAAAACATGCACAAAATATAGATAAATTTTCTCTCAGAGCATAATATGCAAGTTTGCTAAACTGATGCCAATGAAGTCCTTCCTTACAATTAAAACCTCCTCGGCCTAATCTTTTTTTTTTTTAATGTGGGTACTGGGAGTCGACCTCAGGACCTTGTGCTTGCCAGCAGGCGCTTGTGCCACTGAGCAATATCACTGGCCCATTTTTTTCCTTTATGTGGATTCTGGGAGTCGAACTCAGGACCTCGCGCTTTCTGGTCAGGCTCTTATGCCACTGAGCTATCTCACTGGCCCAGCCTAGTCTTTATAGTCTGCTTTTCTATCAGCATTCTGATGCTCTAATCTCTGACCACTATCATACGTCAAGCTCAGCTTACAGCATTTTAGGGTTTCTCTAGCAGACAGCCTCAAGCTTTTCCAAACTTCTTCTGTGAACCAGTTAGGCTTCTGAACCATATGATCAAGTATATTCATAGCAATGACCTGAATTATTTGATACCAAAATCTGCCTTAGTCACTTTCTTTATCACTGGGACAAAATACCTGACTCCCACAATCTAAGAGAGGAGAGGTTTATCTTGGCTTACAGTTCAGTAGTTTCAATCCATGTTTGGCAGGTTTAAACAGAGAAATGAAATGGCAAAAGACCTGGGTAGAAGAAAGTGCTTGTGTCATGACAGACAGGAAACAGATAAAGGAAAAGCCAGAGACCTTCCAGGTCATACACCAGTGACCCACATATAACCAGGCCACAACTCCTAACAACAAGTCAATTATCATGCTCTCATAATCTAATCACCTTCTAAAAGCCCATCCTATGAGTGTGTGAAGTTCTTGACAAACATCTATATATAAACCATAGCAGTATGTTTTATATAATAAAATTTAAAAGCTGTTATTTTTAATCTTAGCTTTGAGCTGGGAATATATCTCACTGGCATGATGCAAGCCTACCTGCATTTAATATCCTTGCATTTAATATCCAACACCACACACACACAAAGATATAATTTAGTTTCTAAATTTGTATGTGGATAATAATGTCCTAGTTAACAAAGTGTTATATAAGTAATTTATCATGGAGCAAATATTAATTTATTCCGTAGGAAAAGAAGTTAACATAAATTGCAAAAATAGTGTTTTTAATTGCAGAAAAAGGAAATCATTTAGGCCACCTGAATCAAGCAGATCTTTTTTGTGGTAAATATTTTTCATTATAATTCTGCTAAGCTAATGAAGGCACAAAACACAGTGGTTGAGCTACCAGATGTGAAAACAAATAAACCCATTCTTTATTACCTGTTAGATTTTGAGAATGTAGTTTTGCTTTCCTAAAACATAGTTTCTTCAACTGTAAGACAGAAATAAAAATATGTACCCCAGAGTTTCTACAAAGATTTAAAAACCTTATGTAAGAAACCTTTTAGCAGAATGACTGACACATTAGACATGCTCAATAAGCAATAGTTTCTTGTTCTTGCTCTTTATATAAAATTATAAATTGGTTTTAATCCATAAATCAATAAAAAAATCTGAAGCTCATTGTCAGAAAGAAAGCCCTGAAACAAGTACTTTTAATAATAAATCTCAAATAGTTAAGTACTATTATATAACTTACGCAAGATATTAAAATGCTTTCAAAGAGAATGCATGTTTATGTTCTAAATAAAGAGCCTTATATTTGTCTTCGACTCTAAAAAAAACCTTTAAATATCTTTATTTGATTACTTAGGGACATGATCAACATATGTTATACTCCCTAATAGTAAGCCTATATGTTCATAATATCTTTCCACGAATTTCTTTTAAGCAGAACTATTGCTTGATGAAGCTGTAGTTCCAAAACAAACTGATGAATCCTAATCAAAAGGCTAAATCCCTGGTAGAGAATAAATCTGGTCCATTATTAATGAGGCAAGAGGCTAAGTTACTTAAACGATCTATGCACTGATGCATAAAAGCAAAAACTTTGAAGAAACACCAAGTTAAAAGGAAGAAAGAGATTCTTAAAAATATGTAAATTAAATAATAAAAATTACTAGACTTTTATACAAAAAAAATTTGAAAGGAGAGGCTTTTGGGAAACTCTCCTACATGACAATTGAAAACCAAAAACCCTAGATAATGATCCTTCCTTCTCCTGGGAAACTGACATTAGTAGAATGTGATTATTTGTTCATCCTATGAAGTTATCTCAAAGTCAATAAGTGCCTCTTGCTAGGGAAAGGCAGATATCCATTCCAAAAGCAGAAAACTTTAAATGTCTATTAAGACTTCATTGATAAGAAACCATGCTTGTTCTTTATAAGCATTTATAAAATATTAAAGATAGAGTACCCTGGGAACTAAAGTAAATGAAAATAAAAATGGGCCTTTCATTTCCCCTTCACAAAAACAAAAAATAATAGCCAATACATCCCCTTCCCAGCTCATTGAAGTATTTGCAAAGATATCATCTAATGGTATTAACACAAATTTGGAGGGTACCAGAGAATTTTTGGAATGATAAAGAAATGAGGAAGTAAATGTCATATTTGAGTAGCTCATAGCATATAATAAATGATAATAAATGAAGTTAATCTGCACAACCTACATTTCATTAAGTCTTTTAATTATCATTTTTTGCCTTTCAAAGAATCAAAATAGGTGTATCATGCAAGGAGGAGGCATTCTCAAATTTCATAGATCTAGACTCCTATTAGTCAAAAAGAAAAACACTAACAACCTCTTATAAAATAAAAAAAGGATATAAACAGGAGATTTACAAAAGAAACAAATACAAAGGGCCAATAAACATGAAAAAAGGGTCTAAATATGCTTAAAGAAATGCAAATTAACATAAAAATAGCATTCAACATCTCCCAATTCAGAAAAAATTAATTATTGGTAGCACTATAAATTTTAAGAATATGAGTAAGTGAATAATCTCTTACAGTACTAGTAAAAATATTATTTGTTAAAGCCTTTTAGGAAAACATTTAGCAGTGTCTATCAAAATTTAAAATCAGATATATCACAATTTTGACCAACAATTCCATATTGAAAAAAGCTGCAAATTGGTATGTCAGATAGCAATATGACTTTCCTAAGTGATATCACAGAGAAAAATTGCCCAACTCATCCATTATATAATCACAGTAAACCATCAGAAATGGGTTAGACATATTTTCTAACAATTGCTAATCTACATACAGCCACATAGCCAGAACAGTTAACAGTTATAGGGAGACTAATAAGGTATTATTTTGTATATAATAATGTTACAGTTTGGATGTTGGGTGTCCCCAAAAGGCATCATTTTTTGATAGTCATTGGATTACTGGTGGGCTATATAATGAAAGCACTAACTGATGTTAGGAGGTGATGCCTAGTTGGAAGCAGGTCACTGGGAGCAGAACCTGGAAAGTTTTATCTCCCTGCCAAGCTTCTCCCTTCTCTCTTTGCTTCCTGGCTGCCATGAAATGAGCAGTTTTTCTCTTCTACACCCTTCTACCATATCATTTCTGCCTCGGTGTTGGCAGACCATGGATGGAAAATGTGAGGCAAAATGAACTCCTCCTCTTGTAAGTGGCAGGAGTTGGGTATTTTGCCCAAGCCACGAGGCAAGTGATTAGGACAAGTAAAGACAAGTTTTTCATTCTAGAAAAAAAAATCTTTACTTTTAATCCTTAAATTATCAAAAGTTGAATATTTCCAGACATAATTTCTGGAAAATTTGGGAGTAAGATTTGGATCATCTTTGAAAAGTCTCATTTTCTTTGCCATAAAAGAAACATCTTTGGATTCTATTGGGAATGTTTCCTTGAATTATATCTTGAAGACACCCATAGAGTGGCAAGTACCATAAGAAACACATGCACAGCACCATCTCCTGGATTGTCAGTAATGTCAGATCCTAATGTCAGATCTCAGTAATGTCAGATCCTAATGGCTAAAGTGATCAGAAGGAGATAATGTTAAAATGATAGGTGAACTAAGATTCTGTTGACATTAAACCATATACTTTGGATGTTGCATACCAAGGAAGGGTAGATTTAATGTTACATGTTCATTCATCCTCAGCTCCAGATATTTGCACATGAGATCAAAACAAGTTAAAACATGAAACATTCATATTTATTAACCCTATTATTTATATCGGGTATTATTGCAAGAAAACTTAAAGAAAGGGGTAGCCTGTACTTAAACATGGAACCATGCCATATTGATCATACTTTATGTAGTTCTATGAATGAAATGTTTCTTGTTCTTTTCATTTTATTCAAGAAACAATGTCATTTTACCAGGCCTATTGACATCTTTTTATGAATCACATAACTATCCATTCATGCCTTAAACTAAAATAATATAAAATTATCTGTTGAAAAATGCCTAATTGCTTTTCCTTTTTTTTATAAAAGTGGACCAAAGTACTGGAAATATTTTACCTTTCAATAAGGAAGGTAAAATAAATTACATTACGTTTTGGCAAGGATATCCTATCTATCCACTAAAAAAACATTAAGTAGATTCATATTTTTGAGATTGTTAATAATCTAAAATTAATGTGCTCAAAATAGTATTTTAGCATGTGATATAGATGTAAGTATAGAAATACATAAAAAAAACCCGTTTTTAAAATTCTGCAAGAATGTTTCTCATCCATGAATATGAGCAATTTGATGATTAAATGACTATAGTTTAGGGAAAAGAAAAAAGGATGATGGATATATTCTACCAGGATTTAATTTAAGGTTGCCTGAACAAGCCCACAAATGCATAAAGTTTATCTCTTTGTAGAATCAAGGCTCTCCACTGGAAATAATGTGATCATTTCATGAGTCTGAAGAATTTCTCATTTGGAGTGTAATTGGATATTGCTGTTAAAATGGAGATTTTCATATTCTAAAATTATTAGCATTAATTTTTTTAGCTGCCCCTATAAGGAATAATAAGCTAATATGTAATAAGTAATATTTATAAATAATATGTACATATTCCTAATATGTAATACTTATAAGTATTAAGTAAAATGTAGTGTAATAAGCTCTACAAAGGTCTGTATAAAGATTGCCACTACAGATACAATGGTCTCCTGCATGCTAATTTGGTTATTTTGCTTAAAAATGTAAGCATTTTTTTTTTTATCTGCAGTGCATATGAGAGTGGGATCCAAGCTTTTTGGCATATTTGGCTTTGTTAGATCCCATGAAGTCTTCAAATAAATCTTTCAAAAGCTCAGAGGCATTCAGCTATGTAAAATGTGATGGTGACTGAATGTTTTTTGTGGGTTTGTCTGAATATTTTTGCTCCTGAAGCAAAATTCTCTACACTTTGAAATAGGTTCATAAACCTATATCTTATTGTTTAATCCACTACCATCCCAAGGAGAACTGTCTCAATTCTGCCACTGTGCAATAATATAAAGATATTTCTACAGTAAAGCTGAATGCCAAAATTTTCTTTGGTTAAAGCTGTAAACTTTCCAAACTGATATTCATAATCATTTTTTTGTACTGAGAGATAAAATGCAGCTTGTTTCTTAACTATTTTCTCACTTTTATCATTAGATCATCTCATATTTTAACACAAGTAGGATAGATATTATTATGAGCTAAATTATTTCCACCACCAAAACTCATACATTGAAATTATATCCCACAGTACTTTAGAAGGTAGCATCACTTGAAGATAGGATCTTTAAAAATGTGATTAAATTAAAACAAGCTCTTTAGAATGGGCCCAAATGCAATATGAACTGATATTCCTGTAAGGAAAGGAAACTAGGACACAGATGCATGTAACAAAGAATCTGTGAAGACATAGAAAGAAAAGAGTCATAGGCGAGTCAAAGTGAGAGGCCTGAAAAATTGCCTTCTTCAGTACCCTGCTCAGCCCTTGACCTCAGATATCTAGTCTTTAGACATGTCGAATAATAAATTTCTGTTGTTTAAGGCAACTTGTTTTTGGTACTTTGGCAGCCATAGTAGACTAATATAAATACTAAATGGTTTTAGAACAAGAATATTGAAATCTAAATCAGTATTTTTATTTAATAGGCAGGTAAATTTAACACGACTGCCTAAATATGTTTTGTCCTCTAGTTAGTCCTTAGTGAAATATTCACTTTATCCATGAAATTCCACTTTTGTGGAGAGGTTCTTGAAATTGCACCTCCAATTACTCTTGGCAAAATTTTTAGCTCTATTTCTGAGCAACTTGAGATTTCACTTTATTCTCCTTCAACAATATTATTTGTGGTGTGGGACTCGTCATTTTTGCTATTCTCAACCATTATAAGAGCAAAATAATAGGATTAGCAATTGAAGTAAGATTACCATTTATAGTAGGTAGCCTAAGCAGATGAAGTCTGTATGATTGACTTAATACTTTGAAAATTAGTCCCACCAAATGATGAAGAAATTTAATTTAGTGGAGTCATTGAACCATACGACTTAATGAAAAACAACTTGGGATCTAAATTTTGTAACTCTTCTCAGACTGTGAAGAAATTTCAGCATTTTCACTTCCTCAAACTTTAAAGGAGAATCTTTCCTCATCTGGCTTATGTTGTGAACACATTTCTTCAGGACCGATATGTCAGCTATCTTGGGAGTTGTTATAAGTTGATAATATCCAAAAATTAACTATTCCTTCCACTGTAAAATGGAAAATGCTTCCTTTTGTAAAATGCTTCCTTTAGCATGCTCACTGCTACTCAGAGTTAACTTGAGATCATGGGCTTTTTGTGAGTCCTACTCTGAATGGATGTTTATATGTGATAGTTTGTGCAATGATTTGTAGCCCTGAACAGGATAGATGGAGACTGTCTAAATTGTTGCAAACTGTTGCAAAAGATACATCTGTCATGGTCCTACTTGCACTACTCTGAAATTTTATTTTTGTAACTACTGAAAATATAAAGTTTAAAAATAAGTCTCTTCTGTAAGGATCTTAGATCCTTTGGATTCCATCTTACCAATAAGTAAACAAGTGACCAACCTGAAAAACCAATAACTCTTTTTTGATACACAAAGACATGAAGATACACATGAAACCACTACCCATAAAACTTGCAAGACAGACAGGCAGATAGGGAGAATCATAACTTACCAGTCTGCAAACACACAAGTTGAAACCTCCAGGGAACAGGTGTTGAAGCTGGAAAATCTGAACTGACATACTAATGAAGGCTTAGTGTGGACAAATCCAAAAGAAAAAACTTCCAAGGGGACCAAAGTTATCTTGTGAGAGCACTTTTGTGTGTTTTATCTCCAATAATTTGACCACGTTGTCAGAGTAAATATGAGGTGTGATCAAAAACTATGGTCATTTTTTTTAATTTTATTACAGTGAAAGACACATTGCAGTTCATCACCCCCAAATACTCCACTTTACTTCAAACTCACTTATTCTACCATTCTTCCAACTTTCTGGAGCACTTCTAGCAGTTCTTTCATATCTCTAGTTGTGCTCTTATGGCTGCCTTGATGTCCTGATCAAGGACATCCTTTCATGATCATTTTGACTTTGTGGAAGAACCAGAAGTTATACAGTGCCAGATCCAATTAATAAGGTAGTTAATGAGAGTGTAATACTTTTACAAGGCTGCCTTTCTGTTGGATGGCCCTTGGCAGCTTTCACCATATTGTTATTTATACCTCTGAAGATATTCAGCAAAGAGAAAATATCATCAAGATCTTATGGACAATAAAACAGTGATAAAGAAATGTACTAAATAGTTCTACACTGGTACATTTGACAAAATAGTTGAAATAGACTAATTCCTTAAATGGCAAAATATGCTCACCCAAAGTCAAACAAGAACAAATAAAAAGTGGGAATTGGCCTAAATCTGTTAAAGAAATTAAATAGGTAACTAATAGACTTCCAAAATGCAAAGTACCAGACCTCAATTGGTACAATTGTAAATTGCACCAAATACTTAAGGAAGACGTGGCAACATTTTTTTTATAATATCTTTTAGAAGACAGAAGCAGAAAGAATATTTTCTAGGTCATTCTAGGAGGTCAGATCACTTTAAGTCCAAAGACAAAGCCATTACAAGAAAATTACAGAACAGCGTATCTTATGAACATAGAAACACAAATCCTCAACAAAGTGTTAGCAAATCAAATGAAAAAGTGTAAAAAGAATTGCACACTATACCACTCAATTAATGTAATTCATAAACAGAATAAGGACAAATTTGCATGATAATATCAGTAGATATAAGTAAATACAGTAGATTCAAAAAATTCAATAGAATTAAACTCATTTATGATAAAAAAATTTCAGTATGCTAGTAATACGGGAGAATTTCCTCAACTGGATAAAGAATATCGAAACAACTAACATCATATTTAACAGTGAGGAGACAGAACTTTCCTTCGCATCAGAAGAAAGGTAAGAATCCTCCTCTTCTTATTGTGTCTTAACCTTGTCCTAGATATCCTAGGTAACATAATAACACAAAACGAGGACAGAAAATGTGTACTGAAAATCTATACCAACACAAAGGGCCATAATTGGAAAATTTTAAAGGCCTCTTAAAACTTAATAAGAAAATAAATAACTGAATTTAAAAATTGGTGAGAAAATCTTAAACACATTACCAGAAAGATGTCCCTATGGCAAATGGACATATGAAAAATATTTCACATCTTATGTGAATATGAGAATGCAAATTAAAATGATAAAAGAAATACTACTACAGCTCTATTAGAAAGATCAAAATCTAAAACATGGAAAATACCAAATGCTAGAAAAGATGTGGGGAAACAAAACTCTCATTTATATTTTGTAAGAATGTAATATGGTATAGCCGTTTTAGAAGGCAGTTTGCTAGTTTCTAAGAAAAGTAACTGTAGGATCCAGGAATCATTAACCTTAGCATTTACCCACAGAATTTGAAAACTTATGTCTACACAATAATCTGTGTGTGGATATTTGTAACAATTTTAACAACTGCCAAAACATTGAAGCAACTGAGATGTCTATTAGCGGATGAATGGGTAAGTATGGTATATCCAATAAAATAAATTTTTATTACTAAAAATAATGAGCTACCAATGCATGAAAATATATTGAAGAAGCTTAAATGCACGTACTAAGTGAAAGAAGTCAATATAAAAGAGATTGTGTATATATTATTCCAATTATATTCCAGTTATATGACATTCTGGAAAAGGGAAAATTAGACCATAAAAAATTAACGGTTGACAAAGATTAAGGAGGGAAACATGAATAGGTACAACACAGGATTTTTTAGGGTAGCAAAAATATGATTCACTAATGTTGGACATGTGTCACTATACATGTGTACAAATCTATAGAATACACAACACCAAGAGTGAACCACAATGTACCCTATAGACTAGCGATACTGATGTGTCAATATAGGTTCATCAGTTGTAACAAATGTTACTCTGGTGGAGGTGTTGATTATGGAAGAATTTGTATATGTATAGGGTGTATGCGGAAAATCTCTGTACCTTCCTCTAAATTTTACTCTGCCTTTAAAAAAACTTTCAGTGTTTTTAAAAAATGAATAATTTTCAGGTCAACACTGGGACAAAGAATATGTTTGTGAGCCAGATTCATTTGTAAATTGCCAGTTAACATCTCTGACTTAGAAGAGATAACTGATTCTGGGAGGCAAAGTTATCGCTTCTATTGCTGGGTTTGCCATAAATTATGTATGCTTGGACAACTGCAACTCACTTTCTCAATATGGTACCAAGACTCATCTGTTTTATCTATGCTTTGAACTATTCTATTTTAATTATTTTGCTCTTGCGAAAAAGTCTAATATTTCTGACTAGGGAGAATGGATTTAAGGTAGTATTTGAGGGGAAGACAGTCATGAGATGACAGCTGAATTTTTGGTCAGTGTGTGTGTTTCATGAAGCATGGATACCTAGTCCACCAACATTGCTAAAACAGCTTTCACTATTTTGTAAGGCACACATTTGCTTGCCTGATCTACTGGTTTTCAGGGAATCATTTTTTTTTTTTTTTTTTTGTGGGTACCAGGGGTCGACCTCAGGACCTTGCGCGCCAGCAGGCACTCGTGCCGCTGAGCGATATCACTGGCCCCTTTTTCGTATGTGGGTTCCGGGAGTCGAACTCGGGCCCTTGCGCTTGCCAGGCAGGTGCTTATGCCGCTGAGCCATCTCACCCGCCCGTCACAGAATCTTAGTTAATAGCACACTCACCATTTTGTACAATTTGTCTTCTTCCCAAAATCTTGTGATTGGTCTTGAGATAGCACATCATGCTGAGCCAAAGAGTTCCTTCATCAGGAATGTAAAATTGAGAGAAAGTGTTCCTTTTCTATTAAACATCAGGAGCTGTTAAAATTTTAATTCTACCCTGTAGATCAGAAGGTCACAAAGACCACTAAGGAAAGGAATAGAAAAGAATGAACAAAATAAAATAGATTATACAGGACAGTGCTGGAGAATGTAGAATCTTTTTCCTCTTCCTTTTGTATCCTTAATACTTATTCCAATCCTAAGATAGTACATATATTTTACAAGAATAAGTGAATAAATTACAAAAGAGATAAATCCTGCTTCTTCTGAAATTAAAAGTACCCAGTTTTTATCTCATCCAAATCTCCTCACAACTGGGTTTCTCCCTCCTATTCCTCTTCTTTTTCTATTCTCTATTTCCTGCACAGACTTTTTTCCATAGGTTTTATGTGTGACTGGCATTGTCTCTGCACTATTGGTCACAGGAGCAAGCAGATGACACAGGCCCGGTTAATGGGAAGATTCTCTTCATCTGTAAATGGTAATTTTGGGTCAGGTTTAGAATTCGGGTTTAGAATTCATTCAAGGAACAAATTAAGCAAGCAGAATCAGAGTATATCCTGAGATTTAATTGATAGAAACTAATAAGAATATCAGTTTAAATCTGCCTAAGTTATTTATATGAAGAGCCAGACTTTGCATTAAGACAGTAAAATGAGAAGCTGGACAGAATGACTGAGAAACTTCTCATCGGAATCATTGAATTCAGGCGTTTCTATAAAACAGATTACTACAACAAGGTGCCCTTGTAGAGACATTCTCAAGCCATCAGAATAAATTTATATGCCAACTTTCTTCAATGAAGATGCATTCATCCAACCTGTTAGTCAACAAATGTTAGTTCAATATCTATTATTGTATTTCAGGAACTATGTAGGACTCTGAATTTTAAAAAGAGAGTAAAGATAACAACCTAGGCCTGGAGAACTCACAGTAAAATAAGAAAGGTAAACAACTGAAATACTATGCAGTAGGCATTATGATACATGTCCACAGGGACTGCTTCATAAGGAAGTGATTTACCACTCTACAGGGATGTGTGTGTGTGTGTGCGTGCGCGCGCGCACGTGTCTTTCTCTATGTGTCTCAATAGCGAGCTAGTCTTTCCACATATTGTATAAGATTCTCTCTCTCTCTCTCTCTCTCTCTCTCTCTCTCTCTCTCTCTTTAGGTGTATTCACTCTTGATTACTAAATGGTTGAATATTATCTGAGGACCTAGAAGCCCAAAGATAGCCAGAGAGCATATGTTTACATTTAAACATATTTTTGTCTATTTAAATTGAAGTTCCTTTTATTGTCTATTTATGTTCAAGTTAGGTTTAATAAGTTTTTTGAAGTATTAAGTATAATGAAACAAAGATTTGAGATTTGAGTATTACACAATTATTTTTCTAAAAAGTAAGAAATTATAGTACAAAAAACTACCTTATTTCTATTTTTTGAAGTAGATAGGCACTAAATTAAAAATACCTTATTCGAAAACTGGTTTCTATCTCCATATTACTGTCATATAGGCAATTAGGGGAATTGAATATCTTCTGCATGTGGAGAAATAGGGACTGGCTGAGGAAACTGATGGGCTTCTAAGCAGGTAGAGAGCCTGCTTTCCTGCAGGCGTGTGGTCTAGAGTTCTGACCACTAAAATCAGAGAAGCACACCCAAGATGAGGGCGGTCTGTGACTTCTGCACCCCAGGCAGTTTCTGCTTCTCCTGAGAGTGGGGAAGAGTTCCTGGCATGAAGCAAGAAAGCTAGGAAACATCGGTACTCCTGGCCTGAGGCCAAGGAAAAACTGAAATTGCTTTCTTCAAGATGCTGTGACAAAGAAATTTATATCCTAGAACATACCACCTATTTGAATTCTTCATCTGGCAATTCTATATTGACAAATTATGCCACTGCACTGTGTCCTCCCTGTTAATAGCCCGTGTGCGTGTGAAATCTTTAAAGTCTGTAAAGATAGCGTCTGGGGTGCATTCTCATCACACCTGCCAGAAAGCTCCATCTGTTTCCTGCTGCTTCAGGCCCTGTCCAGTTCCAAGTCAGCTCCCTACGCAGCAGTCTCTTTTTGCTGCCTTACAGCATTTCACCCTCTCACAGACCTGGTTCCACCAATTCCCTCATACTGTCTTCATGTGACCATGCAGCTTCTCTCCTTGTATAATAATAAAATTAACTTGTAAAAATCCCATTTGATTCAAAATACTTTATTAGAGAATTTAACACAATATTATAAATCTATTTTACAGGAAAGTATAGAAAACTATGCATATTAACTTAGAAAAATAATGTCTTCTAGACCTCTGACTACATGCATCATACCTGCATAGAGTGCAACAAACCCAAGCCAAAACATAAATTGTGTATAAAAAATCATCCTAGCATGAAAATAGAAATAGAGCACAAAGGGAATAATCTCCTAGAATATATCTCCTAGAATCTGTATAAAGAAGTTTCAATATCTATAAATGTAATGATACAATTGCAAACATGAGCAGTTGTCACTTTCTAGAGATAACAAATACAGAGTTCCACTTTTGGCTTTGCCATTGACAGATCTTACACAAGTCAATTAACCTCTTGACACCTCACTTGCTACCTTTCTGTTTCACAGTAAGGTTTAGAAGATGTACATGAATATGGGCTACTCGAGCTAAGTGGCTAGGAACCAATAAAAGAAGGAAGATAGAAAAAATAATAGATGCCCATCTGTGATTATAAGATATATTTGTATTGTTAGTAAATTTTACAAAGTATTTGTTGATTGTGGAAGTTTTTTAATTATCATGATTATTTGTTTTTTAATCATTTTGTTAAAGCCATTCTTTCATAAAACAGCCTTATTCCTTTATTAACAGATCACATTAAATACTAATAATAGTCTGTTGAAATTGAATAAATATGCCAAAAAAATAAATTTTACCTCAAAATAAAAGCATTGATTTGTACTAATAGTTAAACATATCTATTGATGTAAAATTTGGCAGGAAACATATGTTGTACTTAAAATTGATTCTTACATTTAGAAATTTGAAGAGAACAAACTTGAACCTTATCTAGGTTAACTTTAATTCTTCAAAGTTGTAAATGATTTCTTTCAACATGTACATTCAAGGTTACTGGATAAAAAAAAATAAACCTCAGAAAAAATTGTTTCTTCTACACTATAATAAACAGGAGGTGGGGAAATATGCTTATTTTAAAATGTAAGACTTTAATTAAAACTGGCCATAAGAATTTTACTTAGAAAAATATGCAAAATATTATTCAATGTTGCCACCTTCAGGACAAATTTTAAAATAGCAGTTAAAAGGGTAGGACTACAGACACTGTACTGTATTAACAAATTTCCAATAGCATCTTCTTTATGAAACAAACTTAAGGAGAAAATATATTATCATTTTCCATTTCATATTTTAGCTCTGGAAAATACAAGAGAATATCAGGAATTGGATGGTTCATTGGAAGATGTCTTTCTTAAATGCTGTACAGAGAAAAAGCCTCCTAAATTCAGTAATGTCAGTATTCTTTTCCAACATGAGAAAAAAAATTGGTGTAAAAAGAAAAAATCAGTAAGAAATTCAATTCTTATCGCCATATTATATGTACGCACATATATAACTGTTAACAAAACTAAATAATTATGTTTAACAATTATATATAGTACATGTGATGTATATATAAGTCAGTAAAAGCGTGTGACATATAAAGCTGGCCAAATGTCCCCTACTTGAAAATTTTCTATACCTCCCTATCCCAAGGAGTATATTGATTGGCTTTGAGTTTAATGATTTCTAAAAAAAGTCATTGCATGATCTTGAACAACATAATTTAGTATTAGAATTAAAATTATTTTAGAGAAAAAAGAAATAAAAATATTTTTTGAAGGAATTATATTGGTAGATGAGAACTTAAACCCACTATAGAAAAGAATCTATTCGGCAATTTCTACTCAAATTAAACTTTGGAAAGGGAAAAAAGGGTGGAGTACTGAACGATAGCTCCAATATTTTTGCAGAAATGAGGCAAATCGCCAAATCTGAATGAAATACTGTACATCTTTCCCAATAAAACCTCACTCAGATGTGCTAGTTTGGATTGCAAGAGCTGAGGCTTTTTTTTTTTTTTTTTTTTTTTTTTTTTTTTTTTAGCTACTTATGAAGCTCCTACTCAACATCTAACTCATGAATTACAAACGTGACTCCAAATGTCAGCAGTGTTTTTCCTGGGGTATCCTCTCAAAAGAGGACAATGGGTGGGTGAATTTTTTCTTCTGGATTTAGTCTGTCTTTCATGTGACCATGTCTTTCATGCCAGAAATACAAACTACAGAAAGGGGTTGTGGCCAGGTTTATATGGGAAATGATGTATATAGCTTAACCTTAAAAGTCAGCTAGTCTTGAACCAGAGATAACAGAAACTTCTTCAGAATAATTCTACCACCTATCTCATGAGAGATAATAGTTTTAGAATTGAATCAAGTGGTTCTAATTTCAAAATTTTCATCTAAAATAAGACTATATTTTAGCATGATTTTATAAAGAAAATTTTGAGACCAAAAAGTAGAAGGTATGTGATCTTAAATTCAGATCATCACATGAAATTGAGTATATTTGTCATCATTTCAAATTCTCTCCATTCTTTTTATTTCTACTCATTTTATCATGATCAAACTTTCTTACAGATAAGTGCAAGACCCAGGAGAAGCAGCATTTATTCCAACTTTAATTCTTCCCATATAAGCATTTATCTAATATTTCTTATTAGCTGCCACTTTTGCTTATAACTGCTTCTAATTTTAATTCATGGAACGAGCTTACCTGAACAAATAATAGTTTAAATTGATTTTAAATATTTTCTGTATTTGCTATCAAAAGATTTAGCTTTGATCTTAGTTGAAGTCTCCTTTGCATGAATTTAAAGTCTCTGAACTTTAGTCTGTCCATTAAAAAAAAAATAAGAGTCACTCATTGAGGAACAAGAAGTAGATAAGAAAACAGAGAATGGCAATTTCAATTCTCAAGACTACAGTTTAATGGGGAAGACAAGAATATTTTAATATCTCACAGAAATCTACGTAGGTCAAGTGTGGTTAACATTTAAGGAGCACTTTGCTGACCTCAAGCCTGATTCAAAATTACATAATAATGTACAAAACCATGTAATAGGTAACCATATGAAACCAACTTAAAAAAAAAAAAACTTGCTATATTCTACCAATCTTGGTTATTCTTTAAAGCCAAACAAAGTATAAACACATTCCCTGCCCCCTTCTTCTGTCCCTATTCTGAAAACAGGCAAGAACAAGTTTCCTTAGATTTCAAGGCCATCTACTCTCTTCCCCTGAGGTTGGAATTCACCTTGGTGCTGAGCTGATGAGATATTTAATGTACGCAAGCCACCACCTCCCCTCTTGAGCTTACAGTGTTGCTGACACCCTCTCCTGTACTCACAATGCTTATGTGACTACTGCAGATACCCATAGTGTCCTCATGGAGTAAGACAGTCCCCATCCACCAGATCATTCTTCAAGTCAGTTACTTGGGCTCCAAAACTCTACTTGCCACCTTACCCAAAGTTCTCAGAACTTTAAATGCATCTCTGTTCAATATTTTTATATCATTATATATTCATTTTATTAAACATCCAGCAAAATATACACAGCATATATGAGCAATTTAAAATTGAAAATGAAATGCAGCCATACTTTGGTACTTGACCACTTTGAAACTGGTGGCATTTGGTGCTTGATAAATTTTGACACAAAAGTTTTGTCCCAGTACTTATCATTTGTTTCTTACTCAAAGGGCAAGCTAGAACATGGCACTGACTGTCTAGTGACTCATCACCCTTTCCAACCAAAATAATTTGTTTGAAATTCTTCAATTTTGGTATTCATCATGCCTTCCAGAACCAAATAACAAGTACCAAGCTACCACATCTATATACCAGTCCCTCAGTGGACATGTTTGCTAGTTCTGGATTTTGTTCTTTGATGAACTTTGCTCTGACTGCTCTGGCTACTCCTCCCCCAACCCCCAAAAAAGAGCAGTTTTCAGGGCCATGGAATAGGTTCACCTGAAGTCCGCATGACAACTGCTCTGGGCATCAAAGATGCAACAATTCCATCTAGGTGTTTTATGGGGATTTTTGTATGTTATCTAACTGTACCCAGCCAGAGGGTTTCTTCTAATGAAAGTTAAGTTGCTGCGACCAAAAGCAGATGTCACTTTTGCTCAAAAATTTCTTAATGGATGATTTTCATACTGCATTCATTATACTGGGCACTCAGTGGCCATTTCAATATGAAAACTCTAGCTTTTCACCCTGAAAGTTTTCCTTGAAGAGTTTTTTTTTTTTTAAACAGCATCTTCTTTTTTTATTCTATGATTTCCCTTGCTGATTCTTCTGTAACCTGGAAGTCACCATCCTGAGCAGATGTTACCCTTTTCCTATCTCTTTCGTAATTTCAATTTCTTTCACCTGTCTGGAGTATCATTTGTTGAATTTTCTTCAATTAGTAAAGCCACAGATTTGTTCGGCTTTGTAAAGTGGAGAATATAATGATATACATGTTCTTTACTTCTTGTCTATTTTCTGAAAAATATCTTTTTCATTATTGAACACTTCCTTTTAATTGTTTTTACTTCTACTATTTTTTGAATTTCCAAAAGCTTTTTTTTTCATTTTAATAGCATCATAGTTTAAATTATGAATATAATAAATTCTCCTGACTTTTAAAATATATTGCTAATAATTTTGCTTCTCAGTTTTATTCTCCCAATTTGACATGCGTTTCAATGTCTCAATCTTCTGTATAAGAAGCTATGTTCAGAAGTCTCATAATCCTTATCTTCTTTTCCGCAAGATAAGGAAGGCACTGAAGAATGTAGATGCCATATTTATGCCACTCACTTCATTCATTTATTTTTCAACAAGCAAATATGTATTGAGTTTCTTGTTGCTTGATATGGAACGATCTTCATTTTATGGTCCATCTAAAATAAATAAGGGAACAAAAGAAAAGGTAGAAAACACATTTGTATGGGTTCACCAATTAATTCAACAAAAGTTAGTTATCCCCAGTGTCACTCTAAGCAAGAGGAACATAGCAGTAAGATAAACATTAAACTTGCCATTATAGAATTTATAACATTAAAGAAATATTTTCAATTTAATATCTTTAGTGATTAGTAAATGCAAAATTACATGGGAATATAAACCTATACAGTCTTTGAAATCTAAGAGGACTGATGTATAAATTGATAAGTGTGACTATACAGTGAGAAGTGTAAAGTATCCTAGGAAAAGAATACTTCTTATACAAATAAATGCAGACTAAATGGAAAGAATGCCCTCACCCCTGCTCCTCCCTGGGTCTAAAGATTTTTGTTAAACGAAATCATACTGCCTTATACTTCTACAATACTCTTCACACTTGTAATTATTTATTCTGATACCTATTTCAGAGATCATTTTTAATATCCTTTAGAACAGGGAAACTGCTTTATTACTTATTTCCACCTCTTACTACAAGAACACTTAATTAAAAGAGGCCCAATAAATAAAAGCTAAATAAAAATAAGTTAATAAAAGAAGTTCAGTGAACCTAGAGCTGAGAACATTGCAATTAGTCTGGAGAAAGATGAGATTGGAGATATGTCCAGAGTCTAAATCTTTGCTCTAATTTAATGGAAAAATCATTAGACTGTTTCATGGGGACCACTAAATGGACCAGATTGTAGCTTTGGAAAGATCAACCTATCTAAAGCATGAAGAAAGATTTGGAGGAGATCTTACCAGGACAAAAGAGATGTCAGTTAGGAAACTGTTGAAAAATTCTGTGATATTTTTTATAATAGCCTAGCCTAAAGTACAGTAGTAAATATGAAGAATAAGACATAAACTTTAGAAATATCTGAAAGCTAAAGAAAGGGAGTGAAGGAAGGAAAGGAGGAAGAAAGGAAGCAAGGAAACACAAATATTATTACTTTAAAAATCCGCATTACCCAATATCTTTGTACAATAAATATATTGATTTTCTAATATAAACTTTGAACAATAAATATTACTGATTATCTAATATAAACTTAATGGTGGTGATACAAAAAACTCATAGGTATAATAATAAATGATTACAATACCTCACTATAAGGACTATAAGTGTCAAAGTTTGCAGAAACATAAAAAATCTAATTCATTTGTCTATTTGTTCAACAAATATTAATTTATTACCCATCAGTTGTTCATTTGTTCAACAAATATTAATTGATTACCCATCAGTTACCAAGTAGCATATTTATACCTGCTTCCAAGAAAATTAAAGTATCATGGAAAACTCAAATAGTTATAGTAGTTAAATGGTTTAAAGCAACTAATATTTACTGAGTGCCTAATAAAAATCAGTCACAGACTAAATATATTTTATGTCATATCTTTTATACTACTTCTTAAAAAAGCATGATTCGTTATTTCTGTTTCTTTTGTTGATTTGTCGTCTTCTCCCGAACTACTTAATGTTGAAATATACTAGGATTCAGTTCTTGGTCCTCTTCTCTTCTTTTACATTTATACGCAGTGTGATTTTATTACTTTTAATAACTTTAAATATTTCTCTATTCTGTGACTCCCAAATAAGTATTTGCTACTTAGACATCACAAACTCCAAACATCTGCTCTTTACTGGACACCTTACATCATCAAATTGCAGAGTTGATAACGCTCTCAAACCTGTTCCACTAATAGCCTTTGGCACTTCAGTGAGTCATACTCTTCTCTTCCAGGGGTTCATGCTTCAAAATTGGGGTCATCTTTGACCTTTTTCTTACTGTCACATTCCATATCTAATTTTATCAGGAGATCCAGTCAATTCAGCTTTCAAAAGATATCCAGAATCTGGTTGTTTCTCATCTCCTGCATGACCACAAATTTGGTTTGAACTATGATCATTTCTTACCTTGATTATGACCAATAGACCCATAATTGATCCTCCATCACCTAACATTAACCCAATAATCCTTTTTCACCATAAAACCGGAAATACCCTTTAAAATAAAATCAGATTATGTCAACTATCTGGTAAAAATCTGAAAACAGCTCCACTTTCTTCAGAGTGGAACCCAGATTTATCTCAGTGTCTTATGTACTGGATTAAATAGTCCTCGAAATGTACATACCTGTATATCTCAGAATATAATTTGAAATTTTTCTTTGCAGATGCAGTCAAGTTAAAATGAAGTCATTGTGGATTACAGTAGGCTTTGTTCTAATGACCAGTGTCACTATAAGACATTTGGACACAGACTGAATGAATAACATATAATGATGAAAGCATGAATTGCAGTGATGTAGCCATAAACCAAGGAACATCAAAGATTGCTAGTAGTCACTAGAAACTAAGAAGGGGGAAGGGAGGAGTTTTCACTGCATCCTTGAGAGAAATCAGGATGCTCTTGACAGATTGATTTTGTGTTTCTAGCCTTTTGAACTGTGGGAAAACAAGTTTCTATAGTAAGCAAGCCAGTTTGTGATAAATTTTGTAAACTTGCTGCAAATCTGATAAAGCATATAAGATCTTTTGTGATCTTATATGCACACTCATACACAAAATCACCTTATCTCTTGCTTACTATATTTTAGCTACTCGACCTCCCTGTTGCAACTCAAACACAAGCATGTTGGCATTTTAGAGCAATCACATTGTCTGATGCATCTTCCTGGAACACTCTTCTACTGGGTAACTACTCAGCTACTCTATCATGTCTTTCAAGCCCACGACCAATAGGGAGGATCTCAATGAAGTCTACACTGATCATCTCATTAAAAATTGTAATTTCTCCCAAATCACAAAAGGTTATTTATCAAAATTCATTGATACATGTTGCTTATCATATTTGTTAAAAGATATTGGTCAGACATCTTCCAAAAGCTTTGCATAGCATAATGTAAATGGCAAGCACTGTCCTTAATAATTATAAGGATCCTTGTCTTCAGGATACCACAGAATATACACACACAAATACTCAGAGCATAAGTATGAAAGCAATTAATGTGGTATCTCACAATGAATAGAATTTACAGAAAAGAAAGTTCTAGCAGGAGCGGGACAAGCCTGAAAGATAGTTGAAATTGCGGAAAGCTGATGAAACAATTTTTCTAAGTATGCGTGTTTTGTGTTAGGAATTAAAAGGAAGAACTAGATGATACCTGAAGAATATCCTACCTTTCTGCACCTACTAAAACCAAACGAAACAACAAAAACAAATCAGAAAAAGTGACTTACTATATCATTTTGTTTGTAGTAAAAACTGCTTTCACAAGTAGCTCATACTTTGTATTATTTATAGTTAAATACTCATGTCATAAGTACTCTCCAACTATTATTATCATGAGTCAAATTTCCTTATGAGTAGGAATTTTTAACTGCTACTTTCAGAGATAACAATGCTGAAACTTCTAAAAACAACCTAACCAATTTTGACATGTTTACAAAAGTTTATTGGTAATATCTTTGCATTTTATCATCTCTGATCTAATAATGAAACTACTCAAAAAAGAGAATGATTCACACACATGTAAAGAATAGAATATTACATTGAGAAAAATTAAATATATTTATTCTAACGGAAGAAAGAGAATATTGAAAGAATTTTCAGATATTCAAACAAATGTTCAAACAAAGAAGCTATTACAATATTTCAGAATATGCTTCTAAATGAGGAGACTAGAGAAAACTACATCAAGATTTAAGTGTGGGATTTGTTGCACCAATCTTTATAAACACATGCTATTTAGAAAACTTGGAGAACCAACAGGGGTCCTCATAGAGAACCAATAGAAACAATTGTGTAGTTTACAAAACTAAGATCCACTTTATCCTACAGTTAATTGCATTCTTTTAAAAATGATAAAATAATGATCGCAGAATGCCCAAATAATTGAATGCTCTTAAATTATGTGGAATAAGAAGATTACATTCTTTGCTCTTTTACCCTCTTCTGAAATTGGTGTAATGCTTGTAAAAAGAGACTCACTTGACTGTTCTGAACATGTAAGCCCTCCATTAACCCAGAAAGTAGGCATGGAATGCAAAGGAAATTCCAACATCCTCACATCAGCTGTATGCATGCTAAACATTTCTCCTACTGAATCACTTGTAAAATGAGAAGCTTATGCAGTTCACAGGCCATTCAGCTTTTTCTCTGTTGCTGGCATATTCAGACATGAAGCTAATTAACCACAGATTTGTAAAATTATTTAAGCTCAGAGAGGCTCTCCAGAGACATGTTCCTTAGTATAATGGTGACTTTGCCTCAATTTTGATACTGGTTGAGGAATATTAATTCTCTTCACCCAAGTTAATAAAATAAATTGACTTCATTATTCCAATTTTTATTCTCTGTTAAATAATGTCTTTATTTCCATGGTCTGTAGCTTGCTTTTTTCTATGGTCTGTGTATGACCTAAATGTGTGGTTGGAAGAAAATGTATTCTAACCTGACAACTGCTGTTCAAGTAGAAAACATTTTTAAAATACATTTTTAAAGGCTTAATACTCAACATCCATGAACCATTGACATCTGCAAAATGCATGAAATATTTGACACATTAAATAAAAACATCACATTTCTGTATCTACTTCAATTTTCTAACCATAGTTAGTATAAAAATAGTATACATTTTAGGGAACCTAAATATCAAATTCATTATGTATTATTTTCCAAGCATAAGCAATGTTCTCAGATACAAGAATATGTCCTTTAAATCTACTACACATTGCTGTTAATAAGGAACAGACTGCAGATCATTTCACAAAACTGTGGAATGTGGCTGCATAGATGACAAAAGTCTCCCTGATATCAGCTTCCATTAGTCATTTAATCCATGCTAGTTTTCCAAAATTTATAACCTACAGAATTTAAAACTGTAAAAATAACCCTATATGTACTCTATGATGGTATTTAATAAGTTATATAAAACTTAAAAATCTAAATAGAGTAAGCATGCTCTTTTAGTGTAATATTAGACAATTGCATAATTAATTAAGAAAATTTACCTGTATTTGTCTTTTTCTTGTATTATTCAGAGATTAAATGCAAGCCACATGTTAATTTACAAACTTACGTTTGGTAAAAAAGGTAATACCAAAAGTTACATTTTTATTGTCATATAGAAAATTAACTATTTATTAATTTATTAACGATATATTGATTTATTTTAATATTTGTTTCTTCAAAATGGCTATGGATAGCTTCTCTGTATGATTTTGTCCTACACTTATGATTTTGTTTCCTCAAGAATTGATGAATGGAATAAAATCTTTGCAATGGGTTTCTTTCTTTAAAATCACATTGTTAACCTTTTGAAAATTAGGTTTAGACCATAAAATAAAACTTTTATGTTAGATTTGCTGAAGTTTTTGTTTTTTATCCTTTCCAAGTCATGTTCCTAGTCACTTGATTGTGTGTGTAGTACTTAATTACTGTATATGACTTTCCATATCACCACAAAGAAGATAATGTCATATGAATTATACATGCAACATTCAGGTCTAACAACAGCAAGCACAAAATACAGTGAGAAATTATTAATATTTTGATACTTTAATTCCATGACTTAAAAGAAACCAGCCCAAATGTTAGCCCACATGTCATTTTCATAGTTATCACATTTATGTTCTTTTTATAAGGTTTAAGACTACTAATTTAAAGTCTAATAAATGTTTTCAGTAATTTTACATAACTCCTGTACATAGGAAACTAGTCTTAAACAGATAAAATTAGCTTCAAGACAGAAGTTAATATGGAATTAGAGGACTTTAATAGCACCATAGACCAATATGTAGAAGACATATACAGAACTTTTCACCCAATAATAACAGTGCATATTGCCCCGAAGTACATACAGACATTTTCCTGGATACACGGCATACAGGCAATAAAACACATTTTAGTAAGTTTTATAAGATTAAAGGTATGCACAGTTTCTTTTCTGGTGATAAGGAATAAATCTAGATGTCAGTAGCAGGATGAGAAATGAAAAATTCACAAATAAGTGGACTTAAAACAATATTTGAACAACAAATAGATCAAAAATGAAATCATAAAAGAAATTAAAACAAATCTAAAGACAGATGAAAATGAAAAAACAATGTATCAAAACTGATGAGATGCACCAAAATCAATACTAAGAGGGAAATATATAGCTTTAAATATTTTCATTAGAAAGGAAGAAATATCTTAAGTCAAAAGCCTACTTTTGCATCTTAAGAAAATAGAAAGGAAGAGAAGCTAAAGAAAAACTGACAGAAAGATGTCTTGGTTTTCACGAGTCCCCTAAAAGTTCATGTGTTGAAACCTAATTCTTCAGTGTGGCAGTATTGGAAGGTAGGGTCCAATAGATTATGCTTGGATCATGAGGTGGAGTCTTCACGAGTAAGTTAAAGTCTTTCTCAAAATAGTGAGTTGTAAAGTCTCACAAGAATTCATTATACTTTATGAGAGCAGGATTTCATGAAAAAAAAATCATCCCTTATATTCTGCTTTCACATAAACCCACTAGCTTTTCTAATTTGCACCCTGACTTGAATGAAATAGCATAATACATAACAAAATAATCCTTTAGTTAGGACTAAGAATAAAAGAAGGCTCAAAGAAAATCAAAAATGAAACTGGGTCATTACTACTATTTCTACATATATAAAATAAATTTCTAGAAAGAAAAATGAACAGTTATTCTAAAAAATTAATAACACTACATGAAATAGACACATATCTAGAAGAAATAGAAAATTCAAGCAGACCTATAACTAAGAAGATTAACTCAGTAAACAAAAACCTCCCAACAAAGAAAAGTCTATGATCAGATACCTTTACTGGTGAAATTTTCCAAACTTTTTAAAGAATTATCACTGACACCTCTCAAACTGTTGTAAAAAAATTGAACCACAACATTTGCAAGCTCATTTTTGAGACCAACATTAACCTGATACTGAAGTCAGACAAAAAACTACAGTAAAATAATTTACAGACCAATATCCCTGATGAAAAAACACTTAAAATATAATAGTAAATCATGTAGTGGCACATTAAAAGTATTATAAAGAATGGCCTAGTAATATGTGACCTTGTCTTAGTTACTTTCCTTTCATTGTTTGGGTGGTTCATGGCAGTGGAAAACAGCAAAAGCACTGGTCGTGGGGAGGGGTACAAGACTCTTTGTGGTCCTTATATTGTACGCAAGGTACCTGCCCTAGAGTGGATGTAGCACTCACAACCTTAATCCTGGCCAGAATGATGCCAAACAAATCAGTGTCTGATGTACTACTCACACACAAAATTCTGTCTTAGTTACTTTTCTCTCGTTGCTTGGACAAAATACCCAACACCCAAAGTTAAAGAGGGAAAGGTTTATCGAGCTTACAGTTTGTAGAGGTTTCAGTCCACAATCACCTGGCTCCAAGCCTGGGCGACATAGCACAGGGGCAACTGTTCACAGCAGCAGAATATACCAAATCAACAAGAGAGGAGGGAGCAAGAGAAAGCCTCTTTCTGTCCCTTATATTTTATTCCAAACTACCTGCCCTGGGGCAGGTGTAGAACTCACACCAGGATTAAACCATAACTCAATCATAAACTCTAGATTCAGCCACATTCAAAAAGCCCACCCTCCATGATTGCATGAGGCTTCAAGGGGGACATCCAGATACAAACCATAATAGCCCCTTTAATGCAAGGATAGTTCAACATACAAAATTAACAAATGTAATATAGTATCAGAACAAAGGTGGAAGGAACAGATGTTTATATCAACCAGTGCAATACAAAGCTTTTGACAAAATAAGATACAACACATTTTGTGATGAAGAGAAGACACTAGGAATAGAAAGAAACTACTATAGCTTAGTAAACTTCACATATGAAAAACCCAGTTATCATCATATTTAATGGTTAAAAAATAAAAACCTTTTTTCTATAAGACCACAAACAAAACAAGAATGGTTGCTTTTCTCCACAATATGTAGCCAGCATAGTACTGGAAGTCCTAGCCATAGCAATTAGGCAAGAAAAATAAAAGATATCCAATTGGAAAGGAAAAAATAAAATTATTTTTATGCATAGACAATATGAAAATATCCATGAACAGAAAATTCTTTCCATGCACAATGTTTTATTAAATTTAGAAAATATTAAGTATTCTGCACAAATATAATTTGTTAGAATAAATGGACAATTTTATCAAAATTACAGAAATGGAGTAATCCTTGCTTCCAGGAATGAATTTAGGAGTATTGCTACCCTTTCAATTTCATTAACGCGTTTGGGAAGTAGCAGCATTAGGACTTCTCTAAATTTCTTGTAGAATTCAGCAGTGAATCCATCAGGGCCTTTTCTTTTCTTTGTTGGTATGTCTGTAATTACACCTTCAATTTCATTGACTGATATTAGTTTATTTAAAATTTTTATGTCTCCTTGACTCAGCTATACTCACACATCTAGGAATCTGTCCATTTCTTCTCAGTTTTCCATCTTACTAGTATACGGGTTCTTGAAGTAGGTATTGATAATCTTCTGGATTTCTGCAGGATCTGTTGGGATTTCACCCTTTTCATTCCTAATTATATTAATTTGAGTCTTTTCTTTCCTGTATTTGATAAGATTAGCTAAAGGTTTGTCAATTCTGTTTGATCTTTTAAAGAACCAACTCTTCAATTCATTGATTATTTGTATTGTTTTCTTAGTCTCTGTCTTAATTACTTTTCTTCTCATTGCTGAGACAAAATACATGACACCCAAGGTCAAAGGAGGAAAGGATCATTTAGCTCACACTTTGCAGAGGTTTCAGTCTATAATCAGCAGGCTCTAAGGCAGGGTAGCACATGGCAGAGGGGCAGCCATTCATGGCAGTGGAAAACAGCCAAAGCAACCAGAAAAAGAGAAAGAAAGGAAGAGAGAGAGCGAGAGAGAAAGAGAACTTTCTGTCCTTTATATGTTCAGGCTACTGTCCTAGGCTGGGTGTAACACTCACACCCTGAATCTCAGCATTGGACCATGAATCAGTCACAAACTCTAGATTCAGTCACCTCTAAAAACCCACCCCCATGACCACATGAGGCTTTGGGGGGACACAGACACAAACCATAACAGTCTCCAATGCATTAATTTCTGCTCTGATTTTTACAAATTCCTGTTCCATTCGACCCAGCTATTCCCCTTCTTGGTATCTTCCCAAAAGAATTAAAAGCAACATACCACAGTGATATATGCACACCCATGTTTATAGTAGCACATTTTGTAGTAGCTAAATCTTGAAAACAACTCACATTGCCATCAACTGATGAATGAATAAAGATGTCATTTTTTATACAATGAAGTACTACTCTGCCATAAAGAAGGATAAGCTTGAGACATTTCTAACTAAATGGATGTGCCTTGAGCCCATACTTTACGTGAAATAAATCTGACACACATGTGTAAATACTGCATTGTTTCTCTGGCATGAGAAACCAGAAGTGTAAATTAGGACTAAGATGTGTAATAGATACTGTGAAATAGAAAGAAAATGTTCAAATGCGAAGGGGAACTAGGGAAGGGGGAGGAGGAAAGGAAGGAAGGCAAAAGCAAAAAATAAAGGAAGGAAAAATGGAAACAAAGTTTTTATAATTAAGGAGGGTTAGAGGGGTTGAAGAGAGTGTAGGGGAATGGAAAAAAAGAGAATCAAGTTATACTAGATACAGGTACAAATTTCCTATGATGAATGTGATCATTATGTATATCTAAACAGTACCAATAAAATTAATTAATTAAAATATTACAGAAACAAAATTAACACACAAAAATCAATTGCATTCCATGCAGTAGTAATGAAAAATCCAAATAAAAATTATGGAAAATATCTCGGTTGCAATACTTCTTCATCCAAATTGAGATGCTACAGCAAAATACCACTGATTACTTCACAAGGAACACAGATTTATTTTTCCTTGAGCATAGAAGTCCATGAACAAGGCATCAGCATTTGCTCTGGTGAGGGATTTCTTGCTGATCTTCACATGGCAGAAGGCAGAAGAACAAGGAAGCCAAATGCTTTTTGAGGTCTTTTATTACCTCATAAATCCTGCAGTTCTTAACATTATCACATTGGTGAAACTTAAATTTTGAAAGAGATACATTCAAATCACAAAAACTATAAAAAATAACCAAAATAATCTTCAAAAATAAGAACGAAGGTAAAAATCTCCAATTTCTGATTTAAAAATTTAGTCCAGAGCTACACAAAACAAAACAATGTGGTACTTGTATACAAATAGAAATAATGCCAATGTAATAGTATAAGGTTTTCAAAAATAAAGTCTTACAACTATGGTTAAATGATTTTCAATAAGGTTGCCAAGATCATTCAACGAGGAAAGGACAGTCTTTTCTACTAATGATGCTGGAATCACTACCTTATTCCATTAACAAAAATTAAAATAAAGATCTAAACATAAACTGAAAACTATAAAACCATTAGAAGAAAAGATGGAGGGCTGGTGAGATGGCTCAGCGGCTTAAGTGCCTGCCCAGCAAGCGTGAGGGCCTGAGTTCGACTCCCGGAACCCACATACAAAAAAGGGGCCGGTGATATCACTCAGCGGCACGGGTGCCTGCTGGAGCACAAGGTCCTGAGGTCGACCCCCCGGTACCCACAAAAAAAAAAAAAGAAAAGATGGAGAAAAATCTTCATGATATTTAATTTGACAGTGTTTTCTTGAGTATACCACCAAAGGCACCAGCAACAAAAGGAAATGAGATGAATTGGATATCATAAAAATTTTTAATTGTGTACAAAAAGATACTATCAGCATAAAATAAAGCAAGCCATGGAATGGGGAAATTTTATGGAAAAATAATCAGATATGAGAGTAATATCCATAAGGTATGGAAAACTCTAAAACTCAATAACAATAACAAAAACAACCATATTTAAGGACAGACAAAATATTCAAAGAAAATACACAAATGAGCCAGCCATGTAGGCATAAACCAGTAATTCCAGAACTGTGGAAGTCTGAAGCAGAGGTATTGCCCAAGCCCAGCTTGGACAATTTAGCAACTTACTGAGAGTCTGGAAATAAAATAGGAAAGTGTGTGGGGATGGAGCTCAATGTATAGTCCTGAGATCAATGCTTAACACCATGAAAAAGTCAATAAGCACATGAAAATTGTTTTTGTGTTGTGAACTTTGCTAATAATCAGGGAAATAAAAATCAAAACCACAACAGACCACTTCATATTTATTAGAATGACTTTCATCAAAAAGGGAAGAAAAACACCCTGAAAATAACAAGTGTTGGCAAAGATGTGAAAAAATTGTAAGCGTTGTGCCTTTCTGGTGGGAATTCAAAGTGGTACAGCCCCTGTGGAAAACATATCAGTTTCTCAATGAATTGAAAGCAGAATTACCATGTGATGTAGAAATTCCTATTCTGATTAATATAAAAAATTGAGGGCTGGTGAGATAGCTCAGCGGTGTAAGCGCCTGCCTGCCAAGTGCGAGGGCCCGAGTTCGACTCCCGGATCCCACATACGAAAAAGGGGCCGGTGATATCGCTCAGCGGCACGGGTGCCTGTTGGCGTGTGAGGTCCTGAGGTCGACCCCCGGTACCCACAAAAAAAAAAATTGAAAGCAGGGGCTTAAAGAGATATTTGGACATTTCATTTTCATAATATCATTATTTGCAGTAAACAAAAATGTAGAAGCAGGTGAATGTTTAAACAAAATGTGATTATATACATACAATGGAATATTATTCAGTCTTAAAAACCAAAGGAAATTCTGACAGGTGCAGCAGCGTGGACAAATCTTGAGGCTGCTCTCCTGAGTGCAATAAGCCAGTGACAAAAATATCAATTACTGTATGATTCTACGTGATGTATCTAGAGAAGTCACTTTCACAAATATAGAAAGGAAAGTGATAAATTCCATTGTGGAAAAAGGGGAAAGGGAAATAGGAAAGTTTTTTTTTTTCTTTTGTGGGTACCGGGGGTCGAACTCAGGACCTCGCGTGCCAGCAGGCGCCTGTGCCACTGAGTGATATCACTGGCCCTTTTTCTTATGTGGGTATTAGGAGTCGAACTCAGGACCTCACACTTGCCAGGCAGGTGCTTATGCCGCTGAGCCATCCCACAGCCCTTTTTTTTTTAATATGCAGGCACCAGGAGTCGAACTCAGGACCTTGCACTTGCCAACAGGCGCTTGTGCTGCTGAGTGATATCACTGGCCCTTTTTTTCCTTTGTGTGGGTACTGGGAGTCAAACTCAGGACCTTGCACTTGCCATGCAGGCACTTATGCCACTGAGCTATCTCACTGGCCCGGAAAGTATTTTTTAATGGGCACAGAATTTCAATTGTGCAAGATGGAAAGAATTCTGTGGAAAGATAATGGTAATAGTAGTGTAATATGAATGTACTTAATTACATGTTTATAATTAAGATAGTGATTTTTGTTGTGTATGTTTTACTGTAATTTCTAAAAATATTTTTAAAAGTACAACTATAAAAAGTGGATAGATGTACATGTCTGCAATATAATACATTAGTGTTCCTCACTAGCCTTTTATTTATTTATTTATTTTGTGGGTACCGGGGGGTCGACCTCAGGACCTCACGCGCCAACAGGCACCTGTGCTGCTGAGCGATATCACTGGCCCCTTTTTCGAATGTGGGTTCCAGGAGTCAAACTCGGGCCATCGCGCTTGCAAGGCAGGCGCTTACACCGCTGAGCCATCTCACCGGCCCCCATCTAGCCTTTTAGAAACACAATTCTAATGCAAATTTCAACTGCACACATGGCTCCCAAAAGACTTACACAAGCGAAATTTATTATATGCCCTGGCAACTCTTTCATTTACTACATCTTAAAATATTCCTTTTGTCTAACATTGATGTAATTTTTTTCTATAACCATGACCACGTGTTTTCCACTTTACCTCTACTGTAGTATTTCCTAGCACAAAAATTCAGACACATAATACCTATGTTCCCCTTATGCCCAAAACCTCATATTTCTAATAGGCAACCTTGTACATATAGTCTGTGACCTTGTATTCTCTGTAGTCCAAAACTCTGATATTTTCTATGCATGGGGTAAAAGTAACTTCCTTGGTGCTATGGCTAGAATTGGCGAGGCCCTACCTCAGATTTGTGGACTGAAGCCATAACCCAAATGGGACTATATTTGGATATTAGGTCTATAAGCATGTGATAAAGGTTAAACAAAGGCATAATGGTAGAAACCTAATCCAATAGAGTTAGTGCCTTAATAAGAAGAGAAAGAGATAATAGAATTTTCTCTTTCCAGTGACACGAAGAGGTCGTGTGAACTCCATATCTTCCTGAGTTTATCCTGATCCAGTATCAAAGCTTATTTCAGAACCGAATGTACAATCCTTTGCTGTTTTGATACTGTCACTCAATCATAGTTTCTGCTGATCTACTATTTCCTGTCATGCTTGTATTCCTTGATCTGTTAACAAGAGTTCCTGTGAACCGTTATGAGAGAATCGAATTCCTAGACACTAAGGCATTTCAGGCAGAGGTCTGAATACTCTCTCTCTCTCTCTCTCTCTCTCTCTCTCTCTCTATCTATCTATCTCTCACACACAAAAACCCAAGCACATGCACACACACCTTTGACTCTGTGATAATTTTAATTTCTGTTTTTCCACATTAGATTAAGAACTCTTTTTTCCCATGTAGTTAGCTCACTACACAAAATCTATTTACTGATAAATTTTATCACTCCTCCATAATTACATCTTAATTCCTAAAGTCTTTATTAATGTAGTTTTTTGAATGTTCAGTGGGGCTGTGTAGTTAAAACAGATGGCGGCAGGTCAGCTTGTGGATATTAGCTCTCAATAAATCAGCAGGGGTTGATCATTTATATTAGGTTGCTATGTACTTTTTTAAACAATGAGAGCAAAATAGAGTACATTAAGAACATTGGGTTGAAATGGTGTTATTGTGGCTCTTCAGAAAACTTTTAAACAAAGCACAGTCTCTAAATTATTAGGGAAGTTACTCCTCCAAGTATGCTGTAATTTTCCCTGGAATACTGAGATCCTAACACAGCCTATTAGAGAGTCCATCCCTGCTTGGTGAAGCCATGCCCTGCCTGTTTGAAAGACAAAATGCTTGGCCTATAAAGAATCCCCCATCCCTTTTAAGTTGGTAATTATAAACCATTCAAAACAGTACCATTTAAAGTGTGATCTTTCAATGTAATCTGTACTCTGTGTGTGTCTGTACTTTGAGTCCAAATTCCACTAGTGCTTAGTAACCTTTGGGCCTTCAAAGTCAGACTGACAGGAGAAAAGAAAGAGTAGGTTATCCTTCCCATTCAGGATAGCCACCTCCCGTTCCAGAAGAATTTGTGGCAAAGTAACATTTCAAGAAAATACGTATCCTTTATTCTTATAAGAACTCTTTTCAAAAATCTTTCAATGGTTACCAGTTCTGATTAAGTGAATGGGGAAATGGCATAAGCTTAATAATACCTCCCTCGTTATGGCCTAGAAGTTATACTAGCTTAAGCAGTTGGCCTCATGCACATGCAACTTTCCTTTTCTATGTTTCTCACCATTACCTGTAAGCAGCTTCAGTGGCCACTCTTACTTTATAATTGCTACTCCAATCCTGTGAAAATAAAAACAATGGATTACCCCTAATAGGATAACACCAGCCATTTGTAATCAGTGTCCTGAAATTTGATCCTCCAAAATTGTTGCTGAGCCTTTTGGAGAAAAACGCTGATTTAAAGCCTTGTCTCAAACCTATAAATCAAAACCTTGAGTCTGGGGCTATTTCACTGTTGATCTCTGTGCCTGAAATTCTATTTACTAGAAGTATAATTGGAGAGAGAGGACTATTATAAACAACACCTATGCCAGAGGCTAAGTTACAATATATTTTTTATTATATATATCTATATATATTTAATAGATATTAGTGAATTGTGCTTATTTTTTCTTTTCCTCTAGTATTAGTCTGATTCCTACTACATATGATGGATTTAAGTAAATTGTATGGAGTGAACAAAATATGAAATGGCTGCCAATTTAGGGTTAATGAACTATCAAATAAACTAACCTATATTCACATCTCCTGGAAGTATTTTTCAAAAAATTTTATTCAATGCCCCTGGCCTATTAATAGAATTAATTAATTATGAAAAATAGTAACTGTTTGTTACTATTGAGAAATAGTAATTTAACCATTGAAACATGTTATTAATCTCTACCTTTACTGGGCTTACAGTCTAGTAATAGAGATAAACATTAAACAAATTAAGAATTAAATATATGATAAAATGATGTGAATTAATGAAAAGAAATGTACATGAAAAATCAAGTAGGGTCAGGAGATAGAGAATTGTGAGTGCTATTTTATATAGAATAGAGGAGGGACAGTAGAGCAGACATTTAAATCAGGGGAAGGAACATGGGCATATCTAGAGTACACATCATTGGCAGTCTTGAAATCCATAGTAAATAAGTATATTGTATACATATATCTTAATTAAGAAACTTCACTTAATGTGCTGGTGGGCTTCTGGAGGAGATGTTAGTTAAATAAGACATTTCCTGATGCATCAAAAAAGTTAATACTAATTTACTCATACTGGTAAAGATAAACTATATATTTTATGTGCCAATCCAGTAAACAGAATTAAAACTAAAACCTGTATTTTTTTTAGATTTAATCATTTACAGAGCATAGTATTGTAATGTACAGCCTGAGCAGAGATTTGGAGACAGGAAAACATGAGCTCAAATCCAAACTACTATGTCTTTTCTCATAATTTAGTGCCAGTAACAGCATAGCTTCAGTTTTCTCACCAGAAGAGCAAGGAAAATGATCCCTACATGTACTTCCAGTTGACTGTTCGTTTGTTCATTGGTTCATTGTTCAAGCACTCCACGTACATTTATTAATTGCTTATAGTATACCAAGAATCATTCCGCTAAGGAGATTCAGGAATCTGTCACTGATGTTATGGAAAGAATAGTAAGAAATTCTTAAAAATCAGAAATTTATAATAAGTCATATGGTACTAAGTATTAAAAAGAAAACAAAACTGGGTAATAGAAAATATTTAAAGCATTCTACATTTCGTGATAATGTTAGGGAAATCTTTCTTATATAATCAGAAAAATTTAAATGTAATGAAAGATCCAACCTTATAGAATGATCTAGACAAAGGTGTTCCTACTACAACTATTACCAGTCACTCAGGTCCACACACTCGGGTCTGCTTGCTCACTGCAAACTGAAGGAGGTCATTTATTTTGGTGATAAAGGAAAATGTTTTTATTAAAATCTAGCCCCAGTGAGATAGAGTGGCCTCATTTGCCTCAAACCATTATCTCACTGTGTACAGGTTATGTAAGGGATTTTTATAACAAGGAACAGGGGAAGACAGAATACAGTGAACAAATACGTATCTTGAGGCTTACTTTACCACACTCGTAAATCTTTCACTCTCTTCCTTCCTTGTAGAAATTGCCACCAGGCCTCCAGGGATCATTATTTGCATATTCTGTTTCTTCATCTGGGTTGAGGAAAGGAGGAACTGGTAGTTTATGTCCTAGAGTTGAGGAAGTTTGTAGAAGATGTTAGGTTCTAAAGAAAAAAAAATCTAATTTTAAATTTCCATTTTGCTGTTCCAGTTACACAAAGATATTAACATAGATGCCCTGTGCAGAAGAGACAGATGTAGTCTGAGGGGACAAATACCGGAAGAGCAGACAGACAAACTGGAAAAATGATTAAGAAACATGCAATCCACCATAAGAATTTTGAATATACGTGGGAGGTTTGAAGTCATTGGAAAAACGATGTGATTAGACTGTTTTAATAGAAGCACTCTATATATTGGGTGGAAGATAAACTATAGCATTAGCAAGCTTAGAGGTGAAACTAGTTGAAGGTATTATTCTAAGCAAGATAATGATTTTTAACAATTTTGGGGTTAGAGAAGATTATTAGAAGGATCAGATTATGGAGTCATTTCAAAAGTAGAATTGGCAGGATTTGGAAGATTGGCTGATGGGTTGGATGTGGGCTGTGAAAGGAAAAAAGAGGAATCTGCAATGTCTACAGTGTTAACGATCTGCCTTAACCTCTCATCAGTCTAATTATTTAAATAGAAGATGACCAAATATTACATATTTTTTCATTAATTTTATAAGCTAATATAACAGGAAATATAAAAATGGCAATTTTTCAAATTTTTTCAATACAATAATCAACTGGTTGAAATAACACCTGCCCTAGCGCAGCTCAGGATACTCAGTATGTGAACAAACGTGCTGCCTGAGTGACACTTAGGGTAAACTGTTAAGTGGTTAATCTGAATTAATGACTTCCCAGATATATTCTAAACACTAGAACCTGTAACTGTTACTTTATGTAGCAAAACAGACTTTGCAGACGAGACTAGATTAATGACCTGGAGATGGGCAGATTATCCTGGATTATCAGGGAAATTTCAATGTAATCAGAAAGATTCTTTAAGGGGATTCAGCAGGAACCAAAGAGAGGGTGAAGGCTGTGATGACAGAACAGAAAGAAAAAATGCTACATAATTGAAGGCTAGGAGCCAAGGAATGAAAAGAACATATAGATGTGATAGAAGACAAGAGACTGAATTATGCTCCAGAGCTTCCAGTAAAGCCAGTCCTGCCAATACCTTGATTTCAACCTAATAATGTTCATTGCAGACTTCTGATTTCCTGAACAATAAGAGAATAGTTATGCTGTTTTAAGCCACAAAATTTGCTATAATTTGATACAGAAACAATAGGAAATTATTTAGGGGATGGTTAAAAAAGAGTAGAGAGGAATGGAGCAACATGAAAAGAAGCAAGTTTAGACCTCTGTGTGGAAATGAAGAAGTCTGGATTTGTATATGATATATTAGAGATGGCACTGAGATATCAAAGCGAATATTTCAAGTAGATTGATGTACACGTGAATCTTCAATAGAAGAGACTGCTCCTCGCAGGAGATATACATTTGGAAATAATCAACATATACATTTGGTATTTAATCCATGAATCTGAGAAATTTGTCTACACTATAAGTTGGAGAAAAATTATCAGAATAATAAAAGCAGAAGTTCTTCAAAGTTTAAAGACAGAAAAGTCAGAATAATTTAGAAAAGCAGTAGCGGAGGTAAAGAAAGAACTAAAAATTAGTGTTTGAAAGGCCAGATGGAGAAAGTATATCATGGAAATGTAACTAGGTGCAAATGCTGTTGATAGACTAACAGATGACTGAAAACTCACCATTAAGTTTAGCAATGTGGTGTCCACTGGTAGCGTTGATGAGTGCTAAAGCTATTTAACTTTAATGAGAGTTGTTTTGATGAAAGAAAGCAGCAAAGCCAAGTGAGCTTGGGGAAAAACAATAGACAGAATGGAAGCGCTAGTAAGAGTGTAGTATCCCCAAGTGTACAGAAAGAAATGGCATCCTGTGAACAAGTCAAGAAAATGGCTTTAGGTAAAAAAAAAAAAAAAGTATATGGAAAGTTCACAGGTTTTCAAGATTAATGAACTAATACAAATAAAATATCCACATATTTGCATAAAATAATTGCTCTATAAAATGTAGCTGCTATTATTATTAATCTAAAAATCCCTCCCAAAATCAAATGAATAGTATTAGCATGATGTCTGTATTACAGAACTTGACTTCTATTTAAATAAATTGAAATTTCTTACTTTCCAGTATACAAACAGTAGAAGAAATCATAAAGAAAAAATGTACACAACTTGAGAACACAATTTTAAGTGAAAGAAGGCACACAAAGTCAAATATCATATGGTTTCTTTTATATGAGAAACACTATGTATATATAGTATATATTCTATATATTCTATATATTTATTGTACATATTGTATATTGTACATATTGTAAATATATGTATATTTGGGTATATATTTGTATATATGTATATACATATACACACATACATATATATACATATGTATATATTTATAGATATATGTACATATTTACATACACATATTGTACTTTCATACATATGTATATGTATTATATATACAATAAATATACTATATATAGTACTATAGTATATATGTGCGTGTGTGTGTGTGTGTACAAATAAAGAGTAAAATAGAAGACAGAGAAAAAGGAAATAGGGAGTTCAAATACTTCCCCAAATTATATATTAAGTTGATATAAAAATAATCATATATATGTTAATTAGTTTAATCTGTACTACTAGTTTATCTTAGTTCATTGAAAAGAAAGTCTTGTTTTACTGTTGTTTGTTTGTTTTTTTTAAGAAAAAACAAATATGTTTGAATTGATTTCAGATAAAAACTACTGGGGCAGGGAGAGGTCGGTGACCATTTCTGCCCCTAATCTGTTAGAGCCACATCCTGGTAAAGCCCAGAGGAACTAGAGTAACCGACTATTTTCACATCATACACAGTATTAGAAAAAACAAGCCAATATATTGTTTTAGGTTAAACGTGTGGCTGGGGACCAAATACTGTCTGTTACATTCCATATTTATTCTTTAGCTCTCCTTTGTCGTAAGCTTTCATGGCACGTTCCTTGGCAGTCCCTTTCAGCTGGTTCCAGGCATCCCACTTGGCTTTGCCTTTGAGGTCCCACATCCCAGGCCATTATGTATTTATGTGGCCCATGGTAGCTTGTTTGTAGTGGCAGTAAATGAACATCTCTTGGTCTGTTGGCCTGGTCTTGAGGTGCTTAACCTCCTCAGCAGGTTCCTCAAACTCAGCCTGAGACAGGCCAGCTGGGTTACAGGAATTCCGCAGAGTCCACGTAGGAGGGGAAGCGAGGATGTACTGTTTATTTTTCACAAGAATCTTTTCAGTTTATGTCTTGCATTCTGAGTCACTACTTTGAGCATAACAAGATGCAGTGTATTGATTATTGTTAGTCTCTTTTTAGTTTGTTAAGAAATTTTTATATTTTCGTTAAAAGGTCAAACAATGTTGAAGTTGATTAAAGAGGAAGAAAAAATCGCTGGACATGAGACAGAGGACTTGAAAGACTTCTTGTGTCAGCTACTGATATTGTGATTTAAAAACTCACTTATGAATTTGTTTCTCCATGTATAAAATAGACCTAATGATTCCTCCCCTACATAAGGTTACTGAGAGGATTAAAAAGATGCGATATGTGAAAAAAAAAAATTAAACTGCCCGACATTTTGAAAAAGGGAACCATGAAACTAGGACAAATCACTTTTTCCATTGAAGAAATAATCTTAGAGGAAATGAATCTGGAGTTTGAGTTTCATTAAAGACTGACTGCTGGCAGACAGATCAAGAAAGTGATTCAAATATAGGAGACATCATGAAAAAAAAATCTGACACACTAGAGCAAACTCTATGTACAAGCACCTGAATCAAAAGGTTAAAAAAAAAAGAAGAAGAAGAAAGCAAGGCATGGAATATTAGACCTAGGTCTTTAATTTGAATGCTCGAGAACCTCAGAGGCACCTGGTTGGGGTGGGGGGGAGACAGCAGCTAGGACTAATGACTCCACATGACCTTATGAATGGTTTACAGTATTACAAGGTTATCTGGTAAGGAGATACAGGGTGCTATCATAGATGAGAAAGACCATCAGGAAATTATTCAACAGAGAAACTTATACTGTGTCAGGTGGTAACAAGCATTCTGAAAGATTGATACATTTTGTTAACGATCATGTTTTAAATTATGGGCCACATGAATACAAAAATAAGTCCTTTAAAAGAGTTTTAACTGCTTTGGTGGCTTATATTATTTCCCCTAGGGTTTCTGCTAATTATATGAACCGAATTCCAAGAATTTTGTTTTGCTTTAAGATTTTAAAATGTATTTACTCTCTCAAATGTGTTTGCCCAGTATTATAAATACCTTTTTTCCTAGAAGTGGTTGTAGGAGGGAGATGACAAATTCTCTTGAGCAGAAGAATAGTGCAAAACTAGTCAAACCAAATTTTAGGATGGTGGAAAATGACTAAAAGCAGAGAAGTGGTCATGCAGTAAAAAATTACCATTGCATTCTTTTCTGGTGAAATTCCCATTTTATCACTTCGGTTGGTGAACTCTCACAGATTTTGGTGGTGGCCTCAATTCAAGTGGGTGAGAATAGCAAGTAGAAATTCAATGGAAAGATTTGGAAGCAAGAGAACCAGAGAATAAATTAGATAAATTATTCAAATATATGTTGGAATATTTGGCTAATAGCTACTCTCAGGATGTTCACAAGACCCCAGAAAGCTCAGTGAAGATTGAAACACTGGAGAGAATCTGAACTTGCTACACATTTGCATATATTCCTCATTCCACACAGCTGGTTTTGTTTGGGTGTAAAACTTACTTACTTGCGGTGTTAACATAACCTCTGCTGGAATCATTGATTTATCTCTAAACTGTGCAAACAAAGGGGAGATCCCAAGGGAATCAAACTAAAAAAATAAATAAATAAATACGGTACTGAGCAGATACATCAGTGGCTTCATAATGTAGTGGAGAAATGTTTCACGGTGTTGCAGGTAACATAATTGACTACTAAAACAAATATGAAACAGTCTTCTAAGAAGAAAAGAATCCAGAATGGCCAGCATATAGTACATGTCATGCATAATTATCAATCAAATTGCTATTCATACACCAGACAAATAAATGGATAAGTGAAAAATAGAAAAAAAATTTTAAAAGCCAATCGAAATTGACTTTGAGTGGACTTACATGTTAAATTTAGAGATGTTAAAGTATGCATTATGTACTGTATATACTCAAAGAATTAAAGGAAAACATTCAAATAACCACAGAAAAAATTAAACCAAATAAAAAAGTCAGTGGAGAAATAAAAATTATTTAAAAACATTAAATTCTAGAACTGAAAGCCATAATAGTTGAAATTAAAATTTCTGTTATTTAGTAAATGATTTGAAATGTTTGATATGTTAGAAAAATTAATTAGTGACCTTATAAAAATGGAAATTTTTATATCCAAAGAGTAGAAAATAAAAACATTGAAAAAACAAATAGATGTTTGGAAGTTATATGGTTGCAATAGCAAGCATTTCAACATTTGTGAATTAGAGTTCCAGAAGGAAATGATAAATATGTAAAGATCAGAAAAATACTTGAAGTCACAGAGGTCCCGAGCTTCCAAAATTGGGTAAGAATAATTAACTTACAAACCCAACAAGTTCATTGAATCCCCAGTAGTAAAAACACAAAGATAATTACACCTAGATAATCAGTCATTGAAAAGACAAAAGTTTCAAAAATACACATCATAGATATCATGATGGTACAATTAATGCTTAGTTTTTCATCAAAACAATGGAGGTAAAAAGACATTGAAATAACATTCAGAATGCTGGAGAGAAAAAAAAAACCTACCAAGAGTATAATATTCAGTGAAGAGTATGATAAGAGTATAATAATCAGTATTGTAAGAGTATAACAAGAGTATAATATTCAGCAGATATTCAGTGAAACTATCTTTTATGAATGGATGTTAAATGAAAGTTTTTCCAATAAATAAAAATAAAAATTGAAAGAATTCAATGGCAACGCAAGCAAACCGCAAAAAATACAAAAGGAATTTGATCAAGTTGAAAGAAAAGGCTATTCAAATGCAATACAATTTCACTGAAAGGAATGAACAGCATTAGAAATGTTAACAAAAGGTAAATAAATATAAATAAGCAAGGTATTTATATTGTAACACTTTTAATTTCTTTAAAAGACCTATATTATTTAATTTAAAAAAATAACACCCTGTGGTTTTATAACACACACATGCACACACATATATATAGCATAAAGTTTGCAGGACGTGATACATCATTTCTAGTAACTAGTACAAACAGAGTCATGTGAAAAGCCAGAGATGCAAACTTTAATCCCTAAGTTAAACATGATCATGCAAAAAAATTGATTGTGGTAATAGCTGTATGCCTATGTACAGTCATTAAAATTCACATTTTTACAAATTGATTTCATGTAAATTACTCCATTGAAGCTAAATTAAAAAGCTAAACAAGATTTCCCAGACTTTTTCTATAAAACAGGTCTTATTTGAATAAAAACAGGCATAGTCACAGTTCAAAATTCCTAAAATATATGGAGATTTAGGAAGTTATGGTAGTTAGACAAATTCAGAAGAGAAAGAAGAAAATATTTTCCCTCCACATTGTACCAATAAACAATAGATTTAAGGAAGGCCATTTTAAAAATAATGGTGAAATTTGAGAATTCAATCTACAAGCATAAATTATAGCTTTAATTTTAATCAAATAACAGCTGTCATGGAACTTCTTTTGTTGAACACACAATTTAGATGAAATATGATGTCAAAATACTGCCAAAATCATCAAAGACAGTGACAAAGTTACCACTTTGAACTGTGCAACGGCACTAAGGAGTTTAATCTGAAACTACAGTTTTTGCATATAAATCTGAATATAGCAATAGGACAAACTAAATAATTTAGCAAATGGAATGCTTTTCAAGTCAGTATTTCCCCAAAGTAACACCTATAGCTTTATTAGGTGAAATTACAAAATAGTACAAATGTCAAGCTTTCTGAGTGCATCTTTCCTCACCTTAGTCAGTATTCATAGCACAGATTTTTATCAGAGGTATTTTATTGTTTTTTCTACTTTTCATCAGGGTTGGGTTGCTATGACAATAAAGTAGGCTATCTTGTTGGAGTTCACCTTTGCTGTCTTGCTTCATATGGTTCCCTCTGCTCAGAGTAAACATGGAGGATGCTGTGCACATACAGATGTCTGATTTTGTATTTCCTTCTTCAGTGTGCTTGGCAGCTGGTCTCCTGGGACAGCTGAAGCAGCACTTCACAAACTGTCATTCATCCTTCTCTCTAATGACCAGCATCATATGTCTCACTTGTTTTGTGATCTCTCTTTTAAGAAGAACAGGGCTCCTCCTGAAAGATTTATTTTTCCCATTGAAAACAGAGGTCTTTTAACATTTCAATTAACTTGGCTGTCAGATCAATTCTAAATACATCTCTTTTAAAGTTACTCCATCCTTAAAGCATAACAACAAAAAAAAAATCAAAAAAGCATATAGACCCATCACAAATACAGGTAAAAAGATTGACTTAGTGTACAAATACTTTAAATTTTAGTACCTTCATACCAATTTAATTATCAATTTTTCTGTCTAAATATAAAATAAATCCCTTACAAAAGATGTATTAACCTTTAAATGGAGTAAAGCATTATGCATTAAATATTTGTTGAAATGATGCATATACAGATATATAAAGGACAAACACACACAAATACACCTAAATGGATTATACATTATTTTATTAAAGACACAAAAAAATCATAAGAAGTATGAAACCTTATGTGTATTAAATACAGGCGATCCTTTCTATCACCATACGTGCTCCCCCTACCAAAAATAAAATTGTTTTCAATATTTCTTGACTATTTCTGATTTTCAAATTCAATTCTACACTATTTGTTTGCATCTGATAGCCAGTGGTCTCCAACAGTATTTATTGAACAGGTTTTTGTGGTTTGGAATTCTTTTTAAAGAAAATTTCTTCACCTTCATATTTTTAATTAAAACTATCATTTTTGCACATCATTCATAATACATATTTTCATGTATTAAACTAAATATATAAAGCGAAAACTAGGAAATTTTTATGATGTCATAATACTGTTTTCTAATGATATTTAATGTGTTTACAGTCAAAATTATCTTGATAATTCTTACCACATCAGTACTATAAGCCTCATGTAGTGCATGTTTTTCTACCTTTAAAATTGATGAGTTTTTAGGTAGTCAATGATTATTTTGCATTCAGTGAATCAAATGATCCTTTAACATTTTCTAGAGTATCAACATCATGAATTACGACACTACAACTTGGTGGTGATGGTGGATTTTTGTTATTTTTCTCTGCCTGCTGATTCCATATTCTCTTTTGTTTAGTTTCTTTGCAAAGTCACTCCACTCATTTCTGTGTTTCAGAAATATGTCTTAATTATGGTAGCACACACAACTCCAGAATTAGTCCCACAACCCACTGGACATAGATAACATCCCCCTGTTCCCTCTGTGATTACCTCAAGAATAAACATACAGTATCACTCTTTCAGAAACAAGGGGATTCTTACAGTAGTGGTCTAGAGATAAATAGAGACATAAGTATTTAACATCCATCTGGCTCACAACATGAAGTGCTTTTCCACAAAATAATGTCAAGTAGAGACAAGCTGAGCCAAGAAATAAAGACATACTGGAAATACCGACATACACACACATGCATATACAAACCAGCTCACACATAACTATTTCAGTCATAGAACCTAATTTAGGCTATTTTTCTCAAGCTCAGCTCGTAAATCACTTCTTTAGGGAGGCCTTCCCTGTACACAGTGACTAAGGTAGCATGTTCTTTTAAGAATTCTTCAATTACTTTTTCACTGTACACTTTCATGAGAAGAGTTAACAATCTGGATTCTCTAAGTTATTTATTTCTTTTTGTATCTCTTTCATATACTAGAATATAAACTCTATTATGACAGAATCTTTGTATTGTTCACTACTATCCCCGTGCACCATGCCTAGTTTTCCATAAATAGTTACTGACTGAATGAAATGAAATGAAATAAAGCTAGTTTGAAGACAGTTTCTATAACAGAAATTGAAACTAAGTAGTTAACGCACATATTTTTCAGATGGTACAAATAGTATAAAAATATACATATTGGTGATTTTATTTTCTTGACTATGTTTGTAAGTATCTTTTCTTTCACATCATCATAGCTTCTGTCTTATTTTAGTCGTTCAAATGGGTTTTTGAAATATTCTATCAGTAGTATTTCTTATATCTTGGCCTAACTCTTTGTTTCAGGCTTCACATTGTTACCACAGTAATTCTTATGAAAAAAAGACTAATTATGTGCTGTTTTAGTTACTTTTTCTCATTGCTGAAGCAAAATACCTGACACCCAAAGTTAAAAGAGGAAAGGTTTATTTTGGTTCACAGTTTATGAAGGTTTCAATACATGATCTGCTGGCTCTAAGGCAGGGTGGCATGGCAGAGGGGAATCACAGAGGAGAAACAGTTTGCAGCAGTCAGAAGGCAGCAAAAGCATCCAAGCAGCAAGCAACAAGCGACAATTGATGACCCTCTTTTGATCCCTTATGTCTTATCCAGGCTACCCACGCTTAGGGTGGGTAGCGTTCACACCCTTAATCCTAGTGTCACATCCTTGATCCCAGCATCACACACGCTAGATCCAGCCACCTCTGAAAAGCCCCACCTATGAGTGCATGAGTCTTTGGGGGAATATGTAGATAAAAACCACGACGTGCCCTGAATTTCAGCAGAGACTCTCCAGTCTCCAAGTGCTTCATACAAAACCATGTCTCCCCTGGCTTCCAAATTTCCACAGGCAACAACTAAAAAGACTGCAAGAGTTCCATATTTTCTGACTACAACTTGCTAGTCTTCAGATTCCACATGTTCACTGAAACAGGGACTGGGGACTCTATGATCAGCTCCTCCATGTACAATATTTAAGGCCTTTCCTATATTTGACTTGAGATCATTATTTCATTTTGCCCTTCATCCATTTTCAAGCCAACCATCGCAAGATACCCATCCTTTTCTCTATGTTCTAAGCAACATAGTAACTATATGGACAGAGTGACAAATCTCTCATCCCATCCCTACCTCCAACAATCTTAAAAAAGTTTCCTTCTTTATTTTTTATATTAACATCTACTTATACAATGTTTTCTTCAGAAAAACAAAATGAGATATTTGGGGAATAATTTCAAACATACATAATTAGGTATGTTTTATTTCTATAAACAGTAAAATCAGCTTCAGCATAAACCACGTAATTGCTCCTGTGCTCCTTGTCTCCTCCATAAGTTTCTCCATCCATAACATGACAGCTTAGAATAAATGTATATTCACTCAAGTGCACACAGGCATACACGATATCATTCCGAATAATCAGTGGACCAGAAATGATTTTATTTTCTTTTTTGGGAAAACATAAGAAAACTGTAAGGTATTATTTCTTTTAGAGTTTTCAGTATATGGAAAAGGGGAGTTATATCAATGAATTGTGCCAGAAAGGTGGAGACAAAATGGAGAATTCGGTTTCCTAATTGTTTTGTGTATGTAGTGCTAGGCACAAAACCCAGGGCCTTATTCATCTAGGGAAATGCTCTACCACTGAGCTACATCACTAGCCCAGCCCTAGGTAGTTCTCTATAACAGATACTGTATTGTCCCAATTTCCTTGCTTACCAGGTTTGTACATTTTACATTATGATAAAGTGAAGTAGTTGTCTCAGACACAAGACATCTGCTTCCATACCCTTCATGCCACTTAATATTGCCTTTAAACAATTATCCACTAGCCAATGAATAACAACTGGAATGTTAAAAAAATATCAGGATTGTATTAATTATAGAAAAATGTGGTTATGACAATGTTAAATTATTAATAGTGAATACATACCTTCCAGAACTTTCCATTTTGCAAAACAGAAACTCTCTTCACTGAAGAATTTCATTTCCTCCTCCCCCACTCCCTGGCAACCACAATTCTACTTTGTTTCTGTGAGTTTTGACTACATTAGATATGTAACTCATATTTTAAAGTTTAAAAAAATTAATTTATAAAAAAGGACTATTAAAGTAGAGGGTCTCTATTCCTTGTACAGTCAGGTAACATCAGCAGCACCATCTCTGTAGAAGACAGGTTTTCAGGAGAATTTTATACATGGCTAGCTAACAGTGAGGATGCTGACAGCTAAACACTTCATCAAGGAATAGCTGGAGATATACTCAACTCTAGTCCTCTCTGTCCACTAAGAGAACTGTATTTATATGTAACTCCTAAGTTAAAAAAAGAAGTGTCCACACACATTGGTTTAACTCTCTATCACACCTAAAAGTTACAAGCTCCCTGAGAAAGAAAGAAAAAAAATTTATAGGACTTCTTATTTATCTCAAAGAACTAACCATTTAGTAAAAAAAAACTGATATAAGTTTCTAAAGTTATTTATTTATTAAAAGGTAGAGAAGCACTATAATGAGTAACAAGAAAAAGAGAGAAATCTTTGAATATTTAGAATATTACTTCAATATCTCAAATTATATTAAACAGCCTAATTAAAACTGGAGCTCTTCTAGGTTCCTTTTTACTATCTTCCTCTGTAGCCTGCCTTTTTTCACATTTTCAATCAGCAAGTCACTAATGATCTTTTCAACTCTTACTGGAATTATACTGAGAATTTAACACTAAAATATCAATTTTTCCCTTCTTTTTTTCCAGTGAATCACATTTACTAAATGAAAATTAAAAGTTTTTGTTCATATACCTAAGGGTAGATCATAACTCCTATATTCTTTCTGCATGATATATAATTTTTTCTTTAATTTTATTTTCTACTTAAGAAAATGCATATACTTTGCAAAAAATTAATATACTACTATATATTTACATTTTATAAAATATGATTACATTTATTTTCTAATTATATTTAAAATTATATTACTGACTATACATATTAAAAGTAATTAAAATGAATTTATTCTTGTTTAAAAATATTTGTTTACATTTTGCCCATCCTACCCAAAAAACTGTGACACTTTGCTAAGAAGATATTAACTTTCATTAGGGAAACAGGTAGTCATATTTACCTTACTAAACAGTGAAAAAAAATTGTGTACAGAGAAAATTCTGTCTTTGACAGAAAAAAAATGTCTTCTTAGATATTTTTTCTGAGAAGAAATACATACATACATAAAAATAAAACTTAGAAAAACAGCAACAAAAACATAACACCAGTACAAATACTGACAAGCCTTACTATAGAGGAAAGAAAGGTCATTCTTTTATTCCTAAAGGTCCCCCTAAGATTCTGTACCCAAGGCTTAATTCCCAGTACATTAATGTTAGAGGTGGGACTTTTAGATGTGATTGGTTCATAAAGGCTTTAATTACATCGTCTAATAATGGATTTGCAATTTGATAGTGTTATTGGGAATTTATGTGATTTACTTTTATATTTTTAAAAATTTGTACATGTTTATTATACATTGTGTTTACATTCATTGTGAGGATTTGGTATATGTCCATAACCATCTTAATTCATTTTACTTCCTTTTCCACTACCTTCCCTTTCCCCTTTCATTATTTGGTCCCCTTCCTATTTGCAAAAGATTTCTCTCTCTGTTTGCTATTATCCATTTTTAATTTTGTTCTTTAAATTATTTATGCTTTGTGTTTCTCATATAAGAGAAACCAGGTGATATTTAAGCTTATGTATCTGAACTATTCCACATTATTTTTTCAACATTCATTCATTTTCCTACACATGACTCTAATTTATCCTTCTTTATGGCAGAGAAGTACTCCACTGTGGATAAACACCACATTTTTAATCCATTCATTTGTTGATGAACATATGGACCATTTCCAAGATTTAGGTATTGTGAGTCATGCTGCTATATACATATACTGTATATCGTATACTGTAATATGATACCTTTAATACTTTCTGGAAAATACTTAGTAGGGGAATAGCAGGATTGAATAGAATTTACATTTGTAGTCTTTTGAGGAATCCCCATACTGATTTCTAAAATGGTTGTTCTAGTTTACTTTTTCAATAAAAATGTAGAAGAGTCCCTTATTCCCATATCCTGGCCAGCAATTGATATTATTTCACTTCTTGATGATAGCCATTCTTTCTGGAGTAAAATACAATCACAATGTTGTTTAATTTGCATTACTCTGATGGACAGAGATGTTGAACATTTTTTCTTGTGTTTACTGCTATTGGTACTTTTCTCCTGAGAAACGTCAATTCATTCCATAGCCTGCTTCATTTGGGGAGGGGGTTCTAGGTATTAATCTTCTGTCCATGAAGTAACTGACAACATTTTTTCCCATTTTGTTGATTGTCTCTTCACTCTGTTGATTGTTTCCTTTGTGTGCAGAACCTCTTTATTTGATTCTTGTGTTATTTCTTGGGCAATTGAGGTTTTATACATAAAGACCTTGAATATGCCTATGTCTTTAAGAGTTTCAACTATTTTACCTGCCATCAGCTGAAGTGTTTTTGTTTTAATATTTAGTTCTTTGTTCCATTTTGATTTTTGTTTAGTTCATGGTGAAAGATACGTGTTAGATTCAATCTTCTGCATTTGTATAACCAATTTTCTCAGCTTCCTTTGTTAAAGAGGCTGTATTTCTTCCAGTGTATGTGTTGGGCACCTTTGTCAAAGATGAGATGGTTAAATGTAGCTGGAACTGGTCCTGTGTCCTCTGTTCTGTTCCACTGATCCACATGTGATGTTGTGCCAGTATCAAGTGCTTTTTTCACTGTAGCTTTGAAGTCTGGAATTGTGATGCCTCCTGCTTTGCTCTTGTTGCCCAAAATTGCTTTTGTTATTCTCAGTTTCAGGATTGTTTTATGTAGTTCTGTGAGATATGTTGTTATTTTGATTGAGATTGCATTAAGTCTGTATGTCACTTTCAGCACTGTGGCCTTTTTGATAATATTGATTTTCCAATCCAAAAATAGGGGATATTTTTCCATTTCCTGAAGTTCTCTTCAACTTCCTTTTCCAAAGTAGTGTACTTTTTGTTATAAAGGCCTTAACTTTCCTTGTTTGGTTATTTCCTAAGTATTTATTTTTATTGGAGCTAATGTGAATGGTATTTTTATCTTAATATCTTTTTCAGTTCATTATTGGTGTACACAAGCACTACTGAATATTTTGTGTTGATTTTTTATCCTCCTACATCACAGAAATTTGTTATTAATTCTAGGAGTCATTTGGTAGAATTTTTGGGTCTTATATGTGAAGGATCATATCTTTACAAATGATAATTTGACTTCTTCCTTTCCTATTTGTATCCCATTTATTTCTTTCTTTTGCATGATCCTGCTGCTTAATATTTCAAGTACAATATTGAACAGGAGCGGTAATAGTGAACATCCTTTTATTGCCCCTAATTTTAGAGGGAAAGCTTTCAGCTTCTCCCCATATAAGATTATGGCCATTGGTTTGTAATTAATGTTTTTTTTTAACCAGATTATTTCTGTACCTACTTTCCTCAGGATTTTTATCATGAGTGGATGCTACATTTAGTCAAAGTCTTTTTCTGCATCTATTGAAATGATCATATAATTTTTGTTATTGCTTCTGTTCATATGAACATATGTTCAAATTTATTGATTTGTTTATGTTGAACTATACTTGCATCCCTGAGATGAAGCCTAAGTGCTTACGATGTATAATTTTTTAAACAATTTGTTGCATTCTGTTTGCCAGCATCTTGTTGAGGATTTTTGCGTCTATGTTCATTAAAGAGTTTGGCCTGCATTTATTTTTTATTTTTTATTTTTTGGTGGGCACGGGGGTCGACCTCAGGACCTCATGCGCCAGCAGATGCCCACGCTGCTGAGCGATATCACCAGCCCCTTTTATTGTATGTGGGTTCCGGGGGTTGAACTCGGGCCCTTGCGCTTGTCAGGCAGGAGCTTACGCCGCTGAGCCATCTCACCGGCCCTGCATTTATTTTTTTAGTTCAGTTCTTTTTTTTGTTTGTTTTTTGTTTGGTGAGTACCGGGGGGTGACTTCAGGACCTCATGCACCAGCAGGCGCCCGTGCCACTGAGCGATATCACCGGCCCCTTTTTCGTATGTGGGATCCATGAGTCGAACTCGGGCCTTCGCGCTTGCCAGGCAGGCGCTTAGGCCGCTGGGCCATCTCACCGGCCCTTTAGTTCAGTTCTTGTCCAGCATTGGAATCAAGGTAATTTGACCCTCCAGGAATGCATTATTTTGGCAGTACGCCTGCTCTTATAATTTAAAGAATTTGAGGAATATTTGAATTCAACCTTCCCTAATGTTCTTACTGAATTCAGTGGTGAGTCAGTTGGCTCCTGGACTTTTCTTAGTGGATTCATTGGTACAGCCTCATTTTCATTTCATGTTACTGGATTATTTAGCCTTTAACTTTTTTTTTCTTTCAGTTTTGGTGTATCATACCTATCTAGAAATCCATCCTTTTCTTCTGGACTCTCTATTTTATTGGAGTATGGGTTTTCAAAATAGTTACCAATAATCTTCTGGATTTCAGTGGTGTCCATTGAGATTTCATATTTTTTTCATTTCAAATTGCATTGATATGTTTTTTTTTTTATTTCCTTTTTTTGGTAGGATTGGATAAAGATTTATCTGCTCTTTTTTTTTAACCAGATCTTTGAAGATATATTTCTTTTTAGTTTTCTTAGTCTCTGTTTTATACATTTCTATTCTGATCTTTATAATTTCCTCCCTATACTAGCCCTGGATTTGGATAGTTCTTGTCTTTGTAGGATGTTTAGGTACATAATTACATTATTTATTTGGGTCACTCTATTTTTCTTGTCTGGGTATTCATAGCTATAAGTCTCTCTTAGGTTCATCTTCATTATAGTTTTCAAGTGTTCTACTGGCAGTATCATTTAATTTTGGAAAAGATCTAAATTCTTCCTTGATTTATTCTGTGATCCATTCATTGTTCAAGAATATAATGTTAATATCTCTGTGGTTTCTTTTTCATTGATTCATTGCACTATGATCTCGTAATATTCATGGGATAATTTGCTTGCTTTTAGCTTCTTAAGTCTGTTTTATGAGATAGTATGTGGTCTGTTGGAGAAAGTACTGTGTACTCCTGATCAGAATGTTTATTCTGACTTTTTTTAGTGAAACACTGTGTAGATATCTATTAAGTTTGTTTGGATGTGTCATTCATCTATTATATTTATTTATTTATTTTTTACTTTAAGCAGAAAAAATAATAAAAACAATGATACAGAGTTTCAAAACAATCTAATAGGGGATTTAAAATGGTTAATATATTGTGTATTGTTATCATCAAAGTAATTGCTCAGATTACAAGATACAGGCATGAAAAATTGATCATACAATATAAGCACAAACTGCTCTTTTCAAGGAACTAATAGAAATTCGTAGCATAATTATCTTAGCTATCTTGAATATATATATATATATATATATATATATATATATATATATTATTTTCCCTTCCTTCTTTCTTCCTTTCCCCCATCCCAGTTGTTCTTTCCTTTTGAGGAGTTTCTTCCCCTTTCACAATATCTATTGTACATTTTGGATCTTATGTACTCTTTTGGTTTCTTACATTAGGGAGACAATACGATGCTTACACATTCAAGTCTGATTTATTTCAGTTATGAGTATGGTCTCAAGTTGCATCCATTTACCTATAAAAGCCTCAAGTTTATCCTTCTTTAGAGCAGAGTAGTACTCCATTATATAGAAAAACCACATCTTTTTATCCATTCCTCAGTTGATGGGCACTTGGGTTGTTTCCAAGATTTAGCTATTACAAATTGTGTTGCTATAAACATGGATGCACATATATTGCTGTGGTATGAAGTTTTTAATTCTTCTGGAAAAATACCCAGAAGGGGAATAGCTGGGTCAATTGGGACCTCTAATCCTAGTTTCTTGAGGAATCTTCACACTGATTTCCACAGTTGTTGTACCAGCCTACACACCCACCAACAGTAGAGAAGCGTTCCTTTTTCCCCATAGCCCCACCAGCATTTGTTATTGATTTCTTGATGATAGCCATTCTTTCTGGGGTGAGATGGAATCTCAGCATTGCTTTAATATACATTTCTTGAATAACCAATGATGTTGAACATTTTTTCATATATTTCTTTGTCGTTTGTATTTCGTCATCTGACAAATGTGTACTCAAAATCTCAGATGCCCATTTTTGGATTGGGTGTTTGAATTTGGGAGGACTGTTTTATTTCAGTTCTTTATATGTTCTAGATATAAGTCTTTTGTCTAAGGGACAGTTGGCTAAAATTTTTTTCCCACTCTGTGGGTTCTCTTTTCACTCTCTTGGTGATTTCTTTTGTTTTGCAAAACTGTTTAATAAGATGAGATCCCAATTGTTGATTCTTTGAAGCATTTCCCATTATGTTTGGATTTTGTTCATGAACTCTCTGCTTACCCCTATATCTTCAAGATTTCTACCTACTTTCTCTTCCAGGAGATTTAGTGTTTCTGTTTTAATATTTAGATCTTTGATCCATTTTGACTTTAGTTTAGTGCATAGTGATAGACATGGGCCTAGTTTTAGTCTTTCGCATGTGGAAAGCCAGTGTTTCCAGCACATTTATTAAAGAGGTTATCTTTCTTCCAGTGAACATGCTTGACCCCTTTGATAAAGATAAGGTGGTTGAATGTGTTAGTTGTGCCTGCATTTTGTAATCTGTTCCATTGATCCTCAGGTCTGTTTTTTTGCCAATATCATGCTGATTTTTTTTTTTTTTATGTGGGTATCAGGAGCCGATCTCAGGACCTCACGCTTGCCAGCAGGCACTCGTGCTGCTGAGCAATATCACCGGCCTTGTTTTTCCTTTATGTGTGTTCCAGGAGTTGAACTCAAGACCTCGTGTTTGCCAGGCAGGTGCTTATGCTGCTGAGCCATCTCACTGGTCCAACCATGCTGATTTTATCACAGTAACTTTGTAGTATAATTTCAAGTCAGGGATTTTTATGCCTCCTCCCTTGCCTTTTTTTGCTCAGGATTGACTTTGCTACTCTAGGTCTCTTCTGGTTCTAAATGAGTTTTAGGAATGTTTTTTCTAGCTCTGTGAGGGATGCTGGTTGTATTTTCATCGGGATTGCATTAATGTGTATAACAATTTTGGGAGTATGACCATTTTCACAATATTTGTTCTACCTTTCCATGACCAAAGGATATCTTTCCATTTTCTTATGTCTTCTTGATTCAGCTTTGGTAATTCATACTTTTCTAGGAATCTGTCCATTTCTTCTGTGTTTTCCATCCTATGCAAGTATAGATTTTCAAAGTAAGTATTGATGATCTGAATTTCCACAGGATTTGTAGTGATTTCACCTTTTTCATTCCTTATTGCATGAATTTGAGTTTTTTCCTTCCTTTTTTTGATAAGGTTGGCTACAGGTTTATCAATTTTATTTATTCTTTCAAAAAACCAACTCTTTGATTCATTAATTCTTTGTATTGATTTCTTAGTCTCAACTGCATTAATTTCTGCTCTGATATTTATAATTTCCTCCCTTGTATGGGCTTTGGACTTGCCTTGCTCTTCTCTTTCTAGAAGGTTGAGGTGTAGCATTAGGTTAAACCTGCTTTTTCTGTTTTCCTGATGTATGAATTCACTGGTATGAATTTTCCTCTTAGGACTGCTCTCATTGTGTCCCACATGTTCCAGTAAGTTATATTTGCATTTTCATTTGATTGTAGATATTTTTAAATTTCTTCTTTAATTTCATCTGTGACCCATTGGTTGTTCAGGAGGGTGCTGTTTAATTGCCATGTGTTTTTGGAGTTTAGTGGTTTCTTTTGCCATTGATTTCCAATTTCACTGCACTATGGTCAGATAATATGCATGGGATAATTTCAATTCCTTTGAATTTACTGAAGCATGTTCTGTGGGCTAGTATGTGGTCTATTTTAGAGAATGTCCCGTGTGCAGCTTAGAAGAATGTGCATTCTGATGTTGCTGGGTGGAACACTCTGTAAACATCTACTAAGTCCATTTGTTCACAGGTTTGGTTCAGTTCTTTTATTTCTTTGCTGATTTTTTGTCTATTTGATCAACTTGTTTGTGACAATGGGGTATTAAGTTCCCCCATTGCAATTGCGTTGTTGCTTATTTGATTTTTCATATCTATTAATATTTGTCTTATGTAGTTGGGTGCTCCCATATTTGGTGCATATGTATTTATGATTGTTATTTCTTCCTCTTGAATTTTTCCCCTGACAAGTATATAGTGATCTTCTTTATCTCTTTTGATCATTATTGGTTTGAAGTTCACATTGTCTGCAAACAGAATAGCTAGTCCTGCTTTTTTCTGGGTTCCTGTTGCATGGCATATTGCTTTACATTCTTTGACTTTCAGTCTATGAGTTTCTTTATGAGTTAAATGTGTTTCTTGTTGGATCTTGTTTGGATCTTGTTTCTTGATCCATTCTGCCAATCTGTTTCTTTTTATTGGTGAATTGAGGCCATTTACATTGATGGCTATAACTGATATGTATTGGCTTATGTTTTTCATGTTATTTTCCTGCTGTAGGTTTCCTTTTCCCCTCTGTTTAATTGCTTGCCCTGCCTGGTGGTTTCTTTCTGATGTCGTTCTTGGGATTGCGGTCATTTTTATCTCTGTCTAGAATATCTTTCAATATTCTTTGTAGGGTTGGTTTGATGTTCATTAATTTCTTCAGCTGTTCTTTGTCATGTAAGTATCTTAGTTCTCCACTAATTTTGAAAGATAGTTTTGCAGGGTACATCAATCTGAGTTGGAAGTTGTTTTCTTTCAGGACTTGAAATACTTCACTCGAAGTCTTCTTGACTTGCGGGTTTGTGTCGAGAAGTCTGCCATGATTCTGATGGCTTTCCTTTACAGATGATCTGTTTCTTTTCTCTAACAGCTTTTAGTATACTGTTCTAGTGATGAATTTCTGAGATCTTGATTATTATATGTCTGGGTGTAGATTTATTTTGGTGATAGCTAATTGGAGTTCTATATGCTTCACTTATCTGTATGTCAGATTCTTTTCTCATGCTTAGGAAATTTTCTGACATTACTTCTACAAATAGTTTTTATTATGTCATTTTTGTTGGGTCTGCTTTTTCATTGATACCAATTATTCTTATATTATTTTTCTTTGTGTCATCTTGCAGCTGTTGAATTGTTATTGCCTGACATTTTGTTATTTTCAAGAGATTTTTCCTTTCATGATCTCTAGCCAAGATCCTGTCTTCAAGGTCTGAAAGTTTGTCTTCCATTTCATTCAAGCAGTTTTGCCAGCTTTCCATGAAATTTTTAATTTCCTGGATATCTGTTTGAATCCATTTCATGCATTCTATTTCTTTCCTATATTAATCATTCCCAGTTTCCATCCTCTTCCTATCACTGTCTATTTTTTATCTTTCTCTACTCTAGATTTGCTGAGCAATTCCTTTATAAATGTTGACATTTCTTTTTTTACCTGAGAGATTATTTCTAATCTGATTTCTTCTGTAGCCTCATGGATTTGTTTCTTTACTTTAGTTGCTATCACTTCAGGATTTTCAGCTGTGTGTCTTCCATTTTCCTTTATGTCATTATCTCCTGGACTTGTTCTGGGTGGGTTGGAGGGCTGAGGTTGCATTTTGCTTCTGTGTTTTGTTAGTTTCTATTTGGAAAGTTTTTATTTTGTTTTCTGTGTTGATCCTTGTAAGTTTGTGTACTAGGTAGTTTTATCACTAGTATCAAGGCCTCTCTAGGCAAGGTTTGTTCTTCAGGATGTCTTCTCTGTGTAGGAGGTTCTTGGTTTGTGTCTGTTCCAAGATCCCTGTTTATCTTGGTGGTTGTGCTTCTCTCCCAGTCACTGTGCTGTTTTCAGACAGAGATTGGGAGCTGTTCACTGTCCCATGCACCTTTGGCTTCTACTGGCCCTTGCTCAGCCTTCTGTGTTCCTTTTCCACTGGCAAGTCTGTGTCCTCTCAGGTCATTTGTTGCAAGGTGGGGTGGGATGCTGTGATATGGTCTGGTCCTCTCCTCCTGCATTTGTAGTCCAAGGCTGCTCAGTCCCAATTTTTACTCGTGGGGTAATAACTTCCCATTCATTGCTTTACAAGTTCCACTGCCACAGTCACCAGCCTCTGCTGTAGTCTGTAACTTCCTCAGGCAAGATGGGGGGGTGCTGTGAGGTGCCTTTCTGCTCCAGCTCCTGGCAGCACGGGAATAGCCTAGGGCTGGGGCTGCACAGTCCCGAGGTTCAGGACTGTTTAATTCCTTGTGCCTCTCTGACTACAGGTACAGCAGTGGGGTTAGGTGTTCCATTTACTATGCACCCCTGTAGTCTTAAATCTTGTTCCTGGCAGTTCTAGTTAGTACTCTGTGTTTTAGTTGAATTTCTCTGAGTAGCTCTGAAAGAGGCTCTTCCACGATTCAACCATGTTTTATTATATTTATTTTTTAATTTTTTGTCTATTTAATCTATTTGCAATAGTTATTAAGTTCCCCCACTATGATTTTGTTGATGATTATCTGACCATTGTCTAGTAGTATTTGTTTTGTGAAGATAGTGCACAGGTGATATGACTGTCTATCTATATCTATATATCTATGTATCTATAATCTATATATCTATATATTCATGAATTTTTTCCTGGGCTAATATGTGTGGCTTTCATTGTTTCTCCTGATCAGTATTGGCTTGATGTCTGCTTTGTCTTAAAATAGAGTAGCTTTTCCTGCTTGTTTTCTGGTTCCTGTTGTATGGAATTAGTTTTCCATCTTTGACATTTGGTCTACAAATTTATTTTTTTGGATTAAATGAGTACAGCATACCCTTAGGTTTCTTAACCCAATCTGTGTCTTTTGATTGGTTAGTTGGGATCATTCACCTCAAGAGTTTTACTGAAAGGTATTGATTTATCCTTGTCATTGCATTATTTTTTGATTGATAATTCTTTTTTCTTCTTCTACTTAACTGGTCATCCTACCAGATATATTCATTCCACTAGACTTTTTGGAATTGTTGATTTCACTTTCTCTTTCTAGGAATTGCTTGAGAATGTTTTGGATTCTCAAGGTGCTAATTGGCATGAAAAGACCTTATTTCTCCATCAATACTGGAAGACAGTTTTGCAGGATATATTAGTCTGGATTGGAAGTTGTTTCCTTTTGGGGCTTATACTTTATTAAAAGTACTCCTGTCTTTTAAGGTTTGCGTTGAGAAGTCTGTTGTATTCCTAGTGGGTTTGCCTTTATAAGTGACCCATTGGTTTTCTCTAACAGCTTTTAAGATTTTGCGCTTGTATTGGGTTTCTGGAATTTTGACTATGATGTGCCATGGAGAATTTCTTTTATAATAGTGGCTATTTGCTTTTTACATGCTCATTTACTTGATGTCAAATTCTTCCCCATATTTGGAAAGTTTTCTGCTATGATTTTCTTAAACATTTTGTGCCATTTGCGCTATATTCTCACTGTTCACTAATTCTAGTTAATCTTCAATTAGTCTTCTTTGCGTCATCTAGTGGCTGTTGGATCTAGCTCCCATGTTCCATTGTTGTTTTTAAAGTGTCTTTGAGCATATGGTTCTCTGCATCAGCCATATCTTCTAGTTCTGACATGATCTCCACATATAGGTCAACAACTTGTCTTGTCCATACTTTCAGTGGAATTTTTGTCTCCTGGATTTCACTTTGGCACCTTTTCATGGACTCTAGCTCTTTTCTAAACTGGTCATTCATGTTTTGCATCATTTTTCTTGGCTCAGCTAGCTTTTTATTGGTGTCTACTGTAAGCTTATTGATCATCTGCTTAATTATATCATTTTTACCCTGCCAAGCTTGTTAACAATTTGTTTTTGTCTCCTCTTTTATAATTTTGTATAATTTAGCTGCTTGGCTTTTGATTTCCTCCCCTTTGATGCCCAATGGTTCATTTTTTTGCTCCTCATGTTCTAGAGGACTCTGTATAAAGAGGCTGTGGCCACTGTCTGAGCCAAGATATACCCCTTTGGTTAGAAGACAGGAAACCCTCTCTCCTGGAGGAGTGGTTAGCATTCCAGATTGCTTCATGCTTTTCTCTGAATTGTGTCTATGTTCTCTAACTTCTATATAGTTTCTAGTTTTCTATGAATAAGTCCAGAAGCCCTAGCATCTTTCTAATGAGTTTCAGAAAAAGGAGGGCACATGAAATATAGTAAATAATAATAAAAATATAATGAAAGTAACACTTTAGAGTCAGATGAGTCTTTAGCTAATAAATGTGTGAAACAGTGGTGAAATTTCAGAACACAGAATGTTGATGGCTGAATTGTGTCCCCTCCAAATTCATTTCTTGAGGTCCTAATCCCTAAATGGGACTGTATTTGGAAATAGAGTTTTAAAATCAGTGATTAAGTTAAAATGAGGTTGTTGAGAATGCCCTCATTCAATCTGGCTGGCGTTCTTACATGGAGAGGATATTAGGACACAAACACACACACACACACACACACATCAGAAATGTGCTATCATAGAGGAAATGCCTTCAGAAGATTCAGTGAAAAGTAGCAATCTACAAGAAAGGGAAAGAAACCTCAAAAGAAAACAAGACTGCCTATACATTAATGTTGACCTTCTAGTCTCCAAACTGCTAAAATAAATTTCTGGGGTTTAAACCACCCAGTGTGTGCTGTTTTATTATTTCAGCCCAAGAACAAATCCATCAATGATGAAAAAATTACTCTAACAATATCATATAAGAAAACACAGCAATCTAATGAAAGAAAAAATAATCAGGTTAAAATAGATGTCATCTGAATACTAGTTCTACATGTATTATTATGACCTTGAGATAATTTTTGCAATTGTGCCCAAATATGTTTTCTAGTTTCCAGCTTTCTCATATTCTGGTAGTCCATTCTCCACTATACTTACAAAGTTATCTTTTGCAAACAAGGTTATATAATACCTCCTGCTTAAATCTTGTAGCAGCTTTCTATCACATTCAAAGTAAAGTACAAAGAACTCATGATGATATATATTTACTTTTATTCTCCTTTCTTTGCCTTTCACCTTTTATCCACATTAGCTTCACTGACCTTTCAATCTCTGGAACAAAACAAGTTCATTGACATCTAATGCAGTGATTCCCAACTTTGGCTGAGTATTGTAAACACCAATTCCTAAGTTCCACTCCTTAGAGCTTCAGTTTTACTTGGTAAGACAACCAACCTGGATGTCAGAATTGCTAAAGCTTTTTCCACAAGAGTCAGAAAGGTATGAAAGCCACATGTCTAAGTAATGCTCCCTTGTTGCTTCAATTGAAAGTACAGTTGCCTACATTTTCCCAGTTTTTTTTTCCTTCATTCAAAGAAGGCCAAAGGTGTGATCAAATGCTCTCTGATTAAATATTTTCTCCTCAGCCAGGCTTTCTCAGCATCCTTTGTAAGCCATGTCTACCTCCATATATAAACTCACTGGCTAAACATGTATTTCTACTTTCTTGGTAGTACCTATAATCACCTGACCAATCTGTTTATAATCTGTCTTCTCCAAGGGAATATAAACGCTGGAGATAATAACTACTTCTTGGTCATATTTCTAGTAACTGAACTGGTACATAGTAGAAGCTTATTAACTATTTCTTGAATGAATGAATCAACTAGTCACTAGATAAGAAAGTGAAACTTCAATATTTTTGGCAAATTGATTTTAAATGTAAAAACCATAAATCGAGGGCTGGTGAGATGGCTCAGCGGTGTAAGCGCCTGCCTGGCAAGCGCGAGGGCCCAAGTTCAACTCCCAGAACCCACATACGAAAAAAGGGCTGGTGATATCGCTCAGTGGCACAGCACCTACTGGTGCGTGAGGTCCTGAGGTCGACCCCCAGTACCCACAAAAAAAAAAGTAAAAAACATGAACCATCAAACTAGCTTAGGAGGGGGACATTTATATCAACACATCCAAAAATACAAAACAAGATAGGTAAATAATGAAGAAACATACCAAGAGAATAAGAAGAGATTGAAAAAACAATGTGTCTGTATTAATAAGGGGCCTGACATGCACCTGGGCTCATATCACATTTCTGTGTCTTTCTTTTCCCAATAATAACTCAGAGATAATACCTCCTTTAAGTGTTTTCTTGACCCTTCTGTCAGGATTAAATCAGCCTGATTATAATAAAATTTTTGACACTCAACAACCAGGTTATACTGTTTTTAAGTAAATATTTCAATCTTTTATGTTTTCTGCTTAGAGTCATAATGGAGTATCACAAACTGGATGGCTATACAACAAAAATTTATTTTCTCACAGCTCTGGAATTCAGAAGTCCCAAATCAGTGTTCTGTAAGGGATGATTTCTTCTGAGGCCTTTCTTGCTGGTTTGCAGCAGGCTGTCACATCACTGAGACTTCACAGGGCCTTTCTTTTTGTGAAGGTTTTCTTCCTTCCAGTGTCTCTGCTTCCTATGAGGGCACCAGCCCTATTGAAATGGTCCCAACCTTATATATTTATTCAAATGAATTACTTCCTTAAAAGCCTTATCTTCAAATACAGTCATGTTTGAAATTAGGGCTCTAAAATATGAATTTCAAGGGATAAGGAAATATTTCAGTCCATAATAAGATTTGATTGAGAAATAAATAGAAAATTTTAAATGTCCTTTTAGTTATGTGTCATAAACTGTCAGTCCTAGATTGATATCACATATACAACTAAATGGCAAATATTTTCTTGTTCGTTAGCTTTTGCCTGTAATAAGTAAAGCAATGTGCTAGCCACTTTTCTTTAAAACTGGAAAACAAAAGGAGGAAATCAGACTTGCCAAAATTTTCAAAACCTGAAGAGTTCCACAAACAGGTCAAGCTGAAAGGAAGTACTTAGTGAAGCAGAAACTACTATAATTTTGTGTGAAAACTCCTAAAAGAATATAGATTTTGAAATTTAGGAAAGGTAAGTTTTATATCTTTTTTTGCTGAGGAACAGGCAAGGCTGATCCTGCTCAGTTAGTTTTTTTTTTTTTAATTTTTGGTTTTTTTTTTTTTTTTTTGTGGGTACCGGGGGGTCAACCTCAGGACCTCGCGCGCCAGCAGGCGCCCATGCCGCTGAGCGATATCACCGGCCCCTTTTTCGTATGTGGGTTCCGGGAGTCGAACTCAGGCCCTCGCGCTTGCAGGGCAGGCGCTTAAACCGCTGAGCCATCTCACCGGCCCAATTTTTGGTTTTTTTACTTTTAATTATCAATTAAAAATTATGATAGCTTCTATTTACACATATACCATGGTGGGTGATCATCAAAAAGCCCTTATAAAGAAAGAACAATAATCATTTTTCTACCTTCAAAAGTGAAAAGCTATCATCTTGTATGTACAGGGAAATTTTTCATTTATCACTTCCTATTAAATTGAAAATAAATTATATTGACTTGCCACAGTCAGTAGACTCACATAATAGTATTCTCACAAGCTTGTGTTGATTGCATTAGTCATATATTGAATTTTGTCTACTGGATTGCAGATATCAAGAGAACAAAACAATTCGATTGTTCTTATTTTTGTTTTTTGAGAAAAGGTCTCACTATATAGTTCAGAGTGGCTTTGAACTCAGTGTGTAGTCCAGGCTGGCCTCAAACTCATGGTGATCTTCCTGGCTCAGACTTCCGAGTATGAGGATTACAGGTATGTTCTATGATGCCTGGCTTGTCTTTATTTTATTCAACTTTCTGTTTCATTGGCTATGTCCAAAGCATATAAGTTAAGATCAGACGCATTGAACATGCTTTTTGATTAGTGGTTAAGTGGAATATTTATTAAATGTATTAATAATTTTAATCAATAACTTTATCATGTTATAAAATATGATCCAAAGAAAATGAGTAGAAGATCCAAAATGATAGAGCATGCATCTTAGCCCATTTGTAGTACTCTAGCAAAATAACTGAAACTGGGTAATGTGTAAAGAACAGAAATGTATTTCTCCCAGTTCTGGAGGTTGAGAAATCCAAGATCAAGGCGTCAAAGGATTCATTGTCTGGTGAAGGCTACTTTCTGCTTCCTAGTTTGTGTCTTTTTTTCTGCTCCCTCCAGAGCAAATGAACACTGGTAAAAGAAGAGATCTGTGGTAAAGTACACTTTGATCCCTGTCTTAGTTACTTTGCTCATTGCTGAGACAAAATATATAACACCCAAAGTTAAAGGAGGAAAAGTTTATTTAGTTCACAGTTTGTAGAGGTTTCGGTCCACAGTCAGCTGGCTCCAAGGCAAAGCAGCATGGCAGAGGGGAATCAAAGAGGAGAAACAGTCCATGGCAGGGCAGGCAGGAAGTAGCAAGCAGTAACCCTGCCTTCTTTCTGTCTCTTTATGTTCCATCCAAGCTACGAACCTATTTAATGGTCCCACCCACACACAAGGTGGAGCTTCCTTTATCCACACCCAGAACTAAGCTAAACCAATTTAGTTAATTCTAGTATCATATACCCTAATCCAGCATCATAGACTCGTGATCCAACCCACTCACAAAAACCCGACCAATGAGCACATGAGGCTTTTGAGTGACATCTACATACAAGACAAAACAAGTCTTTTTCTAAAGGGAAATACCCTCCTGAGAGCAAAGCTCCCATTATCTAATCACCTCTTAACACTATGCTATAGGGACTCTACCTCTTAATAGTTACTGTGGGGATTAAATTTTGAAATGAATCAAACTATAGCAATAGGTTATTTGGCACATGTCAGATGAAGCGAAAAGTAATGTGCATAGAAAAGAAAAGGATGAATGATAAAATTGAAGAAAGGAAAAAATTCAGACACCATTTAAAGAGATGGAGAATTCCCCGTAAAATTTAATTTATGTGGTGAAATGGAGATAGGAGTTGAAATGCAAGCTCATGCATCAAATATCTCCAAGTGGTGGATCTTGTAACTTATTTTAGTTAATAGTTTTCATTTTGGTGAAAAATGTAGAAGATCTCCAAATCAAATGGAAAATGGCATGTTTCTCATATATCTATTTTCCGGAAGTGTGCTTGAATGAGTAAAAAGGCTCACTTCTTTGGAAAGAATTTGATCAAATAATCCAATCAATGAATGCTGGCTGGCATTCATTATTTATTTGTTACACAAATAGTTTTAAGTTTGGGCCAATAAGATGGCTCAGCGGCATAAGCACCTGCCTGGCAAGCGCGAGGTCCTGAGTTTGACTCCCAGTACCCACATACGAAAAAAGGGCCCGTGATATCACTCAGCAGCATGGGCACCTGCTGGCAAGTAAGGTCCTGAGATCAACCACCGGTACCCACAAAAAAAAAAAAGTTTTAAGTTTAACATTATGCATAGTGTTGCCTTTACATATTTTTATTATATAGGAAATGGGCATACTTGTCTTACATTGTAATTGTAATTATTACAAACAATCAAAACGTACTACACTGACCACAAGTTGCAGGCTTACCGAGTGCCTAGCAATTCCCAGGTTCCTCCTAACCTCATGCACTATGCATTAGCTGCCTGACTGAATTACTAGATTGTTCCATGAGGTAGTAGCCATGGCCATTTTGCTCCCCACTGAATAACTTGATTATGGGAGAGTAACTGGCACAAGTTTGGTGTTTAATAAAATTGTGGGCAATGCATTGACTGCCAATTTTGAGAAGTTTACCATGGTTCTGCTGTAATAAGCCACCAATCATAGCTTCCTCCTCATAAAGTTATTTGTGATTCACAGAGAATCAGTTATATGGTTGAAAATATCAAAATGAAAATGTCAGAATACTATAATATGAGCCATGGGTGCCACTGTCTCTAAGGAAGAACAATATCCTGAGCATTGTTCAGGACAATAGAACAAATAGTGTTGTGTTCTTGCTGTGCAATTTCTGCCATTTAAGTTTGTTTTACTTTCCTTTCTATTACTAAATATTGCATTTTCTGAGATAATATGAATATATTTATGGTCTTTTACCACTTTCAAGATCTAATGAGCAAGTAAAAATGACAGATGAGTAAAGGATTTCACTTAGTTTATAAAACATAGCTACATAATTTATTCAATAAGCTTCTAAGATCCAATTACAACATTTAATATTATACATATATATTCACATAAATCCAAATTTAGATAATACATCTGCAATGTTAACTTATAGTTATTAATAATAACCAATATTATAGGTATTATATATACATATATATACACGTCTAAATTCAAAAGAGATATACACGTGCATGTATTTACATTGAGACCTTTTATACTTTACTAAAGTAGTTCTTGTACTCTGGTAAGCTAAATGTGTGATACCCTTGTTATGAATCACAAAAGAGTGTTACTAGTAGGACATGGTAAGAAATTAGAAATGGTTTTATATAAATAGAATGATAGGTTTCTATTGGTGGATTTTGGATACTGGAATTTATTTTAGTACCATTGAACAAAAGTTCTATGTTTTGAGATTGCCCAGCAGGTGAGTCATTTTCATTACGAGGTTTTATTTTTTTTAACTTCTGTAAATTATTCACCTCCACCCCATGAATCAGATGTTTCCTAACTTTCACAATATCATAAACTATGTTACACAGGACTTCCAGAGTAATTTCAGACTGTTAATGTAATCTTCTTTCAGATTCACTTTTTTTTTACTGGACACTTTATAAATGTTAATAATTAAGTTAAAATTTATACATCCTTAAATATAAATAAAATTAAATTAAAATAATAGGATATAGTTTTTTCTAGTTGCTGTGCACAATTCTATGATAATCTTTTCTCATTTAACATTTATATTTCTTAGAAGAAATCACCATTAGCCGCATTTTAGAGATATGATAATCAGGACTTGGAAAGCAAACTCACTTGCCTAATTTCAAACTCTACTTAATGATTAAGTTGGAGTCCAAGTGCATCTGATTCCAGATCCTGATTTCCAGTCATTGTTACATGGTACCCACCTTAAATCATTTAAAAATATTTAAAGCCTTATAAGAGGAAAAGCTCTGTATTACGCTTTTAAAAAAATATGTCTATGTGAGATGTTTGTATCTCCACATTTTTTAAAGTAGAGTTTACCTGACTACTTGATATTTTTTAAATGTTAGTTTATGGCTGGCTTTTTTCTTCATGTAACAAACTTAAGACTATATTCTGCAAAATATTACATCTTTAAGAATTTTCTCAAAAATAGTTCTGAAGTCTAGCAATTTGAAAAGTATTTTGATACAAGTGACTATTTTCTAAAGATTTACAATAAATATTATCATATTTTACACAATCAGAAGATTTTTCAGTAATAAAATATTTGTTTTATTCTAGCATTCTGAATTTATCTAAGTGTTTTTTTCAGACATTCATTAAATCTGCATTAATATTTTCTTGGAGGTACAATAAAAAACATATATATATGTATATATATTAGGGATAAAAAGTAGAAGGAAAAAGAGGCCTAGGACAATTGCTCATGTAGAATGTAATTCCTTAAAGCCACCTAGCATTACTTTCAAATAGATATGATGTATAGAAAAAAAGTGCCCTTTAAAATATTTTATTGGAAACTTCAAAATTAAACAAATAAGAAATGAGACATATACAACAGCCTCTCAAATTCCACAAGAAAGAAATTACCATTTTTAGGATCTGCTTTAAGCTTCCTAAAATATTCGTAGGTATAGTCCACTTATTTTCAAATGCCAAAGCATATAACTTTTCTATTAGAACTTCAGATGATGAATGATTTATAGCTACAAAGTAGTCATTATGCCTCTCTTTAAATCATATTTTCTCCTTATCTAAAATGACATACAAGTGAGGTGGCCATGTGACTTAAATTACCAAAGATACTACACACCATAAGTGGAATAGAGTCTATAAGGATATTTTCTGCTGCACTTTCTTGCCAGCTCCATCAGTTCTCTCTGTTGCTTCCCCTTTTCTGCCCTTTCTCAAATCAGTTCATTTCTGTGCAAATGCTTGCATCTCTGTATGGATGATATGTGATAAGAAACCAGACCTTTTCTATACACAGGCTGCTTATTGAGTAATTCATGCCTCGTTTACTCAAACAGAAAATCTATGACTACTATCATTTATTCATTACAACAGTGTTTTCCCAGCTGAGGCAAGGACACTATTTTAATTTTGCTTGAGAGCAGGGGACACATCTTTACTGTTATGGTCAGCAGTCCCATTTTGCATGTATGTTCCAGGTGCAATCTCCTTCAGAGCCTTCCAAAAGTTCTTTCCTCACAGATTGCCATTTATCTTCCATATTCCCTGACTTACCCAATCTTAGCTGTCTTTATGAAGGTGTACCTCATTGGCTATAGCCATCTACCTTTATTCCATTAATTCGAATTTCACAAATTAGCATTTTCATGGTTCACCTTTCTTTGTTTTGCAATCTCTTTATCACACACAATAAATTATTTAAACAGAAACACTACTTCTAATTTGCTTTATGTTCTAAATACCCATTGCAATTCCTGAATGTAGAATAGATGTCCATTGAAGAATCAGAATCAGTGGAGTTATTAAGAGGGATAAGTTCCAATGTACACATGGGGAAAGTGCCTTAGGAAGAGGGAAGTGCCAGAGTAAAGAAATGAAGAAATTTAAACTTGTGCGAAGTTATGTTAGCTCATAAATTCATATCTTCTAAGAGTACAGGAGTTTCGGTATGTATATAATGATGATTAACTGACAACTATATTAAGCATTGTTTCTGAATGTCTCTACAAGGATGTACTCAAAGAAAAGTAGATTGGCCTCCTAAATGTGATTCCTCACCATTCAATCCACTAAGAGTCTGAAAAGGATAAAAAGCCAATTAAGAAAAAATTTGGGCCAGTGAGAGCTCAGCGGCATAAGCGCCTGCCTGGCAAGCACGAGGTCCTGAGTTTGACCCCGGTACCCACATAAAATAATAAATAAATAAATAAAAGATATAAAAGAGCTTTGGGGCTGGTGAGATAGCTCAGCAGCATAAGTGCCTGCCTGGCAAGCGTGAGGTCCTGAGTTCAACTCCCAGTACCCACATACGGAAAAAGGGCTGGTGATATCGCTCAGCGGCATAGGCGCCTGCTGGCGCGTGAGGTCCTGAGGTCGACCCCTGGTACCCACAAAAAAAAAAAAAAAAAAGAAGAAGGAAAAATTCTTTTCTGCAACATTGCTTACCTAGGACATCTCGTCTCTTCTTATGCCTTTGTACATGCTAGGATTTGCATTATGGGCTTCATGGTTCTGAGCTTCAGACCCAGAAGGCTTTACTCATTTGGATCTCCATTTTGCAAAGAACAGATCCTGGAGCTTCTCAGCTTTTATAACTGTATAAGCAAGTTTCAATAAATAAATTAGTTTATTTATTTATTTTTATATCACAGTCACTGTTTTTATTTGTTTAACACAACACAGTATTTAAAGTCTAAAAAGTTGTTGATTAAGAGGCACAAGATGAATTACTAAGAATTTTGTAGGTCAGTCAAAAACAAGTTTTATGCCTTAGGAAACATTGCTTTAGCTTTAGCTTTGTTCTATTTTTGTTATTCTTGTAGGGCTTGCATTTCAAATTCTACTATAGTTAATGCTGCTTTAAAATCAAATCAATAACAGTGGTACCTCTGTTCATGAACTTAATTCATTCCATGATTCTGTAAAAAATGGCCACGTTCGTGTTCATCCAGAAAGATGGGAAAGATGGCCATGGTCATGTTTGTCACCTATTGCAGAGTTTGCAAACAAAAATGAAATTTTGCCAATCTCTTCTGTTTGCATACCAAAGTGTTCGCAAACGAAAGTGTTCATGAACCAAAGTACCACTGTACTTTTCTTAGATTGATGAAATAACAGTAACACAAAATTGAACTTGGGAATAAGTCTTATGTAGAGATTTTTAAGCTCACATACTTGCAAAAGAGAAAACATTCGTTTGCTTTTTTGTGCTTTATTTTTTACAATTGCTTAGTAGTTAATACAAAAGTACATAACTATGAATCCATTATAGCAGTAACTCAAAACAAAAGAAATTTTATAAAATGTTCACAACTTGATTCTTCAAATGTACAAAATAGAGCATGAGTCATTTTGATTGGGTGGTTAAATGATGTATTTAAGAATAGGCATTATTTTTCTCTGTATCTGTAAGCAATGTGTACAAATAAAAATGAATTAATGAATCTCATTAATCAACCAAATTTTTTTTTATTTTTATTTATGTCTTCAAAACACTGGATATGGGCCGGTGAGATGGCTCAGTGGCTTAAACGCCTGCCCGGCAAGCGCGAGGGCCCGAGTTCGACTCCCGGAACCCACATACGAAAAAGGGGCCGGTGATATCGCTCAGCGGCACGGGCGCCTGCTGGTGCGCGAGGTCCTGAGGTCGATCCCCCCGGTACCCACAAAAAAAAAACACTGGATATACAGAAGTAAATGCAGGAGATATGGTTTCTTCTTTATGAAGATTATAATTCTGTGGAGAAATATATAATATGAAAAAGCAAAAGTAAAAAAGAAAAAAGCAAAATGCAATACCTAGTCATAACAAAATAATTACAAATTATAGTAAATCAACTAAAAGAAGAACCTATTTTGGATTACAATGGTGTTAAAAAGAGAATTAAGGTGTGTTATGTACATGTACCAACTCCCCAAAATGAATGTAATCATTACGTACTCCAAACATGTGCAAATAATTTTCTTATACAAAGCTAAGACTTAATGGATGAGAATTACTATGTGAAAGAAAGAACACTTGTAACACAAGGAAAAAGGCAGAAAGGATCTAAGTTAGAAAAGAATTTTAAATAAGTGGGGGGGGTGGTGAGATGACTCAGCGGCGTAAGCGCCTGCCTGGCAAGTGCGAGGGCCCGAATTCGACCCCCGGAACCCACATACGAGAAAAAGGACCAGTGATATCACTCAGCGGCACGGGCGCCTGCTGGAGTGCGAGGTCCTGAGGTCGACCCCTGGTACCCACAAAAAATAAATAAATAAATAAAAAATAAATAAATAAGTGGGAAGTAAAGTGGGTGATGAACAAGGTCAGGATGGCAAAATTGGCAGGGACAAAATCATAAGGAAACAACAGAACAAGATAAGAACAAGAAGAAGCTACTAAAAATATTCAAGCAGGGAAAGGAGAACACTGATTTATGTTTTAAAGAATTAAACAAGCTGCTATGTGAAAAGTGTTAGAAGAAAAAATATGGCAACCAGCAAAAATGTTAAGACATTATTGTGTTATCTTAGAGGCAGATAAGAATTTAGAGCTAATTTATGGTAAAGTTGCCAACATACAAAGTGAAATTACTTGAAACATATTTTGGTCATAGAATTGAGAAAATGTAAAACAAAAAAGGGAGAAGAGGAATGATTTTGAGATTTCTGATTTGAGTAGTTAGAAGCTTTGGGGAGAAAACACATCAAGAGTTCAGTTTTAGGCATTATGTTAATTTGGATTTACATCATGAGTCATGGAAACACATCTCAAATAAGCTCATATTAAAAGAGTAGCTTTTGGGCCAGTGAGAACTCAGCGGCGTAAGCGCCTGCCTGGCAAGTGCGAGGTCCTGAGGTCGACTCCCGGTACCCACAAAAAAAAAAAAAAAAAGTAGCTTTTTAATGCCAAGACTGTAGGCGATTTCAGGTACTACTAAACATGAGGCTTTATAGCAGGCAGAGAGTTTCTGATTCTTTCAATATATTCCTTTTATTTTCTTAAAGGCTTTCTGCACATAGTGGAGAAGGTTCCCAGTGATAGTCATCATGACATTTAATATGCATAAGTCAACTTCAGAAAAGAGCCAATTAATCTTGTATCACTCTGCTTTGTGTAGATATAACAAAAAAAAACTGGATAACATATAAAGAAAAGAGGTTTATTCACCTGACAGTTTGGGAGGTTCAAACACATGGTTCTGGCATCTGCTTGGCTCTGTCAGGGGTCTCCCTGCTACATCAACATGGCAAATGGCATGCTGGATATGCACGTAGGCTGGATCGATCACCTAGCAAACTAGAAAGCAGGAGCAAAAGCTGAGATAGCCAGACATGCTTTATAATAACTCATTCTCAGGACAGCTAGTCCATTCAGTGGAGACCAGCATTACCTTTTTCTGAGGGCAGTGCTCCCACAACCTAATTACCTTGCTCTTAAAGTATCCACCACCTCTGAATACTGCCACACCTAGGACAAAGTTTTTAGCACATGGCTTTTGAACACACATTCAGACCATATCCAAACCATGGCACTCCACCTCTGCTAAGGCACTCAGGGGATACCTCCATCAAGGTAATATGAAGTGGGACAGCAGTAGATTAGAACTAGTGATTTTCTTTCTTTAATTTTATCCTTTCTTTGTTTGTTTTCATATTAGCTTTTACTCAGTTCCCTTTATAGTTCTATATATTTCTAAATTTTTTATGTGGGTACCGGGAGTCAATCTCAGGACCTTGCACTTGCCAGCAGGCACTTGTGCCGCTGAGTGATATCACCGGCCCTTTTTTCGTATGTGGGTACCGGAAGTCGAACTCAGGACCTTGCGCTTGCCAGGCAGGTACTTACGCTGCTGAGCCATCTCACTGGCCCTATATTTCTATTTTTTAATTTCTAAGGATTTTTGTTTACTTCTTAAATGCTGATATTCTGCTTCACTTCCACTTCTCTCCTGCTCAGCCTTAGTATCTTTTTCTGATCCTGCACAACTATTTTCACAATTTAAAATTTTCTCTAATTTAGTCAACATATATTCATTGAATACTACCTATGTTCTAGGCATTATAGGTTTAATTGGTAGAAATCTTCACTTCAACCAATCAATCTGTCTTTTTATCTTTCTACATTAACTTTTTGTCAGCTGATACATCTACATATCTAACACAAAATCCTTTCATAAATGTCTCTATCCACCATGCTTTAGACTCATATGTCATATGTACAATATCCTGCTCTATGTATCTGTGTAAATCTTACAATGTTTAATTCCAAATATCAAAATTAAAATTATCTTCTCCCTTAAACCTATTCTTCCTCATCCCTTTTTATCTCAGCAAATGACACAACCATCTATTCAGACACAAAAAATAACTTTCTTTCTTGTCCCTCTTTTGGTTTTTTACCTTTCATTTAATGACTGAAATTTCAAATCCAAATTAATTTTTAATTCAAAGCCCCAATGTCTCTTAGCCAGTCTTCTGCTCTAGTCTCCAGACTGTTTGTTACTTTCCTTAAGAATTGTACTTTCATACAACTGCCAGAGGCAGTTAATTATTTTTCTTTTTGCTCACTATACTCTTCATATAACATTTACCTTGTCATAATAATTCAGGAAACTTAGCTTGACACAGGATGTCTGACCAACATCTCGCTGTCACAGCTTTATTTCATGCCAGTTCTTCTCAGGCATTTTGTGTATTCTCGACATCCCCCGAACTTGAAAATTTCTATTTTCCATAGCTGTTTCTTCTTTGTCAGATAAATAACATGCTATAAAACAGATTGTTCCCAGAATGCTTTCTTCAAACTTGGAAATTGTAGTACATTATCCTCTTCTATGTACCCATTCATCCATCCTTCCATCCATCCACTTATTCATTCATTTATAAGTAACATTTTCTTAATTTTCTATCTCCTTGAAATATCTCACCTGTTCCTTTATTTGACAGAATGCATAAGCTTTGAGAGAGAAGAAACTGCATCTTCTTATTTTCTTCTCTAATTTAGTGCCTTATACAAAGATTTTTTTAAGTGAATGAGTAATTTCCTTCTTTTCTAAAATTTAAACATTTGAACAATTATCTATTGGGGACCGGGCCAAGGTCCCCAACTGCCTGTATGAGGGGAATGGCAAAAGGATGAAATAAGAAACAGAGACAAATTTAATAACACACAAAGGGGGACTGAGGATGGGCAGAGACCAAGACACTCCAAACCAGCCATTATTTATTGGGTGTATAAATGATAGGAGGGGTTAGCAGAAGACTCGAGGTGAATGACTTAGTGGGCACTGGATAATAGGATAATCTTGGGATGACTCAAGAAGGTGGAGATGATCTTATGGTAAGAAGGATATTGCCCTGGAGTGTTTTTTAATCTTAGTAGTTTTAGTTTAGTATTAGGGGATGGGAGAAGATAGCCCATCCCCAAAGAGTTAATGGGAAATCTCAAAAGGGTGATACCTATAATCCCAAGCTTCCATTTATCCCTTAGGGAAGTATGCAAAATCAGCCGTTGTGAATTAGTGATCCCCAACAACTATCCATAAATAATAATAGTAAGTATAAATAGTACTTATAAATGAACAAAATGCCTTCATATCTATCCTGTTTTATCCAAATCATTTTCAATAGAAGATTATTAGGTTTTAGTATTCCTACTTTTAAATACAGGGAAGTTGAGGTTCAGGGAGATTTATTCAATTTCAAATAATCAGTGTTGAACTAGAACTCTGGACAATTCTTTTGATTCTAGTTTATATAAATTTTCTCATTATATCATACTGCCTGCTCACTAGTGTGGTCACCCATTCTCCTCAACTCCCTCCTCATGAAACTAGCCAGATTCATGTATTAACCCAGCAGAACTTAATCTAGTGAAAACAGACATTTCCGTTCAAGAAAGCCTAACACTTTCCTTCTGAGTTCTTCACCTGTTTCTACCTACCTACTTAATATAGTTTTCCTTCAGTGTGCCACACCACTTTAAAGCATAATGAATAGAGTAAAATGCATCTTTGATCTGCTTCCATATCCTCAGGCTCTCACCCAATCTAGTTTGTCTCCCAAATTTTAACCATTTCTACCAATATTATTTTGCCTTAGGCATTTGGAAATTAAAATTATAACTGTATCTAGCTATTCATCTCTTGAAAATAAACCTCTTTACTGATAAATTTTCATTATTAATGAAGATTTGCGAGACTATCATCCCTTTAAGGCCTTACAGAAAAAAGACATTTTACAGAATTTCATATGGTATTTTGAAAATTATATTCTCCCCCTTGTATAATGAGAATTAGGCATAAAATATTTCAGTGATAACCTGAGCCAGTACAAGGTAAAAACCTCTAACAATGAGGTTATGTTTATTATTTCAATTATGTAAATGAAAAATGTTACTGTTAATGTTATCATTTAGCTTATTTTTATTTCAGTTAATTTTTGTTATAATGAAGAGAGCAATGATGCCATCTGTTTCATTTCTATTTAGTCCTATTTTTTTTCCCATACCTGCCAGTCATTTAACTACACTAATGGAACCAAGGCAATAAGGATTACCTTTTGGATTCACCAAGTTTGATGGCAGTGGTCAGCTCTTCCAATTTTCTTGTTATTTTAGTATCTGCTTGAAATCATTCAGTGAATAAAAATGCAATTGTTAAAATTCTATTATCCACAAAAGACTAGCAAATTCAAAATATAAACTAAGTACTTAGTAAGCCACTCTTAAAATATATTATTGTATAAGTGAAGCATAACCTATATTAATCACATTGTTCTTGATTTTTTAAATTAGATTTTAGAAATGAAATTGGAAAGTTAATTCTCTGACTAAAATTAAGGGGAGAAAATTGACAAGAGCATAGATTCTAATGACCTGGGTGTGGGAGATACTGTAGTGTGTCACCCAGATCCTATTTGTAGGAGACTTTATTGCCCAAGCTGTCAAGAAATAAGCATCAGCTAGCGGTCTTTTCAGAGCCTACCTGCACTGCAGAGTGCAGTAAATTATAGTCCTTCCTGAACAGCCTGTTCAATGGCTGCTCAGCACAGGAGGGCCCCACTAGGGACAACTCTGAGTGTGATTGCCCCTATATGATGGATTGCCTGAGCCTTTGTTGGTTTGGCACCAAAATTTTCCTGGAAGAAGTTCTTTTTCTGTTTAACCCTAATAAAAAAAAAAACAAAAAAAAGTACTGAAGTTCTAGTGTGTTGAAGACCATCTGATTACATGGAAAAGATGAACTGCTGTTAGTTTTGCCGTATAATTGTTCCTACCAAGTTCTGAAAAACAGCTAATGAGCATATATCAAACATTCAATAACTTTCACATTATGAATGTGCAAAAAATAAAACTAAATCAGTGAATGTTTAAAAGGCAAGAGCACCCTGCTAAGATAAAAAGATAAAGGACTAAACTATCAACCTTGAAAAAAGTGATGATTATGTTTTTGAGGCCTGGAGACTGTTTGAGGCCATCCTTTTTATCTTTATAATTTTTTAAAAGGACATATGAAAACACACCAAGGTGATGATACCTCCTGAAATTTTTTAAAAGATTGTGAAATCTTTTGAAATTGTATGCATGATTTCTTGCCTAGAGCTCTGCTGAATCTTTTTTTGAATTCATAAAGAAAGTTCCCTCAGGATATTTCACAGTCTGAGGAGGCACGGCTTCCTTTCCTGACAGGTCAATATTGCATATCATGCTGGGTTTGAGTGCAGGCCTGGAGAGCGGCTCTTCTCCACATTTGTAAATGTATGTGGGATTCAAGCTTTGAAATCTTAAATGTCCACAAGAGATGAAAGGGTACCTGATGATTGATTTAGGCTATGTGACAGGGCTGATGCATGAAAGGTAGTTTAGTTCAGCAGGACTGCACACTCCGTCCTTGGCAGCAGCCACATTACATCTAGTTGACCACCTTGCGCTCCCACTAGGTGCTATTTATTCGTCACAATATTTTATGACATGATGCCAGATAAGGTTTCTAAGTTCCTCTTTTCAAATTTTGTAATTAAAAGCAGTTTCTTCAAAAGGAGAAGTTTAATGGCAAAAGAATGCATCTAACAGCTTATGACTGAATAGAAGTCAATATAGGTAAGTGAAATCACAGGAGGTATATGCCGGTATATCTAATTAATTGATAGCCTTCTGAGTTGAGATATGCAACTATATATATATATATATATATATATATATATATATATATATATATATATAAACAACTTTTTCCTTCCCTCATACTCATTGTAAGAAAATAGAAAAACATGTAAAATATTAAAAAATAAATGAAGATTACTTTTTTTGTGTGGGTACCGGTGGTCGACCTCAGGACCTCGTGCGCCATCAGGCACCTGTGCTGATGAGCGATATCACCGGCCCTTTCTTCGTATGTGGGTACTGGGAGTCGAACTCGGGCCCTTGCGCTTGCCAGCCAGGCGCTTATGCCACTGAGCCATCTCACCGGCCCAGATGAAGATTACTTAAAACTCCACTATGGAAAATATATATCGAGGATCACACTGAGAATGCACAAGTAGACACTGATGAAGCCCAAAGCCACTAAAAACCATAGAGATGATAAAGGAATTTGAGTTGTTGGCAAAAGTTTAAAATAATTTATGTTAACTAAGTTTTCAAGAAAATGTAAGTAGAATAACTGTTTCAGTTACTCTAGTGTATTTTTGTTTGTTTAATATATGGCAAATCCATAGAAACAAAAATAGTTACTTCATGGAAGTGACTGGAACCACTGCCAAAAGCTCATCAGGGTCAGGTAATAAACAATTCTAAGGGGTTTGGTGTAAAATAAGCATCAAATATAAAATCAAATTTGTTTAATACTTGGTCATATAGAATCTTAAGATCTTCTTGAGTCATGATTTCACATACTAGTGATATTTTTTGCCAAGTTTTGATTAATAAAGTTGTCTAACTTAATATTAAGTTATGAGGAATATGAGAACATGAGCACATGCCTAGAGCCGTGGGTCTGGAAAGTGATATCCAAACTTGCACTCTATCCTAGATGGTTATACGATTTATTCCTGATACTGAAGTGGGTTTTGTGGAATGTTTAGTGCTACTTTTTACCATCAGAAGCATTTTTATTTGCAGAAATAAATATTTAGAGGTTTACTTTGATCCTTTAAAATAGTCAACTAATAATTGGAAAAGTGTAGTTTATGTTACAGTTTTTAAGCTCAAAACATATTCAATGTCTAGCCCTTCCTCAATTTATTTTAAGAACTTTTCAATAACTTCTGGTCTTATGGACAAGATTAGTTAAAAATATTTTGAAAGGGGTTCAAGATTTAACTTCACATTTTCTAATAATTTTCAGTTTTCTGACAAATTTCCCAAGTAGTACTAAATACTACTTAAAATTCTGTGTTTTTAAAGTACGGCTAGAACCCTCTAAATACTTTAATAAATAATCATAATCCTAAAATGGTTACACAACTAGAAATTTTAATTTTAACTTCAAAAATTTAAAAATGGAATGGTACATATAGTTGATTCCCTATGATTCCAGTTGGCCAATTCTCTTCAATATAATGCAGACTAATAATAAATGTGTTACTATTTTTCCTTCACTAAAGCATATTAATAGTGTGTTTGAGTGTCTTAAGTATTTTTCCATACTCAATTCTAGATATTTTGGGGATTGATATTTTGTTCTCATTTAAGAACTATTACATTGTTCCTTAAATTTGAAGGATTAATTTTCTAAATCTACTGCATTTGTGAATCAACATGCTATATCTATGTCCCTGGATTCATCCACATCCCCTCACATAGTCCTATGGCTTGCACCCATCTTAGTATCTTGATTGGATATTACATTTCACTACCTCTGGAGATATTGTAGCAAATATATTTGCTGCTGAAGCTCATGAATTTTTAATTTGAATGCCACCTGCATTATTTCTTATACTTCATAAGACTATCCAACCCTCTTATATTATAAAATAATATGTAGTCTCTTTGATATATTTCTCTGTACTCTTCAGAAACCAACATTTCCCATGTTTGACGTTGTCTGATGTTCCCTACAAAAAGAAGGAGAGTAGTAGTGATTATCAGGCAGCTTATACTGAGTTTCTCTCTTGTTACAATAGACTAAAAATTCAACACCCATACAGTATCTTCTATTTGGGAAGTAGGCTCCAAAAGGAAAAACAAAGAAAGATAGAAAGAAAAAAAGAGAGAAAGAAAGAAAGATTGATTTGTGCTAGGATTTGAGATTCTCAGTTTTGGATGATTAATTTTTTAGAACATTTTCCTAACTTTAATGAGGATTAATGTTCAGCAGCAGCAAAAAGCATAAACTAAAGGTTTCCAAATAGGTTTTGGAAAGCCTCCTATTAATATCTTCTTTCTATTGCCATCTTCCAATACAATGTGACATCTAGCTTGCAAAATAAACAGAGAACTAGTCACCACAAATATTTTTCTACCAGAAATAAAAGTATCCATGCTTGATAGAAGATAAGACCTGACAATCGACCTATAAGTAAAGGAGACAGTAGGATTCCATTGCGCTTGGAGATTCAAAAAGTGTACATGCTTTTAACAGAAGCTCAGGTTTAGCCAATTCTTGAAGTATCAGAATACAGATACATTATGAGAAACTTGGGTATTTAGTGAAATTTCCCTATATTAGATTATTAGTTGAAATACTCAGGATAAGCCAAATGTATCATTAAGATTTACTCAGTCCTCAAGCACCTAATTTGCCGTTAATTGTCCTTTAATTTAATGTGCTGTATACTTCCAACATGAATTATCTTAAAGTCAGAAGATCCCACATGTATGTTAAGCTCCATAATGATCATTTCTATATATTGCAATTGTAGCTTCCATGCTTTTTCTGTCAAAACTTAAATATACTCCATCCCTGAGCAATCACAACAAATTTCTTATGCTAATGCCTAATAAACCTACAGTTTATTATCAATTATTAGAATGCTTTTCTCTTATTCTCTGATTGTTTAATTTTACTCTACCCTTCTTCAAAGACTAAATCAAATGCCATCTCCCCTGTGATGAGTTCCTAACATCGACATTTAATTCTCTTTCTCTCAAAACTTACAACCCTGTGTATAGTACTTCAACTGTGAAAGATGTTGAAATTAAGTTGCCTGTGTCAACAACCTGGCTTAAGCATGAGAAGAGATAACTTGGAGCAGACTTAAACATCACCACATCTTGGAATCTAACCAAGCCAAACTCAGGGAAGGTGAGTCTACCCCAGCCAATCTCAGACAGATGATTGAGAAAATATATATAATTTCTACTGTTGTGTGGTATGTTATGCAACAGTATGTTGGAAATAACTCACTAGTGTGCCTGTTTAGCATTCTACCACAATGGTTAAGGTCTCTCTCAAAGGCATTGTATTTTTGGTGATTAGAACATTAAAATTAAAAAGTCTCATTTAAAAAAAGAGAAAAAAGTACATCCATTTTAGTATTCTTGCCTAAAACTGTGCTTGCTCATTTAGAGCAGCTATACTAGTGATCCTTGTGTTCCATTATGTTACTGCTTATTACTCTAAAAACATTTGTGCTATGAAAGAAATCCCACTATTTTTAGACTGAACAATCACCTTCAATCACCTTTATTTCAATGTATTGAATATGTTTCTGAACGCTAGCTAAATACTAAAATAAAATGAAATAAAGAGATCAAGAAATGTGTGTTTGTGAGGTGTGGAAGAGATTGGAATTTCGGTTCACATGCATCAATAAAGATTATGAGCAAACCTTCGCTTTGAGTCTAAGCACCGTCTGAGTGGGGGTCATCAGTAATTAGGTAGCCAGGGAAGGCAAGGTAGCTATCAACCTCCAGGATGAATCTGTAGAAGGGAGGAGAAAAATACTGAAGATAGAATTCTGGATAACAACATTTAAATATGAAACAAAGGAAGAAATAAAAATTATGAGGAAAGACTGGCCTTAGAAGTGGAAAAAAGTTTGGAATAATAAGTATCATAAAAGCCAAAAAAGGAGAGAATTTTCATTAGAGGCCCTAAGTAGCATCAAGTGTTCAAGAGTTGTTGGCTATAGTGGGGAATTTTTTCATTGGATTTGGCAATTAGGAATGAACAAATAATTTCAGTTTTAGAAAACTCCCAATGGAGAAATCAATGAACCATATTAAAATGGATTAAAGATTGAATAAGCTGATTAATAAGAAAGACTTTTGGTGGAGGCATCTTCTAGAAGCTTGATGTGACCAGAACTGAGATTAAAACACAGCTGTCTGACTCTCAATTTGACCTGACCCATTTATAAATGTTCTGTTGAGCTCTCTTTCTTAAAGTGTTTCATGACATACTTAATTTTTTAATTTTCATTTCTCTTCATTTTGCTCAGATTCTCATAAAGTGTATATTTTTATATGGAAAGTTGTTCTTTCAACAAGTTCATATAATTATCAGAATCACCCAAAACTGGACCATATGTAAGGAACATTATTCAAATTTCTGAGCCTAAATAAGCAAATGTGTTCCTAAATAAATTGCTTAAACTTTCTGAGTTTCCATTCCCTCAGATGGAAAATGGGGTTAATATTATATACCTTAATTATTACTTACTTATTGGTTGGTAGGATTAGATAAAATATAAAAATCTTATAGGGGCTGACAGAAAGATAATATAAGGTGCTACAGTTCAGATCTAAAATGTCTCCCAAAAGTCTCATGATTGGAGATGGGACCTGGTGAGAAGAGCAAGTCATGGAGGGAGTGCCTGAGAGGTTTTTTCCCTCATCTCTGGCTCCTCTCCATGCAATGAATAGATTTCCTCTACCATGCCATTCTGCTATGACATTTCTTCTTTGGAGTCAGCCGACTATGCACTGAAACTGTGAGCCAAAAGAAAACTCTCTCCTCCTTAATGTTGTGGTTGCTGATCATTTTGCTCCAATGATGGGAAAGTGACTAAGACAGAAAATTGGTATCCAGAGTGGAGTCACTGTTGTGATCATTCCTCACCAGAAGAAACTGGTTTGTGTGAGGTGTTTGGAAAGGTTTGAATGGTCCCCCTAGAAAAGTCTTAGAATGTTGTAAACAAACTAAGAGATTGATGACAGATTTTGTTTGAATCCCAGAAGACCAGAATGTTGATTGAAATGCAGGCCATAAAAGTCAGGTTCAATTGGTTTCAGTTGGAAACAAGGCAGTTGGATTAGAGGCCATGAATATACAGCCTGACAGAAAATTTGTCTTCATTGTGTCCATGTCCTGAGACTTTGCAGGAACCTGAGGTTAAGGGCAATTGACTAATCAGTCTGGTAGAGGACATTTAAACATAACCCGACATTCAGGATGTAGCATGGCTACTGCTGGCTTTAGCCAGATCTACAGGAAAAATCAGGAACAAATGGCAGACCTGAATGATTTGAGAAGTTTGCAGTTTTACCAGAATGGAAGTGCCTGCAAAGTTGGGACAATGAAGAACATGGTTGCTAAGAAGATTAGCATTTCAAAGAAGCCAAGTACTTTGTACAGAGGAAAGATAAAAGATTCCATGGGTGTATCTCATAAATCTGCAAGACCCACCCATCACACGTTCAATGGTGCAAAACCAATCTCCGTTTGAAAAGAGAGATCCTGGGATGCCTGCTCATTTATGGCTGCCTAGGGAAGTGTATCCTTGATTTCAACCATCCAAACACTGAGGTATTGTTGACATGGTCCAAGAGGGCCGGTCTACTACTGATGCTGGCAGCAAAGTTTTGTGTCACCCATACAGTGGTTTATCAGAATGTAGAATGCAAGAGTTAGGGGCTCATAGAGGCTTCCCCCCATATTTCAGAAGAAGCTCATAAGAGGGCATTGTGTGAGGCTGTGAAAGTGAAGCCAAACTTTCATTGGAGACACCAGAGAGTTGGAGATGCCAGCGATGTTGAATGTCTGCTGAGTAACATTGCAGGCAGTGACAAGCACTAGCCCAAGAGAAAGGCCATACAAACAGTAAGGGCATAAGTTTAGGGTTGACCAAGCCCTTTGGAGCATACATGTTACCACAACCATCCCTGGAATCTGGATATTGAGCTATAGGACTTAATGTTTGCCCTGCTGGGTTTCAGTCTTCTTTTGCCCAATTTTTGTCTGTTCCTCATTCTTCCCTTTTGGAATGAGACTGTTTACTCTGTGCCATTGTATATTGGAAATGTTGCATTTTCTTTGTGATTTTGGAGGGACTTATAGCTACAAATTTTCCTTGAGTCTCGGAGGAGACTTTAGACTTGGACTTTTCAACGATGCCAGAACTAGTAAGATTTGGCAACTCTTTTTTTTTTTTTTGGTGGGTATCAGGGTTCGACCTCTGGACCTTGTGTGCCAGCAGGCGCCCATGCTGGTGAGAGATATCAGCAGCCCTTTTTTCGTCTGTGGGTTCCAGGAGTCAAACTCGGGCCCTCGCTCTTGCCAGTCAGGCGCTTATGCCACTGAGCCATCTCACCGGCCCCTGGCAACTCTTAAAGATGGACTAAATGAATTTTACAAAATGAGATGATCATGAGTCTTTTGGGTGCCAGGGGAAGAATGCTATTGTTTAAATCTAAAAGTTCTCCCCAAAGTCTCATGTTTGGAGACTAGTTGAAAGAGATGGGTCACTGGGAATATGATTTGAAGGCTGTATTCTCATCCCTCCATCGCTATTCTTTCCTTCTGTACTTGCCTGTCACCATAACTTTGCTCTGTCATGCCATTCTTCATGCCATTTTTGCCTTGGTGCCATCCAAACATGGACTGAACTCACTTAAACTGAGCCAAAATAAATCTCTCCCTATTTAAGTTCCGGGTATCAGATATTTGTCTTGGTGATGGGAAAATGACTTATACAAACATTGACTGTTCTTTTCAGTGATGTTGTTAACATTGTTATGGTATGAAAACCATGCAACATTTGCTCATAGAGAAAACTACTAATACGTTCATAAAGTCAGTAAATAATTTTCTTTGGTGAGAGTGACAAAATCATAGTCATCAAAACTCAAAGTACAGGTTACTGTTTTTCACAGTCAAAAGTATAGAAAAATTGTCACTTTTCCTAGCATTCCTCTTGATCCCCCACACACATACACATGTACACATACACATACACACACACACAAACACACACACATAGACACCATCAAAGCCACTACAACTTATGCCTCATACAACATAAGTACTACGTAAATATATATACTCTGATCTAAATAGGGAGTTAATGTAAAATTCAAGTCAATATCTTCCCATGATTTTAGCTTGGTCAAATGACATCATGGGATCTTCTCTATTTTCTGGTCTGGCTTACAGTATTTTCTGCTCTCTTTTCTCTACCAATTTTTCAGTCTACTAAGATGCATTTGTTCTTGCGAGAAATGAAAACCTTTAACTATCTGGCACTATGTCATTGCAATACTGCTCAGACTCCCAAAACAGCTCTCTCTCTCTCTCTCTCTTTTTCTCTCTCTCTACCCTCTTAATAAAAATATACTATAATTAAGTGGAAAATTTTGCCTAAAAAGACACATCACCAATGATAGTAATAGAAGTAGTCTGATACTAATCTATACTTATTATTTATTACTTCCTCTATTTTATTTCAAAATACTTATAAGTGGTTTTAAAATTCTTAGATTTATATAAAATTATAATCCCAAAAATTTAATTTAAAAGTAAAATTCCCTTATTTGGGATAAAAACCAAATAAGAGAATATTTAATTTAAATTACTACACTTTAATAGAAATAGAAATTGACTACATTTTTTCTATTTGTTAAGATTGTTATATTACTTAAAGTTTTATTTTATTTCATTCATTACACTTTAATAGAAATAGAAATTGACTGCATTTTTTCTATTTGTTAACATTGTTATATTACTTAAAGTTTTATTTTATTTCATTGTGGTGAGAACACTTAACATGAGATTTTTCCTTTTCATAAATTTTAAGTTTACAATACAGTATGATTAAATAAAGGAATGATGTTGTATAGATGATCTTCAAAGCTTGAACATATCTTTCAAATTTGAAACATTGTGCCTACAAATTAGTAACTCCTCATTTCTTCCTCCCACGAAATCACAGCTGTACTCTCTGATTCTATGAGTTGCCTCATTTAGATACCTCATACAAATGAATCATGCACTATGTGTCTGTGTCAGTACTAGTTAACGTAAATCTCCAAGGTTCTAACATGTCACACACTACACAGAATTTCTTTCTGCTTAAGGCCAAAAAACATTCCATTATATGTATGTACCACATTTTTTATCTATTCATACACAGATAGGAATTTAGGTTGTTTCCATATCTTGACTGCTGTGAATAGCGCTGTAGTGAAAATTAGAGTGCAAATATCTTTTTAAGATACGGATTTTAATTCTTTTGCATTTATACACCAAAGAGGAATTATTGGATCATATGGTAGCTCTATTTTTTATTTTTTAAGTAATTTTCACAGTTTTCCATATCTGCTTCACTATTTTACATTCCCACCAAAAGAAAAAAAGTGTTCAGATTTTTCCACATCCTCACTAATGTGTGTGTGTGTGTGTGTGTGTGTGTGTGTGTCATAATAGCCATTCTAACATGCAGGAAGCAGCATCCTATTATGGTTGTAATTTTCATCTCCCTGATGACTAGTGATATTATTTTTTAATATTCCTGTTGCTTACATGAATGTTTTTTAGCAGAAATATCAATTCAAGTCTTTAGCATATTGGGCTATTATTACTTTGACTATTGAATTGTAAGGGTTTCTCAAACGTTTTAAAAGTTAACTTCTCACATACACGATTTGCTGATATTTTCTCTCAACCCTTAGGTAGCTTTTTCACTACGTTGATTGCTCCCTTTGTTGTATAGAAGTTGTTAAATATGATGTACTTCTAGGCTATTTTTGCTGGGGTTTTTTACCTGTGCTATTCATATATGAAGTCATTTCCAAGACCAGTAACATGAAATTTTTCTATGTTATTTTTCCAGGAGTTTAACATCACTCTCTCCTGGAGTTTAACATCACTCTTTCCTGGTATTGTGTGTGTGTGTGTGTGTGTGTGTGTGTGTGTGTGTGATATGCTTCACTATGAAGCCCAGGCTGGCCTTAAACCAATGATCCTCCTGTCTTAGCCTCCTGGGTAATAGGATAATTTCCAGGTCTTGGTGTTTAGGTAATTTATCCATTTTAGTTGATTTTTGCATATGATATAAAATCAGAGTTCAATTTCATTTATTTTCATGTGGATATCCAGTTTTCCCAGAATTATTTAAGACATTATTGTTTCCCTAATATGCATAATCACCCTCTTGTTGGAGATCAGTTATTGTACATGGATGGATTGATTTTGAGACTCTCAATTCTGTTCTATTAGTCAACATTCCTGCATTTACACCTGTATCATGGTATAATTTTATTTTTTTTTTGGTTTTATGACATATATTTAAATCAGGAAGCATAATGCCACCACCCTTTTACATTTTCTCAAGTTTGTATTGGCTATGAGTGGTATTTTGTTGTTCTATATGAATTTTAGCATTATATTTTCTATTTCTACAAATGCCCTTTGGATTTTGATGGATTACATCTGTACATCACTTTAAGTAGCATAGATATTATGATACTATGAAATCTTCAAGTCCATTAACATGTATGTCTCTTCATACACTTGTCTCTAATTTATTTCACCAGTATTTTGTTATGTGTAAGTACTTAATCTCCTGAAATGAGTTCATTCCTAAGTATTTTATTATTTGTTGGTTCTAGTGTAGGTAGGATTCTTTTCCCTGATTTCCTATTCAAATAGCTCATTATCAATGTGTAGAAATCTGAATTTTTCATATTGATTTTGTATCCTTCAGTTTTACTAAACTACTAATTGCAATAGTTTTTTGTGGATACTTTAGGATTTTCTTCATATAAAATCATGTCATCCACAAAAGGCACAATTTTACATATTTATTTTGTTTTGATACATTGTATTTCTTTTACTTGCCAAGTTATTCTAGCTAGCTCTTCCAGTATTTGGCTAAATATGTATAGCAAACACAAGCGTCTTTGATATTTTCAGAACTCAGGAAAAGCTTCAATGTTTTCACCATGGAGTGGACGTTTCCTATATGGCATTTTAACAGGCATTTTTTCCAGTACATTTTGACAATACTTAAGACAAAAATAAAACCTGAGATTCTCCTAAATTAATTTCTCATTACAAGTCAATTATTTCACTGATTTATTTTCCCAAAACAAGGTTTAAAAAATCAAAAGGAAAGAAAAAGAGGAGAAGCTTCAGGCTTAACTTAACTAGTATGGAAACCAAAGATGTTCTCTGTCATCGCTATGGATAAGGCTATGTCATCACTAATAGATGGGCAGATAGGAGAGCAATCAAAGTTTATGGCATCATTTCTTCAACTCAATATTATATTAGCTATATAATCTTTGAAAATACTTTTATTGGATTGTCTTTCTTTAAACATTAAGGCCTGAATTCATTTTCTGTTACTCTAAAACTACCACAAACTTAAGCAGCTTAAAACAACACACATTTGTTAACTCAGTGCCCGTGAGTCAGAAGTCTGGGAAAAGCCCAGCTGGCTCTTCTGCTCAGGCTATCACCAAGCTGCAACCCAGTAACAGACGGGACTGTACTCTCCTCAGAGGCTCCACTCTGAATCTTGGTTTTCCAACATTTTTACATAGAATGAGTAACATTCTCTTTGATTGATAAGAATTTTTAACATTTACAAAATTTTTCTCTGAATGTAAGATATTATAATCCTCATTAATATTTATGAGGAAGAAAGTTAAAAATCATGTTCCAAAATTATGAACTTCCTGAATTTGTTTGTTTCTTTTATCATCTTGCTTGTCAGTCATTAAACTTTTGCCACCACTTTATTGTCTCAATCTAATTTCCTGCTTTACTCTGAAATTATTCCGGGCTCAGAATTTTCATTACTCAAGAAGCTATTTGGCACTATAATGGACCTCACTATAACTTTTTTTTTTTGTCTCTTTGTTCTGTCTGGTTTTCCCTTTGCTCTGTCTCATCTTATTAACCTCCATTTCTCTTTGCAATATCACATTGCAAGCTTTTATCTAATTTTCTATGCACTATTGTATGCTCATCTGTTTTTAGTTCTTCTGCTAATAAAGCAGTTCTTTCCCACACAATCACTTTGCTTTGGGAGCTATGTACCAGGTGTATGGTGCTAACTTGCAATGCTGGCAGATGAATCTTGTTTAATTTTTGTCTTAACCTTGCCTCAGATACACAGAACAGCACATATTCAAAATCCATTGAACAGCAGGAGTAAGACACCGTTTTTTGAGAGAATAGAAAAGTACATATACAGCCTATTTTATTTATACATAAACATGGTGCTGCTCTTCTAAAGGTGGTTGTCTGTAGGTGACAACCAACAGGAAGTCACAGGGAAGTAATGAAAATTAGTGCACCCAGCACAGCAAGACATATTTAGCCTTTTAGATATACTTTAGGAAGACTCTTGCATGAATAGTTTGCAAAGTGTGATTCTAAGCAGAAAAAAAAAATTGCTAGGATTACAAGTCCTGGAAAAAGTTCCACTTCATCCATATCAACACAAAAACTTAACAGGAATAACTCCAGCACTTAAAACCTCCATATTCCTTTTATAAATTTCTGCATATAGAGAAGAGTAATTCTTTGGAAAAATAAGCATGTTTTATTTTCATCTGAAGTCTATTTTGTGTTATATTAGCATTACCAATAACTTTAGGCAAATACATTTTGAATGTTTTCATTTTAACTTAATATTTTAAAGTTGACAATAATAAAAACCAAATAATATTTTCTGTTATAATGGCAAAAGTTTATGTATAAAAGCTGGTACCAAAAATCAAGTAACCAAGTCAAAGTGGAAAAAAATATACATGCACATATGTGTGTGTGTGTGTGTGTGATTTCTTCAGTTCTTGGTACTAACTGTATATTCAAGAACATTATGATTTATATACCTAATGATATGCTGCAGTGTAGTGGCATTTAATAAGTTTTCAGCCAAGAAAAAAATGTTTTTTCTTAAGACTTTGGCAAGTGTATCCAGACCTGCTTAGATACTACCAGTTACTCATATTTTCTTTTTCACAAGGCTGTTTCCTTTATTGTTGGATCATTCTATTTCCATGTCCAATGTGATTATTATTTTTATAGAGAAGAATATTTTTCTTTGATTATCTACTTATTAACCTAACCTTCATCGCACTTTGCAACTATCCAGTATAAATCTAATTCTTACAGATTACCTTGTTACAACCATTTAAAAATTATTTCAACCAAAGACATTTTCAGGTTAAATGTCTAGGATTGGTTTTCAATAATTTCCAATGTGAACAACTATTACCCTACTCTCGTGTGTACAGTGTAAGTTAAGATTACAGTACACTTTATGTGTGTCCTTTGTTTTCCAAAGATAAAACGTTCAAGAAAGTCTTTTGATTTCTGAAAAATAAATTAGACATTTTTATAAATAGTGTGCTGATTTATTGAATTATTTGGTGAATAACCACCTGCACCAAGCACCTACCTCAGATTTCAGAGATTTACTGCTGAACATACATGCCAAACCTCCAATTATGTGGACCATAGAATCTCTAGGAGTCAGCTGTTAACTTAAATAAATGTTAAAATAAATAAACTAGTTAATTGTATACATTTAGATTTATTTTAACTTAATTTTATCTTGTTAGGTTTCTCTTATACTTACACTTTGATTTTGATTTTTTTTTTTTTTTTTTTTTTTTTGGTACTGACTGCAGATTGAATCCAGGGCCTTTGCAGTTATATACTAAGCACATTTTGGTTTTGCTTTATTTTGAGATAGGATCTCTAAGTTGCTCAGGCTGAGTTCAAACTTGTGATCCTCCTGCCTTAGCTTTCCAGAATTCTGTGGTTACAAGTGTGCACCACCACACCACACAAGCTTGATGATGATACTGATTCTGTATTTTTTTGTGTGTGTCATACTGCTTATCTCTCTTAGCTCTGCATCATACTAAATATTAAATCAAACATTCTAAATGTTCTTACAAAAGCCACTTACTGCTTTGAATCTGTTTCTGGTTAAGTAAACATAATCACATTGTCCCAGCACAAGGCGGTTACAAGGATCAAATGAGAGAGTTTACCTGAAAGCTGTTTGTGAACTGTGAACTGTAAAATAGTGTATAATGTCAGATATTATAATTCTTCTGGGTTTATATACCCAAAACCAAAGAGTTTTGTTTGGGTAATAAAAGTTTTAATTAATCCACTAATCCACAACCATCTAGTATATTTTTCAAATAGCTAAAATATACCAAATTGTGTTAGTATTTGATCTTTTTCCATTTGGCTCATAAGGATATTGCAACAGATAATCAAATGCCTTGCTGATATCAAGATGCAAAATTAATATAGTTTTTTTTTTTTTACTTTTTATTTCATTGACATACTATTCATTCAAGTAGTCACTTAATCAAAGCAAAATTTCATTTTGGTCTTTTATATATTTGGGATCTGGTACGTCCCCTGAAGTCCCATATGTTAAAGGCTTAGTCTTCAGTTTGGCATTATTGGGAGGTGTTAGAAAAAGAGGTGGGTCTCATAAGATGATGTTTTTAGGTCATTGGGATTGTGCCCTTGAAGAGAACAGTGTAACTCCTGCCCATTCTTCCTTTATTTTCACTTCTGGGGCCATTAGATGAGTGATTTTGCTTTGCAATGTGCTACCTGCCATGAGGTACTGCCTCCCCATGGGCCTAAAAGCAACAGGGCAATTTGATCATGGACTGGAACTTCTGAAACCATGAGCCAAATAAAGCTTTTCAATTTATAAGTTGATCACCTCAGGTATGTATCAGAATGATGGAAAGCTGACTAATGCAGTCCTTTCCTTTCTTATACTTCTCAGCAGTATCAATACTTAGTTATCAAAAATTAATCAGAAAATGCCAACTTTTTACTTACTCTTTCTCTTTGTATTTTCTTTAATGCTTTACATAACATTTCCTAAATTGTTATACCAAAGAGTAAGCTTCAGTTCATGATTTTCATTTTTTAAACTTTCAGTTTTTGTTTCCAATATTATAGTTATTTCTTTCATTTAATGACAACGGTGCAGGGCTGGCAAGATAGCTCAGCGGCATAAGCACGTGCCTGGCAAGTGCAAGGTCCTGAGTTCGACTCCTGGTACCCACATAAAGGAAGAAAATGGCCAGTGATATCGCTCAGCAGCACAAGCACCTGCTGGCAAGCGTGAGGGCCTAAGTTCAACTTCCAGTACCCACATTAAAAAATAATAATAACAACAGTGCAGGTATGTTCTTTATGAGGAAGATGCCTGAGTATCAGATCAAGAAGATATAGGAACTGAGCACAACTTTTAAATATACTTTCATCCACCTAGTGTTTTTTTTTCTCTTTCAGAAAAGATGAGTTCTGGCATATATTAATTATGCAATTTAGTTTTTTTTTACGTAGAAACCTATAATTTTGGATATATCCTATTGTTATGATTTGGATCTAAAATGGTCCCCAAACCCTCTTGTGTTTGGAAAGTAATTGGATTATACGGGGATTTTAGCTGACTTGCTGTTAGGAGATGAGTTCTGGTGAGAAGAGGTGGGTCAGTGTGTGTGACCCTGAAGTGTGTATCATCTCCCTTCCCACCTCCTCCATGAGTCTGTCCCTCTTGACGGGCATGAGGTTTGCAGGTCTCCTCTGTCAAAGGCCTTTTCCCATGCCACACACCATGCAAGGACTGAAATGTGAGCCAAAATAAACTTTTGCTGCTTTAAATTACATGTGACAGTTATTTTGTAACAGGGACACAAAAAGTGACAGACACCTAGAGTACTTATTATACTAATTTAGCCTCAAAAATTAATAGTATCACCATTCCATGAGTAACAATAGACATTTTTAAAAGGCTAAAATGTATTTTGGCAAAAGTCAAACTTCTAAGTTTGTTGTCCCAACCAAACTAAGCCAGACCACAGCACTAAATAGAATTTATGTGCTCTTGCTTTCCATAGAGTATCAGACTGATCTAAGTACATAAACAAACCAATCAAGACTTTGTAAATGAACAAATAATCATATTCTCTATGTTGCCTAAATTGACATTCATTGCCTCATGAATTACTACATGTAGCTTTCTACACAAATTCATAATTAAGGTCTTCAAATATAATTTGATGATGGGTTTTAAATTTTAGTTATTAATCTACCCAAGTTGTATTTACTGATGGTTTATGATGCTCCAAATACTATTTTAAGGTCTTGAGATAGAACAGGAAACAGTTGAGAATTGCACTGGTGAAGCTTCCATTCCAGCATTTTAATTCCAGATAATTAAAAATTAACAAAATTAATTTTAAATTAAATTAATTTTAGGTTAAAAAGTAATAAGTGCTGTGAAAAAGAGTAATTTGAGTAGGTGGAGAATCTGAAGTGCAGAGAGGCAAGTTGTTTAAATTGTACCAAGATAAAGCAGGTCACACAGGCGCATTCCGAAAGTGATTTGAGCAAAAGCTTGCAGGAGCTGAGGTCGGTAGTCATGTGGATGTCAGATAGAGGAAGGTGTAGGACAGAGGCCCTGAAGTGCATCTTTGGCGTGAGGACAGACTAGTATACCTGGAGCTGAGTGAGGATGAAGCAGTGAAGGCTGGCTTCAGAAATTTAGAGTAAAAGCCAGACATGGTGGCACATGCCTGTAATCCCAGTACTCTGAGGAATTGAAGCTGGTGGCTTCTAAATTTGAGCCCAGCCTGGGGAATTTAGTAATTTAGTGAGATCCTGTCTCAAAAAAAGTTTGAAAAAGCACTGGAAATGTAGCTCAGGGCAAAGATCTTGAGAGTTCAGTTCCTTCTACTGCAAAAGGAGAGAGAGAAAGAGAGAGAGAGAACAAGTTTATGCATTTTAAGGCCTTGTAGACACTGCAAGGACTTTGAGATTTCTTGAAGGACATAGGAAGCCAGGATAGAGTTATGATCAAAAGTTAGGTTCATTTTGACTTCTTTTGCAAGGTGTTACCTTACCTGCAGATTGATTTACTGGACTTCGGCAAATAAAATCAATTTTACATGCTATTGAAATAATCCATGTAAGAAATGGATGATTTGTATCAGAGTAAAAGCTATACAGAAGGTCAAATGTAATCAGATTCTGAGTGTATTGCAATAAATTTTATAATGAAGATATTAAAAATGATGCAAAGTAAAAATGATAGCATAATGAACCTCACGTACTCATTACCCTCAAAAAGAATTACCATTACTTTGTCGTATTTACTTTATGAAAGTTTTAATGCAATTCCAAGACATCTGGCCATTTCCTACCAATTTTTATACTACAAACTCCCAAACTATAATTATTGCAAGCTAGAAAAAGTGACTATATTTCTTGATATCCTCTACTATCTTAATCAAACTTCCATCATCAAGTTGCAGTTTAAAAATGTATTTTTGTAGGCCTTTTTGGGATTGGAAATTAAACAAATGTCTTACATAACTTTTTGTTCTGTTTTATTTTGCAGGTATCTTTACTGTAGAACAGATACCATTTAACTTCTTCCAAGTGAATGTCAAGTAATTAGCAGAAGGTTAGATCATACTTTTATCTATGCTACCAATCTCAGCCTTTTAATTGGAAAGTGGAATCTACTTACATTTTAGAATAATTAGTGGTAAACAAAGTTTTTTGCCATATTCTTATTTGTTTTCTGTATGTCATATTTTTGTTCCTTGTTTGCTATATTACTAAGCTCTTTTGCATTTAATTTTTTATAATGTGTCATTTTTGTTCTCTTCTCATTTCCTTTTATGTATAGTTTATTTTAGTGGTTACACTGGGTATTAACAATATACCTCTTAATGTTTCTTATTGTAAGTGAAATTTAACACATTCGTACATATTATGGTAATTTTTATATCTTCTATAAGATTTCTTTTGGGGAGATTTTTGAGATGGGGTCTTCTCAAAATGTATGTATTCCAAGATGGCTTAAACTCACTATGTAGCCCAGGCTGGCCTCAAACTCACCGCAATATTCCTGCATCAGCCTTCTGAGTGCTGGGATTATGGGTGTGCACCACCACACTTGGCTATCTTCCATAACATTTCTGTTTATATTTTTCTCATTTCTCTAGTGAGTTAAATACTTTTTTTTAGAAAAATAGCTTCTTTTTGATTAGTACATGCTTTCTGTGCATGTTTACTTTCATTTTAGGGAGTAGTTATATATAATTAATATATCTTGATTATTTTTATTCCCCTGCCCCTACCTACCCTCTTCCATCACTCCATCTCTAAATCCCCTTTCCCTATGATTATTATTATTATTACTTTGAGAGATAAAATGATTACATTCATTGTGGATAGTTGGTACATATACGTGACACATTTTAAATCTTCTCACATCCTATTTCTCCCCTCCCCCATCCTCAATCCACTTCATACTTGCATGAAATCTATCACCCTGATTCTTTTTATCAGTCCTTTAGTTTGTTCTTTATTTGTACTTTGGATTACTCAATGATAGAAACTGCATGGTATTTAAGTTTGTGTATCTGATTTATTTCACTTTATATTTTCAATGTGTATCCATTTTCTTTTTTTATTTAAAGAGAAAAAAGATAAACAAACAATGAAACTCATTTTCAAAACAGGTTAGTAGGACAGTTATAATAGTTGATACATTGTGTATTGTTGTCTCCATAGTCGTTATTCGGAGTACAAGGTATAGGCATGATATCTTGTCTAAACAATATCTAGAATTTATTCTTTTTGAAAACTAAGTGATATTCCACTACGTGTAGATACCACATTTGCTTTATCCATTTGTCTGTTGATAAACATATAGGCTGCTTCTATGACTTAGGTCTTATGAGTTGTGCTGCTATAGGTATTGGTATTCACGTATCATTGTGATACACTGGGAAGATACCTAGAAGGGGAACAGCTGGGTCAAACGAATTGGTATTTTTAGTTTTTTGAGAAATCTCCATACTGATTTCTATATTACCATACTAGTTTATATTGCCACCAGCAGGGTTGGTTCCTTTTCACTGCAACCACACCAGCATTTGTTATTATTTGATTTCTTGATGATTGTCATTCTTTCTGGAGTAAGATGAAATCTCAGTGTTGTATGAATACATTTTTCTAGTGGCCTGTGAAGTTGAACAATTTTTCACGAACGTATTGGCCATTTGTGTAGGTTGAACATATTTAGAATATTAGGATGTGTCAATTATCAGATGTCCTTAGCCAATATCCAGTCTTCACTTCTCTGTAAGAGAATAAAAATCTATGATTTTTAGTGATATTCATCACTGACAAGAATGAAGTCTACAAATCCCATTCTCTCTTGTAGCTAACTGTAGAGTAATGATTAAATTTTGGCCAATGTAATGTTTGCAGAAGTGACATGAGCTATTCTGTTTTGTCCTTTAAGGGAAAGGGTATGCATTTCATATTCCATTTTATCCTCCATTCCATTGTACCATGAGTATGTTGATGAGTCATTTTGGGAACACATACAACTTTCTCTTGTGAGCCAACAATGGAGTAAATACTGGGTTTGTAGAAAACTTGAAGTAGATATCCCCAACTAGTCTCTAACTTCTCTTTTCTTTTTGTTACATGAGATGAATTTCTATATCATTTAAATGACTGTTTTTGTACTTCTTTGCATAAAACATATCATAAATTTCAACAAATACAAAGGTTCTCTGACAATAGTCACCAACACCGGAAGGTTAAGCAGATTTTACAGCTATGTTACTGTTCATACTTTATTTTCAGTTTTGAATTGAGGCCATGGCCTTACACACTAAGCCCAGTCTTACCACTAAGTTACATTCAAGCCCTACTACTTACTTCTAACAAATACTTTTTATTACTTATTGAAAGTGAAATATTTTGATAAGTATAATCTACTTTTCACTTAAAATTCAGAAATTATGTTGGGTGTGGTGGTACATGCCTTTAATCACAGCACTCAGGAAGCTGAGGCAAAAGTTTCAAGCCAACTTGGGCTACATAGTGAGTTCAAGATCAGCCTGAGTAAAAAAAAATATATAGATGTAGATATAGATATAGATACGAATTATTTCCATTGCAAAAGAAGCATAATAGGAATGAGGATATAAAACTAAAGAAGTAAAGTTAAATCTACATTGTTTAATAAAATAAGAAAAAAAATGACAATAACACAAAAAGTTGGAGTCAGTGAGGATTCAGTAGAAAATAGGAAAAGAGTTAAGAAAGATTTAGGATCTGAGAAGTTAGCCTGGGGCTTTCTGGCAATGTAGATCAGTAGTAGAGTACTTGCTTCACATGTATGGGGCCCTGGATTCAATCTTCAGCTCCCCAAAAGTAAAAATAAAAGCGAAGTTAGTTAAAATAATAAGGCTATTAAGGAAATATTGGCACATATTATTTAATGTAACCTCTACCCTTCCTACTTTATCTTAAGTAAAACTTAAATAGTTCAATAGTGTTAGAGAAATCATAGTTGCTATTTCATAATACAGAAAGAGTGTTGAATGTTTTATTCAATGTTCTTATAGACTGTGTGAAAATAGATGCCCCCAGAGAGGTTCTATAATATCTGACTTACATAATATATGTCATAAACTATGGCAAGTGGTGTTTTTACAAATATTAATGGGATAAAAATCTCTATTCTCTAAGACAGCACAATCTAGAAAATGATAAAAGGAAGTAAAGAATGACAAAACATGGTAAACATGTCCTGGATACTATTGATACATAAAGTTTCTAAGATGATGCACAGGAGGAAAAGACTAAGTTTAATGAGAGTAGAAAAAAGCAAATTATGTATTTTTTAAGGAAGAAATAACTTTTTGGGAGAATTATTCATATGATGAAGGGAAAAGAATCTCACATAAAAGAAACAACAGTGGAAATGTGTGAGTAGGTACAAATCAACATGATAAATGTGTGGCTTTCAAGTGGTTTCTAATTGTCCAGGAAGGGGGATTAAAGGAAATGCACTGGGAAAATTATACTTTCTTTCAGGCAATTCAAAGGAATTCTGAATTCTCCTTGCATTAGGATCTCCTTGCACAGATTCAAACATTCAATAAACTCACATTGCTTTAAGCATGTGTTTGTGCCATATAGTCTGTTAGCTATGACACATACAGGTAGCAATCTTATATTCTAATGGGAGAAAAAAAATTTTTTAAGAGAGAAATAGGGAGATAGATCTTTTGCATACGGGAAGGGGACCAAGAGATGGAGTGAAAGGGAGGGAGGAGGATGACCAGAAATGAAAAAAAGAATTGAGATATGTCATGTACATATACCAACTCCCCACAAGGAATGTTTTCATTACTTATGGAAACATGTACTAATTTTTTAAAGATTGAAAAAATAATTACAGAAAGGTTACACTTAGAAAAAATTAGGTACTACATTTCTAAGGAAAAAGTCATTGATTCTATATAGAATATAGTGTTGGGGAGAGTAGAGAAAGAGGTTTGATTTAGTTATAGTGATCATGATTGCCTCTGTGAGGAGGAACATTTTTTTGAGACCTGAATAAGGAGGTTGAAAGCAACGAAAACATCTTCTGGAAAAGTGTCAAAACAGAAAGATTAATAAAAGAACAGACATGAGAGTACCTTTAAATATTTGAGAGGTTGTGGGATGATCTAGTCAATAGAGAATATAGGTGAGTTTGAAGAGATTCAGACAGGGCCAATTATAGAAATATGTAAGTTAGTTAAATGAATGTGGGTATAATTTTTATTTACTTGGAAATCTACTGGAAGCGTGTATTGAAAGAATGTCAAATATTGGATTACCTTTAAAAAAAAATAACCACAGCTTCTTTGGCAGGGTAGATTACCATATTTAACCAAGAGTCTAATAGGATATTATAAATGGGAGGCCATCTGAGGATGATGTAAAAGTAATAATGACAAATATTTGGATTTTAAATATATTTTGGCAGAAGACATATGACAGACTATAAAGGAAAAACAGGTGTGAGATGTGAGGAAATATGACTCTTTTGTTTGTTCTGAATACAATATAGATAAGTGTCTAAAGCTAGAAGGAGGAAGGATTGGGAAGAGTAAATGAAAGCAGGGCAAATTGAGGAAAGGTGGAATTATTGATTTTGTTTTAGCCCTATTGGGTTCTATATGTCTAGTAATCAGAGAGTAGAAATGTCGAATAACAAGGTAGACATAGGAACCTAAAATTCCAAAGAAGTCTGATCTATAAATATAAACGTCAGAGTTACTAACATGTGGCTGTTATTTGAGCCCTTGGGTTAGAAACATAATCTGGGAGAAACCTCAGAAAGAAGAAAGATGGGAGCTGAGGACCAAGTGCCAGAGTACGTCAGCATCTAGAGATCTGTGAAAGGAGGAAAACACATCGAAAAGAGATTTCAAAGGGGCTACTAAGTAGGAAAGAAGAAAAACAGTCAAATATTATGTCACTGTCAGTTTAGAATTATTTCAAGAATTGAGCCAGTGGTCAACTGTATCAAATACTATTGAGAAATCAAAATTAATTTAAATGAGCTGTTGACTTTACAAGATGTGGATCAGTGCTAATTTGAAAATAACCAATTCAATAGGATATTGTAGACTGAAGACTCACTGGGGTGGTTTGAGCGAAGAAGTGCGAGGAGAAAACAGCACATGTAGACAATGCCACAGAAGTAATGTAACATTATATACTGAAAACGTAAACTAACAAAAAGTAAATAAAGAAAACCATTTAAGGCATATTACTATGAAAGGGAGAAAATAAAGTGTTTGTGAATGGAAAATTTAAGGACCAAGGGATGATTTTAATTTGATCTTAATCCAAGTTATACATTCACATAAGGAATAATTTTAAAAGACTTTTTGCAAAAAAAAGTAGCTATTCGGTGGTATACACCACTCTGAATTTCTCAATCCTTAAAAAAATACCATCAGCTATTTTAGCCAATTCTTTTAGTTTCCACTCACTCCTCATGTTCACATTTGACTCTGTTAGAATTTTCCTCTTCTCTATTTTTCTTTTTTAGCTTTATTTCCTTCTATCTCTCTTTCCACATCTTCTTAATCCTTCTTTTCTCTGCTTTTATTGGTAGTTTTATTTCCTTTCTTCTTTCTCTTTTTTGAAATCTTTGCTCTTTTTCTGTCTCATACAAGTAGTCAGAGTGTTAAAATGTCACATAATTTGATGTTTCCAACAACACTTATAGGTCATGTTCTTAATTTTGTCAACTTAGTCAAATTATAGTTTTCTTCCCAAAGAAAGTAAAATGGATTATTTGAACATGCCATTAATCTTATTTTGTTTCATCAACATTAGTATTATTAAATAGAAATAATAAGTGATACATACGGAATACATTTCTAATAAATTTAGAGTTCAGAGAGTAAGGAGGTATCTTTTACTCAATTTCCATAAGAGCAACTACTCTGTCTCATCTATCTTTGTATCAGCATCTATTCCCATGCTTGGTACACAGTAGCTGTTACAAAAACTCTTTACTAATTTGTTAGTAATCTCCCTAGAGAACAGAGTACATAGCTTGCTGTATTGTGCACTTAACACAGATATAACATGACTTTTGCTCATATGACTACTGTGTCAAACCTTGACCTTCAAAGTAAAATTATATTTAACAAAGACCCATACCACTATTAAGTTGTATGACAGAAGTTGTTAATATGCTCTATTGCCGACTTGATATGCTACTCACATTTACGCAGTAAAATATGTGTCAGCTCTTTAAGCCACATTCAAGGGCAGGAAGGAATGTTTACAAAATAGTATGATACATGCTAGAGAAGAATAGTTAGAAACAAAGGGGGAAGCAACGATTTTCCTCCAGGACTCTGGACAGTATTAAGAGAGGTGATAACTTTTGATCTGAGTCTGAAACTATGAGTGGCAACAGGCATTTCCATGAGCCATGATATCCAGCAGAGTCTTTATAACATACAGTTGCAAGGAGTTTTTAGTGAAGCAAGTGATGTATTCTTTTCAAACAATGCTTCTTACTTCTTTGCCAAGTAAAGAAATACGGACAATGGGAAACATGTCATCTAGAGACAAAAGCAATTTAAACTGAGCCCACTCAGAATGGGAGCACTTAATTCAAAATCTTCACATAATTTCCTTTTATTTAAACCATTATTAAGAAATATCCTCCAGCTTATCACATGTGAATTTTAAGCCTCAGCAGTATTAGCTTTGAAACACATAGAGCACTTCTGGGATTATATTAATTTTGGCAGTAGTACCTGTTAGAGAGCATTTGATTGCCTGCAGTGTAGAAGGATTTACTCGTGTTATTGATTTGGTGGCAAGTATATTGAGTGAAAATCCCCTGATATTGCTGGTAGTTGTGCATTCCAAATTGTATTGGATTTGTGAGCCATTTTCCTGTGTGTTTAACCTGTGATATCATTCTATAAATAGAAAAATTCAGGTGGTAGCTACAAAAGAACAATCACTGCTATTTGGCTGCACTTTAGGCTTGTGTCGCTGATGTTCAGTTATAACAAGTACTTTGATTACTTTTGTTTTAAATGTTGTCATTTCCAAAGCAGTCCATAGAAGAGAAAGTATGGAATTTATTTTAAGTTAGCTAAGCATAGACAAAACCCTGGCTTCTGGAAAACTAAAAAAAGCAAAGTTATACAATTAGTTTGTTTAGGTAAATAGTAAAACTGTAAATTTTTTTCAAATTGGTTTTTCAAGATTTGTCTTTGAAAAAAAGGCGATTGATTTAATATTTATTATATATTTAATTTCAAATAAAACAGGTATGCATATATTTTTTACATGCTGTAGTATATTGGGCCAATTCTATTTCCACAGTCAGCCAAATTTTCATGAAACCTGTTTCAGTGAGTCCTATATTATAGATTTTATAACCAATTTCTAATGTGCAACATCTGATATTTCACAACATTGGAAGGCTCTTTAATCAAAATTAAGGTCCTAAAGTTGTCAAAACTTCAATCTGCTAGCATTTACAATTTAGTGATCATGGCATTAGAAATAGAATTTACTTAACCTTTGAAGTGTCCTTGGACATATAGATTAAGTCCACAGAAATGTCAATTTCTGGACCTCATGAGAGAATACTGCCTCTCAGGGTGAAACACTTATTGAGGAAGGAAAAGAAAAGAAAATATAACATCCCCACAGCCAGTAATAAAAGGTTGTCCCCTAATATTTTTGAGAATTAAAGATTATATATATATATATATAAAATGTTATATAAATATGTAAATATATAAAGATTATATATAACATTATATAAATAAAAATATGTATATATATATATATTTGACTCTCTAATTTATGTCTTAGTCGCTAATGATTGTGGTAGTATTTTTCCTCAGCCCACACATTTTTCCCATTATACTACTTCTTCCCTCAGGCACTAGAAGAAAGAAAATGAATAGGAAGAGTATTTAGCAAAGAAGTAACACCAGAGATGATGAGGAAAATAGGAACATGAATGTTTAAGGTTATGAACTCAGAAAATAAGCACACAATAAGGAAAGGTAAGAAATTAGGTTTAGCTGTAAGTTTGATGTATGTGTCCAATGTATGTGTCAATACATTAATGGACACACATAGCAAAATTTTTTCATGTTGAAAATGGTGCATATTCAATTTGATTTCCACTGATTTTATTAAGGTAAAGAAGGGTCACTGGATTGTATTTTTATCTACCAAATAGTTACCATAAAATGTCCATAAATTTTTGATAAGTGACTAAATTTTTTGTCCCTCAAATTATTTATAGGTTGGTAAAAATGGATTCCTTTCATATTAGGTGCCAATCTTTGCACTAGATTCTAAGAACACAAGGGTAAAATTTACTTATACTTTTATTGTTGCAACTACCTTCTATTTTATTTCTGAATTCCTGTCTACCCCATTCAATAACTTCTAAATTGTCTACATTCTGCCAAAGTGATCTTTTTGTAAAGAAAGTCTTTGCAAAGGCTTTCAAAAGCAGCAAAACATCCTGTGATCCTCATAAAATATATTCTATTTCTTGCAGATGTGTACCTGACTCTTTATGGTCAACCCCTCTCTGCTCCTCTTCGTTCATTTTTCAGCCCTCCTCATATTCATTATCTATAGTAATTCCCATTCTGTCTCAAGAATGGTCTCTCTGGTATCTCTTTTGTTCCTTTGCAGTATGTGTATTTCTGTCCACTTAACACATCATCCTTTATCACTTCTGATAACCCTAATTTCTACTAATCTCTTTTATCTCAGTTCCTAAGTCACTCTTTTTCCAGACTTAAGTCTTCCCTGATTCTGTCAATATGTTGTAGAAATTAAAAAGTATCATAAATCTTTTTATAGTTATATTCATCAGTTACATCAAATTCATGAGTATTGATAAAAGGTATAAATTATTTAACCAGATTGCTTTGGTTTAACCTATCTACCTTAATACTGTGGAACCACAGGCAAGTTATTTAAGCTATGTCACCTGCAGGTGCTCTGTACATAAAGTAGAAGACGATAATTTCAACCTACCTTTATGGAATGTAATAAAGGTTAACAAGAAACAATAAACATAAAATCAAATAAGCAAAAATTTTAAAACAAATAAATATAAAATATTATATATGGAGCCTGACACATGATACCACGTTTCCCCGAAAATAAGACATAAATGGAAAATAAACCCTAGAGTGATTTTTCAGGATGCTTGTAATAATTCCTACCACAAAATTAAGCCACAATTAAGACAGTCAGGCAGACAGATGCATTTAGTATGTCCATTGCAACATAGGAGAGATGTATTGAATTATAAAATAATAATAGTAATATAATATTAAATATAAAAATAATATTATGTCATTATTACTTAAAATAAATGACAACATAAATTATAATTATTTGTAAATACCCAAGCAGGTCCCTTTGGATGAGAGGTAAGTGCCTATATAAACAGATGCACTCAAGACTTATTGCTGAATGACCAGAGTATGGACGTTATGCATGAATAAGATGTGCACTTGATGAGAAATGGATGTGGTTATGTCTAATATGAATCTTTATAATTCAGTATGTTATATATTGTAGCAGAGGTACTTAATATAGTTCTGGGAAATGAAACATTATCTGAATTTTGGTGACTTTTCAGTTTTTCATCAGTTTCACATGGACCATCATTCTTAACTGTTATCATTTTTGTTACCACTCATGTCTCATAAGTCTTCAAATAACATTTGATTTAACAGAACCTTTAGGAAGCCTTGCCTGCAAGACATCATGAATTGGGTAAAGAATTCATGGGATAAAATCATTGACAGCTGTGTTGACAATGCACTATTTAAAGAAAGTTCTATTGCTGGATGTGAGAGACCAGGACCAAAAGTTCTATAGGAAATGGAGTTGCAAGAAATTCAGGCTGGAATTCAGGGTTTTGAGAGTTATGATGATGTTCCAGCAGGAGATAACATGACTGTATTTGAATAAGTGTACATTTTTTGCATGAATAAATGCAGATGTTTCTACATTAATAAATGTAGATCATTGTAATTAAATAAATGTAGATTGTTTCTTTTGGAACAAAAATTAATATAAGACCCAATCTTACTTTCAGGAAAATATGGTAGGTACTTAATAAGTGTTATGTATTATTTTACTATTGAAAATAAAGTCTGATATCTATGTCTCTGGGACATTAACATTATCTTACTTGACACATTTCCTAATTAATTAAGTGACTATTTATTGGGCACCTATGTGTCAAATGTTGTGTAATTGCAGGACATACAAATATAAAGAGTAATATGATGAATAAACGAGTGAATGAAAGATTGAACAAAGACATGTCCTATCACTGTTATAAAGATCACTTCTCTAGATCCATTCAGTGGTCTTGTGGTGGGAATTTATTCTCAGTATTTTATAGAGATTAATGTAGGAACATGTACACCAGCTACACTAGAGGACACAGATCCAGGAGAACTTCCTGAAATAGAGCTCTGCTGTGGCTTGGATGTGGTTTGCTTACCAAATGTTCATGTACTGATATCTTGATTCCCAATAAGGCAGCATTGAGGTGATATTGGACCTTTAAGAAATGGTACTAAGTGGAACATAATTAGGTCTTCAACCTTTAAATAGATTAATACTACTTACTGGAATAGGTCAGGCCTAGTAGGAATGGATTAGTTCATGTCAAGTGAAATTGTCTTAAAAAAAGCAGGTTTAGCTCCTCTCAAGATTCTTGTTTCTTGTTTTGCCATGTGATCTTGCTGTCCCCTCTTCTCCACATTCCAAGTTCTCTTTCCACTTTTCACCATGTTGTTGTACAGTCATGGAGCCCTCAGTAGGACTTTTGGTGCCATTATTGGGCAATCCAACCACTAAAATTGCTAGATAAGTAAATCTTTTTATCTTACAAATTACCCAGCCTTGGATATTTTGTTTTAGCAACACAAAATGGGCAAAGACAAGTTATATGGAAAAAAAAGCTAGGAAGTAGTTATAATAATGTCCATATGGCTGTCTATTTAATGAGTTCCCTTGCATGAAGAAAACTCCACCACTGAAAATATTTCTTTATAAAGAAATGATATATTTGTGAATGGTATTAAATAAGTACCAATAACAAATTTTGGGTGAAGAATATGAGGATAATTTACTCTTAAAAGTAAATATGTAAATGATACTGAATGATTTTCTATAATTGAAGTCATTTTGGCACATACCACTTGTATATACATATTTGTATGTGCTACAATTTAGACTTTAAGAAATACTTTGGAATTTTTAACACAGTTTTTAAAAATCATGTCCTCTGCTTAAATTATGCTCAAAGCCAATACAGAAATAATTACCTGAAAATACTGTTTTTTCCTTTTATTTCTTATTATAAAATCAAAGCAAAATTTCCTCATGTGATATTTACTAAACTTGTTCTTAAATATAAGAAGCAACTTCAGGAAGGCTAACCTGATTGAGTTCACTTGATAATTGCATATATTGTCTATGAGGGTTTGTCACTTAAAAATGTTTTATTTCATTTGTATTTCACAGACATATATATTGACATTGCAGTCTGCAAAAAGCTAAGAAATCCAATTTAACTATACCATAACTGTTATTGCAGTAGGAAAAGTGTAGTTTCACTGTGCTAAATAGATAAGGAATGCATTATAACGTTATCATAGAAGGAAGCAAATTAATCTTACAAACAATTGCCTAGTGTTATGTAGTATTTTCTTCATTTAGTGACTAACCTTGACCCCTTCTAGGCTCCTGAATTTTATTATCTAATTAGTCACAGGGAAATAGATGCAAGTTTCTAGAGATTAACTTTTAAATAGTAATTGTTCTATTTGTTACTGTTTCCTAACCACATTAAGTATGTTTTATTTTTTCTCATTAGCATTCAAAAATTTGTTTAAATTATTTAATTAATTCTCTTTGAAACAATCTTTCTTTTGGTTTCTATATGAATTTTAAAATAGGTGTGCTGGTTAATCTTGTCAACTTGACCTAATTAAGAGACTGCTGGAGAGGGGCTACAATTTTGAGTGACAGCACTAACCTCATCAATAGGGTAAACTATGAGTAAGTTCATAGATGAATGGCTATTTGTAGGTCAGGCATACAGCCTGTCTCTAATCATGCAAAAAATTGATTATGGAATTTTTGACCTTGGGGACTATTTCTGGACCCTGGCCTCTTGCTCTCTAGCTTTTTCCACCCTGTTGTGCCTGTAAGCTGCCATGATTTGAGCACTTTTACTTCACCCCTCCTTCCACCATGATGTCTCTACCTCGGAGCCAGCCAACAATTGATATGCTATCAAAGCAATATACAGCACAAATTATGAAAGATATTTACTTCTATTGTACACTGTCAATATCTCTGCTCACTGCATTGTACTTCTTTTGATAATAATCTAAATTTTTTTACGAATATTTTCTACATTCAAATAAAATTTTAGCAGACTTTAATAGTTAAAATCAATTGGGTGATTTTCATATATATATATACAAAAAAGTATAAATATTCATAATATTCTTTCTTTTTTTTGTGGGTACTGGGGGTTGACCTCAGAACCTCACGTGCCAGCAGGCGCCCGTGCTGCTGAGCGATATCACCGGCCCTTTTTCGTATGTGGGTACCAGGAGTTGAACTCGGGCCCTCGTGCTTGTGAGGCAGGTGCTTACACCGCTGAGCCATCTCACCGGCCCATATTCTTTCAAAAACTCCATTTTAACTTAAAAAGTAGTTCACGTTTATTGTATAATAGCAGTTATGATACAACCACAGATAAGTTGGTTGATTACCAGCAACAGGGTTTAGGGAACTTTGAGATCAAAGGATTAGCATGACTGGTTGAACTGCAATGGCATCAGTTTTTCAGTGACTGGCTAATTAATCATTGTATGTCCACATTTCAGCCTTAAAACACACAAAAAATAAACCTTGTTCTTTAATAAAAAATAATTTCTATCATTAAAAAAGATTAGAGCCTTATTTATGATGTTGGCAGGCATCCTACAAAAATGAAGAGCAATGGGGATAGTACATGATGGAAAAAAAAAAGAAAGAACATGATTCTTTGATAAAATAACTGAGCTACAGAATTGATCAACCCAAATGCCCAACTCTCTTTCACTCTCATATGAAATATGCCAATGCACTTATTTATGGTCTAAACAAGTTTTTGTTAGTTTTCCTGTTACTTGCATCTGAAAATTCTCTGATAAATATAGAGTAAAAGTTTCCTTCCTTGCAAACATTCTACACTGAAGTAATCATTCTTACATATTGTATGTAAGTCTTTCCACTTCCTGTCTCTAATCATACAAAAACAGGTCTACCCCTGTGTATGTATCTATTTATCTATATCCACTTACCTATCAGTTTAAAACATGCTATTTTAATTATAAGGTAATTTTATAAGCCCCATGGAAATCAATAAGAAAAATTTATGGTAAATCCAAAAGAAAAGAGAGATAGGAAAAGGCCTCAAAGTAAACAACCACCAAAAAAAAAATTAAAAAGATGAAAAAAATCATCAAATTATAAAACAACACAAGAAGGAAGGAACAAAAGAACCACAAAACACACAGAAAATGATTAAGTAAATGGCAGGAATAAGTCATTGGTTATGGGTAATTATCTTAATGTAAATCGATCAAACTCTCAGTACAAAAGAAAAAGAATATCTAAATTGGTTACAATAACTGTAACCATCTGCTTTTATACAGATGGCTGTATTGTTATTAGAAGAAAAAATAGCTTTGAAGTAAAAAAGTTACCAATGACAATTATGACATGATAGGCTAATTAATGAAGAAGACATAATTGTAAATATATGTTGCAGTGAAATTAGAATACCTAAATATGCAAAGCAAATATAATAGAATAAAAATAAAAACACTTCAGTACAAAACTAAGAGACTACAATACTCTACTATCAATAATGGATGGAGGGCCAGGGATATAGCTCAGCAGCACAGCACCTGCCTGGGAAGCACAAGGTCATGAGTTTGATTCCCAGTACCAAAATAATAACAACAATAATGGATGGAATATTCAGATAAAAAAAGGAATGAAGAGCAAACTTGAACAACATTGTATACATTCTTCTCAAGCATACATGGAACAATCTCTGGAAAAATACAAAAAACCTGGCAGCAAAATAAGCCTTTTGATAAATTAAAGAACATTGAAGTTATAGAAAGTATTATTTTCTGATCACAATAGTATGAAAGTAGAAACCAATAATGGGAACAAACTGTAATATTCACAAATACATGAAAATTAATGCATTCATTTTCCTAAATACCAACAGGTCAGAGAAGAAATCAAAAGGAAAGAAAAAATATATTTTAAGACAAGTAAAATGGAAAATAAAATATACCAGTGTTTACAGGATGCAGCAAAAGTGATACTAAGAGGAAAATTTTTACTGATAAATGCTTACTTTAAAAAAAGGAGAAAACTACCAAGTAAACAAATTAATTATATGAATCAAGGAACTAGAAAGAAAGAAAACTAAGCCTGTAGTTATCAGAAGGAAAGGAAAAAATATTAATACAAAAATAAATGAAAGCAAAGAGGTAAACATTTTAGAATGATTGTGAAGAAGGAAGTATCAATTTTTTATCTTCCTACATACACAAAAATAGCACGGGTAGAATCTGTGTGTTATAACTTTTTTGGAAATCTGGACTCTATTTGAAGGAGTGTAGCTTCCTAGAAGATAAATGATAGGAAAGCGTATTATATCCATGACTCCTTGTATTTCAGCACTCATGTAATACACTACCGCATTGAATGTGGGTTTGGTCCTGTGACTTGCTTTGGTCCATGAGACACTTGCAAATATGTGGCAAGCAGACTATGAAAATTCATAACCATGTGCACATTGAAATGTATACTTCCGGAATGTTCTTACTAAAAGTTCAGTCTTGCTGTAAAATATCAAATTAAACTATTATTAAAGGGCAATAGAGAATGTCTTCAAAGTATAGAAAACCATTTGGGATATTCCAGGCAAGAGGAACTCTGACTGAAAGCACATGTGTAATATCAATATATCACATAGAACAGTAACACAGGGGTAGGATAGAAGATATAAAGATTTGTAGAAGGGAGACAAGGAAACTATAGTTCTAAAGCATGATCAAAGTTATTCAGGTTGTTCATATTTTTACTCCAAAGGATTGTTTGTAATCCTAAACTTGTTTGTTGTTTTTGTGCTACATCCATCATTATCCAAATCTCTGAAAGATCCTAAAGGTCTACAAATTAACCTACTTGACAAAATAAAGAGCAGCAAACTGACTTTAAAATGAAGAAGTAGATTGGAGGAGTCAAATAATTTTTTAGACAAAATATCTTAGATCATCCACCTTAACACATGCCTTCAAGAACATATGTATCTCCTATACCAGACCATAGTGGACCTTCTTCTTGAGTACTTGCTTTCTATTTTCTTTCTGAGTGTGTACTTCTTCAATACTGTCTAATAAATCTGGATATGCCTCTCTTTATTGCATCCTCAAATGTTTTTTTTTTTTTTTCTGTGACAAGAGGACAAGAGTCAACAAACATATTGGGGAGATGATAGGGGGGAAGTAATCTTTACAGTACCTGCTTGGTGCCCAACTGGCTCCCAACCTGAACCCAATCAATACACAGAACTATCAGAAATACTTTACTACCATTTATGTCTCTGAACTTTACAATGGCTTAATACACAGAAATAGATAACAGAAAAAACTCTGAAAAATATTATGTGAAAGTCTTACTGACTGTATATTACCCTATGCCACTTTAACAATGTATAATTATATAATTAGAGTAGGCTCAGTGGTGCAGACCTGTAATCCCAGATATTTGGTATGTTAAGTCAGGAGAATCACAATTTTGAGGCCAGTCTGGCAACGAAAGAAGATCCACTCTCAAAATTTACAAAAAAAAAAAAAAAAAAAAAAAAAAAAACATAAAAAGGGCTGGGGATGTAGCTCAAAACTCCTTGCACTCAATCCCTAGTAGAACACATACACACAAAAGTAGAAAAAATGTTAACTAATTTTAAAAATGTCAGGGAATCAAGAGATGGGTGGAGGGAAGAGAAAGGGAAGAGGTAAAGCAAAAAACTTAAGATGTACTACGTATATGCACCAACTCCCCACAAGGAATGCAAACATGTACTACAAACATGTATTAATAAAAGAGTGTAATTAGACAAATACTGTACCTTTTAATTTTACCTGGTAAGGCATAAGAAAGAACAAGTATAATTCCTGTTAATATAAACAGAATTTTCCTGAGCATTTTACATGAAGAAATTCTTAGATAAATTAACTGGCATGGGAAGTTTATGTAAAATTTGCAAATGAATTGTGACTTACGTGCCTAATGGAAGTGATCACCAGAATGACAGTTGTAAAGCAATGTTAATTGACTAAAAATCAGAAATTTTGATTAAATACATGTCTAGCTAATAATTTCGATCATTTTCTGTGTAAATCATATCACTACTTTATGAAATCTTACTACAAATGTATGTGCATTTTTACTTTTGAGAAACATCTTCATATTTAATAATTCTACCTTTGATACAGAGGAAATTGCCATTGCCAGATCTGGAGCTGCCACCACCCCCGGGAACAGAGCACAAATAAAAAATATAAAAAGTAATTCTACCTGTAACATAAGTCAAGATTGGAATAATATAAGCAGATGTCTACGGTACTTTCCTTATCACTGTGACACAACACCTGATAGAACTTACAGGAGGAAGGTTTAGTTCGCCTCAGTTTGTAGAGATTCAATCCAGTCAGCTGGGTCCAAAGCAAAGCAGCATGGCAGTAGGACATGACAGAAGAAAAAGCAGCTCATGACATAGTGGCAGGAAGCTGAGAAAGACAAGGGAAGAAGGAGGAGAATATACCCTTCCAGGTCACACACCTAGTCACCCAGGTGCTTTGACCAAGATTCACCTCCCAACACCATATTTAGATATGAGTTCATTAACCCACTGATGTATTATGTCCCAATGATCCAATCACCTCCCAAAAGCCACATCACTGAGCACACAACAATTTGGGGGATATTTAGATCTAAACCACAACATTCTGCCCCTTGATCCCCCAAATTATGCACATTTCTTTATGTAAGATACATTCAGTCCATCTCTAAAAGTCACCAAAGTCTTAACAGTTTCAGCATTCCTGAAAAGTCCAAGTGCAACATCATCTTTGAGATTTAAGGCAAACTCTTACCTGTGAGCCAAGAAGATTGAAACTAAACCAAGAAGATTTAAAAACCCCAAACAAGGGCCGGTGAGATGGCTCAGCGGCTTAACCGCCTGCCCGGCAGGCGCGAGGGCCCGAGTTCGACTCCCGGGACCCACATACGAAAAAGAGGCCAGTGATATCGCTCAGCGGCACGGGCGCCTGCTGGCGCGCGAGGTCCTGAGGTCGACCCCCCGGTACCCACAAAAAAAAAAAAAAAACCCAAACAATCCAATTATAGGCAATGAAATTGAAGCAGTAATTAAAAAAAAGCATACAAAATAAGAAAATCCAGGTCAAGATGGATTCATTCCTGAATTCTACAAAAATTTAAGGCAAGATCTATCATCAGTATGCCTCTTTAATGAAATTGAAAGGAAAGGAGTACTCTCAGAGTCATTCCCTGATTCCAAAAAGACACAAGAATCCAACCAAAAACTAATTATAGACCAATCTCTTTGCTGAATATAGATGCAAACATTCTCAACGAGATATTTGTAAACAGTGCAATGAATCATCAAAAAGATCATACATCATGACTAAATTGGCATCATCTCAGGGATGCAAGGATGATTCAACATGCAATTCAATCAATGTACTACATCACATAAACAGAAGAAAGGACAAAAATTCCATGATCATCTCTGATTCGGAAAAAGTCTTTGACAAAATACAACATCCATTCATTACAAAAGCCCTGGAGAAAAATAGGCATAGATGAACCTTATCTCAGTCTGATAAAGAGCCATTTATGCCAGGTACGATGGCTCATACCTATAATCCCAGCACATAAGAGGCTGAGGCAGGAGGATTGCTATGAGTTCAAGGTCTTCTTGGGCTACATAGTATGTTCAAGACCAGCCTGAACTACAGAGCGAGACCCTGTCTCAACCCCCCCAAAAGGGCTCTTTATGACCAACCTATTACCAACATCATATTCAATGAGAAAAAATTGAAACCTTTCCCTCTAAAAGCAGGAACAAGACAAAGATGTCCGTTATTACCACTTCTGTTCAACATAAGACTTCAAACATTAGGCAGAACAATCAGGCAAGAGAAATAAATAAAACAAATATGTGTAGGAAAGGATGAAATAAAAGTAACATTATTTGCAGATGATATGATCCTTTATTTGCAAGACCCAAAAAAACTCCACACAAAAGATACCTAGAATTAATAACCAAATTCAGCAATGTAGCAGGATACAAAATCAACACATAAAAATCAATAATATTCCAGTATACCAATAATGAACCCACTGAGAAAGAAATTAGAAAAAGAGTCATTCATAAGACCACAAAGAAAAGATAAATACTTGGTATTAACCTAACTCAGGAAGTACAAGACCTCTATAACAAAAATTACAATATTCTGTAAAAGAAAACCAAAGAAGACAAAAATGAAGAGCTATCCCCTCTTCCTGGACAGAAAGAAATAACATAGTCAGAATGGCAATACTTCTAAAACTGATGTAAATATTTAATTCAGCCCATCAATAAGCCAACAGCATTCTTTATAGAACTGGAGAAAACAATCCTAAAATTCATATGTAACCAGAAGAGAACCAGGATAGCAAAAGCAGTCCTAGGTAACAAGAGTAAAGCTGGGGACATCACAATCTTGAACTTGAAGTTATGTGACAATCTATGGTCACAAAAAGAAACAACATAGCATATGCACAAAAACAGATATGAGGATCAGTGGAACAGATTGGAGAATGCAGAAACAACACAAGCACACTGAACTATTTGATCTTTGACAAAAGGTCAAAAAACATCCACAGTGGGATATTATTTCTTTGGGCTTGTTCTGTTTTTCTGATGTGATCATTCACAAATATAAACCTCCCTCATAGGACTTTTTTCATTGTGTCCCATAAGTTCTGATATGTTGTACTGGCATTATCATTTAATTCCAGGAACTGTGCTATTTCATTCTTAATTTTTTCTGTGACCCATTGATTACTCGAGAGTGTGTTATTTAATTTATATGGTTTCTGTGGCTTCTTTGGCATTATTTCTACTTTCATTGCATTGTGATCTGATAATATGCATGGTAAAATTTTGATTCATTTTCATTTACTTAGGCATGCTTTGTTAGTTAGTGTGTGGTCTATTTTGCAGTAAGTATTATATGCTGCCAAAAGGATGTGTATTCTTTGTTGTTTGGTAGAACACTTTGTATAGATCTATTAAGTCCATTTGTGGAAAGGTTTGGCTCAATACTGATATTTCTTTGTTGATTTCTTGTTTAGTTGATCGGTCTATTTGTGATCATGGGGTATTGTGGTCCCCCACTATAATAGTATTGATGTCGGTTAGTGCTTGTTTAATGAAGTTGGGTGCACTTAGTTTGGTTCACATATGTTTATAATTATCTCTTCCTGTTGAACAGTTCTCTCAACCAATATGAATGTCTTTCTTTGCCTTTTCTGACCAGCTTTAGCTTGAAGTCCACTACATCTGAAAATAGTATAGCTACTCCTGTTTGCCTGTTTATGTGGTCCCATTGAATGAAATGTTATTTTCCATCCTTTGATTTTTAGCCAATAAATTACTTTCTTTCTTTCTTCTTTTTTTTTTTTTTTTTTTTTGTTGGTAAGTGTGTTTCTTCTATACACCATACCAGTGGATACTTTCTGCTAATCTGTGTCTTTTGCTTGAAAAATTGAGTCCATTTACACTGATAGTTATAATTGTTAGGTATTGAATTATTCCTGTATTATGTTCCTGTTGATGTTTTCATTTTTTCCCTTGTAATTAATTTCTGGCTCTACCCAATGGCCTTTTGGCATTATTACCTTCATTTTTTCTCCTTCAAGGTTTTCCTTGAGAATTTTTTGGAATGTTGCTTTGGTGATCATGAATTTCTTAATATCTCTTCATCATGGTAATAAATGTATTTCTCCAACAATTTTGAAAGATAATTTTGTGAAATACAACAGTCTGGGTTGGAGATTTTTTTTTCTTTTAGAGTTTAAAACACTTCATTTCAAGCTCATATTGTCTATAAGGTTTGTGTTTAGAAGTCTGTTGTAATTCTAATGGGTTTTAATTTATGAGTGATTTGTTGCTTTTTTCTAGTACCCTTTAGGATTCTGTCTTTGTGTTGGATTTCTGGTATTTTAATTATTTTGTAGCATGGAGAGGTCTTTTTCTGATTATTGTTATTTTAGATTCTATACGTCTTACTTACCTGTATGTTGAATTCTTTATCCACATCTGAAAAATTTTCTGTTATTACTTCTGTAAAAAAGTTTTTATGCTCTTTGTGCTATCTTTGATTTTTCATTCATTCATTCCAATTACTCTTACATTATCTTCTTTGAGTCATATAACAGCTGTTGGATCCAATTTTTTTGTGTTCTTTTATTTTTAAGGTAGGTGTCATTGATTGATCATTGATCACAGCCCTGATCCCTAGATCTGATATTCTTTCCTCATATCAGTTGCTTCTGTTGCCCATTGCTTCAATCATATTTTTAGTCTCCTGGATTTCTGTTAGAAACTATTTTATGGAATCCTATTCTTTTCTATGCTGGATATTCATATTTTGCATTTCTTTCTTTAGTTCCACTAAACTTTTATTAGTATCTTCTATAAATTCACTAACCATTTGTTCCATTAAGATCATTATCTGATTAATTATATCTTCTTTAATTTCAACAAGCACATGTTTTAACTGTTTTACATCCATTGATTGCCTTTCAGACTTTTCTGCTGTGTGCCTTATAATTGCCACACACCCCCAGACCTGGATGGCCCCAAACTATTTTGTGAGGAGTTGGGAGCTTCTGAGCCATTTTGTTGCCTTGTCTTTTCATATTTCTATTTTGCTTGTTTTCTGTGCTGGATTTTGTGTCTTCTTTGGACCATTGCACAGTACTTTGAGAGTGAGCTGAACAATTGTTTATGACCCCCCAAGCAATCTAGATATAAGCATATGGAGAAAAACCAATTGAAAGAAACAACTATTTCACCTTGACTACAGTAGTAAAGTCAGTGACATTATTATCAGGTATCCAGTAGTTGCTCACAAACCTTAGGAGCCACTCATGAACTGCCCTTTATTAGAGCAAAGCGGTCTATGATTTTAGTGAATACACTTAGGCCACCCAGATATTGACATACAGTATTTCAGACCACCATTTTCTACGGAATATATCCACCAGTGCAAGAGTTCAAGTATAACACTTAACTAAATGCCATCTCCTTCAAGTCCCCCTTCTCTGAAGATTACACCCACCAAACCTGATCTCTCAGCATAGTATACAGTTCCTGTATCCCTCTTGGCCTGGCCCTGAGCCTACAATGTAGGCTTCAAAAGATCCCTATTTAGCTCTCACTCTCGCCTATCCTGTCTCCCAAGACTGTCGCTCACCTGGACTCTGTAGTAGGTAAGACTTTATTCCCGGGGTGACACTCCCCTCTTTGGTGCTAGACTCATCTTCAATCTGTCAGAGTTTTAATTGTTACTTCTGCCACCCTGCATTGTGGAGGATGCAGGAGCAGAGCTGGCTGCAATTAGATAGTTTGGTCTCTCTCCTCTTGCCTCCCATGTGGATTGCACAAGGTATGGACCAGCAGTGGCAGAAGGGATGTGAGGCATTCCAGGCCTCTCTGTCCTTTTCTTCATCATGAGTCACATGAGGCTGAAAGCTGGCCATAGCATCAGTGGGGCTGTGGCACATGTTTCCTCTGAAAATCACTTTCTCTTGTGTGGTGTTTTTCCTAAAATTGTATTCTCTTAAGAAGGTCAAATTAGATCTTTTGCATTTAAAGAGCTCTGATACAACAACGTAGGGAAAGTATGGGGGGAGTTGAGACTAATCACTAATACTGGAACAAATGAACATTTTAGTGATATGATGTAATGAGCAAAAAACATAATCACTTCTGTGACATCCTTTCACAAAATACAGAACATGAATTTAATCTTGAGGAAATATCAGACAACTAAAACCTGAGGGAAATGCCACAAAAGAAGTAGTGTGTATTCTTCAAAATCACAGATGTTGGAAAGATAAAGAGAAGACTGAGAAATATTTTATTATAAAAACTCAAAAAAAAATCATATCTACATACAATATGTGATCCTGAGTTGTATACTAGACAGGTAATGTGGAGACTCAATGCTCTCCAAAAAAATTAATACGTTGAAATATGTATCCCTAATATAATGGTATTAGAAGATGGAACTTTGAAAAGTAATTAGGTCATGAAGATGAAGCCCTCTTGAGCATGACTGTCCTTATAAGAAATGCCAGACAGGTTTGTAGCCTTTTGTTGACATATGAAGATATAAAAAGATGGCAGTCTGTAGCCTAGAAGAGAACCTTTCCCAGAACACAACCATGCTGGCATCCCTGGATGTCAGAAGTGTTAAAAATAAAATTACAGTATTTATAAGGCACCTAATCTATGGTGCTTTATCATAGCAAAGTATACAGAGGCAGGTACAATTTTTTTTCAGTGTAATGATTGTTATTGAGACAATTAGCAAAATGTGAATTGAGCCTATACCTTGTTTGATAGTGCTTTTTTGTTAATTTTCTGATTTTAAAGGTTATGTTATTGTCTTTATCTTTTAAGAAATACTTATTGAAGTAGGGAAGGATAAAGAGTAAAATGGCAATTTACTATCAATTGTTTCAGAATAAAATATTACATATATACATATATATTTATAAATACAGATGAACATACCCATATAGACATAGAGGTAGAAATAAGGGAGAGAAACAGACATTAAAAGAAAATATGGAAAAATATTAACATTTGACATTTCATTTGACTGAATCCTTTTTTAATTCTTGCATCATACCCATAAGTCTAAAATTATTTCATAACAAAAGATTAAAATAATTTAATTCATATCCAATGTGAATCTTGGAAAGGTGCTGATAGTTCTCTGAAATGGGAGAGGAGGCATGTTTTCATGGACAGGAAGCATCTACTGCTATATAAAAATATTTTGGAAAGTATTAGAGTCACTAATGTCCTTTGTTTAACCTCGCATAAGTCCCTCAGCTACCTTCGTGTCAGATCATATTCTAACATGAAAAAAAATTGTTCTTGTAAGTTTTTTTCTTTTTCTTGATCTAAAAAGAGAGGAAGGTCCTACTGAATTTTTCCTGCAGTTATCCTCAAATAGTTCAAATGAGAGGATCCATTTCCAAGGCAAATAGTGAACTCCACGGCCTTCAGTAATCCCTCACTGGACCCGCCTGTGTTTTGAAGTATTTCTCCACCACTTTCCTTCCCCTCACCTTTTGAATAGGTTGGGGGATACACAAGACCCCTGGGAGATTTTGGTTTTCTTAGCATTTAGATTTTTCATCTCTAGAACAGATTTTTCTTCTCTAAACATTCTTTCAGGCTGAATTTATACATCTCTGATCCAAGTACTCCACCTATTTTAACTTAACCTTCAAAGCAAACTTTCTTTGTGGTGATTTCATCACCATGAAATAAAAATGCTTCCAAAAGCATAAAATAAATGAATAAACATAATAGAAATCAAGTAAATCCCTTTATGCATTTTATAAATCCTCTGCTATACAAAAACAATAACATTTATATGCTGATTGATGACAATTTATTCTTTGTTACTAAATTTTTATTAAAATATTGTTCAATTTACATTATTAAAACAGAAGAAACAAACTTTTAGCATGTACTTTATATTCTAATTAAACAACAACAAAAATCCATAAATGATTCTAAATTATATTAAACAATTCCGGATCAAATAATAATTATAAAAATACTATGTCTGAGGATCACATTTGACATGCTTTGACCTTGTGACACTACACAAAACAGTCCTGTGAAGGCGAACCTATGGAATGCGTGCTGCAGCAGGCACGCAAATCCTCTCTCTCAGCATGTGACCCAAGTCATCATGTTGTTTTTACTAAACGAAAACCTCTATATTCAGGTTTAATTGGAGTGTTGGCACTTTGCCATAAATAAGTGGGTTTTGGGTTGCAGTTTGGACACTTGGTCTCTAAAAGGCTCACCATCACTGACTATGAACCTAAAATGTAAAATGAAGGCACAGAAATGGATTTACTGCTTTTATTTATTATTCTAGGTGAAATATGAAGAATATTAAAACTAGTCTTGAACCAGTTCTGGTGGTGGACACCTCTAATCCCAGCACTTGGGAGGCAGAAGCAGGAAGACTTCCATGAATTTGGGCCAGCCTTGGCTACATAGTAAGTTCCAGGTCAGTATGAGCTACACAGTGAAACCTTGTCTCCAAAAACCAATAAACAAACAAATAAATAAATAAATAAATAAATAAACTGGTCTTACTCTAGTTCTTATACATTTATGGTTTCAAATATTCCAAATGATGAATCTCAACAGATTTTACAAGGTCATTTTTACCCCTTCATTATTCAATACATGACTTATTATTAAATTAATTTATTTTATGGTAAAAAATACAATTCCATAATATGCCCTATACACAAATTTAAAAGAAAAAATACAACTTACAATTCACTTCTGGAACTATGGTATTCCCAGTGACTTATTTACTAAATAAAATTCTGTTACTGCAGTGTTCTCGGTATTTCACAGACTATAAACATACAAAAAATGTCCTTCATTTCTAATTCATTTCAATCACCTTTTCCTCACCTTTATTCAACAGGGAAAAACAAAAATTCAAACTTCTTTAGAAAAATGTTATTTCTTAGTCAATGCAAAAATAGATTTCACATTTTACTCCATCAAGGATGAAAACAAATGAATGTTACAGGATAAAAATAAATTGCCTAGTCTCAATAGCTTCTTCCTAAATGTAAAACAAATACAAATCTGAATTTATTATTTTTTGTTTCTAAGTAGTATACCATAGCATAATTATACCACAGTTTGTTTGACTATTCACCTGTAGAAAAACAATATGGACCATTGTTTTTGACTATTAGGAATAAAGCTAATACAGACTTCTGTGTTTAGGATTTTGCATAAACATAAATCTTTTCTCTAGGATAAATATGTGTGTGTGCAGTACCTGGCTTCCGCAATACTTATGTGGTTAGTTTTGTAAGAAGCTAACAAATAATTTTCCAAAATGTTTCATATTCCCACCAGCAATTATATGAGTGATCCAGTTTTCTTGCATTGTGAACATTTGGTATTTTCAGTATGTTTTATGATGACATAGTGATATCTTATGTCATTTTAATATATGCTGTCCTAATAACTAATGATGTCAAGTATCTCTCCCTGTTCTTACTTGACATATGTACATCATCCTAGGGGAAATTTCTGTACCCACTTGAGCACTGGACATTTTTTTAAAAATTGAGTTCTAAGTAGTCTTTGTTTTAGATGATAATCTTTATTGATATTTTGTAAATATTTTCTCAACTTCCCACATCATAACAGGATTTTTGAAGTATGTACAGTATTAGCTATCACTATAACAAAATAGCTGAGATAGTTACATGAATTTTGGCTCACAGTCATGGAGGTTCTAGTCCATGATCAGTGGGATCCATTGCTTTGAACCCATGATAAAGTAGTATATCAGTAGAAGTGGAACAGCAAAACTACCCGCATCATGAGACTGAGAGCAAAAAATTAAAAAGAAGACTGGAGTCTCACAGCCCTCTTCTAAGGCATATCCTTAAGGTTATAAGGACCTCACACGAGGACACACTTCTCAAATTTTCCACCACCTCCCAGTAACTGCAACCTGGGACCAAGCCTTTAACACGTGAGTGTTTTTTTTTTTTTTTTTTTTTTTTTTGTGGGTACCGAGGGGTCGACCTCAGGACCTCGCGCGCCAACAGGCACCCGTGCCGCTGAGCGATATCACCGGCCCCTTTTTCGTATGTGGGTTCCGGGAGTCGAACTCGGGCCCTCGCGCTTGCAAGGCAGGCGCTTACGCCGCTGAGCCATCTCACCGGCCCAACACGTGAGTTTTGAAGGGTATTATACATTCAAATTTTAGCACAGAGAAAAGGGATGTAATTGTGATGGACCCTAATTTGTCAATTTTGTGTTCCTGGCTTGTGCTTATGGTATTATGCCTAGAAACTATATGTCAAACCTGAGATTCTCAGTATTTTCCCTTAATTGTTTTCTAATAGTTATAGATTCACATTTTACATTGATTTGAGATCCATTTTCATTTAGTTTTTAACCCATGGATGTCCAATTGCTCTGGCATCATTTGCTGAAAACATTGCTTATTCCATTAATTTGCTTTTGTACCTTTTTAAAAATCAGTCGGGCACATTTATGTGCTGTATATCTGCATTCTCTATTCTGTTTCATTAAATAGGCATTAAATGTGTTGATTCTTTTGCCCATACAATTGACTTTTGATTAATATGGTACATAAAATCTTGAAGTCAGATAGATGATTATCCAATTGTTTTTTATGAAGATAGTTTTTAGGTATTCTAGTTCATTTTCCTTTCTATATCAATCTGTAGAATAATCTCATCTGTACTTTAAAAATGTATTGCTGGAACTGCATTACACCTTTTGTCCATTTGAGGAGAGTGACTGATTTTATATTTTGAGGCCTGTGACTCAAATACAGCATGTCACTCAAATTTCTTAGATTTTTTGAACACTTCTTTTATTAGCACTGTACAATGTTCACCATAGTTGAACATGGATGTGTTTTGTAATATTTACTCTTGCTTTTTATTTCTTTTCTATTAACAATTATAATTTTATTGTATTTTTAATTTAGGTCTCCACTTGTTAGAATAAACAAATGCAACTTATTTTTGTATATATCTTGTGGATGTGTTAAACTCATTTAGTAGTTCTAGATTTTTGGATATTTTTTGTGATTTTTCAATACAGAAAATCATATTACCTGCAAATAAGGGCATTTTTCTTTCTTCCCTTCTGATCTGTACTCCTTTGTTAACCCTTTTTACACTTTGTGCTACATTACTTAGAACTTTTAGGACCATCTTAAGTTAGAGTATTGAGAGAGAGCATCCTCAGTTTCTGATTTTAGATAAAAACATTCCATCTTTCACCATTAGGTATGCTACACATAGATTTTATAGATGCTTTCTATGAAATTATGGAAATTCTCATCTATGTGTATTTTCTGAGACTTTTTAAATTATGGATATGTTTGGAATTTTGTCAAGTGACTTTTCTGCATTGATTTATATGTCCATGTGATTTTTCTTCTTTGCTCTTTATAATATGGTATATATTACATTCATTGATTTGTGAATATCCATCCAAAAATTGCATTTTGATTTCACATATATAAGTTGTACCTATCTATATATTATACATAAATTATGTAAATTTATTTTATATCTAAATATATCTACATATAGATTATGTATTTAATATATGTAAATTATATCTTGTATTAATAAAAATGTATAAATTATATTAATTTAAACATATGTGTTATATTTATGTATAAATTTATACATGTATAAATTATAAACATAAACAGTCCTGTGGATACAGATGTTATATCGCTATAGTGTTTTTAGTGAAGTAGTAATGACTGGTAAAGGACAAGGGAGAACCTGCTGGTGTATTGATAATATTCTATCTCTAGACATGAGCACTGTTAACATGGATAAGTTCACTTAGCAAAATATCATTTACACTTAACAACGTACTTATATACACTTTTCAGTACACAATCTCTTCATTATATTTCAGTATAAAAACATTTATTTTTTAAAAGGCAAAAATGTAGTCTAACGAAAAAATCAGTAAATTATAATCTGTAGACATATTTGTTTCATAATTCACCTGCAAAAAGCATTCTGCTATTTACTTCAGGCCAATATAACAAAAATTCCATAAACAGTATGGCTTAAACAAGAAACACTTATTTTTCACAGTTCTGGAGGCTGAGATGCACAATATCAGGACATCAGCCTATCCAGTATCTAGTGAGCATGTATTTCAGTTCAGTTGATGACTTTCATCTCATTGTTCCCTCACATGGTAGGGAGCAGGGAGAAAGGAAGCAGTATTTCTCATGACTCATCATATAATAGCACTAATCCCCATCATAAGGATGGAGCCCCCTAAGCACCCATTCTACCTACCATCACATTGGAGATTAGGTTATCAACATATAAATTTTGAGGGATGATGCATACTCAGACCTCTGTTAGCATTTATGAGACTACCAGATAAATTTGATCAATAGCCAAATGTTTCATACTATGAAAAATAATTTTTTTAATATGGATACCAGGAGTTCACCTCAGGACCTCGCGCTTGCCAGGCAGGCGCTTATGCCGCTGAGCTCTCTCACCAGCCTGAAAAATAATTTTAAATAAGGAGGCGGAGAGAGGAATATCATAAGTTTGAGCCCTGCCTAGGCAGCATGATAGCTTTGTGAAAGCCTTTCTCTAAATAAAACTATAGAAAAAAGGCTTGGGGTGTAACACAGTGCAGTGGCTCTGGGTTCAATCCCCAGTATTACAAAATAATAATAATTTGAAGCAATTTTGATGTAATATTATGGCCATGTTAAAATAAATACACTGAGATTTGTTTCAAAATTAACTTCTGTGGGAAGGCCAGTGTTCATAATTGTTGAAGCTTAGTGATGGTACATAAGTATTCATTATATTGTCTTCTCTAACTTTGTGTATGCTTAAAATTTCTATGTTAAAACTTACAAACAAATAAGAAAATAAAGATTCATTGTATTTACATTGAAGGTATATTTTACTGATCACAGTACAATACAGTATACTCACTTGACACTTGGAAAATGATAATTAGATAGAATAAAAAACCCACCACCACAAAATAACTCCTGGAATTGAAAGAGCTAATGGGATTTCAAGGTGAAAGCTTCATACATGTTTGGGCTACCTTAAAAACATTAAGCCTGCAAAGAAGATTTATTAGGCAAGTTTAAAAATAGTAAACAGATGGCTCCAAAATATGAAATCAAGCAATGAGAAACAAACTTACATTTTTACCCCAAATTTTTGGTTATTTTACTTTGGCATAATTTCTATGGGTGGGGAACATCAGTATGACAACATAACTAAGATGTATTTGATGCAAAATGAGATCACCTGGTTTTGGTTCCTTTCCTATTAAAGTTTCATATTAATGGCCTGTCACCTTAAAATGCATGTTCAAAAATGTCAAATTTTGCAGTCTTGAACTCTGGGTAAACTCATATTTTATTATTTATTTATACTCTCTTTTGACCTTCCAAAGTGACAAATTTCCTACAGGCTTATTTAAGGACTTTGAAAGATGTACATTTGAGGAATTAAGTTTCTCAGCAATAACGTAGTTCAAAGACTTACAGATAAAATCATTGAGTCCCCATAAGGTATGTGTATACAATTGTTTTCACAATATCCTTTTCTTGAGCCTTTCAGAACTTCATTTTACCCATTTATCCACATGATTTCCACTTTTATGTTCTTAAATTATTTCATTTCACCCCTAGCCACAATTGATTGTTCCAGGGTTGACATTTTTCCAAAGATTGTTTGGTGCTGATAAACTCTAAATTATATAACTGTTAGCAGCTGCATTTTCTAACATTTGGAGAAAATAATTCTTGGCAAAAAATAAAAAGCTGAAGCCAATGGAGAAAAGCATGAAAAGAGCAAAGATACAAAGAACTCTAGTATTGTTTTTATCAACATAAAAATGTTAAAATTTTAAGTGAATATTCTTGTAAAATATTCCTTAAAAATATTGTTCAAGCTAAATAGCAAGGTTATTATGGTTGGGACTGAAAATCAGCTGAACAGATGAAATCAATAGAAACCAACACAGAGAGGGAAGAACCCATTACTTCCCTCAAGAATAAAAAAGGTAAAATTCACTGGAGACTAAAAAACATAAGCATTTAAGTGCAGCGGAATAATCCCTGAAATGCCAATGAGTGATAGAAGTATCTGGCCATGCCACCTGTGAGTTTGCCTTGCTTGAACCTGTGCTACAGTGCTACCTCCTAACAATCATACTGAACTCAAGATCTTTTCTTTCGAAGGAACCCAATTCCCAAGTTGGGAGAGAAAACAGAAAATGATTCCAACTTAGTAAATAGTCCCAATACCCACAAGCCAGATATTTAGAAATAATCCTTGACAACTTCCTTTCCCTTATCAAATCCTCATCAAAGCCTACAGATTTTGTTTCCTACACCCAGACCTCTTAAGTTTTTTGATTCTTCAAACTCACCCCCTACTCTTTTAATCTAAACTACTGTCATCCCTTGCCAGAACCCTGAAATAGACCACAAATTGAACTCCCTGCATGCACTTCAGCACTCCTCCATTGTACAGCTAAGATAATTGTCAAACAGAAATCTGATTTTTTATCATCTCAGCCTAATTCATTGTTTTTCTAATAAAGACCAAAGCCTTCAATATATTCCATAAGACTGTATGGCCATATGTTGAAATGATAAAAGATACAGACAAATTTACATAAAATTGACTTATTTTACAAAACTCTCTAAAATGCACGTGTGTGTATAAATAAGAATTTGTGTGTATGTGCATGTATGTGTGTATGTATCTCATAAGCATGTAAAGAGATGTACACCATTACTTGTTACTTCAAGTATGGGCAAGGTAAAATGTTCAAAACAAGAAAGGATTCAAAATGAAAAGCAAAAAGCAAAAATAAGTAATTTTTAAAAAGAGCTTTATGCTTTAAAAAATCATTTATATACAATGCACTTAAACTAATTCAAATATGCATGTATTTATTAAAAGAATATTACAGAAGAATGATCATTAAATTATTAACAGTCATAGATAATAATGGGATTTCACTATTTTTTCCTATTTTATTGTTTCATTTTCACAATTAATGGTTAACAGATACAAAATTAGAAATTTTTCATTACTTTCTTTTCCAAAGAATAAAGTACACACAGTTTGGAATAGAATATCTGTGTTCTTGCCCCAGCTTATATGTTATTATGGACAAATTACAGAATCTGGACGACTACTAAATCCCATTGTAACAGTTTCTTCTTTGGTAAAGTTGGAATCACATATGGTATCATCAGAGTGGAAACAGTGAGATGGCTGAATAATATAATTCATGTATATCTCAAAACTGGCTATTAAAAATGAACTATAAATGTTATTAGATAAGATATAAAAGAACTTTGGTTACTTGAGAAATCCTAACAAAAATGGCTGCATATGGTGAGAGGCTGGAACTTCCCAGAGAGATAGCTGAGATTAGTTGCTATTCAGATGGCCTTAATGAACTACTAGAATTCTGTTGCTAACTAACAAATTATCACAAACACAATGGCTTAAATCCCATTTATTCTCTGATTGCTCTGTAGGTCAAAAGTACAACACAGCATGGTTTGAGTCTCTGTTCGGGGTCTCAAACCACGGGTAAAAATCAAAATTTCAGTTGGTCTACATGGTAATCTAGCATTTGGGCTTCTAGTCTGAGCTTCTGTGTTTGTAGCAAGATCCGTTTTTTTGCAGTAATACAAATAAGGGACTTGTCTCCGTACTGATTGTCAGTCAGATAGTTCACCTAGGGGCTATCCACATTCCTTTCACATGCCCTCCCCTCATCTTTAAATGCAGCAATGGGGAATCTCCCTCAAATTGAATTCCTCTCTCACATAAAAATCTCTCTTCAGGAAGAGGCCAGGAAGAGGCCAGGTCCTCCTACAAACTTCACTGGTGAGACATGTTCACCCAGAACAACATTGCTAAAAAGTTATTTGTGCTATGTAACATAACCTAATCATGGAAGTGACTTTCTTACCTGCAAGTCTCCTTTTGGGAGGACTAATTTGGGGATCCTGTCATAATTAGACTTACCACAAATATTTGCCATTACTTTTCATTGTTTTACTTAATTTAAAGTCAAATAGTCAGATTTTCCATTCTTGTAATTCTAGTAGGAGTATATACCATTTTCTATGGTTTGTTTGAGCTTATCATGTTAATCACAATGTCTTGGAAGTGCACTTTGCCCCATTGATTTCATCAGTGTTTTGAGAGGTGAGTGAGAAATGAGGTAGTGACTTCCACTGAAGCTAAGCTGTCCAACTTATCTATTGAGGTACATCACAGTCAGTGTTGCAAACTACATGATATCATACCATGGATACTCCGGAGAATAAAAATATTCTTCATAAACACAAATTTTCCAAATTTCAATATTATTTAACTTATCACTTTATTCCTTTTCCTCACTTACTTTTTCCATGCAGAAAATGTAGGTATGGGAGGGAAAAATTTTAATAGACAAATGTAATATTAGCAAGGACAAATATAAGCCTGGAATATAGATGTAATATGAAAGTGCTGCTGCAGAACTTGAAAATAAAGAAAATAATTTGTCATGTTCCAAGTTTAAAACTGTGTACCATATATAAAACAGAGATATGCTAAAATAAGATGACTTTATGTAAAAACATAATTTTCCATTCATTATTTCATACTTGAAGCCTTTCAATACAGTATTCTCAAACTTGGGGCATCATACAATGGGTGGCTAGAATTAAATTATGTCTGATTTTTAGAATAAAATGAGCAATTACTATATCAACAGAATGTCTTATAATAAATAAATACAGAAAATACTAAAAAATTCTAGCCAGTAAGACTAAAGAATTAACATATCAAAACAAACAAGCAAAAAAGCCTCACTTAGCAAGTTCAGGATTTTTTTTTTTTTTTTTTTTTGGTACCTGGAATCAAACCCATGACCTCACACTTGCCAGGCAGGCACTGTGCCACTAAGCTATATCCCCAGCCCCAAGTTCAGGTTTTTATTTAAAATAAATGGGAAAGGCAGATATTCATAACAACTCTCTATGGAGATAGAGTTTGTAAATATACTTTATTTTTCTTTTCATGCCTCCTTTAGTCTCTTCCATCTGTGTCTTCTACTTTTAAAATTTTATTGATTCATGAAGGTTTTACTAATGAAATTTCCTTCTTATTCAGGCTTAATTATACACCATCCTCCCATTCGCTCACCAACCTGTGCCCACCTCCATCATTACACTTATTCCTTCATGCTTATTTATTAGTTTTTCACCTAAACTTGTCTTGCTATCTTTGTCTCCCAAGCACATGGCACGGTACTGGTAACACAACTGGTACACAGCAGTGTTGTATCAGTGACTAAATATAAAAATGTATGAATAATGGTTTAGGCTACATTTATCAAGCTGAATACCTATTACAGGTAGTGTGTCAGGGTTATATAGACCCACAGTGAAAGGGAAGTTAAAACTTTAATTTCCTGACAAGAAAGCCTGCCAAGACCAAGTGGACATGTCTAGACCAACCTGATAATAAAACATTCCTTCCTTTGTGTAAGCTTGTCTAACTGATGACCTTGGAATATAACTTAAAATGTAGCAGGACATTTCTTCCTCTGTATAACCCATGTTTTGTATAGCTGATGACCTTACAAAGGAGCCTAAAATGTTTAAACTCCCTTAGCAACCCAATGTCACCCAACCTTCCAATTATACTATACTCAATCTGCCTTTGTACCTCCCCCTTACTTTCCCCATAAAAGCCCCGAAACCCCACTAGGTGGAGCTCTGGCTCTTTGGGAGAGGTCCCTGTCAGAAGCCCACTGGTGTAATAAACTGCCTTCTAAACCTCCTCAATGCCATTTCTTCCCATGTTTGGTCTGCTTTCTACATTTCTTGGTTCCCTGACCGGGAAGACCATGCTGACTGCTTAAGTCAGTAAGGATGTGTCTAGTAAGGACAGAACAGAGAATCTACTGATGCTTCTCTATAGTTCAGACAGTCCCAATGTTGCTGAGAGGCAATAAGCCAGTTGGGCACATGAATGGTCTCTCTCTGAGGGACACCCACCCTTTGCCTGTTATGCCACTATTCTGGAATAGCACAACAGAACCCAAGACTGCCAGCCCTGACCTGTTCTTAACCTGTATCAAAGCCTGCCACTTGGCTCCTAGCCTGTGCCTGCATGATAAAAGGATAATTTTGGTAGTCAAAACAAATTCCCAAGGCTACTTGAAACCCTCTCAGACCTGCCCTAAACCAGAGAAGCTTTACCCTGTCTTACCTCAAGACCTTGAGTCTGATCTCCCCCCTCTTGAATTTGCAGGCTGAAAGTTGCCCAGCTGGCCTCTGCAGCCCCTACAGCCGATCCAAGAGCCACTACCACAGCCAGCACTGGCTGAGGCAGAGTGCTGCATGAAACTGCAGCCTGGGGGCTCACCTGAGGAGGGACAGGCAGGGACCCACCTGCTGGGATGCAGCACATGAAGGCAGGGATGGGGGCGAGGCAGAGGTGGACCCCACCACCAACTGCCACCTGCCCCACACTCGCAGCACTGAACAGAGAGGCATGCTAGTGCCCACTGGGGTCCCTGAGTATGGCTGCAATGCCTGCTCAGCTGGGGTGATCCACAGCAAGGTCCTGGTTCATGTCCAGAGTCGCCACTGCTGCCCCAGGTGTCTGGGACACCCTGGGGCCCACAGACTGCCACTGCCACCCCTCCTTCTCCTAGGTTCCATAACACCACTGACATCATCACCATCAAGTGCATCTCAAAACTCACACACATTTTTGCCTGTTCTAGCTGTACCAGCCCTCTAGTGGTCTGGAGATCTACATCTACCACAGCTTCTTGCCATCCCTGACCCCACAGCTCCAAGACCAACAACCACTGCAGTGCCTCCTGAGCTGCAGACCAATTTGTTATCAAGTGCTGCCAACATAGACAGAAATGCTGACAGCCCTGTCAGCCACTGCCTTTGCTCTACCCCTCAGATTGGGACTACAGCTCATCTCCAGCTGCCACTTCATGTCTACCCCGGAGCTCAGGGAGGTACACCCAACCAGCCACCGTTGATGTATTATCAGCCATTTTGTTCCACTGACCTCCTGAATTGGAAACACCACAACCCATCCTACTTGGATAAGCCCCAAGCAAAGACTGACCAACCTCATTATATCCAGCTTTCTGACCCACCTGCCAACATGGGATGACTCTCAATGGCTCCTTCTGACTCTGCTCAACACTGAGGAATGCCACTGACTTTTAACAGAAGTGGAGAACTAATTGGAGGGAGAAGTCCCTGCTCTCACTGTTAACCCTGATAGATGGGTAGCTTCAGCCTTTCCAAAGGACCGCTCCACCTGGGATTACAACACCCCAGAAGGAAACAAAGCAATACACAGACACCATCAAGTGCTTCTCAAAGGCATCAAAGGAGGGCAAAAATCCCATCAATATTTCAAAAGTTACTACTATTACCCAGAAGCCTGATAAAAGCCCTTCAGCCTTTTATGAGAGACTCTGTAAAGCCTACAGGATTTATATTCCATTTGACCCTGAAGGCCCAGAAAATCTACAGATGGTAGATGCAGCCTTCATTGAACAAGAAGCACCTGGTTACCACAAGAAAAACCAGTCTGATAGACGATCATATCCTCTGGTCAAAGACCAATATGCAAGATGTAAGGGCTATGGACACTAAAAAAAAATGAATGCCCATTCAGACTAAAAGACAAGGATTCTCAAAAGCTTCAACCTGCATCAGATGACAATACTTTCATTGGTCTGATGGGCTCAGACTAGGCCAGACCAGGCTCCCTTCTTCAGCTGGGTTACTGGGAACTCACAGTCCAAACCTGCCTGGACCTAAAGGATGCTTTCTTCTGTTTGCAGATTTCACCCACCAGACAGCCCCTCTTTGCCTTTAAATAAAAGAACCAGAGATGGGACAAAAAGACCAACTTATCTGGACTCAGTGGCAAAGGGCTGGCTCCCCTGCCTGAGGGCAGTGGCAGCAATGGTCCTCCTGATCAAGGAGGCTGAAAAATTAACTTCGGGACAGAATACAATCATCCAGGTGCCACATGCTCTTCTAGAGCTACTCATCAGTTGGGGACATCATTGGCTCTTGAACAGCCACATCACTCAGTACCAATGACTGCTTTGTGCAAATCCCCAACTTACTTTCCAACTGACTAAACCTCTGAATCCAGCCACCTTCCTGCCCACTGAGCTTACCCACCCATCACAACTATTTCTCTTTGACTGATGAGCTTTTTGCTAGCTGGCCAGATCGGCAGATGGAACACTTCTCTGATGCTGAGTACACACTGTTCATGGATGGAAGTATCTCAGTCAAGGATAAAAAACACCAGGCCAGATACACTGTTGTTACCATTGAGGAGGTGCTCCTAGCCTAGCTGGGCCTCTTCCCCAAAACTGGTTTGTTCAATGGGCTGAACTGTGGGCCCTAAAACAAGCTCTCAACCGGGCAAAAGGGAAAAAGGTAAACATATACACTGACTCGAGGTATGCTTTTGCCACCATTCATGTCCATGGAATGCTATACAAGGAATGTGGATTTTCATGGCAAAAGAAAAACAAATTAAAAACAAAGATGAGGGAGCCAGTGAGATGGCTCAGTGGCATAAGTGCCTGCCTGGCAAGCGTGAGGGCCCGAGTTCGACTCCCAGAACCCACATACGAAAAAAGGGCCGGTGATATCGCTCAGCGGCATGGGCGCCTGCTGGCATGCGAGGTTCTGAGGTTGACCCCCGGTACCCACAAAAAAAAAACAAAGATGAGATTTCTCAACTCGTTTTTTTTTTTTTTTTTTTTTGTGGGTACCGGGGGGATGACCTCAGGACCTCACGCGCCAACAGGCACCCGTGCCGCTGAGCGATATCACCGGCCCCTTTTTCGTATGTGGGTTCTGGGAGTCAAACTCGGGCCTTCGCACTTGCAAGGCAGGCGCTTACGCCGCTGAGCCATCTCACCGGCCCAAGATTTCTCAACTCTTGACTGAAATTTTGAAACCTAAGAAGGTCTCCATTATCCACTGTAAAGGGCACCAAAAAGTAAAAGACACTATCACTCTTAGCAATCACAAAGTGGATGAGGCCACCAAATTGGTGGCAAAAGGCTCCACCTAGGGGACAAATGATTTAGTACAGAATATGGAAGCCTAACATGAAATACCTCCTAAAACTTGCCTCAGTCTCTGTAGCGGACCCCTCTGCTAATCCAAAAAAGGGATTAAATAGACACAACAGAGAGGGGCCTACATGGGCCCAAACAGTGCTTTGACTTTACTGGACAATGGAATGATAGTTCCTCAAAATTTGGCCTATGCCTGGGTAGAACACCATCATGACATCACACATGGAGGAAAACTGCTCTGAATCAGCTTCTAAGCCACTACTATTATATTCCAAAATTAGCCTTGATCTGTGCATGTTAGTCAGAAATGTCAAATCTGTGCAAGAACTAAACCCCTATCTGGACCTAAACCTCCACCTGGTATCCAACATGCTAGTCTTTCCCCTTTTGAAGACCTACAAATAGACTTTACAGAGGTCAAGCCCATGTAAAGGCTACAAGTGTCTCCTGGTACTTGTCTGTACTTATTCTGGATGGGCAGAGGCATTTCCCACTAAATCAAAAACAGCCACTTAAGTCTGTAGAGCATTACTCTACAGAAAATTATCCCCAGATATGGGCTGTCCCTGACCATAGGCAATGATAATGGGCCTACACTTGTGGCAGAAATAACCCAGAAACTGACTAAAGAATTAAAAATCAGATGGAACTTACATACAGCATACAGGCCACAAAGTTCTGAAAAAGTTAAAAAAATAAATAGGACTTTAAAGTCAATGTTGATTAAATATCACCAAGAAACCCAGGCACCATGGGTAGATTTGCTTCCCATGGCCCTCCTCAAGATCTGAGGCTCACCAGGGCCCATTATATATGCACCCTTTGAAGTTTTGTATGGGAGGCCCTCACCCATAATTAGAGGTCTCCAGGGAGATCTACATCACCTAGGTAACATATCTCTGCAGGAATGACTTAAACAGTTAGGAAAAACCTTTTCTGAGATACACAAGAATATAGCTGAGAGGACTGCCATACCCACAGACACACCTGCCCACACATATAGCCCTGGGGATATGGTTTGGATTAAGGATTGGAAAAAGGAGCCTGTCTGGCGAGGCCCCTACTTATTTATTTTGACCACTCCCACAGTGATAAAGATCCAGCCGTGGATCCATCATTCGTGGGTCAATAAAGCTCACCCAGATGACTGTTGGAAAGCCCACCCAGACAAGTCAACTCCCCTGAATACAACCCTGAGGAGACAACGCACTCAAAGCCCTTCTCTCATCACTGTGGAAGCTGACGAGTTTATGCATGGCTGAAGCTGGACAGACAGCATACACCGGAGCATCTACCCTGACTGACTCATGTTCTGCTATCCAGTTTGGTTTCTAGCCCCCTACCTCTTGTTAATCTCAATATTCACCCTAGGGTTCTGGACTGTGTCCCCAGAGTATTGGGAAATTCCCCATAAGGTCACATTCATTCTCTTCTACATTGGTGTATTTGTTGGACTGAGTATTCTAAATTGCCTTTCCTAATCAAAGGATCAAAATGAATGTTATAACTAATCTGTATCTGCTCCTGGTTAGCCTGCTTGGCCCACATGCTTGCCAAGCAGACTCAGGCCACTGAGTTCCAAATCCAACTTTATGGCACTGACCCCATAGTAATTCTCAACTGGACTAGGTGGGATCCCTCTCAGCCTACAGTGTATCTTTACTTTGATGCATGCCTGATTCAAGCCAACAACCCAGGTTGGGATACCCATGCCTATTTCATGGGATGTGGAGGTTTAAAATGGGAATGAAAATATCAAACCAACAACAAATATGTCCTGAATGGCACAAAATAAGTAGGGGGGTGCTAATACAAAAGCAAGAGCAAAACAGATGTGTTCTGCCCCAGGAGGGACTGTGCCATAGACTATGAGGGGGTCTCCAAATAGCCCTCTAACTCAGCTCCCATCTGACCCAAACTACCCAGAGAGCCTGTAATCCCATAAAGTATACTATTAAAGGCCCCACCCATCAGGAATGGATGCCTGGTCACTGGATGAGTGTCTGGGTAGATGGGAGGGGATCAGACCCATTTACTATCCTGAAAATCATAACTATCTGGGTACCTCCACCCCACATCAGAATCCCTACCTCAAAGCCACCATTGTTCCCATTTGCCCCTGCGCCTGTGACTAATTACACAGGACCCCCAACACCTGACCTCTTGTACTTAGTTAACAGCACCCATCAGTACCTCCAGGCAGTAGATCCTAAATTGGGAGAAGATTGTTGGCTTTGTGTACCCCTCACAGCCCTCTCATATCATGCCTTAAGTTTGACCTTTAACAGTACCAAACTTAACTATTCCTCTATCCCTGTCCCTTACTCCAGCCCCACCCAACAGAAATATGGGAAAATGCCACATGCCTCCTGGGTTCCTCTACAAAACCAAAAGTCTCAACTGACTATATAGATGTTCTGACTGCTACCTCAGGTTCCCTGATGGTCCCTCATAAAACATTCTTTATTTGCTCTGATGGGGTCCATCAGGTATTTTCAACCACAAAAATAAGTTTCCATGTGCTTGCCTACCTTATGTCTGACTTCTCTGTCTACTCAGGTCAACAGGGTCCCACACATGCCCACCAGCCCTGCCAAAAGCATTACCTGGTGTTACTGCCAATCTTGGCCAGGACAGCAATAGCAGGGAGTCTAATCCTCAGTGCCACTGCCTTGGGTATGGGCCAACCACAGTACCTATAATTGGGCACACAAATAGAGGATCATTTTACAGTAATACAAGGAGCACTTGACACAATCCAAGACCAAATTAACTCCTTGGCTGCAATCATTCTCCAAAGAGCTTTAGACCTCCTCACTGCTCAGCAAGGAGGCACTTGCTAGTTCTTAGAGAAAAAAACGTTTCTATTATGTTAATAGGTCTGGTGCTGTTAGAAAAACTACCTGCCAGTTGTGAGAACATATAAGCCAGTGGGCTCAAGACAGGCAGACAGGCAGACAGGCTCCTCTGGTGGAGCTCCCTAGAAAACTGGAAGCCATGGCTGGGAGCTCTACTAACACCACTAACAGGCCTCCTCCTTATACTCTTAATAAGACCTTACTTATTAAATTGGCTCACCTCCTTCATTACAAAATGAATAGACAATATTAGCCTCCAAATGACCCTCAGGTCTAGTTCCTCCTATACAGCCTTAAATGTCAACATCTCTGAAAATGATTTTTCTGATTAAATAAAAGATGGGGGAATGAAAGGGAAATTAAAATTTTAAATAAAGGCCTGCCAAGAAAGCCTGCCAAGAGCAAGTGGACATGTCTGGACCAACCTGATAATAAAACATTCCTTCCTTTGTGTAAGCTTGTCTAACTGATGACCTTGCAATATAACTTAAAATGTAGGGCCGGTGAGATGGCTCAGCGGCGTAAGCGCCTGCCTTGCAAGCGCGAGGGCCCGAGTTCGACTCCCGGAACCCACATACGAAAAAGGGGCCGGTGATATCGCTCAGAGGCACGGGTGCCTGTTGGCGCGCGAGGTCCTGAGGTCGACCCCCCGGTACCCACAAAAAAAAAAAAAAAAAAAAGGTAACAGGACATTTCTTCCTCTGTATAACCCATGCTTTGTATAGCTGATGACCTTACAATGGAGCCTAAAATGTTTAAACTCCCTTAGCAACCCAATGTCACCCAGCCTTCCAATTATAATGTATTAAATCTGCCTTTGTACCTCCCCCTTGCTTTCCCCATAAAAGCCCCGAAACCCCGCCAGGTGGAGCTCTGGCTCTTTGGGAGAGGTCCTAGTCAGAAGCCCACTGGTGTAATAAACTGCCTCCTAAATCTCCTCGATGCCATTTCTTCTCATGTTTGCTCTGCTTTCCACAACAACAGGCAAAACCAGCAAGGTAGAACATCATATGACAGCACAAATATCAGAATATTAATTTATTTAAAAGAAACATGGATCTGGGCATGGTGGTGCAGGTCTGTAATCCCAGCACTAAGAAGGCTAAGGCAGGAGGATCACCACAAGTTTGAGGTTAGCCTGGCCTACATAGGGAGTTCAAGGCAAGCCTGAACTACACAGGAAGACCTTTTCTCAAAAATAAATGATAAATAAATAAATGAATAAAAATTAAAAAAAATAAAAGAAACATGGTCTCTTTATGAAGCAAACTATAAAACATGCAAATTTATATAAATTAAGATACTAAAATTAGCCTATAATCTAAACTGTCCATAGAATCATGTGGAAAACCCTTTTCAGTCCCACTTGAAGTTTGGCAAGCCTGAAGCTCTTTCCTACTCCAGCTATACACCTGTACACCCATTTCCACAAATGCTTTGGCTGTGGAACTCAGCCAGCTGTCCCCTGAGACAAAGCATGCCTTAGTTTGAGAATTTGTAGTTGACCATCTCAGCTTCATTACAGAACCCTAAAAATAGTATAATCTCAGGGAATAAGAAGACTGAGTTTTAGTATGTCAGTGGCTGAAGTCAGTCTTAAAATAATCAGAGTTTAGCAAGTTAATTCTCCACAGCGAGTCCTACTGGTAGAAACAAGTCAAATATTCTTCTCCTCAAACTTGGACATATTTTTGTATGCTCTATATTGTACACTGATTAGAGAAAAATAACACTGACCACCCAAATGTTCTATTCTGTTACATAAAGCTGTATTTGGGGCACTGTCTAATAATAGCAATCACTATTTATTTCTACTACAAGATGCTTATTATAATGAGGGGAAAGGACTCATATGTCTATATCCATAATGTGTAAAAATACATTCATTTGTTGAACATACAATTACTGAGACGCCTATTATTTGCCAAGTGCTTAAAAACTAAAGCTACAGCAATGAAGAAAGCTCCACGGAGTCCATAGCAAGTGAGGGAGACAGAACATGCGCAGGGTAAAGACTGAGGGGTGGGCCAGGAAGAGGGTCTCTGCTCAGGTGAGATAAGTGAGGAAGCTAACTTCAGCCAGAGACACATTGAAACCATCTCTTGAGTAAAGAATTCTATAGTTTGGGATTTACTTTTGTGTTTTCTGTTTTATTTAGAATGATACAGTCCCTTCTCTTCCTCTTCTTCCTCTTCCTTCTTTTCATTTGTGAGTAATTTTTTAAAAAAATAAAAGCATATTCAGAGAGCTGAGGACTGGCTCAATGCAGATTAACTGCAGGAGACACACTTAGAAGACTTCGACATCCTTTCCATGTGTAGTATTATAAGCAAAACAGGTGTTAAATCAGACAACAGATACACACTCAAGCTATTTGTATATACTCAGGGTTTAAAATTTAACTTAGTTAACATACAATTTGCTATTGTGCTTTTCTTCCTAAAACAGGTTTTACATTAATTCTATATCTTTTGTTAATTTCAGGCAAGAAGGATTGTTTCAGTATTTTTCTTTTCTCTTTACACTTATAAAGGTGAATTTGCCTTTGACAAACTTCATCCTTATTAGTCTTTGTAGTCTATTTAATGAGTATCACTTCTCACTTTTATTCTATGAGTCCTGATTTCATGTAAAATGATATACTGTAATTGCAATTATAGATGTATTACCATGAGTTCATACACAGAAAATAAGCCTAAATAGATATTTATTGCAAGGAATATATACACATGATATTATTTTACTCAGCTTTAATTTCAACTTTATGTATCTGAGATGTACTGCAATAATAGTCTGTAATTTTGCCTTCTTTCCAATATGCCAATTTAGAATCTTTCACTTTTTTCTTTCCTAAAAGTAATCATGATCCCTAATCTGTCATGTAATGGACGAAAGTTAATTGCCACATCTTAATAATGACACGCTGTAATATGGAATCAATTGTTCTCTGAGCAAGTCACTGATAAAATGAAAGTCAAAAATAGAAGTATTATGACCTGAAATAGGTCTGCCTGATTATTTTTCCCCAAGGGCTTTAGTTTGGATTAGGATATCTAAACCCAATTAAAGCTGGTTGTTTGAGACAGTGAAGTCCACAGACCTTAACAGGGAACAAAATAAAATAAAATAAAATAACCCTGCAAAAATTATAGCCAATTGGCAAAACAAATTGCAAATGCTTCTCCTTAAATGCTTATCTGAAATATGAAATCCTTAAGGTAATATGATACATTCACAAAATATTTTTGAACATTTTAAAACCTCACCCCAAGAGAAATGTTATATCATCTTATTTGAAACAGCAGTGCCATCTTGTGACACACATTTCAATATAATTCAGCTTCATATTTCCTTATTCTTAACTAATTCCATGGACATATAATTGAAAATCTGATGATAAAGATAATACACTATGACCTCTATGATATTTTAAATTATTTATTAAAAGGAAAATGACCATTTTCATTTATTAATGATTAGACTAAAATTCATCAGAATTTTTAAGCAGTCTATTTAAAACATTTTACTAAGGCTTTATACAAATTTTATAAAGAAATATTCTTTGATTTTGCTAATGCTCTTAAGAAACTCCAAATAAAATAGAAAGACTGACAAAACCCAACAAAGAACACAATAAGTTCACAAATGAAGAAATAAATAGCAGAGAATGCTATCAAATTAAGAAGAAATGTTGTAGAAGAGAAAATATTTTTATTCTTTTAGAAGCAGATGCTAGTTGGGGAGAACGTTTCTTTATATTATCTAATATGTTTGTCTATTTACTGTATATTCCTGCTCCATTTTTCCAGATACTAAAGATGCAAATGTTTTTGGAAAATTTAAATTGCTACCAAAAATATGAAAAAACAGACACAATATTATTCTTTATGTGCTGAGGTTTACACTAGTGTCCACTTTACAATGTTTGAAGTTTTCCCCAGCATAAAGATGCTGTATTTATAAGAAAATGTTTAATGTATTAAATAATTTAATTATTATATAATATAATTTATAAAGATAATAAAGTTTAGTGCCTATTATTCAGTCCAAACTAATAATTAATGTTTAATACTGGTTAGATAATTAAAAGAATGACAAGTCTATTTATTTTTCTAATGTGGAAGATGCTTTGACAAAACTCTAACTCATAACAAGAGAACTTGCTTATTCTCTTCCCCTAGGATCCAATCTAATACTCTCCCATCTGTGGGGCTATGGCTAGATTGTCAGTGTGGAGACCCAATTTTGTAGCACTTTTTTTTAAAAAAGGACAAGAAAGTAATACCAGTTAAAACTGCAATTAATTATTTTCTTCCTCCTCCCCACTCAGCAGTATTGCAATCTAGTTTTGGTCTACCCTATCTAATTTGGCAAACAAGTCATTGTTATAAAGCAATTAACAAGAATAAAATGACAGGAAAAAGGGAAAAGCTTCTTCTTTTCTTTCTATCTTTAAATTTGAAGATCCTTGAAAACTGAAAAAAATTTGTTTTGTGATTCTGTATATACCTAGAAATAATACATTGTCACTGAATTAATTTTTTTAATTCCTTCATCTTTGCTCTAAATCTCAGTATATTTCAAAAATTCTTGAAGCTCTATCATTACACCAGTGATAGGCAAGTTAGGTATCATTATCCTGAAGAAAATTGGGTCTCATCCTTTAAATAAGTCTTCTATAGAAAATGGCTATTTTTCAGATACTGAGTTCTGTCTTGTAATTCATCCTTAATAATAATTTTTAAATACACCAACAGGACATTTTTTCCCCTAAAGACTGCTAAGTATGAACTCCTTTCCTATATCCAGTGTTTTTTTATAAAAGAAAATTCACGAGAAATTTATTTTCCCCTAGGCTACATTAGGCAGAAATGAAAGAGATGAAAGAATAAAATCCTTGTTACATAGATAGTGAGAACACAAAACATTTTCCCCTAGAAATCTATACAATAATGAGCCAATTTCACTCCTAATGATAAAAAATAGGTATAAGCCAGAAGCAAGGGGAAAAGATATCTAAAAATGAACAAGACAGTAAAATTTAACCTGGATGGTGAAGAATTATGCTAGTTATAATGAGTTTATTTTGGATTTACAGTAATTTGTTTTCATAAGCATACTATTATATTGATTTGATTTCTTGATCTATTTCTGTCAATAGAAAAATTCAAATGTAAAAACACAATGCATAAACTTCACAATTTATGGCCACATTTGACTACCGCTTACTTTTAATGCACTTTGATAAAAGAAGTGAAAAATATTTAAGTTCAAAATTAACAAAGATTTTAGATTTCTATTCCAAAATCTAGCAGTGGAAAATCAGCTGAGTTACTTATAATTCCTAAATATACTTTCATGGTAAAAATCATACCAATTATATTAATAGGAAGTCAGACATATAATTAGACAGAAAAAATACAATGATGTGCTTTAGTGTGTATTTACTATCTTTCTAGAATATAGTGTCATATACATTATATATGATTAAGTTAAAGTTAACTATTACAATATAAATTAAATTAGTAATTCTGGACACATTTATAATGCCCAAGAAAAAATATTTTTATTGATTTAAAAACAATATATAATTATGGCATAAATGAATTTAATTATTAAATTAGTTGTTTTTTTGTGAAAATACTATAAATCATGAAAGTACATGTACCAAAATTAGCAGAATAAGTGATCAGATTGAGGTTCATGCCCATCTGGGTTACACACATTCTGGAATCTATGTAGTTAATCAGTGCTCTAGTCACATTACTGACAATCTACTCTATCACCTAAAACAACCCTGGGAATAAAATGGAGTTAATGGTATGGGAATGTAGTTCAGTAGTAGAGCATGTGCAGTGCTCTGAGCTTCTGCCCCAGCATCACAAAAATTTTTTAATTTAAAATAAATAAATGAAATAAAATGTGACCATAATCTTTGTGAATGGCAACATATTCTAACTAGCAAGTGGCTAATAAGGGTAAACTTTCATTTACAAGTTCAACTCTAAGATATTAAGATGTAATAAAAAATTATAGTTTAGATTCATGGCAGTATATTAAATATCTTGTACAAATAAACCTGGCACTAAGAAACTTCCAGTATCTTCTTGCAGAAAAGGAAAACCACTCTTTAAGTAATAAAGATGTTGCTAAATAATTAACAAATAAACTTCAATATGTGAGATTCTATGTGAAAGCAAGTGATTTTGTACATAAATGTAATGCATGTATACTGCCTATATATTTTCATTTATAGGGAGAAATAGTGAAAGCATATTATTCAGAGAAAATATTTCCTTGTGAGGTATAATAACAAGTGGAGAAAAGTGTGTCAAACCAAGAGAAGAGAGCAACTTGAAACTTGATGCATGAATTAGCTTTTCCAATATGGACAAATAGTCCATGCACCTTTTCACTAGATCACTTTCAGAAATTATTTCAAGAATTTTACCTTAAAATTTCATGGGTTAACCCAAAAATTTTTAACCTAAATATTGAATATTTTTATATTAGTCACACTGATATTGTAGTGATAAATACAACTCTGAATCAACAAATCTATGGCAGTATATTATCGCATATGAATGGCCCAACTCTTACTTTTGTTGTTTTTATTTACATATTTAAAATATGTTTAGTGTTAACAACCCAGAAGAACACCAGAAAAGGTTTGTTATGATTTTTACTTCCTCTTATTTGCAAGTTGCAGGTCACACTTCAGATCACTTTTCCTACTTTCCCATTTGTCCTTTCTATGTGACAAATAATAATGAAGCAGTAAGAGGTGCAAAGGAAGTGTTTAAATGTGAATAATGTGTCCAGTTTACTGGGAAGTTAGTTACACAGCTAATAATTACTATTGTAAAAAGAAAAGAAAGAAGAGTATGGATGGATATATAAAAAGAGGGAAAAAGATGAAAGTTCTGAGTTGGAAAAAAAGGTATTATTTTTAAGCAAAAGAAAACCAATAAGATTAAAATATAAAAACTGGCAAAATGATATCAAATGAAAATTGGGAGGTAATCTGGTCAAGGGCTTGATGGTTGTGCATCTTTATCCTAACATGGAAGACTCAAGCAGCAAATGACATGGCAGATTTCTATTTTTAAAATAAAAATACTTACCTTCCATTTTCATATTTTCACCTTCATTTAGTGTGCACTAAATCAGTTAGAACAGGATTTTCTACTTGCTATACTTCCCTTTTGGAATAGGAATATATATTCTATCACTGTCCTTTTATTTCAATGCAATTTTTTAAATAGAGGGTCATAGCTGAAAGAAATTGACTTGAATTCCAGATAAGATTTTGGACTTAGACTTGTGAGTGACAATGGAACAGTAAAGACCATGGGAATATTACGGATTGAATGAATGCCTTTGCATTGTGAGATGAACATGAACCTCGGTGCCAGAATCAGAATAGTATGGTTTGGATTTTGTTGTCCTTCAAGTGTCCACGTGTTGGGATCTTGGTGCCCAGTATGGTGATGTGGAAGCTAACAGAACGCTAAGAATTGGGGCACAAGGAGAGGTCTAAAGTATTTGGAAGTACGTCCTTGAAAGGGATTAATATACAAGAGACCTTGGTAATTCTCTTGAGAGTATTATTGCAGAAACCTGAGCCTAGATTCAACAAGCTTCTCTTTTTAGCTTTCTGCTTGAAGAAGTAAGAAGGGAATGGTGGTGCATGTAATCCTAGCAGGTCAGGAGACTGAGGCAGAAAGCTCAAAAATTCGAGCCCAGCCAAGGCACTACGCAAGACCATGTCTCAAAGTAAAAAATAAATAAATTAATTAATTAATTAATTAAAATATATATATATAAAATGAGCTGGGAATGTAGCTAAGTGAGAAGCCCTGGGTTTAATCACTATTTTCACTAAAAGAAATGACATGACATGACATTGCATGACAAGAGTGTGCTCTCACCACCTGCCACAGGGTTCTCTCCAGAGCCTGAGTTATGTTGTTAGGACTTTTAGCCTCCAAACCTCTGAGTTAAATAAATCTTTACACATAGCCTACTTTAAGTATTTTGATACAGTAAAACCAAACTACATAATTATCTGCTTCCTGCTTATTGTAAAATTGTCTGTTTCCAAACACATTTTACCGTCTTTAAATCCATGCTTTTTAATGACTACGTTGTAAATCATCAAAAAGGTAGACTGCAACTTATTTCATTCATTATTTTATTATTTGAAATTTAGCTGTCTTCCAATCTCTTAAATTTTAAGTGATATCTAGAGATTATTTTACAAGATAACTTTGAAATATTTTTATACCTATACTAACTTATTGTGAGATAATTATTTTTCATTTCTTTAACTCTCATTCTTTCTCCCTCTCCTCCTCTGCCTCCTCCTTCTTCTTTATAAAATTTAGCAACAAATGTGCACTTTTATATTGAAGAGTGAAATTCATGAAGTCTGACATCTATATTCAGTTAGGCACAGCACTGAACACAATTTTCTTATTTTTGAATTTGAGATATTTAGAGATATGTGATATTCAGTGATTCTAGAACAGAAAATGGCAGTCATGGAAATGCACTGTAACACACTACCCTCTGGCTGAGAAGTTCTGCTACAACTTTGCAAATTTTTCCATATTTGAGCTTTGTCTTTGCATACCTATTATATTCCATATCTCCTTATGGATCATCACCCACATCCCACACAGTTACTTAGTGTTGAGAAGCCAACTTGTATTCATTGTATCCTTTAGTGTGACACTCCATTTAAACCTACCTTTAAATTTCTCAAACTATTGCTTCTTCATCTCAAAAGCAAGAATCTGTGGATAAGGTGCTAGCCAGAGTATCCTCTTGTTATAACATTCTGATTCTAAATTCTGCCTTCCAAATACAATTTTTTAACAAAGTTTGACAGGAAATCATCTACAATTCAGTAGACAATATCATGAGCTCTAAGTGACTTGTCTGCCACTTAATAAAAATATGTGGCTATGAAATGAAAACTTCATACTGTTCTTTCTTTTTAATTTGGCTTTATCTGTAATTTTCCCTTTTTTAGTGCAGACTGTTATTTGAACATATCAAATGTTCAAATCTATATTATTATCCTATATCTGGATAAGCCACTTGCTTCTATAGTAACTTGTCCAGGTAATAGCGAAAAGTAATTTTTAAAGTCATATTTAGTATAATTGGATGCATTCATAGCATGGCTGTAAATCTCTTAAAGTTGTTATAAACCATGCAAAATACTTCCTTATGACATTTTGTTGAGCATTTAAATGGAAATTAGAGAACTTAAACTATCTATATCAATTTGGCTAGCAATTCTACAAAGTTTAAAAATCTAAAGTGCCATAGTACTGTGAAAACACAATCAAAACGTATACAACTAAAATAAATCTATAAAAATACACTGTGTTTCAAACATCTACTAATGTTCTTATAAGCATGCATTGCTTTAACAAACCATTTAAACTCTATAATGTCTACTGTTTGTATTATTTTCAAATTACATACACACACATACATAGATTTGGTTTCTTTTTTTTTTTCGGTACTGTAGATTAAACAGAGTTATCTCAATGAGCTTTATCACCAGCACTTCTTTTTTTTACTTTTGAAACAGAATTTTTTTTAATTGCCAAATTGCCCAGGTTGAGCTTCATTTTGCAGTCTTCCTTCCTCAGCTTCCCAAATGCTGGGATTACAGGCATAAGCCATTGTGTGCCTAGCTTCTACTCTTAATAGTATTATTAAGTTTAAGATTTAGAAACCTAAATATGGTTATTTGAAATTGTTTATATTCCTCATTGGATTTTCAGATAGGAAGTTCCAGTTCCTTTGAAATTACCATGGTTACTGGTGGCAAAGTAACTGTTTTATTAAAATTCCTATCACCAATGTATTTCCTATTCTTTTTCCTTGTTATCTCTTTCGGTTTAATTACATTGATAAATTCTAGTTCTAACTTTTATGGCCATTTCTCATTTCTTTTCTTTTTTTTTTTTTAATGTGGGTACCAGGAGTCAAACTCAGGACCTCGCGCTTGCCAGGCAGGCGCTTATGCCACTGAGCTATCTCACCGGCCCCATTTCTCATTTCTTTTACTAGATACTCTTTGTAGTCTTTCCTTTCCTTTTCTCCTATTCATTCTCTTTCTTCTGTCTTTTCACTTTATAAGTAAAGTGCTAATTAAGGCTTCAACTACTATGCATATACTGAAAATTCCCATATCCATGTACTGTATAAAGACAGGTTTTTCTTATGAATTATAAATCTACATGTTCTCTTGTCCACTGGACATCGCTACCTAGAAACTCTTGAGTTCAAATCTGAATGAGCGATCATTTTTTATCCTCTTTCTTTCTCTTTCAATTCAATAATACTCTATTATTTTTCTTCATTCAATTTTTATTCACCAATTCTTCTCCACTCTTTTCACCATCTATATTTCCTTCATCATAAAACACTCAGTTCTACTTCCTGAATATATTTAAGATCGTTCCCTTTTCTTCCATTCTCAGAGTACTATATTGAGACTACCGTTTATACCAGAAACATCTTGACTAATTTTCTGATCTCATGAAAATCATCTTCTTCATTAAAGTATTTAAAATGATTATACTTCCTTTCTATAATAATCACTTGTTATCTGCCTTATTAGATCATATATGTAATATGTACCTATATAGAAATTATGGTAGTCTCACCAGAAAAAAACACAAAGGTAGTGGTCTTCTCTACTTCTTGTTAATGGGTTGCCAAATATTTGAGAATTAGTCTTTACTCCACCCAACTGGATGTCATATAAGAATGAATTTTGACACCTAATCAAATGTTGGTAATGGACATTAAAAATCTGGTTTCTCTGGCAACATGTGTAGTTTTTACAACAAACCTTATAAATCTTCATTTATCTTGCACTTTTATGACTTCACAGCTTTCCATTTCATCATTTTGTCTTATTTTCCCTGAAACATCATCCCTAGTAACTAGGTGCACATAGCTGATGCTTAGATTTGAATACTCAACTATATTATGGCAACACAATATAGATGGAAAATGATGGGAAGTTTAATACATTCAATCAAATATGTAATTGATATCCTTTGTGCAAAATTCTAAAGCTTTAAGAAACATATGTTAATAGGAGATAAGTTAAGCATAATACTGCATATGTCAATCACAAAATAGATTTAATATTACTTATCTTCTACCTTGGTCCATGTATACAACACTTTGTGGTGCATCTTTTTTTTTTTTTTTTTGTGGGTACCGGGGGGTCGACCTAATGACCTCGCGCGCCAGCGGGCGCCAGTGCCGCTGAGCGATATCACCAGCCCCTTTTTCGTATGTGGGTTCCGGGAGTCGAACTCGGGCCCTCGCGCTTGCCGGGCAGGCGCTTAAGCCGCTGAGCCATCTCACCGGCCCTTTGTGGTGCATCTTAATCAAGATACAATGGCATCTAAAGCCTTGGTTCACATGATCATGTGTAAGGCCTTGAGATGTAATTCACATATCATCTAGGGCTTGATTGTCCCTGGACTGGGAAATAAAATTCTCAAATCTTTTTAGTTTGGAAATTAAAATTTCTATTAATGAATAGTAAAAGGGAATGGATTTGTGTCCTCATACTCATCTCATGTTTCACATTTTTCTTTATAACTCTCTTCCCTCTTTATTTCCTAATTTTATCTTTTTCAACAAAAAATACTAATACAAATATGTTTAATCATGATATCTTCTGTAACAGTCCCACTCTCTATCCCTGCTTGATTTTTCATATCTTCCCCAAGAGAACCATTTTATATATAAGAACATTCAGATGCCAGATGAAAACATAATACATGTCCACCTCCTCCTCATAATTATGTGTATTATTACTCAACTTTTATAATTTGGGGATGTATTGTTTAGCTTCAAAGCAGGTTTCACTGAAGGTAGATCCTGTCAGCCACCTTAAAGATCCTCTTATCCAAGAACCTGAGACCTGAAGAGAGATTATGAATTTCCCAAGATCATACTACCACTTAGTATCAGAGCCAGACATTCAAACTGAGCTTCTAAATTTTTATTCCAATGTTCTTTCTCTCCCACCATAGAGTTTCGATAGTCCAACTAAATGTATTTTTGATGCAACTCACTAAAACAATTTTATTAATATAATCAAGTAAGGATTCAAAATAGTTAACTGGAAAATTTTAACTTATATTTTCTTTAAATATTATATTGATAGTAACCACTAGGACTGCAGTGATAGCTCAGTGGTTGAAAGCACTTGACCAGTATGTGTGAGGACGTGGTTTGGTCCCCAGCGTGGCAATAAATAAATAAATAGACAAAGAAGATAGTAATAACTCATAAATTATTTGTCCTTTGTGAGTTTGTATCAGAGAAAGTATCATATGTGGTTAAAAATTATTTCCCTGACAAATTATATTTCAAATAGTTGCATAATTATACATTCGCTAAATTAGTGTTGTGAAGTTCACTTTTACTTATTTACAATTTTTATTCAAAATTTTTAAATTGACTTTATAAAAATCTAAGATTTAGAGATATTTAAAGGAAAGGATTATTTGAAATAAAGAAATTAACTTAAACAGGTTCATATTTGCCTTATTAATTTACATAATTACATCATTCTAGTCAAGATAAAATCTTTTTGGAATCATAATTGCAATTTGTTTTATATTTGTTGAAGTAATGCTATGTACTTCATTTCAACAACTATGTATAGTGGGTGTATGTACTATTATAAGCTTAGAACTATAAAGTGAAGACAAATTAAATAAATTATCCACTCGCACACTATCAAGTAGGAAAGATTGAAGTTAAACCCTGGCCTACCTCACCCCAAAGCACTCACTTTTGTTAACATAAAAGTTGATTCTTCTTTTTTAATTATTAATATTATTACACTATTTACATTGATTTGCATGTAGATTATTTTTCAGAGGTTTCATATTAATATTTAATGAGAAAATACATTTTCTTGTAATTATTCACTCAATGCACTCAAAAATTTTTATTCTACTTTTTTATATCAGGCAGCATGCAAATAGTCAAGGATTTAATTTTTTTTATATATAAATAGGTATGCAATAATTATAAAATTTATTTTTAGCAATAATATTTTTATGTTATGAGTTTTTCTGATATTATCATAATATTTATTAAAACAGACCACTTAAAATATAATCAATGCAATAATAATTTTAAAAATATTTTTCTAAATAACTGTTTCAAACATTTTCTTCTTGGAAAAAGTTGCCAAGAAGGTTTTCTTCCAAAATCTCTGGAAACATGAGAATGTGTACTTGCCTGAACTACATGGACTAGCTGTTCCAATTATATAGAACACATTTTCTTACTTATTTTTTTCTAGACTTAACATATTGACTCATACTTGCACAGTATTTCTCCCAGAGCAATAAAATCTAAGATGGGGTGACAGGAAGACTCACCCTAATTGGCAGTGTGTCAGCATTTTTCTAGGTGAGATGTAATGATAGACTTGGCAGCAGTATGAGCAAGGACACAATGTACGGCATTCACATTATGCAGATGATTTTAGCTCTATGAGCAGCCAATGGTCTCAAGATAAATCATTTTTATCTCAGATTAAACTTATAGTTTTAGAACTGAAAACCTATGAATTAAAATGGACTCTATCTACCCAGGATGAGATAAAAGATATATATCTGTTTCAAATCTACTTCAACTAATTTGACAAAACATAGAAGGTCAAAAGCAGCAGACAACTCTTGGATTTATCTTAATCTCTGCCTAAACTTCAAAGAGAATTCAGAGAAACCTTTCATTCTGAGAATGAACAAGGACTTAAAGAAGGATCCCCATATTGTCTTGTGTACCTGCTTCGACACCCAAATGATTTATTGTATCAGAAGTGTCTTAGTTACTTTTCTCATTGCTGAGACAAAATACCTGGCAACCAAAGTTAAAGGAAAAAAGATTTATTTAACTCACAGTTTGTGGAGGTTTCAGTTCATAGTTGGTCTCCAAGGCAGTGTGACATTACAGAGGAGAAACAGTTCATGGTGGGCAGAAGGCAACAAAGAAGCAAAGTAGTGAAGAACCTGCAGGCAATCACAACACCCTTCTTTCCATCCCATATATTCTATCCAGGTTACATGCCCTTAGGGAGGGTAATACTTACACCCAGGGAGGGCCTTCCCATTATCCACACCAAGAACTATGCCGAACCCATCAGTGAACTAATTTAGTAATCACACACCTTGATCCCAGCATCACATACTTAATTGTAGAATCACACATTCTAGATCCACCCATCTCTGAAAAAGGCCAACCTATGATTGCATGAAGCTTTGGGGGGACATCTTGATAGAAGCTATAACAGGAGGCATGGGCCAGGCATGGTGGCACATGCCTGTAATCCCAGCACTCCAGAGGCTGAGGCAGGAGGATTGGTGTGAGTTCAAGGCCAGTCTGGACTACACAGTAAGTTTAAGTTCAGCCAGAACTAGGTAGCCAGACGCTGTCTTAAAAAAAAACAAAAAACAAACATAAAACAGGAGGCATGTTAGGGGAAAGGATGGTACAAAAGTTTTGTACAGATAACTTTATACCTCCTATCATTTAAATTGCCATTCTCTCAAATATAGGGAAGAAGACCGCTAGCCTCTATCCCTGAACATAGATATAAATTCTAGAGCTATATTTATATTTACTGCCATTACTTTTGTTTCAAAGTCACCAGGCTACTCATTGCTTCTCATCTTCCAGAATTCTTTTGAGTAATCTACTCCTTCCACTCAAGTGGCCTTTTAATGCCACTTTACTTTTAATGCACTGAAACTTTATCCTCCTCATGTGCATTTCAATCATGATTAAAGTTTGAGAAGAATTAGTGTCAAAAGTTGGAGACGAGGGCCGGTGACATGGCTTAGTGGCGTAAGCGCCTGCCTTGCAAGTGCGAGGGCCTGAGTTCGACTCGCGGATCCCACATACGAAAAAAGGGGCCGGTGATATCGCTCAGCGGCACGGGTGCCTGTTGGCGTGCAAGGTCCTGAGGTCGACCCCCCCGTACCCACAAAAAAAAAAAAAAAAGTTGGAGACGAAAAACTCAAGACAGTACATTAATTTTCCCCATAGTCTAATGAAACACACAGACTAGCCACCCCCAAACATACCTCAGTCCTAAGGGTTAAGCCTGATCAAATCCGCCCATCCCTAGGAAATTGTATTTCTTCAAAGTGCTGTAGTATAGATCCATAACACTCATTAGTAAAATCTCACTCTGCTCCTCACAGTGGTCTTGCTGTAGAACATGTTGCTTCAAATTCCCAAGGTGCAACAGGATGTGGATCTCCAGCATTTTCAATATGTGAGTCTAACACTATGGTCAGACTCTAGTGGAATGTCCTTTATATTGAATTGAGATAGATTACACAATAGGCATGGAATGAATCTATGCTATAGCTTCACGAAATCTGCAATTGAGGAAAAATACATTTCAGAAAAGGTATATATATATATATATATTATGTAGTATATACTATATATATACTATATACTATATATATATATACTATGTAGGTATATACTATATATACAGATTTTTTGTTTGTTTTGTTTTGTTCAGACAGATTCTCCCAATACAGTCCAGGTTGGTTTTGAAGTCACACTTCTCCTCCCTCAGCCTCAGTGCTGGGTTACAAGTGTGTATCACAGACCCAGTAGAAAATACTTTTTTTTTTTTTTTGGTGGGTACCGGGGGTCGACCTCAGGACCTCACGTGCCAGCAGGCACCCGTGCCACTGAGTGATATCACCGGCCCTTTTTTTTTTCCGTATGTGGGTTCCAGGAGTCGAACTAAGGCCCTTGTGCTTGCCAGGCAGGCATGTATGCCGCTGAGCCATCTCACCGTCCCAAAAAGAGAAACAATAAAATGTCACGACACAAACTAAAAAGTTATTTTAGAATTTCCAGTACTTACATGTAATGTAGTATTTTCATTTTTTTATTACAAAAGAATACAAATTTCAAAAGGATTTCATTAGTTAGTGTCTCTAAAAGTCTAAATGTCTACCCTGTAGTTTGCTCATTATTTGTACTTTGTGTTTTTCACACAAGAGAAATAATACAAAGTTTAATCTTGTGTGTTTGATTTATTTCACCTAGGATTATGGTTTCAAAGTGCATCCATTTATCAAATGTGTACTAATAAATAAAAGTCTAAATACAGCACTGTCTTTGACATTCTAATTCAGGTAATGTTTATAAATAAATGTGAGTTACAAAATAAGGATTCATTTTTTCTAAGAGATATCTATTGCAAATCTCTCTCTGTTTCTCTCTCTTCCTCTCTCTCTCTCTTCCTCTCTCTCTCCTTTTCTTCCCTACTCTCTCCTCATCTGTCTTCCCCTCCCTTTCTTCCCCTCTCTCTGTTTAAAATATTACATATGGACTTCTAAATTTAAAAGATGGAAATTTGTCACAATAATGTAGCCCTCACACATGAACATTTTCTGTTCCTGCTTCACAAATATGATTTTGGTTCTATTAAATCTACACAATCTGGTTCAGAATTATGACTATGTAAGCATTTTTCATCCTGTACCAAGTATTATAACAATATTACATTATCATTTTAGACAATATCCTTTGCCATCAAAATTATGGTTTTTATTTTCTCAGCCTCTTCAAATCCCTGCTAAGTTTTCTTATATTTCCAACAGCTCTATAAAATACCTTTTAAAATGAGGGCCAGGTGTAGTAGTACACACTTGTAATCCCAGCATTCGGGAGGCTGAGGAGGTTCACTGTGAGTTTGAAGGCAGACAAGGCTACATAAATGACTTCAAGGCCAGCCTGAATGACATAGTAAGACTTGCCTCAAACAAACAAACAAACAAACAAATAAATAAAATAAAATTCTCGTATGGTCAAATTTGTTAGATAATATATCAGCTTTATTGTAATTTTCTAAAAAGACCTTTTTCGCCAAGTCCACTGTCTTCCTGATGCAATACATAGTAGGCTATCCATAGTTTCTGGAACACTATTGTCCTAAGATTGTGTCATTGTGTTGAGAACTCCTATGATCTTTGTTCTTTGTTGGATATTCTCTATCTCAGGAAATTTAGTATTTCTTTCCTGATTTTCTTCACTATTTAGGGGAGAAAGGGTATAAGAGAGTTTAGTTTGGTTTGGTTTTAGGTTTTTGCATATGATAAATGTCTATTTTCTTTCACAAATCATGATTGAAAACTTCGCTGGATACAAAATTCTAAGTTGGAAGTCATTTCTCTCAGAATTGTAAAACTATTGTTCTATTCTGCTCAAGTTTCCAATGTTTCTGTTAATAAGTTTTCTAACAGGAGCTAACTTTAATTCAAGGTTTTCCATGTATCAAGTTCTGTATGAGACTCTTTATTGCTTGGAATGAATTTAAGTGAAAATATTATCCTTAATGATAGAAGATGAAATGGATTTCAAATTTTAAGTAAAGTTTCTCAGCAAATTAGCAAATATGTTGAGCAGTTTGATCTGAACTGAGCATCTATCCTCTGTCTTTTTAAAATTTTAAACAGAAAAAAGTAAAAATAAAACAGAGTTTCACAACAGGCTAGTAGGAGAGTAACAATAATTAATACATTGTGCATTGTTATAATCATAGTAGTTTTTCAGAGTACAAAATATAGTCACAAAATATTGTCCAAATAAGTATTAGCACAAAACTTTCTTTTCAATGAACTAAGAGAAAACAGCTGTATAACTATCTTAACTATCTTGTGCATATATATATTTTTTTTTCTTTTCCCTTTCTTCCTTTCCCCTTTCTCCCATCATAGGTCTTATTTTTTTTTTTTTTTGAACAGTTTCTTCCCTATTCACAATATCTATTGTGCACTTCGTATCTTATTTACTATTTCAGTTTCTCACACTAAGGAAACGGTATGATATTTACACATGTGGGTCTGATTTATTTCACTTTCAAGGTCTCAAGTTGCATCCACTTACCTATACACGCCCCCAGTTTATCTTTCTTTATGACTGAGTAGTAGTCCATTATATAAAAAAACACATCTTTTTTATACATTTCTCAGTTGATGGGCATTTGTGTTATTTTCAAGATTTAGCTATTATAAATCATGCTGCTATAAACATAGGTGCACATACATGACTGTGGTATGATGTTTCTAATTCTTCTGACAAGATTCCCAGAAGAGGAATAGCTGTGTAGAATGGGTCCTCTAATCCTAGTATTTTAAGGAATCTCCACACTGATTTCCACAGTGGTTGCATCAGTATACACTCCCACCAACAGTGGAGAAGAGTTCCTTTTTCTCCAAGCCCTGAAAGCATTTGTTATCAATTGATTTTTTGATGATAGCCATTCTTTCCTGAGTGAGATGGAATCTCAGTGTTGTTTTAATTTGCATTTCTCAAATGACCAATGATGTTCAACATTTTTTCATATATTTATTTGCCATTTGTATTTCTTCATCTGATAAGTGTATGTTCATCTCAGATGCCCAGTTTTGGTTTGGGTCTTTGGATTTGGGGCACCTGACTTTTTTCAATTCTTTATATGTTCTAGATAGAAGCCCTTTGTCTGAGGGACAACTTGCTATAATATTTTCCAATTCTGTGGGTTGTCTTTTCACTTTGTTGGTGATTTCTTTTGTTTTGCAGAAGCTTTTTAATAAGGTGGGATCCCATTTGTTGATTCTTTGTAGTATTTCCCATGCTGTCTTGGTTTTGTTCATGAAGTCTCTGCCTACACCTATGTCTTCAAGATTTCTACCTATTTTCATTTCCAGTATATTTAGCATTTCTGTTTTAATATTTAAATCTTTGATCCAGTTTGACTTTAGTTTAGTTCATGGTGATAGACAAGGGTCTAGTTTTGGTCTTTGACAAGTAGAAAGCCAGTTTTTCTAGCACCATTTATTAAAGAGACTATATTTCTTTCAGTGAACATTTTTGGCTCCTTTGTTGAAGATAAGGTGGTTTGGTGTGTTTGTAGTTGTGTCTACATCTTCTGTCCTGTGCCACTGATCCTCACATCCTTTTTTTTTTTTTTTGCCAATACCATACTGATTTTATCACAGTAGCTTTGTAGCATAATTTCAAATCAGGGATTGTGATTCCCCCTAACTTGCCTTTGTTGCCAGAATTGCTTTTGATATTCTAGGTCTCTTCTCACTCCAAGTGAATTTTAGGAATGTTTTCTCTAGATCTGTGAGATATGCTATTGGTATTTTGATCAGGATTGTATTAAATCTGTATAACAGTTTTGGGAGTATGACCATTTTCACTAGGTTGGTTCTTTCTATCCATGAGCAAGGGATGTCGTTCCATTTTCTGATATCTTCTTTGATCTCCTTTTTCAGAGTACTGTAGTTTTCAGTGTATAGATATTTTATTTCTTTTGTTAGATTGATGCAAAAATATTTCATTTTTTTGGATGCTATTGTAAAGGGTGTGGTTTCCCTAATTTCTCTCTCTGTGAGTTTGTTGTTTGTGTACAGGAATGCTATTGATTTTTGAGTGTTGACTTTGTATCCTGCTACACTACTGAATTTGTTTATTAAATCTACAAGTCTCTTGGTAGAGCTTTTGGAGTTTTCCATGTAGAATATCCTGTCACCCATGAATAAAACTTCTTCCTTTTCTATCCTTATTCCTTTTATTTCTTTTCCTTGTCTAATTGTTCTGGCTAATGTTTCCAGAGCTACATTGATAGGAGAGATGATAGTGGACATCCTTGACTTGTTCCTGATTTTAGAGTGAAAGATTTCAGTTTTTGATCATTTAGTATATGATGCTAGTTGTTGGTTTGCCATAGATAGCTTTAATCAGATTAAAATAAAGACCCTCTATTCCATTTTTCTGTGGGGTTTTATCATGAATGGGTGTTGGACTTTGTCAGATGCTTTTTCTGTATCTATTGAGATGATCACATGATTTTTGTCTTTGGTTCTGTTAATATTACATTCATTGATTTGCATTTGTTGAACCATCCCTGCATCCCTGGGATGAATCTGACTTGATCATGGTGTATAATCTTCTTGATGATTTGCTTCATTCTGTTCACCAGTATCTTATTGAGTATTTTTTGTGTCTGTGTTCACTAGGGAGATGAGTTTGTGGTTTTCTTTCTTGGGTGGGTTCTTCTCTGGTTTTGGAATCAGAGTAATACTTGCTCCAGACATGATTTTGGAAGTATTCCTTCCCTTTCAATTTCCTTAAAGAGTTTCAGCATTAATGGCATTAGTTATCTAAATTACTTATAGAATTCAACAGTGAATCTGTCAGGGCCTTGGCTTTTCTTTGTTGGTAATTTTTTTTTTATATGCAGGTACCAGGAGTTGAACTCAGGACCTCACACTTGCCAGGCAGGTGCATATACTGCTGAGCTATATCACTGGCCCTGTTGGTAAGTTTTTGACTACATTTTCAATTTCATTGGCTGATATTGGGTTTTTAATAATTTTTATATCTTCTTAATTTAGTTTTGGCAATTCAATTGTGTCTAGGAATCTGTCCATTTCTTCTGTATTTTCTATCTTATTAGACTATAGATTCTCATAGTAGGTATTGATGATCTTCTGAATTTCTGTCGGATCTGTTGTAATTTCCCCTTTTCATTCCTAATTGCTTGAGTTTATGTTCTTTCTTTCCTCTTTTTGATGAGGTTGGCTAATGGTTTATCAGTTTTATTAATACTTTCAAAAAACCAGCTATTTAATCATTCATTCTTTGTATTTTTTTTAGGCTCAATTGCATTAATTTCTGCTCTTATCTTTATAATTTCATCCCTCATATGAGTTTTGGGTTTGATTGGTTCTTTTTCTAGAAGTTTGAGGTTCAACATTAGGTTGTTTATTTGAGCTAGTTCTATTTCCCTGATGTGAGAATTTATTGCTATAAATTTCCCTCTTTGGACTGCTTTCATTGCATCCTATAAGTTTTAGTATGTTCTATTGGCATTATCATATTATTGTTTATACTGTTTAATTTCTTCCTTATTTTCTTCTGTGACCCATTGTTTGTTCAGAAATGTGTTGTTTAGTTTCCATGTGTTTATGTATTTTTTTGTGATTTCTTTTGTCATTGATTTCCAGTTTCATTGCACTATAGCCAGATGGTATGCATGGAGTGATTTCAATTCATCTGTATTTACTTGAACATGTTTTGTGGGCTAACATGTGGTCTATTTTGGAGAACATCCCATGTACAGCTGAGAAGAACATGTATTCTGATTTTTTGGGCTGGAACATTCTGTAGACATCTACCAAGTCCATTTGTTCACATGCTTCATTTAATTCCAATATTTTTTGTTGATTTTTTGTCTAGTTGATCTATCTATTTGTGAGAGTGGGGTATTAAGGTCCCCCACTACAATCGTGCTAGTGCTTATTTGTTTTTTCATGTCTGTTAATATTTGTTTTATGGGGTCAGTGAGATGGCTCAGCAGCATAAGTGCCTGCCTGGCAAGTGTGAGGCCCCAAGTTCGACTCCTGGAACCCACGTATGAAAAAAGGGCCAGTGATATTGCTCAGCGGCATGGGTGCCTGCTGGCCCATGAGGTCCTGAGGTTGACCCACAAAAAAAAAAATTGTTTTATGTAGTTGGGTGCACCAGTGTTTGGTGCATATATATTTATGATTGTTATCTCTACTTCTTAGAGTTTTCCCTTAACAAGTATGTAGTGACTTTCCTTGTTTCCTTTGACCGGTTTTGGCTTGAAGTTTACAATGTCTGCAAATAGAATAGGGACTCCTGCTTTTTTTCTGGGATTCTGTGGCATGGAGAATTGTTTTCCATCCTTTGACTTTTAGTCTATGACTTCTTTTTGGGTTAAATGTGTTTTCTGAATGCCGCATATTGTTGGATCTTGTTTCTCGATCCCTTCTGCCACTCTGCTTCTTTTCATTGGTAAGTCAAGACCATTTACATTGATGGTTATAACTGATATGTATTGTCTTATCTTTTCATGTTATTTTCCTGTTGTTGGTTCCCTGTCTTTCTCCTTTGTTTAATTCTTGCCCTGCTTGGCAGTTTCTTTCTACTGGTGTTTGTGTGTTTGTGGTCTTCATTATCTATTTCTCTTATATCTTTCAGAGCATTTTGTAGAGCTGGTATGGTGGTCATGGATTTGTTCAGTTGTTCTTTATCATGCAAGTATCTTATTTCTCCATTAATTTTGAAAAATAGTTTTGCAGTGTACATCAATCTGGGTTGAAGATTGTTTGTTTGCTTTTAGGGCTTGAAATACCTCACTCTAGGCTCTCCTTGATTTGAGAGTATGTGTTGAAAAGTCTGCTGTGATTCTGATGGGCTTCCTTTGCAGGTGATTTATTTCTTTTCTCTTGCTGCTTTTAATATTTTCTTCTTGTGTTGAATTTCTGGAATCTTGATTATTGTATTCCTTGGTGTGGATTTATTTTGGCCATACCTATTTGGAGTTCTATATGCTTCATTTATTTTTATGTCAAATTCTTTATCCATGCTTGGGCAGTTTTCTGCCATTATTTCTGTGAAGAGGTTCTTAATCCCTTTTGCATTGTCTCCAGCTTTCTCACTGACTCCAATCAAAATTATGTTGTTCTTCTTTGCTTCATCTTGTAGGTGTTGAATTTATTTATTTATTTGGTTCCTTGCTATTTTTAAGATATTTTTTCTTTTCCTGGTTGCTAATCACATTCCTGTCTTCTAGGTCTGATACTCTATTCTCACCTTTATTCAATTATTGCATATATTTTCAATGCAGTTTTTAGTCTCCTGGATTTCTGTTTGCACCTGTTTCATTGATTCTATTTCTTGTCTATGTTGGGCATTCATAATTTCCATTGTTTTCCTAAGCTCCTCTATTTTTTATCTGTGTCTGCTTTAATGTCTTTCATTTTGGTTGTTGTTTCTTTTTGCACCTTAGATATTTTTTTCTATGGCCTCTTTCATTTGTTTTTTCACTTCTGCTACTATCATTTCAGAGAGTTCCAGTGAACTGATTTCTTCTATCTCTTTGTGCTTTGGACTTGTCCTGGGTGAGCTGGGCTTTTGGGGTTGAATTTTACCTTTTCCTCTTGTCATTTTCTAGCTTTTATTTTATTTTTTTTCCATATTGGTGCTTGTAGATTTCTTATGTTAGATTGTTTTATCCCTAGTGTCGAGGTGTTCCTAGGAGATGTCTCCTCCTCAGGCTTTCTTCTAGATATAGGTGGTTCTTGGTCTTTATGTCTATCGCACAATCCTACCTTCCCAGTATATTAAGAATGTGGAGTTACTATCTTTTTGACTCAAGGCCCATTCCTTTGGTACTGGACTATGGTGATGGTTTTGGCCCCTTACAATCTCAGTGTTGTCACACAAGGGAGAAAAAACTGATTATAACAAGTATGGCAGCCTGGTTAAAGTAGTACAGTTAGTAATAACCATAGACTTCAGCATAGACTGGCTACTAACAGACTGTGGTAACTATTAGCCTGATTTCTTTAAGCATAGGAGGAAGTTCTATAGTTATATAATATAATCCAACTTATACCAGGAACTTGTAAGCAATGTTTTTACACATAGTAGAGTGATTTTATCCTGCTCTGGGGGGGAAGAGAGGTAGGGGATAAGGTGGAGAGATGGATGAGGTTAACTATAGTAAGAGCGAGTGTGGTGTGCATAGGATGATCATCCAAGTTTTGGGTAAATGTAGAATACAAGAGGGAGGGATTGGAATAGAAAGCCTAGGATTATTGAAGTGAACCAGAAAGAGAACAGACAGTATTTACTTACATGAAAGACTGATAAAATCAAGCAAGATAGTTGACAAAAGAGAGAAAGAGGATGAGTAGAATGATCAAAGTTTAGGAATTTAAATCATGAACAAGAGAGAAAGGAAGGTAGAAAAGAGAAAGAAAAGAAAGAAAAAAGAAAAGAGGGAAGAAGACAAAACAGGAAACAAAAATAACCACACACATGGAAAAAACAACAAACATACAGAAAGAAAAACAAAATAAGGCAAAACAGAACAGAGAGAAAAAGAGAAAAGAAAAGGGAAAAAAACAAACAACAAAATCAAACAAAGAAAAAAAAACCACGCACTAAATCAGCTGACTACCAAGAGGAAAACCCATCAGACAGAGAAAAATAAAAATAGTGAGATTCCTCTATTGTCTACAGTTCTGTGTTAGGTCCAACTCTGATCCCAGAATGTGTACTCTAGCCATGATTGCAGGTGGATTTGTGTTGGGATTGGGTCTGATCTTTGTCTCTGAATTTGGAGGATGGGATTAGTTTTCTGTGGCTGGATTTCTCCCCAGCTGTTTAAAAAAGAAAAAAAAAAAGAAAAGAAAAGAAACAAAAGGGAAAACTAAAGAAAAGAAAGGGGGGTGGCCCTACCTGCCCACTTCTATTCCACATGTCTTTGTCCCCAAGCACAAGGCTGGTTCACCTAACTTACCACCTGCTGCTTTGTATTATTACCATTGCTTAAAACTTTTCCATGCCACTAGTCCGTCCTGTCCATCCTGTGTGCTCTAGCCAGCGTCCTACTGTGTCTCTTGAGTTCCCTCTGGTCTCTGGTCCCTGATTTCTGTCAATGGACGGAGCAAGAGACAGTCTTGGACTCTCCTCCATCTAGTTGCCACAGGTCTGGGTTAATGACATGAGCAGGAACCCATTTGGGACCCTCCTCCTGCCAGTTGCCACAGCTCCATGTCAATAGCCTATCCTCAGTCTTGTACTAGCACTAATATGCTGATATTTTGATCCACCACATTAACTATAGTTTCACCACAGAAGTTTTTAGCATAGGGTTTTTTCTTCAGTTTTCAGAACTATTACAATAGGAATTGCTATTAGCATTTCAATTATCCATATCTTCAGCTCATAATTTATTCCATCATATTTTTCTAATACTGTCTTCAACAATCACTTTAATTATATGATTTTTCAAATTTATTGAAATATTATTGGAATATAGAATTATACATATTCAAGATGTACAACATAATGTTGTGATGTATGTTTGCATTGTGAAATGATTTTTACTATCAAGTTAATTAACATATCCATCACTGCACATAGGCTATTGTTTGTGTATATGAGTGTGTTTGGTGAGAATACTTCATATCTACACTATAAACTAATTTAAAATATAAAATTCATTATTATTAACTATAGTCTTTGTATTGAACATTATGTCTCTAGAAGTTATTTCTTTCATTACCAAAATTTGCCAGGTTGCACCTAATATGGGAGATAGTGATTTTATTTCTATTCTATATTCCTAATTTTGAGTTGCTATAGCAGAACACTTGATTCTAAGTAATGTATAAATAAAAGAGGTTTATTTCACTCATGACTGTGGTGGCTGGAATATCCAAACAGTACGGTATGGAGTCTGGTGAGAGTTTTGACTTCACAACGTGGAGAAGAAATAGAAGGGTAGAGGGTCCTTACAAAGAATGAGGGGAGATGTCACACTTTATAACAAACCCCTCTCACAATAACCAATACAGACCCATGAGAATATGAACTCACTCCTATGAAAAATAATCCACTTTAACACACCGATGTGTCTCAAAGGTACCACTTCCTAACACTGCCACACTGGGGACCAAGCTCCAATGTGAGTTTTGGTGCAGACAAATCATAGTAAACCACAACAAACCGAAACAGTGGCTTTTTCTTCTGGTAAGGTTTAACTTGTGCCTCTGTCTCTGGGAGGTTTGTGGCAATAATAGCTATTGGTTACCTCAGTGGCTAAAGTTGTTGCTGTCCTCTGCATAGGAATGTGTGGCACCTGCCATATGTTGGTCCTCACCTTCTTTACTAACAATCTCCAAATATGTCAGTTTTATCTGTCTCCTACCAAGCTTTTTTATGGTTATTTTCCAGTTCTTCTCCACTGATAACTGTAGGTTCTTAACTGGACCTGAGAGTCCACTTAGAACTTCTTGGTCTAATTGTTGTGTTTTGTGAAGATACAAAATCTAATATCTCCTACTCTATCATTTTGCCTTAAATATTGACTTTTTTCAGTAGTCCTGTAAGTGTAAAATCTCTTCCATTTTAATTTCTGTTTATTGTATTTTTGTTGAATTTTCTGAGAGACTCTTCAATTTTAGATTCCAACTTTTCTAGTGAATTTTTGTTAGGGTTATTAAATTTTATTTTTCAGGATCGTTGATGGAATATATTTTAATTTATTTTCTTTTTATGTGTCTTTAAAAATTCTATAATTATCTGTACACAATTATCTACATTTTTGTTAATTTATGTACCCTATATCTTTTTTTTTTATGTGGGTACTGGGAGTTGACCTCAGGACCTCATGCTTGCCAGCAAGCTCTTGTGCCTCTGAGTGATATCACTGGCCCTTTTCTTCCTTTATGTGGGTTCCAGGAGTCGAACTCAGGATTTTACGCTTTCCGGGCAGGCGCTTATGCCGCTGAGCTATCTCACCAGCCTTATATACCCTATATCTTAAATGTTATTATAAATTATGTATTTTAAAAATACTTTTACCAAATAATACTCTACATTTTAGAAATACACTTTATTTTATACCACTATGGATTTTTATCTGCCTTTTTCTCTTCCTTTTCTTCTTTTACAATTACTTAACATTGCCTCTCTGCAGTTTCCCTTTATGATCATTACCCATTCTTATTATGGGTATGACTTTTTGTCCAATTAAACTTTCTGTATGTATGTTGGAGTTGGGCCTACAGGCTAGAACAGCTGTCTTGTGTATATATTATCTCAGAATATTTTTTCAAACAAATACACTGTATCTGCTTTACTATTATATAATTCCTTTAAATATTTTTCCTGTTTCTCAATATTTTTATTGAAGGAGCAAAAATATATATGACTCATTTTCAAGCTTCTTATGTTATAGGTTTCCTTAGTGGTGTGAAAATGTACTTTATCTCCCTTGAGGTAACCTACAGAATTATATTGTCAAGTCAGACATATGTGTATTTGATTCCAGAGTCATTCTTTACAATAATCTCAAGGGTATAGTCAAGCAAGAGATTTAGACAAAGAAGATGAAGGTCTGAGATTTCAACAGCAGCTCCCTAGGCTCCCTCCATCTTCCTGGATCAGCCATGTGTATCTGGGTCTGAAAAATATATCTCTAATTAAGGTTCATGAGGTTACCTCACACAAAGAGCATTCAGGTAATAAAATATCTATTTATTATAAAGTATGTGCTTATTATAATTTATAAGACATTAGCCATGTCTTATAGATCCTGAACATTATTAACTACAGGTAATCCTAAAGGGCATTTCAGAGGTAAGCTCTCTTTCTTCTATGAATAGCAATAGTTCACTTTTCCAGAAATGTACTTGACAAGGAGATCAACTCCTTCTAGTCTTTTTCCTAAGACTTGTGCCAATAAAAATAGTGACTAACTGCTTTGATTACTCTTCACAACACTGAAAAGTTTCCCATACACATAGAAAATTAAATCCATCTTTCAAGGAGGGGCAGGATTGCATGGCACAATATTTCAATAGTCAATCAAACCAAGATATTTAGCACAATTTATGAAACTGAAAACGGCTCTCTAAATCTGTTTGACCCAATCAGTGGAGACAGCATTTTCTGTGTTCAGCAATGGGGATATGGAGAAGAATAAACAGGAGAGGTAGCAAAAACAAAGAAAGGCTAGAATTGTGGCTGCTACAATTGACACTACTTTAAGCAAACCCAAGACACCCAAGGGTCTATTCAAAGTCAATCAAGGAAAAGGTTCCTCTTTTAAATGTAAGAAGAATGGACTTTAAAATATTAACTATTAAACATATTGATAACATTTCCCACATAAGATATGGCAATTAAAATCTTTAAAAATCACATTTTATTGTCACATGAACCTATCAAACTTACTAAGAATGTCATTATGAGAAATGGATTGTTCTGTACTCAAATTTTTGATGTATTTTCCCCTGACTCCCAATAAATCTGCCAATCTAGACTTACTAACCAATTGATCTATTCACTGTCACATATTCCCTCATTTCCAAATACTTTTGTAACACCCGTTCTTCTTGAAATATTCTTCTTTCTCTTTCTTATCAATTTCTTGATCCATCTAAAGAACATCCTTTTCCAGTCTTTTCTCACTATACCAATATATACACTATTCCCCTTCTTTGAGCCCTAAACACATACTTTATTATGTAACCATTCTCTTAGACTTTTAGCAGTGTATCATGCATGTAGCTTGCTTTCTCAACTATCTTCTCTACTTAAATATGAGTAACATGTTTCAATACACCTGATATAGTCTAGGCCATACTACCCTGAATGCACCTGATTTTGTCAAAGCACGAGATACAGCTGATAAATATATGTTGTATTGGTTAATATGGCTATCTGTTGCAACATATAAGTTCATTTAATCTTTACATGTGTCCCTAGAGCTCATATAGAAACTTAGTCATAATATACACAACTGAGGATGAAGTTTTAAAGAGATATTCCTATGTATCCTATTATGTAAAGCTGAATTAGAAACTACATGAATTCAAGATAGCTACCCTCTGTAAGTGTATAATTTGAGTACTAGGCCAGGTGCCTGACTCTGCTGATCACAAAAGATCAGATATAGCCACTTGCTGTGATAATACAAATGATAATACAATTAGCAGAAAGGAGAGTGATGGTGAATAAGAAAGAAACGTATCTCAATGTGGCCCTAACGAGAAGAACAGGAGTCCAGCATTCTTTGATCTGTCTTCAAGGTACTGACAAGAGCTCTAGAGTTTTATAGAAGTAGGACAAAAACAAAGGGGACAAAAAGTATGCACAGTGAGAAGTCCTGGGCAAACTGTGGTTTGGTTGATCATTATCTAAAGTCTGGTTCTGTGGCATCGTACTGGCACCAGGGAGGTTCAACACTTGCAACCTCACTATTCCTGGATTTGAGAAAAACTGCAGAGAAGAAATGACTCACGGGAGAGAACAAGTTATAAAAAAAAAATCAAGCTATGTAAAACAATGATTGGATCCTCCTTACAGTTTAGGGAAGTGATTGGAGACTTCTAGATTCCAGTTGTGTGGAACGGAATGCTACCAAAAATGATTATTGATAATCTGTTGATTATGATGTTCATGTACAACTTGAAGATAATTTCGTTACTCTTACCTTGGTCCACTCAGACTTAAGAGGCAATGTCTTAGGTACTTTCTCATTGCATGAACAAAATACCCAACAGCCATGAGTTAAAGGAGGAGAGTTTTATTTTGGCTCAGTTTGTAGAGTTTTCAGTCCATAGGCTCCAAGGGAGGGCAACATGGCAGAGGAAAAGGAGTTCATGGCATGGAAGGCAGGAAACAGTGAGATATCCTTCTTCTTTCCCATTTTATACCATCCAGGTTACAAATCGATTGATTTGTGCCACCCACACCCAGAGAGAGTTTTCTCTCTTCAGTAAATCCATCATTCACACCCAGAACTATACTAAGCCAATCAGTGGGCTAATCTAATATCACACCACACCCATGATCCAGTATCAAACACCCGTGATCTAGTCACTACCTATGAGTGCATGAGTCTTTGGGGGACATCTAGATATAAATCATAGCAGGGAAGGAGAGTGATGTAGTACACTTTTGGGTGGACAGCCCTCAGATGATGAAATGGTCATGTGTAGATTTGAGCAGAAATCTCACCCAGAGATTAAAGTAGCAATGGAGGGCCAATGAGATGGCTCAGCGGTGTAAGCGCCTACCTGGCAAGTGTGAGGGCCCCAGTTTGACTCCTGGAACCCACATACGAAAAAAGGGCCAGTGATATCGGTCAGCGGCATAGGCGCCTGCTGGTGCATGAGGTCCTGAGGTCAATCCCCGGTACCCAACAAAAATAAAAAATAATAAAAAAAAATAAGTAGCAATGGAGATAAATATAATAGTAAGGCAGTGATCCCAAGCTACAGTCATGGTTTCAGTTATCCATTGGACATCAGCAGGCTTGTGTAAACTGTCAGTGTTTTTGGTAAAGGTAACATTGTATGTATATATATATATATATATATATATATATATATATATATATATACCTGTATGGCATAAAAATAATCTTCAAAAGTATTAAAGAAAAAATAGTAAATTTGGCAAATTTATAAAATTATAGGGAAGTAATAAATATCTCTTTTTTCAAATTCTATTTATATACCTCCTTTCAACAAACTTATTTCTATCTAAAAACAAACTATATGGGTGACTCTGAGCTATACTTTTTCAGAATTTGTGTTTTCGATAATAAAACAGCAAACACACTGTGAATTTAACTTCTTGCAAAATACCTTTAAAGGTCTTTAATATATCACATATACTTCTGTGTTTTACAAGTATTGTTTTCATTGGAGCTTTTTAATGATTTCCAAATTTTATTATAAGATTTAGCAATTATAAGCCACATCTGTTATATCTAGTATATTTTTCTTCATATCTATTATGTTGTTGTTGTTGTTAATATGCAAGGGAAAATAAAACAGAAAAAAATTTGAGATCCAAGCTAGCAATAAGCCTCAAGTTTTTCTGGTTCCTTTCAAAAGAATTGAAAGAATTTACTTTCACATGTTCATACAATAGAATGCAAATATTCTAAAAACTTTGGTTTATCTGATTAAGAAAATGTGTTCTAGCCTTTGTATGAAGTCATTCTCTCTCTCCCTCTCTCCCCCTCTCTCTCTTTCTCTCTCTCTCTCTCTGCCTCTGTCACAGGAATCAGTGTCCTGAAAGATTCCCTTAGTTGAATATGTGTCTTTACACAAGGGCATAACATTTGGAGTTGTCTTTGCCTCCCACCTCTGCATCTCCTCTGTCCCTACACAGTAATTTGTCTTATCTAGATGGTTAAGACATTAATTGCTGAATATATGTTTAGATTTACGAACCAGAAAGTCTGATTACCTAATGCCCCTCCTTACTTTTTTTCTATGCATTTATTCTCACAAAACATATAAATTTAAAAAGTTGGAGAAGCTGGCTTCAGAGGTCAAACTCTATGGAGATATCCATTAGATGTCAGTCTCTTAATCTGGTTAATTTTAGGTTTTAATTACTTCAACATTGTGCCTTATGGACACCATCAGAGCAATAAATAATTTAGAAAAAGCCCCATTCCCTTCTTATTACAATTATTACTTGGGATGTACACATATGAGAGCTACAATCAATGTCCTGTGCTATTCTTGTTGAACAATTCGATTGCAATAATCAGTGTGCAGTAAACTTTTTTTCCACATAATTTTCTTAATTAGTACATGTTTCTAATACATAACGTTTATATTCCTTGTGGGAAGTTGTCACAAGCACATATTATATCTTAATTTCTTTTTTCATCCCATTTCCCTTCCCTCTCCACTCATCTCTTGATCTTCCACTTTTTATAAACGTTTGCAGTACACAATGTTCACGTTACTTGTGGAAAGTTGGTACAGGTATGTAACACACCTTAATATCTTTTTTCATCCCCTTTCCCTCTCCCCTCCCTCCATGTCTTGATCTGCTTCCTCTTTAAGAAAGATCTATCTCCTACTTGCCATTATCTATCTTTTACTGTGTTCTTTATTTATACTTTGCATTTCTCATATGAGAGAAAACGTGATATTTAAGCGTGTGTGTCTGATTTACTTCATAACATTATGGTCACAAGTGCATCTGTTTTCCTAAATATGACTCAAGTTTCTCTTTCTATATGGCAGAGTAGTACTCCATTGTGTGCAAACACATTTTCTTTATCCATCTATCTGTTGATGGACATATAGTCCTCTTCTAAGGTTTAGCTATTATAAATTTTGCTGCCATAAACATGGGCATGCATGTATCACTGTAATATGATATCTTCACCTCTTTGGGAGGTAAAGAAGGGGAATAGCTGGGTCAAATGAAATTTGTGGTTTCAGCTTTTGAGCAATCTCCATACTGATTTCCATAGTGGTTTTACCAGTTTACATTCTCATCAAAATGTACAAGAATTCCATTTTACCCACAGCCTCGTCAGCATTCATTGTTATTTGACTTCTTCATAATGGCCATTCTTTCTTGGGTAAGATGAAGTATCAATATTGTTTAATTTGCATTTCTCTAATGGACAGTGATTCTGAGACTTTCTTCATGTATTCATTGGCCATTTGTACTTCTGTGAAGTATCTATACATTTCACTTGACCGTCTTTATTTGGTCTCTTATTTTAGGGCATCTAATTTTTTGAGTGCTTTATGTATTCTAGATATTATTCACTGTTTGAAGAATAGCTGGAAAAAAATTTTTTTTCACATTGGGTAGCTTGTCTTTTCTTTCTTTCTTTCTTCCTTTCTTTCTTTTTTTTTTTTTTTTTTTTTTTGGCACCAGGAATCAAACTCATGACCTTGCACTTGCCAGGCAGGCATTGTGCCACTGAGCTACATCCCCAGCCCTAGCTTGTCTTTTCACTCTGTTTTGTTTCCTATGCAGAATAAAATTTTATATAAATGCATTTTTAAAATTCTCCATACTATTGCCTGTGTAGGTTCTGTTCAGAACATCCTTGCCTACTTATGCCTATGACTTCAAAAATTTTACTTATTTGTTTTCCAGCAGGTTGTTTCTTTTCTAACATTTAGTTTTTTCACCCACTTTGATTTTAGTTTAGTGCTGAGACATATGGGTCTAGATTCAAACTTCTTCATGTGTTTAGCCAGTTTTTCCAACACCCATTTATTAAAGAGACTTTCTTCCTGTGTGTTTTTGCCCCTTTGTCAAAGATCAAATAGTTGAATGTGCTTGGGGTTACTTCTGCAATCTCTGTTCTGTTCCACTGATCCTCATGTCTGTTTTTGTGTCTACACCATGCTATTTTTTTTTTAATCACAGTAGCTTTGAAATATAACTTCAGGTTGGAAATTGTGATCCTTCCTGCTTTGCTATTCTCACTTAGGATTACTTTTGCTATTCTGGGTCTCTTCTTGTTTCATATGAATTTTAGGATTTTTTTTCCAGTTCTGTGAAGAATGCTGTTGGAATTTTGATTGGGATGGCATTAAACCTGTAGATCTATTTTGGAAGTATGGCCATTTTGACTATATGTGTTCTGCTTATCCAGGAATGGTAGATATCACTCCAGCTTCTGATGTCCTCTTCAACTTCATTTTTCAGAGTGCTGTCATGTTTGGTGTAGAAATCTTTCACTTCTTTAGTTAGTTAATTTATAAATATTTAATTTTTTAGGTTCTATTGTTAATGGTAAGTTTTTTCTAATTTCTCTCTTAGTCGATTAAATATTAACATACATAGCATTATGTATTTTTGTATGTGATGTTGCATCCTGCTACATTAATTGATTTGGCTATTAATTCTAAAAGTTTTTTTAGTATATTTTTGGGGGTCCTCTATCTAGAGGATAACATTATTTTCATTCTCTAGATAACCCTTGAAAGTCTGGTTTTATATTGATAGTTTGTAGTCTTTCCCCATACAGATGGAAATAAGATAGAAAATGTTGGTCATTCAGGACGAACAGTAGAAAGCAAAAAGAGCATTATCAAGAAATATTTTGAAGATAAAATCCAAAGGAGTTTATGCTTCATCGGTTCTGAGAGATACAGGAGAAGTGGAGGGATTCCTATATGAGACTCAGATTTTTGGATTACAAAGATAAATAAACGGTGATTGAGTCAGAGATAAGAGTGCTGGCAAAGGCCAAAAGCCAGACCTGCTAAGAACTGGGTTAAAGCATTCCAAAAAGAATGGAAAGAAGACATTTAAAAAATCCTCAAGATAAAAAAAAAAAGCATGAGATATTTTAAAAATGAAGAAAACCCAGAAGAGCTGAAAGTATGTGAAACAAAGGAGGTGGGTGGAGAACTATGCTCACACCTGATAACATGTAGTTTTATAAGATACCACAATCAGGATTATATTATAGATAAAATGAAATTGTAAGAGTTTAAGTATGACAGTTTATAATTTGATTTAAATTTTATCAGTATAAATTTGAGAACAAGGTAAAATAGACTGAGCAAGAAAACCAACAGAAATAGTAGGGTTGCTTTATGGCTGTTTCGGAAAGCAGCCAAGAGATTTCAGCCTGCATGAAATTGTGGCATAGGATATAAATGTAATATGAGGAATCAAAAGATGTTTTCAATACATTAAAATAGGCCATGCTGAAGTTTATGAGAGAAAATAGGGAGAGTTGTCAAAAGAAAGTGAGGAAAATCAAGGCAATACCACAAGTTTTTAGTAAGCTATGTAAAGAAGGTAATAACATGTATATGCAAGAAAAAAATTGTTGGTTTATTTGGATATGTTAAGTATATCTGTGAAATGTTGAGGTCAGGGGAAAAAAAAGCATCAATTGGAATGTGCAGCTGAGATCCAAAAAATCATCTTCACAGGAGACATAAGTATTCATACAAATATGGTTGTTTTATATTACACAATTGAGCAATTGAAGGCAATCACCTGAATAGAGGAGAGGAATTTATACAGAAATGAAGCCTTACATAAATCAGAGGAAGATGACTTGATAAAAAGAAGCTGAGGTGTTGTGAGAGGGACAGAAGGAAACAGGAAAGAGTATAATCATAGCAGCCAAAGGAAGAGAGAAGAGAATGGCTGACCATTTGAATACTACTGAGAAGTAGAGTACAAATAAGATAGAGAAGTACATTGGATTGGTAATGTAAATATCATTAATGGTCTTTTTTTTTTTTTTTCTTTTTTGGGGGTACAGGGTCTTGCCATGTAGTTCAGGCCAGTCTTGAACTCATATGTAGCCCAGGCTGGCCTCTAAGTCACCTTGATCATCCTATCTCAGCTTCCTGATTGCTGGGATTACTGGTGTGTGCCACCACACTGGCCATTGATGAGCATAACAAAAGCAAATTAGGGCCGGTGAGATGGTTCAGTGGCTTAAGCGCCTGCCCGGCAAGCACGAGGGCCCGAGTTCGACTCCTGGAACCCACATACGAAAAAGGGGCCGGTGATATCACTCAGTGGCACGGGCGCCTGCTGGCGCACGAGGTCCTGAGGTCGACCCCCCGGTACCCACAAAAAAAAAAAAAAAAGCAAATTAATGGAATGCTGATAAAAGAAACTGGACAGTGGAGAAATTAACTATGATTGATGTTAAAAATGTGGAAATTGTAATGAAAACATAGATGTTTACTAGAAAAGAGAGCAATGAAATGATTCGTACCTATAAGAAACTCTGTGGGTTGATACCTTAACCCAATTTTGATTAATGTAATAAAGAAATTAAGGTTTGGTTATTTATAAAGAAAATACATTTATTTAGCCTCAGTTTAAAACACTGAAAGCCCAAGGTTGTGTACTGCCATTTGTTTGGCTTCTGATGAAGGCCTCATGGTGGACGGCACCATGGTGGGAGCACGTGTGAAAGGTATCACATGGTGACACAGGAAGCCAGGGAGGGATTCAGCGTTCAGCCTTGGTCTTTTGCAACACTTTCTCAGGATACAACCACGGTCCCATGAGAACTTGCTTCCTGTCTGTTGAGGGCAACAACCCCTATGACCTAACAACCTCCCACTAGAGGCACTACCTCTTAAAGTTCTCACCACCTCTCACAACAAAACTATGGGAACCAAGACTGCAACAGAGAACACTTAAGAGATAAACCACATCCAACTAAAGCAGGATTTATTTTAGTTGTAACACTATTGCATATGCAATCTGAGTAGATTATTTTGCTGACACTGAAAAGATTGCAGTATTACTCATGCTATAGTAACATTCAAAAAAGTTTAGGGAAAGCCCTTTTACAGAATGGTGTATACTTTATCATGGTAGAGAAAGGAAGAAAATTCTAGAGACAAATACAGGACAGTTCACTGATGGTATTGAAACAAACCAAGTTTTCCCTATTTCTCAGTTGTAGTTCTCAAGACTAAAATTGAATCCAGTAATTCCTGAAATGTGAAAACTAAGGCTGATTCCATTCTGGGTTCTCTCTGTCGTGGAGAATGTGGGGTATGTGGAGGTGAGGCTGCATCTACCCTGGGCAGCTTTCCTGAGGACTGGGAATCAGGGTCATCATGACTGCTAACCCTGTTTTCCCTTGATGCTGATCTATAAATAATGAACCAGTCTCATGCAATTTCTTATTTGTTACAGGTTCTTTTGATGAGATTCATGCAGAGTATAAATTGTAGCCCAAGTAACAGTGGAATGAAACTGTAACCAAGTCCATAGAATCAGCTACACAGAAGGGACAGATAAATATATATGTGAAAATAAAGGAGAGTTTTCAATTTACTATTTTTACTTCTATATTTACTTTTAAGTATGAAAAACAGAATAATAAGACATAAGTGAAGCCATAAGAGAGTGTATATTTAAAACCAACATGGAAGACAATAAATACCTAAAAGACTAGGAAAAAATTTGGAAAGTGTATTACGGAATGTCCTAAATAAACCCGCAAGAGAGTTAGAACAAAATAGCACATCAAAACTGTAGAAAGAAAATGAGGAAAGATGATGTGAGCTCAATATAACTAAAAATTTATAAATTCTCTAAGATTCTATTTTCAACTGTATTAATTTCAAACTCATATTGTGAAAACTATACAAATTAACTGTCATTGTATAGGAATCTTCATTAACCATGATGCCTAATTGATAGAATCACTCAAGGGAAACTTAAACACAGACATCAATTAGAGATACATACTGGACAAATGGTGTTAATTACAACAAACATATTGGTCAAGATGACTTTCTGAATTCTTAGAAATTTCTTTGACAAAGAGACTCAAATGACTCTTTTAAAATACAGCAACAGGGGCCGGTGAGATGGCTCAGCAGCATACGCGCCTGCCTGGCAAGCGCGAGGGCCCGAGTTCGACTCCCGGAACCCACATACAAAAAAAAGGCTGGTGATATCACTCAGCGGCACGGGCGCCTGCTGGCGCACGAGGTCCTGAGGTCGAACCCCCGGTACCCACAAAAAAAAAATAAGTAAAATACAACAACACCTTGGCTAAAGTTCTATCCTAGTTATAAAATTACATGAGACTTTTTAGTGTTCCTTTCAGTTTTTACTTACAAGTAATCAATTTGATTATTTACAGGAGTCCTAAAAGTTAGTGCATTCTAACATTAATAAACATAGAAAAACAGAGACACACATGTTTATGATTCTGTCCTTAAGAATTTTATTTGAATTTTACAACTTTGATTCAGCATAAATGGCAATAAAAGGGTCTTCAGCTGAGTTACTGATAGAAAGATGAGTCTTGCCATCACCAGAAACCTGGATTTTAATTCCTGTGCAATTGCCCTTAACTTTGTCCCCAGAAATGAAATCACAATATGTGCCAGCAGGTAGACTAGCTTTCAAAGTTGATGACAGTGACCTGAAAAATACAATTTATTATTTAAATTAAGTTCAACTCTGGCAAACATAAGACAGAAAGAACTGTGTGCCATAAAACTCTAAGTACTCAAAGTTTCAAAAGAAGAAAATTCAAACACCTATCCAGCACATGTGAATATTTTTCTCAGGACCAGCCATAATCTTAGAGAAGACCTAGAAATTCCCTGGTCTGTGGTGAGTATAATGAAAATGAAGAGAGGTAGAAGAATATAAGTGAATATGTAAAGAAATTTCCCCCGTTTAATAAAAGTACAAATATGGCAAAAAAAATATTAAATTTGTCTTCTGAACTTAACAAAATACTAATAATCTTTTAAAAGTTAAGCAAGAACACATTCTTCTCAGCTGCACATGGGACGTTCTCTAAAATAGACCACATACTAGCTCATAAAACCTGCTTAAATAAATGCAAAGGAATTGAAATTATCCCATGCATATTATCAGACCATAGTGCAATGAAATTGGAAATCAATGGCAAAAGATCCCACAAAAACTCCCTAAACACATGGAAATTAAACAGCATCCTCCTGAACAACCAATGGGTCACAGATGAAATTAAAGAAGAAATTAGTCACTTTCTACAACTGAATGACAATGACAGTACAACATACCGGAACTTATGGGATACAATGAAAGCAGTCCTAAGAGGGAAATTTATAGCATTAAATACTTATATCAGGAAAATAGAGCAAGCGCAAATAAACAACTTAAGGGTGAACCTCGAGCTTCTAGAAAAAGAAGAGCAGGTTAAGCCAAAAGCCCGTACAAGGGAGGAAATTATAAAGATCAGAGCAGAAATTAACGTATTGGAGAATAAAAAAACAATACAAAGAATCAATGAAGCAAAAAGTTGGTTCTTTGAAAGAATAAATAAGATTGACAAACCCTTATCCAACCTTATTAAAAAAAGAAAAGAAAAGACTCAAATCCATGCAATTGAAAATGAAAAGGGTGATATCACGACGGACCCTGCAGAAATCCAGAAGATCATCTATACCTATTTTGAAAATTTATATTCTACTAAGATGGAAAATGCAGAAGAAATGGACAGATTCTTAGATTCGTATGAATTACCAAAGCTAAATCAAGAAGATTTAAAAATCCTAAATAAACCAATATCAACCAATGAAATTGAAGATGTAATTAAAAACCTCCCAACAAAGAAAAGTCCAGGCCCTGATGGATTCACTGCCGAATTCTACAAGAAATTTAGAGAAGACCTAACGCCCCTACTTCTCAAACATTTAATGAAATTGAAAGGGAAGCAATACTCCCAAATTCATTCCTGGAAGCAAGCATTACCCTGATACCAAAACCAGAGAAGGACTCAACTAAGAAAGAGAACTACAGGCCAATCTCCCTAATGAACATAGATGCAAAAATCCTTAATAAGATACTGGCAAACAGAATCCAACAAATCATCAAGAAGATTATACACCATGACCAAGTTGGATTCATCCCAGGGATGCAGGGATGGTTCAACATACGTAAATCAATAAATGTAATACAGCATATTAACAGAACCAAAGACAAAAATCACATGATCATCTCAATAGATGCAGAAAAAGCTTTTGACAAAGTCCAGCACCTTTTCATGATAAAAACCCTACAGAAAATTGGAATAGAGGGTCTTTATCTCAATCTGGTAAAAGCTATCTATGACAAACCAACAGCCAATATCATACTAAATGGCCAAAAACTGAAAGCCTTCCCTCTAAAATCAGGAACAAGACAAGGATGTCCACTGTCCCCACTCTTATTCAACATAGTTCTGGAAACTTTAGCCAGAGCGATTAGACAAGAGAAAGAAATAAAAGGAATAATGATTGGAAAGGAAGAAGTTAAATTATCATTATTGGCAGATGACATGATACTCTACACAGAAGACCCCAAAAACTCCACTAAAAAACTGCTAGATTTGATAAGCAAATTCAGTAGTGTAGCTGGATACAAAGTCAATACTCAAAAGTCAATAGCCTTCCTGTACACAAATAACAAACTTACTGAAAGAGAAATTAGGGAAACAATACCTTTCATAATAACATCCAAAAAAATGAAATACCTAGGAATCAACCTCACGAAGGATGTAAAAGACCTCTATACTGAAAACTACAGTACTCTGAAAAAGGAGATTGAAGAGGATATCAGAAAATGGAAAGATATCCCTTGCTCCTGGATAGGAAGAACCAATATAGTGAAAATGGCCATACTTCCAAAATTGTTATACAGATTTAATGCAATTCCAATCAAAATTCCAACAGCATATCTCACAGAATTAGCGAAAACAATCCTAAAATTCATTTGGAATCAGAAGAGACCTAGAATAGCAAAGGCAATTCTGGGCAACAAAGGCAAGGCAGGGGGCATCACAATCCCCGACTTGAAATTATACTATAAAGCTACTGCGATAAAAACAGTGTGGTACTGGCAAAAAAACAGACCTGAAGATCAATGGAACAGATTAGAAGATGCTGAAACAACCCCAGACATACTAAGCCACCTTATCTTTGACAAAGTTGCCAAACACATTCGCTGGAAGAAAGATAGCCTCTTCAGTAAATGGTGCTGGAAAAACTGGCTCTACACATGCCGAAGATTAAAACTAGTCCCATATCTTTCACCATGCACTAAACTAAATTCAAAATGGATCAGAGATCTAAATATTAAAACAGAAACATTAAATCTGCTGGAAGGTAGGATAGGTAAAACCCTTGGAGACATTGGTGTAGGCAAAGACTTTATGGATAAAAACTCAACCGCACGGGAACTATCCCAAAGAATCAATAATTGGGATCTCATCTTATTAAAAAGCTTTTGCACAGCAAGAGAAACCACCAACAGAGTGAAGAGACAACCCACAATGTGGGAAAAAATGTTTGCCAGCTGTTCCTCAGACAAAGGATTACTATCGAGAACATATAAAGAACTCAAAAAAATCAGACCTCCCAAATTTAAAGACCCACTCCAGAAATGGGCATCTGAGATGAATACACATTTCTCAGATGAAGAAATACTAATGGCAAATAAATATACAAAAAAATGTGCAACATCACTAGTCATTCGAGAGATGCAAATTAAAACAACACTGAGATACCATCTCACCCCAGAAAGAATGGCTACTATAAAGAAATCAACTAATAACAAATGCTGGAGGGGCTGTGGGGAAAAAGGAACCCTTCTTCACTGTTGGTGGGAGTGTCGACTGGTACAGCCACTGTGGAAGTCAGTGTGGAGATTCCTCAAAAAGCTAGGGTTGGAGGTCCCATTTGACCCAGCTATTCCCCTTCTGGGCATCTTCCCAGAAGAATTAAAAACATCATACCACAGCGATATATGTGCACCCATGTTTATAGCAGCACAATTTGTAATAGCCAGATCTTGGAAACAACCCAAATGCCCATCAACTGAGGAATGGATAAGAAAGATGTGGTATTTTTATACAATGGAGTACTATTCAGCCATTAAGAAGGATAAACTGGAGACTTTTATAGGTAAATGGATGCAACTAGAGAAAATACTCATAAGTGAAATAAACCAGAAGCACATGTGTAAGCATCGTATTGTCTCTCTAGTATGAGAAACTGAAAGAGTAAATAAGATCCAAAATGTACAATAGACATGGTGAATCAAAAAGAAACTGATCAAAAGGAAAGAGAGACTGGAATAGGGAAAAGAAAGAAGGGAAAGGGAAAAAAATTGTATATATATATATAAGATGGTTAAGATAGATACACTACGATTTTTACTTAGTTCATTGAAGAGTAAGGTTTGTGCCAATAATGTTTGGATAATTAAATGCTAATGTCTGGTGTCCTGAATAACTAACTTAAAGATAGTAATACGCAATGTATTAACCATTGTTACCCTCCTATTATGTTGTTTTGAAAATTTGTTCTTCTTTTGATTTGTTTTGTTTTTTCTTCTCTTTAAAAAAAAAAAAAAAAAAAAAAAGTTAAGCAAGAATATTCCCTTTTCAACAGGGGTGAGACCTAAAAATAATCTACCCATTCTATGGAGACATACATACTTTGGAATGCAAAGCTGTCTTGTACAAATATGTTTTGGTTTTCCCATCCAGGAAAGACAAATTAGAGAACTAGCCATGGGATCTTAGTGCAAAATATATAGAGATCCAGGGGTGAATCTCTGTAACCCCTGTAATGCCAGCATTTGGGAGGCAGAGACAGGAGGATCATTGCAAGTTCAAGGCCAACCTCAGGTACATAGTGAGTTCAAGTCCACCCTGAACTACATAATGAGACCTTGTCTCAAAAAAACCAAAATAAATAAATACATATAAAATATATTTATATAATTTTATATATGCCTTATTTATTAATTTGTTTGCTAATAAATTATAATACAGGCTAAAAAAGAGCTAAATGTGAGAAGTCAGCTATGTGCTGAGATAATATAAACTGCTTGCAAATGCATCATATGATCTATTGTCACTATATATGAGTGAATCATTAGATAGAAAAATAGCATATAATAATCAAGAGAAAGGCCAAAAATGGGAAATTCTAGAGCCCAAACTGAAAAATCTACTGGGAAAAATCATTGACCTTAAAATACATATTTCTTACATATATGGTTGAATAATTGCTCTTTGACTCTGAGAGGCAGAAAAGTATAGAATGTAGACCAGAAGAGCACATAGAAGAATAGGTGAGATATAGAGTCAGGAAAAAAAATGACATTCTAGTACTGAGACTCCATATAGATATACATGATGCTGCAACAGTTAACAAAACTCCTCTACATGAAAGGGAACACCATTGTAAAATACTGGAACAAAATAAACCTGTAATAATGTTTCTTCTGTACTTTTCTCACCTTATGTTTCCTTAATCCACAGGCTAAAAAAAAAAAAACTCAATTACAATAAAAAGTAAATGAGTAGGAAAAGAAAATAATAAACAAGAATATAGCAATATAACAATGTTAGGTTTTAATTGGTATCTACTCACCTGTCAATATTGTTAAAAACAATGAATCCTCTGTCCCCTCTTCCAAAAGCTTCTTGGTTGCTTCCATTACCCCACTGTTTTGCAAAAGCCTGGCCATCAGCTAGGATTTGGAAAGCAACAATGTTCCTAAAAGAAAAAAATACAGATATAAAATGCTGATATACTTTGACCTCACAGTTTAAAATAAAATGCTATAAAAGTTTAACATGAGATGTCTCCGTAAATATTCCCACCTTATTTTACCCCAATGATGTTCACAAACCCAGCCATTGCAACAAGTATTGTCTGGATTAATAGCTACTTCTTTAGTCACTCCATTGTTATTTGGTGGCCCCATCCAGTCATTAACATCCTTAATTATTTTAAAAAGAAGATCTAAAATTTTTTTTTTTTTTGAGACAGGGCTTACTATGTCTTTCAGGCTGGGCTTGAAGTCACTATGGAGCCCAGGGCAGCCTCAAACTCACTGCAATCCTCCTGCCTCAGCTTTCCGAGTGCTGGGATTACAGGCATGTACCACCATGCCTGGGCTGATTCTAGATTTTTTTAAGTATCCACATTTACATCTTCCTTCTTCATTATACCAAATCTAATTGGTCCTCTTGCAAAGACTTGGGTCTCTGCATATCTTTATCTAGAATCCAATTTTATCCATATTTTTATCTATCTTTGCTTATCATTATCACTTCTCTGGACTCTTTCTCTAGTACCACATTTCAAGCAAGGATAATAAAGTTTTATCCTCACATTTTCTCTACTATCAGTGGGTTCTGAATATCACTATTCAATGGCACTGAACCAGCAAGAAGTGTAGTGGCAGGAGAACTAGTATTAGAATATAGGCTTTAATACACCTATCTGACAAAAGAGTTTAAGTAATGTTTCTGTGCCTTAATTTTCTCATCTGTAAAATAGAGATATTACATGGTTGATATAAAAATTAGATAATGGGGCCGGTGAGATGGCTCAGCGGCTTAAGCGCCTGCCCAGCAAGCGTGAGGGCCTGAGTTCAACTCCCGGAACCCACATACGAAAAAGGGGCCGGTGATATCGCTCAGCGGCACGGGCACCTCCTGGCACTCGAAGTCCTGAGGTTGACCCCCGGTACCCACAAAAAAAAAAAAAATTAGATAATGTATGAGAAAGTGCTTTACAACAATTCAATAATTTAGAAAGTAATATTAGTTGATTTTATACAAATAGTAGATAAATGTGCAGAGGAACACATTATAATCTCTATATGAAATTCATTAAAATTTTGATACTGTGCTTTTAAATATATTACTCCAAAATCCAGTGTAAGCCTCGGAGGGATATCAGTCTAAAATCATGTCATGTGATGAAGAATATACACTTAAACACATACTTGATGAATAAATGTCAAATGTAATACTTTATGTGAAATTTTTGAAAAACAGCCTGCTTTTTACTGAGAAAGAGATATTTTGAACAGCTCCAAAACTTACTTTTCCATTCTGAAAATTTCGGTCCCATCAGTAGCTTGACATTACTCATATAAATCCATAAGGATGAGCAAGCATAAATCCCACAGCCATTTTATACATTTTGAAAATTATAAAATGATATTATAGGAATAGAATTTTTGCCATCATTAAATGTTAGACAGAAAATGTGGGGAACATCGTGTCCTACTTAGCATTCTAGACTGTAAGAATAGATGCTCCTCCGGCTCCATGACCTCATTGATTGTCATGGTTATCCACAAAGACAAGGGCTCTGTTAGATGGCATGAAGCCCCACCCTTATTCCCAGTTCCTATATTTAACAGTAAGTGTGCATATACACATGCATTCTTTTATAATATCTTCGAGCATCTAAACTATATCTCTTTCTCTGTAGCATCATCAGAAAAGTTCTCCAATTAAATGGTTATTGCATAAGATTTTGGATTATATTTAGGATTACAGAATTCAGTACATTGTAACTTAGATAGATATCAGAAGGATTAACAGTCCTATCACATTATAGAGAATATAGAAGCAATTTAAAATAAGCTTTAGTGCCTTATTGTTGTATTTTTATATTTGAAATTAATTAATTAATATCATACATGTAAATTCCAGATTATGGTAAAATGGTGGGTACTTGATAATAGTTAAGGACATTTTTAATCATATTTGAAGAATATTTGCTTCGTTTGACATTCTAAATCTATTTACTTATTTATTTATTTTTTGTGGGTACCAGGGGTTGACCTCAGGACCTCTCACACCAGCAGGTGCCCATGCCGCTGAGCGATATCACCAGCCCTTTTTTCCTATGTGGGTTCTGGGAGTTGAACTCGGGCCCTCGTGCTTGCCCGGCAGACGCTTACCCCCCTGAGCCATCTCACCAGCCCCCAACATTCTAAATTTAAAAAGGATGGTTGATTGGGTTAGGAAACATCTAACACTTACCATGAATAATGAACATCTTGATAACTGTTAAATTAACAAGGTTTTAAGAAGATTATCTATATTGAGTAATATGTCAAATAGATCTGTGAAAAAATTCAAATGACAAGTAACATTTTACTTACTTTAAGTAAGACATCTTCTGTCCCTCCCACTTGCAAATAACTATGCCTAGTTTTTCACCATATTTGAATTCTGTCACATGGCTATTTCCAATTTAATCCCTACTTTTAATTGGTTCATGACCCAGATCTGTCACTTCATACAAATAAAGGAGAAAAGGTATCTTACATCAGAATTTTAAAATTGCATTAAAATCTATTTAAACTGTTACATTACTTGAAATCCTCCAAAAGATTTTCCTTATTTTTTTTCTTTGTTTGAATAAACAAGAGTATGCTGTAATATTGAAAGAACCTAAATTGCAAGGTGACATATTGTCCTCTGAGAAAGCTGACCTTATTTATTCTTCCACATACACAACTCTTATAATAGCTCACACCAACACAGCATTTACCATCTGACTGACATTATTTCTCAGTGTTTGATAAATACTAATTCATTTAAGTTACACAGAAAACCAAAACATCATCCTTTTACTAGCTCTTTTCTTTACGTGGAAAAAAAGCTGTACAAAAGGTCAATCAATTTTCCTAAAAAAAAAAAAAAATTGCACAGCTTACAGCTGTAGTGCCAAGTTTCAAACAGCTAATACTATAATTACATAGCTAAGATCCAAACCAGAGTAGATTTGTCTGAGATAACAGCTATACAATATTCTATCTTCTACTCAGTCTTAAAAAGATGGTAAGAGGCACAGTTAAATTTTTAGTCTGAAGAAAATTTTGCATTTCCATACAACCTACCTTGATAAAGAATTAGATGTGCTACCTTTGAATAAAAGAAAGTAAAAGAATACTGCTCTGTGACTGGTCCATAACTTGACATAAATCACATGTTTAAAGCTTCCATTCATTGTGTAATCAACAAAATGCTCTTGAATTTTATGCATACACATGTATTTATGTACCTCCTGGAAATGAAAAGTCGACTTCTTTCAGAGAACCAACTTCTGTTCAGATTATGCAATTTATTCAAAATTGCCTTGATGTCTCCAGGCCACATGTGCTTAGCAGCATCATGTCTGAACCCTGCTACACCAATGTCAATGAGGTTGTTCAGATAGTCAGCAATCTTGGTATGCACATAGTCCTTCTCAAGTGCGAGATCAAGAAGACCAGAAAGACGACAGTTTCTGACCTGTTGAGATAAAATTTTTTGATTGATTCATGACATATCATTTCTCATCTGAGAATCCATTTTATTATTCAGTCACACTTATCCATCAGTTCATGTTTACATAATGCCCTCTTTGCAAGGACAGTGGGGATATTGACATTCTACTGTGAACATATTTGAAATAATTTCTAGTATAAATTTGGCACTGAAGCAAATAAAGGAGATTAGCTTTTCATTTATTGGGAAAACTTTTCTTCTTTCTTTTGCTTTTTTTTTTTTTTTTTGTGGGGGTGAAGGGTAACAAACAGAGCATCCAGAAAGTTAGGCAATCGCTTTACCACTTGGGTTTATCCCCAACCCTATGGTAAGGAGAAAGTATTTGAATATTTTTTAAATAGTTTTAACCAGTTAGAGCTAGTAAGCAGCTTTCCTAAGGAATCTAAGTCAGTATCTAACATGATATTCAATAATGTACAGTTTTTAAATTAAAGGCAGAGACAGTTCTTGGCTCTGATCATTAGTGAAAAAAAATTACCTGAACAGAGTCATAATAGTTCTGAATTTCTTCATCTCCAGTTTTACATTTACTATCATTAAAATCCCAAGCAGAGTATGGAACTGCTGGAAACTCTATATTGCTAGCACTGTAGTAGCTTCCACAAGTACAGCTTGTTCCTGCACCATTTTTTGAAATGAACATGTGACTAATTACAGCATGTGCATAAATTCGGACCTGAAAAGCAAATTGTCTACAACAGTTGCACTTCAAGTAGAAATCTAAAGCATTATTGCATGTTAATAAAACTTCAAAATTTTTTTTTCCTTTTCGTAACTGTTATTTCCTATAAGATTAAAATCAAGTGTGAATAAACACCTGCCTCCATTTTAAACACTTGGTCAAATGTATATGTAAATGGTAAATCAGGAGAATGGGAAATTACTATAACTCTGAAGAAATGAAAAGAGCCCTTTTTGAGGAGTTAAGAGTCAGTTGAGACCATCGATATGGTTGGGTTTGACATTTCAGTGGGTTACCAGGAGAAAAAAGCAGTTAATTCCTGCTCTCTAATTAACAAGAGTAAATAGCTACTTATTAACTAAAAAAGTGGGAGAAACAAAATCTAGGAATTATAAGCAGATCCATAAATCAGATAGAAATGACAAGTAGTACAAGTGAAATCTACAGTTCTTAACCAGAAAAATATTGATAGGAAATACGTATAGTTGTAAGGGTTAAAAAATTAATATTTTATTTGTAAGTAATTAAACATTAAATTGCCTAATTTTGGGGGCCAGTGATAAAGCTCAGTGGCATAAGTGCCTGCCTGGCAAGTGCGAGGTCCCAAGTTCAACTCCCGGTACCCACATAAAGGAAAAAAAGGGCCAGTGATATCACTCAGTGGCACAAGCGCTTGCTGGCAAGTGCGAGATCCTGAGGTTGACTCCCGGTACCCACATTAAAAAATAATAAAAATAAATAAATAAATAAGTAAATTGCCTAATTTTCATGTACTAATGATATATATACACAAAGATTTACAACCACTGTATATAAAGTAACAGTTTATTTTGCATTAAGAAAAAGTAGAAATTAAAATTTTTAAAAATTGGAAAATGACCATTATGGCTTGTATCTAGATGACCCCCCAAAGCCTCATGCATTCATAGATGGAGCTTTTTGGAGGTGGCTCAATTTAGGGTTTGTAGCTATAGATTAAGGGTGTGCGGAAACTAAAGTTATCCATTCATTGGTTTAGCATAGTTCTGGATGTGGGTAATGGGAAGGCCCACCCTGGGAGTGGGTGGCACAAATCAATAGGCTTGTATCTTGAATGGAATATACAGGGAAAAGCAGCAAGGCAGGCTTTCTGTTTGCTGCTTCCTGCTGTCCTACCACTGACTGTTTTTCCTCTGCTATGCCCTGCTGCCATGCTGCCTGGCCTTGGAGCCAGCAGTGCTGAAACCTCTACAAACTATGAACTGAAATCAACATTTCCTCCTTTAACTTTGTGTTTCAGGTATTTTTTTCTCACCAAGGAGAAAAGTAACTAAGAAAATGACTAACTTTCTGTTCAAAAAAGGAGCAAGGAACAGTACAGAGAAATTATTTTCCTATTTAAAGGAAATTTTAATTCACTTGCACCAATATTGTTACACCTAGTTGACATGCTTCTGCATTCAGCTTCATTTCCAGATCTCGAACATAATTTATAGCTAATTGGTTGATATTTTTCCCACCAAGATCTACAAGGGTTGTTAATTTCAATATTTCACTGTGTGGAGAGAACTGCAAATAAAATAATCTTAATAAGAATCAAATTATGACTTATTTTATATCATTATATTCTATCAAAACAAATCCATAATCTAAAATCAGTCATGAATCTTTCTGCACATAGGTACATTGCTTTATAACTACTTGAAAATAATAACTTCTCATTGGAGATGCCTGGTTCATGTCCTAAAACAAAACAAAAACTTGTCAGAAACACTATTTTTTTTGTTCTTCAGAAAACTGTTATAGACCACTTTTATTCAGATCAAATATTGTTCCAAACTACTGAGACTAATTAAAATACTATTTAGTAGAATCTCACTGCACTCCACAATACAGACTGCGAAAAATACTTATCTAAATGCCTCCAAATCTTTTTGGACCTGTGTATCATTCACATTCCCAAGTAATAGCGGTCTAGCACCACTCAAACAGATGGACAATAGATGTGCATCCCTGCTGAGTATGTGGGGCGTACTGAGCCCAGCACAGCCCAATGGCCGAAAGCAAGAGACAGAACTTCATTTTGTGGTGAAATTGTCAGGGTTCCTTCTTGCAAGCATTTGTATTCTTGCAAAAGGTCACATTACATACAGTAAATATTAATGTGAATAAATACTAAAGAATAGTCTATTCATTATCTGAAAGAGATTAATAATCATAATGTTAACAGCTGAAGAAAATTCCTAAAATTTCACAGGAAAATAACCAAAATGGTCTAGAATTTAGCAATTTTTCTCATTGAAGGAATGTTAACCTTTTCAAACATCTGGCATTTGACGTATATAGACAGTCCTTATTTTTGTGTTATTTAAATAGTATTGGATGGTATTTGTGATATCCTTCTCTAAGTAAAAAAATTACAATTAAAACCAGATGAATTTATACTCAAACCATTAATTTACCCATCTTCAATATTTGTAATAGTTTTAAAGATAAGCAAGATACTATGTTCAGTGTTGTTTTCCTCCACCAATCCAAATTCTTAGTTAACTAAATTTCTTTCTAAAATTCTGGAAAGTACTTGAGACTTAAATGCCCTTTAAATGGAAAAGTAAATTCCTTCCTCCATCCAATCACGTGCTTAATATGTGGCTGAAGCAGTAAGATTTTGGGCAATGATGGTATTGTCCCAAAGCTAAATATCTGTAAATGGGATAAAATAATACTAAATAAAATAACTCATATCTGTTCTCCTATTTAAATTACTGAAATCCTCTGAAAGATTAATAATGTAGGTGACAAAAAACTTTATCCATCTATTTAAAAAGAATTGAAGCCAGGTGTGGTGGCCCACGCCTGGAACCCCAGCCCTGGGGAGGCTGAGGCATAAGGATCGCTGCAAGTTTGAGGCCAGTCTGGCTCCATAATGAGTTCAATTCCAGCCTGAACTACACAGAGAGACCCTGCCTCAAAAACAAAAGAAAAAAAAAAGAATTGAAGGAGTTTGCTGTTTTGCTAGCACAAAGGATGACATGAAGGATAATATGATAACTAAAATAAGTTCTTATTCTAAGAGAACTTATATTGCTTTGGAGGAACAGAAAATAGGCAAGAAAATATAACAGTAACACTAATGATGCCAGACACAGTATGTTCTGACCTTGTGACCGTAGAGAAGAAAAGCAGGAAACAAATATTGGACACAAGAAATACTAAGCATGGAGGTCACGCTTGTTGCGGGGGTGAACCAGGGACTGGAAATTTTCCTCTAGCCATGAGTGTGATATTGCCCAGGAAATTTCTTCCTTGTGAAAGATAAGGGTTAATAGTCATTTAATTCATACTTAGAGATGTTATGCACCAACAGTTTGACAGTTTTGAACCACCTCACGTTTTGGTCAATGTAGTACTCATGATAAGAGCAATGTGGCAGGAATATTGCGTACTATACTTTAAACAGATTACAGGCCTTGGGTTAAGGGTCTAACACTGCACCTGTCATTTGTGCTCATGGTGGTCCCTGACTCTCTTATTCTGCCCTGAGAGATTTTATCCTCTATACTCGTGAAGAAAAATAAGTGAAATTTATCTCCTTATGACTGCTTTCTGCTGACATATGGACATGGACCCCACCCAACCTTGGAGGACAAGACTGGAAGTACAGACCTGTCCTTGGGGACAAGACTGGCAGCACACACTATGCGTCAGGACAGGTTGAAATTCATGAGTGAACATCAAGTTGACTTGTAACTGCTGAAGTCTAAAAGACATACATTTTACAAACATATTAACCAGGCCATGTGTAAATAAACTGAAGTAGGTTAATAATTAATAAAGGCCCTAAAATTGTAGAATTCAGGTAAGATTGCATAGCATTTGGCATAAACTTCCATAAAAGTTCTCTGCTTATATTCATGTAGCCTTTTGGATTTCATGTATGTCTTATTAATATTAATTTGTGTTTATCTTTATGTGTTTACCCAGATAGATCAGATGGAGTTCAAAACTGTAGTAATCTGTCAGTGTTATGCCCATAAATAATCTAAGGATTTTCTGAATTGACCACAACATTGGCCAAGTATTTTTGTGGTAGTCACACATTGGCAAAAGAATCCCATATTGGGCCCGGCCTCCTTTACTTTCAGTGCCCACCAAGAAATCCGTGTATAATTTAATCGGGTCAGAGGTACATTGCCTGGTTTTTTCCCTATTCTTTCAAGAGCTTGGTTAAGAGTCTCAGTGTTACTTCATGGTCAATGAAGCAACCCCAAGGAGTGATTGAAAAATGCAGGGAATGTTTAAATTTTTAAAAATTCATTTAAGGAAAGGAAGTATTGCCAAGAATGATGAGCTAAGAGTGTTTGAAGCAAAGGGGAGTATTTTGAATGTTTTGAAGGGAATTAATGACAATGTATATTTTACTGCAATATATTTTTATGTAAACAATTATATTGTTTGATCTCCCATCCTTGATCAAATTTATGGCAATTTATGTCAAATAAAAACAGGGTGTACTGTCATTTACTTTAGTCACATAATCTGAAACGTGAAAGAGGACTTTCAGAACTGAGATAAGTGTGTTCAAAACAAGAGAGCACTCTGAGGGGGATTAATGGCAATGTGCTTTTCATTGTATTGATTAAAAGAATTAAGCAATTGTAGTATGTTTTGATCACACCACATAATAATGTTATTTATATGTTGTTTTTTGTCTAGTTGACCTATTTGTGACTATGGAGATTGAAGTTCCTCACCATGATTTTACTGCGATCTTTTATGTCAAGTAATGTTTGTTTTATACAACTGGGTGTGTCAACATTTAGTGCACATATATTTACAGTTGTTGTTTCTTCTTGGTAAACTGTTCCCTTTAACAAGATATAGTGACCTTCTTTGTCTCTTTTGATCAGCTATGGTTTGAAATCTACTTTGTCGGACAGAAGTATAAAGTGTGATTGAAAAATATGGTGAATGTTTATATTTCAAAAATTTATTGCAATAAAAAACAGATTATTATTAACCCCCTTCAGAAGATTCCCTTTTGCTTTGAATGAACTTATCCCATCATTCTTGTCACTTTCTGAAGTAGTTCTGGATGTCCTTTTTCATGACTTTACTTATACAATCATGGCTGCCTCAATGAACTGAAATTATTATATTGACTTTGGGGAAAGCCACAAGTCACATGCTTCCAGGTCCAAGAAGTAAAAACGATGAGGACACAACTGAATTCTTTTCCTAAGACTGCTTTCCCATTGGATATCATTCAGCAGCAAAAATCACTGTACTTTTTATAACATGTGAAGACATTCATGAAACAGGATTTCCAGAACTGCTTCAGAAATTGACAGGAGTAATCTCCTAAGTATGTTTAGAGTGAGGTTGAGTATTTTGAGGGGAATTAATGGCAATTAGTCCCTTACTGTAATGAATTTTTTTATTTAAACATTCACTATATGTTTTTATCACCCCATCTATAGCTCTCCCTGTTTTATTTTGCACTCCAGCTTCTTGGAGTATCACTTTTCATCCTTTGATTTGAATTGAAGTATATCTTCATAGGTGCAGTTGTTTCTTGCAGACAACATATAGATTGATCTTTTTCTTTATCCCTACTACTAGACTGTGTCTTTTAATTAGTGAGTTAAGACCATTTACTTTAATTACTATTACTGAAAGGTATATACTAGGTCTTGCCATTTTCTTTTTTCTAGAGCTTGATTCACTTCAGTTTCTCATTAGTTTAACTACTTTCTCAATGAGATTTAATCTTTCACTTGTCCTTGTGATTGTTGTTTTCATCATCATCTTTGTTTAGGATTCTCTGAAATATTTTCTACAATGCTGAAATGGTGATGATGAATTTGTTGTTGTTTCTACATTTAGGATTCCCGTAAGTATTTTCTGCAATGTTGGCTTGGTGATTATAGATTTCTTTTGTTTATACCTATCATGACATGTCTTTATTTTTCCTTCATCTTTGAAGGATAACTTTGCAGGATATAATAGCCTGGGTTGGCAAGTATTTTTTTTTTTTTTTTTTTTTTTTTTTTTTGGTGGGTACCGGGGGAACGACCTCAGGACCTCGCGCGCCAGCAGGCGCTCGTGCCGCTGAGCGATATCACCGGCCCCCTTTTTCGTATGTGGGTTCCGGGAGTCGAACTCGGGCCCTCGCGCTTGCTGGGCAGGCGCTTAAGCCGCTGAGCCATCTCACCGGCCCGGCAAGTATTTTTTAAGGCTTGAAAATTTTATTTAAAGCCCATCTAACTTTTAAATTTTCTATTGAGAAATCAGTTATTATTCTAATGATTTTCCCTTGTGAATGATTTTTTGCTTATATCTAGCAACATTAAATATTCTTTCTTTATGCTCAATTTCTGGCACTATGTTTTGGAGAGTGGTTCTTTTTTGGTTATGCCTACTTTGGATTCTAAATGCCTCCTTTACCTGTGTTTCCTTCTCATCCCCCATTAGAGGAATTTTCTACAATAGTTTCAGTGAATAGATTTCTATACCTTTGGCCTCTATTCCTATGTCCTCTTCTTTCTTTCTCTAAGAACACTTGAATAATTCTTTTGATGTTTCTTCTTGCTTGTTACTCCCTGAAAGTTCTTGTAGCTCTACCTTATATGCAAGTCCTCATAGTCTTTCTTCTGATCATCTTATATTACCAAGACTTTCTATCAAGTTTTTTATTTCAGTTGGTGAGATTTTCATTTCAAGATTTTAAGCTTGGTTCTTTTTGGAAACTTTATTTAGTTTACTGGTATGGTACTTCATACCCTGTATTGTCATACTTAATCCATTCAGCTGCTTATTTCTATCTCCTTTAAGCTCTTGTTGATTCATTTATGTGAATATTTGTCTTTTCCTTGATCTCATTGATCATTTTATTTATCAGTTTTTTAATTATTTGGCATTTCATCTGCTTCAGTATCTGGGGATCATCTTTTGGGGATTTCAGTATTTTTGGAGGCATCTTGTTGCCTTGCTTTCTTATTTTAGTTGTATTTCTGTGTTGAGGTTTACAGATCAGTTAAGAAGGATGTCTCTTCCACCATCATGTGGAAGTCTTTTAGTAAGTGTTTTCTCTTTATGATGTTCCCTGGGTCATGTGTTTGTCTCCATGTGAAAGTTTCCTTGGGCCAGTGGGATGGCTCAGTGGCATAAGTGCCTGCCTGGCAAGCATGAGGTCCTGAGTTCAACCCCCCATACCCACATATTAAAAAAGGGCCAGTGATATCGCTCAGCTGCACAGGCGCCTGCTGGCACATGAGGTCCTGAGTTTGACCCCCAGTAACCACAAAAAAAAAAAGAAAGAAAGTTTCCAGTGAGTTCTAGAGGCTGTATTCAGGCCCTGGCACTGCTTTGAGAGGAGAGTATAACTACCAGTAACAACAACACTTGAGAAGTTAACTATGTGTTATCCAGTAATTAAGGGCTTCTTCAAAAAATCACTACTATTTTTCTATCTCAGGGAAAGAAAGGGAGAATAATAAAACATAGTGGGAGAGAAAAATTAAACATTAATCACATCCAGATCAATAATATATATATATATGTATATATATGTTTCATATGTGGAAAAAAATATATAAAACAAAAAGAAAGAGAAAAATAGTAATTTAGAGTAAGGTATGTAAAGGGATGTAAAGAAAGTAGAAAAAGACAGGGAATATAAATAGGAGGTGACAAAAGAGATAAGAAAATTTTATACAATTTTTGAACTAACATTGAAATAACATAAGATATTCCTAAGAAGCCACATTTGGTGTGAGAAAATATTACAAGATAGAGTGTTATAGAGCTAAATCAAAGAACGAATACACATAGCTCTACCCACATACTATTTATGTATAAGTAGAACAAACCATATCATAGAAATACCTATAAATAAGGAAAAAAGTAAAAAAAGGGAAAATAGAAAAAAATTATCCAGTTCTGTGGGTTAGGGTAAATATCCCAGAATGTTTTGTCAATGCTGTTCTCTTGGAACTACTCTGTTTAGGAGCCTGTAGTGCTCAGAAGGATGATAGTGTGGCATTCCTGCCACTATCTCTAGGAATCTCAGTGTCAAACTCTTAGGATATGAACCTGCCATATTCTCCCCAGCTACCCAAACCCCATCCTTCTCTGTCCATCTCTGGCACTCTTAGTTCACTGATGCCAGGCAGCTCACCTAGCCCACCTGCAGCCCCAAATTGAACAGAATCTGGGGGTGGGAAGGGAACTGTCCCAGCTAATACCGACTCAGGAGTTTTGCTCAAGTCCCATGTTTGTTAGTCCCAGTTGCCACAGTCCTCCATGTTTCTCTATAGTTCATGCTTCCTGCCTAGGTTTATGAAAGTCTGACCCAAGACTGTCCAGAACATCTCTTACTCCCTTGAGTGCTTGGCCTTTCTAATTCCCCTTCTGTATCCTCCCTAGGGGCCCAGTGCCTGCGAGATGAAAGCTCGAGTCCAGAATGCGAGCTCTGGCTGCCTGCATCTAACCCCCCACAGTCCTCCATTTCTGCCTCTGAATTATGATTTCTATTTACCAATTCTGTATTAGAATCTTTATTTTTTGCAATAAATTTAGGAAAATTATTATTGTCCTGAAAGACCAGAATGGGAATAAGCATTCAAAAATTCAGTAGCTTTTTTAGGTACTTAGCAAACATAATGAAGAGCTGAAATCTGAACCCAGAATCCATGAGTTGTCTTATACTGACACTGTCATGCTGACCTCTCTAAAAGTTTTTAGCGTAATATCTTTTCTAAATTTTCTGAAATATTATAACATGCTTTTCTATAGTATTTCAGCCATGTACTCATATCTTCTTTTGTACTATTTTAGTTTCAACTCTCTTCAAAAATTAATTAGATTGTTTTAAACTATATTGAAATATAGTTCAAAAATAAAAATTATATACATTCAAGTTATACAGAATATATTTTCATGTATTTATGCATTGTGGAATTATTTTCACAATCAAGCTGATTAAAATATCCATTATTGCATATAATTTATGTGTGGGTCTGTGTGTGTGTGTGTGTGTGTATTTACTCTGTAAGTTAATTTAAAATATAAAATGCATTTTTACATACTATGATCAATTATAGTTTCTATGGTGAATATTATGTCTCCAGAACTTTTTCCTCTCATTACAATAATTTATAAGTTTATAATTTTATTTTGTATTCTATGTCTTGCTTAACTCACTTAACATAATGTCCTCCAAGTTTATCAATGCTTCAATTAGGATAATTTTTTTCTTCTTTAAGGCTGAATAATGTTTTATTATGTGTAATATGTCCATACCATAATCTCTTTAACTATTCTTCAATCAAAAGATATTTAATTTCCACGTCTTGTTTATTATAAGAAATATTGCCGCAAATATGGCCAACAGTTATTTTATTTCCTTTGAATATTGTCCTTGTTCATTTTGATTTGCTATAGCAGAATAAATAAGGATGAGTAATGTATAAAGAAAAGAGGCTCATTCTCTCTCTCTCTCTCTCTCTCTCTCTCTCTCTATATATATATATATATCACCACATTGTCCAGTTATTTTTGCTGGTTTTTAAGGATATGACATTGAGTCTGTGCTGCTTTCAATTTTGGGGTAATTTAGAATCTGTTATTTATTTTCTTCCCTTCTCTTAGAATTACTTAACATAATAGCTTTTTATTAATATTACTCATTATGAGTAGATATCCAACTGAAGTTTTGCATGTGTACCTTGGGGTTGGGATGGGTCTATGAAGTGTAATAGCTTCTTGTTGTGTAGTATCTCAAAACACTTTTTTTCTAATTTTTTTATCTGCTAAGATTCTTCTTTTTAAATACTATATTCTGCTTCTCATTATTTTTGCAGAATAAGCAAAAATATGTATGTGTCATTCTGAAGCTTTTTACATAATAGAATTCAGCTGTTAGGAGAAGATATATTTATTCCCCGTGATACAACCTACAGAATAATATTATCACATCAGATACATATAGGTCAGATTCTGACATCAATGCTCTCAAAAGTGTAGTCAATGAAGATATTCAGAGAAAGCAGAGACCAGTGTGAGATTTTGACAACATCTCTCCAGACCCCATATCCTTGCATTAGGCATGTGTATCTGTGTCAGAATAATTATTAAATCTCTAAATAAGTTCCTAGGGGTTACGTCAGGTGACAAAAGCTTCAAGTTATAAAACATCTACCATTTGTATCTCAGAATGTCATATAATTTATAAGAGATCTACTAGGTCTTAGAGTTTCTAAATTCTGTTAAATACAGGTAATCTTTACTCAAGGACCATCTGCAAAGTGCATTTCAGGGATAAGGTCTTTCTTCTGCCAGTAACAACAGTTCATTTTCCCAGGAATCAAGCTGTTGAGGAGGGTACCCCACGTTACCACCTTCTAGTTTTTATCTCAAGACTTCTATCAGTAAAACAGTGACTAAATATTTGCAGACTAACTGCTTTGATTACTCCTCACAAAACAGAATGGACTTTGTCCAGCAAACTGATTATCAAACATAGTCCTTGCCATTCCTTGCCATTTGTTAAATGTTTTAACAATTATTGAATTCATCTGGAAAAGATGGATTTTCTTTATGGAATTCCTTGCTCTTGTATTACAGAAAAGAATTTGTAGGTATCTAAGGCTTTCCCATCCCTGTAGCTCAATGCTTAAAATCAAAATTGTTTACTTAGTTCTTTTAGAACTTCAAAATTTCTAAACACATACTGTTTCTCTATACATTACTCCAAATCCTATTTTATTGGTATTTCTTTTTTTTTTTTTTGTGGGTAGTGGGGGTTGACCTCAGGACCTCGCGCGCCAGCAGGTACCTGTGCCACTGAGCGATATCACTGGCCCTTTATTCGTATGTGGGTTCCGGGAGTCAAACTCGGGCCCTTGCGCTTGCCAGGCAGGCACATATGCCACTGAGCTATCTCACTGGCCCTTTATTGGTATTTCTATGCTGAGCCTTACAGTTTATAATTTTGGCTTTAAATTGTATATATTTATTACAAATAGAATGATTTTTCCCGTTTGTTTTTTTTCTTATAATTTCCAGTTTCAATAAGAGGGAATTAGAAGAAAATGGAAATATTTTCTTCTCTATCTGTAAGGAACAGCACAAGGCAGAGACAAGCCGAGACCCCCAGGCTTGTGTAAAGGCAACATGGCATGGAATTTATTGTGCCTGGGTGCAGGCAGACAGAGGGTGAAAAGCCATCTGTAGAGAGCTAAGAGAAGTGGGCTTTTTTTTTAGGGTTTGAAAGAAGTCAAGAGACAGGTGGGAAGATCTTAGTAAACATCAGTGGTCAAAGTTCTCTGGATGTTTTGTGCCTCAGTGGGTAAAGTCCTTGAGGCATTTGGTGTGAATGCTTGGGTGTTTTCAGATGTCCAGGTGCTTGCAAGAGTCCATGTTCCATCTTACCTCTTTTAAAACATCCTGTGTTTGCTGAGGGCACCAGTGTTGAGTTGAGAACAATGCCTCTGCTGGCAGACAGGTTGGATATTGGGAGAGTCCAATGTACTAATTGGGAGAGTTCTCTGTACTAATAAGTTAGAAACCTTAATTTTTTCCCCTTTCCCTTCCATCTGCATCCTCTCCGTTTCCCTCCCATGCTGATTTCTCCCTGACTTTTCCCTCATGTGACTCCATCCTGCCATTGCCATTTACCTTGAGACATTCTCCAGGGGCCTGGCCATGAGCTGCCATCACCAGTTGTACTGCCTGTGTGCCAGGCCTGGGGTCAGGCTGCATGACCCCAGTGCCAAATGTCTGTTCCTGGCACACACAGCCTGTCCTGCCCAGAGCCCACTTGCTGTCCTCACAACCCTGGAAACATGGCATAGAAGGCAACTCACTGCCATAGAGGTCTAGATCCAACTGGCACTCATACACACAGTGGGACCACAGCACCTGCGTGCACAGCCCTCCCTCTCACACCTAGAAGCTGCCCACAATGCCTGCACACCCAGCCCACAGTCTACACTCATTTCTGAGCCCAGCCCAGGTAAGAAAAATGTGAACCTGCATGGCAGACCCCCTTGGCCTACCCTGTGCCTCAGGACTCTGCTTGTAGTGGGCCATGCCCCTGGCTGTGCCCACCACAGTGTTCCAGACCATAGCACCCCCCAGCTGGTAAGCATCATGCCACCCCTCTCCTCCCTGCTGCTACCACACTGTGGCTGCCTGGCTCCACTAGCAAACTGATCCATGCCCACTCTTAACCCATTCAGACTGCCTTCCAAAGGCCTGCCCAGCCACAAGGCTCAGGCTGCCCTGCACATTACTTCTCTAAACTTCAGTCATATGCTCTCCCAACTCCTACTCACCACTCTGCTACACAACCGGTCTAGACTACCTACTCCCTTGTCCTCATGTTCCTCCTTCTCTGTCAGATCTCTCCCAGTCAGCTAGCATCTGAGCTCTTCCTCTTCATACTCTTAAAACCCCAGTTTTTCTCCAACTTGCTAAAAGTTAACTTTAAACCCCTTGATTAAAAATGTCCTTCCTGCTAAGAGGTTAAATTATACAGCTTACAACAACTGTTTGCCTTTAACAGGGGACAACAGTTATCAAAAAAAACAATTTATACTTATGCTTTACATCTGCTAACTAAGACTGATATAACTAATCTTCTCTTCTGGGTGTTCAACAACTAGAGTTTAGAGGCCAGAACTAGAAAAATAACTGTGCTAAGAGAACAGACAATTTTTTGTTCCTAGCCCTCCAAGGTCAGCAGAGACCCAGGACATAAGAAAACTTTTTCTATAAAATCCTACAGCTCTGTTGAGTTACTCAATCTCCTGAGAAGGGAGATTGATAGACCCCGGAAGACAGAGATCAACAAAGATGTGCAGTGTGCCTAAGGAGTGTCACCAACAGAAAGGTCCATCAAGCAAGACCATGACCCATTCTGGCAGCTGAAACTAACAGAGGAGCTAAGAGGCTTTATACATAGTCTGAAGACTAATGCCTAAAGAGGCTTACCTGACCGTGATAGACAGTGAGAGGTCAATTTTAATTAACACAGATCTCATTTTAACTTGGTTTTAAACACCCAGAAGAAAAGTATAATCAAAAGAAATAGATAAACTTTTGTCATCTGTCTATATGACCCCCAAAATATCAGTTATTCAACATAAAAGACACCTTGACTGGCTTCTTCCATGTATGTGTGTGTGTAGATAGATAGATAGATAGATAGATAGATAGATAGATAGATAGATATAGATATCTTTTTTTTTCTTTTTTTGTGGGTACTGGGGGTCGACCTCAGGACCTTGTGTGCCAGCAGGCATCCATGCAGCTGAGGAATATCACCGGCCCCTTTTTTGTATGTGGGTTCTGGGAGTTGAATTCAGGAACTCACACTCGCCAGGCAGGTGCTTATGCCACTGAGCTATCTCACCAGCCATATATATCTTAATAAGGCAAGCTGTCCTTCTAACAGGACCACAAGAGGATACTTGTACCATTATAAAAGCTGAATGCTATATATATATTCCTGATCCTTCTAACAGCTCTATGGCTACTCAAGATATTAGGTGGTAGGTTAGGGCCATATCAGATTCTAAAATTCCCTTAATCTTCTCCTTATCCTCTTTTAAAAAAGGCTATTATTGGGTCTTCCTTGTGAAATATTTGTTGGTTATATTCATTAATCTTGTTGATTTTATTGTTTGGCCCATACTTACTTAATTGTTCTTTGGCCTTGTCTACACCACAACTCTGGCCAGAGACACATCAGTTGAAAGCCAGGCCTCAAGATAAACAACAAAAAACAGACCGACATACTCCCCAAGTAATGAGATAAATGATAACACCTGGTCCAATAAAGCCTAGATAGATGTCAGTCACCTCAGTAGACACCAAGACCCCCAGATCATCAGATTATAACCCACCTGAAAAGTTCTTTGGTATTTCCATGCCCACTCACTACATGACTTACTTCCCATTAGATCAACATTACCTAAACAACTGACAGTTGTTCTGTCAGTTCAGCCTTTCTCTTCTTTCCTTCTATGGCCTTGCCCAAAGCCCCCACTACCTCCCCAGATGTGGACCATAGGGTCTAGAACACCTCCTCTCCTTCTCTGACTCTCAGTCAAATACCTCTCACCATCCCACTAAGGCCAGATGACCCTTACCCCTCCCAGTGCTAATACACTGTCCCTGATCAGACTCTGAGAAGACTAAAGGCAATTACCTCTCACCTGCTCCAACATGGTTTTCTGGTCCCAATCAACTCTCCAAAACTCCAATTATCCCTGTTCAAAAAGTGAATGGCACTTACAGATTCATATCATATCTTCACACTATCAACCAGATAGTCCTTCCTATTCATCATGTGGTGCCCAACCCACATGCCCTTTTATCTTCTGTCTCCCCATCTACTACCAATTACTGAGTCCTAGATTTAAAAGGTACCTTTTTTACTATTCCTTTACACTTCTCCACATAAGCTCTCTTCATCTCTACTTCAGTCCAGCCCTTGCCCTTGATTTGACCTCCTTCTGCCCATCTGTCTCCCACCTCATATAATATATAAACAATCTCTTTCTCTGCAGCCCCTCTTACAAATCCTTCAGATGGGCCTCATGTCTACTTTCCTTAGCAGAACCACTGGTTTGTATAATCCCCCTTTCCTTATTCTGGCCCTATCTTTTCAGATTCCTGTCATAATTCTTACAAGACTGCATCCAAACAATCACTAATCAGCTGTTGTTGCTCTTCTCCTCCCCTCAATATAAAACAGTTGCCCAAGGTTTTCCTTCCCATTAGGTTGGCCACTCAACCCATGTGCTATGCAGGAAACACTCATGAGAAATGGCACTCATCTCCCTTTCTCTTCTTCTTTTTCCTTTTCATTTATACTAAGAAAAAGATGGGAATGTAAGGCTTGATGTGGACATAGAAAGGGCTCTAACTACACAATTTCAGGTCACTCAGAGACAGAGGATACCTGATTATCACTGAAAAAGTTGTCTTTCATCTTCCTTAGGGAGTGTAGATGGAATGATAAGTGGAGATTGCTGATTATCCTTCCAAGCTGTTGAGAGCTAGTGTCCACAGAGAGACCTTTGGGAACCTGCTGAAGAGCTGCTCCAGTCATGACCCTCAGTTGTCCTTTCAGTTTTTATCAGTTCTACACTATCAGAGATCTGTCTCTGGAAAGGAATCCTGTTGCCCAGCTGGTCAATATTCCATTGGTCATTGGTGACAATGGGGGCTTACCAGAGGGTACCAGAGAAATCTGCTTTCTGCTTTGAGAGTAGCAGCTGCTCAAAAGGCAATTACTAGCTGGCAGAATAATCACTGTTTGGTTTAACATTCTATAAGGGACAGATAAAAGTTGCAGATGGATATAGTTGAGATTTTATTGAAAGACCCATTTTACAGAATTGTATCAAAGTCCACTAGATGGTGCTTTAACATAATTTATCCGTGCTGTTTAAAATATTAAAAACCACAGCAGTCACAAGTCAAACACTTCAAGTGAGTCTAAATATAACCTATATAAAACAGGAATAAAAGACTTTATCCACAAGAGTAAAACATCCCTTTAAAAAAACTCATAAAGTGATTTATAAAAGGCACAACTGGTGGCAAACAAGAATGACAATTACCTAATATAATTCAGCAATAATATAATATTATTCAAAAAATAAAAACAAACCCTTACCTCCTGTTAATTATTTGTTATTTTGCAAAATGGAAAAATCAAAATATACTCTGGTCACTGAGTGTCATTTTCTAGCTGGAAGCTTGGCCATGCCGTGTTACAGAAAAAGATCAGCCATTTGGGCTACAGATCAGGAGAGAGGCAGAGAGGTTGGAGATTCTGCAAGAGGCAGGCTAACAGGGATGAAGGGGGAGTGGAAAATGAATGGTTCCCCACTGGAGTACAGAGAGAATTATGGGAGGGCAGCCAGATCTCCAGTGGAGGTCTCCAATTGGGACCCGAAGCTGCAAACGTGAGCAAATGAGAAAGGCAAACATCTTTGTGGTTGGTCAGATGCTAAAGGGAAGCAGCCTTCCCAGGAGTGCTTTTCAAGACCAGCACTGAACTTTAAAAAGCACAAAAAGTAGGAAAAGCCTGTCTCTGATATTATAGGGGAAAGCAAAAGGCAGGCACAGAGAAAGAAAGAGGGAGAGAGAAATTGGGGGCTTACCTGATCTGAAACACCCAGTGAGATCTGGCATGGCAAAAGTGGCAAAAGTTGGAAGAACCAAGGTCTGAGGATATTGCTGGGTGGTCTCAGCTGGGGGGGAGGTTCAAGAGAATTTAAAGACCCCTGGAGAGAGCTTGTCTCCTTCCTGGCATTCAGCTCCAGATGTAAGGAACAGCTTGAGGCAGAGACCAGCCGAGACCACCAGGCTGTGTAAAAGCAAAATGGCACGGAATTTATTGCACCTGGGTACAGGCAGAGGGTAAAAAGGCCATCTGTAGGGAGCCAAGAGAAGCAGGCTTTTTTACAGGGCTTGAAAGAAGACAAGGGACATTAGGCAGGAAGATCTTAGTAAACATCAGTTGTCAAAGTTCTCTGGATATTTCACGCCTCAGTAGGAAATGTCCTCGCGGCATCTGATGTGAATGTTTGGGTGTGTTTAGATGTCCAGGTGCTTGAAAGAGTCTGTGTTCCATCTTGTCTCTTTTAAGACATCCTGAGTTTGTCATGGACACCAGAGTTGAGCTGAGAACAATGCCTCTGCTGGCAGACAGGTTGGATATTGGAAGAGTCGTGTCCAAATTGAGTCTTACACTATTTAACCTAAAAAATTTTAATTCGTACTTTAAAGAAAATTGCAAAAAAGCCATTTACTTCAAATGAACTTGTTTGATATTTGGTGTGTGAATAAATTTAAAAATATATGATTAAGAAGTAACTTATATAAAGCCTGAAAAGTTGTAAGGAGCTTTTGAAAGCCAAAAAGTTAAAATTTTGGTAGTAATTTGGAGTCTAATAGCATATGAATTTTATATAAACAAGTAAGTACAAGAGTAAATAGGAGCAACAGAGCACGGTCTGAGTGTGGAGCAGGCTGTAGCATGATAAAAGGCTGGCGACAGGATGTTCATCTGGTGGGGCTGGCAGACAGGTGGGTGAGAGCACACGGCAATGCGAACACTTTACAGAATGTGAAGGGAAGCCTACACTAGCTCTGCCTGCACAAGGCGCTGCTGTCAGAGGAGCTGTACCACTTCCACAAGTTCCACTTGTCCACACTGCAGGATGCTGACTTCAAGAACAAGAGCAAGCCAGGATCCTGCTGCTGGGCCAGTGTAGCACTGGGAGGATAACCTTCATCAGAAAGGATTGAGGCAGGAGACTAGAGAGTGGCAAATCTGGCATGACCTGCTAATTACAAAATCCCAGAACACACTCACGGAACAGTTCCCAAAGTCCTGCTCGTGGACTTCTCGTGAGAACTAGAGCACTTTTGGGTAAGATGACCTAGACCTGATATCAGCCTGAGGACTGGGTGATACAAAAAGGACAGTCCCCATTGAACTCCCAGCTATTGTGTTCACTCGTAGTAGCCTGATCTCATTCTGTAGAGAGTACTTATCTTCCTACTTTTACTTGACCCAGGCTTGAGCTGTAGAGCTTATTTCTTTTCTACCTTTAATAAATGTAGCCAGTCCTGGTGACACACACCTGTAATCCCAGTAGTGGAGAGACTGAGTCAGGAGGATTGCTGTGAGTTCGAGGCCAGCCTGAGCTACGTAGTGAGTTCAAGAACAGCCTGGACTGCACAGCACAGACCCTGTTAAATAAATAAATAAATAAATAAATAAATAAATAAATAATAAATAAATAAATAAATAATAAATAATAAATAACCGTGTAAAGCCTGGCTACTCTTTGCTCTTGTCTTTACCAAGTCTTTGTTCAGGACAGGAAGAAACCATCTCTAGAAGGAGACTCTAGCACTCCAAAAACTGGTAACATATTTTGGCTTAGCCAGACAGGAGCAGGTGAGGTCCTTTTGGGTATTTTGTTGTTGTTGTTGTTGTTATTGTCATGGTTGTCATTGTTTCTCCTTGTCTCAGAAATGTATGGACCCAAGCCAAGACTGACTGGTTTAATAGTTTATTCTTTCCCTTCATTTCTCCCCTAGAAAGGCTTCAATGCCCATATGGGTTTCCTCCCTTTTCTCTTTTGAATTGGATTAGATCCCCTCTTTGTTTCTTCTAACAGAAATTTAGATAATTTAGAGAATATACATGACTACCTGAGTAGAATCAAAAAGAACAGCCAGTAAAAGCTCCACTCAATTGACCAGTGAGTATACAGAAGTAGAGTCATGTAGTTCTTAGAAGATTTTAAGGGTTTTTTTTTTGTTTTTTTTTTTAATGAGGTTTCTATCTCCATTGCCTTAAACAAAGTACCAAAGTTTTTATTATCAGGGAAAATTTAAGAGATACTGTTTCTCAAATGACTCCACTCTGATCTCTTAAGAAAGTATTGTTTCTATGCACAGTAGAGCCAGCAGGTAGCTTCTGCCTGATCTCTTAAGAGTGTACTTTTCCCAAGTGGCTAAGGGAGACCCTGGGGGCATGCTTCCACCATAATCTATTGAGTTTCTAAGGGAGACACTAGACATCTCACCCTTCTCCATAAAGACTTAGTGGAAAATTTTATGGTGAGTTATAAGTCCTCAGGGGGGCTTTACTCTTCTAGAAAAGTCACTAGTGTCACAGCAATTTCAAGCAGAGATGTCTGCTTGTAAACGCTTGAGTTTCACAAAGGATGCTTTGTGGACTCAGTGGATCTCCTCTTTCTGCATGGGATGGCATCTGAAAGACCCAAGACCTAGTCCTCTTTCTCTTTCTCTCTCTCTCTCTTTCTCTCTCTCTAAGCTCCAAGATGAACCATGGGAAACGCCATGAACAGCACCCCACAAATCCCACTGACCTTACCACTAGGCCATATTTCTGATCAGTGGAAATGACTTCATTCTGCTAATTTGAGAAAATAACAATTTATGTATTACTGCAATATGGCTTTGGTCCAGTATGAATTAGGAAATGGCAAGAGATGGGTATTGGATTGAATAGGAGAAATATAACTCCCAACCTGCTGGATGTCAGATGTGCCAAATTTGTGTCCCCAGAAATCAAAGAATGACTTCCAAAGGACAAAGGAGTAGGAAAAGATTATTGGAAAATAAGAATGGCTCCTGAGAAACAGGAGGGGTCCTGCAAGTGGGTTGCTGCCAAAGTCATTTCCCTGAGAATGTTTTATAGTGCAAAATCATGAGGGGGGTACAATGTGGGTCAAACTATAATCAACCGGTAATATACAAGGATAGCCACTTAGCTAATATTGATCTAATATGGAAGACGGGCACAGAGCAAGGGAATGTGACTGACATCATTAACATTGGCTTATCTGTGGTTTCTAAAAGAGGAATATTTGGGAGAAAGGATGGGCCCAGGTGTTCTGGTCACCCACCCAGTTGTGGTACCAATCCTAAAATTTCCATTTATCCCTTAGGGAATTATATAAATCTGGCCTTTGTGACTTTATCTTGAGGCCTCGCCTTCTTTAGATATACCTCCAGCCACAATTCTGATGTCTTCACCTTTCACTGACTTCCTTGACAGCACAGTACTTTTCTTTCTGTATTAGAATTTTTAATCTAACTTTGCTGCCAATAATAGGAGGGCAGTTTAAATTATGATACTACTTTTCAGTTAAATAATTTCTGCATAAAGCATAGAAGGTAGAGAGAAATCCCTTCTGTTCAGGCATTTGTGACCCTTTGTCTTAGGAAAAAACCAGAAACTATTGTATTTAGAGTGGCCCCTCAGGAAGAAATGGATATCTTTGATGATCCTTTGTTCAGATCCCCACCTGCCTTTCAGGAAGATATGGGTTTCTCCCATCTATTTTATGAAGACAACCATACTGGAAAATCTCCTCAACATCCTCCTTATGATCCACAGGCCAGTAAATTAGTGTCATCCCCTTTAAGTAACTCAGAAACTCCACCAGAGGTTAGTGCCCCAGAAGAACTAGATACTCCTCAACCCATTCTTCATATTCCTTAGGCAGCTTTAAGCCATGCAGGACATACTCAGAGTGGCACTTCTTACCCTTCTAATGCACAATTTGTCTTGCCCCTGAGAGAGGACCCAGGAGCAGAGGGGACTATTGAAGTCCAGTTTTCTTTTTCCATTGCAGATATCCAACAAATGCAAAAAATGGCTAGGCTGACTTTTAGAGAATCCTAGTACGTTTACAGATGGGTTTCTAACATTGAGCCTCACATTTGACATAACATGTCAAGATGTCCAATTTATTATGGCAATTTGCTGTACCCTAGATGAAAGATAAAGAATTATAGAAGAGGCTGAGAACTATGCAAATGAGCTATATGCTTTACAAATGGAAGGAAACCACCCAGGAAATGCTGTTGTCCTAAGACAGAAAATTAGACCACCCTGAGACCCCCTTCTCTCTCCAAGGGCTGAACCCCAAACCCCAGCCATCAGATGATGCTATGTTCTTATTTTGTTATATCTTTTAACCACAAGATTACAGCAGTTTATGTACCTTACTGCACTCCCCCCTCCTTTTCCAGTACCAGCAACACCCTGATGTGATAAGCAAACAGCTTCACCAATCCTGTTATCTTTCTCCACAGCTGGCCATGGCTGACCAGATGTTCAAAGTTACAAAACTGTCATGTTTGAGTAACTGCCTTTGTTCTCTTCTGTACCTTAGCTTGCTTTCCTTTTCCCACCAAATGGCCCTATAGAAGGCCCACAAGCTCCATCCTTAGGGCTCAGAATTTGGAGCACCTAACTCCTCTGGGCCTTGTTTCCCTCCATTTCTCCAGAGTACCACTCATATTTCCTATGTCATCAGTAAATCTCAAATTGCTGTAACATTCCTTTAAACAGAACCAAGCTGGGACTATATTACTAGTCATGGACTAAAAATGATGTCTGTCATGATTTCTCTTATCATGGGAATGAACAGAGACATTAAGAAATCTGTTAATTATGATATGGTAAAGTTGAGTGGGGCAAATATAGTCCAGATTCTTGTGTATGACAAGGAATTGTCAAGCACACAATACACCTCATAGTATGTAGTAAGTAACTACATTTATTGACGATCATGGAATGCAGGCAGGAACAGGGAGAAGGGCAAAGGGAAAAAGAGGGTGAAGGGATAAATGGACTTGAGGGCAAAAGGAGAAAGGGACTCAAGTGCAAAGGGAAAAAAGGGACTCAATAACTCAGGCTTTCAGCATTAAGGGGGTCAGACACCTCTGATCTAAAGTGCCTCACACTGTCTTTCTCACTGACATCTGCAGTCTGTGCAAATATCTAATCCTAAGCCTGGATAATCATTAGGGTGGTCCTAAAGCTGAACTCAGGTAACCATTAGTGTGGTCCTAAATTTAAAACCAGAGAAACATTAGGGTGGGTGGTGTTTGGTTTATGGTTGAATGGAGAGAAGGGAAGTGGCTCATACAATTTCCTGTTTTAGGATTACAGAAGCATGGATAATCATTAGGGTGGTGTGATGTTTACAGCTGAATGAAGGAAAGGGAGTAACTCAGCTGTTTTTGTTTCTAACTGTACTAGGGTTACACAGGGCAAAGAGGAAAATCCTGCTGTTTCCCATAGCTGATTAGTACAAGTCTTTCATAAATATTCAAACATTGATATATATTCCAGAGATGCACAAGCACTGGTGGAACATCATTTCATTAGTCAATCAACTCCAGGTATTTGGGGTAAATTATAAAACATTCAGATGTGTCCCCAGATGCCTATAACTCAATTGTTGTGTTATAGTTGTGCGGGCCAAAAATAGTCCAGGTTCTTGTGTATGACAAGGAAAGAATTGTCAGTTACTGTAAACATTATAGTATGTTGCAGTAAACCAGACTGCTAGGAATGCCTAACTGGAGTGGGCAAGTGGAGATTAAGGACAAGACACAGAGACAATTTTGAAAGAGAGGCTGGGGGCTCTTGCCTCTAGTGGACAAAGAGCCTTGAGCATCTGGCTTGCCTCACTTTTATTCAACTTAGGCAAGGGAGCAAGCAATTAGGTTAAAGGAAAGTTCATCTGTTTCTCATTATTTGTACCCAGGTAAGTATTTCTTTAAACTAGATCTCAGCGTTGTTGACTTCTTCTCTGGAACTTACAATGTGCCAGCATACCAGCATATTTGCCAAAGGGGGAAGAGCTTGTTGTTCCCTCCTTTGTGTCTACAGGGAAGGTCAACTGGGCTTCAATCCTTATGACTATTTTCCCACAGTATGCAGTAAGAAGATATGTTTGTTGAAGATTACAGGATGGTAGCAGGAACAGAGAGAAGTGCAAAGGGAAAGAGGGTAAAGGAAAAAGTGACAAGAGTGTGAAGGGAGAAAAGGGCTTAAGTGTGAAAGGGGAAATAAAGGGCCTCAATAACTCAGGCTTCCAGCATTTATAGGGTCAGACACAACTGTTCCAAGGTGACTCCCACCATCTTTCTCACTGATGTCAGCAGTTTACACAACTTTCTGTTTAAACCTGAATAATCATTAGGATGGTCCTGAATTTAAACCTAGGTAATCATTAAGGTGGAATGGCATTTACAGTTGAACAAAGGGAAGGGAGTGACTCAACTTCTTTTTTTCTAACTAGCCCTTGTCAAAAATCTTTGAGGGGAGTTGAGGGAGGAAGTTCCATTTTCTGTAGCTAATTCTGGCTGCATAGGGGCATTGGCCCAACCTATGTGGACACCAAGGAACACTCACCCTGATAGTTCTGGGAGTTCAAAGGAGTGGAGCCTATCCTCTCAAGATTTCTTGGTGGGCTAAGAACATGAAAGCAGGTTTTGATCTTGAATTATGGTAACCACCAGTAGTTTGACAGCTATCAAACAAGACAAAATAAAAAAACAATTTGAGTGAGATTAAGTACGTAAGACCTAAATAGTAAGGCTATGAGAAATATCAATGAAGGCCTTGTCCAGTACAGTAACAAAGCCCCCCAATTCCAGATATTTGGCCATGACATCCATGACTCAAATAAAATCTTTTATGGATCTTGGAAACAAGGCCAGCCAGATTTTGAGCCATGTCTCTTAATATTTTAGATGCAGTGACAAAAGGGGATGAATGTATTTCCTTTGTTTCAGCTGTAAGGAGATCTAATATGCTCTGATTTTGTATGGCCACTGTTAATAGTGAGTCTATATGGTCTTGAAAGAGAGCAATACCCCAGGCAAATTCATCTAGGCTGTCTGTCAAGTCCTTAGGTGGCGTAGACTTCATCTGTATGACTACTTGGGGTTTGGCAGTCTCTAGGTGCAAGCAAACAAATTTTACAAAGAGATTAAGGCACATATGACTAAAGCATGAGCACTAGAATGGAAAGGAATTTGGGGAAGAAATCACATTAGATGCTGTTCTTAAAGGATTGGAATAGTACTTTTAACCAACTGGCTTCTAGACCTTTCTACAGATTTGGCTGGAAACTCTCAGCAGAGGGCAGTGATTGGATCTCCTTTATATGTTTAGCTAAAAATGCTATTACTTTCATGTATCTTTGGTTATACTCCATTGTTCTAGATCAGGTTAAAGAGAGACATGTATCAACCAAAATTTACCATTCTTGCTGTCTATCAATGTCAGTTAAGTCTCCACAGGCATCAATTTTGGAACCATGTACAGAGCCTCTCAGCCCCTCTGTCAGAGTCAGCCACCAGGATGGGTCATAGTCTTGCTTGAACATGTGGCTTCCTGTGGAAGCATGGAAGACTTTTCCTCTTTGGCGACCCTCCTTTTTTGCATACTGAGCATTGGTTGACTCAAGTCTTCTAGGGGTCCAACAATCTTGCTTGGGAAGTTAGGAGACTCACCAAAGTTGTGGAATCCTATAAATAGGTTCCCTCATGTCCTGGGTCCTTGCTGATATTGAGGGCCATTTCAAAAATATTGGCTACTATTTAAGCCCAGTTAACTTTTAACTTTGATCTCCAAGCCTCAGTTGTTGAACACCCAGAAGGCCAGTTACACCAGTACTGAAGTGGGCTTAATATTATAATCTCATCTGGATATCAAGCACTTTGAAATATACACTAAAGCCAGAGGACTCTTATTTCCTACCAATCACAGATGTTTTAGAAGTTGAATTCCTGAAAAATATTAACAGACAATAATTATGAAGGTTTAAAGAGAAAAATTGAGACCAAGAGCCACACATAGGATTTCAGTGCGACAATCATGATATTATCTTTGGAATGTATTTAAATGTCCACCTTAGTATAAAATAGCCTTTTTAGTCAATCATCTCCATCTGGTCATAAGACATTAAATGGCATAGAGAAACTTTCACCTAATTCACTCTTTCAATAAGATATCATTGAAGAAGAATGCACCTGTCTATGAATGTACCTTAAAAGTTTATGTCTAGCCTTAAAATTTTAGTGTGTGACATTGTCTGGACTACTCATTGGCTGAGCATCTCTAAGTGTAGTGACATATACATAATACACATTTCACATAAACTTTTAGAAATTATCATATTTCTGGTGCTTTTATGCTGGCTTGACATGTACCTCTTATCACACATAGCTGGAACATGAGTAAGAGAAAGGCAGATATCTGAGTCTAAAGAAAAGTTTCTCACCATAAACAACCCTACTTTTACATTTTTGAAGACCTGTATACCCAGAAAGCACAGATACATTTAGTACACCATGAAATCAGCAATAGTGTCACAACTATGTGGAAAACTATGTCTTTTAATCTAGTTTTGTACCAAGAACATCTTTAAAAGACAACCTCATTGTTTTATCCACAGAAGACTTAACCTTTGGAAGATAATCAATGTAAACCTATCATAATAATGTTTAGCAATGTTTATTGGGGTGTGTCTCCCCTAAGGCTGTGGAAATTATTGAAGGTTCCCATTTAGCTATCTTAACAGAATATTTTATTTTTAGATGTCCAGTGAGAACTGGATAATAATAAGTAACACATTTTTAGACCAATAGAAGACTCCCAAGTTATTGTGCACAGACAGCAATACGCAAATTGCATTTGTAAAACCTGTCTTGATATAATTTTGATTGACTGGCAAATTGGGTGGAAAGATGACTTTAACTTTAATGACACTTATATTATCTCTTAGCTGATTTAAAGTGTAGACATAAATATTTTAACCTATATAAACTGTTTTCCATGGAAATCCCAAAAAAGGCAAAAGGAAGAAAAAAAACTGTTGGGCTCAAATAAAACAGCTGTATGTGTTGTGACCGATCATTAGCACAAATTGGACAGACAGATGGACAAGCACACATAAAACAATTGTTTATAAACCAGATTGCATTCAGATGTATTTGGTGATGGCCCTTTTTATGAATCAGGCAACACTATTACTTTAGTAAGTATAGTAAACAAGAAAGTAGTGATACTACTTACACAATCTACTTTGAAAAAGCCAAACCTTTTTATCCTTCTGGTTCACCAGAATGCCTGCTATATTTTCACCTAAGAAGAAACTTGAGGTTGTCCATTGATTCACAGTGTATGAAGTTTGTGGTCCTTCTTCATCTTCTGGTGTCTCAGGTGTTTTGACTTTTACCCTGGAGAATTGAATACAACTATTTCCTCTATGATAATGACAATAGAAGTAGTTAATAATGTGTGAGATCTTACATTAGGCAGTATTTTCCTGATGGCTTTGCTTCTGTCTGCCTCTGAGGGTCCCTGAGGCTGAAATAAAGAATTTACTCCACCCCTTTGAAATAAGTATGTAGTTCACTGACTCCTATGGTAATAAAAGATTTTCAGAATGTTTCCATAAAAGAGGCATGAGAAAGATTTATTAGAAGTAGATACAGGAGGCACTCCAGAGCAGAATGCGGGTGCTCAAAGAAATGAGGTACAATACAGGCGGGAACTAGGGAACCATTATGTGTTTTGGAAGTTGGCTGATAATGGAGTTGCCTAGGTTTGCTGTTTTCGGAGAAGGAAAAAAGTAAATAAACTGAGCTTTTATTCTGAGGCTGCAGTTTCTCATTAAAGTACAGTTTTTAAAATTTCAATTTTCTTGTCTCTTTTACTTACCCAGTTCTCATTTGTCCTCCACTTCATCATGGTTATTCAACACCGAATAAGATTATAGCGGTTTGCCGACCCAGTTTGAGTTTTTGAAGCTTTTTTCTAATATCTGGAGCTGACTAACTGACAAAAGAGTGCCTTAGGATAATCTGAACTTCTCTAGACTCAGAGTCTTAAGGTAATGTATTTTCAGAGAGCCTCCTCAAACCAAAGATGGAAAGCAACTGGGTTCTTACTGGGGCCCAGACAGATGTGAGCTCATCATAGTTTACAGGTTTGGGCATTCCTTGTCATATACCAGCTGAAATGGTCCTGATGTATGACTTTCATTTAGTTTCCCCACCCCCTGGGTTATAATTAAATTCAGGCCCTCCTTGAGTCACAAATAATGCCATAGTTGGCTGAATATCAGTGGGTGAAGCTGCAAAGGCTTCATCATTGGCTTGCTTTGCAGCCTTTATAATCCTGTTCTTTTCTGCTGCTGTGCAACAAAAAATGAAGATGAATTGGACATCTCACCAGGTCAGATTAAAAGCCATCATTAGGGTTTGAAAACCATCAGCAAACTTTTCAGGAACCTCAGAGAATCTACCCAGTTTCTCCTTATACTGTTGAATATCCACAAATAAAAAAGGCACTACCATGAGGACTGTAGCATCAATTTCTGCAACTATTCAAAGGGGTAGAAAACTGACGGGCTTGGAGGTTGGGTTCCCTGAGTCTAAGGCTCTACGGTAAGTAGACCCATATGTAGTGTGGAGTGGACTCAGGAGATGGACTTTATCTCTTGAGGGTACTGACTCTGCAAGTCGCTGAGGAGGTAGTCTGTAGGAAGAAGGAGCTGGCAGGAGAAAGTCTTCAGTAATATCAGCTCCTGACACATGACAATTTCTAGAGTACAGATCAGGCCTCTGATAAATGGCCATAAGGGCTTGAATATAAGGCACCTCTGACCATTTGTCTTGCTCCTTACAGTAGAGATATAATTGAAATATGGTGTTATATTTCAGTCTGCCAAGGGGTGGCCATGTCTTATTTTCTTCAAGTTGATAATCGGCCATTGCAGCTCTACAGGGATATAAGATGATCTCTTTGAGGGTCTTAGTGTGGGACTTGTCCCAGTGCTTAAGACATCTGAGGAAGGACTCAGAAGGAATAGATGAGGTTTCTCCCTTTTGCACTTTACTTCAGGAGTTTAACCTGGCAGGACATTTCCTTTAAAGCCATCGGGGTTTAACTTGATTAGGCTGAATTTCTTCGACCCATTGAATTTCTCCTATAAACAATCCATCTTCTGGTTTAAGAGCCCATAAGTAGGATACTTTACTAGAAGAATTTCCCTTAGCCAATTAAAAGGGAATGAGGCCCATCCTTAGAGAAAACTCTACATACTAGATAAACTCATAAAACATATACATGAGGTGACAGAATCTCAAAATAAAAGTCAGGCACTAGATTTTTTCAGAGAGCAATATAAACTTAAAGCCACAGTTATTGCAATGAAAGCAAAACTGAGTAAAAAGGAGAGCAAATATATATAAGAAAGCTACCCCAGAAAGACACAGCTCTAACCAGGTGGGCTTTGAGATCTACAGAAGATGAGTCTGCTAGTTAACTCCACTGCCTCCTGCTACCCACCATTGTTGCTATTGCTGCCAGTGGCAGCCAGCCAGTGCAGGCAGAAACAGGCAGTGGGAGATTTAAATGAATCAATTCCTCCCTTCCCATTTAGGAAGACGTTATACTTCTTAACCTGGTTTTCTTGAGTTATCTAGAACCATCAAAAAAAAACTAATGAAACATTTTGACACATAAAAGTCTGGGAGGGAGCTGGTAAGATGGCTCAGCAGCGTAAGCGCCTGCTTGGCAAGCGCGAGGGCCTGAGTTCAACTCCCTGATCCCACATATGAAAAAAGGGGCCAGTGATATCGCTCAGCGGTACAGGCGCCTGCTGGCACGCGAGGTCCTGAGGTCGAGCCCCCGGTACCCACAAAAAAAAAAAAAAGAGTCTGGGAGGGACAGGGGATCAGAAAAGGAGAAGGAAAATTACTAAAACCTATGGAAAGGAAACACTGTACATGAGTCCATGACCCACAGGGAGGCACAACTCTCTTGGTGCTAAACAAAAGACTGCTTAAGTTCAGGGCAAGCTACCCAGTATGCCACAGAGAAAAGTGACAGTTTGACAGGCTAGGTTTGTATCTCCTGGTCCCCTACTGCGGGCAGCTATACCAAAGCATTTGTCTACTGGCAGCCTTCTTCCCTGATCTAGTGGCCATTTTATTTGCTTTGCTCTGCTCATGAGCATCCTTGCTGAGGTGTGTGTCACAGCCTCCATGATACACTTTCCACATTGTGTGGATCAACAACAGAATATAAGCTCAACTGATCAGCAGGGTGCCATCTGTTCCCCATAAGTACAGAAGCTTTTTGTTCCACAACCTAGTCTTCTCCACGTGGCAGTTAGTCCACCTCTCCTCCCACAAATCCATTCTTTGCTAGGATAGGGGAAGAGAGAGTGTCTCCCCACAGAGTGGGCAGTTACCATCCCTGCTGACTTGGTTGTCTTGTTTTCCACTTCTGCTGAGGTCTCTGATGGTCTCTGGGTTGTTAATGCCTTTGATGTTTGCTGAGGTTCCTAGGCTGCCGATACCTCTGATGTCCGGTGAGGTAAAAATCCTGGTATTTTTGGTAAAAATACCAAAATTTGGTAAAATCCTTCTGGCTGGCTAGCCAGATCTTACAGTTGAGTTGGCCAAAAATAGTGCAAGTTCTTGTGTATGACAAGGAAAGAATGGACAAGTGTACACCTTGTAGTAAGTAGTAAGTAGCTACATTTATTGAAGATCACAGGACTGCACTAAGCCATGGCCCAAGCCCTGCTCTGAGTATCAAGGGGTCAGTGTGTCTGACTCAGCATGGAAATGTTGACTGTCCCCACTCCCAGATAGGGTCTAAGCCAGCCAAAATGCTCATCTCCCACCCTGATGAAGACTGAAAGGGTCCAGAGCAAACTGCAACAACACTGTCTGTGGAGAGATATAACTGCCTGTGAGGAACCTTGGATAAAGCCGGATATAGTGGGTGAGCCAATTCAATTACTTATAAATGCAGTGGCAGCTTATTCTCTTTTGACTTCCTTCTCTGCAATTCTCTCCTCTAGATTTAGAGCCACAATTGGGATAGAAGGGAGCCCTAGTTGGAGCTTCTTCACTTTCCTGACTTGTCATTTTGAAGGCCAAATGTTTATCCATGAGTTTTTACTTGTCCCATGTTGTCCTACTCTCTTGCTAGGAAGAGATTTACTAGCAAACTTGGAGGAAATTCTCAAATTTCAGAAAAGGCCAAAAGGGATTTTCACATGTTGGATCTATGTCAGGTCTCCCTGACCTAATTAATTAGTCAAAGGGGGATCTTGCTGCATGGTATAATGGAATACCTGGTAGGGTAAATTCAGCTATTTCAGTACAAAACTAAAAGGCCCAATGTGATTTCATAAACAAAAGCAATACTCAATCAAATAAGAGGCCCATAATAGCCTCCAGCCTCTCATAAATAGGGTTTTCTTCTGCAGCCTTGCCGGTCTCCTTGTAGTAGTCCTATTCTCCCTGTAGTAAAGGCTTCAGGAGAATATAAGATGGTAGAAGACCTCTGTCTCATTAATAAGGCTGTGATCCTAATTCACCATCTGGTGGCAGGTCCATACACACACAATTCTCTCCCAAACTCCAGGAGACACAAAGTTGTTCTCAGTCTTAGACAGCAAAGATACTTTCTTTTCTATTCTCCTCCATCCAGACTCCCAGTTTGTTTGCCTTTGAACGAGAAAATTTCATTTCAAAAGAAAAACAGCAGTACAAATGGACAATTCTCCAACAGGGCATTAGAGATAACCCTCACATTTTTTGCTGAGGCACTAGAAAAATAGTTATGGAACCTAGATTTTAAATAGGAAACTATCCTACTGTATGTGGATGATATTCTAATCTGCAGCCCAACTTGGGAGTTAATTATAATACTATGTCAAACCACAATATGCTACATAAGAAGCAATATAATGTCACAAACAATAAGGCTCAGATATCCATTCTGAAAGTCTAATTCTTGCCATACATTCTTACACCTATGGAACAACAGCTGCCTAGAGACCAGATCCATGCTCTCTGTTATCTCAGTCCTACTGTCACCAAATAACAGCTTCATTCCTTTCTAGGAATGGACAGCTTCTGCCAGATCTGGATACCTAAATTTGGACTAATGGCAAAGCCTTTATATGATCCTGTGAAACGTCCTTAGTCTGTGCCCATGGAATAGACAAAAGTGACTGAAAATGCCCTTTGAGAAATAAAACATGCTCTTACTCAGGTTCCAGCCCTGGGAATATCTGACTTAAGAAAACTCTTCTTCTACATATCAGAAAAGAGGAATTGCTTTGCATGTAGGACCCAAAGGCTTGGACAAGAACTCTACCTAGAGGCATGTTTTTCAAAAAAGTTAGGTGCAGTGCATGGCCACCCTGCCTGTGGGCAGTAACAACTACTGTTGTGCTAAAAGAATAAGTTGAAAAACTAACTGTGGGGCAGAAAATATAATTCATGAGTCCCCATTAGTTTAGGGCTATTCTAGAGATGAAAATTTACTTGTGATTAACAGGGAATGGCTTACAAAGTATCTGGCCATACTCTTCAACATCCAAGAAGCTACTATACAAATAGCTTTACTATTAAACCTGCCTCTTTGATACCTACAGGCTCAAAAGTTAGTCACATTTGTGAACAGGTAATTTCCCAGACCTATGCAAGCAGGCAGGACATCAGTGACCTGCCCCTCTAAGACCCTGAGGGAATGTGGTTCACTGATTTAAGAAGGACATTGAAAGGAATGTTATGCAGTTGTCAGTTGACAGCAGGTCAGTGGTGCCAAATCCCTTCCTCCATTGACCTCTATTCATAAAGCAGAGCTTTTTTACTTAGGCATTGATATTAGGAAAAACCAGAACTAAATATCTATACATTCTCCAAATATGCCTTTCTGGAGCTACATGCCCATGCAGCAATTTGTAACAAAATGGGCTTGCTAACTATTAACAATCACCTGTAAAGAGCAAGAAGGAAATTCTACCAAAGTCTTGTTAGCAAATTAAAAGGAAGATGGGGTGGGACAAAAATGTAGCATTATACTGCCTCAACACCCTAGCCCTATTTCCAGCTCTTGTGAAAACTATTAAAACCAGGCTTTACCCACAGGAAGGTAAATGGGCCTTAGGACAAGGGGGAATTATAAAAGGACTCTGGTGGTACTTGGAAAACAAACTGTTTCCCTGAAGGGAAACAGTAGAACTCTATGTAAATCCTTCATGATTCTTTCTATATGGGAAGAGGTGCTACACTACAAATAATTACTTGAATTTTCACAGGACTGGGACTAGTGGCAACCACTTGACATGTCTGCAAATCTTGTCCACTCTGTGCTTACAACAACCCTGCCAACCCCAAAACATCTCTTTTGTTAGAACCTGTACAGAGGAAAGGGGCATACCTTTGGGACACTGGCAATCAGACTTTATCCACATACCACCATGTTGGGGCATTAAACAGATGTTGGCACTAACTGACACTTTCATAGGCTGAACTGAGGCCTCCCCTACATGTTCATCACAAACTATGGAGTTATTCAAGGTGCTCCTCAAAGAAATTATTCCCTGATTTGAGCTAAGTTAGTCCCTTTGGAGTGACAATGGGCCTTCTTTTATTTCTGAAATAACTCAGGTGATGGCAAAGGCTTTAGAAATAAAGTATCATCTTTATTCTACATGGTGACCTCAGTCTTCTGCAAAGATTGAGAGAGCCAACCAAGGCCTAAAGTGAGCTTTGGCAAACTTTTGTCAAGAAACATATGAATCTTGGCTCCAATTATTGCCAGTACCTCTTATGAGGTTTCAAAACACCCCCAATACTGGTCTAAATATGAGTATATTTGAGATGTTATGTGGGTGGCATTTTCTAACTTCTGATATGATAGTAGACCCAGAAAGTATGAGACTCTTATAATATCTTATTAATCTAGGCCACATACAACAAGCTATCCAACTGTATGGGAACAGAGTCCTGGCAGGACCTGGCACCGAGTGACCACCTTCTGTCTACCCTGGAGACCAAGTGCTCATTAAAACTAGGCAAGAAGCCACTCCTGCTGACTGAAGACAAAATGGGAGGGCCTCTTTTCTGTCAGTTTATAACCACTGTGTGGCACAAAGGATGAAAGATTACTCAGAGTCAATATCTAATTCAAACTCCAAGAAGGCCCAGAGGGACTACCCTTAACCAAGACCCCTCAGCGTGAGGGGTCCCTCTTCGCCATACTTTCTCTTCCACAGGAATCTTGGAAAACTGACCTGCTCCTCATATTTGGGTTGTACATCTCTAACCTAAAAGTAAAGTTTCTTCATTTCCCCCCCTGAAGAGACAGCTTAACTGTCACTAAGTCTTTTCTCATTATTTTCTGACAGGTTTTCTTTTTCTTCAACATAGCTGGTGAGCCACAGCACCCCATGATATCAGTTACAGGGCTCAGCCTCATCTTGTGTCAGAAGTTATAAGATGTAAGGTGCCAGGTTTGGCTTGATCTCATATCTAACGGCTGGGGTCTGGTAGTGGCATTGGGAGCTGCAGCTCTATACCCATGGTTGACAAGTCTCTGCAATTGACAGGTCATGCACAAATGCCCTAGCCCTGTTGGCATGCCTGAGTCTCCTCTCTTATTTCCCCCTGAGAGACATAAATCTGCATAATTCCTTACGTGTTGTTGAGTGGAGGTTCCTGTCTTCATATATTGTATTTACTTCCTGTTGAAAGGGACTATAGGCCCTACCTATTGGAGATTATGTGCTCTTTACCTTAGGATGATGTGGCTTACCAGGTGAGCTAAGAAAAACTTGTCAGAAGACACTAAGAAAGAAGTTAGTGTCTATTATTTGTGAACTGCTGAGCTGCCTGTTTAATGGAATAGAAGTTGTTGAATCCCAGTGTCAGGAACTTGTGAAAGCAAAGAGGAATATTAGATAGGCTACCAATGTCTCTTTATAGTGACTTCTACTTATCTGTCCTTGAAGCATAACTGGAATCTTGCTTTGTGAAGAGGAGCCTCAGATCTTCTAAAGGTTCACAGGAGTAGATTTTAAGTCCTGTGAAAATTTGAGTTATCACTTCCCATGTAGGGTTTTTATAGCCTGTCACTGTGTCCCTTGAGGAAGGAACAGAATGGTTCCCCAGGAACTGTGAATAAGGCTAGCTCCTTGAGGTGCTGCAAAGCTGTCCTTCTTGCCTCTCTGTCTTTTGATTTCCAAAAGAGATGTTAGACATGTCTCTTTGGCGTCCTTTGCAATGAATGACAGCAAATGTCCTGCAAAGATAGACTATCTCTAGGAGTTGTAGTTAGGAAACCTCTTTTTTTTGCTTTTTGTTTTGTTTTGTCTTTCAGATTATTGTGTGAGAATGAAGCAACTGAAAGGCATATTTGAAATATATGACACTTGAATTTTTGAATTTGCATGTCCGAATAGGTATAAAGAAGTTTTGATCAGAGTCCCCCTTGGCCCCTATAATGACTATAGATGTAGACCAGAATTTTCTAGAGAAGAAAGTTAAAACAGAGAATTGGTCCATGATGTCCAGAGTCACCTGGGGTTCCTAGTTATCTGGACAGGGGGATTGAAGTTTGCCTCTCAAGGTCCTAGATGAACAGGAAGAAAACACCTCCCAAATCAAAAGAATGAAAAAATAAGAATGATTGGGTAGAGATTAATAAAACAGAGACTGGAAAAGTAATACAAATGACTGATGAATCAGAAATTCATGTGTTTTAAGAGATAAAGTGTATTGATAAATACTTAACCAAACTTATTGAAGGAGAGACCTAATTAGTACAATTTCAATAGAGGAAAGATACATAATAATAAAGAAAACTGAAATATAGAGGCTCACCAAATATATTTTGAAAGATTATATTTCAATAAATTAGAAATTTATCCATTTCATGTAGATATCCAGACATACACGACCCATCTAAATTGAATCAAGGACACATAATAAATATAAAAAGATTAATAACAAGCAATGGGATTAAGAAAATAATTAAAATTCTCAAAGCAAAGAAAATTCTAGTATTCACTGGTTTTCTTGCTGAAATTCCCTAGACATTTAGAGAAGAACTAATAGTTCTAGTCTTCAAATTTTTCCATGTCGTTGAAAGGACTGCTTCTAAACTCATCCTATGAGGTGACCATCACCCTGATAAAAGAGCCAGATGAGGAATCAAAAAAGAAAACTGTAAATCAATATCCTTGATGGACAAAGATGCAAAGATTCTCAATAAAATCCTTGCAAACAGAAAACAACACATTGAAAAGATTATACTGCATGACATGTTGATTTCATCCCAGGAATGGAAGAATGACCCAACATATCAATCCATAAATACAATAATACACATAAATAGAATTAAAGATAAAAATTATATGACCATTTCAAAAGATGCAGACACCTTTGACAAAATCCAGCATGCCTCCACTAAGATCTTGATAAAAATAGACAGAGATGTCACCTCAAAATGACAAAAGCTATATGTTACAAACCACAGCCAACATCATACTGCTCATGGAAAAACTTAAAGAATTTTCTTGAAAGTCAGAAACAAAACAAATATGGCCACTCTCACCACTTCTGATCAATATAATAGTTGAATTTTAGCCAGAGCATTCAGGCAAGAGAAAGAATGAAAAAAAAAAAAAAAAAAAAAAAAAGGGGTGACATCAGAATATCGTTATTTGCAAAGATGTGACTTTTTTTACATAAAAGATACCTAAAATCTCCACCAGAAAATGTTTAGATCTGATAAACAAATTCAGCAAGCAGAACGACACAAAATAAACACATAAAAATGTGTAGTGCTTTTGTACAGTAATAATGAGTTAATTTATAAAAAACTAGGAAATTAAAATCATTCCCAGTAGATTCAAACACATTAAGTACTTAGGAAACTAATGAAGGAGTTGAACAACTTTCTGTAATGAAAATTACAGAACATTGAACAAAGAAATGGAAGAAGATATTTAAAAATGGAAAGACTTTCCTTTATCAAATACCAGAAAAACTAAGATTGTGAAAATGAGCATGTTAGTAAAAATGATCCTCACATTCAATTCAATCTCTACTGAAATACCATCATACTTCACAGAACCAGAAAAAATACAGAATTCATAAAGCATTGGTGAAAATCCCAGAATAGCTAAAGCAATCCCTAGCAATAAGAACAACGCTGGAAGCACCGAAATACTGGATTTCAAGGAATATAGAAAAGCCATATAAAAAAATACAACTTGGTACTGGGAAAATAACACACTTGTAGATCAATGGTATAGAACAGAAAACAAAGAAAATAAACTATCCACCTTCATCTGTCCGATTTTTTATGAAGAGGTCAAAAATATAATCAGGGGGACAAAAATCCTCTTTTACAAATGACCTTAGGAAAAGTGGAGGTCCACCTGCCAAAGACTGAAATGAGTTTCCGTCTCTCATCCCACACTAAAATTGAATCAAGGGCAGGTGTGTTGGTGTAGAGTTAATACAGGCTAGCAACGAAAAGATAAAGGTTTTTCAGCAAAGAGTGGTCCAAATTCTCAGTCTTGCTTGCACTTTTGGGAATGTTTTCTTCAGGCTTTCCTATCATGTTCCTTTGGTGTGCATTTCCATAGCACAGTGATAAAGATTTGGATTGTCCTGTAGATCTTCATATGGGGTGAGAATGCCAATGTAAATATTCTGGTTGCTCAATGTTATTTTCATTGCATACATTCACACTCTCTTGGCAACCTAGAATTGTATGTTTGGGTTAGCTGGAGCCAGTCACTGCAATGTTCTCTAAGTCTACAGAGTATAGGGCAGGCCCTTAATTGCTCTTCACATCCTGGCTCCTTGTATGGCTTTAACTCTAGCCATACTCAGGCAGCCCATTCTGAGTGCTACAGACGGTTGCAGCAATTGGTTGCTGGGCTCCTTTCAGACACAGAAAGGCCTTCAAACATGCTCCTTTATAAGTTTTGGGCACATCAGTAACTAACACTTTGGAATTGTATCTTGAGATTTGCAATCCCTGAAAGATAATAATCTATTATAAAAACAATGAGCCTCTTATGCACGGATTTAGGCAAATTCTTGACTTATTTTGCAGCACCCATAAGGGGCAGTTACATCCCTTTCTCTTTGGGTAGATTTATTCACCATGAGGTAACCCTGAAAACCTTAACCAGGCTCTTGAAAGAATAGGAAAAACCACAAGAAATATCTCTGATCCAATCACATTAGACCCAGGTTTCTTGGTGGGTACTGAAATTAAAGGAGGCCTGGCCCAACAGGGGATGCTTTAGCTGCTGTGTGACTATCACAAAATTCCTTGGCCAATGTTGTGATCAATACAAAAAATTATTAGATTATTTATGGGCTTAACAGTGACAGATTTGTACATTTCTGAACTCCACCTGATGTATCTGGGTAAACACTGGAGGACAAGTATAAAGTAATATTAATAAGACATACGTGAAATCCAACTGGCTACATAATATAAGCAGAGAAAATTTATGGAAGTTTATGCTAAATGCTATCCCATCTTGAATTTTACCTATTTACTTTATATTTACTATCATCCAACTTTTGATTATTTGCATGTTGTTTGATTAATATCTTTGTAAAATTTATGTGTCCCATACTGCAGTAGTTACAAGTCAACATGATGTTCACCCATGAATTTTTAGCATATCTAGTACTGCCAGATTTATCCCCACTAGAAAGGCAATAGGTGATTTTTTTTTTACCACCTCCAAGGTCAGGCGAGGTCACTGTCCATAACACAGCAAAAAGCATACATAAGAAGGTAAGGTATTTTGTCTATTTTTCTCTAGGAATATAGAGATTTAAAATCTCTCGGAAGTAAATGAGAGGGTCAGAGACCACTGTGAGTACAAAAGACAGGTGCACTGATAGACCATTAACTCAAGGCCTAAATTCATTTACAGTATAGTATGCAATAATCTTGCCCTTTGCAAATAATTTTATCGAACTGACCAAAACACCTGGGGGACCACACAAGTCAAAAGGTTGTATAATAATATATCTAAGCATAAACAAAATGACAACTGACACATATCTTTCACAAGGAAAACATTTCTTCTGAAAATATCACACTCAGGAGGAGAAGAAAATTTCCAGACCCTAGCTCACCCCACAAACAAGTTTGGCGTCCATGCCTAGAACTCTTTGTGTCCCATATTTCTTCCCTCCTTCTCCTCTCTATTATCACAAAGTCAGAGAGCCTCTGTTTGGCATCATTAGTGTTACTGTTACATATTTTTTTTACCTATATTCTATTTCTTCACAGCAACGTAACCTCTCTTAGACAAAAACTTATTTTAGTTATCATATTATCTCTCTTGTCATTCTTTGCATTAGGCAAAACAGGAAACTTGTTCCATACTTATTAAATAGATGGACAAAGTTTTTTTCACCTGCACTATTAATCTTCTACAGGATTTCAATAATTTGAGAAAGAGAATATCTGTGTGTTATGGTATATAGTGTTTCATCCCATTTATAAATATTTAGGTTTAGGAAGAATAGCATCATTTTCAAAATTTCTACTGTGTCAGCCATGTAGAAAGCACATGATTTGCTGTGGGAAATGAGCTTATATTTTTCATTGAAAGGACATTTAAATCTCAAGTACTTTCAAGAATTTTTATTTAGAACTTTAGTTAACCAAGAATTTTAATTGGAGGAGAGAAACAGGATTAAATAGAATACCTTGTATCTTTTTGAAATGAAACCATTATAAATATTGAAGATATATGGGTAAAATAATGTTTTGAATATAAATACAGATGGCTTTCATTGTAATTATCCCACTTAGAGAAAAATATCACAAATATCATCAAAGAGCATTTAAATAAAACATGAATAAGGACTGTTTGTATATATCAAATGCCATATATTTGAAACAGTTAGTATTCCTTCAATAAGAAAAATCACAAAGTTGTAGAAAAACACTTTGATTATTTTCCTGTGAAAGTTTAGGAATTTTCTTCAGCTGTTGAATTAATCTTTTTAGATAATGACTAAACACTTTGTGCATTAAATATTTATTCCTGTTTATATTATGTGATCTTTTGCAGGAATATGAATAGTTGCTAGAAAGAACACTGACAACATCAAATTAGGAAAATATTGCCTAATACAAGACCTCACACTCTACTGACCTCTTCTTTTGTCATTAAGATACAGGAAATAGAGAGTTGGATACTTTGAATACAAGTAAGGATTGCCTCTTAATGCAAGAAACAGTCTGAATACAAGGTAATTCTGACCATTTTCCCCCTCTCTTACAGTACAACTCTAGTTGAAAAATAGTATCATAGTCGATACTTTCTGCATTCTACTTGGCCTCTAGGACCAAGTCAGGCCATGTGTGAGTGCAGAAAAATGTTAAACAGTTCTTTTTCAACATGTGAGGGTCATAGTCTAGTGCTTAGGGATATATTAAATTATTTATGATGAATGTGATCATTATGTATACCTAAAGTGTACCAACAAACTTAATTATTAAATAAAATAAAGAATACATTCCAAAGAAGGAAGAGAATTTGACATTGAATTTCTCATCTGCAAAACAACAAGGGGAAAAATAGGTGCCTCTTTTAATCCCTACTTGGTTTACATATGCTCCTAAGGCATCCCCCGAGGTTACCTGCTCCAGAGTAGGTGACTGCTACCTGGAGAGTGGCCAGAAGATGGGTCAGGGTGGACTCGCCACCCTTACCACTGTGCTCCTTTACCTTCTCCAGAAACTCAAACTCCTAACTCCAAAATGTTTTTCCAAAAGCACAAGCTACAATTGATTCCCACTATAAGGGCCAAGTTTAAAAAGGAGAGTAGTGCTAGTAAAATTAAACCAGTGGTAAGGAGATCTGAACACCTGCTTTCCAACTCTTTGAAAGAGAGTGAGAGGGATAAAAAATAATCAAAGGGCAGATTGGAAGCCCCCCAACTATATTGTTTAGCACTTACTTTTTATTTTTATTTTAAGACTCTGAATCAAGAAGTCCTAAAATCCCAGTATGCAAAAGAGATCGCCTCCAGGGATAGAAGCAAGTAGCTGCCTAGAAAAATCCTGCCTTTGAGCCCTAGGGGCAAAGCGGTCCCTGAGACATTTATGCTTTTTTCCCAGTCACCTAAGCAACCTCCTTTAGTTGCAAGATGGGGTTCAATTTTACTCAAAATCCACTCTAAATTTTTTTATGTCTCTATATCTGCAACACACGCATTAAACCCACAGCTTAAAACCTGTACTCATTGCCCTGAAAGCAAAACTTACCCATTATTGAAACATTCTCAGGATTTCTATTTCTCTGATCTTTAGTAGAAACATGCCTCCAGATAAAGGAAAGTACAAAATGATCGGAAAAGATCAGAAATGAGATTAGAAAATAGCATGTCTTCTCTTCTCATGCCCCTGGTGAGTTATTGAGAATTTAGCCCTGAGTTATCACCTTCAGAATGGGAGGGCAAGAATGGGGAATCTCAAGAGCTAATATCGCCTTCTCACCAGTAGAAGAACAGACTAGAAAGGAAACTCAGGCAGTACAAGCTCCACATTTCCCTCCATGGAGGGAGGATCAGGGCAGACCATTCCAGTGAATCCTGTCCTCTCAGATTTAAGGTAAGCAGCTGTGCTATTCACTTATTTGGCTGAGGAAGCTCAGAATTTATAAGAAGTCATTTTATTTCTTATAATTCTATCTAAAATTCATTTCCCTGGATTTTATAAATTCACATTTTGGTTAAAGTTTCAAAGTCCACTAAGGGTCACTCTATCGGTACATTTTCCTAGTGCCATTGTCTAAAATAAAACAATAAACCACAACAGTCAAAACAAGTCAAACAGGAAAACAATGAGTACCACTAAAATCAGCACCTATTAAGTCCAAATGCAGCATATACAAAACAGAAATACAAGACCCTGTCTGCAAAACTAAAATGTTCCATCAAAGAAACATCATAATCTTCCCATGCTCTCAATTTAAATTTACCATTGTTTTAACAAAAGACAAGGCATAAGCAACTGACAAACAAGAAATTGATGACAATTTCTGATTACCTAAATTAGTCACAATCCAGAATCCGTGAAACAAAAGCAAACTTCTACCTCCTTCCAGTTATTTTGGTGGGACCTCCAAATGATATGGAAGAAAAATTATAACTCCCAACTTGCTAGAGGTCAGATATGCCAAGTTTGTGCTCCCTGAAATTTAAAAATGAATTCCAAGGAACAGTGGTTTAGAGTAGGAAAAATTTATTGAGAGAGACAGCTCTTGAGAGACAACCCCCAAAAGTGGTTTGCCACAGACCCCATTTCTCTGAGAATATTTTATAGGGCAAAATCATGAGGTGGGTACAAAATCATGAGATTAGTACAATGTGGGTCAAAACCGTGATCAATCAATAAGATTATAAGTATAGCTGCTTAGGTTATATTGATCCAATAGGGAAGCAGATCACATAGCGAGGACACATGGAAAGAACAGACATCTTTGGAAGGGGTGGGTCCAGAGGTTCTGGTAACCCACCTGGGTGACTAAAATCTCTCTAGACTTATTGGACTAAGTGATACAGTGATAGCATGATTTTCAAGTTATTATCCCTTGGACAGTCATGTCGACCTGGCCATTCCATCTTTATCTTTGGGACTGCCTTTGACAGAAGCACCTCCAGGCATGGTTGTAATATGTTCTCATCTTTTGTATGGCCTTTCTCAAGGGCTTAGCTCTGTCTGACTGCCTATAATATTTCTATCTAATTTAGCTGTCTATAGTAAATTCATCTTTTGTACTAAAGGAGGAGGTAGCTAAAGAAAAGGCTGGAAAAACAGGAGAGTTTGCTTTAAAGCCTGTTTTCTGGGCTAGATCTGAAGTATAAGGTAAACAAGGATGTGGCTGAGGAAAGAAGCAAAAGCCTACCTTGGAGCCAGCTTTCTGGGACTAGATTCACCTCCTCAGTTAAATACCTGCCAAATACCAGGGTCCTGAGGTGTAAATAAAATGGAAAAATTTACAAGTTATCTTAGCTTATAAACAATAAGTGCCTAAGTATGCACCCATAGTCTTCTGTAATCCTTGTCCAAGCCACCCCAGTGGCCATATCACTGACTATGTAGATTTACATACACCTTACTTAGGCTTTGGACACCATGACAGTTCTTGCAAGGTCCCTAACAGGTCAGAAGTTCCATTGAGCCAACAATGAGGCTGAATCAAACTTCTTGCTGAAAAGATTCATAATTCAGACCTACCCCTTAATCCCAACCCCAAACTTAAAGTTTAAAACCATCACAACTATGACCCCTGAGGCTCTTAACCTTTTCACAGGCATCATTCCATCCCATGGAGTACAGCTTTCTTCTCTTTCACATAAGTCTTTGATCTTGGTTATACTTTTGGATGTCCTGCTTAAATTTTTTATGTAGTATAGGAAAGACTTCAACAAGATCCCCCAAACAAGTAAAAGATCTATTTCAGCCTATAAATCTGTTTATTTCTCTTCCAATGGAATTAAAAATATCTCTTTGTGTTTAACTTGTCCTTATTCATGAAGATACTCATTTACATGTCAAAACTGAGCCTTCAAAGTTAGGTTAAAATTGTCAGTGCAAAAGTCAAGTTGAAGCACAATGAGTACTAGAACAGTTTATTCCAGCCAGAGTGAGCAAAACACCAAAAAACATGAATTCTCTCCCACAATAAGTGCTATTGTTAGCATGGTTGATGGGGTCCATGATGGGTTCCTAGGTTGTCGTGTAGGATAAAGAATTGGAAGTGGCATGTGATGGTAGTGCAAAAGCAGCAAAGTTTCAATAGGATGATGGTATGGTTGAAGTGAGCAGGCTCTTGCCAGCAGAAAGGAAAATGGCACACATGCTGAATGCCTTGGGTTTAAGTATTTAAACTTTTGTTCTGGGTCTAGTGTGCCTCTCACTGGGTCTTTCAGAGCATGCTAGGAAAAGTGATCAACAGGGTTCTGAGTCATCTCAGCTCTATGTATCACACATGTTCTTTCCCAAAATTCACTCTGTTAAAATGGGATTTATGAGATCCAGATGTATGAATCTTCAATGTGCATCAACTGAAGGAAACTTATTGCAGGTCATTTTGACAGTTTGGCACATATCCATCCTGGTTTGGGATTTGGGCATTTTCTAGCAGACACTCAGGGGTCTTTGTATTTATTTTGTTTTTTTTATCTCTGCCTCTGGGTAGTAAGTCTAAGGACAAAGGTAGGGGGTAGTCCTGAGGAATTGCCAAGTGTAGGAGAGTGGAGGGCAGTGGTACATCAGCCCCTGTTGCACTAATTATATTTTTCTCCCCTGAGAGATCTGGCCTGCAAAACTCTTTAAGAGGTGCTGAGGGTGGAAAGTCCATCTTCCATTGCTGCTTCCTGCTGTATAGAGCACTGAACATACCTGTACAGAGACCATGGAACACTCACCTTGCCTAATCAAGGCTGCTAAAGGAGCTCTAGTCTTCTTCTGAGGATTCATTGATGTGCTCTAAATTCAAAAGTGCATTTTTGTCCTTGGCTTAGATTTTCATCTGTAGTTTAACAGCTGTGAAATGAAACAAATTTGACCAAAAGATTAAGTATGCATGGTGCACATAGTAAGGCAATAAGAAGTTGTGGTGGTTAATTGATTAATTGTCAGCTTGAGTGGGAATGCCCAGCTGAACTGAGTCAGCATGGTTCTGGGTGTGGAAAGCCCACTTTTTTTGAAATGGTATAAAAGGAGAACGGGAGGGAAGGATTTCAGATAATTTCCCCTGGAACAGCTTTGTTACATCTGGTTTTCCTCCCAGGAGCTTCAGCTCAGTTCCAGTCCTTGCTGTCACCAAAAACGGCTGCCATTCTCTTTGGAGAAGCTCCTATTTTGCCTTCAACTTAGGCATCATTTCCTAGCTCTCGGTGCAGATCCTTCAGCTTCTTCAGCTTCCAGCAATGGCTTTTCAGCTTGCCAGCACAGACTCATCTACAGCACTGGCCCTTGGGTTTTCCAGTACAGACTCTTCAGTCTTCCATCACAGATACCTTGCCCTCCTGATACAGACTCATACTGGACATTGCCAGGGTTCAGGCCTTCAGCTCGATTCTCCAGATTTCTAGCACATGAACAGATCTCTTGTGCTCCTTTACATTTGAATCTGTGGGCAGATATTGTAAGCTAATCTTGTGAATTTCTGTGTCCTGTGTTAAATCTGTTTCTCTTGCAAACAATAACTACAACAGAAGCATTAATAAAGGCCTCATCAAAGGAAGTAATGAGGATGCCAAAGTCCAAATTTTTGACCAGGTTGTCATGACTCAGATAGTTCCTTGTGGATCCTAGCAGTGCAGTAAGCCAGTTTCCATGCTGCATCTCTCACTGCTCCAGCCTGATTGATATAGAAGCAGCATTCTTCTAGAAACAAACATAATGCCTCTTTCAGTGGTAAGGAGGTCTAGTACCCTATTTTTTGTAGAGTCATCACTGCCAGAGAATCTATTTGGTTTTGGAAAATGACAATGCTCTAGGTGATTTCATCTAGGCTATCTCTCAGATTCTTCTTTTATACCTTTCCAACAAAAGTGGGCTTTCCATCCCCAGAACCATGCTGACTCAGTTCAGCTGGGCATTCCCACTCAAGTTGACAATTAATCAATTAAGCACCACAGCTTGGGCTGTCTGACAATGCTCTAGGTGATTTTATCCAGGCTGTCTTTTGGTAATAGGAGGAGTATATGTTTAGTTCTCCTATTCTCTGCTGTTCCAGGCTGTTTGCCCAGACCTAGTAGGAGAAGAATGAGTTCTATGCCTCACTTAGTTCTTCTCCTGGTAGCTAAAGGAACTGAAACGATTGGTTATTAGGTGCTATATTGATCTCTGGAGCCAGATAAACCAAGGTGCATGTTATTGTCCCATTTCCTGGAAAACACAAGTAGAAATTGTTCCACACATGAAGAAAAGTCACTGATTCTCCAGACAGAAATTATTTTCAATAACAATTATATGGGTGAGCTGATTGTTCTCATTTTACCAGACAAAATCCCTGCCAATGTAGCTCCAGGCAAAGGCTGAAAGGGTCCATAAGCAGTTTCTGGAGTAGTTTTGGTAGTTCCATTTTCCTAATGTATATAATTTCTTTTGGCATCACTAATACTTGTTCAGTTGAATTTTCATGAGTGGACACCAGCAAACAATCACTGGTGATGGATTGAGAGCAATCTTCCTGTGAGAATATAGAAACACATTTGGATGGCTTCCCCTGTAATATCCTGACCCCTGGTTTCTTAATCGGTATATGTCTAGAGACGACTTTCATGAGAAATGTACCAAGATTTTAGAGGACCAAGTTTTACCTGAATATTGGCATGGTCCAGTGAAGGGTTTATCTTTAGCACTGGGCTACAAGGGGAGTCTTTCAATGTGCCGAAATCTTGACTCCATTCATGGTCTTGAGTCCACTTTATACAGAGTGTTGCCTGGAATTTAAGAAATGTGCAAATGGATATCAGTAAACAAATGGGTGGTTTTGTGCAAGAAACTGAAGAAGATAACTTTAACAGCCTCTGAAGAGGCTCCCTGTTGAGGTTACCCCAGTTGTTTCATTGACCCCAAAATCATAACGACTATCTAAAGACATTTACTAAAAGATAGGCCAATTTGATATTTAGGGCATTAGGTCACATTTTCAGTAGCCAAGAGTCAAGCGGGGATGAGCACAGAAGTATATTGGCTGGAAGACAGGGAAAGATACAGCCAAACATTTTATGCTGTTGGGGTTAGTAGAATTTAGTAAGAAATTCATTAGATTTATGGTTCTTTATAAGAAATCACTGCTTATTATCTCCCTTAAAGGTGATCTTTGAGCCAAATAGGGTTCCCCCCAAAATAAGAACAAGCCTAAAGAGCTAATTTTATAACTTGGGGAAAGGATCTCAAGAGTAAATCATGCCAATCATGAAAGCGGCAAAACTAGTTACACAAGACATGAAAGGAGCGCCCCTCTTTCCAAAATTGTGTTGATTTTTTCTTTTATTTAGAGGGAACAAAATCATTTACTTATCTGACAAAGTAGATCGGTTGGTATTTTCTTTTCTGAAAGAAAATATTTAGTTCATCCAGTGCTTTGCAGGTGTATGAAGTTTGTGTTCTCTCTGCTTTGATTTCTGGTACCCCAGATGGCTTGGGATTTACCATGGAGAGATGAATCTGACTATTCTCTGCACCAAAATAACAGAGGGCATGGTTAAGAGGATTGTGTGAGATCTTTTCCATTTACGGGTGCGTTTGTTCCGGGGTCCACCCTCCTTCCAGGTCTTGATTTGAACCTGGTCACAAGGGTTGACCTTGAGCTGACAACTGTTGTTAGTCCCTTGGAATGGAGGAATATTGTTTTTATATTGCTGGAGGGCCCAATACAAGGTTCCCAGTTGGGTGACACGTAGGAGGAGCTAGGAAATCTTGGTATCAGTAAGTAGATCAGATGTCAGCAAAGATCTCCCGTGAAGCATCTAAAATGGGCTGAGATTAAATTTGGATTTAGGGGCAGCCCAAAGTCCCATTAAGGCAACTGGAAAGGCATCTAGTCATTTATGTGGGTTTGCTGGGATAGCTTGCTAAGGTCTGCTTGAGGGTTTCATTGGCTCATTCAACATTCCCTTAGGACTGGGGCCTCCAGGCAGTGTGGAGACAGCATTTGATTCTCAGGGCTTTGAGACTCCCTGTGTAATCTGGCACGTCAAGGAGGGCCCATTATCACTCTAGATGAACCAATGAGGTTCAGACCTTAAGAAGAATGTTCACTACCTCCAAGGCTCATTGTGACTGATGGGATGCCTCTACCCACCCAGTGGAGGTAGCTATGCACAACAAAAGATGTGTATATTCATAACGCAGAAGATGTGGGTGAAATATATTTGCCAATCCTCTGCAGGGGAGGTCCCTTGCCACAGTATTGGTTCAGGCAATGGAGGTATATGGGTCTTGAATTATGGAGGGCACAAGGTAGCACACCTTACAGACCTGGCTTACAATGATTGGGCTCCAGGCCCTATAACGAGCTTATGTACCATAGCACCAACACCATCTGCCTGATACCAGTGTCTAAGTTGAAAGTACTGTGTGGAGACTTAATGACTGTCTAATGTGCTCATTGTAGCAAGAACAGCCAGTATCCCACACTCCACCATTGACTGTTTTGGACTCCTCCGTCATGATGAATTATTTGAAGCTCTCTGTAGAGTACCAGGCTCCAAGTCAAGAACTTGAAATGGGATCATGGGGAGAGTTACTGTGGGATTGGGTTATTTGTGAGGGCAGCCAGTTTGGCAGCCAAAACTGCCTTTGAGTTACCATGGGAGATAGGTCCAAGCAGGCTTTATGTCCCCAGCAATGGACAACTGCCTACCTCACTTGTGATATTTAGTGCCTCAGGGAAGTTAAAGACCACTGGTCCATGTTTTGTTAGTGACTGGCAGCTAGTCAAAAGTCCTCTTTCTTTCCAGGCAGTATGTGCATCTGTGCATGTAAAATCCAAAAGGCATACTTGGAATATATATATATTATTTACTTATACTGAACCTCTTGCCCTGGGCAAGTTAAAGAGCTTGAGTAAGGGTAAACAATCCTGCCTTCTGGGCCAAGGTTCCAGAGGGAAGTCATTTTTCATGACCTGGTTTAGGCTGACTATGGCATCCCTGCCCTACTAATGCCATCCTTTATGAAACTGCTCCCATCAGTGAACCATGTGGTTGCCGTCTCCATCAATGACTGATCAATCAGATTGGTGCAGCTGACATAATTCGGGGCAATGGTTTGTTCACACTCATGCTGTCTTGTGGGTTAGTTGGGAGAAGGGTAATGAAGTTTAGAACTGTGCAAGACTGAAAAGAGATGTCTGGGTTTTTGATAAAAGTGATCAGATATTTATCCAGTCATCTACAAATGTCCCTGGAGTTCTCAAAGAGCTTTAACCTAGTGTGGATAAGAAGTGAACACTTTCATCTCAGTGTTATCTTACAGACTTCCAGGATTAAGAATGTTATCACAGCTATTGCTAATTGGCAGCTGGACCAGCCCTGTCCCCTCCACCCACTAATTAGTTATTTGGATAAGTAGGTGAGTGGTTGGGTTTCCTCGCTCAGATGCTGAATTACTCCAGTGACTATTCTCATAAAGATAGAAAAAAGCAACATTAGGTCTAGGATTACTAATGCCAAAGCCTGAATCAGGGCCCATTTCTGAGCCTGGAAGTCACCCTGAGAGGATGGGATACATTCAAAGTGTTCAGTTTTTTGTCCCTGAGTCATCTAATATAATAATTTGGCCATTACTCCAAAATGGAGTATCCAAATGCTGCAGAAACCACCTTTCCCAAGAAAACGCTCAGCTCCTCTTTAGACTTCAGAGAAACCAGTCAGCCAATCACCCCTGTTCTCCTTGAGAACAGTTGTCTCTGTCCTATTGTTAAAATATATTCCAGGTACAGTATGAAACTTTGTTCAGAAATCTGGGCCTTGTGTTGAGATATACTGTAACACCTCTTTGTTAAGGATTGACAGTCTTTTTTTTTTTTTAAAGAGAAGAAAAAACAAATCAAAAAAGAACAAAATTTCAAAATAACATAATAGGAGGGTAACAACGGTTAATACATTACGTATTGTTATCTTTAAGTTAGTTATTCAGGGTACCAGATATTAGCATTCAATTGTCCAAACATTACTGGCACAAACCTTACTCTTCAATGAACCAAGTAAAATTAGCAGTGTATCTATCTTAACCATCTTATATATAAATATAATTTTTTTCTTTTCCCTTCTTTCTTTTCCCCATTCCCCCATCCCAGTCTCTCTTTCCTTTTGACCAGTTTCTTTTTGATTCACCATGTCTATTGTACATTTTGGATCTTATTTACTCTTTCAGTTTCTCATACTAGGGAGACCATATGATGCTTACACATGTGCGTCCGGTTTATTTCACTTATGAGTATTTTCTAGAGTTGCACCCATTTACCTATAAAAGTCTCCAGTTTATCCTTCTTTATGGCTGAATAGTACTCCATTGTGTAAAAATACCACATCTTTTTTATCCATTCCTGAGTTGATGGGCATTTGGGTTGTTTCCAAGATCTGGCTATTACAAATAGTGCTGCTATAAACATGGGTGCACATATATCACTGTGGTACGATGTTTTTAATTCTTCTGGGAAGATACCCAGAAGGGGAAGAGCTGGGTCAAATGGGACTTCCAACCCTATTTTTTTTTTTTTGTGGGTACTGGGGGGTCGAGCTCAGGACCTTGAGCACCAGCAGGCGCCCATGCCGCTGAGTGATATCACCGGCCCCTTTTTCATATGTGGGTTCCGGGAGTCGAACTCGGGCCCTCGCGCTTGCCGGGCAGGCGCTTAAGCCACTGAGCCATCTCACCGGCCCTCCAACCCTATTTTTTGAGGAATCTCCACACTGATTTCCACAGTGGCTGTACTAGTCGACACTCCCACCAACGGTGGAGAAGGGAGGGTTGACAGTCTTAATGGGGCTTCAAGGGTATCCAAAGGAGGAATTCATCCACTTATTGAACAATGTCTTTCTTCTTAAATTTCAGGTCTATAAGGACTTAAGCTAAGGGTCCTGTAGACAGGTCAGGCTATCTCTAAATCCCTGAGATGAGATAGTCAAAGTATACTATTGGATGATCCCAGGCTGGGAATTCTCACATTCAAAGACAAACAACTATCGGGAGCTAGGATCAATAGCAATAGAAAAGAAGGCAAAAATTTTCTGAAAAACACTCCAGTTACACAAGAAATAATATCAAGAATCAACAAATAGGATTACACCAAATTAAAAAGCTTCTGTACAAAAAAGGAAACCACCAAAAGAGTGAAGATACAACTTGCCAAATGGGAAAAAAAATGCCAGCTATTCCTCGGACCGAGGACTAATATCTAGACTATATAAAGAACTACAAATAAAATTAGACAGCCCAATTTAAAGATTCTATTAAAAATGGACATCTGAAATGAATAAATATTTCTCAGATGAAGAAATACAAGCAGGTAATTGATACATAAAAAAATGTTCAACATTGCTGGTCATTCACAAAATGTCAATTAAAAAAAAAAAACTGAGATTTAATCTCACTCCAGAAAGAATGACTACCATCAAGAAATCAACCAATAACAAACACCAGTGAGGTTGTTGGGAGAAAGAAGCACTTCTTTGTTGGTGGGACTGTAAACTGATATGCACACTATGAAAATTCTTCAAACAATTAAAAGTAGAAATTCCATTTGTTCCTGCTATTCTCCTTCTAGGTATCTTCCATAAAGAGTTAAAGATATCATACCACAGTGATATATGCATGCCTGTGTTTATAGCAGCACTAATCATAATAACTAAATCTTGGAAAAAGCCTATGTGTACATCAACCAATGAATGCCTTAAAAAATGTAGTATTTATACATAATGGAACACTACTAGACCATGAAGAGGGATGAACTAGGGTTGTTTGTATAAAAATGGATGCCCCTTAAGGCTATAATGTTAAGTGAAGTAACTCAGACACACAAACTTAAATAATGCATGGTTTCTTTACATGAAAAACTTAATATGTGTAAAGTACTAAATAAAAGACCAGTAATAGGAAAAAAGAGAAAGGAAAAAAATGCTATTGTAATACAGTATGGAAAATACATCTACAAATGTACCTTGACTTAGCAGAATTGTTTTATATGTGTTACATAATCTTTGGCCTATTAGTCTGGTTTTCAACCTGTACATATGATAACTACTTTATAAGGTTTTATAATATATATAAGTGAATCTGATTCTGGAAAAATAAAAGGTAGGTGGAGGAATGGGGAAAAAGAAAAGAATTGAAACGTATTATGTACATGCACCAGTCTCCTACATTGGATGTAATCATTATGCACTGCAAGCATGCACAGCTGAGTCAAAAAATAAATAAATTTTTAAAAAATGTAAAAAGGAAGGTGACTTGAAATCAAGAAGAGAGAACTAGTTACAGTATTATAAATACTTCCCTCTGGACAGGTAAACTATGTTTAAGAATGAATTCAGCTGGCTTTCACTGTCGTTTTCCCACTTAGTGAAGGACATCACAAAGACTATTTAAATACCACGTGAATAGGACTGTTTGTACATCGCAAATACCAGATGTTTGAAAAGGTTACTATTCTCTCCACAGCAAAATCACTAAGTTCTAGAAGAACATTTTGATTATTTTGCTGAGAGATTTTAGGAATTTTCTTCAGCTGTTAACATTATGATTAATAATCTGTTTAAGATAATGAATAAACAGTTTGTTCTTTAAATATTTGTTCATGTTAATACTGACTTCATATATTGTGACCTTTTGCAGGAATGTAAATGCTTGAGAGAAAGAACCCTAACAACTTCACCGCAAAATGAAGTTCTTTCTGTTGCTTTCGGCCATTGGGCTGTGCTGGGCTCAGTACACCCCACATACTCAGCAGGGACGCACATCCATCGTCCATCTGTTTGAGTGGCGCTGGGCGGATATTGCTTCAGAATGTGAACGATACTTAGCTCCAAAGGGATTTGGAGGCATTCAGGTAAGTATTGTTCACAACGTGTACTGCAAAATGTAGTGAGTTTATACTACATAGTATTTTAATCCATCTCAGTGATTTGGAAAGATATTTGACTTGAATAAAAATATTATGTCTCTGAGAGAGAAGAAATTTAGTGTTGCTGACAAGTTTTTGTTTTGTTTCAGGATACGAGCAGGACAACTCCAATGAGCATTTACTATTTTGTTACGAAGTTGTTATAAAGCAATGTACCTACATACAGAAAGATTCAGAAATAATTTTAGATTATGATTAGATTTTATAGGATACAGTGGAATAAACGAAGCCATAATTTTATCGTTGTTAAGGTTATGTTTTTTGCAGGTCTCTCCCCCCAATGAAAATATTATAATTAACAACACTTTCAGACCTTGGTGGGAAAGATATCAACCAATTAGCTATAAAATATGCTCAAGATCTGGAAACGAAGATGAATTCAGAAACATGGTGACTAGGTGTAACAATGTTGGAGTAAGTGATTTCAAATTTCCTTTAAAATTTTTGTACAGGAAAGTAACTTCTCTCCCCGTTGCTCACTCTTTTTGAGGAGAATGTTAGGAAATGAAATTTTTAAAAAAGTTTTCTTCCTAGCTTTTTAAGTAAAAAATGACTGTTGCCTTGTACTTAATGGTTGCAAATTTCTGTATACATACACCACTATAAAGATGAGGCAATAGTTAAAGAAGAATGACTTATAAAGTAAAACATTGTATTTTTAATGCTTATAACTATACCTATCCCTATCAAAATAATTCTGTGTAGGCATTGGAGATTCCATTTACAATAGTTGCTAACTTTTATATGTGATTTATGTTTTCACTCGTGATTCCTAGCTTTTCTTCCCATCGTCTTTTGGTTAGTAAGTAGTTTTTTTACTGTTGATAACTAGAGTAGAGAGTGAGAATTAACTGCTTTTATTTCCTGGTGACCCACTGAAATGTCAAAAAACAATTTCTTCAGGCTCAATTGATTCTTAACTACACAGAAGTGTTTTTTTTTTTTTTTAATTTTTCAGGGTTATGGCAATTTCCTGTTCTCTAAATATATTATTTATGTGTGATGACCAAGTGGCTAAAATTGATGCAGTTCTTTATTTCACACTAGGATCCTTTCACACTTGATTTTGGTCTTGTATGAAATTATACTTATAAAATTACTAAGAAATATTTGGACTTTATTAACATCTAATTGTTAGGGTCGAGACGCCCACCGCGTGAAGGAAGACTCCAAGAAGCGTTCTCTCATGCAAAGGGCAAGGGGTTTTATTATCCAAGCATGCGTGGGGCTCACTGAACATGCAGGAACAGTGGGCTCCGAGCCAAGCCTGAGCAGCGCTTATATGTCTATAGAACAAAGGGAGGAGGAGTCTTTGCAAGCGAGGTTACAGAAGCAGATGGCATTGGTTAGTTTAAACAGCTTTTTACATTCATTGGGAGAAGACAATCATACGGGAGTTTTTAGGCTGGCTGACGGAGCGCCGGAGGACGTTTCCTAATATGGGCAGCAGGTGTCCAGGAAAGGCACATTTTGCAAATTCTTTTAGTCATGAGGTAGTTCTTATCTCATGGCCCAGATCCCTGGTCAGCTCTGTTCCGTTTTTATCTAACTTAGGCAACTTTAAATTGTAACAGCTCAATCCCCGGAACATTGGGAGGAGGGGGACAGCACGGACCGTGCACTCCCAGAAGGGAAAATTTCTCTTACATTCCCCCCTTTTTGTTTTTGTGAATCTCTAATCTTAGAGATCGGAGTGTCCGTTTTTAGGATCATCTAGAAATGTATACTGTTGCCTGACGAGCATTAGTTTTACATCGTCAATCTGGTTATATATTTGAAGCTAGGAATAGGTATGGGTTTATCTCTTGAAATAATGTCTAAATAACCCAGTCCGGTTTACAGGAAGGAGAGTGAAAGCCAGATTTTTGGCTTTCAGGCCATTTATCACAGGTGGGGGCAGCAATATTAATAACATCAGTGACAATAACACATAAGTGGTCAAGCAGAACATTTTTTTAGCTTAATCTTTAGGGTGTTGGTTCCCCTTTTCACCGTCCACTTATCTGGTTCTGTGGGTGGAGAGACTGAGGTCAGCAGCACTTTGAAGTGGCTATGGTGGATCCAGGCGGTCTTTCCAGTGACCTTGATAGTGGTAGGGGTGCTGAGAACGACGGTGTACGGTTTTTCCCACCTGGGTTTGAGTCCGGCTTGGTGAAATCACCTGAGGAGTACCTGGGTACCTGGCTCCACCGCTTGAGCGGGTTCTGTGGTTGGTGGGTCAGGTGGTGGGTGTTTTTGGCGGAACACCCGATGGATGGAGGAGAGCACGGGCTGTAGAGCCTGAAGGGACTTAACGAGATCCTGATTAATAAGTTCTGTAATCTCTAGTTTAGGTAACAGAGGGGGAGGTCAGCCGAACGTGGCTTCAAAGGGGAAATTCTCCGTACATAGGGAGTGTATCTGGCCTGGAGGAGAGCAAAGGGGAGGAGGCTACACAGGGTGAGGGCGGTGACCAGAGTCATGTTGGTGTTTAGCTGCAGCAGCTTTTGCTAAAGTCTCTTGGTGCATCGAGGTCTGAAGGTCTCTGGGGCAGACGGTCGCACTTCTGTAAGCTCAGGTGTCCATGTCTTGATTTGGGAGCATTGGATCTATGGAGCACAGCCTGAAAATTTAAGAGCAGTGAGTGTGGTTAGGATCACCTCGTGGGGTTTCTCCCACTTTGGTTGGAGAGGCTCCTCTTTTAGGCTCTAATCAGGACTTGGTCTCCCGGTTGAAGGAGTGGACTGGCGTGGGCATGGGGCTCAGATGTCTCCATAACAGTCTGCTGAAGTTTCTGAAGCATCTGGTGCAGCGCCTTTATCTGTTGGTGTAAGTTCAAAGTTCCCATCTCCTGTAATCTATTTAAAACAGGTATCAGTGGGGGAGGCTCCCAAACATTATCTCAAATGGAGTTAGTCCACCTCAGTACAGTGTACACCGCAACTGTAAGAGGGCCGCTGGGAGCGCAGTAACCCAGTTAGCCCCAGTCTCTTGGCATAACTTTGTTAGGGTGGTTTTTAAAGTACAGTTTTGTCTTTTTACTTGGCTTGAGCTTTGTGGCCAATATATAGTATGGAGTTTTTATTTTAGCCCCAGCACTGCTGTAAGGCCTTTGACCATTTTACCCACAAAAGCAGGTCCATTATCTGAACCTACCATTATGGGGAGCCCATACCATAGAATGATCAGCTCCATCAAAGCTTTTATCATCCTTCTCAATGTTTCAGTCTTAGTGGGAAGGCCTCCACCCATCCTGAATAGGTACAAATCAAAACTACTAAGTATCTCTCATTTCCGCTGGTGGGTTTAATTTTAGTAAAATCCACTTTAACATCTTTAAATGGCATAGTTCCTTGTCTCCGGACACCTAGTCATTGTGTGGCCAGGAGACAGGGTTGTTGTGGGCTCAGTTAGTGCCCCTCTCAGTCACTGAAGCACATAAGGTCCATAGTCTGGAAATAAAGAATTAATAGCCAAGTGATGTTGCCATAGAGTCTTTCCCAAGCTGCTGTGGCTGTGTGAATCTTGTATTACAAAATGTCCCAGGAGGCAGAGCCTCTGACTGGATGGTTGGCTCCGAGGTGACAACTGTTGCTCCCACCCTCCAAACCCCATCGATTACCATGCTGTTGTCATCCGAAAACAGGGTCAGGCCAGGGTTCTGGAGGGGAGTGTCCTGTAAATCCAGTTGGGCTGTCACCAATCTTTTTTTTAGGACTCCAAAGGCTGTCTGGTACTCAGGACTCCATTTGAGCGAAGGGGTTGTTTCCTCCCTTTACGGCCTCATATAGGGGTTTTGCAATGGCTGCAAAACTTGGAACCCAAAGACAGTAGTATCCAACCATTTCCCAGGAATTTCCTTAAGTTCTTTCTAGTTGCAGCCTCCTTTTAGGCCCCAAAGGGCCTGTATATGTGAGACTGACAGCACTTGTGTCCCATCTTGTAACACAAACCCTAAAAACTGTACAGTCAGCATACAGATTTGAGCCTTTTAGTCAATTATTTCTATCTAGTACATAAGATGTTTTTACCTAACTTGTCTTTCAATAAGACATCACTGAAGATATTTTATGACATTGTCTGGACTGTTTAATATCTAGGCATCTCTAAGTACTGTGGCACGTATATAGCATATACAGCACATAGGTTTTTGTTAAAATTATCATTTGACTGGTGACCTTATATCAGTATGAACCTCTTATCATAAATATCTGGAGCATGAGCAAAGGCAGGTGTTTGAATCTGAAAGAAAGAAAATGTTTATCCCTATAAACAATCCCAGTTTTATATTTTAGAAGACCCGTACATCTGGAAGGTATAAATATACTTAATATACTATGAGATTAGCAACACTGAATTGTCATAGCCATATGAAAACTTTTGTTTCTTAATTTTAGTCTTGTACCAAAGCATCTTTAAATCAGAAAACCTCATTGTCTTGTTTTAGAAGATTTAACCTGTTGATGATGACCATTGTAAACATATCATAATAATATATTTTGTCTAACAATTTTTGATGACTTATGAAAACCAGATCACTTGACACATTATTTTGAACAAATAAACTCTCAAATCATAATATAACAATAAACAATAAACAGAACATGTACTACATTTATAAAACCAATTTTAACATCATTTTGGCCAGCTGGCAACTTTTGGTGGAAGCATACCAGACAAACGTTTCAAAAATCCAAAAATGTAAAAAGAAAATTTGTTGAGCTCAAATAAAACAGCTGTTTACAGGTTGGGCACACAGAAAAACAAAGCATACAGACAAATTTAATCAAAAAAAATCAGAGTGCACTCATATATATATATATATATATATATATATATATATATATTGGCCAAATTAAATTATAGTAACTCTTATAATTTTAGAAGTTTGTAATTACAAATAGACTAGTCAAAATTATTTGTAGGTCAATAGCAGAGATCTCTTATAAGAATTTGGAAGAAACAAAAAATAAATTCCTTCATAAAAATACTGACAACTTTCATGTTTTTCTTTTATGTAGCTTCCAGCTCAGTCATCTCCATACCTTCTGTCACATACTCAAACCTTCCTTTTACTCTCTTAGCATTCTCTCTGTAGGAATATCATTTATATAAATTTTCTTTGATATATCTTAGTCAAAACTTATTTTGACCCCTTGTTCCTGGGTTGTTACAATTACGCCCAGTTTCCCACTAGCTTCAAATGCTGCAGCCATTTGTGATTTAAGAGTAGAGACCCTCTTTGTATGCAGAGAAAGAGAAAAGCACGCTTCAGGATAAGGTTTTTGTCCCAGGTGTTTTGAGCCAGGGCACCCAGCTTGTGCTTCACACTGTGGCTTACTCAGCTTACTTGATGTTTTGACAAAGCAGGCATTTACATTTCTCCTTTTAGATAATAATTTTGATTAATCATCACTCAGGAGTTTGTAGTGCACAAGAAAAGTTTTATGCACATCAGTTTAAACTGAAAACCAAAAGTATAAGTGCCAATTAGTCAAAATTTGCAATTAGATTTCTCCTGTAAAACTTTCCTAGATGCTTGCAGGCAGCGCCAGGCTGGTGACATCCAGGCTGGCCATTGGGGCAGCACTCGCACCATGCACAACCAGTTTATATATGGAAACTAATTTGGGTGCTCAGGCTTTCCGGTGACAATATTTCATACTCCATTGATTACCTGGGGGTCGAGGGACCCTTCAGCTAATCATCCCACATTGAATGTGGGCCACTCAAGCTCACAGAAGTTTTGGAGCTTCACTTTTTATCTTAACTCTATAATCCACTTTGAACTTATCAAAATTGTTAAGCATACATTTTAAAACAGTTGACTTACTACCAGCAGAACCCATTATGTCAATGACTTGGACAACACAGTAACCCACAATTACAATTTATCTAAGCAAGTCCTGTCCCCTCCACTCAATCAGAAATGTAAACAAAAATCCAAAACTAGCAAATGGTCTCCTGCTGGCAGGTTGAATTCCTCTGGTAACAGTGACTTGGAAGCGCAGGCACAGGGGGGTGGGTATGGACGCAACACAAGGGAGCACGTGCACACACACAAAAACAGACAATCCCGGGAACAATAACCACACCGCTCCTGACCTCAAATTTAGAGCCTTGCAGCCGATCTGGGGGGGCCAGCTGAAGATCAGCTTTTTGGCGCCTTGGCCCCCTAAGGGTTAGCTGTCAGGCAAGGAGGCACCAAGTCCCCCTCCTTATTGTCCATGGTGGGTGCTGTGGAACAAAAGAGGTTAGTGGCGCCAAACAAACAAGCACTAAGACCAAGACAATAGACAAATGCCGGGGTACACAACTTCCCCAGAAGAGGAAGTAAACTGAATCTGACGGGCGGCGAATGGTGGCCGCACCAAAACAAAAATTCTGAGGCAGAATCCAAATCGGTGACCCCACCGCTAACCGGTCTGCTAGACCGAGAGTGCCCTGGGGCGTCCCCCAAGGAAAGTGGCCTGTGGCTCAAAAAGGATGCCTATGGCATTCACCTAAGGACTCACATCCTTAGGTGCAAGCTACATGGATCAAGAAGCTCATGCTCCCTGAAACTGACCACGCTAAGACACAAGAGATCAGGATCCAAGTAAAACAAAGAGCGAGAGATAGGAACGGCCGTACTTACCCCGAGAGACAGCTGTTGGCATCTTCCGAGGCAGGGGGCAATCCCCGATCTCACTGGGGCCTCCAAAATGTTAGGGTCGAGACGCCCACCGCGTGAAGGAAGACTCCAAGAAGCGTTCTCTCATGCAAAGGGCAAGGGGTTTTATTATCCAATCATGCGTGGGGCTCACTGAACACGCAGGAACAGTGGGCCCCGAGGTTTGTCTGTGCAGGGCTTATATGTCTATAGAACAAAGGGAGGAGGAGTCTTTGCAAGTGTGGTTACAGAAGCAGATGGCATTGGTTAGTTTAAACAGCTTTTTACATTCATTGGGAGAAGACAATCATACGGGAGTTTTTAGGCTGGCTGACGGAGCACCGGAGGACGTTTCCTAATATGGGCAGCAGGTGTCCAGGAAAGGCACATTTTGCAAATTCTTTTAGTTATGAGGTAGTTCTTATCTCATGGCCCAGATCCCTGGTCAGCTCTGTTCCGTTTTTATCTAACTTAGGCAACTTTAAATTGTAACAGCTCAATCCCCGGAACATTGGGAGGAGGGGGACAGCATGGACCGTGCATTCCCAGAAGGGAAAATTTCTCTTACATAATGATATCTAGATTTCTTCCTGAAGTCAAAGTGAAGTGGCCAATTTGCTTTTCAGGTCCGAATTTATGTGGATGCTGTAATTAATCACATGTGCGGTGAAGGCAATGGTGCAGGAACAAACAGTATTTGTGGAAGTTACTACAATGCTCAAAATAGGGAGTTTTCAGGTGTCCCATATTCTGCTTGGGATTTTAATGATGGAAAATGTCAAAGTTGGAGTGGAGGCATTGAGAGCTATAATGATGCTGCTCAGGTAAATTTATCTTTTAGATTTTATATAACTTTTATTTTTAAAAACATACATTTTAAATATAATTAGTAGAAAGATTGGTGTTATCTTACATTTTACTCCATTTTACTTTATTTTATTAAGTTTATTGGTACAATTTATGTATATATATTGACCACATTCATTACAAGTAATTTGTATCTATACATGATGTATCTTGATTCCTCTTTTTTTTTTTTTCCCCATTCCCATCCCCTCTCAGCCAAGAACTATGTAGGACTTTAAATACTTACATGTACATTATTGAATGTCATGTGATACTGGGTAGATTCCTTAGGGAAACCAGTCAGCAGCCTTCCCTGTTTAAAAATAAGAAAACAATATTCAAATACTTTCCTCTAAGCACACGTCTTGTTATATTCTAAAGGAGTAGAGCACTTATCTGCCATTCTGGACAGGGTGGGTTTGTTCACCCACACGCACACCAAAAAAGAACAAATAAAGATAGTCAAAAATAAGGAGAAAAAATTCTCTCTGTAATTGACAAGCTCATCTCCTTTATTTCCTACACTCTCTACTTTTATACTAGAAATCATTTCACATGTGTGTTCACAGTAAAATATCAATATCCTAGTGTCTATGTGAAGAACACATTGTGTAATATATAGTGATGTAAATGTACATAACTGAATAAGCAAATGGATTCTCGGGTGGGAGACAATGTTTCATGAATGAATGAAAAATTTACCTCAACAGGTCAGAGACTGTCGTCTCTCTGGTCTTCTTGATCTCGCACTTGAGAAGGATTATGTGCGCACCAAGATTGCTGACTATCTGAACAACCTCATTGACATTGGCGTAGCAGGGTTCAGACTTGATGCTGCTAAGCACATGTGGCCTGGAGACATTAAGGCGGTTTTGGATAAACTGCATAACCTGAACACAAATTGGTTCTCTGCAGGAAGTCGACCTTTCATTTTCCAGGAGGTACATCGACACATGTGTATGCACGTAATACAAGAGCATTTTGTTCCTTACAGAATGAATGGCAGATTAATAAAATATATGGTTTCCGTGAGGTAGGGGATCATTCAAAGAGTAGTGTTCTTTTACTTGTATTCAAAGATAGCACATCCAATTCTTTATCAAAATACATTGTATGAAAATGTAAAAATTTTCTTTAGCCTGAAAACTTAACTGGGCCATTTACCATGTCTTTGGAGACCACAGAGAAGACAGAAAATTGTTTAGTTGTTGTTGCCTCAAACAAATCTATCTTAGCTTGGATCTTGGCTACGTAATTAGTAGCTGTTTGAAACTTAGCCCTACAGCTGTAGGCTGCGTAATATTTTGAGGAAATTGATTCACCTTTTGTAAACCATTTTCCCATGTAAAGAAAAGTGTTAAGATTTTGTTTTCTTTGGAATTTAAATAATTTAATAATTATCAAGCACTGAAAAATGTAAGTCAAATAGTAAATGCTGGGTTGGTGTGAGCTATTGCTAGTTTATATGTGGAAAAATAAATAAGCATTTTTTTGCAGGACAATTTGTCTCCTTATAATTAAGGTTCCTTCAGTATTGTGGCACGTACTTATAAAAACAAAGAAACTTGATACAAGGAAAATGTTTTGGAGTGTTTCAAGTAACATAACTAGCTTAATGGTATTTTAATACAACTTCAAAATTCCGATGTAGAAGACCTTTTCCCCTATATTTCTACTAGGTAATTGATCTGGGTGGTGAAGCAATTACAAGTAGTGAATACTTTGGAAATGGTCGTGTGACAGAATTCAAGTACGGTGCAAAACTAGGCACAGTTATTCGCAAGTGGAATGGAGAGAAGATGGCTTACCTAAAGTCAAATGTTATTTGTCATTTGAATTTTTTCACATCTATTTGGCATATACCCAGTATGGGTAATCTTTATAAAAGCTTGTTATTTGAATAGTTATCAAGATGTTGATTAGTAATAAGTGTTAGGCTTCCCTCTTCTCAATTAACAATCTCTCTTATTTAGCATACAAAAGCAAGTATTCTAGAAACTGAACAGATTACCAAGAAATTGTTTCCTGTAATATATGAGAATTCTAGGTTTCACTAGTTTTTACTTTTAATCTGTGAACTCAGTTAAATGTTAAGATGAATTTAATGTTGTATTCAGTAACTATCATATGTCTGAAATCTGGAATTTACACATATAATGTCGATTAATTAATTTTAAATATTAAAATATTTATGTTACGACAATATGGCATCGAAGCCTGATTGTAACACGCCTCGATATGCTCTATAATGTGATAGGAATGTTTATCCTTCTGAAGTCCATCTATGTTACAATATACTGAATCCTATAATTCTAAATAGATCATAAAATCATTTGGGAAACCAATTAATTAGAGAATTTAACTGAAGAAGCTATGTAGAAAGAAATAGAGTACAGAAACTCGAAGGCATTTGTACATACATATGTATAATATGCACATACTATTTTTAATACAGGAACTGGGGAGAAGGCTGGGGCTTTGTGCCTTCTGACAGAGCCCTTGTCTTTGTGGATAACCATGACAATCAGCGAGGTCATGGAGCTGGAGGAGCATCTATTCTTACATTCTGGGATGCTAGGTAGGAAATAACGTTCTCCATATTTTTTATCTCCCTTTAAATGATCATTGAAAACTCTATTCTTAAAACATCATTTTGTAATTTTCAGAATGTATAAAATGGCTGTGGGATTTATGCTTGCTCATCCTTACGGATTTACACGAGTAATGTCAAGCTACCGATGGGACCGAAATTTTCAGAATGGAAATGTAAGTTTTAGAGTTGTTCACAATATCTCTTTCTCAATGAAGACAGTCTTTAAATTTTTTTCACGTAAGGGAATTACATTTAATATGTATTCCTCAAGTATGTGTTTAAGTGTATATTGTTCATTATGTGATATGATTTTACACTGATTCCTCTGGTACATTTATGTAATTCTTGAAGAAATACGTTTAAAAGTGATGCCAGTCAGAAACCAAACACAATGTCAAAATTTAGCCAATTTAATACGGAGATGAGAATGTGTAGCTGAGTGCGTTTATCCAAAATGTTGTTTAATATCAACTAGTGTTATTTTGGCAATTATTGTATTTAAGGCAATTTCACGTGTAGCATTTAATTTCTTTCCTGACCAGGTAATATTCTTTTTTTACAAATGATAAAACCGATAAAACCTTATGTAGGTTCTTTTATTTTATTTTTTTAATTTAGCCTAGAAGCCTATATTCTAATCCTACTTTTTTTGTCACTTAAGGCTCTTGCTGTTGCAATGACATTGAGTAATGATATTAAGAAGCTACTGGAAGTAGAAGAATGGATAGCATAAAACTTTATTATTTTTGCTTGAAATATGGCACTCTAGAAAAGGAGTCCACACACATGATAAAGTTCAGCAAAGTTTGATTCTAAATAAAGATATTGCAGATATTAAGTATTAGCACTGATTAGGTTTGATATAAAGGAGAAGGAAGATACAAGTGTGAGTACTTAAAAAATTCTAAGGTCTTTTCATCATAATTAAGGATGCTAACTACTGGATTGGGCCACCAAATAACAATGGAGTAATTAAAGAAGTAACTATCAATGCAGACACAACTTGTGGCAATGATTGGGTCTGTGAACATCGTTGGCGTCAAATAAGGTGGGAATACTTCCCAAGAGGCATTTTTAAATGCTAAAGCACTTTATTTTAAATTGTGAAGTCAAAGTACATAAACATTTTATATGAGTTTGTGCTTTTAGGAACATGGTTGCTTTGCGAAACGTAGCTGATGGCCAGCCTTTTGCAAACTGGTAGGATAATGGAAGCAACCAAGTAGCTTTTGGAAGAGGAAACAAAGGATTCATTGTCTTTAACAATGATGACTGGTGAGTAGATACCAATTAAAATTTAGTATTTGGTTCTATTATATTCTTGGTTATTCTTTTATTTTCCTACTTATTTACTTAGTATCATAATTGAAATGTCTTTTACTCTGTGGATTAAGAAAACATAAAGGTGAGAAGAGTACAGAAGAAAAAGGATGATGACTCTTATTTTCTTCCAGTATTTTACAAGGGTTTTCTGTTTCCAGGGGAGCTCTTTGTGTGCACCATGCAGCATCACGTGCATCTAAATGAAGTCTCAGTCCTGGAATGTCATTTTCTTCCCAGCTCTATAACTGGGCTGTTCCTCTATGTCTTCTTCTGGTCTATATTCTTTACTTTTCTGTCTCTCTGACACAAATAATTTTTCAAGCATATGTGTAAGAAATATACGCATCTTAACACCTATGATTTTTCTCAGAAGATATTTGAGTTTTGTTTATAACATTTCCAATTTTTGACCTTTCCTTTGTGATAATTATCTTCTCTTTTTCTAGTCTAATGATTTTCTCATAAACAAAAGTAAATCAGATTACCTCATCACAAGCAGCTTACACATCTCAATCCAGGGCCAACATCTACTAGTGTTCAGCTTTTTTCACACTAATTTATATTTTATTAAGAATCATGTATAATAAGCCTAGTATATCTCAGATTTTTCAGAAATATCCCAAGATTACTTTTTAATTTTTTTCTATATGGGAGAACCAAAATATATTTTTATAAGTCAGGTTTTTATTCCAAAATGTGTACTTCCAAGAACTGCTAGGTTATTCTTATATCATACACAAATGGTTTTTAGACTCTAGGAAAAAAAGCTATGATTGAAGGAATAATCTTAAGTAAATCCTTGGAAATGTTTTTTAAGCTCAAAAGAAGACAGGTTTAACATATGTATGTTTGCCATAGTATTTTTATCAAGTGGTGTCATTTCTGCATATATTTACTAGTATTCTTCAGCCTCCCTTCATTAGTAATACTTTCCACAGATCAAAGAGTTGCTAGGTTTTCAATAAGATCACATTTGATCCTGAGAAAGATGTTCATAAGCCCTGAAGAGGTGTTTGAATTCTTTTCTTCTGAGACTTTGAGTACTTAGAGTTTTATGGCACACAGTTCTTTCTGTCTTATGTTTACCAGAGTTGAATTACTTTAAATAATAAATTGTATTTTTCAGGTCACTGTCATCGACTTTGCAAACTGGTCTACCTGCTGGCACATATTGTGATTTCATTTCTGGAGATAAAATTGATGGCAACTGCACAGGAATTAAAATCCAGGTTTCTAGTGATGGCAATGCTCATTTTTCTATTAGTAACTCGGCTGAAGACCCCTTTATTGCCATTCATGCTGAATCAAAGTTATAAAATTCAAATAAAATGCCTATAGAGAGAATCATAACGATGTGAATTTATTTTCTTGTATGCACATTAATTTTATAGTTCACTAACTTTTAGGAAGATTGTGAATAATCAAATTGATTACATATAATAAGAAAAAATTAAAAAGTCATGTATAATCATACAAGTAGCATTTAACCTTAGCCAAGATGTTTTAAAAGACACCTTTGAATCTATTTGTCAAAGAAATTTCTAAGAAAACAGAAAGATATCTTGTCAGTTATGTTTGTTGTAATTAACACCACTCGTCCAATATGTATCTCTAATCGATGTCTGTGTACAAGTTTTCCATAGATGGTTCTCTCATTGAGATACCCTGGTAAATGAAGATTCCTATATAATGATTTTCACATAGAATCTTGTATAATTTGTAAATATTTATGTACTTTGAACTCTCAAGGGTTTTCTCCTTCTCTCATCTTTCCTCTTGTCTATGGCTTTGACTTGCTGTTTTAGGACACTTTGTTCTTTCTCTCATGTGGGTTTCTTTAGGACTTTCACTACATTACATTACCCAACTCTTTTCCTAATCCTTTAGATATTTTTCCTACTTTATCTTAATTTTAATGTAGCATTTACTAAAGCTGTCACCTATATCTTAGTAACACTCTCAATTTCTGGTGCTTAAAAGTAAAATTAAAAACTGTACACTGAAGAGTGTCCTTTATTTTCAGGTATACATTTATGTATCTCTGCTATAAAGCAGATTCACTGGGCTTTGGTTACAAATTCAGCCCACTGCAACTTGGGCTTTAATTTCTATTCTGCGTAAATCTCATGAAAAGAACATATACACAAAAAATAAGTTGCATGAAACAGGTTCATTATTTACACTTTGGAGTAAGGAGAAGCAAAATGTTAGCATTCGTGATTACCCAGTTTTCCAACCCTTAGGAAAGCTGCCCAGGTTAGATGGAGACTCATTTGCATGTACCACATAATCTCAACAATAGAGGGACCCAGATAGAAATCTGTCCTAGAGTTTATATGCCAGTAGTCACTGGATTCAACTGAGTACAACTCCACAGGACAAATATTCTTTCAGGTAAAGAAAGAAATTAAAGCTCCTCCTGCCCATTTCTCCTCTTCTCAGCATGTTAGCACATTCTACAGCAGTCTTGAGAATCACAAGTGAAAAATTGGGAAAATCAGGCTGTTCCAATATCACTGAGAGAATGGTCTTGAATTTGTCTCTAGAATTAACTTCTCTCCTCTGTCAAGCTAAAGAAAGTATGCTTCATTCTATAAATGTCATTTCCTTCAACTCGTATGAATGCTAATCATGATTAAGGTAACAATCTTTTCATTGTCACTATGTTAATCCTCTCAGATTATCTAGACTATACTCTTCTAACTAAAAAAATCCTTGCTTATATGTGTTGGTTATATCCTTGGTTATATGTGTTTTGGCTCCCTAGGGTTCTCTGTTGCAGTCTTATTTCCCATAGTTTTGGTGTGAGAGGTTGTGGGAACCTTTAAGAGATAAGTCCTCTAGTGAGAGGTGGTTAGGTCTTTGGGATATAACCCTCAGCAAAGAGAAACCAAGTTCTCATGAGACCTTGGTTGTATCTGTAACACACAAGGTGGGCAGTGGGGGTGTTGACCAGCAGAGACCACCAGGCTTTTGTAAAGGCAACTTGCCATGAAATTTATTGTGCTTGGTTGCAGGCAGACAGAAAGTGAAAAGACCTGTAGGGAACAAAGAGAAGTGTGCCCCTTTTATAGAGATGTAAGGGATGCAGGGACATTAGTTGGGAAGATTTTAATAAACATCTGTGGTCAAAGTTCTCTGGCTCCCTTGCACCTCAGTGAGCAAAGTCCTTGAAGGTCCAGCGTAAATTTTCAGGTGTCTCCAGAGGTCCTCAGATGTCCTGGGAACTGCAAAATTCCTTATCCTATCTTATTTCTTGAGAACATCCTGTGCTTGCCGATGACAGCTTTGGTGCAAGCAGGTTGGGGGCTGGGAGAGTCAGGTCCAGTTGGAGTCTTACGATATCCTGAGAGAGTGAGTTGCCACAAAAGACCAAGGCTGAACCTTAACTTGTGTCTGACCACCTGTGTCACCATGTGATCGCTTCACTGTGCTGCCACGATGAGGCCATCAGAAGGCAATCAAATGGCACCACATAATCTTGGGCTTTCAACGTTTTAAACTGAGAAAAAGAAATGTTTTTTCTATATATATTTAGAAGTCATTTTTAAGTTAGTGCACAGTGTGTAGATGTATCAACCCACAGACATTTTTGTAGGAAAAGGCAATTGGCTTGCCCTCCCTTCTAATGAAACACCTATATTTTCACTAGAGTCTTCACATTTTTAATGTCAGCCATTCTTATCTCTCCAACTGTCCAATTTTCATCCATAACATTTCATTGAATCCTCTTTTTCTAAGGCCATTCATGATATTTATGCTATGAATCCTATGTACTTCTCTTTGCCCTTTGTATTCAACTTTACTGCAGTATTCAAAAGTGTCAGCCATTGTCATCTCCTCACTTCTTTTGGATGTTAATATTTTACTCCTTCCTGGTTTCCTTCTGTCTCACTTTTAACATTTCAGATGTATTTTATTAAATTATCTTCTGTTTCACCTAAGGCCTCATCTGTGCATAAATTTCTTTCTTTTTTTTTTTTTTTAATGTGTGTACCGGGAGTCCAACTCAGGACCTCACGCTTGTCAGCAGGCTCTTGTGCCACTGAGCGATATCACTGGCCCTTTTCTTTTCCTTTATGAGGGTACCGGGAGTTGAACTCAGGACCTCGTGATTGCCGGGCATGAGCTTATGCCGCTAAGCTATCTCACCAGCCCATAAATTTCTTTTTTGTATCTTCCTGTGTTCACATGATTCCTATCATTTATCTAATATAAAACACCTACATGTGTGGATGTCTGTCTCCTTCGCACAAAGTTTCTTGGATCTGCCTCACATTCCAATGGATGCTTTTTGTGCCTGTCTCACTATTTCACTGATACCTCATACTTAACATACCCACATGAAATCAATAATATCTCTCTCTCAAAAACTTTTTACTACTTTTTATAGCTTAAGAAAACCTATGGTATTCCTTAATTTTTCTCCCATTATCTAAACAGAGATTTATAATACTATCTCATTGTTGCTGGCTTTTTCCTTTTGAATTTTCATTTCATCCATTGTACTGGGGCAGGAAGTAGCTAAGGAAAATGCTGAAGAGAAAAGATAAGGCCTGCTTTGGAACATGCTTTCTAAGCTAAATGTAAGGCAGAAGATTACCAAAGAAATAGGTAGAGAAAAGAGGAGTGCTCAACTGAAGCCTGCTTTCTGGGATGAGAGCTATCTTTGAGTTAAATTTTATCCCAAGACCAGGATGGTCTGCACTAAGCAGGATGGACAAATAAGATGGGAAAATTTAACCAAATAACTTAGCTCTTATACAATAAATCCCAAAGCACGCATCCGGTGGTTTTCTGCACATCTTGGCCAACACCAACCCTAATTAACATGTTATCAACTATGTAGAATGGACAAGCATCACTCCTTCAGCTCTGCACTCCATGACAGTTTCTCCAAGGGACTTAAAAGGTCAGAAACTCCAATGTGCTAAGAGAGGCCATGTCAAGACTCTCACTGGCAGGAGTCACAATTCTGACCAGTCCCTCAATCCCTGCCTAAACCCTAAAGCCTAAAACCATCAAAACCAAGACCCCAAAGGCTAAGCATCTTCTCACAGTCATTTTTCCATCCTTTCCCATCCTGTGTAGTATATCTTCTCTTTTCTTTTTCAACTATATCTTTGAATTAGGTGCTACATTTGGGTGTCCTGCACAATTTTTTATATAGGATATCAGAAACCTGGAGAAGACCTCCAACCCTGTGACAAATCTAATTTGGCCTGCACAACTGCTCTTTATTTCTCTTCTCATAGAAGAAAAAAAAAAGTGTGTGTTGAACTTATCCTTATTCATGATAGATGCTCATTTACAAGTCAAAAGTGAGGCTGCCTACAAGGTTAAAGATTGTCAATTTAAAAGGCAAGTGGAGGCACAATACATGAGAAAACTGTAATCCAGCCAAAGAGAGTAAAAACACCAGAAAAACACATGAATCCTCTTTCTAACATTAAGTGTTAGGAAATGATATCATGAAGGGCCTACTTCTGTAGATATAAAAAAAGAAAGATTACACAGCACACTGATCATTACAGCTTCATTGATCATTTAGAATAGCACAAGGCATTGACTGTAGCTCTTATATATTACACATTCCATGTAAAAATTGCACTAAGCAGAAACAAGACATTTTCTAAGTTATTTGCTGCTCTAATGGCATCTCTAATGAACTATGTTTAAGTAGTTAAAACCTAAAATTAACCAGATCATGAGACTAGAATCAAGGATAATCTCAATGGAGTCTTACCTATATGGTCAGCTTCTACAATTTTTTTTTTGAATTTATATCTTTTGTGTTAATTAATGCATAGAATTAAAAAGAAAAGGGAATTTAAAATGTTATCAGGCATCTGGTTCTGTAAATCTAAACAAAGATACAGCAGTTATCATTTTAACCATCTATGCAGGATAAACATATGGAGGAGCTGAAAGGGAGTGAGTGCAGAAAGTAAAGGATAATTCCAAAGGATCTGCACTTATGTTCAATTAGGGAAATCTTTTTAGAGATTTCCTGTGTTAAAGGGGGGAATGAATGTGGGATGATTTTTGGAAAGAATAGAAATAAAAATATCTTTTCTTAATCATAGGAATCAAAGTTTACAGAATATTTACATTTTGTTTTTGTAGGTATGTCAAAGTAAGTTATTTCAATTTTATGTAAATAACTGCAAAATCTTTGAGGTCTTACTGCTAGTTTGGGTCTTAGTTATATTTTTTTTCCATTATCCTTGCCCTTGAATGTTACTTCATTTTTTTTTTTTTGTGCGTACCAGGGGTCAACCTCAGGACCTGGTGCGCCAGCAGGCGCCCGTGCTGCTGAGCGATATCACCGGCCCTTTTTTCATATGTGGGTTCTGGCAGTCGAATTCAGGACCTCGTGCTTGCCAGGCAGGCGCTTATGCCACTGAGGCATCTCGCCGGCCCTTGAATGTTACTTCTAAAAAAACCCAAAAAAATAAAAAATAAAAAATAAAAATAAAAAAATACTGCGTTTCACAGATATATTTTGCAATTTGTAGAAAAAATATTCAGTTTTTAGAAATCATTAAAGAACTCCAGTGAAAACAATACTTATAAAAAATACAGTGTGAGGGCCGGTGAGATGGCTCAGCAACATAAGCGTCTGCTGGCAAGCACGAGGTCCTGAACTCCACGCTTGATACCTACATTAACAAAAAAAAAAAAAAAAAAAAAAAAAAAAATATATATATATATATATATATATATATATATATATATATAGCGTGAATGATACATTCAAGGTCTTTCACAAGAAATTGAATAAATGGTCAAATACATAGACTCTTTGGTGTTTTGATCCTTGAAAACATAACTGGAAAACTAATATAACTCAGTCACTCGTGTAGTTTTAGACATAAATAAATCTGGTGAAAGAGTTTAGGTTAAAACAGTATCAGTTAGACCAAGAAAAAAAATGCTATTTATTCTTTTTCTATAAATATAAATTTGCCAAATAAAATGCACATTTTCTTTAATACTTCTAAAGATTTTTTTTTTCAGTAATGTACAGATTTTCATAGCCAGTTCAATCAATGGATTTTTTAAATAAAGCATCTTTGAAGTCTGTTTGCCTTACCTGTAAAATGGAAATAATATACACTCATTCACTTTGTTGTATTAAATGAGAAGTTTTTATTATATAGAAACTATTTCTGGCCCAATGAATTCTTGCTAATCTCTTCAGTAAACACATGTCTGTCCTCCTGAATACTGAGGGATGGCCAGCAACAGTATAACTCAAAGAAGAAAGAAAATCTCAATGCAGTGGAATTGGAGTAGGAAACAATATTGTCCTCTTGTTTGAAATCTTGCCACATTCAGGGTGGGCCATTAGCTGAAAACTTGTTTGTAAAAGGAACTTAAAGACTGCTTTTTGGTGAAAGCACTGACTCTTCATTTGTTTCTGCAGATGTCCAGTGGGTATCTAAAAGCAGACCAGAACCTTGGCATTTCTGCCCTACCGTTGCGTCTATCTCCATTGCTACTTTGAACTTTGGGTGAGATTTCTGCTCTGTGCACATGGACATTTGGTGATCTGAAGAGTACCCATCCAATGTGATAATACAAATTGATTATGCTTAAAATTTATGTAATCCCTCATCTTCCCTTTCAAGATCAAGGAGAACAAGGTAAGAGTAATTAAGATGTCCTCAAGATTTACAGATACATGATAATCAACAGATTATCAACAACTTTCTTTTGCAGTGTTAAGTTCCAGACAACTGGAGTTGCACCTAGAAGTTTCTAATCATTGTTCTAAACTGGAAGGCAGATCAAATCATTATCCTAACTAATCCCAGTTTGTTTTTATAGCTTCTCTCTCTTCGAGTCATTTTTCTTCCACAATTTATTTCAAGTTCCAGGAGTAGCAAACTTGCAGGTAATGCTTTTCCCTAGTGCCAGTAAGACTCCACAGAACCAGATCTGAGATAATGGTCAGTGTGACCACAGTTTGCCCACACTTCTCACTGTGCACGTCTCTTGGTCCTACTGTTTTTGTCCTTCTCTGCTAAAATTCTAGAATTATTTTCTGTACCTTGATCACAAAATAAAGGACATTAGATATCTACTCTTCCCAGGAAGGCCACATTGAAATAATTTCTTTCCTTATTTTATGGAAAAAACAAAATTTCATAACAAAATAAGAGAATAATAACAGTTATTATACTATGTATCATTATCTTCAAGGTAATTACTCAGAGTACAAGACATAAACATAAAAGATTCTCTCATAAAGGAAAAAACAAACATAATAACACAAAACTTTCTTTTCAATGAATTGAGAGAAAGTAGTAGTATAAATGAAACAAATTAGCACATGTATGAAAATATTTTTGAAGGAATGGAATAAGTAATTTAGGAGATTATTTGAACCATCCCTTACTTTATTTATCTAGCTTCTATTTTGCTCTTTGCTAGTATATAGTATATAGTGGTACTTCGGTTCATGAACTTAATTCTTTCCACTATTCTGGTCACAAATCAAATTGGATGAGAACTGAATCAAACTTCCTCATAAGGTCAACATTGACCCTAACCATTGAATTTGAGTCCACCAAAGAAATGTGTACAAACTTCAGGAAAAGAAAAATTTGTATAAATATTTTAATAATAAATTTTTTGAGACATCATGAGATTAATACAGTTGACCTTTTGCCTCTACAATTATGAGAGGTACTCAAAGTGCTGGCCATTAGCTTCCAGACATTTATTTGCACAATGAACTGTTGCTTGGGTCACTTTGATCACTGATGTATGCTGCACATGCATTTTCAATTTCTTCTCTAAGGGCCAGCAGTGCCGTGCTTTTTCTGCAATATACAGCATACTCTGCATCCCCCATATGAGGGTAACAGCACCTGTTGAAAAACATCATACTATTTGCCTTTTCCTGAAGTGTGTACATTTTTGCTTCTCTCTATCTCTCTCTATATATAGTGAAAACCAATTTGCTATTTAATCTCATGTGTCTGACTTATTTCACTTAGTATTATGTTCTCAAGTTGCATTCCATTTACCTCAAATTCATCTTTCTTTTTGGCAGAGTAGTATTCAATTGTGTATGAATTCACTTTCCTTATCCATTCATCTGTTGATGGAGATACATGTTTTTTTCAAGATCATGTGCTTCTATAAACATGAGTATGCCTGTATCCCTGTAGTATGCTGATTTTAAATTTGGGAAGATATCTAGAAGGTGAGTAGCTGGGTCAAATGGAATTTCTTTCTTTCTTTCTTTCTTTTCGAGAAATCTCCACACTGATTTCTGCGGTGGTTGTACTAGTTTACATTCCAATTAACGATGTAGAAGAATTCCTTTCCCCACATCCTCACGAGTATTTGTTATTATTAGATTTTTTGATGGTAGCCATTCTTTCATGGTAAAGATAATATCTCAGTTTATTTGTGTGTGTGTGTGTGTGTGTGTGTGTGTGTGTGTGTGTGTGGTGCTTGGGATCAAACCCTGGGCCTTGTGCGTGCATGGCAAGAGCTCTACCACTGCACCACATCCCCAGCCACTCTTGGTGTAGTTTTAATTTGCATTTCTCTATTTGCCAGGGAAGGTGAACATTTTTTCACATATGTACTGGTCATTTGTATTTCTTCTTCTGAGAAGTATTTATTTCAGGTGCCCATTTTTCGATTGGGTCTTTTATTTGGGATGTCTAAATTTTTGAGATATATAATATATATATGTATATATTATATATATATATTATATATATATATATAATATATATATATATTCTAGATGTTAGTCTTCTGTCTGAGGAATAGGTGGAAAATTTTTTTTCTCAGTCTATTATTTGTCCCTTCATTCTGTTTGTTGTTTCCTTTGTTGTGCAGAAGCTTCTTAATTTGATAAGATCTTATTTGTTGAATCTTGGTATTGTTTCTTATGGCACTGGAATTTTGTTCAAAAAGTCCATGGCTACACCTATGTCTTCAAGTGTTGTACCTACTTTATCTCCCAGCAAATTAAATGTTTCTGACTTAATATTTATATATTTAATCCATTTTGATTGTAGTTTAGTACACTGTGGTGCATATAGGTCTAGGCTCAGTCTTCTTCACGTGGAGATCCAATTTTCCCAGCACTATTTATCAAACAGGCTGTCTTTCCTCCAGTGTGTTTTTGGCCCCTTTGTCAAAGATCAAATAGGTGTATGTACCCGGGGTTATTTCTGGTCCTTCTATTCTTTTTTCTTTTAGCTAGTTAAGTTTATTGGTATATTTTAGTTATACATAATGAGCACATTCATTTCAGGAAATTTGTACTTGTACATGATATAATTTGATTCTTTTTTCCCATTTCCCTACCCTCCCTTAAACCCCTCTTCCCTTCCCTATTTACTAAAGCTTTGTTTCCATTTTTTCCTTATTTTTTATCATTTTTCTCCTTTTCCTTCCTCCCCCCCAGTTCATGTCCCATTTGAACATTTTCTTCCTATTTCACAACATCTATTATATATTTTGTTCCTTATTTACACTTTCAGTTTCTCACACCAGAGAAAAAATGTGCTTTTTGCACATGTGTGCAATTTATTTCACTTAAGTGTATGGCCTCATGGTGCATCCATTTAGCTAGATATGTCTCAAGCTTATCCTTCTTTTTGGCAGAGTAGTACTCCATTTTATAAAAACAAAACATCTTCTTTATTCATTCATCAGTTAATGGGCATTTGGGCTGTTTCCATGATTTAGCTATTAAAACCGTGCCACTATTGTTGTTCCTCTATTCTATGCCATTGACCCACATGCTTCTTTTGGTGCCACTATTATGCTATTTTAATCACAATAGCTTCGTATTATAACTTCAAGACTGGGATTGTTATGACACCTGCTTTACTTTTGTTAACCAGGATTAATTTTGCTGTTCTGGGTCTCTTCCGTTTCCAGATGAATTTTAGAATTATTGTCTCTATATCTGTGAGATATGCAATTGGTATTTTAATCAAAGTATAGCCATTTTGATTATATTGGCACTGCCTACCCACAAATGGGGAATAACATTCCATTTTCTTATGTCCTACTTGACTTCCCCTTTTAGAGAGATGTAATTTTCAATGCAGATGTTTTTCACTGCCTTGGTAGATTAATTCCTAAGTATTTAATTATTCTTATGCTATTGTGAATGGTATTGTTCTCTTAATTTCCTTTTCAGTGAGTTAATTATTAGTATATAGGAATGCTATTGATTTTTAAGCATTAATTTTGTATCCTGATACCTTGCTGAATTTGGTTATTAATTGCAGAAGTCTTTTAATGAAGTTTTTGGGTCCTGTTAGTAATCATTGGCAAATAATGCATATCATCTGCATATCATCAACAAATAATGCAATCACTGCAAATGATGATACTTTGACTTTTTACACATATGCCTCTTGTGTCTTTGTCTTGCCTGATTGCTTTGTGTAATGTTTTGAGGACTATGCTTAAAGAGTGCTGGTAATAATCTTCACAGGCTTGTTGATGATTTTGAAGGGTATTGATTTTTTTCCCATTTAATATGATGTTGGTAGTAGATTGGTCATAAACGGCTTTTATCAGATTAACATAAAGTCCTTCACACATTTTCTTCAGGGTTTCTATCACAAATGGATGTTGGATTTTGTCAAAGGCTTTTTCTTTGTCTGTTGAGATGATCATGTGATTATTTTGCCCTTGCTTCTGTTTGTGTGATGAATTACATCATTGATTTGCATATGTTAGTCCTTCCATGCATCCCCGGCATGAAACCTACTTGGTTATGGTGTGTGATTTTTTTTGATAATTTATTGCGTTCTGTTTGCTAGCAACTTTTAAAGGATTTTTGCATCTATGTTCAATAGAGAGATCGTTCTGTAGTTCTCTTTTTTGTTTGGATTCTTGTCTGGTTTAGGGATCAGGATAATATTAACTTCCAAGAATTGTTTTAGAAGTATTCTTTCTCTCTTGATTTCTTTAAAGTGTTTGAAGAGTACTGGTGTTAGATCTTTCCTGAAGTTATTGTAGAATTCAGCCGTGAATCCATCAGGTCATAAGTTTTTCTTAGTTGGTAGTGTTTTTATTACTGCTTTAACTTCAGAGGCTGTTACTGCATTGTTCAAATATATTAAGACTTATTGGTTTAGTTGTAGTAATTCACATGTCTAGGATTCTCTCCAGTTTTACTGAGTTCTCCAATTTTTTGGTATATATATTTGGGAAGCCACCTTTTTCACTTCCAATTTCATTGATTTCTGTCTTTTCTTTTCCTTTTTTAGATTTGCTAAGGTTTGTCTATTTTGTTTATTCTTTCAAAGAACAAGCTCTTCAATTCATTGATTCCTTGTATTTTTTTATTCTCTGTTTCATTGATTTCTTCTCTGATTTTTATAATTTCCTTCTTTAAACCAGCTCTGGATTGAGATTGTTTTTGTTCTTCTAGGACATTGAGAAACATCATTATGTTATTTATTTTGGCTAATTCTATTTTTCCAATCTGGGTTTTCACAGCTATAAACTTCCCTCATAGGACTACTTTCATCATATCCCATAATTTCTGGTATGTTGTATTGGCATTATCATTCAATTTAAAAAATGGTCTTATTTCTTCCTTAATTTCTTCTGTGACACATTGATTATTCAAGTGTACTGTTTTATTTCCATTCATTTGCCTAGTTTCTGTGATGTCATTTGCTATTGTGATCTAATAATATGCATGGTAAAATTTTGATTATTTTGCACTTATTTAGGCATGCTTTATTAGCTAATATGTGTTCTATTTCGGATACAGTGCCATGTGCTGCTGAAAAGAATATGTATTCTCTTGTAGGGGTTGAACACTCTGTAGATATCTATTAAGTCCATTTGTGGAAAGTTTTGGTTCAAATTTGATATTTCCTTGTTGATTTCTTATTTAATTGATCTATTTGTGATAGTGGGGTATTCTGGTCTCCCACAGTAATTGTGTTGATGTTTATCTGATCTTTTATGTCTATTAGTGTTTGTTTTATAAAGTTGGCCACACTATGGTTTGGTGCATATATGTTTATAATTTTTATCTCTTCTTCTTGAATAGTTATGTTAACCAATAAATAATGTCCTTCTTTGCCTCTTTTGACCAGCTTGGCTTAAGTACACTTTGTCTGAAAATAGTGTTTCTGCTCCTTTTTTCTTATTTACAATTAAGCATGAAATTTCTGTTGCATGGAATATTTTGTCCACCTTTTTATTTTTAATTTAGCAATTTCTTTTTTATTAAATGTATTTCTTTTGTATAGCACAGCATTAGATTTTGTTTCTTGATCCACTCTGCACATATGTGTTTTTTGCTTGGTGAATTGAGTCCATTTACACTGATAGTTATAATTGATAATTATTGACTTATTCCTGTCATTGTATTATTTTCCTGTGGCTGTTTTGGTTTCTTTCTCTTCTACTTAATTGCCAGCTCTACCTGATGCATTAATTTTATTAATTTTTGCGTTATTAACTTAATTGTCTCCTCCTATGATCACTTTGAGAACTTTTTGGCATGTTACTTTCATATTCATGATTTTTTTTAGGTTCTGTTTATAAGGAAAATATCATTTCTCCATTAATTTTGAAAGATAATTTTGCAGGATATAAAGTTATTTTCTTTTAGAGCTTAAAACACTTCCTTCCAAACTCTGCTTTTCTTGAAGGTTTACATTGAGAAGCCTGTTGAAATATTGATGAATTTTCTTTTATATGTGACTTGATGCTCTTCTCTAGCAGCATTTAAGATTCTGTTCTGTTGGATATCTGGTATTTCAGTTATTATTTAATATAAAGTGTTCTTTATCATGACTATTCAAGGTTCTATATGCCTCACTTATCTGTAAGTTAAATTCTTTTTCCATAACTGGAAAGTTTTCCGCAATTACTTCTGTAAATGGGTATTTTATGGCTGTAGTGCTGTCTTCTGATTTTTCATTAATCCCAGTTTTTCTTATTATTCTTATACTATTAGTCTTCTTTGAGTCATCTAGCAGTGTGGACCCATTTATCATCTTCTCTTGTTGTCTTTTAGATATCTCCCATTAACTGATCATTGACAACAGCTCTATCCTCTAGATTTGACAGTCTGTCTTCAGAATGGTCACTTCTGCTGCCCATACTTTCAATCATATTTTCAATCTCCTGGATTTCTGTTTGGAAATTTCGTATGGACTCCTACTCTTTTCTGTATTGGACATTCATGTCTTACATCTCTTTTTTTTTTTTACTCCACTAGGTGTTTATTAGTGTTGTTTCATGAGGGTCATTATCTGATTGAGTTAGTTATATCTGCTTTAATTTCACCAAGACCCTTATTGAAGTGTTTTACCTCCACTAATATCCCCTCAGATCTTTTTGCTGTGTGACATGATTTCTACCACCTGGGGTACCCCCTGAACCAGTATTTGAGGACTTGGGAGGTTTTGGAGGCTTTTTATTGCCTTGTCTTTTCATGTTTCTATTTGTGTGTGTGTGTGTGTGTGTGTTGAGATTTGCAGTTTCTTTGTTCCAGTGGCTGGTTCTTCAGGAATTTGATGCAGTATTGTTTAGGACCCCCAGACAATCCAGACATTGGCATACAGAGAAAACCAATTGACAGCAATAATTATGTCACCTTGGCTATAGTAGTAAAGTCAGTGACAACACTGGCATCAAATATCAACTTTAGGGCCGGTGAGATGGCTTAGCGGCATAAGTGCCTGCCTGGCAAGCGCGAGGGCCCGAGTTCAACTCCCAGAACCCACATACAAAAAAAGGGCTGGTGATATCACTCAGCGGCACAGGCACCTGCTGGCGTGCGAGGTCCTGAGGTCGACCCTCGGTACCCACAAAAAAAAAAAAAAATCAACTGTGTACTGACAAACCCTAAGAACCACTCACAAACTGCCTTTAACCAGAGCAAAAACGTCTATAATTTTAGTGAAGACACCAAGGCCACCCAAATATTGATTTCTAGTAATTCAGACCGCTCATCTCTGCTAGATGTAGGCAGCAGTACAGGAGCTCAAGCATATCACAGTACTAAATGCTATCTCCCTCAGGTCCACCCCCTTTGAAGATTATAGTAAAAAACCTACCCTCCCACCACATTATACAGGGCACATGATCCTTCTGGGTTCAGTTTGAGTGTCTTAGCAGACCCCTGGACATCCATGTTTAGCTCTCACCCTCTCTAAGCCTGTCTCCCAAGGGTCTCTCTCACTGAGTCTCTGCAGTAGGTTAACTCTTCAGTCCTGGAGAATAACTCCTCCTGGTTGTTAATCCCCTCCTCAATTTGGTCACTCTTTGGCTGTAGCTTCTGCACCCTGTTCTTTGGGACTTGCTGAGCACCATTTTCAGTGCGGGGGGACAGAGACGCTCTCTGATCTACTGTGATCAGCAGAGTCAGGCTCCTGGACTAGTACTCAAAGAAGAAGTTGGCACAGAGTAGTTGGTTTGAGTTCATTGTTGCTTCTAATTCAGTTTTCTCTCATAGGATATGTAGGGCTATCTCTTTTAAACCTCAGCCTCACTTGATTATATCATGCCCAGGTATCATATGTGTGTTCTAGATCCACGATTAAAGATTAAATGAATTTATATGTTGCAACAAAAACCCACATTAACCAATACATCTTATATGTATCAACTTACAGTGCCATTTCAGGTGCTTTGAAACATGTTATTTATGTTTAAGTACAGAGTATAGTTGAGAATGCAAACTACAAATATATGTTGATGAAAATCTGTAAAAATAGAGTGATACACAATAAGGTATGGAAAGTAGGTTGTTAGTCCACAAAGGACAGGGAAAGCATATATGCTACCACAGCGTAAGTAGATGTTATTTAAAGTGACTTACTTGATATGGATCAGGGACATGGGCAAGAAGGAGAAAGAAAAATGTTCCAAGAGGAAAACATGTGACAAAGGTGTATAAATCAATTGATTAATAAAGTTAGACAGGCAGATTTGTTGTATAGCAGGGGGAAATACATCAAAAAGATAGAATAAGACCAACAGAAGAATATATTTCCCATCAGAAATGTCTTAATAGGTTTGATATGTTCTTCTGAGAAATGCCATCTTTGACTGTAAAGGATATTTCTAGTTATGCAAGATAACCATACATTACTATTGAGAAATTCCATGAACTAATTATCATTTTATGTTAATACAGATACAGAATCAATTTATTAAAATTTAACTTATATCATCTTTATAATTTGTTTCTCTGTCTCCCATTCCCAACTGCATAATTTGAATGAAACTAAATTCCAGTACAGTCCACTGGCACAAAATTTTGAATAGCTTCAGACTCGTGTGAACTTGAATTTTGAATGGCTTCAGATTTGCACAAACTTGTATGTATTAATCCTAACTCCAGAATTCTATTGTGTGTTGAAATTGTTTTGAATGACAGTTTCCTCCCTGCTTACAATTTTTATGCTTTTGAATATGGAAATAAGATAAATATCACCTGATTTAACTCTGAAGCAAATGATGAGTCAAGCATATCATTAAAATAAAAACAGTCCCACGGTCTACAAGGAAGTGATTGTTATATTTATTTATTTGGGGATTTTTTTGTTACTAGAGATTGAAACAAGTGTCTTCACACTAAACTACATCCAGAACCATTTTTAAATATTTTGTATCTACACAGGGTCTTGCTAATCCACTAAGTTGCCCAGCCTGAGTTTGAACCTGTGAACCTTCTATGTCATCCTCCCAGTGTGCTGGAATTACAGGCATGGACCACTACATCAGGCTGAAGTGATGGTTTTAGTAATTCTGCTGTCTTTGTAGAAGACAGTAGAGACTTAAAATGATTTCCTATCTCATCAAAAGTACATAATACATTTAAAATATATATAAAATTGTGTTCAGTAATATATCCCGAAGAGGACCAGCTTATACCATATGAAAATATGCCATTTTGGCAGAAAGATTGTTTTTAACTGAAGACAATTAGCTCCCTGATCTCTCTTTTTATGTTTAAAAGCAGAACCCAGTTTTTTATTAATAAGAGTATCTCACAAACTCTGAAGAAGACTATTCCAGAGACAACTGTTAGACCCTACTGATTCTTACCTCCAGGTACAGGTTGCTCACCCTATCGTGCAGACAGCCAACTGTCAGATTTCCACCATTGCCAGCCTCATAGTACATGTACTATTTTGAATATTTTTTGGTGAATCTGCAGCATGAGGGCTGTATCCTTTATGTTTTTTGGGGGGATTTACTTCAATCTTGGTTATGTAAGTAAATATAAGTATTTTTTTTAAACTGTGTTTTATGTATTTGATTCACAGAACACACCCACCCTTAGACTCAGGTTGTTCCAGAAAGAGTTTTATCCTCCCTTCAATCCCTTGAATAAGGATAAATTTTAAATTTTTTTTTTAATGTGGGTACCAGGAGTTGACCTCAGGACCTCATGCTTTCCAGCAAGCGCTTGTGCTGCTCAGCAATAACACCGGCCCTTTTTTTTTCCTTTATGTGTGTTCCAGGAGTCGAACTCAGGACCTTGCACTTGCTGGGCAGGCGCTTATGCCACTAAGCTATCTCACCGGCCCTAAATTTTTATTTTGAAAATGAACAGCATTTCTTGGTGCATATGTTTTTGGCTTTTTCTTTTAAAGGAACCAAATTATTGAAATAATTTTTATTCGTTTGACAAAAATAGCTAAAAAAGAAAATATTCAGTGATTTCTGCATCTGTAGAACTTTTTCTGAGACTATTTCTTACAAAATCCATTTTCATTCAACAGAGGTATAATATTGTATTAGAGGTACTATATGGAAAAACTTTGAATGTGTAGACAAGTAAGTTTCCAGTATAGACAAATAATACAGGTAGAATGTGAGGGCCAGAGGAGTTCACTTCCCTCCAGCCACTTGAGTTTGGGCATTCTTCAAAAAATGTAACAGAGGGGGCCGGTGAGATGGCCCAGTGGCGTAAGTACCTGCCTGGCAAATGCAAAGTCCTGAGTTTGACTTCTGGTACCCACATAAAGGAAAAAAGAGACTGGTGATACTGCTCAGCGGCACAAGCGCCTACTGGCAAGCGCTAGGTCCTGAGTTCAACTTCCGGTACCCACATTAAAAAAAAAAAGTAATACAGCTCATTTTCAGGGGATGTCTCTTTTAAAATCATACTAGAACTTGTTTTGCATGGTAGTCTTGTTTTGGGAGAAACATGGTAGGAGATAAGGTAATTGTGATGTGATTTTTTTTTTAACACTGAAATCAACTTTTTAAGGAAGGAAAAAACAGAAAACATTAAAAATAATCTGAGTTTGTTTTTTCAATTTTGTCATTTTTATATATTAGTAATATTTTTATATAAATTCAGAGATTTTTCTAATAGCTTATGACATCCAAATTCCTACCCCATACCCCATGATTGTCTTTGCCCTTCTTTCTCCTCCTTTTGGAACCCACTTATCATTTTACAATCAGTAAACGTTAAAACATTGGAGAGAACGCTCCTACATTATATAATTTTACTTCCCCCACTCATCCATTGAACTTTTTTTCTTCCTCCATTTTATGTCTTTTAAATTTTTGTTTTGTTGACAAATCTGAAAAAGTAACACACCTAAAATTCCATAGAGATATTAGCTTCATTACTAGGCTTTTATTGGGAGAATATTACAAATACATATAATTCCACAGATATTTCAAGATACTGCAAAATTTTGCTATGGCTGGGCACATCTGGGTGCATCACAGAGCATGGTAGACACAGCCCCCACCTTCATATTAAAACACCAATGTGAGAAGGGTATTATAAAGAATGGCTCTGTTGTAAAAAAAAAAAAAAAAAAAAGTACCTTCTTGAATTTAGCTTCTGGGATTACATGGTCTTTCACTGAGCTTACTTAGACTTGTGGAGTTAGCTAATTGTTAAATTACCAAAAGAAGAAAGGAATTGCTAAGGAAAACTTAATTTGTCTCACTTCATCATCTCAATGTTTTAGCAGATACTAATGATTTCATATACTGTCTACTAACTGGCTTAATTTTAATAATTATTAAAAGAATTTTCCTGGTAATAATGTCTTAACCTGGAGACATTGGCATCATTGTGGGGAAGATATGTTAAATAGGATGTGAAGTGTGCTCTAACTGCACAATATCAGGCACTTCTTACTACATCATTTGCCACTGAAGTTTAAAGAAAATGCTCTAAATCTTAAAATTTGTTACAATCATTTCCATGTACATATCAAATACAAAATGGCACGAAATTATTTTTTTTTAATTTTCTATGTATTGGTGGCATAAATTCCAGAGGTGTAAGTTCTTATGAGTGCAAAAAAATGAATGTTTCCTTTTCTCCCTGTGCATCAGTTAATGCTTACTACAGAAGCAGATATAATAGAAGATGTACAAACATATTAAAATTTACAAGATTGGCTTACAATGGCTGCCCACGGAGTCAGGTGTGAAAGAGTGCAAAAGGTCTGTCTGCATGCTGGAGATCTGAAAGATCCAGTTGAAGACCTGGAGCTCACTGTTGTGTGCCACATGAATCTGCATCAGGAGGCTGAAGGGTCTTCAGTGGGAGGCTGAAGAGTCTGCACTGGAAGCCAGGAGATGACATTGAAGGTGAAGACAAAGACTGTATACAGCTCCTCCATAGAAACAAAAGCAATTCTCCTTTCCCTTTTATACATTCTGGTGATAATCCTTCATAGGGTGGTCTTCCACACCCAGAACTATGCTGAGCCAATTTAGTTGAGCATCTCTTATTCAAGTTGACACAATCAATCAATAATCACAGGAGTACTCTTCCCAGTGAAATAAATCTTTTTCATTGAAAATTTTTAACATGGACATATTCTGATGAAGACATGGCTAAAAGGGTAATAAAAAGGCAAAAATATGCTTATTTAGTCTATGGAGATAAATACTATTTACTATGTATCATTTAGCATAATTGCAAATTTATTATTTGAAGTCATTTGTATTTGACTTTATTACAATATACATAAATGATTACTGTTAGGAATGAGAAGAAAATTTAAAATATACTAGGGAAGATGACTATGTGATGAAGTAGGATAAAAGCTTACATTTAACCTAGTGAAAAGAACTTCCTGACCCTTAAAAAGTGAAATATTAGGTGAATTCTGATGTATAAAAATCTAGTAATGAGATTTTTCTGAAGTTGCAGTGAAGTTGGGCTGGAAAGCTGAGTTGCCTAACCTACCTCCTCTCCCCTGTTTAGGCTGATTTGAAAGTATAAGGAAATGGTGCAGTTGCTTTTAAATATAAATACAGAAAAATAGATATTAAATGTGATTATTTTATTTTTGTTGTTGGAGACATGTTCTTGCTATGTATTCTAAGTTCAGTCTTCTGCTTGTTTCCTTAACGCTTGGATTGTAGGTATGAACCAATGAGCCCAGCTGAGATTTTTATATTTGTAATTATCATATCTTATGTAGGAAATGTTATCAAGAGATTTCATTGTTAAAATTTTAAAGAGTATTACGAAGTAGACATTTGCTAGTAGTATTACATGTAGATATTTGCTTATTTCTTTAAAAAGCATATTTATATATTTTGCTGAAAACCAGTAGGGTATAAATCACAAGTTGTACAAAACAACTTAGCATTTATTTTTCTAGTGCAATAATAATGTATAACAACCTCAAAATCTCATTAATTTAAAGAAAATTTGTTTCTTATTCTTGCTTCTAACTCTTTGAGTAATTTGGAGCATATCTAGTTTACACTGCACTTCTTGAGGACTTCACTCCAGCCCTTCTGTGGGAGTTAGGTCTGATCTATTTTTTCTATAATCAGTGGCTGCTCAAGGCATTTTTTTTTTAATGAGCAGAAAAAGCCTCCCACCCATGATTGCATGAGGCTTTGAGGGGACATCTAGACACAAACCATAACACAAAACAAAGCCACTAATGGAGTTTATTTACAGTTGACCTTCATTATCCAGTAGTTCTGCACCTGTGATTTGAACCATTGTACATAGAAAATATTTTTAGAAATGTACAGAATTTTGTCCTATATTGATCAGATTTTCCTCTAAACTATACAATGCAGCAATCATCTGCAGAGCATTTACATTTATTGTTTAATGGAATCCAAAATGATTTAATTGCATGGTAAGTGTGTATAGTTTATCTGTAAATAATTTGCTATTTTATGTAAGGGACTTGAGCATGTGCAGATTGTGGTTCCTCCTTGGTCCTGAACCCACCTACTTTAAAAAGCAAGACACTTGTGAACTTACTGATGTGCGTAAACTCTTCACACGCCAAGGCCTTTTGTTTCTAAGAAGAATCTCTTTTCCCCAGATATTGATTTATTGCATGAAATCTCAAAGTGGTGTTGTTTTAAACCAAATTGTCACAGAGATTTTCAGTTAATAGGCATAATTTCATTTTTCAGTATTTAGCCTTCCATCTATAAGAAGTTTTTGAAAAATCATCTGAGCAGTAAGGTAACATTATAGTGTTCAAAATTAGAACTTTTTCCTTAATCCTTTGTCCAAGGTTTACTATTCTTTTTTACACATTCTGTCAAGTTTTCCTGATATCATGAGACAAACAGAGCTCTTATGTCTTAAAGTCTCTCTTTACTGATTAAATTCTATCAGCACTATAGCTTCTAATTATATTGATAATCTTACCAGGTAAATATAAAATCTTTAATTTTGGATATCTAGGGCTTTGTGGATTCCTTTTATATTTTATTTTAAAGTAAATTTATTCTGTGACTGATACATAAAAATTGTACATATTTTGGGATACTAGATGACACATTGATACAGATATTTATATAATGTTTATATCAGGTTAAGCAAGTCTGTCTCCTGAAAAATTTTTTTCATTTATCATGGCTAAAAATACAAATATATTATCTTCAGACTTATAAGGAATCTCTGTACAGTTTTTCATGTCTGTACTAAATTACACTCCCATATATCAGTGTGGGGAAGTTCCTAGTTCTCCTTCCTTGCCAGCACTTTTTGTCTTTTTCTCATTGATAATAAATAGCCTTTGTTACTATAGCAAGGTAATATTTCATAGTGATTTTGATTTCCATTGTCCTCACGAGTAGAGATTTGAAGCATTTCTTCTTATTTTATAATATTTATTTTATATTTTATAATATTTATTTATAATATAATATTTTATAATATTCACCCAAAAAGTCAAATGCGGAAGAGTGCAAGTGATCTGTCCACACACTAGAGGCCCAAAGAACCAGCTGAAGGCCTGGGTCCCAAGGTAATGTCCTGTACAAGTCCAGCTGGAGGTCTAGGGCCCATAGCAATGTCTCATGCAAGTCTGTATCAAGGATCTGCCCTAGGAAGGCAGAAAGGTCAGTGGTGAAAGCTAGAAAGTCTGCACCAGTGGGATGAAGGATCTATGCCAGCAGGTAGAGGGATCTTCACTGCAGCCAGGAAGCAATGCTCAAGGTAAGGATCAGAGCTCCCCCAAAGAGAACCACAGCCATCCTCAGATACAGTGAGGACCTGAGCTCCTCCAATGATGAGAACAGTTGAATTCATATCAGGAAAATCAGCATGGCAAGCTTCTCCAGGAGAATCAACAGCATACTACCTTCCCCTCCAGTTCTCCTCTTATGCTGTTGGCAACAATCCTCAAGTGGGCTTTCCACACCCAGCACCACATTGATTCAGTTTAGCTGAGTGTTACAAGTTGATCATTAGTTAATCCACCGTGGATGCTTTTGAGAAATGTCCATTTTGAAGTTCGGTTATTTCTTTTTTTTTTTTGCCTATTGATTCTTTTCTTTAGTTCCTCATATATCCTTGGTAATAGTTTCTTATCAGATTTCTATTTTGTAAATATTTTTTGCTTTATAGTTTGACTCTTCACTCCGTTGATTATTTCCTTTGCTGTGAAGCTTTGTAGTTTGATGTAATCCTATTTGTCTATTTTTTTTTTTCTTTTCTTTTCTACGTTTCTGGGGGCTTATACAGAAAAATACATGCTCATCCCTAAGTCTTGAAAATTTTCCTTATGTTTTCTAGGAATCACACTTAAAAATCTAAAACATTTCTGATATACTGATTTTCATGAATTTGTATGAGAATTACAGTTTTTAGGATATAATCAAATTATCTCACCTGATTCTTCAGACAACAAATATATTAGTGCCAGTTAAGATCATAGAAGCTTACTACTAATATAGAATTAAGTATGACATGTAGACAAACAGAAGCACTTGAGATTTTATTCAACCTAACACTAGGTGCTATAACTGAAAGGGCTATTAGAATCATTTGAATAATCAGATATTTCTATGTTCAAAACATTGGTATTCTCCTAAGATTCATGCTGAAATGGTAGCACCTCTGTTCATCATATTATGAGCCAGGCAATTGATGAGTGATTAGATTGTGCCTATATCAAAGAAGACTGAGGGAGCTAATTTGCCCCTTCCACCATTTGCAAACAAGAAAGAAGCACTCTCTATGAACTAGTTTGCATGTCCTTCTGTCAGACAATGCATTTTACTGCACATTAAGTTTGGTATTTACAGCATCCAGAACTGTGAGACATAATATCGTTAGCCAGCTACTCAATTTATGGTCTTTATTATGCCAGCCCAAACCGGTTAAGCAGATACATTCTTGGCTGCTCTTTCTTTAAGTGTGTGGAATTGTTGCTTCAGACTCTAGCATCTAATACTGCTTCCAAACACCTTACATTCTAGAACATATATATAAATATTATTCTACAGAGGATTGACTTACTGCACTCAGCCACTCCAATGTTTATCAGGTTAGCAGAAGATACAGCACTTCTTATCTTTAAAGGTGTCCATGCTTCCATGTTGAAATATTGCAACTCAGTAAAGTCATGATCTTTACCATTAAATATCTTCCCTTATCCTATCTGAACCCATAGTTTTCACAATGATGCTCCTTGGGTGACAAAACCTACAATCATTTCCAAAATTTCATTTTCGACAGATCCCAAGAGGGGAGAAACTTTGGGGAAATGTTTTGGTGAAATACAATCCCTGAGGGGCTGCCCAGATGTTCTCTGGCACAATATGGGACTGAATAAGTTAAAGTATATTTAACTCTTAATTCTTAGTTCTAGAAAGAATAAGGTAGCCTGATGACACACAATGGAAAATAAGCCACAGAATTACCTTCTCTAAGTTTAGTGCTTTGTTGTAGCTGATATTCTGAGGTTGCATATATAATTAACATCCATTAACATTAGAATAAAATGCTGTATTGATATTGGGGAGGAGTTTCAGGACTCTGCTAAGGAAAATCACTCCTTAAGATACAATGAGGTGCCGGTGAGATGGCTCAGCGGCGTAAGTGCCTGCCTGGCAAGCGCTAGGGCCTGAGTTCGACTCCCGTAACCCACATACGGAAAAACAAAGGGCCGGTGATATCGCTCAGCAGCACGGGCGCGGGCTGGCGCGCGAGGTCCTGAGGTCGACTCCCGGCACCCAAAAAAAAGATGCAATGAGATGTACAGTGGAACCACTGTTCCTAGTGCAACATTTTATAATTAAGTGTAACTTTAGGAATTTTTGTAAATTCTTTCCTAAGTGCATTATTCTATCAGTGTCATCTTTTCTATTATTTAATTTGAATATGATATTTCTTTTCCTTTCTTTTTGTTTCATAAATGTTATTTTCCTGAAGAATTTCTGTACCTATATAGATAGATAAATAGGTAGAAGGATAGGATGGCTATGTATGTGCAATATCTTATTAGATAAATGAGAATTAGATAAATGATAAATGCAAAAATGATAAATAAGAAAGGTGCCATCTTAATTGATCATATAGCATTGATCATAACATTATTTCAAAGAATGTTAATAAAAATGTGTTTAAATATTTCTATTACATTGCTGAGAGCAGTGCAATGCATACATACATCAATGTATAATGGTAGCTATGAGAGAAAAAATAATAAGTGTGGCCTTTGTTGTTTTTTGTAGGTAGGATCTTATATAACACAAATATGGTCTGTTTTTCTGTAAAAGTTGAATATCTCAATATTCCAGAGATATCTCTACAGAGTATGGTATTTGGCATAGGAGACTATGATTTTCAGGGGCTCCAACATCTGAATGAGACAATCACAATATTCAGCCCTCAGTGTTTCTGTTACGGGATTTTTATTTTTTTTAAATGTGAATACAAGGCTGCCTCATAGTGAATGCTTTCAGTTTTCCTCTTTAATTACTCAGTCTGGAGACTTATCAAGGGAACAAAGTCAGGTTTTTTTTCTACTCAGAATCCAGTCTCCCCCTTTTTGAAAAGTAAGACATTAGCTTGCTGCCAATTTTCTGATACTTTGCATATTCTTCATAATATCTTCAATTTCACCAAATGGTTTATTGATGACAACTGCAAGTTCCTTCTGTCCAGTGCACCAGATTTTCCCTGAACCTCACTTATGGTGGGTTCTGGAAGCTCCCCCACTTCCCCTCCTTTTCTGGGTTTTAACCCCTTCCAGTACAGGGCTGGAATCTCTTTTACCATCAATGGAAGATTTTCTATGAAAGAAAAAAAAAAAAAAGGCAAAATAATAGCCAGGTGAGTAATTTTTATTTTGATGCTGCAGCAAGGGCTCCAAACAATGGACTTATTATTACCTGAATATTTGTCTTGTTCTAATCATGCCTAAAAGTACCTTTTTACTGTGGAAGGCATTTTTGGCCTTTTAGCCCATTCTAGCTTCTTGACCCTTTGTATTGCCAATAAACCTTATTTCTATTTTCCTTGCATTTCTTTTTCTTCATTAAACACAATATTTAAATGTTTGTATTTAGGGCCAGTGAGATGGCTCAGTGGTGTACATGCCTGCCTGGCAAGCGCCAGGGCCCGAGTTCGACTCCCAGATCCCACATACGAAAAAGGGACTGGTGATATCGCTCAGCAGCACAGGTGCCTGCTGGCACGCGAGGTCCTGAGGTCAACCCCCGGTACCCACAAAAAAAAAAATAAATAAATGTTTGTATTTAAAGTTTTGAAACACAATTTTCCTATCAAGCATTTTATAAGAAAATATTTATCATACCAGGATCTGACCAACCTGAGTGCTATGAGTAATGAACACGTTCATCATACAGTGACAAGCACACACAGAAGAAAAATAGCATACATGTACTTGGTATCCATTTTTCTTTTTAAATCATTGCACATAGATGCAGCAATTGTTTAACTGGCAGTATTGTAGAATTATGAAAATTAAATAAATCATAGGCTGATTAAGTATGGGAGATGACATAGAAAAAATAGAGACGGGTAGAAAGGAAACAAGGAAAATTATAATTTTATGATTCTACTTTATGAAAACAACTTCAGGACACAAAGTTATACAAGGTTGTCTGTATCTGTACTCCTTGTTTGTTTTTTTTCTTCCAGGCCCATAATGTCCCTTAAAGGTATTCTAAGTCCATAAAGTAACCTAGGTGATAAGGTAAAGGGCAGCAACCTGAATTTAAGTCAAGAAACAAGATTCAAGTGGTCCAAAGAATGTTTTCAGACAAAACATTTTAGGTCATTCATCTTAAAGGATACCTCCAAGGGCACATATGTACCCCCAATCCTAGACTATAGGGTTCCTCACACCAGTACAACATCCTATAGTATTATTTATTATAGAGATGTAGCATGTTTTGAAACAGTAAATCCCTCAAACTTTGTTCTTTTACAAGATTGTTTTGGTTTCCTGGGCCAATTTTTTTAAGCTTTTTATTTTATTTATTTTTTTAAATAAGTTTATTTGTACATTTTAGATATGCATAATGATCATATTCATCATGGGGAAATTGTACTTCTACATGATATATTTTGATTCCTCTTTTTTTCTTAATCACCCCTCCTCCCTTCCACCCATCTCCCCCTACCTATTTACAAAGCTTTGTTTCCATTTTATCCTTTTTTGTTTTTTTCCTTTTCCCTTCCTTTCTTTCCCCTTTCGCCCACCCTAGCTCTTCTTTCCTTTTGAACAATTTCTTCCCATTTCATAATATCTATTGTACATTTTGATCCTTACTTACTCTTTCAGTTTCTCACACCAGGGAGACAATGCAATCTTTACACATGTGAGTTTGATTTGTTTCATTTAAGAGTATGGTCTCAAATTGCATCCATTTACCTAGAAATGCCTCAAATTTCTCCTTCTTTATGGCTGAGTGTACTCCATCCTATAAAAAAAAAAACACACCTTCTTTATCCATTCTTTGGTTTATGGGCATTTGGGTTGTTTCCAAGATTTAGCTATTACAAACTGTGCTGCTATAAACATGGGTGCACATATATCACTGTAGTATGATGTTTTTAATTCTTCTGGGAAGATACCCAGAAGGGGAATAGCTGGGTCAAATGGGACCTCTAATTCTAGTTTTTTGAGGAGTCTCCTCACTGATTTCCACAGTGGTTGCATCAGTCTACACTTGCACCAACAGTGGAGAAGTGCTCTTTTTTCCCTGCAGTCCTTCCAGCATTTGTTATTGGTTGATATCTTGCTGATAGCCATTCTTTCTGAAGTGAGATGGAATCTTAGCATTGTTTTAATTTGCATCTCTCTAGTAAACAGTGATGTTGAACATTTTTTCATATATTTATTTGCCATTTGTATTTCTTCACCTGAGAAGAGTGTATTCATCTCAGATGCCAATTTTTAGATTGAGTCTCTAAATTTGGGGGGGGTCTGATTTGTTTTAGTTCTTTATATATTCTAGATACAAGTTTTTAGTCTGAAGGACAACCGGATAACATTATTTCCCACTCTGTGGGTTGTTTTTTCACTCTGTTGGTGATTTCTTCTGCTGTGCAAAAGCTTTTTAATAGGATGAGATCCCAGTTATTGATTCTTTGTATTATTTCCTGTGCAATTAGGGTTTTGTTCATGAAATCTTTGCCTACACCTATGTCTTCAAGAGTTCTGCTTATTCTCTCTTCCAGCTGATTTAGTGTTTTTGTTTTTATATTTAGGTCTTTGGCATGTGGAAAGCCAGTTTTTCCAGCACCATTTATTAAAGAGGCTATCTTTCTTCTGGTGAATGTGTTTGTCTCCTTTGTCAAAGATAAGGTGGCTGAGCCAGATTTTAAAAAGGACAAAAAAGCAAACTAAGCAAACTAGATTTTGATAGGAAATCTGTTTAGCAGGATATGGTGGCACACACCTATAATCCTTTCATTCTGGTAGGCTGAGGCAGGAGGATTGCAATTTTGACACTGGCCTGTGCAACTTAGTCAGTTGGTGAGGCCCTGTCTCAAAATTAAAATAAAAGTGGCTGGGGACACAGCTCAGTGTGAAAGCTATGGGTACAATCTCCATTACAGAAAAAACAAAACAAATCAAAACAAAAAACTCTTGAATCTGTAAATTAATTTGGGAAGTATTATCATCTTCCAATTTGGCTTCCAATTTGTAGACACAGGGTGATTTTCTATTTATTTAGGTCTTTTGGTCTTCCATTAATATCTTTCAGCACTTTTTCATAGGTTTCAGAATAGAAGTCTTATACTTCTTTTGTTAAGTTTATTCTCTGGCATTTTATTCTTTTGCATGCTATCATAAATGGAATTGTCCCTGAATTTTACTTTAGGATTGTTCATTGTTAATATGTAGAAATGCAAATGACTTTTGTACATTGATATGTATTCTGCAATCCTGCCACATGTGTTCGTTCTGATTGTGTGTGTGTTGTATGTGTGTATGTATCCCTTAACATTCTCCATATATGAGATCATGTCATCTGAAGTAAAACAAGTAAAAATTATGAGCTAGGGTTTGGACCAAGAATGAACTTCCTCAGGCAGCATGGAATTCAGCCACTCCCTACTAAAGGGACTCACACCCCTCCTTACTAAGCTCCTGAGTTTTAGGAATTTAAAATGCAAACTGAACAGTTTTTCTCTCAAATCCTATTTTATTTAAACCTTGCATGCTATATAAATGTGTCAGAGAGCCTCAGTTCCAATTGGTCATTTTAAATTCACAGAGTCACTAGTGATAGGTAACTACTAAACAATTGAGGAATCCTTGTGCTCTACATTGGAGTTTTTGACCTGGTGTGGCCCTCCAAGGAAATCCCATGGAATCCAAAGCTGAAGGGAGTTGCATGTCAAATGTGCATAGTAAATGATATGAGAATTACAGTTGGGGTTGGGCAAGAGTTGAGAAGATCACTGGGTGCATGCTTGTGGATTTGTATATAAGCTAAATTACTTGATTAGCTTTTCCCATTGTATTTACACCCGAGCATCCTGGTCTGAGGATAAAATTTAACTAAGAACATGGATATAGTCCTGAGGCAGGGGAATAAGGAGTAGAAGACTGGCTGGGGAAGGAGATGTGACCTTTTATTTATTTTTTTTTTTTTATTTATTTTTTTTTTTTGCGAGTACCGGGGGTCGACCTCAGGACCTCGCGTGCCAGCAGGCACCTGTGCTGCTGAGCAATATCACTGGCCCTTTTTTCGTATGTGGATTCTTGGGAGTCGAACTCGGGCCCTCGCGCTTGCCAGGCAGGCGCCTACGCCGCTGAGCCATCTCACCGGCTCACTGTGACCTTTTAATTACAAAATCCCGGGACACATTTGCAGATCAGTTCCCAAAGCCCTGTGTGTGGACTTTTCATGAGAACTCAAGCAGGTTTTCAATAAGATGGCCTAGATCTGACACCAACTTGAGGCATGGGTAATACAAAAAGAAGAGTTCCCATTGAGCTCCTGGCTATTGTATTCTCTCATAGTAGCCTGAACCCATCCTGTAGAGTGCACTTATTTTTCTATTTTTACTTTGCTCAAACTTGCTCTGCAGTGCCTATTTGTTTTCCTACCTTTAGTAAATGTAAAACCTTGCTACTATTTGTACTTGTGTTGGTCAATTCTGTTCAAGACAGAAAGAACCTAAAAACCATCTCTAGAAGGAGACTCCAGCATGCCAAAACCAAGTAACATATTTGGTAAGCCAGCCAGAAGGTAAGGCCCTTTGGGGCACATTTTTTGTTTGTCACTGTCAAAAATCTAGAACCACGAATGTTTTGTTTTGTTTTGTTTCTTTCCCTCTTCTCTCTCTCTTAGGCTGAGAAACTCAGGAAGCTTTCCTGAGTTGCCGGGAACAGTTTCCTACATTTCCCTCCTTGTGGATGGGGAGAGGGAAATGCACAGCCTTTGTGATTTTCATAGCCATTAAGCAGCCCGTAGACTGCCTCATCTTTATCTCTCCTTTTCTTTTTTTCTCTTTTCTGTTTTTAGTCACTTATTGTGAGTATAAGTCAGTAAAGACCAGCAAGAAAGTCTGCTATTAATACAGTCACAGAACAGATCATTCCGGTTCCATATGTGTGACCTAGAATTTAGTATGCTTTTTGTCTTCACATTTCTGTTCTCCCTGATACTTTGCTCAGTGTTCTTATTTTTGGGTGAAATTAGCTATTGATAACTTGCTCTCCTGCTTAAATTGATATCTACCCTTTCCAACATGATTGGCAGGCATTTTCATGCATCATGTGAGTTAGTCACATATGTTGGCCACCTTAGTTCATCACATACCTCAGCCATTTTGTTTTGACACATGGTTTGGCCATTTTGGTTCATCCTGTGGATCAGTCATATGGATTCTGCCATGTGTTTTGGCCATTTCTGTTGATCACCTGAGTCAGTTACATGGTTCCACCATGGTTGTGTGGCATTTTCTTTCTTTATTTTTGGGTTTTTTTGTTTTATTTTTTTCTTTTTCAACTGGCCTCATGGTCACCAGGAAGTCTCACCCTTAGAGATAGGAGCTAAGTGTCTTAGTTACTTTTTCATTGCTGAAAAAAAAAATCCATAAAGTAAAGGAAGGAAGGTTTATTTTAACTCACAATTAGTAGAGGTTTCAGTCCATAGTCAGATGGCTCCAAGGCAGGCAGCATGGTACAGGGTTATGGCAGAGGAGAAATAATCCATGGCAGGGCAGGCCAGGATCAAGAAGCAGAGAGCCTCCCTTTCCCTTTTATTCCATTCAGGCTATAAGCCTACTTATTGGTGCCACACACACTCAGAGTGTCACTTGTCTTTAGTAAATTCATTTAGCCACATCCACACCTATGCTAAACCAATTAATGGACTTATCCAGCATCACACATACTTAATCCAAATCCCACACACCCATGATCCAGACACCTCCCAAAAGCCACACCTATGACCACATGAGGTTTGGGAGGACATCTAGATATAAACCATAAAACTAAGCCTCTGATTTTAGGAAATGTGGGCCTCCTTTCTCTTTTATTTTAAACTGGGTTAGATGCGCTTCTCTTTCTTTTAACAGAAATTCAGCTAATTCAGATGCATATGCCTGATAGCCTAAGAAGAACAAAAAAACAGCCAGCAAAAGTCAACCTAAGTGGCTGTGAATATGCACAAGTAGACCCATACTTCTTCTTAGAACTTTTTTCTTTTCTTTAAAAAAAGAGGTTTCTATCTCTACCACATTTACAAAGTACCAAAGTTTTTATTACCAGAATACATGTCTGATACTGTTCTTTAAGTGGCTCCACCCTGGATTCTTAAGAATGTTCTATGCAAAGTAGAGCCATCAAGTGGCTCCATCCTGGTCTCTTGAGATTATGCCTTTTGTCAAGTAGCTCAGGGAGCCACCAGGAGCAGGGCATCCCCTGATCTCCTGGGAATTTCCGAGAGAGCCCCTGGAAGGCTCCAGCTTTCTCTGTAAGAAGTTAGTGTGCAACATTACACAGTTCTAAGGCTAAAAGAGCCGGTGGGGGGCTACCATTCTGGGAAAACACTTGTGTCATCCCAGCTTTGGGCAGACATCTACTTAATAAGTGTTTGAGTCTCACAAAAGATGCTTTGTGGACTCAGTGGTTCTCCTCCTTTTGCACAGGACACCATCGTAGGATCCAAGAACTTGTTTTCTCTCTTTATATGTTGGCCCCAAGAAGAGCCACAGGAAACACATGAACAGCACCCAGCAGATCCCACCAACCTTACCGCTGGGCCATTTCCCTGAACAGTGGGAGGAATTGCACCCTGCCAATTTGGAAAAGCAACTGAGGCAAGAGAATAGGGTATGGCAGACTGGTTGGGGAAGTAGGCATGACCTTTTAATTACAAAATCCCAGGACACATTCACAGAACCGTTCCCAAAGCCCTGTTCATGGGCTTCTTGTGAGAATTTGACAGTTTTTTGATAGGATGGCCTACACCTGATGTCAACCCGAGGACTGGAAAATACAAGAAGTAGAGTCAAGTTTTAGTTCTCAGGTACTGTGTTCTCTCACTGTAGCCCACCCTTGTCCTGTAAAGGATACTTATTTTCCTACTCCTACTTGGCCTAAACTTGCTCTACAGAACGTGTTTCTTTTCCTACACTTAATAAATGAAAAGTTTGCTACTGTTTGTACTTGTTCCCAAATATTCTTGGCTCAGGACAGAAAGAACCTAGAAATCACCTCTACAAGGACATTCCAACACCCCAAAACCTGATAAACAGCCCCAGAAAGTAGACATTATTGGGCTTTCTCATTTTCCAAAGCCATTTCCTTGGTTACCCAAAACCTCAGCTATAGCCTATAAAATAGCTCACAAGACAGCCCCTCCATTCATTATTCAGCTGTTTCCATAGCTGCCTCCTGTTTCAGTTCAGTAGATGAAATGAAGCAAATAGAAGGAAGAAACCAGTAACAATGAGATAGTATTACAAATCCCTAAGAGTATGGTAGAAATAGACTTTAAATTTGTTGTATCTAGACCAGTATGCCATCATTTTCCTGATTCTGTTCTGAGAAAATTTTTTTATTATTATTATTTACTAAGGATGTAGCTCGGAAACAAATCAACCGCTGTTGTAACCAGCATGTTAATGTGGAAATTTAAACATTAGACATTTTCTTCAAAGAAAAGGACCTTCTCCACACTTCCCTCATTCCTCAGCCCAGATGAAGAAGCACAATATTCAGAACCTGGCACCAGGAAGTCAAAGTTCAATTTGTTTGCACAGGCAAGGGAGAAAATGGCTGGCTGGGTCCAGGAGATTATGACACAACCCTGCACTGTGTTTACTCTCTCCACGTGCCTGCCTATAAAAGACCTGAACACACTTGTGTACAGAGAGATGGCGATTTGGGTGTTGAGGCTCCACCATATCTGGAGAGCTAGGTTTGAACAACTTCTCCCTTTTCATAAAAATAAATATACTCCTTTTACTTGATCATTGGCTGGTAAATAGGCTTTGGCATTTGAATTAGGTGTTGGGTAACAAAGCAGGAGTTAAAGATATGCCTTCATGATTACATGAACCTCATACACACCCTTCTCTACTCACCTTCTCAACATTGGAAAATTCGTTAAGGATTTCACTGACTACTTCCCCATATGAATGAATATATTTCTGATAAGTTAAGGTATAAAGTGGTCACACAGCTTGGCTTTTGATTAATCTCCCTTCTTTTTTTTTTTTTTTTTTTTGTGGGTACCGGGGGGTCGACCTCAGGACCTCGCGCGCCAGCAGGCGCCCGTGCCGCTGAGCGATATCACCGGCCCCTTTTTCGTATGTGGGATCCGGGAGTCGAACTCGGGCCCTCGCACTTGCCGGGCAGGCGCTTAAGCCGCTGAGCCATCTCACCGGCCCTGATTAATCTCCCTTCTTACATGCTGAAGTAAATTATTATAAAAATAGAAAGTCTTTAAAATATAGAAAGTCAGTTAAACCAATAGCTTGTAGTTTCTTCAGTCTGTTGATGGAAGAAAGATAAGAAATTTTATTCATTTAAGGAAAAGATGACTAAATAATAGCAATACAAAGAGAAAGGGAAATGGTAAAGAAATATATTGAAGGCAATATCTGGAGGAGTTTATACTTACTACTGAGAGAAATAAGAGAATTGAAGGGACTCAAAGAAGATGCACAGTTTTTGGGTTGTGAAGATAAATAAATGGTGATGGAATCAAAGAGTTAGGGCATATTTCAAATAGAAAAAACCAGGCCTACTATGAACCGCATTAGGAGAATTTCACAAAAAGATGTTGGGGGGACATTTAACAATATCCACAAGATAAACGTATTAAGAGATATTCAAGATACAAAGAAAATCCAGAAAGCTAAAGATAATGGACAAGAATGACATGAGTAGAGAGCTATGTTCATGCCTGATAAAAGGTGGTTCTATTAGCACAACAGGGATGTATTTTAGAGAAAATGAAAATATGAGTGTTAAGTATGACAGTTTTGAAATTGATTAAAATTATACTTGCATAATTTTGGCAACAATAATAAAATACATTGAGGGAGTAAACCAGTGGAAATTGGAGGCCTATTTTATGGTTATTTTGGAATGCAGGCAGGATATTGTGAATACATGATCATGGGCCATGCTAAACTTTACATGAGAAGATAGAGTGGGGAGAGAAAGGAAAAGAAGTCAAGACACTACCACAGGTTCTTAATAAGGAATAAGAAGAATGTAGTAAACATATTTGCCAGAAAACATTGGTGGTTTCATTTGAATATGTTAAGCTCGAAATATCTGTGAAATATTGAAATGGGAAGAAAAAGCATCTTTTGGAATGTGAGGCAGAGCTCCAAGAAATGTTCTGCAATGAAACACAAGTATCTATGAAGATGGGAATTTTAACTTAGGTTGTTGGTGGCAATTATCTAAAGATAGGAGGATGCAGAAGAAGAAAGTTATGTACAAAAGAGTCCTTGAGTAAAACAGACAAAGAAGATTATATAAAAGAATCTGAAGAGTTATCAGTGAGACAGAAAGAAAGAATGAGTAAAATAATAGCAGCCAAAGTAAGTGAGGAGGAAAGAATGCCTGACCATTCTGTATGCTGCAGTGAACTATAGAGGATAGAGAAGTACATAGGCTTGTTAGCATAAATATCATCTATGGTCTTGGGGAAAGAGAATTCAATGAAATGTTAAAGAAGAAAACTGGACAGAGGAGAGACAAGAGTGACAGCCATTAAAATGGGGGACTGTAATGAAAACAGGTGTTTGACTAGGAGAGAGAGCATGGATATGACCTTTACCTAAAAGAAAATATGTGATTTGATGTATCAATCCACTTTCCATTAATTCAAGAAATAATGAAAGATATTAACATGTGAAAAACACGTTCATTTTTTCTCACTTTAAAATGCTGAAAGTCCAAGATTATGTGGTGGCATTGGTTTGGGTTCCGAAGAAGGCCTCACAGTGGTTGGCATCGTGGTGGGAGTATATGTGAGACGCATCATGCAGTGCGAAGTGAAACCAGAGAGGGATTCAGAGTTCAGGCTAGTTCTTTTTTAACAACTCACTCTCTAAGGAAATAATCGAAATTCCAGAGAACTCGGTTTGTCTCTGCTGAGGACAGCACCCCAGTGACTTAACTGCCTCCCACTACAGTCCCTGACTCTTAAAGTTGCCACCACCTCTCACATCAAAATGATGGGAAGCAGGGCTGCAAGAGGGAGCCCGCAGAAGACAAGTCACATCCAACCAAAGCAAAGATTTTTGGTTGGAAGACTATAGTACATGTAATCTGAGAGGATTAATGTAGCAACAATGAGAAGACTGTTATCTTTATCATGATATAGTACCATTCATACAAGTTGAAGGAAAGAGCTATTATGGAATGAGGTACACATTCATTATCTTGACAGAGGAAAGAAGAAAACTCTAGAGAAAAATTCAGGACAATTCTCTGAATGATACTGGAACAATCCAGCTGTTCTCCATTTTTAACTTTTAATTCCCCCCCCCAAAAAAAAAAAGTAGGATGTGCTAGAAATACAGCAGACTGAGATGAGCAGAAACTGGCAGGAGCAGCTTTACTTTCTTTCTTTCCCTCCAATAATAGCATGCTTTTTGGAGTTTTAGTCAGTTGAATCCAGTGACTCTTGGAATATAAAATCTAGGATAGATTTCTATTTGGGTCCGTCTGTTCTGGAGGGTATGGGTACATGCAGATGAGTTGCCATCTGCCTTGGGCTGCTTTCATGAGGCTAGGGAAACTGGGTCATCACGAATGCTAACCTTCTGTTTTATTAGCCACTAATCTATAAATAATCAACCATTTTTTATGAACTTCTTGGTTCTGTTTGTGTTCTTTTGATGAGATTAATGCAGAGTGAAAATTGTAGCCCAAGTTGCAGTGGGCAGAATTGTAACGAAAGCCCAGTAAATCTGTTTCACAGCAAAGATAGGAAAAATGTGTACATAAAAATAAAGGAGAATTTTCCATGCACAGCTTCTCTTTATACTTTAAAGCATAAAATACTGAGAACCATAAGAAGATATGCATGAGGACCAAAACTATGAGAAACTATATTTAAAATCAAGATGAAGGAAAATAAATGCCTAAAGGATTAGGAAAAATCCTGAAGAATTCAGTGTCATGAAAGTCCTGAATAAAACCATAGGAGAGTTAGAAAGAACAATAAGTCATACAACAGCAAGTAAAAACCACAGAAAGAAAATGTGAAAAGTTAATAGAAACAGGAGAAAATTCTTGTAAGCCCAGTATAATTTATACATTGTATAAGATTCTATTTTTCTTCCTATTAATTTCAAAACACTTGCATATTGTGAAAATGATACAAATGAAGTATCATTGTATGGCAATCTGTATTAACAATGAATGCCTAAATGATAGAATCAGCTATCGAAAATTACTCACAGACAGCAATTAGAGATACATATTGCACAAAAGGTGTTAATTACAGCAAATACATTTCTCAAGGTGTCCTTCTGAATTCTTAGAAATTTCTGACAAATATACTCAGGTAAGTTTTTTTAAAACATAGTATCTTGACTAAATTGTATTCTAGTTCTGTAATTATATGTGTCTTTTTAATGTTTTTCTCCTTTTTTCATCATACATGTAACCACTTTGATTATTCACAGGATTCCTAGATGTTAGTGATTTATATGATTAATGTACATAGCAATAAAGAAACACATATGTTTATGATTCCGTCTATAGGCATTTTATTTGAGTTTTATAACTGATTCAGCATGAATGGCAATAAAAGGGTCTTCAGCCAAGTTACTAATAGAAAAATGAGCCTTATCATCACCAGAAATCTGGATTTTAACTCCTGTGCAATTGCTGTTAACTTTATCCCCAGAAATAATATCACAATATGTGCCAGCAGGTAGACCAGTTTGCAAAGTTGATGACAGTGACCTGAAAAATACAATTTATTATTTAATTTAAATTCAACTCTGCAAATGTAAGGCATTAACAACTTTGTGCCATAGAACTCTAAGTAGTCAAGTTCTCAAAAGAAGAAAATTCAGACACCTCATTCAGACACATATGAATACCTTTCTCAAGATCAAATGTGATCTTAAATAAGACCTAGCAATTCCCTGGCCTATATGGAGATGAATATGAAGGAAGACTTAAGAATATCAGTGAAGGGAAGTAGAAGAATATCAGTGAATGTGCATAGAAATTGCCACTCTTTGGTGAAAATAGTAACTGTGGCAAGCATAAATATATTAAATTTGTCCTCTTCTGCACCTAACAAAACACGGATTACCTTTATAGATTTAAATAAGGTTATTTCTTCAAAAATATCTGCTTTTTTCAAAAGTCTAAAAAAGCATTTGGACAAGAAAAACCAACAATGTGACAGTTCTATCAAGAAGTACATACTTTGAAATAAAGTGCTGGCTGGTATAAATATATTTTGCTTCTCACATGGAGAAAAGAAAAATTAAAGAACTAACATAGGAATTTTTCCAAAAGAAAAGAGAGAGAGATGCACTGGATATACTTATTCATTTGTTTGCAATAAATTCTAATTTAGACTGAAAAGAGCTAAACGTTTATTGGACTTAGCCTTGGACAGATACATATATATAAACTACTTGCAAAGAGCACTTCTGACCTATTATTATATATGAGGGAACTATTAGAAGAGAAGAAATAATGTAATTATCTCAGAGGAAAGGAAAACAATGGGAAATTTTAGAACCAAAACTCTAAAATCTCCTGAAAAAAATCATTGATCTCAAGATGTGCGGGAAAAAAGTGTTTCAGAGAGACAGACAAGTGAAGATTGTAGACTAGAAGAGCATATAAAGCAATAGCTGAGATACAGAGCTAGGGAGAAAATAACATTGCGCTACTGAGACCCCACATGGATGCACATGATAATGCAACAGTTAACAAAACACCTCTACATGAAAAAGAAAGCCATTGTACAATACTGGAACAAATAAGAGTCATCATCATTTTTCTTCTGCATTTTTCTCACCTTTATGTTTCCTTAATCCACAGACTATAAGAATTTTCAATTGTGATGAAAAGTGAATAGGAAAATAAAATAAAATAATAGAATAGAATAAAATTTTAATTTTTAATTGATATCTACTCACCAGTCATCATTTTTAAAGACAATGAATCCTTTGTTTCCTCTTCCAAAAGCTACTGGGTTGCTTCCATTACCCCACCAGTTTGCAAAAGGCTGGCCATCAGCTACATTTCAAAAAGAAACCATGTTCCTAAAAGCACAAACTCCTATAAAATGCTTATGTACTTTGACTTCACAATTTAAAATAAAGTGCTTTAGCATTAGAAAATGCCTCTCAAGAAGTATTCCCACCTTCTTTGATGCCAAAAATGTTCACAGACCCAGCCATTGCCACAAGTTGTGTCTACATTGATAATTACTTCTTTAATTGCTCCATTGTTATTTGGTGGCCCAATCCAGTCATTAGCATCCTTAACTATGACAAAAAGACCTTAGATTTTTTTCAGGTATCTGCATTTGCATCTTCCTTCTCAGTTACACTGAACCTAATTGGTCTTACTACTTGTGTCTCCACAATATCTTTATTTAGAATCCAACATTTTCCATGTTTTTGTAGAGTTTTGCTGAGACTTTTATCATCTCTGTGGGCTCTATTTCACTAGAGTCATATTTCAAACAAGCATAAAATATTTTATCCTCTCATTTTCTCTATGAGCAATGGCTTCTCAATATCATTATTCAATGTCTTTGAGAGAACAAGAACCACAGTGGCAGTAAATTAGGATTACAATGTAGGCTCCAATACTACCAGCTAAAATATCAGTCAACCTACATAAGGTATGTCTCCCTGAATTTTCTCTTTTGTAAAGTAGAGATATTACCTGTTTAATACAAAAATTAAATACTATAAGAGGAAATGTCTTAAATACAATAATTGCCTAGTTAATATTAGTTGCTTTTATACAAATTTTACATAAATGTAGTAAGCAACACATCCTAATCTCTACTAAATTGATTAAAATTTTGGTTCTGTGTTTCCTTTCTAACTGGCAACACTTTCAAATATATTATTCCAAAAAATAGTGTAAGTCTAGGATGGGTATCAGTGTAACATCATGTCATATGATGAACAATATACACTTAAACACATACTTGATGAATAAATACCAAATGTCCTACCTTTATATGAAAAATTTTTAAATCTGCCTTTTTTTATTGAGCAGGAGATATTTTGAACAACTCCAAAATTGACTTTTCCATTCTGAAAATTTCAGTCCCATCAGTAGCTTGACACTACTTCTGTAAATCCATAAGGATAAGCAAGCATAAATCCCACAGCCATTTTATCATTCTGAAAATTTCAAAATGATATTATAGGAATAAAATTTTTTGCCATCATTAAATGGTAGAAAATGCAGGGTCATTGTTTCCTACCTAGCATCCCAGAATGTAAGAATAGATGCTCCTCCAGCTCCATGACCTCATTGATTGTCAGGGTTATCCACAAAGACAAGTGATCTATCAGACGGCACAAGGCCCTAACCTTCTCCCCAGTTCCTATATTTAAAAGTGTGTACATATATTATACATACATTCATATATATATATATAATATGCATTCTTTTACAACTGCCTTAGAGCGTGTACACTCTAAATGTCTTTCTATGGAGTATCCTCAGATAAATTCTCCAATTAAATGGTTGTTCCATAAGACTTCATAATCTATTAAGAATTACATGATTCAGTATATGGTAACTGAAATGGTCTTTGGAAGGATAAGCATACATATCACATTATAGAGCATTATGAAAGCACGTTCAATTGAGGATTCAATATGGTATCATAAAATATATATACATATTTTAATATTTGAAATTAATTGATATCATACATGTAAATTCCAGATTAAGGTCACATGATAGATACTTGATACAAGTTAGGTCATCTTTAATAATCAACTTGATTTCACATGTTATAAGTAAACATTACTGAAACCTAGAACATTTGTATAATACAGAGAATAAAATCTCTAGATGATGTGCTCAGTTTCTAGAATATTGCTTGTAATTGATGATCTAAGAAGGAAATGAGGGCCAGTGAGATGGCTGAGTGGCATAAGCGACTGCCCAGCAAGCGCGAGGTCCTGAGTTCGACTGCCGGTACCCACAAATGAAAAAAAGGGCCGGTGATATCGCTCAGCGGCATTGGCGCATGCTGGCACGCGAGGTCCTGAGATCATCCTCCAATACCCACAAAAAAAAAAAAAAAAAAAAAAAGAAGGAAATGATGATTAGTTGGTTTGGAGAAAACTAACACTTATTCACAAAAAAAAATCTCGTTCAAATAACAAGGTTCAAGAACATTACACATACTGGGGTAAATTACTCACTTTAAGTAAGACATCTTCTCTCCATTCCACTTGCTTATAATTGTGGTTAGTTTTGCACCGAACTTGAATTCAGTACCACAGCCATTTCCAATATATGCACTACTTTTAATTGCTCCACCACCCAGATCAATTACCTAGCTTTTATACAGGGGGAAATTCATTTTAGAGTCAAATCGAAATATCTTTATGCTAGTTATATTACTTGAAATACTCCAAAGGTTTTTCTTGTTTCAGTTTTCTTTGTTTTGATAAGTACATGATAAGTACTATTGAAAGAAACCTAATTACAAGGTTACCTGTTATCCTGTGAGACTACTGACCTTATTTGTTCCTCTATGTATACAATACTAACAATACCTGACACAAACATAGCAGAATACAGGAACTAGGAAGGAGGAGGGGAAAAGGAAGGAAGGAAAAGGAGAAAAAGTGATGAGAAAAGAAGGAAAAAATGGAAACAAAGCTTTAGTAAATAGGGAATGGAAGAAGAGTTTAAGGGAGGGTAGGGAAATGGGAAAAAAGAATCAAATTATACCATGTACAAGTACAAATTTCCTTTAATGAATGTGATCATCATGTATAATATGGTATATGGTAAAATATACCAATAAACTTAACTAGCTAAAAGAAAAAAGAATAGAAGGACCAGAAATAACCCTGGGTACATACAGCTATTTGATCTTTGACAAAGGGGCCAAAAACACACTGGAGGAAAGACTGCTAGGAGATAAAGTAGGTACAATGCTTGAAGACATAGGTGTAGCCATGGACTTTTTGAACAGAATTCCAGTGCCATAAGAAATAATACCAAGATTCAACAAATAAGATCTTATCAAATTAAGAAGCTTCTGCACAACAAAGGAAACCACAAGCAGAATGAAGTGACAAACTACAGAATGAGAAAAAAATACTCCAGCTATTCCTCAGACAGAGAACTGACATCAAGAATATATATATATACACACATACATATATATCTCAAAAATTTGACTTCCTAAATAAAAGACCCAATCGAAAAATGGGCAACTGAAATAAACACTTCTCAGAAATACAAATGGCCAATACATATGTGAAAAACTGTTCACCTTCCCTGGCAATTAGAGAAATGCAAATTAAAACTACACTGAGAGGGGCTGGGGATGTGGCTCAGTGGTAGAGCTCTTGCCATGCATGCACAAGGCCCTGGGTTTGATCCCCAGCACCACACACACAGACACACACACACACAAATACACTGAGATACTATCCTTACCAAGATGGAATTGTTACCATCAAAAAATCCAATAATGACAAATACTCATGAGGATGTGGGAAAAGGAATTCTTTTACATAGTTATCTGGAATGCAAACTAGTACAACCACTGCAGAAATCAGTGTGGATATTTCTCGAAGAAAAAAAGAAAAAAAGAAAGGAAGAAATTCCATTTGCTCCAACTATTCACCTTCTAGGTATCATCCCAAAAGTTAAAATCAGCATATTACAGGGATACAAGCATATCCACGTTTATAGCAGCACATGATCTTGAAAACACCGTGTATATCCATCAGCAGATGAATGGATAAGGAAAGTGTATTCATACACAATGGAATACTACTCTGCCATAAAGAAAGATAAATTTGAGGTAAATGGATTGGAATTTGAGAACATAGTACTAAGTGAAATAAGTCAGACACACGAGATTAAATAGCTCACTGGTTTTCATTATATGTATATATATAGAGAGAGAGAGACAGAGACAGAGACAGAGAGAGTCAAAAACTATACATACACTTCAGGAAAAGAAAAATAGTATGATGTTTTTCAACAGGTGCTGCTCCCTCATATGGGGGATGCAGAGGACGTTGTATATTGCAGAAAAACCACAGCACGGCTGGTCCTTAGAGAAGAAATTGAAAGTGCATGTGCAGAAGAAATTGAAAATACATCAGTGGTCAAGGTTACCCAAGCAACAGTTCATTGTACAAATAAATGTCTGGAAGCTAATGGCCAGCACTTTGAGTGCATCTCATAATTGTAGAGGCCAAAGGTAACTTGTATTAATCTCATGATGTCTCAAAAATTCTATTATTAAAATATTTATACAAATTTTCCTTTTCCTGAAGTTTGTACACATTTCTTTGGTGGACTCAAATTCAATGGTTAGAGTCAATGTTGACCTTATGAGGAAGTTTGATTCAGTTCTCATCCAATTTGATTTGTGACCAGAATGGTGGAAAGAATTAAGTTCATGAACTGAAGTACCACTATATACTATATACTAGCAAAGAGCAAAATAGAAGCTAGATAAATAAAGTAAGGGATGGTTCAAATAATCTCCTAAATTACTTATTCCATTCCTTCAAAAATATTTTCATACATGTGCTAATTTGTTTCATTTATACTACTACTTTCTCTCAATTCATTGAAAAGAAACTTTTGTGCTATTATGTTTGTTTCTTCTTTTATGAGAGAATCTTTTATGTTTATGTCTTGTACTCTGAGTAATTACCTTGAACATAATGATGCATAGTATAATAACTGTTATTATTCTCTTATTTTGTTATGAAATTTTGTTTTTTTTTTTGTAAAATAAAGAAAGAAATTATTTCAATGTGGCCTTCCTGGGAAGAATAGATGTCTAATGTCCTTTATTCTGTCATCAAGGTACAGAAAATAATTCTAGAATTTTAGCAGAGAAGGACAAAAACAGTAGGACCAAGAGACGTGCACAGTGAGAAGTGTGGGCAAACTGTGGTCACACTGACCATTATCTCAGATCTGATTCTGTGGAGTCTTACTGGCACTAGGGAAAAGCATTACCTGCAAGTTTGCTACTCCTGGAACTTGAAATAAATTGTGAAAGAAAAATGACTCAAAGAGAGAGAAGCTATAAAAACAAACTGGGATTAGTTAGGATAATGATTGGATCTGCCTTCCAGTTTAGGACAATGATTAGAAACTTCTAGGTGCAACTCCAGTTGTCTGGAACTTAACACTGCAAAAGATAGTTGTTGATAATCTGTTGATTATCATGTATCTGTAAATCTTGAAGACATCTTAATTACTCTTACCTTGTTCTCCTTGATCTTGAAAGGGAAGATGAGGGATTACATAGATTTAAGCATAATCAATTTGTATTATCACGTTGGATGGGTACTCTTCAGATCACCAAATGTCCATGTGCACAGAGCAGAAATCTCACCCAAAGTTCAAAGTAGCAATGGAGATAGACGCAACGGTAGGGCAGAAATGCCAAGGTTCTGGTCTGCTTTTAGATACCCACTGGACATCTGCAGAAACAAATGAAGAGTCAGAGCTTTCACCAAAAAGCAGTCTTTAAGTTCCTTTTACAAACAAGTTTTCAGCTAATGGCCCACCCTGAATGTGGCAAGATTTCAAACAAGAGGACAATATTGTTTCCTACTCCAATTCCACTGCATTAAGATTTTCTTTCTTCTTTGAGTTATACTGTTGCTGGCCATCCCTCAGTATTCAGAAGGACAGACATGTGTTTACTGAAGAGATTAGCAAGAATTCATTGGGCCAGAAATAGTTTCTATATAATAAAATCTTCTCATTTAATACAACAAAGTGAATGAGTGTATATTATTTCCATTTTACAGGTAAGGCAAACAGACTTCAAAGATGCTTTATTTAAAAAATCCATTGATTGAACTGGCTATGAAAATCTGTACATTACTGAAAAAAAATCTTTAAAAGTATTAAAGAAAATGTAATGCATTTTATTTGGGAAATTTATATTTATAGAAAAAGAATAAATATTATTTTTTCTTCAAGTCTAACTGGTACTGTTTTAACCTAAACTCTTTCACCAGACTTATTTATGTCTAAAACTATGTTAGTTACTCTGAGTTATATTTGTTTCAGTTTTTGTTTTCAAGGATCAAAACACCAAAGACTCTGTGTATTTGACCATCTATTCAATTTCTTCTGAAAAACCTTTAATGTATCACTCACACTATAATTTTTATAAGTATTGTTTTTGTTGGAGTTCTATAATGATTTCTAAAAATGGAATATTTTTTTCTACAAATTTTAAAGTACATCTGTGAAAGATAGTATTTTTTTCTTTTTTATCTTTTTAGAAGTAATATGCAAGGGCAAGGATAATGGAAAAAAATATATAATTGAGACCCAAACTAGTACTAAGACTTGAAAGTTTTTCCAGTTATTTTCATAAAAATGGAAATAATTTACTTTTACATACCTACAAACACAAAATGTAAATATTCTCTAAACTTTGATTCCTAGGATTAAGAAAAAATATTTTTATTTCTATTCTTTCTAAATCATCCCACATTCACTCCCCTTCATAACACAGGAAATCTCTAAAAAGATTTCCCTAATTGAACATAAGTATCTTTATAAAAGGGCAGATCCTTTGGAATTATCCTTTACTTTCTCCAATCTCTCCCTTTCTGCACCTCCATATGTTTATCATGCATAGATGGTTAAAATGATAACTGCTGTATCTTTGTTTAGATTTACAGATCCAGAATGCCTGATAACATTTTTAATTCCCCTTTCTTTTTAATTCTATGCTGTTACTAACACAAAACATATAAATTTTTTAAAAAATTGCTTAAACTGACCCCACAGATAAGACTCCATTGAGATTAACCTTGGATTCTAGTCTCATGATCCGGTTAATTTTAGGTTTTAACTACTTAAACATAGTTCATTAGAGATGCCATTAGAGCAGCAAATAACTTAGAAAATGCCTTGTTCCTGCTTATTGCAATTCTTACATGGAGTGTGTAATATTTAAGAGCTACAGTCAATGCCCTGTGCTATTCTAATTGATCAATGAAACTGTAATGATCAAAGTGCTGTATAATCCTTCATTTTTTTATATCTACAGAGGTAGGCCCTTCATGATATCATTTCCTAATGCTTAATATTAGAAAGAGGACTCATGTGTTTTTCTGGTGTTTTTACTCTCTTTGGCTGGATTACAGTTTTCTCATGTATTGTGCCTCCACTTGACTTTTAAATTGACAATCTTTAACCTTGTAGGCGGCCTCACTTTTGACTTGTAAATGAGCATCTTTCATGATTAAGGAGAAGTTCAACACAAACTTTTTTTTTTTCTTCTATGAGAAGAGAAATAAAGAGCAGTTGTGCAGGCCAAATTAGATTTGTCACAGGGTTGGAGGTCTTCTCAAGGTTTTTGATATCATATATAAAAAATTGTGCAGGACACCCAAATGTAGCACCTAATTCAAAGATATAGTTGATAATAAATGCTGGAGTGGCTGTGGGGAAAAAGGAACCCTTCTCCACTGTTGGTGGGAGTGTCGACTGGTGCAGCCACTGTGGAAATCAGTGAGGAGATTCCTCAAAAAAACTAGAATTGGAGGTCCCATTTGACCCAGCTATTCCCCTTCTGGGTATCTTCCCAGAAGAATTAAAAATACCGTACCACAGTGATATATGTGCACCCATGTTTATAGCAACACAATTCGTAATAGCTAGATCATGGAAACAACCCAAATGCCCATTAACCGAGGAATGGATAAAAAAGATGTGGTATTTTTATACAATGGAGTACTACTCAGCCATAAAGAAAGATAAACTGGAAACTTTCATAGGTAAATGAATGCAACTCAAGAAAATACTCACAAGTGAAATAAACCAGACGCATATTTGTAAACATCGTATTGTCTACCTAGTATGAAAATGCAATTTCACTGTGACTATTCCATTCCTTAGTCTTCTATTTTTACCTAGCTTTTACATGGCTTAATCTTATACTGAGTAATGTTTTTCTCCAAAAGGTATTTGTACATTCTCTAATGCTTGAGTTTGTTAATACAGGAGAATGTTTACTTGTTGTCTTTAAAAAATAAATAAATAAATAAATCAAACAAAGATATAGTTGAAGGAGAAAAGATACACTATACAGGATGGGAAAGGATGGGAAAATGACTGTGAGAAGATGCATAGCCTTTGGGGTCTTGGTTTTGATGGTTTTAAGCTTTAGGGTTCAGGCAGGGATTGAGGAGCTGCTCAGAATTATGACTCCCACCAGTGAGAGTCTTGACATGGCCTCTGTTAGCACATTGGAGTTTCTGACCTTTTAAGTCCCTTGGAGAAACTGTCATGGAATGTAGAGCTGAAGGAGTGATGCCTGTCAGATCTGCATAGTCAATGATATGGTAATTAGGGTTGGTGTTGGCTAAGGTGTGCAGAAGACCACCAGACACGTGCTTTGGGATTTATTGTATATAAGCTAAGTTATTTGGTTAAATTTTCCCATTGTATTTGCACCCAAACATCCTGGTCTTGGGATAAAATTTAACTCAAAGATAACTCTCATCCCAGAAAGCAGGCTTCATTTGAGCCCTCCTCTTTTCTTCACCTATTTCTTTGGTAACCTTCTGCCTCACATTTAGCTTAGAAAGCATGTTCCAAAGCAGGCCTTGTCTTTTCTCTTCAGCATTTTCCTTAGCTACTTCCTGCCCCAGCACAATAGATGAAATGAAAAATCAAAAGGAAAAAGCCAGCAACAATGAGATAGTATTACAAATCTCTAAGAGCTTAGTAGAAATACATTTCAAGTTTAGCATATGTAGACCAATGTGGTGTCATTTTCCTGATTCTGCTATGAGAACACTTTTTCAATTTAGTAGGCGTACAGCTAGAAAAAAATTGATTGCTGTGGTAACTAGCATGTTAAAGTGGAACTTTAAATGTTACATGTTTTCTTCAGAGAAAAGTACCATCTTTTCCACACTTCCTGAAGGTTAGGGAATTAACCAACACTGTCCATTCCTCAGCCCAGATGAAGACGCACAATATTCAGAACCTGGCACCAGGAGACCAAAGTTGAATTCATTTCCATAGGCAAGGGAGGAAAGGGCTGGTTGGGTCCAGGAGATTGTGACATAGCCCTGCTCTGTGTTTACTCCCCTCCATGTTCCTCCCTACAAAAGACTTGAACACATGTGTGTACAGTGCAATGGAAATTTGGGTGTTGAGGCTCTGGCATCTCTTCAGAGCTAGCTTTAAAATAAGTGTTTTTCATTTTCAAAAAAAATGTAAATGACCTCCTTTCACTTGATCATTAGCTAATACACAGAATTGGGCATTGGAAGTAAGTGACTGGCAACACAGCTGGAAGTAATAATGATATGCCTTCATGACTGCATGAACCTTATACATATATTTTACTACTCAACCTGCTTTTCACTAGGAAATTCATTAAGGATTTCACTGGTTTTTCTGCTGTATCAAAGAATGAATGTAACTCTGACATACTAAAATATAAGTTGGTCATACTCCCTGGCTTGTTTTTACTCTTTTCTTGCATCCTACAGTTCAATTTTTATAAAGAAATAGAAAGTCTGATTTTAAATTGGTAGTTTGTTGTCTTTTCCCCATATTGATGGAAGTAAGATGGGAAACTTTGGTCATTTAAGAAATGACTGACTACATGATAGCAACAAAAAGAGAAAAGAGTATGGTCAAGAAATAGTTTGGGGCCGGTGAGATGGCTCAGCGGCATAAGCGCCTGCCTGGCAAGCGCAAGGTCCTGAGTTCGACTCCCAGTACCCACATATGAAAAAAGGGCCGGTGATATCGCTCAGCGGCACGGGCGCCTGCTGGCGCGCGAGGTCCTGAGGTTGACCCCCAGTACCCACAAAAAAAAAAAAAAAGAAATACTTTGGAGGCAAAATCTAAAGGAGTTTATTCTTAATCAGTCCTGGAAGATATAAGAGAAGTGGAGGTACTCAAGGATGAGACACAGATTTTTGGATTGCAAAGGTGAAAAAATGATGATGTCACTCTGCTGGACAGAATATACAATACACAAAAGGCAGGCCTATTATGAATTGCATTAGGAGCATTTGAAAAAAAAGGGTTATGGGAAGACACTCAACCACATGTCCAAGATGAAAAATACTGTGAGATATTCAAGAAATGAAGAAAATCCAGAATGCTAAAGGTAACAGAAAAGGAATTTAGTGGAGAGCTTTGTTTGTACATGATACCATGTGACTTTATGATAGCACAATTAGGATTTGTGGACAAAAAGAAAACATAACTGTTAATTATGACAGTTTGTAACTTGAATTAAATTATATGAGTACAGTTTTGTAAACAGAATAGAATGAGGGAGTAAGCCAGTGGAAATAGGAGACCTTTGTTATGGTTATTTTAGAATGCAGGCAAGAGATGGTGGCTTTCACGAAATGGTGGCATAGCATATAAAAATAATATGGGGAATGAAGAGATGTGTTGAATGCATTATACTAGGGCCTATTAAAGCATATGTGAGAAGACAGGGAGAATTGTAGAGACAATGGGAAAAAAATTAAGGAATACCATAGATTTTCAGTAAGCAATTGAAGTTAGTAAAAAGTTTTTGAGAAAGATATTGTTGTTTTTGTGTGGATATGTTAAGTATAAGGTATCAGTGAAATAGTGAGGCATCCGTTGGAATGTGAGGCAGATCCAAGAAATGTTCTGCAATGGAGACCCAGGCATCCATGCACATAGGTGTTTTATATTAGATAAATGATAGGAATCATCTGAACACAGGAAGATACAAAAAAGAAATAGATGCACAAATGAGGCTTTAGGTGAAACAGAAGATAATTTAATAAAATACATCTGAAATGTTACCAGTGAGACAGAAGGAAACCAGGAATGAGTAAAATATTAACATCCAAAAGAAGTGAGGAGAAGACAATGGCTGACCCTTTTGAATACTGCAGTAAGTTGAATACAAAGGGCAAAGAGAAGTACATAGGATTCATAGCATAAATATCATGAATGGCCTTAGGAAAAGAGGATTCAATGAAATGTTATGGGTGAAAATTGGACAGTTGGAGAGATAAGAATGGCTGACATTAAAAATGTGAAGACTCTAGTGAAAATATAAGTGTTTCATTAGAAGGGAGGGCAAGCCAATTACCTTTACCTACAAAAATGTCTGTGGGTTGATACATCTACACACTTTCAACTAATTTAAAATTGACTTTTAAATATACATAGGAAAGACATTTATTTTTTCTCAGTTTAAAACATTAAAAGCCCAAGATTATATGGTGCCATTTGATTGCCTTCTGATGGCCTCATGGTGGCAGCACAGTGAAGGGATCACATGGTGACACAGGTGGCCAGACACAAATTAAGGTTCAGCCTTGGTCTTTTGTGGCAACTTACTCTCTCAGGATATCATAAGACTCCAACTGGACCTGACTCTCCCAGCCCCCAACCTGCTTGCACCAAAGCTGTCATCAGCAAGCACAGGATGTTCTCAAGAAGATAAGATACGATAAGGAATTTTGCAGTTCCTGGGATATCTGAGGACCTCGGGAGACATCTGAAAATTTATACTGGACCTTCAAGGACTTTGCTCACTGAGGTGCAAGGGAGCCAGAGAACTTTGACCAAAGATGTTTATTAAAATCTTCCCAACTAATGTTCCTTGTGTCCCTTACATCCCTATAAAAGGGGCACACTTCTAGTTGTTCCCTACAGGTCTTTTCACTTTCTGTCTGCCTGTACCCAGGCACAATAAATTTCATGGCATGTTGCCTTTGCAAAAGCCTGGTGGTCTCTGCTGGTCAACACCACCACCCCCTGCCCTGTGTGTTACAGATACAACCAAGGTCTCATGAGAACTTGGTTTCTCCTTCTGAGGGCAATATCCCAATGACCTAACCACTTCTCATTAGAGGCCCTACCTCTCACACCAAAACTCTGGGAAATAAGACAGCAACAGAGGGGCCAGTGAGATAGCTCAGCGGCATAAGTGCCTGCCCGGCAAGTGCGAGGTCCTAAGTTCGACTCTCGGTACCCACAAAGAAAGGAAAAAAGGGCTGGTGATATTGCTCAGGGGCACAAGCGCCTGCTCACAAGCACGATGTCCTGAGTTTGACCCCACCAGTAGCCACAAAAAAAAAAAAAAAAAACTGCAACAGAGGACCCTTGGGAGATAAAACACAAATAACCAAAACAGGGATTTTTATTTATTTATTTGTGTGTGTGTGTGTGTGGGTACCAGGGGTCGACCTCAGGACCTCAGGCGCCAGCAGGCGCCCGTGCCGCTGAGCAATGTCACGGCCCTTTTTTTGTATGTGGGTTTCGGGAGTCGAACTCGGGCCCTTGAGCTTGCCAGGCAGGCGCTTACGCCACTGAGCCATCTCACCGGCCCAAACAGGGATTTTTTTAGATAGAAGACTATAGTCTAGATAATCTTACAGGAGTAATGCAGTGACAATGAAAAGATTGTTACCTTAATCATGATTAGCATTCATATGAGTTGAAGGAAATGACATTTATAGAATGAGGTATACTTTCTTTAGCTTGACAGAGGAGAGAAGTTAATTCTAGAGACAAATTCAAGACCATTCTCTCAGTGATATTGGAACAGCCTGATTTTCCCAATTTTTCACTTGTGATTCTCAAGACTGCTGTAGAATGTGCTAACATGCTGAGAAGAGGAGAAATGGGCAGGAGGAGCTTTAATTTCTTTCTTTACCTGAAAGAATATTTGTCCTGTGGAGTTGTACTCAGTTGAATCCAGTGACTACTGGCATGTAAACTCTAGGACAGATTTCTATCTGGGTCCCTCTATTGTGGAGATTATGTGGTACATGCAAATGAGTCTCCATCTAACCTGGGCAGCTTTCCTAAGGGTTGGAAAACTGGGTAATCACGAATGCTAACAGTTTGCTTCTCCTTACTCCAAATGTGTAAATAATGAACCTGTTTCATGCAACTTGTTTTTTGTGTATGTGTTCTTTTCATGAGATTTATGCAGAATAGAAATTGAAGCCCAAGTTGCTGTGGGCTGAATTTGTAACCAAAGACAGTGAATCTGCTTTATAGCAGGGACACATAAATGTATACCTGAAAATAAAGGACACTATTCAGTGTACAGTTTTTAATTTTACTTTTAAGCACCAGAAATTGAGAGTACTACAAAGATATAGGTGACAGCCTTAGTAAACACTACATTCAAATCAAGATAAAGGAGGAAAAATACCTACAGGATTAGGAAAATCCTGGGTAATATAATGTAGTGAAAGTTCTAAATAAACCTGCATGAGAGTTAGAAAGAACAAAATGTCATAAAACAGCAAGTCAAAGCCATAGGAAAGAGGAATGATGATAGAGAAGGAGAAAACTCTCGACAGCTCAAAGTATATAAATATTTACAAATTATCTAAGATTCTATGTGAAAATCACTGTATAGGAATCTTCATTTACCAGGGTGTCTCACTGAGAGAATCATCTATGGAAAACATGTACATAGATAGAAATTAGAGATACATATTGGATGACTGGTGTTAATTACAACAAACATAACTGACAAGATATCTTTCTGTTTTCTTAGAAATTTCTTTAACAAATAGATTCAGAGGTGTCTTTTAAAGCATCTTGGCTAAGGTTAAATGCTAGTTGTATGATTATACATGACTTTTTAATTTTTTCTGTTTTTTTCTTATTATATGTAATCAATTTGATTATTCACAATCTTCCTGAAAGTTAGTGAATTATAAAATTAATGTGCATAGAAGAAAAGAAATTCACATTGTTATGATTCTCTCTATAGGCATTTTATTTGAATTTTATAACTTTGATTCAGCATGAATGGCAATAAAGGGGTCTTCAGCCGAGTTACTAATAGAAAAATGAGCATTGCCATCACTAGAAACCTGGATTTTAATTCCTGTGCAGTTGCCATCAACTTTATCTCCAGAAATGACATCACAATATGTGCCAGCAGGTAGACCAGTTTGCAAAGTCGATGACAGTGACCTGAAAAATACAATTTATTATTTAAAGTAATTCAACTCTGGTAAACATAAGACAGAAAGAACTGTGTGCCATAAAACTCTAAGTACTCGAAGTCTCAGAAGAAAAGAATTCAAACACCTCTTCAGGGCTTATGAACATCTTTCTCAGGATCAAATGTGATCTTATTGAAAACCTAGCAACTCTTTGGTGTGTGGAAAGTATTACTAATGAAGGGAGGCTGAAGAATACTAGTAAATATATGCAGAAATGACACCCCTTGATAAAAATACTATGGCAAACATATATATGTTGAACTTGTCTTCTTTTGAGCTTAAAAAACACTTCCAAGTATTTACATAAGATTATTCCTTCAAGCATAGCTTTTTTTCCTAGAGGCTAAAAAAGCCTTTGTGTATGATATAAGAATAACCTAGCAGTTCTTGGAAGTACACATTTTGGAATTAAAATCTGTCTTATAAAAATATATTTAGGTTCTCCCTATAGAAAAAAATTAAAAAGTAATCTTGGGATCTTACTGAAAAGATATAGTATGAGATATAGTAGGCTAATTATACATGATTCTTAATAAAATATAAATTAGTGTGAAAAGAGCTGAACACTAGTAGAGGTTGGCCCTGGACTGAGATGTATAAGCTGCTTGTGATGAGTTAATCTGATTTACTGTTATTTATGAGAAAATCATTACACTAGAAAAAGAGAAGATAATTATCACAAAGGAAAGGTCAACAATTGGAAACGTTATAACCAAAACTCAAATATCTTCTGAGAAAAATCGCAGATGTTAAGATATTTATATTTCTTACACATATACTTGAAAAATTATTTGTGTCAGAGAGACAGAAAAGTAAAGAATATAGACCAGAAGAAGACATAGAGGAACAGCTGAATTAAAGAGCTGGGAAGAAAATGACATTCCAGGACTGAGACTTCATTTAGATGCACGTGATGCTGCATGGTGCACACAAAGAGCTCCCCTGGAAACAGAAAACCCTTGTAAAATACTGGAAGAATATAAGAGTCATCATCCTTTTTCTTCTGTACTCTTCTCACCTTTATGTTTTCTTAATCCACAGAGTAAAAGACATTTCAATTATGATACAAAGTAAATAAGTAGGAAAATAAAAGAATAACCAAGAATATAATAGAACCAAATACTAAATTTTAATAGGTATCTACTCACCAGTCATCATTGTTAAAGACAATGAATCCTTTGTTTCCTCTTCCAAAAGCTACTTGGTTGCTTCCATTATCCCACCAGTTTGCAAAAGGCTGGCCATCAGCTACGTTTCGGAAAGCAACCATGTTCCTAAAAGCACAAACTCATATAAAATGCTTATGTACTTTGACTTCACAATTTAAAATAAAGTGCTTTAGCATTTAAAAATGCCTCTTGAGAAGTATTCCCACCTTATTTGACGCCAACGATGTTCACAGACCCAGTCATTGCCACAAGTTGTGTCTGCATTGATAGTTACTTCTTTAATTACTCCATTGTTATTTGGTGGCCCAATCCAGTCGTTAGCATCCTTAATTATGATGAAAAGACCTTAGAATTTTTTAAGTACTCACACTTGTATCTTCCTTCTCCTTTATATCAAACCTAATCAGTGCTAATACTTAATATCTGCAATATCTTTATTTAGAATCCAACTTTGCTGAACTTTATCATGTGTGTGGACTCCTTTTCTAGAGTGCCATATTTCAAGCAAAAATAATAAAGTTTTATGCTATCCATTCTTCTACTTCCAGTAGCTTCTTAATATCATTACTCAATGTCATTGAAATAGCAAGAGCCTTAGTGACAAAAAAAGTAGGATTAGAATATAGGCTTCTAGCCTAAATTAAAAAAAAAAAAATAAAAGAACCTACATAAGGTTTTATCGGTTTTATCATTTGTAAAAAAAGAATATTACCTGGTCAGGAAACAAATTAAATGCTACACGTGAAATTGCCTTAAATACAATAATTGCCAAAATAACACTAGTTGATATTAAACAACATTTTGGATAAACGCACTCAGCTACACATTCTCATCTCTGTATTAAATTGGCTAAATTTTGACATTGTGTTTGCTTTCTGACTGGCATCACTTTTAAACTTATTTCTTCAAGAATTACATAAATGTAGCAGAGGAATCAGTGTAAAATCATATCACATAATGAACAATATACACTTAAACACATACTTGAGGAATACATATTAAATGTAATTCCCTTACGTGAAAAAAATTTAAAGACTGTCTTCATTGAGAAAGAGATATTGTGAACAACTCTAAAACTTACATTTCCATTCTGAAAATTTCGGTCCCATCGGTAGCTTGACATTACTCGTGTAAATCCGTAAGGATGAGCAAGCATAAATCCCACAGCCATTTTATACATTCTGAAAATTACAAAATGATGTTTTAAGAATAGAGTTTTCAATGATCATTTAAAGGGAGATAAAAAATATGGAGAACATTATTTCCTACCTAGCATCCCAGAATGTAAGAATAGATGCTCCTCCAGCTCCATGACCTCGCTGATTGTCATGGTTATCCACAAAGACAAGGGCTCTGTCAGAAGGCACAAAGCCCCAGCCTTCTCCCCAGTTCCTGTATTAAAAATAGTATGTGCATATTATACATATGTATGTACAAATGCCTTCGAGTTTCTGTACTCTATTTCTTTCTACATAGCTTCTTCAGTTACATTCTCTAATTAATTGGTTTCCCAAAAGATTTTATGATCTATTTAGAATTATAGGATTCAGTATATTGTAACGTAGATGGACTTCAGAAGGATGAATATTCCTAGCACATTATAGAGCATATCGAGGTGTGTTACAATCAGGCTTCGATGCCATATTGTTGTAATATATGTATTTAAATATTTGAAATTAATTAATTGACATCATGCATGTAAATTCCAGATTTGAGGCACATGATAGGTACTGAATACAATGTTAAATTCTTTTTAACAATTAACTGAGTTCACATATTAAAAGTAAAACTAGTGAAACCTAGAATTCTCATATTACAGGATACAATTTCTTGGTAATCTGTCTGGTTTCTAGAATAGTTGCTTTCATACGATAAATAAGAGAGATTGTTAATTGAGAAGGGGTAAGCCTAACACTAATTAGTAATCAACATCTTGATAACTATTCAAATAACAAGCTTTTATAAAGATTACCCATATTGAGTATATGCCAAATAGATGTGAAAAAATTCAAATGACAAATAAAATTTGACTTACTTTAGGTAAGCCATCTTCTCTCCATTCCACTTGCGAATAACTGTGCCTAGTTTTGCACCGTACTTGAATTCTGTCACACGACCATTTCCAAAGTATTCACTACTTGTAATTGCTTCACCACCCAGATCAATTACCTAGTAGAATTATAGGGGAAAAGGTCTTCTACGTCGGAATTTTGAAGTTGTATTAAAATACCTTTAAGCTAGTTATGTTACTTGAAACACTCCAAAACATTTTCCTTGTATCAAGTTTCTTTGTTTTTATAAATACGTGCCACAATACTGAAGGAACCTTAATTACAAGATGACATATTGTCCTGCAAAAAAATGCTTAATTTATTTATTTTTCCACATATACAAACAAACAATAGCTCATACCAACCCAGCATTTACTATTTCACTGACAACATTTCTCAGTGCTTGATAATTATTAAATTATTTAAATTCCAAAGAAAACAAAATCTTAGCACTTTTCTTTACATGGGAAAATGGTTTTACAAAAGGTGAATCAATTTCCTCAAAATATTACGCAGCCTATAGCTGTAGGGCTAAGTTTCAAGCAGCTACTAATTATGTAGCCAAGATCCAAACTAAGATAGATTTGTTTGAGGCAACAACAACTAAACAATTTTCTGTCTTCTCTATGGTCTCCAAAGAGATGGTAAATGGCCCAGTTAAGTTTTCAGTCTAAATAAAATTTTTTCATTTTCATACAACCTATTTTGATAAAGAATTGGATGTGCTATCTTTGAAAAAAAGTAAAAGAACACTACTGAATGGTCCACTACCTTGCGGAAACCATATATTTTATTAATGTGTCATTCATTCTGTAAGGAACAAAATGCTCTTGTATTACACGCATACACATGTGTCGATGTACCTCCTGGAAAATGAAAGGTCGACTTCCTGCAGAGAACCAATTTGTGTTCAGGTTATGCAGTTTATCCAAAACCGCCTTGATGTCTCCAGGCCACATGTGCTTAGCAGCATCAAGTCTGAACCCTGCTACGCCAATGTCAATGAGGTTGTTCAGGTAGTCAGCAATCTTGGTGCGCACATAATCCTTCTCAAGTGCGAGATCAAGAAGACCAGAGAGACGACAGTCTCTGACCTGTTGAGGTAAATTTTTTCATTCATTCATAAAACATCGTCTCCCACCTGAGAATCCATTTGCTTATTCAGTTATGTACATTTACATCACTATATATTACACAATGTGTTCTTCACATAGACACTAGGATATTGATATTTTACTGTGAACACACATGTGAAATGATTTCTAGTATAAAAGTAGAGAATGTGGGAAATAAAGGAGATGAGCTTGTCAATTACAGAGAGAATTTTTTCTTCTTATTTTTCACTATCTTTATTTGTTCTTTTTTGGTGTGCGTGTGGGTGAACAAACCCACGCTGTCCAGAATAGTAGATAAGTGCTCTGCTCCTTTAGAATATACCAAGACATGTGCTTAGAGGAAAGTATTTGAACATTGTTTTCTTATTTTTAAACAGATAAGGCTGCTGACTAGTTTCCCTAAGGAATCTAAACTAGTATCACATGACATTCAATAATGTACATGCAAGTAATTAAAGTCCTACATAGTTCTTGGCTGAGAGGGGATGGGAATGGGAAAAAAAAAAAGAGGAATCAAGATATATCATATATAGATCCAAATTCCCTGTAATGAATGTGGTCATTATGTATACGAAAATTGTACCAATAAACTTAAATAAAATAAAATGTAAGATAACACCAATCTTTCTACTAATTATATTTAAAATGTATATTTTTAAAAATAAAAGTTATATAAAATCTAAAAGATAAATTTACCTGGGCAGCATCATTATAGCTCTCAATGCCTCCACTCCAACTTTGACATTTTCCATCATTAAAATCCCAAGCAGAATATGGGACACCTGAAAACTCCCTATTTTGAGCATTGTAGTAACTTCCACAAATACTGTTTGTTCCTGCACCATTGCCTTCACCGCACATGTGATTAATTACAGCATCCACATAAATTCGGACCTGAAAAGCAAATTGGCCACCTCACTTTGACTTCAGGAAGAAATCTAGATATCATTAGATGTTAATAAAGTCCAAATATTTCTTAGTAATTTTATAACTATAATTTCATACAAGACCAAAATCAAGTGTGAAAGGATCCTAGTGTGAAATAAAGAACTGCATTAATTTTGGCCACTTGGTCATCACACATAAATAATATATTTAGAGAACAGGAAATTGCCTTAACCCTGAAGAAATTTTAAAAAATACATCTGTGTGTAGTTAAGAATCAATTGAAGACCAGCTTATGCTCAGCAGCATAAGCGCCTGTGTGGCAAGCGCGAGGGCCCGAGTTCGACTCCCAGAACCCACATAAGAAAAAAGGGCCGGTGATATCGCTCAGCGGCAGGGTGCCTGCTGGTGCACGAGGTCCTGAGGTCAACCCGCGTTACCCACAAAAAAAAAAAAAAAAGAATCAATTGAGCCTGAAGAAATTCATTTTTGACATTTCAGTGGGTCACCAGGAAATAAAAGCAGTTAATTCTCTCTCTACCGTATTTAGTGAAAGTAAAAAGCTACTTACTAACCAAAAGACAATGGGAAGAAAAGCTAGGAATCATGAGTGAAAACGTAAATCACATATAAAAGATAGCAACTATTGCAAATGGAATCTCCAATGCCTACACAGAATTATTTTGATAGGGATAGGTATAGTTATAAGCATTAAAAATACAATGTTTTACTTTATAAGTCATTCTTTAACTATTGCCTCATCTTTATAGTGGTGTATGTATACAGAAATTTGCAACCATTAAGTACAAGGCAACAGTCATTTTTTACTTAAAAAGCTAGGAAGAAAACTTTTTTAAAAGTTTCATTTCCTAACATTCTCCTCAAAAAGAGTGAGCAACGGGGAGAGAAGTTACTTTCCTATACAAAAATTTTAAAGGAAATTTGAAATCACTTACTCCAACATTGTTACACCTAGTCACCATGTTTCTGAATTCATCTTCGTTTCCAGATCTTGAGCATATTTTATAGCTAATTGGTTGATATCTTTCCCACCAAGGTCTGAAAGGGTTGTTAATTATAATATTTTCATTGGGTGGAGAGACCTGCAAAAAAACTTAACCTTAACAACAATAAAATTATGGCTTCGTTTATTCCACTGTATCCTATAAAATCTAATCCATAATCTAAAATTATTTCTGAATCTTTCTGTACGTAGGTACATTGCTTTATAACAACTTTGTAACAAAATAGTAAATGCTCATTGGAGTTGTCCTGCTCGTATCCTGAAACAAAACAAAACCTTGTCAGCAACACTAAATTTCTTCTTTCTCAGAGACATAATATTTTTATTCAAGTCAAATATCTTTCCAAATCACTGAGATGGATTAAAATACTATGTAGTATAAACTCACTACATTTTGCAGTACACGTTGTGAACAATACTTACCTGAACGCCTCCAAATCCCTTTGGAGCTAAGTATCGTTCACATTCTGAAGCAATATCCGCCCAGCGCCACTCAAACAGATGGACGATGGATGTGCGTCCCTGCTGAGTATGTGGGGTGTACTGAGCCCAGCATAGCCCAATGGCCGAAAGCAACAGAAAGAACTTCATTTTGCGGTGAAGTTGTTAGGGTTCTTTCTCACAAGCATTTATATCCCTGCAAAAGGTGAGATTACATGAAGTCAATATTGACATGAATAAATATTTCAAGAGCAAACTGTTTATTCGTAATCTTGAAAAGATTATCAATCATAATGTTAACTCAACAGCTGAAGAAAATTCCTAAAATCTCTCAGCAAAATAATCAGAATGATCTTCCAGAACTTAGTGATTTTGCTATGGAAAGAATACTAACCTTTTCAAACATCTGGTATTTGCGATATACAAACAGTCCTTATTCACGTGGTATTTAAATAGTCTTTATGATGTCCTTCACTAAGTGGGAAAATGACAGTGAAAGCCAGCTGAATTCATTCTTAAACATAGTTTACCTGTCTAGACGGAAGTATTTGTAATACTGTAACTAATTCTCTCTCCTTGATTTCAAGTCACCTTCCTTTTTATATTTTTTAAAAATGTATTTATATTTTTGACTCAGCAGTACATGTTTGCAGTGTATAATGATTACATTCAATGGAGGAGACTGGTGCATGTACATAATAAGTTTCAATTCTTTTCTTTTTCTCCATCCTTCCACCTCCCTTTTATTTTCCAGTATCAGATTCACTTATTTATATTATAAAACTTTATAATTTAATTATCATTTATACAGGTTGTAAACCAGACTAATAGGCCATATAACACAGATTATATAACACATATAAAGCAATTGTACTAAGTCAAGGTACACTTGTAGATACATTATTCATGCTGGATTACAATAGCCTTTTTTTTTCCTTTCTTTCTTCCTATTACCTGCCTTTTATTTTGTACTTTATACATATTAAGATTTTCCCATAATGAATCCATGCAATATTTAAGTTTGTGTGTCTGAGTTACTTCACTTAACATTATAGCCTCAAGGAGCATCCATTTTTATACAAATAACTCAAGCTTATCCTTCTTCATGGCCTAGTAGTATTCCACTATGTATTGTTACCACATTTTTACACCATTCATCTGTTGATGGACATATGGGCTGTTTCCAATATTTAGGTTTTATGAACTATGCTGCTATAAACATGGGCATGCATATATCACAGTGGTATAATATCTTTAACTCTTTTTGGAAGGTACCTAGAAGGGGAATAGCAAGAACAAATGAAATTTCTACTTTTAGTTGTTTGAGGAATTTCCATGGTGTGTGTATCAGTTTACAGTCCCATCAGCAATGAAGAAATGCTTCCTTCTCCCCTCAATCTCACCAGTGTTTGTTATTGGTTGATTTCTTGATGGTAGTCATTATTTCTGCAGTGAGATTAAATCTGAGTGTTTCTTTTTTTCATTTGAACTTTGTGAATTCCAGCAATGTTGAACATTTTTTCGTGTATTAATTACCTGTTTGTATTTCTTTTTTTTTTTTTTTTTTTTTTTTTTTTTTTGTGGGTACCGGGGGGTCGACCTCAGGACCTCGCGCGCCAACAGGCACCCGTGCCGCTGAGCGATATCACCGGCCCCTTTTTCGTATGTGGGATCCGGGAGTCGAACTCGGGCCCTCACGCTTGCAAGGCAGGCGCTTATGCCGCTGAGCCATCTCACCGGCCCCTGTTTGTATTTCTTTATCTGAGAAATATTTATTCATTTCAGATGTCCATTTTTAATGGGTTTTTAAGTGGGGCTGTCTAATTTTATTTATAGTTATTTATATAGTCTAGATATTAGTCCTCAGTCTGAAGAATAGCTGACAATTTTTTTCCCATTCTGCAAGTTGTATCTTCACTCTGTTGGTGGTTTCTTTTGTTTTATAGAAGCTTTTTAATTTGGTGTAATCCCATTTGTTGATTCTAGGTATTATTTCTTGTGCAACTGGAGTATTTTTCAGAAAGCTTTTGCCTTCTTTTCTATTGCTATGGATCCTTGCTCCCAATACTCACTTATCTTTGAATGTGAGAATTCCCACTCTGGGATCATCCAATAGAATATTTTGACTATCTTGTCTCAGGGATTTAGAGATCCGACCTGTTTGCATGACCCTTTGCTCAAGTCCTTATATACCTGAAATTTAAGAAGAAACACTTTGTGCAGTAAGTAGATGACTTCCTCTTTGGATACCCTTGAAGCCCCATAAGACTGTCAATCTTTTAACAAAGAGGGACTACAACGTATCCCAACGCAAGGCCCAGATTTCTGAACAAAAAGTTTCATACTGTACCTAGAGTATATTTTAACAACAAGACAGAGACAACTCAAGGAGAACAGGGGTGATTTGCTGACTGGTTTCTCTGAAGTCTAAAGAAGATCTGAGCGTTTTCTTGGGAAAGGTGGTTTCTGCAGCATTTGGATACTCCATTTTGGAGTAATAGCCAAATTGTTATATTAGATGATTCAGGGACAAAACACTGAACACATGGAATGTATCACATCCTCTCAGGGTGACTTCCAGGCTTGGAAATGGGCCCTGATTCAGGCTTTGGCATTAGTAATCCTAGACCTAATGTTGCTTTTTTCTATGTTTATGAGCAATAAGGAATAGCCACTGGAGTAACCCAGCATCTGAGTGAGGAAATCCAGCCACTCACCTAATTATCCAAATAACTCAATAGTGGGGCAGGGGGCAGGGGGACAGGACTGGTCCAGCTGCCTATTAGCAATAGCTGTGAAGACATTCTTAATCCTGGAAGCCTGTAAGATAACACTGAGGTGAAAGTGTTCACTTCTAATCCACACAAGGTTAAAGCTCTTTTAGAACTCCAGGGACATTTGTAGACGACTGGAGAAATATCTGATCACACTTATCAAAAACCCAGACATCTCTCTTCAGTCTTGCACAGTTCTAAACTTCGCTACCCTTCTCCCAACTAACCCACAGGACAACATGAGTGTGAACAAACCATTGCCCCAAATTATGCCAGCTGCACCAATCTGATTGATCGGTCATTGATGGAGATGGCAACCACATGGTTCACTGATGGGAGCAGTTTCATAAAGGATGACATTAGTAGGGCAGGGTATGCCATAGTCAGCCTAACCCAGGTCATGAAAGATGACTTCCCCCTGGAACCTTGGCCCAGAAGGCAGGATCTTTTATCCTTACTCAGGCTCTTTAACTTGCCCAGGGCAAGAGGTTCAGTATAAGTAAATAATATATATATATATATATATATTTCAAGTATGCCTTTTGGATTTTACATGCACAGATGCACATACTGCCATCTGGAAAGAAAGAGAACTTTTGACTAGCTGCCAGTCACTAACAAAACATGGACCAGTGGTCTTTAACTTCCCTGAGGCACTAAATATCACAAGTGAGGTAGGCAGTTGTCCATTGCTGGGGACATAAAGCCTGCTTGGACATTTCTCCCATGGTAACTCAAAGGCAGTTTTGGCTACCAAACTGGCTGCCCTCCAAAATAACCCAAGCCCACAGTAACTCTCCCCATGATCCCATTTCAAGTTCTTGACTTGGAGCCTGGTACTCTACAGAGAGCTTCAAATGATTCATCACGACGGAGAAGTCCAAAATAGTCAATGGTGGAGTGTGGGATACTGGCTGTTCTTGCTACAATGAGCACATTAGACACTCATTAAGTCTCCACACAGTACTTTCAACTTAGACACTGGTATCAGGCAGATGGTGTCGATGCTATGGTTCATAAGCTCATTATAGGGCCTGGAGTCCAATCATTGTAAGCCAGGTCTGTAAGGTGTGCTACCTTGTGCCCTCCATAATTCAAGACCCATATACCTCCATTGCCTGAACCAGTACTGTGGCAAGGGACCTCCCCTGCAGAGGATTGGCAAATATATTTCACCCACATCTTCTGCGTTATGAATATACACATCTTTTGTTGTTCATAGCTACCTCCACTGGGTGGGTAGAGGCATCCCATCAGTCACAATGAGCCTTGGAGGTAGTGAACATTCTTCTTAAGGTCTGAACCTCATTGGTTCATCTAGAGTGATAATGGGCCCTCCTTGATGTGCCAGATTACACAGGGAGTCTCAAAGCCCTGAGAATCAAATGCTGTCTCCACACTGCCTGGAGGCCCCAGTCCTAAGGGAATGTTGAATGAGCCAATGAAACCCTCAAGCAGACCTTAGCCAAGCTATCCCAGCAAACCCACATAAATGACTAGATGCCTTTCCAGTTGCCTTAATGGGACTTTGGGCTGCCCCTAAATCCAAATTTAATCTCAGCCCATTTTAGATGCTTCACGGGAGATCTTTGCTGACATCTGATCTACTTACTGATACCAAGATTTCCTAGCTCCTCCTACGTGTCACCCAACTGGGAACCTTGTATTGGGCCCTCTAGCAATATAAAAACAATATTCCTCCATTCCAAGGGACTAACAACAGTTGTCAGCTCAAGGTCAACCCTTGTGACCAGGTTCAAATCAAGACCTGGAAGGAGGGTGGACCCCAGAACAAACTCACCCCCAAATGGGAAAGATCTCACAAAACCCTCTTAACCAAGCCCTCTGTCATCTTGGTGCAGAGAATATAGTCAGATTCACCTCTCCATGTTAAATCCCAAGCCATTTGAGGCACCAGAAATCAAAGCAGAGAGAACACAAACTTCATACACCTGAAAAATACTGGCTGGACTAAAAATTTTTGTCAGAAAAGAAAATACCAACCAATCTGCTTAGTCAGATATGTAAATGATTTTGTTCCCTCTAAAGAAAAGGAAAAATCAACACAATTTTGGAAAGAGGGGCCTTCCTTTTGTGCCTTGTACAATTAGTTTTGCTGCTGTCTTGATTGGCATGATTTACTCTTGAGAATCTTTCCCCAAATTATAAAATTAGCTCTTTAGGCTTGTTCTTATTTTGGGGGGAACGCTATTTGGCTCAAGGATTACTTTTAGGAGAGATAATGAGCAGTGATTACTTACACAGAACCTTAAATCTAATGAATTTCTTACTAAATTCTACTAACCCCAACAGCATAAAATGGTTGGCTGTATGTTTCCCTGTCTTCCAGCTCATGTACTTCTGTGTCCATCTCAGCTTGACTCGTGGCTACTGAAAAGGTGACCTACCACCCTAAATATCAAATGGGCCCCTCTTTCAGTCCTTAGATAGTCATTTTGATTTTTGGGTCAATGAAACAACTGGGGTACCTCAACAGGGAGGGCTACTTTCTTCTTCAGAGACTACTAAAGTAGTCTTACTCCGTTTCCTGCATGAAACCACCCATTTGTGTACCAATATCCATTTGCACATTGCTTAAATTCCAGGCACCCCTCTGTATAAAGTGGACTCAAGATTACAGCTGGAGTCAAGATTTGAGCAAGTTAAAAGGTTTCCTTTGTAGACCAATCCTAAAGAATAACCCTTCACTGGACCATGCCAATATTCAGGTAAAATTTGGTCCTCTAAAATCTTGGTGTATTTCTCATGGAAGTCGTCTCTAGACACATAACGATTAAGAAACTAGGGGTCAGGATATTACAGGGGAGGCTGTCTAAATGTGTTTCTATGTTCTCACGGGATGCTTGTGCTCACTCCATCACCAGTGATTGTTTGCTGGTGTCTACTTACAAAAATTCAACTGAGCAAGTGTTAGTGATGCCAAAAGAAATTATATACATTAGGAAACTAGAACTACCAAAACTACTCCAGAAACTGCTTATGGACCCTTTCAGCCTTTGCCCAGAGCTACATTGGCAGGGACCTTGTCTGGTAAAATGAGAACAATCAGCTCACTCATATGATTGTTATTGAAAATAATTTCTGTCTGGAGACTCAGAGACTTTTCTCCATGTGTGGACCAATTTCTACTTGAGTCTTCTAGCAAACGGGACAATAACATGCACCTCTGTTTATCTGGCTCCAGAGATCAATGTAGCACCTAATAACCAATCCTTTCTGTTCCTTTAGCTACCTGAGTCAGGAGAAGAGCTAAGTGAGCCATAGAAATCATTCCTTTCCTACTAGATCTGGGCATACTACCTGGAACAGCACAGAACAGGAGAACCAAACATATACCTCTCCTGTTACCAAAAGACAGCCTGGATAAAATCACCTAGAGCATTGTCATTATCCAAAATCAAATAGATTCTCTGGCAGTGATGACTCTACAAAAAACAGGGTACTAGACCTCCTTACCACTGAAAGAGGCATTATGTTTGTTTCTAGAAGAATGTTGCTTCTATATCAATCAGTCTGGAGCAGTGAGAGATGCAGCATGGAAACCGGCTGACTGCACTGCTAGGATCCATAAGGAAATATCTGAGTCATGACAACCTGGTCAAAAATTTGGACTTTGGCATCCTCATTACTTCCTTTAAAGAGGCCTTTATTAATGCTTCTGTTGTAGTTAGTGTGCGCAAGAGAAACAGATTTAACACAGGACACAGAAATCCACAAGATTAGCTTACAATATCTGCCCACAGAGTCAAATGTAAAGGAGCACAAGAGATCTGTTCATGTGCTAGAAATCTGGAGAATTGAGCTGAAGGCCTGGACCCTGGAAATGTCCTGTATGAGTCTCTATCAGGAGGGCAAGGTATCTGTGATGGAAGACTGAAGAGTCTGTACTGGAAAACCCAAGGGCCAGTGCTGTAGATGAGAGTCTGTGCTGGCAAGCTGAAAAGCCATTGCTGGAAGCTGAAGAAGCTGAAGGATCTGCACCGAGAGCTAGGAAATGATGCCTAAGTTGAAGGCAAAATAGGAGCTTCTCCAAAGAGAATGGCAGCCGTTTTTGGTGACAGCAAGGACTGGAACTGAGCTGAAGCTCCTGGGAGGAAAACCAGATGTAACAAAGCTGTTCCAGGGGAAATTATCCGAAATCCTTCCCTCCCATTCTCCTTTTATACCATTTCAACAAAAGTGGGTCTTCCACACCCAGAACCATACTGACTCAGTTCAGCTGGGCATTCCCACTCAAGTTGACAATTAATCAATTAACCACCACAACTTCTTATTGCCTTGCTATGTGCACCATGCATACTTAATCTTTTGGTCAAATTTGTTTCATTTCACAGCTGTTAAACTACAGATGAAAATCTAAGCCAAGGACAAAAATGCACTTTTGAATTTAGAGCACATCAATGAATCCTCAGAAGAAGACTAGAGCTCCTTTAGCAGCCTTGATTAGGCAAGGTGAGTGTTCCATGGTCTCTGTACAGGTATGTTCAGTGCTCTATACAGCAGGAAGCAGCAATGGAAGATGGACTTTCCACCCTCAGCACCTCTTAAAGAGTTTTGCAGGCCAGATCTCTCAGGGGAGAAAAATATAATTAGTGCAACAGGGGCTGATGTACCACTGCCCTCCACTCTCCTACACTTGGCAATTCCTCAGGACTACCCCCTACCTTTGTCCTTAGACTTACTACCCAGAGGCAGAGATAAAAAAAACAAAATAAATACAAAGACCCCTGAGTGTCTGCTAGAAAATGCCCAAATCCCAAACCAGGATGGATATGTGCCAAACTGTCAAAATGACCTGCAATAAGTTTCCTTCAGTTGATGCACATTGAAGATTCATATATCTGGGTCTCATAAATCCCATTCTAACAGAGTGAATTTTGGGAAAGAACATGTGTGATACATACAGCTGAGATGACTCAGAACCCTGTTGATCACTTTTCCTAGCATGCTCTGAAAGACCCAGTGAGAGGCACACTAGACCCAGAACAAAAGTTTAAATACTTAAACCCAAGGCATTCAGCATGTGTGCCATTTTCCTTTCTGCTGGCAAGAGCCTGCTCACTTCAAACATACCATCATCCTATTGAAACTTTGCTGCTTTTGCACTACCATCACATGCCACTTCCAATTCTTTATCCTACACGACAACCTAGGAACCCATCATGGACCCCATCAACCATGCTAACAATAGCACATATTGTGGGAGAGAATTCATGTTTTTTGGTGTTTTGCTCACTCTGGCTGGAATAAACTGTTCTAGTACTCATTGTGCTTCAACTTGACTTTTGCACTGACAATTTTAACCGAACCTTGAAGGCTCAGTTTTGACATGTAAATGAGTGTCTACATGAATAAGGACAAGTTAAACACAAAGAGATATTTTTCATTCCATGAGAAGAGAAATAAACAGATTTTCAGGCAAAATTAGATCTTTTACTGGTTTGGGGGGGTCTTGTTGATATCTTTGGTATACTACACAAAAAATTTAAGCTGGACATCCAAAAGTAGCACCAAGATCAAAGACTTATTTGAAAGGAAACTAAAACCTATTCTCCATGGGATGGGAGTATGCCTGTGAGAAGATTAAGAGCCTCAGGGGTCATGGTGGTGATGGTTTTAAACTTTAAGGTTGGGGTTGGGATTGAGGGGTTGGTGTGAGCTATGAATCTTACCAGAGAGAAGTTTGATTCAGCCTCATTGTTGGCTCAGTGGAACTTCTGACCTATTAGGGACCTTGGAGGAACTGTCATGGTGTCCAAAGCCTAAGAGAGGTGTATGTAAATTGTCTCGGTTACTTTTCTCTCGTTGCTGGGACAAAATACCCAACACCCAAAATTAAGGAAGGAAAGGTTTATTTGGCTCACAGTTTGTGGAGGTTTCAATCCATAATCAGCTGGCTCCAAGGCAGAGTGGCACATGGCAGAGGGCAACAGTTCATGGCAGCGGAAGGCAGCAAAAACAGCAAGAGCAAAAGGGAGGAGCGTGCGCAAGAGCACGAGAGAGAGCAACCTCTTTCCCTCCCTTATATTACATGAAGGCTCCCCGCCCCAGGGTGGGTGTAACACTCACGCCCATAATCCCAGCATTAGACCATGAATCAGTCATAAACTCCAGAAGCCCGCCTTCATGACTGCATGAGGCTTTGGGGGGACATCTAGACACAAACCATAACATTCCGCCCCTGGACCCCCAAAGACTCATGCACATCCCTTTATGCAAAAGGCATTTTGGTCCGTCTCTAAGAGTTGCCAAGGTCCTAACAGTTTAAGCACTGCTGAAAAGTCCAAGTCCCAAGTCTCCTCTGAGATCTAAGGCAAACTCTTAGCTGTAAGCCACTCTGCAAATGAAAAGAAACTTAAACACTTCCAACATTCAATGGCACAAGATAGACACTACCATTCCAAAAGGTACAAACAGGGCAATACAAAGGAATGGGACCAAAGAAAGTCCAAAATCCAGCAGGGCAAACATGAAGTCCTGTAGTTCCACATGGAATATCCAAAGCAATCTGTGGTAAGTTGTGAGCTCCAAAGGGCTTGCGTGGCTCCGCCCCTATGGCACTTCCAGTGGTTGTAGTGCCCATGGCTTCTCTCTTAGGCCTGCTCTGCTCCCTCCTTGCAGGTTTCCTCAGATGATCCACGTTCCTGGCTTCTCTAAACTTCTGGGGTCTCCACTGCATCTTTGGCTTCACACTCACAGCTTCACACATTGCCTTCTCAGGGGAACACTGCCTGGCCTCCCAGGCCTTCTTCTGAAATCTGGGTGGAAGCCTTCTTAACCTCAGAACTCTTGCATTCTGCATGTGACTAAAACTAGTGCCATGTGGATGATGCCAAGGTCTGCTGCCAGCTGGAGCAGTAGCCAGGCTTTCTCTCTTGGCTGTAGGGGTCAAGTGCCTGGACCGCTGAGCATGCTGAACCTGATTCTGAGGAACAAATTCTCTATGCTGCCACCATTTTGGAACCTGGTGCGGCTGCTGCCATTTTGGAACCTGGTGTGGTCGCCGCCATTCTGGGACATAGTGTGGCTGCCGCCATTCTGGAACATGGTGCTCTGAAGCTTTCTCCTCAGAGCAGGGTCTTTCATTTTTGCAGTTTTGAGGCTGCAAAGTGTGGAGACTTGCTGCTTCTTGTGATGTCCTCAGGCCGTCTTTTATATTCTCCTGTTCCTTCTCAGCAATTGAGATCTTCTCAGCTCTATCCTTGCAGTCCACAGCTTTACTGGAGCTTTCTTTCTGGCCAAACTCACATTTTAAATCATTCTGCTGGGCTCTTAGCTCTTGATTCTCAACATAAATCTGGCTAAAGGCCCCCAACAATAGCCATGCCACTGCCTCAACATTTGACTGCCTTGAAATTTTTTCTGCTAGTTTACTTAGTCCGCTGCCATTAATCTTAGTCTCAGGCAAAGTCTCTGGACACAAGCAAAATGCAGACAAACTTTTTGCCAAGCCATAACACACATGTTCTGGCATCCAGCAGCCAATGCAATCTTTCTTCCCAGCAGAAACCTCCTAAGCCTGGTTTTTACTGGCAGGGTTTCTATCAGCCCTCTGGTCTTCTGAGCTCTGACCAGGATCTCCCATACAGAACAACCTAAGGCGTTCCAGTGCTACTCCTTCAGGTGACATCTCTGAACCTTTCCAAACTCTTCCTGCAAGCCATTCCCGAAGGCTCATGAGCCACATGGTGAGGTATAGTCACAGCAACGACCCCACTCCTGGTACCAAATTCTGTCTCGGTTACTTTTCTCTCTTTGGTGGGACAAAATACCCAACACCCAAAATTAAGGAAGGAAAGGTTTATTTAGCTCACAGTTTGTGGAGGTTTCAATCCATAATCAGCTGGCTCCAAGGCAGAGTAGCACATGGCAGAGGGCAACAGTTCATGGCAGCGGAAGGCAGCAAAAACAGCAAGAGCAAAAGGGAGGAGCGTGCGCAAGAGCACGAGAGAGAGCAACCTCTTTCCCTCCCTTATATTACATGAAGGCTCCCCGCCCCAGGGTGGGTGTAGCACTCACGCCCATAATCCCAGCATTAGACCATGAATCAGTCATAAACTCCAGAAGCCCACCTCCATGACTGCATGAGGCTTTGGGGGGGCATCTAGACACAAACCATAACATAAATCTACATAGTCAGTGATATGGCCACTGGGCTGGCTTGGACAAGGATTACAGAAGACTATGGGTGCATACTTAGGCACTTATTGTTTATAAGCTAAGATAACTTGTAAATTTTTCCATTTTATTTACACCTCAGGACCCTGGTATTTGGCAGGTATTTAACTGAGGAGGTGAATCTAGTCCCAGAAAGCTGGCTCCAAGGTAGGCTTTTGCTTCTTTCCTCAGCCATATCCTTGTTTACCTTACACTTCAGATCTAGCCCAGAAAAGAGGCTTTAAGACAAACTCCCTTGTTTCTCCAGCTTTTTTAAGCTATCTTCTCCTTTTGTACAAAAGGTGACATTACTATAGACAGCTAAAGTAGAAATATTATAGGCAGTCAGACAGATCTAGGCCCTTGAGAAAATTTATCTCTGGAGGTGATCTCTTCTGCAGATTGGGATTTTAGGACTTCTTGATTCAGAGCCTGAAAATAAAATTAAAAAGTAAGTGCTAAACAATATAGTTGAAGGGCTTCCAATCTGCCCTTTGAATTTTTTTATCCCTCTCACTCTCTTTCAGAGTTGGAAAGCAGTTGTTCAGATTTCCTTATCACTGGTTTAATTTTACTAGCCCTACTCTCCTTTTTAAACTTGGCCCTTATAGTGGGAATCAATTGTAGCTTATGCTTTTGGGAAAACATTTTGGAGTTAGGAGTGTGAGCTTCTCGAGAAGATAAAGCACAGTTGTAAGGGTGGCTAGTCCAATCTGACCTATCTTCTGGCCACTCTCCAGGTAGCAGTCACCTACTCTGGGGCAGGTAACCTGGGGGATGCCTTAGGGGCATATGAAAACCAAGTAGGGATTAAAAGAGACACCTATTTTTCCCCTTGTTGTTTTGCAGATGAGAAACTCAATGTCAAATTTTCTTCCTTCTTTGGAATGTATTCTTTATTTTTTTTTAATAATTAAGTTTATTGGTACATTTTAGGTATACATAAGGATCACATTCATAATAAAAAATTTAATATACTCCTAAGCACTAGAATGTGACCCTCACATGTTGAAAAAGAACTGTTTAACATTTTTCTGCACTCATCCATGGCCTGACTTGGTCCTAGAGGCCAAGCGGAATGCAGAGGGAAGTATCGACTATGATACTATTTTTCAATTAGAGTTGTACTGTAAGAGAGAAGGAAAATAGTCAGAATTACCTTATATTCAGACGGTTTTTGCATTAAGAGGCAATACATACTTGTTTTCAAAGTATCCAACTCTCTATTTCCTGTATCTTAGTGACGAAAGAAGAGGTCAGTAGAGTGTGAGGTCTTGTATTAGGCAATATTTTCCTAACTTGATGTTGTCAGTGTTCTTTCTAGCAACTATTTATATTCCTGCAAAAGATCACATAATATAAATATTAACAGGAATAAATATTTAATGCACAAAGTGTTTAGTCATTATCTAAAAAGATTAACTCAACAGCTGAAGAAAATTCCTAAACTTTCACAGGAAAATAATCAAGGTGTTTTTCTAGAACTTCATGATTTTTCTTATTGAAGGAATACTAACTGTTTCAAATATATGGCATTTGATATATAAAAACAGTCCTTATTCATGTTTTATTTAAATGCTCTTCGATGATATTTGTGATATTTTTCTCTATGTGGGATAATTACAATGAAAGCCATCTGTATTTATATTCAAAACATTATTTTACCCATATGTCTTCAATATTTGTAACGGTTTCATTTCAAAAAGGTACAAAGTATTCTATTTAGTCCTGTTTCCCTCCTCCAATTAAAATTCTTGGTTAACTAAAGTTCTAAAAAAAAATTCTTGAAAGTACTTGAGATTTAAATGTTCTTTCAGTGAAAAAAATATACTTTTTTCCCGCATCAAATCATGTGTTTACTACATGGCTGAAGCAGTACAACTTTTGACAACAATGCTATTTTCTCTAAAGCTAAATATCTGCAAATGGGATGAAACACTATATACAATAACACAAAAATATTCTCTTTCTCAAATTATTGAAATCCTGTAAAGGATTAATAGTGCAGGTGAAAAAACTTTCTCCATCTATTTAATAAGTATGGAACAAGTTTCCTGTTTTGCCTAATGCAAAGAATGACAAGACAGATAATATGATAACTAAAATAATTTTTTTCTAAGAGAGGTTACGTTGCTCTGGAGAAATAGAATATAGGTAAAAAAAAAAAAAGTAACAGTAACACTAATGATGCCAAAAAGAGGCTCTCTGACTTTGTGACAATAGAGAGGAAAAGGAGGGAAGAAATATGGGACACAAAGAGTTCTAGGCATGGACGCCAAACTTCTTGTTGGGGTGAGCTAGGGTCTGGAAATTTTCTTCTCCTCCTGAGTGTGATATTTTCAGAAGAAATGTTTTCCTTGTGAAAGATATGTGTCAGTTGTCATTTTGTTTATGCTTAGATATATTATTATACAACCTTCTGACTTGTGTGGTCCCCCAGGTGTTTTGTTCAGTTTGGTATTTTGATAAAATTATTTGCAAAGGGCAAGAACATTACATGCTATACTGTAAATGAATTTAGGCCTTGAGTTAATGGTCTATCAGTGTGCCTGTCTTTTGTACTCACAGTGGTCTCTGACCCTCTCATTTCCTTCTGAGAGTTTTTATTCTCTATATTCCTAGAGAAAAATAGACAAAATACCTTAACTTCTTATGTATGCTTTTTGATGTGTTATGGAGAGTGACCTCGCCTGACCTTGGAGGTGGTTAAAAAAAAAAAGCACTTATTGCCTTATCTAATGGATGTAAAACTGGTAGTGCCAGATATGATAAAAATTCACGGGTGAACATCAGGTTAACTTGTAACTACTGCAGTATGGGAGACATAAATTTTACAAAGGTATTAATCAAACCATGGGCAAACAGGCAAAAGTAGGATGATAGTAAATAGAAGGCAAATAGGTAAAATTCAAGTAAAATGGTATAGCATTTAGCATAAACTTCCTTAAATCTACTCTGCTTATATTTATGTAGCCATTTGGATTTCATGTATGTCTTATTAATGTTAATTTATACTTTTGCTTATGTGTTTACCCAGATACATAAGGTGGAGTTCAGAAGTGTACAACTCTGTCACTGTTATGCCCATAAATAATCTAATAATTTTCTCTATTGATCACAACATTGGCCAAGGAATTTTGTGATAGTCCCACAGCAACTAAAGCATCCCCTGTCGGGCAAGGCCTCCTTTAATTTCAGTACCCACCAAGAAACCTGGGTCTAATGTAATTGGATCAGAGATATTTCTTGTGGTTTTTCCTATTCTTTCAAGAGCCTGGTTAAGGTTTTCAGGGTTACCCCATGGTGAATAAATCTACCCAAAGAGAAAGGGATTTAACTGCCCTTTATGGGTGCTGCAAAATAAGTCAAGAGTTTGCCTAAACCAGTGCATAAGGGGCCCATTGGTTTTATAATAGATTATTATTTTTTCAGGGACTGCAGATCTCAGGATACAATCCCAAAGCATTAGTTACTGATGTGTCCAAACCTTACAAAGGAGAATGTATGAAGGCCTTTCTGTGTCTGAAAGGAGCCCAGCAACCAATTGCTGCAACCATCTGTAGCACTCAGAATGGGCTGCCTGAGTATGGCTAGAGTTAAAGCCATACAAGGAGCCAGGATGTGAAGAGCAATTAAGGGTCTGCCCTATACTCTGAAGACTTAGAGACCATTGCAGTGACTGGCTCCAGCTAACCCAAACGTACGATTCTAGGTTGACAAGAGTGTGAATGTATGCAATGAAAATAACATTGAGCAACCAGAATATTTACATTGGCATTCTCACCCCATATGAAGATCTGCAGGACAATCCAAGTCTTTATCACTGTGATATGGAAATGCACATCAAAGGAACATGATAGGAAAACCTGAAGAAAACATTCCCAAAAGCGCTAGCAAGACAGAATTTGGACCACTCTTTGCTGAAAAACCTTTATCTTTTTGCCACTCACCCGCATTATACTCTGTGCCAATACACTTGCCCTTGATTCAATTTTTGTGCGGGATGAAAGATGGAAACTCATTTCAATCTTGTGCAGGTGGACCTCCACTTTCCTAAGGTCATTGGTAAAAGAGGCTTTTTGTCCCCCTGGTTATATTTTTGGACTCTTCATCAAAAATCGGAGAGATTAAGGTAAATCATTTTTTTGTTTTGTTTTTGTTTTTGTTTTTCTTTGTTTTCTGTTCTATTCCATTGATCTACAAGTCTTTTTTTTTTTTTTCCAGTACCAAGTTGTATTTTTTAACATGGCTTTTCTGTATTCCTTGAAATCCAGTATTTCAGTGCCTCCAGCATTGTTCTTATTGCTAGGGATTGCTTTAACTAATCTGGGACTTTTACCAATACTTTATGAATTCTGTATTTTTTCTGATTCTGTGAAGTATGATGTTGGTATTTCAGTAGAGATTGAATTGAATCTGAGGATAATTTTTACTAAAATGCTCATTTTCACAATCTTAGTTTTTCTGCTATTTGGTAAAGGAAAGTCTTTCCATTTTTAAATATATTCTTCCATTTCTTTCTTCAACGTTCTGTAGTTTTCATTACAGAATGTTGTTCAACTCCTTCATTAGTTTCCTAAGTACTTAATGTGTTTGAAGCTACTGGGAATGATTTTACTTTCCTGGTCTTTTATAAATTATATCATTAATGTACAAAAGCACTACAAATTTTTGTGTGTTTATTTTGTATCTTCCTACTTGAATTTGTTTATCAGATATGAACATCTTCTGGTGGAGATTTTAGGTATCTTTTGCGTAAAAAATCACATCATTTGCAAATAATGATAATCTGATGTTATTATTTCTTTTTTCCATTCTTTCTCTTGCATGAATGCTCTGGCTAAAATTTCAATTATTATATTGATCAGAAGTGGTGAGAGTTGCCACATTTATTTTGTTTCTGACTTTCAAGAAAATTCTTTAAGCTTTTCCATGAGCAGTATGATGTTGGCTGTGGTTTGTCACATATAGCTTTTATCATTTTGAGGTAACATCCCTATTTTTATCAGGATCTCACTTGGAAGCAGGCTGGATTTTGTCAAAGGTGTTTCTGCATCTTTTTAAACAGTCATATAATTTATAACCTTAATTCTATTTGTGTGTATTATTACATTTATGGATTGATATGTTGGGTCATTCTTGCATTCCTGGGATGAAATCAACATGTCACAGAGTATAATTTTTCAATGTGCTGTTTTCAGTTTGCAAGGATTTTATTGAGAATTTTTGCATCTACGTCAATCAAGGATATTGGTTTATAGTTTTCTTTGCTGATTCCTTATCTGGTTCTTGTATTAAGGTGATGGTCACCTCATACGATGAGTTTGGAAGCAGTCCTTTCAAGGACATGGCAATATTTGAAGACTAGAACTGCTCTTCTCTAAATGTGTAGTGAATTTCAGCAAGAAATCCAGTGAATACTAGAATTTTCTTTGCTTTGAGAGTTTTAATTACTTCATTAATCCCATTGCTTGTTATTAATCTTTTTATATTTATTCTGTGCACTTCATTCAATTTAGATAAGTCATGCATGTCTAGAAATTTATCCGTTTCTTGTAGATATCCAATTTATTGAAATATAATCTTTCAAAATATTTTTGGCAATCCTCTATATTTCAGTTTTCTTTATTATTATGTATCTTTCCTCTATCAAAATTGTACTAATTAGGTCTTTCCTTCAATAAGTTTGGTTAAGTATTTATCAATATTCTTTATCTTTTAAAAGACACAAATTTCTGATTTATCAGTCCTTTATATTATTTTTTCAATCTGTATTTTATTAATCTCTACCCAATCATTCTTATTTTTTCATTCTTTTGATGTGGGAGGTGTTTTCTTCCTGTTCATCTAGGACCTTGAGAGGCAAACTTCAATCCCCCTGTCCAGGTATCTAGGAACCCCAGACAACTCTGGACACAATGGACCAATTCTCTGTTTTAACTTTCTTCTCTAGAACATTCTGGTCTACATCTGTAGTCATTATTGGGGTCAAGGAGGACACTAGTGAAAACTTATTTACACCTATTTGGACATGCAAATTCAAAAATCCAAGTGTCATATATTTCAAATATGCCTTTCAGGTGCTTCATTCTCATACAATAATCTGAAAAACAATACAACAAAGCAAAAAAAAAAAAAAAAACGCAAAAAAAGTGGTCTCCAAACTATGATTCCTAGAGATAGTCTATCTTTGCAGGACATTTGCTGTCATTTATTGCAAGGGATGCCAAAGAGACATGTCTAATACCTCTTTTGGAAATCAAAAGACAGAGAGGCAAGAAGGACAGCTTTGCCACCCCTCATGAAGCTAGCCTTATTCACAGTTCCTGGAGAACCATTCTGTTCCTTCCTCAAGGGACACAGTGACAGGCTATAAAAACCCTACATAGGAAATGATCACTCAAATTTTCACAGGACTTAGAATCTATTCCTGTGAACCTCTAGAAGATCTGAGGCTCCTCTTCACAAAGCAAGATTCCAGTTATGCTTCAAGGACAGATAAGTAGAAGTCAATATAAAGAGACATTGATTGCCTATCTAATATTCCTCTTTGCTTTCACAGGTTCCTGACAGATTCAACAACTTCAATTCCATTAAACATGCAGCTCAGCAGTTCACAATTAATAGACATTAACTTCTTTCTCAATGTCTTCCAACAAGTTTTTCTCAGCTCAACTGGTAAGCCACGTCATCCTAAGGTAAAAAGCACATAATCCCCAATAAGTAGGGCCTACAGTCCCTTTCAGCAGGAAGTAACTACAATATATGAAGACAGAAACCTCCACTCAGCAACATGTAAGGAATTATGCAGATTTATGTCTCTCAGGGGGAAATAAGAGAGGAGACTCAGGCATGCCAACAGGGCTAGGGCATTTGTGCATTACCTGTCAGTTGCAGAGACTTGTCAACCACGGGTATAGAGCTGCAGCTCCCAATGCCACTACCAGACCCCAGCCTTTAGATATGAGATCAAGACAAACCTGGCACCTTACACCTTATAACTTCTGACACAAGATGAAGCTGAGCCCCGTAACTGATACCAGTCTTCTGGCATGAGACCTAGTGTGTTTTTGATGGGACAGTCTAAATCTATTGGGAGAAAGAATGTATACAAGATGACAGCCATTGACATCACTACCACTGTGCTCTTGTTTTTCTAGTGACCCATCCTGCATGCAGGACATACCTTCTATTTTTCCTTCAGAGAACATTTTCTCTTCTAGCACTTCATTTTCTTTTCTTCTTTTTTTGCCCTAAAATAAATGTTAAAATTTTACATTCCTTACCATGAGTTCAAAATGGCCAATTGCAACTCAGGCTCTCTAACCCAGTTCTTTAGCATGTAGGACTTAAAGGAATCTTGGATTTTAGATAAGAAAGTTATTTTGCATTTTAAGTTCCTCAAAATTCAGAAGCTTAGTAGGGATGGGTTGCAACTCCCTTTAATAGGGAGTGACTGCATTCCATGCTGCATGTTGAAATTCATTCTGAGTCCAAAGTCTTGGGTCTCTGTCTATTCTTACTTTAATTATTGTTAATATAGCTTATAACTCAACTCTATCTCAGGTCTTTTCTCTAGCTAGCTGCCTTATTCATAAGCTAAAATATAAATTATTTTTTATAATTTCTTGAATGACTTCCCCCTTTTTTCTTCATTAAAATAAATTCTCGGGGTGGGGTGGTAGAGGACAAGGTACAGGAAGGAAACAGAAAGTAGAGCTTTTGAGAGGTAGAAGTTGCAATGTGCAGTTTGAACTGATTTCAGTTGGGCCTCACATCCTCTCAGTGGAAACATTGTTCTACATAGAACCTGGGCCCAGAGATTTTCTTGAGGAATCTGCCTCTCTCAAGCTTTGGACACAGATTGACCAAGCCTAACATTCTCCCTTCCTTGGCTATTACAAAGCCTAAGATGAAATTGTCATTTCTTCAGTGCCCATCTCTTCTTCTCTGGCCAGTACTTCCTTGAGAGTCAGGGGTAGACTGGCCACCACTTCTTACCATTCATCTTGCTTCCAGATTTTGGATGCTGGGGTCTCCTAGAGGTGGTTTCTAGGCTCTTTGTATCCTAAAGAAAGAATTAATCACAAGAATGATATCCAAGTTTTACATTTGTTGAAGGTAGGAAAATAAATGGGCCCTGCAGAATGAGTTTGGGCCAAGTAAAAGTAGGAAAATAAGTACATTCTACAGTATAAGAGTGGTCTGCTGGGAGAGAACACAGTAGCCAAGAGGTCAGTGGGGACTGTCTTTTTCTATCATCCACAACTCAGGCTGACCAGGTCAAGTCTATGCCATCCTTGAGAAGTCCACATGTAGGGGTTTGGGAGCTGTTCTGAACATATATTCTGGGGTTTTGTAGTTAACAACTAATGCCTGATACTCTAGCCATCTTTTCCAGGCCCTAGTCTATTGACTCTTTTCCCACTGAGAGATAAATATCCCCATAATTTTTTGTGTAGTGCTGAAAGAGTGGAGGTCTCCATCTTCATGTAGCTATTCCCTGATGAAAAGAGCTGTAGGACCTACCTACTGAGGATTATGCACTCTCAAAATATCTTGGGGTGTTGTGGCTCACCAGCTAAGTGGAAGAAAAAGAAAACCTGTCAGAAAACAATGAGAAAAGACTTAGTGACAGTTAAACTGTCTTTTCAATGGGAGAAACAAAGAAACTTTACTTTAAGGTTAGAGATGTAGAACCCAAATATGAGGAGCAGGTCAGTTTTCCAAGCTTTCTGTGGAGAAGAAAGTAAGGTGAAGAGGGATGTGATATAAGTGATTGAGAGTGTGAGAGCTGTAGCCTTAGCAAGTTTACACACATTATAGATTTAATTAAAAACAGGAGACTCAATAAATGTGTCTATTTAAGATGTGGTGAATTAGGATGATTAGATGCATGGTTAGAGATTAAAAGATAGTCTACAAGACCCCAAGGCCAAGTAGGATTAAATACATTGTCTTAAGGAATGAATGCTCTGGCCTTTGTCCTCCCCATATTCTAATTTATTACTTAGATTAGCCCTAAGATCAGACATGTAACAGATCACCATGACTTTACCTTATCCTCCTGTCCTTCGCTTTTCCCCTGCCTGAATTCCTGCACTGAAATGCTTCCTTTTTCTTTTATCTTTGTTTTCTGATTCTATCAATACAGAGCCACAGAGGCTTCAGTTCTGGACAGTCCTTATGAGATTCACTCATGCTGAGGGGTCTTGGTTAAGGGTAGTCCCTCTGGGTCTTCTTGGAGTTTGAATTAAATATTGACTCTGAGTAATCTTTCATCCTTTGTGCCACGCCATGGCCATAAACTGTGACAGAAAAGAGGTCCTTCTCTTTTGTCTTTATTCAGCAGGAGTTGCTTCTTTCCAAGTTTTAATGAGCACTTGGTCTCCAGGGTATACAGAAAGTGGTCACTCTGGGCCAGGGCCTGGCAGGACTCTGTTCCCATACAGTTGGATAGCTTGTTGTATTTGGCCTAGATTAATAAGATATTGTAAGAGTCTCATACTTTCTAGGTCTACTATCATATCTGAATATAGAAAATGCCTCACATAACATCTCAAATAGACTCATATTTAGGCCAGTTTTGGGGGTGTTTGATACCTAATGAGGGGTACTGGCAATAATTGGAGCCAAGATTCATAAGTTTCTTGACAAACTTTTGCCAAAGCTCACTTTAGGGCTTGGTTGGCTCTCTCAATCTTTGCAGAAGACTGAGGTCACCATGTAGAATAAAGATGATACTTTATTTCTAAAGCCTTTGCCATCACCTGAGTTATTTCAGAAATAAAAGAAGGCCCATTGTCACTCCAAAGGGACTAACTTAGCTCAAGTCAGGGAATAATTTCTTTGAGGAGCACCTTGAATAACTCTACAGCCTGTAATGAACATGTAGGGAAGGCCTCAGTTCAGCCTATGAAAGTGTCAGTTAGTGCCAACATCTGTTTAAAGCCTCCATATGGTGGTATGTGGGTAAAGTCTGATTGCCAGTGTCCCAAAGGTATTTCCTTTTCCTCTGCACAGGTTCTAACAAAAGAGGTGCTTTGGTTTTGTTAGAGTTGTTATAAGCACAGAGTGGGCAAGATTTGCAGACCTGTCAAGTGATTGCAACTGGTCCCAGTACTGTGAAAATTCAAGTAACTATTTCCAATGTAGCATCTCTTCCCATATAGAAAGAATCATGAAAGATTTATATAGAGTTCCACTGTTTCCCTTCAGGAAAGACAGTTTGTGTTCTAAATACCACCAGAGTCCCTTTATAATTCCCCCTTGTCCTAAGGCCCATTTACCTTCCTGTAGTATAGACTGGTTTTAATGTTTTCACAGGAAGTGGAAATAAGGCTGGGTGTTGAGGGGCTATAAGACTGCTTTTCTTGTCCCACTCCCATCTACCTTTTGATTTCCCAACAAGACTTTAGTAGAATTTCCTACTTACTCTTTACAGGGGATTGTTAATAGTTAGCAAGTCCCTTTTGTTATAAATTGTTGCATGGACATGTAGCTCCAGAAAGGCATATTTGGAGACTGTATAGACATTGAGCTTTTGGGTTTTCCTAATATCAATGCCCGCATAAAAAAGCTCTGCTCTTTGAGCAGAGTTGAGAGGAGGAAGGGATTTGGCACCACTGACCTGCTGTCAACTGACAACTGCATAACCTTCCTTTCAATGTCCTTCTTGGATCAGTGAACCACACTTCCTCAGCATCTTAGAGGGGCAGGTCACTGATGTCTTGCCTGCTTCATAGGTCCGGGAAATTACCTGTTCACAATAGTGGCTAACTTTTGAGCCTGTGGGCATCAAAGGGGCAAGATTAATAGTAGTACAATTTGTATAGTAACCTCTTGGATGTTGAAGAGTATGGCCAGATACTTGGTAAGCCATTCCCCTGTTAATCACAAGTAAATTTTCATTTCAAGAATAGCACTAATCTAATGGGGACTCTTGAATTCTATTTTCTGCCCCACAGTTAGTTTTTCAATTTATTCTTTTAGCACAACAGGAGTTGCTACTGCCCTCAGGTAGGGTGGCCATGCAGCAGCCACTGCATCTAACTTTTTTGAAAAACATGCCACTGGGTAGATTTCTTGTCCTAGCCTTTGGGTCCTACACACAGAGCAATTCCTCTTTTCTGATACGTAGGGGAAGAGTTTTCTTAAGTCAGGTATTCCCAGGGCTGAAGCCTGAGTAAGAACATGTTTTAGTTCTCAAAAGGCATTGTCAATTACTTTCGTCTGTTCCACGGGCACAGACTAAGGACGTTTCACAGGAGAATATAAAGGCTTTGCCATTAGTCCAAATTTAGTTATCCAGATCTAGCAGAACCTGTCCATTCCCAGGAAGGAGTGAAACTATTATTTGATGACAGTAGGACTGAGATAACAGAGAGCATGTCTCTGGTCTCTAGGCAGCTATTGTTCCCTAGGTGTAAGAATGTATCCCAAGAATTAGACTTTCAGAAGGGATATCGGAGCCTTTTTTTTTCTGACATTATATTGCTTCTTATGTAGCATATTGTGGTTTGAGATAGTATTATGATTAACTCCCAATTTGGGCTGCAGATTACAATATCATCTACATACTGTAAGATGGTTTCCTATTTAACCTCTAGGTTCCTTAACTGTTTTTCTAGTGCCTGAGAAAAAATGTGAGGGTTATCTCTAAAGCCCTAGTGGAGAACTCTCCATTTGTACTGCTGTTTTTCCTTTGAAATGGAATTTTCTCATTCAAAGGCAAACAAACTTGGAGTCTGGATGGAGGAGAGTAGAAAAGAAAGTATCTTTTCTGTCTAAGACTGAGAACTACTTTGTGTCTCCTGGAGTTTGGGAGAAAATTGTGTATGGATCTGCCACCAGAAGGTGGATTAGAATTACAGCCTCATTAATGAGACAGAGGTCTTCTACCATCTTATATCCTCTTGAAGTCTTTACTACAGGGAGAATAGGACTATTACAAGGAGACCAGCAAGGCTGCAGAAGAAAAACCTGTGTATGAGAGGCTGGAGGCCTTTATGGGCCTCTTATTTGATTGATTATTTCCTTCTGTTAGAAAATCATGTTGTGCCTTTTAGTTTTATACTGAAATAGCTAAATTTACCCTACCAGGTATTCCATTATACCATGCAGCCAGATCTACCTTTTGACTAATTAGGTCAGGGAGACCTGACATAGATCCCACAGGTGAAAATTCATTTTGGCCTTTGCTGAAATTTGAGAATTGCCCCCAAGTTTGCTAGTAAATCCCTTCCTAGCAAGGGAGTAGAACATGGGACAATTAAAAATTCATGGCTAAATATTTGATCTTGAAAATGACAAGTCAGGAAAGTAAAGAAGCTCCAACTAGGGGTCCCCTCTACCCCAAATGTGGCTCTAGATATAGAGGAGGGAATTCCAGAGAAGAAAGTCAAAAGAGAATAAGCTGCCACTACATTTATAAGTAATTGAATTGGCTCACACATGATATCTGGCTTCATCCAAGGTTCCTCACAGGAGATGGTTATGTCTCTCCACAGACAGGGGTGTTTCAGGTTACTCTGGACCCCTTCAGTCTTCATCAGGGTGGGAGATGAGCATTTTGGCTGGCTTAGACCCTATCTGGGAGGGGGGACATTAAACACTCCCATGCTGAGTCAGACACACTGACCCCTTGACACTCAGAGCAGGGCTTGGGCCTTGGCTTGGTGCAGTCCTATGATCTTCAATAAATGTAGCTACTCACTACCTACTACAAGGTGTACACTTGGCCATTCTTTCCTTGTTATACACAAGAACCTGGACTATTTTTGGCCAACTCAACTGTAAGATCTGTTGAGCCAGCCAGGAGGACTTTACCAAACCTCAGGTGAGGTCTGACCTCACCAGACTTTGGAGGTATCAGAAGCCTGGAAACCTCACCAGACATCAAAGGCATTAACAACCCGGAGAACTTCAGAGACCTCAGCAGAATGGGTAACCAGACAACCAAGTCAGCAAGGAAGATAGCTCCCCACTCTGTGGGGAGACACTCTCTCTTCCCCTATCCCAGCAAAGAATGGATTTCTGGGAGGAGAGGTGGACCAATTACCACTAGGAGAAGACTAGATTGTGGAACAAAAGGCTTCTGTACTTATGGGGAACAGATGGAACCCTGCCAATCAGTTGGGCTTGTATTCTGTTGTTGATCTACACAATGTGGAAAGTGTACCATGGAGGCTGTGACACACACTTCAGCAAGGATTCTCATAGGCCTAGCAGAGCTAAGGAAAAGGCCACTGGATCAGGGAAGAAGGCTGCCGGTAGATAAATGCTTTGGTATGGCTGCTTACAGCAGGGAACCAGGAGATACAAACCTAGCCTGTCAAACTGTCACTTTTCTCTGTGGCATACTGGGTAGCTTGCCCTGAACTTAGGCAGCCCTTTGTTTAGCAGCAAGGGAGTATGTGCCTCTTCTGTGGGTCATGGACTCATGTATAGTGCTTCCTTTCCATAGATTTTAGTAATTTTCTTTCTCCTTTTCTGATCCCCTCTCCATCCCAGACATTCATGTACCAGAATGACTCATTTGTTTAGTTGTTGGTTCTGGATAACTCAAGAAAACCAGGTTAAGAAGTACAATGTCTTCCTAAATGGGAAGGGAGGAATTGATTCATTTAAATCTCCCACTGCCTGCACTGCCTGGTTGCCACTGGCAGCAGCAGCAACAAAGGTGGGTAGCAGGAGGCAGTACAGTTGACTAGTGAACTCATCTCCTCTAGGTCCCAAAGCCCACCTGGTTAGAGGCGTGTCTCTCTGATGTAGCTTGCTGATAAATCTTGGTTTACTCTTCTTTTTACTCAGTTTTGCTTTCACTGTGATAACTGCGGCCTTAAGTTTATACTGCTGTCTGAAAAGACCTAGTGCCTTACTTTTATTTTGAGATTCTGTCACCACATGTATGTTTTATGGCTTTATCTCATAAGTAGAGTTTTCTCCAGGGATGGGTCTCACTCCCTTTTAATTGGCTAAGGGATACTTAGCCAGTAAAGTATCCCACTTATGGGCTCTTCAACCAGAAGATGAGCTGTGTTTGTAGGAGAAATTCAATGGGTCCAAGGAAATCAGCCTACTCAAGTTAAACCCCTGATAGCCTAAAGGAAATGCCTTGCCAGGTTAAACTCCCGGAGGGAAGTGCAGCCTGACCAGGTTAAAGCTCTGGGAGGCCAAACCTAGATCATAATTTTTGCTCCTCCTATTACAAAGGGTAAAAACCTCATCTATTCCTTCTTAGTCCTTCTTCAGATGTCTTAAGCACTGGGACAAGTCCCATACTAAGACCATTCAAAGAGACCATCTTATATCCCTGTATAGCTGCAAAGGCCTATTATCAACTTGAAGAAAATAAGATATGGTCACCCCTTGGCAGCCTGAAATATAACACCATATTTCAACTATATCTCTACTGTAAGGAGCAAGACAAATGGTCAGAGGTACCTTATATTCGAGCCCTTATGGCCATTTATCAGAGGCCTAATGTGTACTCTAGAAATTGTCATGTATCAGGAGCTAATGTTGTTGAAGACTTTCTCCTGTCAGCTCCTTCTTCCTACAGACTACCTCCTCAGCGACTTGCAGAATCAGTACCCTCAGGAGATAAAGGCCATCTCCAGAGTCCACTCCACACTACATATGGGTCTACTTACCATAGAGCCTTAGACTCAGGGAACCCAACATCCAAGCCTGTGAGTTCTCTACCCCTTGGACTAGTGGCAGACATTGATGATAACAGTCCTCATGATAGTACCCTTTTTATGTCAACAGTGCAAGGACAAACGGGGTAGATTCTCTGAGGATCCTGAAAAGTTTGCTGATGGTTTTCAAATCCTAATCATGGCTTTTCATCTGACCTGGTGAGATGTCCAATTCATCCTCATTTTTTGTTGCACAGCAACAGGAAAGAACAGGATTATAAAGGCTGCAAAGCAAGCCAGTGATGAAGCCTTTGCTCCTTCACACACTGATAGTCAACTATGGCATTATTTGTGACTCAAGAAGGGCCTGAATTTAATTATAACACATGGGGTGGTGAAACTAAGTGAAAGACATACATCAGGACCATTTTAGCTGGTATATGACAAAGAATGCCCAAACCTGTAAACTATGATAAGCTCGTGTCTGTCAGAGCCCCAGTGAGAGCTCAGTTGCTTTTTAGCTTTAGTTTGAAGAGGCCCTCTGAAAATACATTACCTTAAGACTCTGAGTCTAGAGAAGGTCAGATTATCCTATGGCACTATTTTGTCAGTCAGTCAGCTCCAGATATTAGAAAAAATCTCCAAAAACTCAAACTGGGTCTGCAAACCACTATAATCCTATTTGGTGTTGAATAACCATGATGAAGTGGAGGACAAATGAGAACTGGGTAAGTAAAAGAGACAAGAAAATTGAAATTTTAAAAATTGTACTTTAGTGAAAAACTGCAGCCTCAGAATAAAAGCTCAGTTTATTTACTTTTTTTCTTCTCCCAAAACAGCAAACCTAGGCAACTCCCTTATCAGCTGCAGTCTGCCCATTCCCTGTTACTTGCAAATAGTCCTCTTTCACCCATGAACGGATCACCCTTTGGGGATTTTTCATAGGAATAGACCATTATGTCACTAGAGGTGGGCTATCCTCTCCCACCAACACTAAGCCTAAGACTGAATTTATAGATTATCAGATCCCACAGATTTTTAACTTCCAAAACACATAATGGTTTCCTAGTTCCCACCTGTATTGTACCTCATTTCTTTGAGCACCCACATTGTGCTCTGGAGTGCCTCCTGTATCTACCTCTAATAAATCTTTCTCATGCCTCTTTTATGGAAACATCCTGAAAATATTTTGTTATGACAGGAGTCAGCAAACTACATGCTTATTTCAAAACGGTGGACTGAATTCTTTGTTTCAGCCTCAGGGACACTCAGATCCAGCCAGAGGCAAAGCCATCAGGAAAATATTGCCTAATGTAAGATCTCACACATTATTAACCTCTTCTTTTGTCATTAGGATACAGGAAATAGTTGTATTCACTTCTCCAGGGTAAAACTCAAACCACCTGAGATACCAGAAGATGAAGAGGGACCCTTAATTTCATACACTGTGAGTCAATAGACAACCTCAAGTTTCTTTTTAGGAGAAAAATCATGAAGCATTCTGGGGAACCAGAAGGATAAATTGGTTAGCCCTTTTCTAAGTAGATTGTTTAAATAGTCTCACTATCTTATTTACTACACTTACTAAAATAATAGTGGTGTCCGATTCATAAAAAAGACCATGGCCAAACACATCTGAGTGCAATCTTGTTTATAAACAATTGTCCTATGTGTGCTTGTCCATCTGTCTGTCCAATTTGTTCTAATGATCTATCACAACACCTATAGCTGTTTTGTTTGAACTCAACAATTTTTTTTCTTCTTTTTGCCTTTCCTGGGATTTCCATGGAAAACAGTTTATATAGGTTAAATATTTATGTCTACACTTTAAATCAGCTAAGAGATAAAATAAGTGTCATTAAAGTTAAAGTCATCCTTCCACCCAGTTAGTCAGTCAATCAGAATGATGTCAAGACAGGTCTTACAAATGCAATTTGCCTATTGCTGTCCATGCACAATAACTTGGGAGTCTTTTATTGGTCTAAAATGTGTTACTTGTTATTATCCAGTTCTAATAGGTCATCTAAAAATAAAATATTCTGTTAAGATAGCTAAATGGGGACCTCCAATCATTTCCATAGCCTTATGGGAAACACACCCCAATAAACACTGCTAAACATATTATTGTAATATGTTTACACTGATTATCTTCAAAAGGTTAAGTCTTCTGTGGATAAAATGATAAGGTTGTCTTTTAAAGATGTTCTTGGTAGAAAACTAGATTAACAGACATAGGTTCCCATATAGCTGTGACACTCACTATTGCTGGTTTCATGGTGTACTAAATGTATCTGTGCTTTCTGGGTGTACAGGTCTTCAAAAATGTAAAAGTAGGGTTGTTTATGGTACTAAACTTTTCTTTAGACTCAGATATCTGCCTTTCTCTTACTCGTGTTTCAGCTATGTGTGATAGGATGTACATGTTAAGCCAGTTTGAGACCGCCAGACAAATGATAATTTCTAAGAGCTTATGTGAAATGTATATTACATATGTGTCACTACACTTAGAGATGCTCAGGCAATGAGCAGTCCAGACAATGTCACACACTAAAAATTAAAATCTAGACATAAATTTCTAGAATTGATTCATAGACAGGTGCATTGCATCTTATTGAAGGATAGCAAATTCGGTGAAAGTTTCTCCATGTCATTTAGTGTTGTATGATCAGATGGAGATGATTGACTAAAAAGGCTTTTTTTTCAGATTTTTTTAAAGAGAAAAAATAATAAAAACAATGATACAGTATTTCAAAACAAGATAGTAAGAATTTAGCAATGCAATATTGCATATTGTTATTTTCAAAGTAGTTGCTTAGATTACAAGATAAAGGTAAGAAAAACTGATCAAACAATGTAAGTACAAACCGTTCTTTTCAATGAACTAAAATAAATTAGTAGTATAATTATCTTCGCTATCTTGCGTGTGTGTGTGTGTGTGTGTGTGTATATATATATTTTTTTTTTTTTTCTTTTCCCTTCCTTCTTTTCTCCTTTCCCCCATCCCAGGTATTCTTTCCATCTGAGCAGTTTCTTTCCCTTTCACAATATCTATTGTATATTTTGGATCTTATTTAGTTTTTCAGTTTCTTACACTAGGCAGACAATATATTTATACATGCAAGTTTGATTTATTTCACTTATGAATAGGGTCTCCAGTTGTATCCATTTACCTATAAAAGCCTCAAGTTTATCCTTCTTTAGAGCTGAGTAGTACTCCATTATATAGAAATATCACATCTTTTTATCCATTCCTCAGTTGATGGGCACTTGGATTGTTTCCAAGGTTTAGCTATTACAAATTGTGCTGCTATAAACAGGGGTGCACATATATTGCTGTGGTATGATGTTTTTAATTCTTCTGGGAAAATACCCAGAAGGGGAATAGCTGGCTTGAATGGAACCTGTACTCCTAATTTTCTGAGGAATCTCCACACTGATTCCCACAAGGGTTGCATCAGTCTGCACTCCCACCAACAGTGGAGAAAGATTCCTTTTTCCCAACAGTCCCACCAGCGTTCATTATTGGTTGATTTCTTGATAATAGCCATTCTTTCTGGAGTGAGATGGAATCTCAGGGTTGTTTTAATTTACATTTCTCAAAAGACCAATGATGTTGAACATTTTTGCATATATTTATTTGCCATTTGTATTTTTTCACCTAAGAAGTATGTATTCATCTCAGATACCCACTTCAGGATTGGGTCTTTGAATTTTGGGGACTGAATTTTTTCAATTGTTTATATGTTCTAGATAGAAGTCCTTTGTCTGAGGGACATTTGGCTAAAATTTTTTCCCACTCTGTGGGTTTTCTTTTCACTCCATTGGTGATTTCACTTGATGTGCAAAAACTTTTTAATAAGATGAGATCCCACATGTGGATTCTTTGAAGTACTTCCCATGCAGTTTGGTTTTTGTTCATGAACTCTCTGCCTACCCTTATGTCTTCAAGATTTCTACCTACTTTCTCTTCCAGTAGATTTAGTGTTTCTGTTTTTATATTTAGATCTGTGATCCATTTTGACTTTAGTTTAGTGCATGGTGCTAGACATGGGTTTAGTTTAAGTCTTCAATATGTGGAAAGCTAGTTTTTCCAGCACCATTTATTAAAGAGGCTTTGTTCTACTGAACATGTCTGGACCTTTTGTCAAAGATAAGGTGGCTGAGGGCCAGTGAGATAGCTCAGTGGCATGAGCGCCTGCCTGGCAAGCGTGAGGTCCTGAGTTCGACTTCTAGTACCCACATATGAAAAAAGGGCCGGTGATATTGCTCAGCGGCACAGGCACCTGCTAGTGCACGAGGTCCTGAGGTCAAGCCCTGGTACCCCCCCAAAAAAAGAAGATAAGGTGGCTGAGTGTGTTTATAGTTGTGTCTCCATCTAATCTGTTCCACTGATACTTAGGTATGTTTTTTTGCCAGTACCATGATGATTTTATCACAATAACTTTGTAGTATAATTTCAAGTCAGGGATTGTTATACCTTTTGCCTTGCCTTTGTACCCCAGGATTGCCTTTGCTATTCCAGGTCTCTTCAGTTCCCAAGTGAATTTTAAGAATGGTTTCTCTAGATCTGTGAGGTATGCTAATGGTATTTTGAGTGAGTCATTTTCTATTTCAAAAAATTTTATTTTGTTTTCTGTGATGATCCTTGTGAGTTTTTGTAGTAGGTAGCTATATCACTAGTATCAAGGCCTGTCTTGGAAAAGTCTGTTCTTCAGGGATGTCTTCTATGTGTAGGAAATTCTTTATTTATGTTTGTCACAGGATCCTACCTTCCCAATTAAGTAACTGTGGCATGTTGGTATCTGTTTGGCTCAGTCCCCTGTCATTTGGTGTAGGGCTGTGTTGAGTTTATTATCCCAGAGCTTCCCAGTATTGTTACAGAAGGGAGAAAAACTTATTACAACAGATATGACATCCTAGCTAAAGTGGTAAAATTAGCAATAACAATAGCATCAAGCACAATTTAGAAACTGACAAACTGTGGTAACTATTGATTTTATACTTTAGACCGTACGAGCAGAATCTATAGTTATATAACAGAACCAATCATAAATTAGGAGTTTGTGTGCAAAGTGTTTCCCCTTGGTAGAGTGGTTTTACCCTGTGGTGGGGAAATTTAGGGCAGATAGTGTATAAAGCAAAGATAACTGGAAAGGAAATAGAAGCAAAGCTGGAGGACAAAGGATGATCACACAATGTTTGGGAATTTAGAGAAAGGGGTAGAAAAGAAAGAATGAAGGAGTATTCAAGGGATTACCTGAACTTGGTCTCTGGGTTTGGAGAGATGGGTGTCTTGGTTACTTTTCTCTTGTTGCTGAGACAAAATACCCAACACCCAAAATTACGGAAGGAAAGGTTTATTTAGCTCACAGTTTGTGGAGGTTTCGGTCCATACTCAGCTGGCTCCAAGGCAGGGTGCCACATGGCAGAGGGCAACGGTTCATGGCGGCGGAAGGCAGCAAAAATAAGCAAGAGCAAAAGGGAGGAGTGCAAGAGCATGAGAGAGAGCAACCTCTTTCCCTCCCTTATATTACATGCAGGCTCCCCGCCCCAGGGTTGGTGTAGCACTCACGCCCATAATCCCAGCATTAGACCATGAATCAGTCATAAACTCCACAAGCCCACCTCCATGACTGCATGAGGCTTTGGGGGAACATCTAGACACAAACCATAACAATGGGATTAGTTTTCTGTGGCTGGAGTTCTCACCAGCCATTTAGAAGAGAGAGAAAAAAGAAAACAAGAGAGAAAGGGAGAAAAAGTTTGAGAGAAAAGGGCCGGTTACCAGTCCTGGATACTTCCTGAGCTGGTTGTCGGTCATGTGGAGGCCTCAGTCACCTGTTAGCGTGTATTGTTATTGTTACTTTGGACTTTTTGTGCCACCAGTCTTGCCTGCCCATCCTGTGCACCTTAGTTTGACCCTACTGTGTCACTGGCATCCCCTCTGAAAGGCTCTGGTCTCTGAGACTTTCTGAGCAGATCGCCTCAGTCGCGGCAGTAGCGAGGGGAGGGGCCATTCTTTGGACCTTATGGTGTGGTTCATCTGGGTTGTTGGGGTGGAGGTGGTGATGGGAAAGACTGCTCTCCTCTACATTTTTCACCTGGATTCCCACGGCAGCAGAGAGGTGATTGGATGGGCCTCTCTCTGGCATGGCTCACCTGGGTTTCCAAGGTGGCGGAGAGGTGATGGGAGGGACCTCTATCCTTTGGTGCAGCCCACAGGGACATGGATACTGGGTTGGTGAGGGCTGCAGTCACCACACCATGGGCACCACAGATGCTTTTCCATCTGTTAAGAGTGCCGTTTGCAAAGGGGGAGTCACTGCACCTCCTTCCAGACCTGAACCTGCTGTGGTTGCTCTTGGAGTAAGAATTGCAGCACCTGAGCACCCACATGAGGACTCAGCACCCAGCATCTCCCCTTTACAACCTCCCTCTCCTGTGGGCTGCTCCTGGGCAGTGACAGACACAGAGACAGACACGTTTCAGAAAAGGCTATTTTATGCTAAGATGGATCTTTAAAATGTATTTCAAAGATAATATCATGATTGTCACACTGAAATATTGTATGTGGCTCTTGCTCTCAAGTTTTCTCTTTAAAACTTTGTAATTGTTGTCTGTTAATAATTTGCAGGAATTAAATTTCTAAAACAACCATGATTGGTAAGAAATAAGAGTCCTCTGGCTATACTGTATATTTCAAAGTGCTAGATATCCAGATGAGATTATAATATTAAGCCCACTTCAGTACTGGTGTAACTGGCCTTCTGGCTGTTCAACAACTGAGGCTTGGAGACCAAAGTAAAAAGCCAAAGTTAAAAGCTAACTGGGCTTAAATGGACTACTAATTATGTAGCCAAGATCCAAACTAAGATAGATTTGCTTGAGGCAACAACTAAACAATTTTCTGTCTTCTCTGTGGTGTCCAAAAAGATGGTAAATGGCCCAGTTAAGTTTTCAGGCTAAAGAAAATTTTTACATTTTCATACAACCTATCTTGATAAAGAATTGGATGTGTTATCTTTAAATAAAAGTAAAAGAATACTATTCTTTGAATGACCCACTACCTTGCAGAAACCATATGTTTTATTAATCTGCCATTCATTCTGTAAGGAACAAAATGCTCTTGTATTACGTGCATACACATGTGTCGATGTACCTCCTGGAAAATGAAAGGTCGACTTCCTGCAGAGAACCAAATTGTGTTCAGGTTATGCAGTTTATCCAACATTGCCTTAACGTCTCCAGGCCCCATGTGCTTAGCAGCATCAAGTCTGAACCCTGCTACCCCAATGTCAATGAGATTGTTCAGATAGTCAGCTATCTTGGTTCGCACATAATCCTTCTCAAGTGTGAGATCAAGAAGACCAGAGAGACGATAATTTCTGACCTGTTGTGATAAAAATTTTTGACTGATTCATAAATATATTTTCTTATCTGAGGGTTCCATTTGTTATTTAGTCCTACTTGTTCACCAATATATATTAACATAATGCCCTCTTTGCAAGGTCACTGAGGATATTGACATTCTGCTATAGACATATTTGGAAATGGAGACTGTAGGAAATAAAAAAGATGAGCTTTGAAACTGTAAGGAGTATTTTTTCTTATTTTCACTTTTATCTTTTCCTGGTGTAGGGGAACCAACCCAGAGCATCTGCAAGGCCAAAGAACTGCTCTACCACTTGGGTGTATCCCAAACCTATGATTAGGGGAAAGTGTTAGAATAACTATTTTCTTATTTTTAATCCATAAGGGCTAGTAAGCAGTTTTCCTAAGGAATCTAAGCCAGTATCTAAATATAGTATTCAATAATGTACACATGCATAATTAAAGGTATAGATAGTTCTAGGTTCAGATCATTATTTTAAAAAATTTACCTGATTAGCTTCATCATAGTTAGAAATTTCTCCATCACATTTACTATCATTAAAATCCCAAGCAGAGCATGGAACTGATGAAAACTCCCTGTTGTGAGCATTATAGTAGCTTCCACAAGTACTGTTTGTTCCTGCACCATTGACTGAACCACACATGTGAATAATTACAGCAACCACATATATTCAGACCTAAAAATCAAGTTGTCTACTTGAGTTTCACTTCATGTAGAAATCTAAATCATTGCATGTCATGAAAACTCCAGACTACTGCTTTGTGATTTCATAACTATTATTTCCTACAAGATCAAATCAAGTGGGAAAGTAAGCTATCATTAAAGACCCACATCCATTGTAATCACTTGGTCAAATGTATACATAAATGATAAATTGAGATAACAGGAAATTCCCATAATCCTGAAGAAATGGAAAGAACCATTTCTGAGGAGTTAAGAACTAGGTAAGTCAGGAGGAATGGTTGGTTTTTCAAAATTTCAGTGAGTCACCAGGAGAATAAAGCAGTTGATCCCTGATCTCCACTAAGAAAGAGTTAAATGTACTAACCATACACCATGGAGAAGAAAAGCTAGGGATTATAAATGGATCCATAAGTCGCACACAAAAGACAACTATTGCAACTGGAATCTCCACTTCCCAGCCTGAAAAATGTTGATAGAAAATAAGTATGGTTATAAGGCTTTAAATTGTGTTTTACATAATTAATTCTCCTTAAACATTAAATTACCTCATCTTTACATGTTGATATATATAGAGTTTTACAACCACTGAATGTAAGACTATTTATTTTGCATTGAGAAAAAATAGAAAGTAAAAGTTTTTAAAACTTGAAATATGACTACCTTTCCATTCAAGACAAGAGCAAGAGTCAGGGAGAAAAACTAATTTCCTACATAATATTTTTAAAAGAAATTTGAATTCACTTATGCCAACATTTTTACACCTAGTCACCATGTTTTTGAATTCAGTTTCATTTCCAGATCTTGGGCATATTTTTTAGCTAATTGGTTAATATTTTTCCCACAAAGGTCTAAAAGGGTTGTTAATGACAATATTTTCATTGGGTGGAGAGACCTGCAAAAACTCCGTCTTACTAAGAATCAAATTATATTTTATTCTATATCATTACAACCTATAAAAAAATATAAAATATTCTACAATCATTTCTGAATCTTTCTACATATAGCTACATTGCTTTATAACCATTGGAATAAAATGATAGCACATTTGAGATATCCTGCGACAAAACAAAATCTTGCCTGAATACTAAATATTTCTTTCTCAGAAAACTGTTATAAGGTATTTTCATTCCAGTAAAATATTGTTCCAAAACACTAATACTGATTAATGTACAATTCACCATAAGCTCAGTACACTCTGCAATACATGCTATGAACAATACTTTCCTGAAAGCATCCAGCTCCTTTGGACCTAAGTATCATTCACATTCTAAAGCAATATCTGTCCAGCGCCACTCAAACAGATGGACAATAGATGTGCATCCCTGCTGAGTATGTGGGGCGTACTGAGCCCAGCAGAGCCCAGTGGCCGAAAGCAAGAGAAAGAACTTCATTTTGTGGTGAGCTTGTCAGGGTTCTTTCTAGCAAGTATTTATATTCCTGCAAAAGGTCAGATTATATGAAGTCAATATTGACATGAATAAATATTTTAAGAGCAAATTGTTTATTCATTATCTTGAAAAGATTATTAATCATAATGTTAACTCAACAACTGAAGAAAATTCCTAAAATCTCTCAGCAAAATAATCAAAATGGTTTTGTAGAACTTAGTGATTTTGCTATTGAAAGAATATTAACCTTTTCAAACATCTGGCATTTTATATATATGAATAGTCCTTATTCATGTTTTATTTAAATAGTATTGGATGGTACATATTTATGATGTCCTTCACTAAATGGGAAAATTACAATGAAAGCCACCTGCATTCATACTCAAAATATTATTTTACCTATCCATCTTCAATATTTGTAATAGTTTCCTTTCCAGAAAACACAAGATTCTTTCCTGTATTTCTCCCCCAAAACAAATTCTTGCTTACTTAAGTTTCCACATAAAATTTCTAGAAATTACTTGAGCTTTAAATGACCTTGCACTGAAGAAAGAACAAATCATGTGCTTAACATGTGGCTATGGCAGTAGGATTTGTGGCAATGAGGGTATTCTCCCTAAGCTAAATATGTTTAAACATGATGAAACACTAAATAAAATAATTCCTATATGTTTTCCTTCTTTAATTAGTGAAATCCTGTGAAGGATTTATAGTGCAGGTGGGGAAAACTTTATCCATCCATCTAACAACTATGGAATGTGTTTCCTTTTTTGCCTAATGCAAAGATGATATAAGGGTTATAATGATAGCTATAATAGGTTCTTCTTCGAAGAGAGCTTACATTTTAACACGGGAGCGGAAAACAGGCAAATAAATATCACAACAGTAATACTAAAGATGACATATAAATGATCTTCTCTTGTGACAATAGAAAAGAAAAGACACCAAGATTAGATGCAAGGAGTGCTAAGAATGAAGGATCACAACTGGGATGAGCCAGGGTCTGGACATTTCTGCTCGACATCAGTGTGGTATTTTCACAAGAACTTTCTTCTGTGTGAAAATACAGATCAATTGCTATTTAGTTTATTCTTGGAGTTGTTTTCCCACAACATCCCATCTTTTGTGGTCGACCTGTTGTTTTGGTCAAACTGGTACTTATGATAAAGACCATTTGAAGAGGGCAGGAAGAAGTGCATACTAAACTTTAAATGGATTACAGGCTTTGAGTGAAGGGCCAAGCAGTGCACCTATCTATTCTTCCCAGTGATCCCTATTGTCTTTTTGAGCCTTAGTGATTCGATCTCTGGTATTCTTTAAAAAAGTAGATAAAGATGTCTAATTCTTATATCTGCCTTCTGGTGATATATGGACATTGACCTTACCCTAAACTTGGAGTTTGTAAACATTTTTTACCGCTTGATCTTTAGGAGACAAGACTGGCAGTTCAGACACTTAGTCTGGGTGGGTTGAAAGACAAGGTAAAACATCACCTTGACTTGGAACTTCAGAAGACCAGAAGACAAATTTTACTAGCATATTTAACAAGACAGGGTACAAAATTCAAAAGGAGTATGGGGTGATCAAAAGCTCACAAAGCAATGGAACCCAAGCAAATTTAGGTAGCATTTGGCAAATTGTGCTATGAATATTCTCTGCATATATATATGCATATATATATATGTATATATGCATATATATATGCAGCCATTTGGCTTCCTTTTATAGATGCTTAATATTAACCTCTACTTGCACTGAGCTGTTTTCCAAATACTTCATATAGAGTTCAAAAGTGAACAAATGCAAGCCTCTTCTGCCAATAAATATATTAATGACTTTTTTTGTGTGTGTGTGGGTACTGGGGGGTCGACCTCAGGACCTCGCGCGCCAACAGGCACCCGTGCCGCTGAGCGATATCACCGGCCCCTTTTTCGTACATGGGTTCCAGGAGTCGAACTCGGGCCCTTGCGCTTGCAAGGCAGGCGCTTATGCTGCTGAGCAATCTCACCAGCCCCCATATATTAATGACTTTTGTTTTCAATCACATCATTTGTCAATAATTGAGTGATTGTTGTACACCAACTAAAACATTCCCCCTTGGGCCAGGCCTTGCTGCACTTCAAGTGCCCACAAAATAATCTGGGTCTATGTGATGGGATCAGAAGTATCACCTGTACATTTCTCCTATTTTTTCAATAGCCTTCTGTTACTTCATGCTAAGTGAAGCCAGCCCAGGGAGCAGTGGATGTGACTGTCCCCATAGCTTCTCCAAAATCAGTACCAAACTATGCCCATATCAGTTCATTGGGGCCACTTGGTTTTGTAAGATTATTATTTTTTGAGGGGCCGTATGCCCTATGATGCAATCTCTTATGAAGTGTTAGTCATTGGTGTACACAAAAATTAAGAGAAAGCAGGTTTGAAGGCCTTTCTGTGTGTCTAAAAGGACTCAGCAGACAGTTCCTGCATCCATCCAAAGCCAGAATTGGATGGGCTAACTGAGCATTGGTAGAGTTAAATTATGCAAGATACCTTGAAGTGGAGAGCAATTAAGAATCCTGCCTCTACTTTGCACACTTAAAGACCTTTGCAGTGACTGACTCCAGAGAACCCATACATAGAAAGCCTAAAGTAGACAAAGTCAATTTAGTCAATGAAAATAACATTTAGGAACTAGAATATTTACGATGGCATTTTCATCCCATAGGCAGACCTGCATGAGAAGCTAAAACTTTATCAGTGATACTTGAATGTGCATCAAAATAACATAATGGCAATATCCCAAGGAAGGTTAAAGAATTCACTCTCAGAAGAACTAGAGGACTGGGATTTTGGACCTCTCTTAGATGAGCTTTTTCCTTTTTATTGTTCACCAACATTACACCCTTCCTCAAAACCTGTTTCAATTTTGTTCACCTCTGCTCTGTTAGTATGTGAAGTGTTACTATATTCATATTCCATTTTTTTTCAATATTTATTTTTATTAGTGCACGTTTGCAGTACATAATGATCACTTTTCTTGTAGAGCGTTCATATGTGTACATAACACATCTTCTAAATATTACTTAGTGTAGTAGGCCATAGAACTCACTATATGGATAGCCAACACTTTAGACAATAATACTTGCATAAACATAAATAACAGTTTTTATTTAATGTCTTCTCCTGTTGTAAGCAAGTGTTTTTTAGGACTCACATTAGACCTAGAATGCTTGGTAGGCAAACATGGTGCAGGGACCTGGCCTACTTGTGTTCAAGCCATTCTCTAGCAAGCTTGTTGTATTCTCTACAGATTAAGTTGCCACAAATTTGGCTAAAAATGGCTGGCTTTTTCTCCTTTAATCCTGTGGGCATTTTGATGAGTGTAGTTCCCTAATTAGTATTATGGCTCCCCAGTCAATATTGGGGATGATTGCACTAATCTCCGATGACTCGTGTCACACAATGAAAGGAGACTCATGACACAAGGAGAGAGTTGGTGACCACTCTGTTTATTAAAAGAGCACACTGTCTTAAATACATAATGAGAACAAAAGCATTCTTTACTAAATGAGTTCAAAAGTCATTCTATGAGAAAGAATCTCAAAAGATGGTTCAAGGAATGTACATGTTCCACTTGAGCTTATAGCACTGGGGACAGCTGAGCTGATAGTACTGGGAACAGCTTGGGAAACAGCACAGAAAACGTTTCCCACATACAATAGCTGCGAAGCCACGGCACCCCGCCAAGTCGTGCTGTGCTCCGTCTTCAGAGTCTTTTAGCTGACCCTTCAGGAGACTCTTCAGGACAGACCACATTACAGTTTAGAAGCAAAGCACTTCATATACACATTTTCAGTGCAGACTTCCACACATGAGTACACCCTCCAACAGTTGGTACAATGTCTAGAGTCCTTTCTCAGATCCAGTCTAGCTCTTTCTTTGTTACTATTTCCTCATTGGAGTCCCTAGAAATTTAATATTTTCTTCTCGTGATTTGTTTTGTGTTACTTCCCCTATCAATTGTCCTGATTTTACTTTGATATTGGGTGTACAACCCCAGTAGGTAGCCTTTATGCTGAGCCAAACTCAACTCTTTTACTTTGTGTTTTAAAGATCAGCTGAGGCTCAATAGGGGTTGCTATTAGGGCTTTGTGAGAAGGCTCTTGGCTCCTATAGTCTTTTCCCTCTGTCGGTGGTGCCATTTTCCTGGAATGGTCAGCGTTTTATTGCCATGTGTCTTCCTTGGGAAGTCTTGGGGCCATTCACTTTCTAATGAGCCTCCCTCTTTCTAGAATGGATATTATTGGGTCAAGCCCCTTGTCCTTCACGATACTTATGGTCAGGAGTTTGGCTGATTCACTAAAGTTTCAAGACCCTTTCAGAGGCCTCCCATCATCCCTTGCATCATTGCTGGTCTTGGTGGGTGAGGGCCAAAATATTGGATGGGTTCTTAGGCTTGGTGTTTTCCTTGGCTTTGGCCTCCAAGTCTGTTACAACCAGCCTCATATACGAATGACAGTTCCAAGTCTGTTGTTGAACATTTAGAAAGTCAGCTCCACAGTCTCTAACTAAGAAGAGAAAGTTTTAATTCTAATTATTGAAATTTTCTTCAGATCTTGGAGCGCTTTAAATTTTAAAGTGAAATCAGGACACAGTTACCCTTTCCTTTTAACTGGAGTTACTAACTCCAGTTAGTACTAGAATATAATGAAAAAATTGCAATTTTTGGTCATCCTGTATTTAAATAATTGGACTGGTATGTGGATAAACACCTGTTCTACTGCAAAGAATATTTTTATTTATAATTTATCAAAAATAGGTTTCTTTTGTCCAGTTCCAAAATAGTAAATGATCAAAAAACTAAAACCAGAAATTCCATTTGACCCAGGTATGCTCCTTCTAGGTATTTTCCCCAAAGAGGTAAAGACATCATATCAGAGCAATACATGCACACCCATGTTTATTGCAGCACAATTCAAAGGAGCTAAATCTTGGAACTGGCCTATATGTTCATCAATAAATGAATTGAGAAAAATATTGTAGTATTTATACCCAATGGAGTAACATTGTGCCATAAAAAATTATAAACTTGAGGCATGTGTAGGAAAATGGATGCACCTTCAGACCATAACATGAAGTGAAAGAAATCAGACAAAAAAGGTCAAATTTCTCATGGTTTCTCTCATAAGAAAAACCCAAAATATAAAAAGAAAGCAAAATAAATGGTAGATAATGGGAAGTAGGGAAATAGATCTTTATCAAATGGGAATGGAAACAACACAAGCCAGGAATGGGAGGGGGGAAAGGAAAAGGGGATGAAAAAAAGAATTGAGATGTGTACATGTTCAAACTCCCTATAAAAAATGTCATCATTGTGTACTGAAAGCATGTACTAATAAAAAGTGAAAACTGAAAAGAATGAAATGACATAAATAAATAAATCTAAATTTGCTATTTATATGTCTCCTTTTCTAGTCTTAAAAATAAATGAATCAAATGCTTTGAAAATAAAATGGTTTTTCAAATAGAACATCCTCATTTGCAGGTGTACACTCAGGTGACCAATGCCCAATCTTTTACTTAGCAGAGTGGCAGTATTTGGAAGGTGTAGTTCTTGCGCACATTTAGTTATATTTTCTAATACAGCCTATTGGTGTTAAAATTTTAGTTTAGATGATAGAAGCTCAGCAATGTGTTCTTTTAAGCTTTGCTTTGCAGAAACCTTGTATTTTTTGGAAACATGATTCATTTATCATACAAAGAAACTACTGATAATTATCATCCTAACTACATAAAAACATTTATATGTAGGTGTACATATATATTAATATAAATAAATTGACTTAGCATTAGTTCTAAAGCAAAATTTTGACTAGGATAGCTGTAAGTATGTGACTCCGGCTCTAACAGTTCTACATAGGTTAACAACACTATCATAAGTCAAAGAATAAATTTAACCTCTTAAAAGATTAGGGGATAATGCTGATGAGTGTGAATCAACCTATTTATGTACTGGTGCATTTCATATATACAATAATAAAATGCTAATTTACTTAAAAACAAACTGAAGCAGACAACGCATAAACATCAAGAATGAACAAATAGCATATTTTACAAAAACCTGAATGGTACTGAACAGAAACAACAAAGTTCCAGAAAGTTTTACTGACCATCTTATACGATGAAAGTCTGGATGCAATGTACAAACAAGAATATTTATTAGTTACCTGGAATGGATTAAATTTACAGATTTTAGTTTTATAAACTTCTATATAACATTTAGATTTAGCACAGACATATAGCATATACAGCATTTATATTTATACACATCTATATTCACAGGTAGATAAGTTCTCAAATATTATATAATAAAAATAATAGTTTTTTATTTAATTAGCGTTATGAAGTGACCATTTAAAGGCATTAAAACTCACAGGTAGTTAAATAAGTCTAGACTCTAGTAGAATTCAGTTCCCTGAGTAATCAAAAGCCTAGGCAAAGAAGAAAAAACATGGGAAATCATCTTGATAATTCACAAAATCTTTGTCCTTAAGCATTGTCAGTGTTCCTAAGAGCAGATCAATATTTAAGAAAACTGTGTTACTGTAAATATATGGAATTAAAATTATACCTCAGTTAATCAAATTTTGACTAAGGAAAATTCTATCAAATCTTTATAAAATGCACTTAACTTAGTCACACACGTACACACTGACTTTCTTTTAGAAGACGTATCCCTCACAAACCTTCTAGTGTTTATTCACACTGTATAAGGTGCTAAGCATTTCTTTCATCCGACCATTCTTTTTTCCCATTAATACAATAATTTAGTCTTTTTACTTTATAACTAAAATCTGACCTTATCATACAAAATTCTTTGTCATCCAAAAAATTCTCTTTTCACCTTCTTTACATAATATATATCTCTCTATATATGACATATCTTTTTTATTTACTGATTTCTTTTGTTCATAACATTTATAAATTTATATTTGAAACAATCTTTAGGAAATTTCTGCATTTAGATAAAATTGTCCCTTTCATTAAGATAAAATACTTTAGGTTTAATCAAACCATACCTTAAATTTAAAAATTTTTTCAATACATTATTTTATATATTAATTAAAATTACTCCTCAATAATGATTTATTTCTGTTAAAGTTAGCTTAAACATTAATTCCATTTATATTTATTTACTTCCTATAACTGTGTTTTTCATATTATTCATGAAATACCAGTTATCAGAGAAGCATAGTTAACATTATATGGTGTTATTTTCCAAAGAAAAACCCTAAAATTTGCTGTACTTGAAAGACAGAAAGCAATGGAAATCGTACCTCCTAAATTTGGAACAAAGGTAAATAATATCCTAAGTAGGTATAAACCAAGGCAAGCCATATGCTAATGATGTTAAAGACATTTTTACTTTTAAGATCTCTTATTATTAGTGAATGTTAGTAATGCACAATGCTGAGGTTCATTTTGGGAAGTTGGTAGATGCACTTCATATACCTTGTTCATTTTCAATCCTATTATCACACTCCTGCTTTCCTTCCTCTTCCTAGTGGTCCCTTTCCTCACCCCCATGTCTAAGCCCTCATGTCCCACCATCTCTATATAACTAACGAATTAATTCATTCATTCAATTTCTCAACAGAGACAATGCATTGGCTTTTCTAAGTCTACCTTACTTCACATAGTATGACGATCTCTAGTTCCATCCAATTTCCTATAAATGACATGATTTCATTCTTCTTTACATTTGAGTGATATTCCATGACCCATATATGACTCATTTTCTTATGTATTCCTCATGGATGTGTATCTAGACCCTTTAAAATCTTTATTCATTCTGCATTGTGCTGCTATAAACATGGATATGCATGTTGAATTATAGAATGACTTTCTTTCAGGAATATACCTGGAAGTGATATAGCTGGATCAATTGTCATTTCTATATTTAATTTTCTGAGAAACCACCATACTGAATTCCACACTGATTGTACCAGTCCACATTCCCACCAACAATATAAAAGGGAGGTGTTCCCTACATCAATGATAGTATTCACTGTTTTTTTATTCTTAATGATAGCAATTCTGATTGAGGTGATATGGAATCTCAAATTTTTTATTTGCATTTCTCTAAAGGCTAAAGATTTTGACCACTTATTCATATACTAACTGGCCATTGTACTTCTTCTTTTGAGAATGTTTATTAAGTTCATTTGCCCACTTTTTGATTGAGGTACTTTTCCTTAGTCTTGTTTTCAGGTTTTTATTTATACTGGATATAACTCACCTATCAGAAGTGGAGTTAGGAAAGATTTTCTCTCATTGTGCTTTTTCATTTGGTTTATTGTTTTCTTTGCTGTGTGTATACCTTCTAAATTGAGCTATTTATATTTATTGACTCAATATTAATCCCTTTGCTTTTGGAGTACTATTTAGGAAATCTTTACTTGTACATAGCACATAGGGCTTCCAGTGTTTTCCATTGTCTTCATGCAGTTTCAAGATTTCTACTTTTATATCTAGAACCTTGGTATATTCTTTTTTTTTTTTTTTTCCATTTTTCTTTTCAGGAAGCCAGTGCGGTTGAACCTAGGGCCTTCATGCTATGATGGGTACTGTGAATTTCTTATTTGGGAGGCTTTTAATTACTGCAATATTCCCAAAGCTTGTTATTGATATGTTTGTATGTTTTATATATTCTCGGTTTATATTAGGTAGGTCATACACATAAAGGGATTTATCAATTTCTTGTAGAACTCCAATTTACTGAAATAAAAACTTCCAAAATAATTTCTGGTAATCCTTTGTACCTCAGCAATGTCTTGTGATTATATCTTTGTTATCTCTAATTTTATTATTTAAATACATTTATTTCTATTACAGTAAGATTGGTTAAGTGTTCAGTAATCTTTCAAAGATCCAAGACTTTGATTCATCAATCCCTTGTATATTTTTCACTCTCAGTTTTACTAATGTCTATGTGATCTTTCCCATCTAAAGTTTAGGTACTGGTTTATTCTTGCTTTTCTCGGATCTTAATATGCATAATTCTTTATTTGGTATTGCATTATTTTCCAACTTAGGCACTTATAACTATAAACTTCATTCATTGTTCACATAAATTGTTTTGTTTTGTTGCCATTATCATGTAACCCTAAAAAAAGTTATATTTCAAGTGTGTGATCAAAAAATATGATGAATGTTTACATCTTAAAAATGCATTACAGGATTTAAACATAACTGAATACAGGAGGAGTAACATTGGAGATATTCTGAGAAAATCAACAAATACACAGGTAATTGGAAGAAAGGGAGGCACATACAACATCCTGATGCCAAAATCAATCTAAAATAAGAGACCTAGGGCCAGTGAGATGGCTCAGCGGTGTACGTGCCTGCCTGGCAAGTGCGAGGGTCCGAGTTCGACTCCCGGAACCCACATATGAAGAAAGGGCAGGTGATATCGCTCAGTGGCACAGGCGCCTGCTGGCGCACAAGGTCCTGAGGTCGACCCCCTGGTACCCACAAAAGTAAATAAATAAAATAAAATAAGAGACCTGTAGATCAAACAAAACATAAGCATAGGGGTTTATAAAAAGGCAAAGCAGTCTACAGGGCTACCTGAGGGAGCTCAGCCTGCATGCAGCATAGGAACCACCATCCAGGGAGGTTCCAAAACAATGGTGGAACCCCTGTAGCATAGCAAAATCAAGGCTCACAGGATAGACATGCAGTATGTGGCCCCTCACCTCTGTCACCATCTTCAAAAAAGAGAATATTACAGCCTAGCTGCATATTTCAATGGCACACACATGGGTGAGTGACCAGGAAGCTGCTCCCTCCCACATGGTTCACCAGTTTGTTCTCAGTTTATGAGGGGATAACAAGCAGCCTCTGACTGAGTTGGGAATTATCAGTATTTGACTCACACATCCAGCTCATGTGTGAGAGAGGAGCATGGAATCAATAGGGACACCTGAGAATGAGTGAGCCCGCAGACCTCCTGGGGGAAACTTGCCAGTGGAGCAGAACGGTAAATACTTTGATTAGTATTGGCTAAGTGGAAACTTTAGAAACATCACTCCACATGACTCCCCACCCCCACATCCAGCAGCATGAGAGAGGAGAGATACACATCTGTGGACAGAACAGAAAAGTTGTGCAAGGGCCGAAAGGGGACAACTGAATGCAGGACTCAGAGCAGCCTTGGTTTGACTTTGTCCCAGTGTTCCAAGTGTTGGAAGCCCACAGCAAAAACTGGGTTCACAATGATCACAGAGGTATACAGGACAAGAAGATGTGGGCAGGCCACTGAGGGACATCCAGACAGTTTCTGGGAGAAGTATCAGGTGTCAGACCCCACAGTCAGAGGCCAAAATCAGCCTGAAAGTCTATGGAGTGGAAATGACAGAATTATTGCCCCCTCTGATCTTACTGCAGGCTGGAGGGGACTGCCCTGCATGCAGCAATAATCCTACTGATTTTTTTATTTTTTTTCATGTGAGTAAACTTTGTCATTAGTTTTTCTGGTTCACTTTGATCTTATACTTTCTCCATTCCTTTTCTCCTCTCTTCTCCATTTTCCCACAACTTGGATGATCTTCCTTTGTCTTTCATATCTTGCTTCTAATAGCTTTTTTATCATTTATTTCTCTGTTTTCCCTTTATCCCCACTTTTACCCCCACCACAAGGTCAAATCACTCTATAAGAGGAAATTCATGACATGCAAGGTCCAGATATTTGTTTGCTTTTATTATATAGCTATAGATCTTGCTCCTTTGTTTAATAGTACCAAATTAATAGATATCACAGTTTGTCAATTTCTAGGCTGAGCTTGATGCTATTGACTTGTTAATTTTACTACATTAGCTGGGGTGTCATATCTTTTGTGATCAGTTGTTCTTCCTTATATGACATAACTGTGCTTTTCTGAGGACATAATAATTACCATAGTCCACTAACGAAAGACTGGGTGCTGGGTCAGATAGACAGCAACATGTCATCCCTAATAAATTGGTAAGGCAAGATCTTAGGACAAATTTAAAGGCCAAGAGACACCTACACCTAGAAGACATTTCAGAAGAATAGTTGTTTCCTAGGGAGGCTCCATGCTAGTGATAAAGCTACCGACCATAAGGAATTTACAAGAATCAACTAGAAAATAAATTTTTAAAAAATAGAAAATGACAAGATGCAGAAACAAGATGCAACCCCAGTTTTCCAGCCTACCTAGGACAAGTCCAGGGCATATAGAGGTGGAGAAAATCATAAGCCACTCACATGAATTTTCCTGAAATGGTAGCAACAGCAGTAACAAAACAGATAAATGAGGTTATGGAAAAATTAAGATCAGAAATAATTTCTCAGGTAAAAAGAGATCATGATTATAATGAAGAACATGGTACGTGAATCTAGAGCAGACACAGATAAAAAAAAAAATAAAGGAGCTTAGGGAAATGGTGGAAACAATGAATGCCCAAGATAGGAAAGAAATGGAATCCATTAGATTCAAACAGATATCCAGAGATTAAAAATTCTATTGAAAGTATATAGAGCAGAATGAAAAATGTGAGGACAGAATATCAAATCTAAAAGACAGTTTTGTAGTTAGCAACCACAAAAGAAGGATATCTGAAAAATAACAAGAAACCACAAACAATCAATCCAACAGGTTCAAGATGATGCAAATAACAACATAAGATGGATTGGAGTCAGGGAAAAAGCAGGAGACTGCAAATGTCATAAAAAAATCGATTCACTGAAGTAATAGCAGAAAACTTCTCAAACATGCAAAAAGAATTTGACGTATAGATAAGTGAGGTATATACAATTCCAACTCACCATAATCAAAACAATTACACCAAAGCATTTGATAGTCAAAATTTCAGAAATTCAGCACAAGAACAGAATATTAATAGCTTTTAGAGAAAAGAAACAAATCATCTATGAAGGAAAGCTCATTAGAATCACAGTAGACTTCTCAACACAAATGATTAAGTGAAGGAGAGGTTGGCATGAAGCATTTCAAGTCCTAAAAGAAAACAACCTCTAACCCAGATTGACATACCCAAAACTGTCCATGACAAAGAACACTTGAAGAAATTCACAGCCACCAAACCAGCACTCCAAAATGTTCTGAAGGATATTCTAGAAAGAGATATAGAAGATTACCATTCCATGAACGCCAATAGAAAGAATCCACCAGGCAAGAAAAGTGATTAAATCAAAAGGAAAGAAAGGGAGTCAACAGCAGAAAAATAATGACAAGGTTAAGTCAATATGTAACAGCAATAACCATCAATGTTAATAGTCTCAATTCACCAGTCAGAAGAAACAGACTGGCAGAATAAATCAAGAAATGAGACCCAACAATATGCTGCATACAAAAAACACATCTAACTCAAAAGAAACACATAGACTGAAAAACTATGGATGGAAAATAGTATTTCATATGACAGAAACTCAGAAAAAAGCAGGGTAGCTATTTTATTTGCAGACCAAGTGTATTTCATGCCAAGACTGTTGAAGAGAGACAAAGAAGGTCACTACATATTTGTTAAGGAAAAATGCCAAGATGTAGATATAACAATCATAAATATATATGTACCAAATACTGGCCAAAGAAACCACAAAAAGTACATAAACACATGCAAATTAAATAACAACCTCCTCAACAACCAGTGGGTCACAGATGAAATTAAAGAAGAAATTAGATAGTTTCTACAATTAAATGATTATGCCAATACAGCATACCAGAACTTTTAGGATGCAATGAAATCAGCCCTCTGAGGGAAATTTTTTTTTTTTTTTGTGGGTACCGAGGGTTGACCTCAGGACCTCACGTTCCAGCAGGCGCTCATGCTGCTGAGTGATATCACCGGCCCTTTTTTTGTATGTGTGTACCGGGAGTCAAACTCAGGACCTCATACTTGCCAGGCAGGCGTTTATGCAGCTGAGCTCTCTCACCGGCCCCCTGAGGGAAATTTACAGTGCTGAAATCCCACATCAGGAAAAAGAGCAAGTTCAAATAAACAACCTAATGTTGAACCTCAAATAGTTAGAAAAATAAAAAGCCCAAGTCCAGCCCAAACCTTATTTGAGGGAAGAAATTATAAAGATGAGAGCAGAAATTAATGCAGTTTAGACAAATAAAACAATACAAAAAATCAGTGAATTGGAAAGTTGGTTCTTTGAAAGGTTAAATAAAATTGAAAGGCCCTTAGTTAATCTTATCACAAAAAGGAAAGAAAAGACTCAAATCCATTTCAATTAAAAATGATAGGCTGAAATCATGACACATCATGCAGAAATCCTGATGGTCATCAACACATACTTTCAGATCATGTATTCAAATAAGATGGAAAACAGAAGGAATGGACAGATTCCTAGATACATATGAATTACTATAGCTGAATCAAGAAGATTTAAATTTCTAAGTAACCCAATATCAGTCAATGAAACTGAAGTTGTAATTACAAAACTACTAACAAAGAAAAGGCCGGGTCCTAAGTGGAGTCACTGCTGAATTCTATAAGAAATTTAAAGAAGTTCTTATTTCAGTACTCCTCAAACCCTTTAATAAAATTGAAAGGAAACAATTTTCCCAAACTCATTTCTGGAAGCAAGCATTACCCTGATAACGAAATCAGAGAAGAACCCAACTGAAAAAGAACTATAGGCCAATCTTCTTAATCAACACACACACACACAAATCTTCAATCAGATACTGGGAAACAATGCAGCAAATCATCAAGATGATAAACTGTGAGTGAGTATCATTCATTGTATGGATGTGTAGATGGTTTAACATATGCAAAGCAATAAATGTAATAAACTATATCAACAGAATCAAGGACAAAACCACATGATCATCTCAATAGATGCAGAAAAAGCATTCTACAAAGTCCAGCACTCATCCATGATAAATAGCCTATAGAAAATTGGAATAGATGGTCTTTATCTCAATCTGACAAAAGTCATCTATAATAAACCAATAACCAACATCATAATAAATGGTCAAAAAAAGAAAAATTTCACTCTCAAATCAGGAACAAGTCAAGGATGTCCACCATCACCACTTCTATTCGATATAGTTCTGGGATCATTATGGCAATTAGACAAGAGGAAGAAATAAAAGGAATAAGGATAGGAAGGGAAGAAGTTAAATTATCATTATAAGTAGATGACATGATTTTCTTTTTTTTTTTTTTTGTGGGTACTAGGGATCGATCTCAGGACCTTGCATGCCAGCAAGCACCCGTGCCGCTGAGCGATATCACCGGCCCGTTTTTCGTATGTGGGTTCCAGGAGTCGAACTAGGGCCCTCGCGCTTGCCAGGCAGGCGCCTATGCCACTGAGACATCTCACCGGCCCAATGACACGATTTTCTGCATAGAAAAATCCCAAAACTCCACCAAAACATTTATAGCTTTAATAACCAAATTCAACAGCATAGCTGGATATAAAGCCAACACTCAAAAATCAATAGCATTCCATCCTCAAGTAAGAAACTCACTGAGAGAGAAATTAAGGAAACTACACCTCACACAATAGCATCCAAAAAAAGGAAATGCCTAGGAATCAATCTAATAAAGGAAATACAAGACCTTTCCTTTAAAAACTAAGTACTGTGTACTGGGGACCTGGCAAAGATTCCCAACTGCCTGTATGAAGGATAGGGTGAAAGGATAAAATAAGAGACAGACAAATTTAATAATACATGAAAAGAGGGGCTGGGAGGTCAATGCCTCAGAATGGCAAAAACAAAGAGTATTTTTATTATCCAGTGCATGGGGAGGGATAGTGAGTGATTGCAAGAACAATAATGGCAATTACAATGGGCTAGTAAAAGAACAAAACATTCTTGCAAAGATGAGACAAGGGCCAATAAGGAAACTGTAGTTTCCCTAGGCAAAATTTTTGCTCCTGCCACTATATAGCTTTAAAGTTCCTACTCATCCTCAGCAGGTCTTTTTTGCCCTGTGAGTGCCACAGCATCACTAGCCTTAGGGCTTCAGCTGTGACCAGAAGAAAGTAGGAGGTTTCCTTCCTCGTTCCAACCCAGCTCAAAGGGCAGGACAAAGATGGCTTCAGAAATGCTCTAGACTCAATTTATAACTTGTGGTACCCAATAACTCTGAAAAGAAAGATAGAAAAGTCTATCAGAAAATGGATAGATATTTCTTGTTCCTGTATAGTAAGAACCAATACAGTGAAAATGGCCATACTTCTAAAATTACTGTACACATTTAATGCAATCCGGATCAAAATACCACTAGTGTATTCCAGAAAATATCACAGAACTAAAGAAAATGATCCTAAAATTCATTTAGAACCAGAAGAAGCCTAGAATACCAAAAGCAATTATGGGCAACAAAGGCAAGGCAGGGGGCATTATAATGCCTTACTTGCAATTATACTGTAAAACTACCATGATAAAATCAGTATGGTACTGGCAAAAAAAAAAAAAAGAGAGTGAGGATCAATGGAAGAGATTAGAAGATGCAGAAACAACTCCAAACACACTCAGCCATCTTATCTTTGAAAAAGGGGCCAAACACCTTCACTGGAAGAAAGATAGCCTCTTTAATAAACGATTCTAGAAAAACTGGACTTTTCACATTTCGAAGATTAAACCCAGACCCATATCTCTCACCATGCACTAAACTACATCTGAGAGGAAATGTTGGCACAAAATGTTAATACAGATAATTTTAACATGTCCAACCTATATTTTTTGAATATAGAGATAGTCATCCAAACTGCAACTACTTCATTTCAGACCAGCGATCTACTCCCTGCTTGTCACGTTCTGTAGTTCTTTTGAATAATCTCTCTTCTTCCACTCAAGTGTCAGTCAGAGGGGCTTGCCTTTTACTGTACAGGATCTTTATTCTTTTATTTAAATTTCAATCATAATTGAAGTTTAGGAGATATTAGGGTCAAAAGTGGGAAAGAAGAAGTTCAAGACAGTACCCTTAATTTTCCCCATAATCCAATGAAACACACAGGACGAATCACACGTCTTCCCATACCCCAGTCCTAAATTTTAAGCTCAACATCAAATCTGCCCTTCTCTAGGAGCTCCTATTTCCTCAAAGTGCTGTAGTTTTGTGACTGTAGTTAGTAAAATCCCACTGTACTCATCGTATTGGTTTTGCTTTAGAACATGTTGCTTCAAATCTCTAAGGTGCAGTAGTATGTGGATCCCCAGCTTTTCAAAACCTTAAGTCTAACACCATAGTTGGATTACAGTGCGATAGACTGTGGTTTGACCCAAGGGGAAGATTACACAATAGGCACAGGGTCTACACTGTGCCTCAAGAAAACTGCAACTGGACAAAAATATATTTTGGAAAAGAAACACTAACACGCAATTTCTTTATTTCTTTATTTTATTTTGTACCCACACAATATGCATAATATACATATAAATCCATGAAACCCAATATATCAGTCATAAATGCTTCATGTTTCATGTAGGATTCTTCAAACCTACCAGAAATTTCCCCTACTATAGGGGAAATGCTTTAGGTCAACGGGCAACAATGCAGAAGAAACAAAAGAAAAAGTAGACATATGGGATTATAACAAACTCTAACACTTACTCAGAGGAAACAAAATAATGAACAGGTTCAAGAGACAAACTGTGGAATGGGAAAACATGTTTGGACATATACATCCAGTAAGGCTCTATTATCTAGAATATAAAAGGAAACCTGGAATCTCAATAACCAAAAAAAATAAATAACCTTGTTTTAAAATGGGGAATACACCTAAGAGAAAGTCCTCAAAAGAAGACGTACAAATGACCAATAGTTAGATGAAGAAATGTTTGAAGTCTCCATTCATCTGTGAATTGGAAATCAAAACTGTAATTAAATATCACCTTGCTAAGGTAAGAAAAGCTGTAACAAAGATACAAAAGACAAAAAGTGCTAGCCAGGAAGGAAAAAAAAACAGAACCCTTCCACACTGGTTTATGTGAATGTAAGCTAATACAGACATTATGGAAAACAGTATAAAGATTCTTTAAAAATAGGTCATAAATATTTTGAATATTTATAGCATTGAGAAATAAAATATTTGAGAAGTTAGGCATGCTTAATCTGACTTAAATATTACATGAGTTATAAATGTACAAATACATCACATAGTATCCCCAAATATGTACATTTTAATTGTTTATGTATCAGTTAAAATGAATTTACATTAAAATAAAAAAGGAATCCATGATGCCCTGTATTTCTAATATGAAATAGTTCATATTTTCATGGTTATTCTCAAAATGATCAGACACTATGCTACTAGTAGAATTTAATCAGTGAAGAAAAACTGCAAAATCCAAGGCCTTGGGCTTTCACAATAGATCAGGAAAACTTGGCAGAATATGTACAGAAATAAAGGTAGAAGGTGATCAGAGGATTAAAGGGAAAGAAGTAATTTTGTGCCCTTAATATTGCGTCTATTAGGCCAGGGATTAGCTCAGTGGCGCAGTGCCTGCCTGGCAAGCGTGAGGTCCTGAGTTCGATTTCTGGTACTAAAAAAAAAACATTGCATCTACTACACATATAGCTTCTCAATAAGTTCTTAGATTAAAGGCTAAAGACTGAAAAATGAAATTATGCCTATTAGCTGAAAATTTCTGTAACACATTTAATTTAAAGTAACACTTCTTTGAGATTTCATACATCACAACACCATTCTTGGGTAGTATGAGCTAGTCCACTTAAGGATGTATTACTGGATGCAATTCTGTATGTCTTTTTAAAAAGTATCATATTAATACTTGTTATGAGATTGAAAAGCACTTCATGTCTGGATTTTCTTCTACAAAGATAGTAGAGTTACTGAAACAATCAGTTCAGCCTGGTGTAGCGGCCCACGCCTATAATTCTGGAACACTGAGCTGCTGCAAGAGAATATTCACAAGTTCAAGCTCAGCTTGGGCAATTTAGTGGATTAGCAACACCTTGTCTCAACATAAAAGATAAAGAAAAGGGTGAGGAAGTAGCCCATTGTGAAGGCTCTCATTCACATCTCCAGTAACAAAAGTTAAATAAACATAAAACTATCACTACCTTGCAGACCGTGGGACTCTAAAATTTTATCATATGCTTGATACCTCCCTTGCCACCCAGATAAATCCAGTGATAGTTCTGTTATCTTTAACTTCAATAGCATAAAATCACAAGCAGAGCAAGTTGTCATTCAAAATCAATTATGTCAACAAATGAAAATAGGATTTTGGAGTGAGAATTAATAAACACGGGTTCCCCCAAATCTGAAGCCATTCAAAATTTGGTAGATATATGTGCTAGTGGACTGCAGTGGAATTCAGCTTTATTCAAATTACAAAGTAGGGGCTGGAAAAGCTGGAAAGCAAATTATAAAGGCACTGTACATAAAAATTTGATAAATCACCTCTTTATTAATATTATGTAGAATAACTAGTTCATGGAATTTCTTACTGGCTTTACCTCTAGGGCTTTATAGAATAAGGACAAAAGCAGGGAGACCAAGGAGGATGCACAGTGAGAAGTCCCAGGCAAACTGTGTTCTGGTTGATCATTATCTCAGGTCTGGTTCTGCAATCTCTTACTGGCGCCAGGGAGATCATTACCTGCAAGCTCTTTATTTTTTCCAGGAATTTGAGACAAACTATAGAGGAGAAATGACTGAAAGAAAGAGAACAAGTTATTAAACAAAGTGGAGTTAGGACAAGGATTGGTTCCTCCTTCTAGTTTAGAGCAATGATTAAAGACTTCTAGGTGCAACTCCTGTTGTCTGGAACAGAACATTGCAAAAGATGGTTGGGGGTAATTTGTTGATTTTGGTGCCTATAAGTCAAGTACTCTTACCTCACTGCCCTTAGATATGAAAGGGAAGCAGTGGGATGACGTAATTTTCGAGAGAATCGGCTTTGTATTACTAATCTTGGATGGGCACTCAGATGATGAAACGTCTCTGTGCAGAGCTGAGCAGGAATCTCACCCAAACATGAAAGTAGCAATGGAGATACACACAATAGTAAGTTAGAGATTCCAAGCTTTTTTCCTGCTTTATTTCCATTTTACAAATGAGGAAACCAGAGTTAAGAGCACCTTTTTAAATGTGCGCTGATTGGGTTATTTATGAAACTATTTTTACATGAATCAAAATATCTTTACAAATTAAAAAAAAGGTGAGTTGTATTTAGAAAATTTGTAGTTATAAGGAAATAATAAATATCAGGGTTTTTTCCTTTAAACATATGGGTGCTATTTATACCTAGACCCTTTCAGCACACTTATTTCTTTCTAGAAACTGATTCTATGGCTGACTCTCAGGTGTACTTTTTTTCAGAGTTTATGTCTTCAAGGACAAAAATAGCAAACAGATTTTGTGTTTACCCATTTGTTCAATTTCTTGTGAAAGACCGTAAAAGTCTTTAATATAGAACTTTTACTTCTGCTTTTTACAAGTATTGTTTTCATTGGAGCTGTCTAATGATTTCTCAGATTTATTATATTGTGTAGCAATTGTAATCTACCTCTGCTATGTCTAGCATTTTTTTTTCTTTCATATCTATTTTCTTGTGGTAACATGCAAGGGAGAGCAAGGATAACAAATGATAGATAATTGGACACAAACTAGCACTAAAAGTCTGAAGTTTTACCAGTTACTAGTCCCAGTGTCAAAATAATTGAATAATTTATTTGATGTATCCATACAACGAAATACGAACATTCTAAAAATTTTAGTTTCCATGATTAAAAATAAAATTCTCATTCTATTCTTTGCAAAATGTCATTCATAACACAGGAATGAATCTCTTTAGAGTAGCTGCGTAAAGGGTGAGGTCCTTTAGTGTTTTGTTTCATTTCTCCCAAAATCTGCCTTGCTGCCCCTCCCTAATTGATCCATTTTCCATTAATATAAAATAATATTTAAGGCTCGATAATATATTTTTAAATGCATTTATTAAGTTTCAGTTTAAAAAGTTGAAAGTCCAAGGTTGTGTGCTGTCATTTGTTTGGCTTCTGATGAAGGCCTTAAGGTGGATGGCATCATGGTGGGGGCACATGTGAAAGGTGTCACATGGTGATGCAGGAAGCCAAAGAGGGATTCAGAGTTCAGCCTTGGTCTTTTGTAACAACTCACTCTCTCAGGTTATAGCCACAGTCCCATGAGAACTTGCTTCTCTACTGAGGGCAACAGCCCCAGAGACCTATCCATTTCCCATCAGAAGCATTGCCTCTTAAAGGTGTCACTATGTCTCACATCAAAACTATGGAAACCAGGCTGCAACAGAAAACCCTTGGGAGATAAACCACATTCAACCAAAGCAAGGATGTTTTTAGTTGGAAGACTATAATATATGTAATCTAAGGGGATTAATGTAGAGACAATGAAAACATTGCTACATTAAACATGATATGATAATATTCATACAAGTTGAAGGGAAGGTTTTTTATGTGCTAAAACTCCTTTATCATGACAGAAGAAAGAAGAAAATTCTGGAGAAATATACAGGACAACTCTCTGAATGGTATTGGAAGAAGCCAGGGTTTCCTCATTGTTCACTTGTAATTCTCAAAAACAACTGTAGAATGTGCTAGGAATACAGCATGCTGAGGTGAAGAAGAAACAGGCATGAGCGGCTTTTCCTTCTTTCGCCCCAAGAATAGCACGCCCTTTGGGGTTTTACTAGGTTCATTCCAGTGATTCCTGGGATATAAAATCTAGGGCAGATTTCCATCTGTTGTGGAGAGTATGAGTATATGCAGATGAGATTCCATCTACGATGGGTAGCATTCCTGAGGGAAACTGGGTTATCATGAATGCTAACCTTCTGGTTTCCCCCTACTGCTACTCTTTAAGTTTGTACTCAACTTGTTCCATGCATTTGTTCTTTTGATGAGAGTCACACACAGTTCTTTGTATACGTTCTTTTGAAGAGATTCACTCAGAGCAGAAATTGCACCCTAAGTTGCAGTGAGCAGAATTATAACCAAAGCCCAGTGAATCTGCTTCATGGCAAGGACAGAAAACTGTGTACATAAAAATAAAGGAGAATATTCAGTTTATAGCTTGTCTTTATACTTTAGGGCATAAAATTCTGAGAATTATAAGAAGACATGGGTGATAACCAGAACCGTGAGAAACTCTACATTTAAAATCAAGATGAAGGAAAAATAAATCCCTAGAAGATTAGGAAAAAAACCTGGAGAATGTAGTGTCATGAAAGTCCTGTATAAAGTTATGGAAGAGTTAGAGAGAAAGAACTACAACAGTGAGTACAAACCACAGAAAGAAAATGAGGAAAGCTGATAGAGAAAGGAAAAATTTCTCATAAGCTTGGTATAGCTAAAAACTTATAACTTGTATGATTCTATTTTTATATCTATTAATTTCAAAAATACTTTCCTTTTGTGAAAATGATACACATGATTTATCACTGTATGAGAATCTTTATTAATCTTAATCTTTATTATTTAGGATGCCTGATGGATAGAATCATCTATGGTAAACTTATACACAGACATCATTTAGAGATACATATTGGACAAACGGTGTTAATAATAACATATTTGTCAAAATGCCTTTCTGAGTTCTTAGAAATTACTTCAACAAATAGATCAAGTGAGTCTTTTCTAACACAATGACATCTTCACTAAAGTTATATCCTAGTTGTATCATTTTATATGTGACTTGTTAATGTTTTTCTGTTTATTTCTTACAACAAGTAATCAATTTTATCATTCGCAGGATTCTTTAGAAGTACATATTTGGGAATAAAAACAGTGTTGTATGAGTATATTTTATTCTCCCATCTGAAAAAGACTAAGGAAAGAACTAGCTATGGGATTTTTTTTGAAAAAAAAAAAAAGAGAGATATACTTGATTTATTTATTCATTTGCTAATAAATTATAATTTAGGCTGAAAAGAGCTAAACTGTAAAAGTTGGTCTTGGATATATATATATATATCGCTTGCAAAAAGCTCTTCTGATCTATTATTATATATGAGGGAATTATTAGAATAGAAGAAAGAGTGTAATTATCTCAAAGGAAAAACCAACACAGGGAAATTTTTATAAGCAAAATTCAAAGATATCCTGAGAAAAATCATTGAAATTAAGATACATATATTTCTTATGCATATGTTTGAAAAATTATTTGTTTCAGAGATACAGATAAGTAAAGAGTTTAAACCAGAAAAGCACATAGAGGAATGGATGAGATATAAAGCTAGGAAGAAAAGCAGTACTGAGGCTCCATATAGACGCACATGATACTACATGGTATGCACAAAAAACTACTTGAAAGAGAAAACCTTTGTAAAATACTGAAAAAATATAAAGCTATCATCATTTTTTTCTTTACTTTTCTCTCCTATATGTTTGTTTAATCCAGAGTAATGTTTTCTGGACATCAGAATGTGCAAGAATTTTTCTGAATAAGACCCCAAAAGCACAAGAAATAAAAGAAAAAAAAGAATTATATCAAACTTTAAGCTTCTTTACAACAAAGAAAATAATCAGAATGAAGCAACAAATTATAGAATAGGAAAAATATTTACAAAATATACATTTGATAAGGAACTACTATCTAGAATATATAAGAAACCCAAAAAATGGATAGCAAAAAAAAAGTCTGATTTTAAAATGGACAATATGGGCCGGTGATATGGCTCAGTGGCATAAGCACCTGCCTGGCAAGCACGAGATCTTGAGCTTGAATCCCAGTACCCACATAAAGGAAAAAACGGGCTGGTGATATGGCTCAGCAGCACAAGCACCTGCTGGCAAGCGTGAGGTCCTAAGTTCGACTCCCAGTACCCACATAAAAAATAAAAGAAAATAAAATGGACAATACCCCTAAGAAAAAATTTCACAAAGATGACTTACAAATGGCCAAAGAAGAAATGGTTCAATGAAGAAATTACTGAAATCTTTTTTTCATTAGGGGATTGGAAATCAAAACCACAATGAAATATCACCTTGCTTACAGTAATAAGGGCTATTATCAAAGAGACAAAAACAAAAATGCTGACAAGGAAAGAGAAATGGGATACACTCCACACTGGCACGTTGGAATACAAATTAGTACTGATGTTGTGGAAAACAGTACAGAGATTCCCCAAACATCAGAATAAAATAGTTTGGAAGTTTCCACCATTATCAATACATCAAAAAGATGTATAATCTTTATATTTTTATGTACCAGTTAAATAATACATTTACTTTAAAATGAAAAAGGAATCTATGAAGGATTTTACATCCAATATGAAAAATTTCATAATTTCATGGTGGGATTATCAGTACGATCAGAAGTAATATTACGTTGCTGGTGGAATTTTAATCAGTGGAGAAAGACTGCAAGACATCAGGACTATTTTCTTCTCAAGAGATCAAGAAAACTTGACAGAATGTGTAAAAGAAAAAAGGTAAAATTTCATCAAAGGAATAAAAGGAAAGAAGTAATTCAGGGCACTATAATATTGCCTCTACCGCTCAGATGTTTACTCGACAAGTTACTATAGATTGAAGACTAAAGACTGAAAAATGAAATTATGCCTTTTAACGGAAAATCTCCATGACACATTGACTTATTAAAAAGCAACACTTTTAGAGACTGCATACAGAATGTTAGTATCTGGGGAAAAGAGATTCTTCCCAGAATAAAAAGGCATTGGCATATGAAGAGCTTATTCCTGTCAATAAGTACAGAAGTCTCCTGCTGTTCACAGTTGATTGGTTCCAGGACCACTGGAGAATGTCAAAGTCTACACGTGTTCAAGTTTCTTATATAAAATAGCATATTAATTACAGATGAACTACTCACATCTTCTCCTATACTCTAAATCAGCTTTAGATTGATTTAAATAATTAACACAATGTAAATGCTATGTAGATAGTTGTTACACTCTACTGTTTAGGGGGAAAGTAAGTATATATTCAATATAGACACAGTTTTGTAGAGTTCCTTTTAATACTTTCAGTGTACAGTGGCTTAATTCACAGGCACAGAACCCATGGACATGGAAGGTGAACGTACATAAACTGCATTAGTGACTTCGTCACAGAAATGTGGCTTCAATGTAGCACTGTCTTGATTACAAAAAAGAATTCACATCAGCAGGGAAAGGACTAGTTGTCTATCTATATTGGTTTAAAAGCAATTTCACTTGGTAGTTTAACAGGCAATCAAGAAGCCATAAGACAAAGGAGGACAATGGTCAGTGCTACATGGTTCAGAGGAATATGTTCATAAACAGGGCATCGAATCTTCCAAAATTTGGGAGACTTTGAGGCAAGCTGGCAATGCTTCAATAATAGATGTTGCCAGAGTCTGAGACGTAAATTACCTATAAATTTTCTTGGACATCTGGGAGTTAGGAAACGAAGGTGTTTGTTAAGAAGCACATTTTAATTCAGGAGACTGAGGCAGGAGGATCACTGTGAGTTTGAGACCAACGTGGGCTACATGGTGAGTTCAAGTCCAGACTGAACTACATAGCAAGACTCTGTCTAAAACTTTTAGCACATTTTATTTAACAATGTTGAACTTTTAGGAAGTACAATAAATCAATTTAGTCACAAGTACAGGATACAGTGGAAATTATGGATAGATGACCCTTGAAACATGAGGGAATATATATAGGCCAGATAAGATGATATGACAAGTGACTCAAGAGAAAGTTTTAGGAAAAACTATAGAACAAAAGAAGCAGTAAGTATTAAGATAAATGTTTTGGATTTCAATCAAACTGACAGCACGAAGAAAATTATTGAACTATATAAATCAGAAATGCAAGGCTACAGATGTCTTCAAACTGGAATTAGGGGCCAAATAAAACCTCAATACACCTCTCTCCATCTCTTCACTTTGTTTTCCATGACTTTGCGTCATTCTCAGACATTCTTTCCGTGCAGTGGCAAAGGTGTTCACATTCAGTGTCATACTGGCTCACCACCAGAGAAAAATGTAAGCCCTCTTTTCCAATTGTTCTATAGTACCAGTGCCTCTGTTGCAACAGTGGGGTTCAAAGCCTCAAGCCCGACTCTTAATTATTCTGACTTCGTTAATAAATCCATCCATGAAGCAAACATGCAACAGAGGAATTGGGTGTCCTGATTGTTCCAGCAGAGATCGCCATCCCTGGAGCTGAGCGACGAGGTCAACTGTGCTGTGATAACACATGAAACACCATCTCTGCGTGGTTTCTTCGGGTTGTAATGTGCTACTACCCATAAGGAGGAAAGGATGCTTGATATGTATAAACAATATTTGTCATACGCCTATGTTGAAAACATCTGTTTCCTGTGAGCCTAGAAGACATCATCATTAAAGTTGTATAATAATTTATTACAAAAGGAAGCTTTACAATCTTAAAATTATGATGGTGGAAACTGTGCATGTGAATGTACACATGTCATTGCTGCATCACAGTATCGTGTTTGTTCTGAACTGTCCATGATGAAAGTTGAGTTTGGTTTTGGGTTTTATTTTCCTTTTTTAAAATTCTGGTTTGGATTATTATTTCGAACACTTCATCATTGTTAAAGAATTATACATCCACATCTTTTGGCAAATGTCTTTGCACTTTCTTCTACATATTTTCCCATAATTTGATTGATATTGAGTTTATCTATGTTCTAGCTTTGAACAAAGTAATGTCTGCACATTAAGAAGAGCAAAGGCTTTCTTCTTGATTAAACTTGGTCCCTTATGCTTCTTTTGTGTACCTCAAAAGAACGTGCCTTGAGAAGCCACTGATGAAAGAAAAATAGATCAGCACTAACTCCCACCTACAGCCTGGAGTCAAGTCCAGGAAAATCACAATGAAGCAGAGCTGTTCCAAATAAATTACAGAGTTAGAAGTAAGAAAAATAAATATTTGCTGCATTAAGTTACTGAGATTTGGGGATTGTTTATGCAGACTTACTGCAGCAGAAAAGTAAACATCAAGCGGTTTCATACCATTTGTGATTTGAATTATATACTTTCAAATTCTTATATACAAAGTATATAAGAATACTTGTAAAATAGTGAGCAAATTTCTAAATATAATAGAATATTACTTTATAATATTCAAAAATTTAATCATGAATCTTCTCAGTAAAATTTCTCATATCATTTACAAATATAAAAATATTGCATTCTAATGTCTTTCTTTCTGTATTTAAATATAAAAGCAACCATAATCTGACCCTGTAAATACTTTCAAGTCAGCTTGAACAGGAGGGAGAAGATGGAGAAAGCTACTCCAACCTGACTCACTGCAGCTTCAGAGAAATCTCATGGCAATTTATTTATAGATATTGATTCCACCTCACATTCCAATTTTTAAAGGTCTTGTGTCCTTAGATAATCTTTAAGGTGCTGACTAGAGCTGTATAATTTTATAGGGAAAGGACCAAAGGGGGTTAATAGGTGTGTATAGTCACCAGTCCTGATCAAACTATTATCTTGTTGATCATTATCTCAGATCTGGTTCTGTGGGCTCCTACTAGCCTGAAGGGAGATGACTATGTGCAAACTCACTGTTCGTGGAATTTGAGATAAACTGGTGAGGAGTAATGACAGAGAGAACAAGCTTAAGAAATAAAATGTAGTTAGTTAGAACAATGATTAGCTCATCTTTTCTGTGTATCGCAATGACTGGAAACTTCTAGGTGCTGCTCTAGTGATCTGGAATAGGATATTTTTAAAATGGTAGTTGCCTCTAGGCATGGTGGCACACACCTATAATCCCAGCATTTGGGAGCCTGAGGCAGGAGGATCACCATGAGTTAGAGGCCAGCCTGGGCAACATAAGTGAGCTCAAGGCCGATCTGGGCTACGTAATGAAACCCTGTCTCAAAAAACAAAACAAGGGCCGGTGAGATGGCTCAGCGGCTTAAGCGCCTGCCCCGCAAGCGCGAGGGCCCGAGTTCGACTCCCGGAACCCATATACGAAAAAGGGGCCGGTGATATCGCTCAGCGGCACGGGCACCTGCTGGCGCGCGAGGTCCTGAGGTCGACCCCCCGGTACCCACAAAACAAAACAAAACAAAACAGATGGTAGTTGCTAATTTAGTGATTATGATATTCTCATAAATCTTAAAGTTGTCTCAATTATTAATAGTGTCTTCAGCTTTGAAGTGGGGAGAGAAAACTAGGCAAATTCAGGGCTAATCACACTTGTATTACCAGTTTTAGAAACACACTCCTTAAATGTTTAACATGTGTAGGTGCAGAGTTAAGGAGGAATCTCACCCAAAAATTTAGGTAGCAAAGGAGACATATGAAATGGAAGGAGAGAAATTAAGTGAATTTAGTTATAATCAACTTTGTATCACCACTTTTGCATGGACACTCCTTAGATCATGAAATGTTCATGTGCAAAGTTGAATAGGAATCTCACTCAAAGATTAAAATAGCAATGGAGATAGTTGTATTGACAGCTAAGTTAGGCAGAAATATAGGCACTCAGACAGGGCTAGGCCCTCAAGGAAGTCAGTACAGAAGATGAGCACACACTACAACTGTGGCTGGAGGCACGTCTGTTGAAGGCTAGGCCTCAAGATAAAGCTCAAATGACCAGGCTTACATGCCTCCCCTAGGGATGAGCAATAAATCAAAGATTATACTATAATTGGTATCACCTGGTCCAGTGAAGTCTAGATAGACATCAGTCACCCAGGTGGGTGACCAGGACCTCCTGATTCATCCCTTCCTAAAAAGGTCCTTGTTCTTTCCACGTATACTTGCTACATGACCACCTTCCCCATTAGATTAATATTACCTAAGTGGCTATACTTATAATCTTATTGGTTGATCATAGTTTTGACCTATCCTGTACCCACCTTATGATTTTGTATCCACCTCTTGATTTTGCTCTATAAAACTTCTTCTGCGAAGTTGGGTCCATGGCAACCCACTTTCAGGTCCCTTCCTGCCTCTCAGGAGCTATTTTTCTGAGTAAATTTTTCCTACTTTTAACCTCCATTGCTCCTTAGAATTCACTCTTCAATTTTGGGGAACACAAACTCAGCGTTTCTGACATTTAGCAGGTCGGAAGTTATATTATTTCCCCTATATCAGTTGCAACACTGGGGCAGAAATGCCAAGCTTTTATCCGTGGTTACTCAGTGGACATCTCCAGACACAAACAAAGAGTCGTTACTTTTAGCAAAAGTAGCCTATATGTCCCTGTTACAATCTAGCTTTCAACTAGGGGCACATAGACTCAATATGTTAAGATTTCAAACTAGAGCATAATATTATTTTCTGTTAAAATGCCAATGCTTTGTTTTTTTTTTTTCTTCTTTTACATTTTTGTTATCCATCAGTAATGGGAATAAGAGAAGCATATTTACTGCAAAGTTGAGGAAGTATGCAATTAGCCAGATACATAAATTTTCTCATTTAATGTAATAAAGTGAAAAAAATACACATTATTTTCAATTTACAAACTGGATTTCTGAGAAGTTTTTAATGTCCATTGATTAAATTAAAAATAAAAATAGTGTATAATCTTTTCATGACTCAAAAAAACTTTAAAAAATCAACAAAAATTATGAGTTGCATTTAGCAAATGTGTAACTATAGAGTAATAATATATACACTAATTGCTCTTTAAATCTTAAGTGGAGCAGTTTATAACTAATCTCCTTCAAGACACATATTTCTATCTAAAATCAAGTGTGCCTCTGAGCTGCACTTTTTTCCCCAGTTGACAGTCAAGGACAAAAACAGCATACAAACTATATATTTTACTCATCTCTTCAATTTCTTGTGAGAGACCTTTAAAAGTGGTTTAATCTATCATTTTCATTTCTTTTTTTTTACAAGTATGACTTTATTGGAATTCCTAAATAATTTGTTCAAAAACTTCATCATTTTGTGCAGCAAAGTATAAGTCACATCTGTTGTACCCAGATTTTTGTCTTTATATCTACTGTTTTTACGTAAATTTCCAGGGCAAAGACAACAACAAAAAATTTGAGATTCACTTAAATTGAGGTAGGAAAGAAAAGCTAAACATAAGCAGAAAAGACAAGGAAATTTTTAATTTTAAAGTTTTATATATATATATATATATATATATTTTTTTTTTTTTTTTTTTTTTTTTTTTGTGGGTACCGGGGGTTTGACCTCAGGACCTCACGTTTGCCAGGCAGGCGCTTATGCCGCTGAGCTATCTCACCAGCCCCTAAAGTTATATTTTTAAGATATTTGCAACTTTAGGATATAATCATGTTACTCAAAAGTATCTATATCTTTATGCTATAGGCTTTTTTCTACTACATAGATATGTTTATGCTCTCTAGGCTTTTAGATTTGTTTGTTTTTTTTCTTTTGTCTTCCAGGCCATTACACTCAAATTACTTAAAAATACTATAAATTAATAAATTAATTTAGTTTATAAGATAAATTTTTGTGACCTGATCTTAAGATGAAAAAACTGTTTAAAAGGAGCTCAAGTGATGTTCTTAGGCAAAACATTCTAGATTATTCATCCTAAAGATATCTCCAAGACTACATATATATTCCCAACACCAGACCACAATTTCTCCCTCCTGAGGCTCCGCATGTTATTTTCTGTGTGTATGCTTTTTTAACTCTGCATAATAAAATCTATCTATGCCTCTTACTGATTTGTCCTGAAATTATTTTCCTGTGATGAGAGTCAAGAACCTTCTTTGTGAGCCATCTCTTCTTTGGGGAAACTCATCAGAGCCTGACTAGTGACAATCATTTGTGAGCCACTAGATACTAGATGGTAAACCAAAGCAGTGAAGTTTTTAAGTTCAGCTGGAAGCTTTTTTTTTTTTTTTTTCCTTTATGTGGGTACCGGGAACTGAACTCAGGACCTCGCACTTGCCAGGCAGACGTTTATGCCACTGAGCTATATCACCAGCCCAAAGCTTTTCTTTTCATTCAACTCTTTTCTCTCTGGTTGCAAGATTTTCTCTGTCATACTCTGCAAACCTCTGCAGGTTTAATCTCCCTTTTTAGGGGTCAACAGTGTCTAAGTCCCTAGCAAATGATTGTTTACATATAAAAGCACCAAAGATATGAGACATTTGTTTTCTCTAATCAGAAATGGAAAGAGATTTCAGGGGATACATTCAAAATCTTCACTAAAAACCTCTCAGGTAAAAATATCCTATTCCTGGGTCGGATGCAGCTAAAAACTTGCTCTTCCATAAGACAAATAAGAATAGATCTGTCCAGAGTCTGGAGTTAACCTCGCCCACACTAGTGTGGGAGGTAATCCTGAGATGGAATAAGAGAGAACCGAACTGAGGCTGACACCTGAGGAAGCTCCCTTGTTCAACATGCACACTGTGGGGTCCTAAACACTTTAGACAAAAGGAGATCCTCTCAACTGCTGTCTTAAATTTTTTTTAATCTCTCTTTCCTTCACCTCTTTCACTACCCAAACTGAAGGCATATGCTTAGTACACCTAATGCCACCGTTTCTCTTTTCAGGGTGCCTGGGGGAATCACCCAAGTCATACAGATTCAAGTGACAATTTGTACAGTTTACACTGGACTCAAAACCAAGAAGTTGTTCACTGTGGATTTTTCTCCTCTCTTAAGTAGAATTAATTCCTTATCTTCCTAGTCTTTTTTCTTCTCCTACTTTGAGGCTCACCTTGTTGTTGTTGCTGTTTTTTTTCCTTGCACTTTTACAGGGAAACTTGTTTCCTGTAACTTTTACATTGTTAACTAGCAGGGAGAGAGGTGAGTAAGTGGTGGAGCCTGAGCTTTAAGATGAGTGTCAAAAAAATGCTCTCTAATTTCCTCAAATGCAATTCAAAACTAGGAAAATTTCTGTTCTCCTTTTCTTTGCCTCTGTGTGAAAAGAGAAGAAATGCAGTTGGGAGGAGGGGAGAGCTCTGGTGGATGAATCTAAAGCAGTTGTATCTGTGCATCTTGTTTGGCTATCATGGATCCTACCCATATATTTGCATGGTTTCTGTGGTGTCTCTTGCTATTCATTTCTAGTTTCACTGCACTATGATCTGATAATTTGCATGGGATAATTTTGATTCTTTAGCATTTTCTTAAGCATGCTTTATGGGCTTTATGAGGAGTATTTTGGAGAAAGTGTCATGTGCTGCTTAGAAGAATGTGTATTCTGTTTTTGTTGGATAGAACACTGTAGGCAAGTATTAGGCCCATTTGTTTGAAGATGTGGGACAATTCTGATTATTTCTTTGTTGATTTTTTTGTCTAGTTGATCTATCATTTGTGAGGGTGAGGTATTGAGTTTCTCCATTATGATTTATTGGTGTTTATCTGATTTTTTTTGTCCATTAATGTGTATTTTATGAAGTTAGTCATGCCAGTATTTGGTGCATATATGTTTATAACTGTTATCTCTTCTTGCTGAATTATTCCTTTAATCAATATGCAGTGACTTTCTCTGTCTCTTCTGAACAATTTTGGCTTGAAATTCATTTTTGGTGAAATTAGGATAACTACTACTACTCTTTTACAGGTTCCCATTGCATGGAATATTCCTTTCCATTCTTTGAGTTTTAATGCATGAATTACTTTTTGTATTAACAGTGCTTTTGTGTATTGCATATCATTGGCTTTTGTTTCTTGACTTATTCTGCTAATCTGCCTTTTGATTGGGGAATTGAGACCATTTACATTGAGAGTTATTATTGAGAAGTATTGCCTTATTACTGTCATTGCTTCATTTTCCTATTGCTGATTTCCTGAATTTTTTCCATTTTGAGTAGCTGTTCATCCCACCAAGTATATTTATTCTTTTTGACTTACTGGCATTTTTGGTTTATTGTCTCTTTCTAGGATATCCTTGAGAATTTTCTGTAGTACTGGTTGGGTGGTCATAAATTTTTGAAATGTTCGTTGTTCTGCAAATACCTTATTTTTCTATCAATTTTGAAGGAAATTTTTGCAGGATCGATAAATCAGGGTTAGAAATTGTCATCTTTAAGGGCTTGAAACACTTTAGTCCAATCTCTCCTGGCCTTTAAGTTTTGTGTTGAGAAGTCTGCCATAATTCTAATGAGCCTATTTTTATATGTGATCCATTGCCTTTCTTTAACAGGTTTTAGGATTTTGACCCTGTGACGGAATTCAGGAACTTTGAGTATAATGTAGTGCAGAGAGGTTCTCTTTTGGTCATGACTATTTGGGGTTCTATTGTCTCACTTATCCACATGTTTATTTGGGAAGCTTTCTGCCATTACCTCTCTGGAAATGTGTTTTATGTCATTTATATTGTTTGCTGATTTTTCACATACAGACTTTAATCACAGGGTTACATTCTTGCAACTAGGTCATTAAATGAATTGGTCACTAAATGAAGTTTTGTATATAGCATACACATTACAATATTCAGAACAAATAAATTGTCAGAGGAAACTCCAACCTGATGACTTTGTTTTTATTTGCATTACTCTTACATGAAATATTATAATGCATAAAAAATATAAAACTAATGTATTATACAGTACAATCAGCAAAAATTACAGTTCTGTACTGTAGAAGGTACCATAAGGCCACATTGCCACTCGTATTCCTGCATCCTAAGTCTGAATGTGGGTCGAAAGTCCAAACAGCAAGTCATAAATATGAACAGTCATTAAACAGGTAGGTCATTAAGTGAGGAATAACCATATTGCGATTACTCTTAGTTTAGTCTTCTTTGTGTCATCTAGCAGCTGATGAATACACTTCACTTTCTCTTCTTGTTTTTAAGGTATCTTTGCTTATCTGGCCTTTTACTGAATCATTGTCTTCCAGTTCTGCAATTCTGTCCTCACACTGGTTGCTCCTGCTGCCCACGCTTTCAATATAACTTTCCATCTCCTGGATTTCTAATTGAAACATTTTCATGGACTCTAATTCTTTACTAAATGGGTCATTCTGGTTTTGTATCAATTTGTTTAGCTCACCTAGCTTTTTATCAGTGTCTTCTGAAAGCTACTGGAGCTACTGAAAGCTACTTTTAGTTGTTACTTTCATTATATTTAGTTATTTCTTCTATCTAAGAGTAGCTCTTTGATTCATTTTTTAAACTCTGCTGTTATCCATTTGAGTAATTTAGGTGTGTGGTTTATGCTGTTCTTTCCTTTTTGCTCCCCCTGGTTGTCTTTGAAGGAGATGGGAGTTTTAGGGACATTTTGTAGACTTGTCTTCTCACTTCTTTTATTTTGTTTGTTTGTTCTGTGCTGAGGTTTGTGGTTGCTTATAGATTAAAGACTCTGTTGCTGGTGTAGAAATCTCTTTAGTCTTTTTCAGTGATGTACTTTGAGCATGGCTAATTATAGTCTTTGCATCAGCCCCAAGATCCAACCACCTTGCTTCATTTGAGATGGGAGGAGGCAATGTAATTAACCAAACACTGAGTCCTCTGTGAATGTACTTCAGTATTGTCGATGGCACAAAGGTAGTCTGAATTTTGGCCTACAGAGAAATAACAATGATTATGCAATCCTGGTAATATCAAGAAAATCAGCTACAGTAGTATCATGCAAGACAAACTGGATATTAACATACAAAATGATTATGTTCCACCCTTTTCCTAAAGAAGAAATCCACAATTGTGATGTAAACATTAAGCAAGTCAGGTATTAACCTACAACTAATATGTGTTAAATGGGGCAGCTGTATCTCTGCTAATGGTAAAAAAATTCAATAGTATTTTTATAGAGTTAACTATTGAAAGCTTTTATAGTTAAACTATTCAAAATATAGGATTTGGAAATGGGGAATGCAAGAGTAAAATTTGAAACCTTAAACTAGATGATATGAGATGGAGAGTAAAAGTTGTCAAACATTGGAAGGCAGAGGAAGGAAATAGGATCGAAAAAAATATAGGCAAAGAGAGACAAGGAAAATTGTAATTTAAAATTGTACTTCTAAGAGAACTGCAATTTCAAGAAACAATCGAAGTTACACAGTGTTATCCATATCTTTACACCATAAGCTTGCCTCTACACCATAGACTTGTTTTTACTCACTAGGCATATTTATGCTCTTCTAGACTTATTAATTAGTTTTCTTTAATTCTTCCAGGCCCATCATATTCAAATCTGTTAAAGATATTATTAGTTCATAAAATAGCTTAGCCAGTAAAGACCAGTGACCTGACTTTAAGATGAAGAAAGGATAAAATGTGTTAATTAATGGCAAGTGAGGAAACACGCAGACACCGAGACTGTGGAAAAGACTAGACTTAATTCCACCTATGTACAGACAGGCTGAAATCAGAGTGATATCAGCAAATATCTGGAGGGGAGGCTAAGTGTATACAGGGTGTGGGGTTGGGGGTCATAGTCCCAAGGAATCTGGATGGAATGTTTGAAGTCAAAGTTACAAGGACGATCAGCACAGGGGTGCATATATAGCTGGATCTTCTGGCATCCGAGAGATGGCAGGTCCAGTCCTAAATTTCTTTATGGCCATCAATTCTTATTTGCTGAGGGCAGCACAAAGGTCTCTCTCAGGTCAGGCCTGACATTCCCATCTTTTTGTTGTCATATACAGAGAGGGGTGAGAAAGTGGGCAGAGTTTATCATGGCTACTTCAGGCATGACAAATGAGACAATGTGGGCAGCCTAATTAGGAGGAAAATTTGGAGGAACAGGGCTGTATCAAGGAAAAATCAGAGACAGCATTTGTCTGTAATCACATGTAGATGATCCTATAAAAACTGAGAGAAAAGTCTGAGAAGGCATGGCCCAAAGAGGAGGGAGATAATACAGTTAAGAGGTACAGCTAGTGGAAGAAGCCACGAGGCTTAGCTCTAAGAGTACAAGAGTCAGATAGGCACTATCTAACTTCTGAAGCCTTTTCTGTCAGTCTTTTGGCTGCTTCCTGTACTATGCCTGACTGGTTGGTGTAAAAAGAACATTCTTCCTCAAGGAAGACACATAACCTACATTTCTCCACAGTAAGGCTATCTAAACCTCTACCATTCTGAAGGGCCACTTCTGCCAGGGAGTCTACCTCGTTTTGTAAGATGACAACGGAGTCAGCTATTTAGCTTAGGCTGTCAGAAAGATCTTGGGAGAGGGAATGGTACTAAGTCGAGGAGGTAGTTAAACCTGCTGTGCCTGTCCCTGTACCAGTGGTGATACCTGCCTGTCCCTGTACCAGTGGTGATTAAATGTATGGCTCTACATTGTCAGACCTGGGTTTTAATAGCAACAGGCAGACTCTGGTTTCCTAGGGAAATGTCTGTTTTGGGAATGAGGTATGTCAGTGTTCAGGTGTCAGTCCAATTATTGGGAAGGCACAAGTAGGTGGAGGTCCCACAGAGGAAGAACACACCTTGACTGGGTAAACAGAATTGGTTGTGAATGTTAAAGAGTTGTGTGACTTTTTTATTCTCTCTTTCCCAGACTCCCAGGGCTAGGGCGGTACCTATCAGGGGCTGGAGGGTCCCTGATATGGGATTTGACTGTTGCCTATTGTTCTGTTTTCCCAGTGTAGGGATCTGGTGTCTGTCAGGAACCATTGTGAGGAATGAGCCAAGGTAGGCCAGAGGAGACAATCTGAGCAAGTGGGAGATTGATGACAGGGATTCCATGGGAGAAAAGGCATGTATGGGATATGATGTCCATTGCAGAACTGGTGAGATGGCTCAGCGGCGTAAGCGCCTGCCTTGCAAGCACAAGGGCCCGAGTTCGACTCCCAGAACCGATATACGAAAAAGGGGCTGGTGATATCGCTCAGCAGCACAGGTGCCTGTTGGCGCGCGAGGTCCTGAGGTCGACCCCCGGTAACCACAAAAAAAAAAAAAAAAAAAAAGAAGAAGAAAAAGCAAAACAACAACAAAAACAAAAAACAAGAAGAGAGAGAGAAAAAAATGTCCACTTCAAGATGTGTCTCTGCTGTCATTGGTAGACAATGTGGGGAGACTGGATCCAGATCCGTGTTCATTAATGCCAGCGAGCCAGCAGTAGCTTTACAGTGGAGTAGTGGATAATCCCAGGGAGCCTGCACATTTATTTCCCCTCAAGTTCTGCCTGATGTCTGGCCATAAGGCTGGAACTAGACCTGTTCAGCCTTCAGCAGTTGGTGCACCTTCTGCAGGCTTGAACTCTGCTGGGTGCCACTAGATGGAGCCAGCAGTTGTTCTGAGTTCTGAGCTCAGCTGACTTCTCTCCAAGATGGCTCCTGGCCAATCCCTCTCTCCCACAATGACCAGTCCTGCGTCGCTCACCACCAGCCACTGCAGTCCATGTCTACTGCTCCATTCCACTTGTACATCTCTCTGTGGAGGCCTCAGGAGTTGCCTGCAGTCACTGTATGTCTGAGGTTTGAACTGCTCCTCCCACGCAGTGAGTGCCAGCTCAGGTAGAAGGCACCACCCACCCCCTTCTTCTTCTTTGTTGAAGTTTCTCTCTTTGCTCTCCCCTTGGACTTCAATTTTCACTTCAGATCCTTCCTGGGTGGGTCCAGGGGACCCACTTCTCCCCTTCTTCTCACATTGTTATATTCCAGTGTCTGTACACCAAATCTCAGAGAGACTCTTTCTCTGCTGCTTACCACTCTGCCATCTTCCCAGAAATTCCTGATGGAGGATATAGAAAAGCCTCTATATGTTTTCAAGGTTGCTGACCCTAGAATAGAAGTCATTCCTTCCTACAACTCTTTTTTTTTTCTTTTTTTTAATGTGGGTAACGGGAGTCGACCTCAGGACCTCACGCTTGCCAGCAAGCTCTTGTGCCACTGAGCGATATTACCAGGCCTTTTTTTCCTTTATGTGGGTTCCAGCAGTTGAACTCAGGACCTCGCGCCTGCCAGGCAGGCGCTTATGCCACTGAGCCATCTCACTGGCCCCCTTCCTACAACTCTCAATTTTCAAATGTTGAAAAGTTGGCCTTTGCCCAATGAGCAGCTGGGACCTTTAATCTTGGTAAGATAATTTTGGAAATTCTTATCATATATGGATTTACTATTTAGGTCAACTGTATGCAGAAACAATAATAATAACAATACTAATAATCATAATATTGAACCTAATTTAGACAGACACTGAACTAGTGCCCCCAACTGTCCTCTGTGGTCAGTCACACCACATTATTATAGGTTTAATGAAATTGTTCCATGGAATATACAGAATAATATGAGTTACAATGTCCTATTTTTACAATGTGCTACTTTTATCAACCAATGCAATTGTAACAGCCAGTTTGCTGTAACTGGTTGAGGCCCATTCTATATAATTTTGGGGGAAAATTATTTCATAATTAAATTGTGATTACAGCTTGTCTGAGGCCTAGTGTCTTGTGATGCAAACTGGCTATGGCATGTGGAAACGTAACTCCATGTGCCTCTGGTCACAGTTGAGGCCTCAACAGTCCCGTGATGCTGTGATGCTCCACAGCAAGATTACATCAGCTGAAGACATCCTGGTTCCTTGATAACTAAGTAGTAACAAAAAAAGGTTACTACTATTATCCTGCCGTCTCACCCCACTGTCCTCATCAACATTAGATCCTCATTAGTTTTAGATCACTGCCACCCTCTGCGTCATCCTAAGTGACCCTCATCAACATAAGATCTTTCTCAGCATGAGACCATCACTGCCCTCTGAGTCATCTGACAATCCCCTGACCATTTTCCTCAATTTAAATGTGATAAATATTGAGGTTCTGGCTGCCTCATGACCTTTTGTTCCCCATGAACAATTGGTCCTGTCAGATCCCCATTACATTGCTGTTTTTCTCTTGCTCTTTCTCTTCACCATGCACCATAACACCTCACAGGAAATTAGAGACTGACTGCAGGGATCCCCACAGTAATTTCCTTCTTGTTTTTTAAACTGACAAAGCAAGGACCCTGGAATGACATTTCTGAGCATTTATTCTGGGCAACCAGTACTCACGTTTTTCCAGGTCTTCATCCTCACTTTAATTGTCCTCACATTAATTGTGCCTCAACTTGCGTTTTGGGTTGACAATTATGTCTGTTGACTCAGTTTTGAATTATAAATGAAAGCCTAAATAGTTTTATTTTTCTTTCCATAAGAAGAGAATTAACAGTTTTGCAGAGAGAAATACTTCCATTGATAAAAATAAATACCAAAATGAAGAAACTGGCAACAAGTTATTACAAATGAGATAGTATTATGTAGTTCTGAAGTCATAAAAAAAGAGTTTTAAATTATTGTAATGAGATGAATGAGACATCATTTTCCCAATACTATTTTAAGAACTCTTTGTTGACATACTAGGAACATAGCTCACAGCGTTGACTGTTGGTATGGTTTACTAATCCTGAAAACATGATGGAATATTGCCAGACTTTCCTATGATTCTCATGACCTGAGAAATCACAGAAGGGATGCAAAAGCATTTTCATTCCAAGTACTCAAAATGTTCACCATCTCAAAAATTGATATATGTTTTATTTTCTTTTGTACTTCTCTTTATCTTAATTTACTTTACAAACGATTATTGAGCTCTTACACAGTTCTGGATAATGTTCTGAGACAAAGGACTTAATAAAGTAAAATAAACATTTACCAACATTCTATGATGAGCGATAAGATGAAAGATATAGAGATTCTTGACAGTAATTAGGGCACCAGATCTAATTCTGGGTAAACATCCATATAGGATTAGCCATTGAATTAAGATTCAATTGATGAATGGTACTTATTTAGAGAAAGAGATAAGTAACATTCTGGGTGAAAAGAGCAGAACATTCTTTGTGTTGAACTTGAAGAGCTAGGAAGGGCTTGTTGAGTCTGAGTAAGTAAAAAGTTAGTATAATTTGAGAATAAAAGTGAAAGAGAAGACTTTTGTAAGATGAGGCTTCAAATGCAGATTTAAGAGATCAATTAAGCATTTTGGCCTTTTATTCTAAAGTAAGTTGAAATCCATTGATGGGATTTAGAATCATTGCTGTGGTCATGGTGTTGATTTTCTGATTTGACTTCATCTCAGTTGCATGGCAGAGAAAAGAATGTTGGTGAAAGAGCTCAAGTAGATGCTGTTGCTGCAGTTGATTCTTTCATAATAAAAGAACTTCATTTAAGGTATTCTACAAGTTAAAATTTCAACTGCTATACACATTTAATGTATTACATTCCCCTAGAAAATATTTTAATATTTGAGCAAGTACACAGTCTTGTACAAATACTGCCATTATAGGATCCCTTTCAAATATCCTTTTTTGAAGTTTTCTAACTTATATCTGTATATTCATCCTCTCTGCTGCCTTGGAGTAAAGATATGTCTTTATCACTGCCTGAAAATCGTGAGAACTCTTCTCTACCTATCTGGTAACTATGGGGAAATTGATAAAGGCATTCACCAACTACTCTTCTGTTAAAAAAAAAAAGGAAAAAGAAAAATGAATGTAATTCTGACATGTTAAGGTACAGTTGGTAAAAACATCCTGGATTGTAATTACAGTATCTTCTTCTTATATACTACAGTGCAATTTTCATAAATAATAGACATTTTGGTTTTAAACTGGAGGTTTTTAGACTTTTCCCATATTGATGGCATTAAAAGGAAATTTTGGATAGATAGTAGCAGTAGAGAGAGAAGAATATGGCCAAGGAATATTTTAAAGGCAAAATCTAAAGCAGTGGTGGTGAATCTATGGCCCCTGTGTTATTGCGTTTTTCTTTCAAAACAAAAGATGCTAATACATGAGTTGTTCTTTCTAAACTAAAACCTCAGTATTCAGGTTTGATTGCAGTGTTGGCACTTTGCAATAAATAAGTGGGTTTTGGGTTGCAGTTTGTGAGCTCAGTCTCTAAAAGTTTCACCATCACTAAACTAAAGGATTTGGTGCTTGATTGTTTTAGAGAGTTGCAAGAAGAGGGGAGTTATTATGTTGTTTTGAAATTTTGTTCTATATTTTTCTCTTTAAAATAAAACATTAAAAAATTTTAAAAAATTAAAAAAAGAAGAGGGGAGTGATTGAAAGGTGAGACTCAGATATGTGGATTGCAAAGCTGAATAAATAGTGATGGCAGTCACTGAGTAAGGGAGAACTTACAAAGACAAAAGCCTGGCATGCTAAGGACTGGATTAAGGCCATTCTAATAAAAAATGAAGAGGGAGGGCATCAAACAAAATGCCCAAGATGACAAATAAAATATTTAAGAAAATTAAGAAAAGCCAAAAGAGCTCAAGGCATGGGGAAAGAGTAAGAGCTGAGTTGAAAGACTAGGTTTGTGCAAAATAACATGTGGTTTTGTAGGCTACCACTGTTAAATAGGATTTAATTAATTAGGATTTTATTCTAGATGAAATAAAAATGTAAGGATTTGAAGTATAAAAGTTTATAATTTGATTTAAATTTTATGAATATGATTTCGGGGTCTTTAGTAACATAGATTGAGGGAGTAAAGCAGTAGAAATAAGAGACCTATTATATGGTTGCTTTAAAATGCAGGTATGAAATGTCCTGGTTGAAATAGTGGCAAATGATAAAAAAGAAGTATGAGCAATTAAGAGACATTTTGAATACATAATAAGTCATCCTAAAGTTTATGTGAGAAAATACAATTTTGAGAGAAAAGGAAGGAAATTAAGAGAATACCATAGGTTTCTAAGTAAACAATAAGAAAGGGATAATAAAGAGGTTATGCAAGAAAAAATTGCTGGTTTCCTTTTAGCTACGTTAAATATGAGATATCTGTGAAATATTGAATTGGAATAAAAAGCCTCTGCCAGAAAAGTGAGGCTGATGTTCAAGAAATATTCAGCATTAGAGACATAATAATCTGGTAAAATGGATTTGTTTTAAACTCAGGCAAATGATTGCAATCATCTGAAGAAGGGAGGATAGAGAAGAAGATAATTATACACAAATGAGGCCTTAAGTAAAACAGAAGATGATTTAGTAAAATTTGAAGTTGTCAGTGAGATAAAATCAGGCAAGAGTAGAATCACAGCAGCCAAAGGAGCAGAGGAGGAGATTGTGGCTGATCATTCTGAATACTGCTGTGAAATATTTTACAACGAGGATAGAGAAATACATTGGATTGGTAACAAATGTCACTGAGAGTGTGGATAAAAACAGATTCAGTGAAGGGTTGATGATGGAAAATGGACAATGGAGAGATGACTAATAAATTAAGTTGAAATTATGGAAACTGTAATGAAAACAAAGATGTTTGATTAGTATAAAAGAGTAAAAAAAAAAGAGCTAACCTATAAGAAAATTTGGGAATTCATGTATTATATTAGGAAATTTCTATTACTACAACAAGACTGAGAAATATATATAGGAAAGATCTTCATTTAGTCTCAATTTTAAAGGCCAAACATCCAAGATTGAGTGGTACTATGTGTTTGGCTCCTGGTGCGGGCCTCATGGTGGATGGCACCATGGCAGGAGCACTTGAGAAAGGGGTCATGTGGTGACACAGGAAGCCAGAGAGAAATTCAGAAGGCAGCCTTGCTACTTTGTAAAAACTCACTCAGAAAACAAATAAGGTCCAATAAGAACTTCCTAATTTCTTCTGAGGGCAGCATTCCCAATGATCTAACCACCTTCCAATAGAAGCCCCACCACTTAAAGTTCCCACTACCCTCACATCGCCAGTATGGGAACTAAGCCTCCAACACCTGTGGGATACATGACACATCCAAACTAAAGTGTAGATTTTCTTAAAATTTGGACTACATATAATCTGAGTAGACTAACATAGTAAGGAAAATCTTGCTACGTCAAAAAATAAAAATGGCTTCATAGCATTCATATAAGTTGAGAGCATCACCTTCTATGGAATGGGGTACATTGTTTTATCATGAAAGAGAAAAGAAGAAATTTGTAAAGGTTAATTATAGGACAATTCTTGGTTGTAGGTATATTATAATTGTATGGTTACGTGTAGTTTTTAAAATGCTCAGGCTGATTCATGTTGATTACATATAACTATTGCTAAAATTTAATGAATTATAAGAACTAATGCATGTCCAAGCAAAGAAACACACTTGGTTATGCTTTCTCTACATGTATTTAATTTGAATTTTATAATTTTGATTCAGCATGAATGGCAATAAAGGGGTCTTCAGCAGAGTTACTAATAGAAAATTGTGCCTTGCCATCATCAGAAACATAGACTTTAATTCCCGTGCAGTTGCCATCAATTTTATCTCCAGAAATGACATCACAATATGTGCCAGCAGGTAGACCAGTTTGCAAAGTTGAAGACAATGACCTGTAAAATAAAATTTAATATTTAATTTTAATTTAAATCAAACAAATACAAGAAAGCAGACTATTTCTAGAATAAATGAACAGTTTAACTTTGTGCTATAAACTTTAAGCAGTCAAGGGCTCAATAAGAAAAAAACTCAAATCTAAAGACTTCTGCAGACTTTTCCTAAATTCCAAAAACAATCTTATAGAAGATCTAGCAATTCTTTATTCAAAAGTGTACATTACCAAATAAGGAAGGTCAAAAAATACTAATGAAGTTTGTAGAAGTTGCTACAGTTATATAAAAGTACAACCCATGTCAAACATAAATATTTTAAATTTGTACTCTTCTGAATTTAACGAATACTGATTACTTTTAAGAATTCAATGGGATTTTTTTTTTTCCAAAAATATCCTTTTTTCCACGAGGCTAAAAAGAATTTGGTCTAGAAGTAAAAATAATCTAGTATTTCTATAGATAGGTACATAGTTTTGGAATATAGAGCTGTCTTATATAGATTTATTCCATTTCTCAAATCCAGAACATAAAAATTAGAGAACTACTCATGGCATCTTTTGATTAAAAAAAGAGATACATGTTACTTATTTATTTAAATAGAATTAGGCTAAAATGAACTAACCATGAGTGGAACGACAATACTTTTTCAAACATATGTATAAAAAATATGTATCATATTGCCAATGATATTCCCCAGTAAGTTTTTGTGTTTGGGTGTTAAAACTTCCCATTTCTGGTCTTACATTTGTAATACTTGTATTCCATTCCTGTCTTAAGATTCCCTCATATTTAGAATTATAGTTAGTAAGACCTTTTTGCAAGTCGAAGTATCTCAGTCCAAGACTAACTTCTACTCATGGTTAGCTCATAAATAAATCTTCACTTTCCTGACTCTCTATAATTATTATCCATTATAGAGAGACAGAAAAATGAAAGATATAAACCAGAGAAGCAGATAGAGGAGGAGCTGACATAGAGAGGTAGGAGAAAAAATGATATTCCAGTAGAGTCCAAAGCATATTCTTTTAGTAACTTCACAACTGTTACATTAACTATTAGACTATTGGTATATTAACTAGACAGTGCGATGAGAACATATTAATGTGTACTACATATATTAATATATATTACTATATTATATACTATATTTATACTCTATATTACTATACTACTATATATAATACTATATACTATATATTATGCTATATATATTACCATACTACTATATATAATGCTATATATATATACACATATACATATATATATATTATATATATACATATACATATATATATATTATATATATACATATACATATATATATATTATATATATACATATACATATATATATATATATATATGATGGCAAAGGTACATAAAAAGAACTCAACTCAAAACAGAAAACCCTTATAAAAACAGAAAAGACCCAAAATTATTTTTCTTCTGTGCTTTTTAAAATCTGTTTTATTAATCCCCAGAGTAAAAGATATTTCAATTATGATAAAAAGTAAATGAGTAGGAAAAGAATAACCAATAACATAACAGAATAAAATATTTTTAATTGATATCTACTCACCAGTCATCATTGTTAAAGACAATGAATCCTCTGTTTCCTCTTCCGAAAGCTACTTGGTTGCTACCATTATCCCACCAGTTGGTGAAAGGCTGGCCATCAGCTACATTTCGGAAAGCAACCATGTTCCTAAAAGCACATAATTATATAAGATTCTGATATCTTTCAACTTCAATAAAATAAAATGTTCAGGAAAATTTCCTATTAGAGGATATCACTCAATAAATATTCCCACCTTATTTGACGCCAACGATGTTCACAGACCCAGTCATTGCCACAGGTAGTATCTGGGTTAATGGTTACTTCTTTAGTTACTCCGTTATTATTTGGTGGCCCAATCCAATCATTAACATCCTTAATTATGAAAAAAAAATCTCAGATTTTTAACGTGTACACGTATTTACATCTTTTTTCTCCATTATACCAAATGTAGTCGGTCCTGTGACTTTGTTTCTGCGATGTCTTATTTTAGGTTCCAGCTCCCTCCATAGTTTTATAGACCTTTCCTGAGTCTTCGTCATCCCGTAGACTCTCATACCCCAGTGCCATATTCGAGCAATGATAACAAATTTTCATCCTTTCATTTTCTTTCCAAGAAATGGCTTCATAATATCACAGTTCAATGTCATTGAAAGGGCAAGAACAATAGTGTCAGGAATACTAGGATTAAAATATAGGTTCCAATACTTCTAACTAAAAAACAGTCAATACACATGACTTCTATATGCCTCAGTTCTCTCATCAGTAAAGTAGGGATATTGAGTGGTGGCTATAAAAATAAAGCAATATATGTGCAAATGCCTGGCCTACAATAATTGCCAAATTAGTTGATTTCACACTATCTTTTGGATAAACATACTAATTATCATATCCTAATAATCTTTTCTAAATAACAAAATTTTTAATATTATGTCTTTACATTCTGATTGCCAGCACTCTTAAGATACTACTTTTAAGAAAACTAGAGTAATTCTGGAAAGAATATCATTGTAAAATTATGTCAAATGGTGAATAGTGGAAAAACCTAAGAGTTTATTTTTAACATACAGAAGTCCTAAAAAAGGAGGAAATAATCTGTGACTGCTGACATCAAAAGGCCAATTAGAGAAAATATCAAAAGTCACTTCAATATAAAAAGACATATTCCAAATATCAAAACTCTCCAACAGTAGAATGTGTTGTTTTGCCAAGTAGTGGGATTCTTTCCTTTTTTTTTTCCTCTCTCTCTAACCTAGAATTTTATTTTCTGGGCATAATGCAGAAACATGTTGAATGCCTAGTAATTATGGTAGGCACACTGCAAACTTCTGGGTTAAAATTACTCCAACATTTTAATCTCTTTAAAATTGTGTACTACAGTTAACTCAAAATTATCTATATATAGCTTGTTGGATTAGATTATACAGAGCTTTAAATGTTATCTACATTGGAAGTGATAGGCTAATCTATGTTAATTTTATATATTTCTTGATCGTTTCATATTTTCTTTAAATTTATTGGTACATTTTAGATATACATAATAATCATATTCATCATAGGGAATTGTACCCATACATGACATATTTTGATTCCTCTTTTTTTCCTAATCCCCTCTCCTCTTCAACCCCTCTTCCCCTCTCTATTTACAAAGCTTTGTTTCCATTTTTTTTCACAGATTTAAGGATTTAATGGAAAACAAAGATTTATTTAATATCTTGTCTACAAACATATTTTTGCCTTACAAGTGAATGCACCTACAGATACAGGAGAATTTATTTGTATTATATGATGTTAGCACTTGGATGATTAATATCTCAATAATTCAAGAAGATGTTCTTTTACATCAGTATCTGACAAGAAACACAAGTGGTACTGAAGTATTCAAAGTGTAGAACAATTTTTCTGATTGTTTATGCTAGGCCAACTGTGTTGATATTTTAACAAATGGCACAAAAACAGTGTTAGGTCAAACTGTTGGGCCGTAGCATAAATCAAAGCAGTGCACTGAACTGTAAATAACATACATGCACTGTTAATGAAAAAAGAAAGTCCCTTTTTAAAAATCTTAATCATTTTTTTCCTTTTCCCTTCCTTCTTTTCCCCCTTCCCCTTCCCTAGCTCCTCTTTCCTTTTCAATAATTTCTTTCCATTTCACCATATCTATTGTATATTTTGGTCCTTATTTACTCTTTCAGTTTCCACACCAGGGAGACAATTCGACACTTACATATGTAAGTCCGATTAATTTCACGTAACAGCATGGTCTCAAGGTGCATCCATTTACCTAAAAATGCCTCAAACTTATCTTTCTCTATGGCAGAGTAGTACTCTATTGTATAAAAAAAAAAAAAAAAAAAAAAACACCTTTTTTATCCATTCCTTGGTTGACAGGCATTTGGGTTGTTTCCAAGATTTAGCTATTACAAACTATGTAGCTATAAACATGGGTGAGCATATATCACTGTGGTATGATGTTTTTAATTCTGGGAAAATACCTAGAAGGGGAATAGCTGGTTCAAATGGGACTTCTAGTCTTAGATTTTTAGGAATCTCTTCACTGATTTCCACAGTGGTTGCACCATTCTACACTCCCACCAACAGTGGAGAAGGGTTCCTTTTTCTCCACAGCCCCTCCAGCATTGGTTATTGGTTGATTTCTTGATGATAGCCATTCTTTCTGGAGTGAGATGAAATCTCAGCCTTATTTTAATTTGCATCTTTATAATAACCAGTGATGTTATTATATTTATTTGCCATTTGCATTTCTTCATCTGAGAAGTGTGTATTCATCTCAGACGCTCATTTTTCAATTGAGTCTTTAAATTTAGGGGATCTGATTTTTTTCATTTCTTTGTATGTTCTAGATATAAGTCCTCTGTCTGAAGGACAACTGACTAACATTTTTTTTCCCACTCTGTGGGTTGTCTTTTCACTCTGTTGGTGATTTCTTTTGCTGTGCAAAAGGGTTTATTAAAGTGAATCTAGGGAAAAAAAAACTAGATAGATATTTGTCTGAAATGTAGGGAAAAGGAATGTCTGCTTTAGGTATAAAGTTTTATATGATGGTACTTCTAAATTTTCAGTTTAAAATGAAATTCTTCTAGGTTCAAAAGAAAATCTTCATAACCCTGTTTCTCAGTTCATTTTGAAATTCCTATTCATATTGATATCTTTACTATACTTCAAATATTTTTCTTATTCTTATTGTTCCTGGAATATTCTGAAAATTTCTATTTTTTAATATGCATAGTTTCCTTCCCCATATTTTCCCTTGTTAACCTCAGATCAGTTGAATCATTCCTTTCCATTCCATATAACTTTTTAAAAAAACAAACACCTTCTTGCTCATATGATGGACAAGAAATGTTTTAAGTTCTTTATAAGTGTCAGCATGTATAATCCTCATTTAAACACTATGAGGTAATTATGAAAAGTACATATTTTAGCCTCTGTGTCTTGCTTATACTCTGAAGTGATGCTTATTCTTCTTAATGAAAGATGGATATTTGCTATGTTTCTGAATGTTTTCATAACCTTTACCAAGAGAGAACATAAATTTTACTTTTTAATATCATTTGCATTACTTAAACCAGACTCTGCATTTGGGTTTACAATTAAATAAATATTTAGTGAATAAATATCAAGTGTAATAACATCATGTGACATTAAAACAAAACTGCCTGTTTTTCTTAAGAAAAAAGATACTTTAACTCCAAAACTTACTTTTCCATTCTCAAAATATCTTTGCCAACGGTAGCTTGACATTACTCGTGTAATTCCATAAGGATGAGCGAGCATAAATCCAACGGCCATTTTATACAGTCTGAAAGTTATAAAATGGTATTGTAGTGGAAGAATATTTTTATCCTTCATTAAAAGATAGGTAAAAATGTGGAAAACATTGTTTCCTACCTAGCATCCCAGAATGTAAGAATAGATGCTCCTCCAGCTCCATGTCCTCGCTGATTGTCATGGTTATCCACAAAGACAAGGGCTCTGTCAGAAGGCATGAAGCCCCACCCTTCTCCCCAGTTCCTATTTAAAATATATATATATTTTTTAAATATATATACATATATATATATGTATTCTTTTACAAGAGATTTAGAGTAACCTAAATCTGCATTCCTTTCTATGTAACATTCTCAGATAAATACTTTAAATATTATTCATAGGATTTTGTAATAGAGTTATATATAATTATATCTATATATATTGTTATATCTCTGTATACACGTAATCTACAAATAAATTACATTTGCAGATATCTATGAATGATTATATTCTATTCATGTTCTAGTTGTAATATTTTTCCCATTAGAAAAGTTTCTTTTAGAATTTACAGTTTTCAGCATAGTGTCATTTAGATGAACTTCAGAAGTCAACATTTATATCACATTATTTATGGTAAACTGGATAAAAATAGCCCTTTAATACTGTACTTTTGTAACATAAACATTTTAATATTTCAAATTACTTAATTGATAAATTCCAGAAAAAGACCACATCGTAGGTATTTCATTAATGGTAGGGTCATTTTTTAGTAATAAACTGGATTTAACAGATAATAGGGAAATAATTGATAATCAAATCTAGATGGTTCATACATTACACAGATTGAAGTCTCTAGATGATGTTTTGGGTTTCTATAATATTTCTTTATGATTGGAAAATCTAAATAAAATATATGGTTAATTGAGGTTTGGTGAACTAATAATATTTAATAATTAACTCCTTGATAGTTATTTTTTAAAAAAGGATCTAAGAAGATTAATCATACCGGGGTTATATGATTAATAGATCTGTAGAAAAATTCAAACAACAAATTACATTTTGCTTACTTTAAGTAAGACATCTTTTCTCCACTCCATTTGCGAATAACTGTGCCCAGCTTTGCACCATACTTGAATTCTGTCACACGGCCATTTCCAAAGTATTCACTACTTTTAATTGCCTCACCACCAAGATCTATTACCTGGTAGAAACACGGGAAAGAATCATTTTAAATAAGAACTTTTTAATGTATGAATTAGTATCTTATTAAAAATAGCTCTAAAGGAGTTATGCTATTTGAAATTCTCCATATGACTTTCCTCATATCAAAATTCTTGTTTTTGATAAAGGATATGCCGCAATACTAAAATAGAATTAATGATGAGGTGTCTTTTTATCCTGTAAGAAGACTGGCCTTATTTATTCTTCCATACAAATGATAACAACAATAATTCATACTAGCATAGCATTTACTATCTGATTGACATTTCCAGTGCCTGATAATTATCAAGTCAGTCACCCAAGAAAAAAATTACATAAACATTGTTATTAGCCCATTTCTTTACATGAAGAAACCATTGCACACAAGGTTAAGCAATTTCCCTAGAAACTTACACAAGTAACAGTGATAGACCCAAACAGCTAATAAAGTCACAGCCAAGATCCAAACTCAGATAGATTGGTTTGAGACAACAAAAGCTATATAATTTTCAGTCTTCCATATAGTCTCTGGAGAGGTGGTAGAGAACACAGTGAAGTTTGCAGCCTAAATAAATTCTCCAAACTTCCATAGAACGTACTATGATAAAGAATTAATGTGCTATCATTGTTATCTTTGAATAAAAGGAAGTTAAAAATACTGCTTGATCTATATCACTCGCCCATTAAATTACAAAAATGGCACATGTAAATAAATGTGCTGTTTATTTTCCAATGAACAAAATGCTAATTTATCATGTGCATATAAATATATATTGATGTACCTCCTGGAAAATGAAAGGTCGACTTCCTTCAGGGAACCAATTTGTGTTCAGGTTATGCAGTTTATCCAAAATTGCCTTGATGTCTCCAGGCCACATGTGTTTAGAAGCATCAAGTCTGAACCCTGCTACACCAATGTCAATGAGGTTGTTCAGATAGTCAGCAATCTTGGTTCGCACATAGTCCTTCTCAAGTGCGAGATCAAGAAGACCAGAGAGACGACAGTCTCTGACCTGTCGAGGTAAAAATTTTGTGACTGATTCATTACCTCTCCTCTGAAAATCCATTTAATTATCTATTCATTTACTTAGGCCTTAATAGATATTCACATGATGCCTTCTTTCTATGGGGCACTCGGGATATAGAAATATTAACATTTTACAGTGGACATACTTTTGAAATATTTTTAGTGTAAAAATAGATAATGGATATGTAGGAAATAAAGGACACGAGCTATTTAATTGGGAGAAATTTTTCATATTTTCTTTCACTTTCATTCTGTTTGTTTTGTTTTGTTTTGAGTGCTAGGAATAAAACCCACAGACTTTTACATGTGATTTTAGTGCTCTACCACTTAAAAGTATCTCCACCACAAGGATTAGGGGAAAGCTTTTCAATATTTATTTTTCTTATCTTTAAGCAGTTAATGCTGGTAAAATGCTTTCCTGAGGAATCTAAACTAATATCTAACATAGCATTAATAATGTACATGTAAGTAATTAAAGGCATGGAGAGTTTTTGGTTCAGATTTTTATTTTTTTTAAAAATTACCTGAGGAGCATCATTATAGCTCTCAATGCCTCCACTTCCAGTTTTACATTTACCATCATTAAAATCCCAACCAGAATATGGAACTGCTGGAAACTCCCTATTTTGAGGATTGTAGTAACTTCCACAAGTACTGCTTGTTCCTGCAGCATTGCCTTCACCACACATGTGATTAATTACAGCATCCACATAAATTCGCACCTAAAAATCAAAGTGTCTATTTCAGTTTAACTTCAGATAGAAATCTAAAGCAATATTGAATATTAATAAAACTCCAAAATATTTATTTGTGATTTTATAACTTTATTTTCCTGCAAAACCAAGTCAACTGTGAAAGAAAACTTACATGAAACACATATCTACATTATTTCCAGTTACTTGCTCAAATGTTTATATAAATGATAAGTTGAGAGAACCAGAAACTACCATAACTATAACAGAATGGAAAGAGCCATTGTTAAGTAGGTAAAAATCAGTTAAAGCAGGTCAATTTTATTGAAATTTCAGTGAGTCATCAAAAAAGAAGCAGTTAGTGTCTACTCCCAGTTTGGAAGGAGCAAAGTTTATTTACTAGTAGAACCAATGGAAAAGTAAAACAAGAAATTATAGGTAGATACATAAATCACATAAAAATGCAGTAACTACTGTTACTGTAATTTTCAATTCCTAACCAGAAAAGTGTTGATAAGAGATGTGTATATTAGTTTTAACCATAAAAAATTCTTGTCTTGTAAATAAACTCTTCTTAAACACTAACTTGTCTTGTCTTTAGTAGATAAATGGTATATGTACAAGGATTTACAGCTGTTGAAGAGAAGACAATCATTCATTTTCAGCTAAGATCAAGTATGAAGTAAAGTTAAAAAAAATTAAAATATGAACAACTTTCCCTTCAAAACAGTACAAGGGACAGAAGAAATTATCTTCTTACATAAAATTTTTAAAGAAAATTTGAATTCACTTACACCAACATTATTACACCTAGTCACCATGTTTCTGAATTCATCTTCATTTCCAGATCTTGTGCATAATTTATAGCTAATTGGCTGATACCTTTCCCACCAGGGTCTATAAGGGTTGGTAATTACAATGTTTTCATTGGGTGGAGAGACCTGCAAATAAAACAATATTAACATGTTTCCAATTATGGCTTACTTTATGTCATTAGATTCTCTAGAAAACTACTCGACTTTCTAAATTATTTCTGATTCTTTGTATATACAACTATATTGTGTTATAACCACTTGAAAATACTAACAGCATATTGGAGACATCCTACTCATATCTTGAGACAAACTAAAAAGTTGTCAACAATTCTTAAAATTTTCTTCCTCAGAAAACTGTTTTTAGAAAATTTTATGTGAATCAAATGTTGCTCTATATCACTGAAACTAGTTAAAATGCCATTTTCTACAAGCACAGCAAATGATAAAATTTATGCTGCAATTAATACTTACCTGAACCCCTCCAAATCCCTTTGGAGCTAAATATCGTTCACATTCCAAAGCAATATCCGCCCAGCGCCACTCAAACAGATGGACGATCGATGTGCGTCCCTGCTGAGTATGTGGGGTGTACTGAGCCCAGCAGAGCCCGATGGCCGAAAGCAATAGAAAGAACTTCATTTTGCGGTGAAGTTGTCAGGGTTCTTTCTAGCAATTGTTTATATTCCTGTAAAAAAATCACACTTTACAAAGTAAAATGTAACATCAGTATAAATTTAGAATACCAACTGTTTATCATCTGAAAATGATCATCGATCATGATATTTACTCAACAGGTGAATACTATTCACCCTGAAAAATAATTTAAATGGTCTTTTAGAATTTAGTGATTTTTCTTCTTCAAAAAAAAAATAATCTTTTCAAACATGTGACATTAGTTATATATTAAAACTCTTTATATATGAATTATTTAATTAGTATCCTCTTATTTCTGAGTCCTTCAGTAATACAAGGGAAATTACAATTAGTGCCAACTCAATTCACACTCAAAATATTGTTTTAAAAATCTACCTGCAAATATTTGGATAGCTCCATTTAGAAAAGTAGACAGAATATTCAATTCAGTTACTTTTTCCTCCCCTAATACAAAGTCTTATTTAAATGTATGCATTAAAATTTAAGAAATTACTTGAAATTTAAATGCCCAAGAATTGGAGAAATAGGCTCCTCCCTCCCACTCCCCATTAAATCATGTGTTTACTGCATGACTAGAGCACTAGGATTTGGGCTACAGCAGTAGGATTTGTGTGGGTGGTGATGTTTTTCTCCCATAAACTAACTATCTTTATATCTGATATAACACTAAATAGAATAATTCACATTCCCTTTTCTCCTTTATTTAGTAAAATTCTACAAAAGAGATTAATAGTATAGGTAGGAAAAAAATGTTTATCCATCCATTCAACAAGAATTGAGTAAAGTATCTTCTTTTTGGTAAGCACTGAGGATGATGTTCAGGACATAGTGATGATAACAGTCTCCTGTTCTAAGAGAACTTACATTCTAATAGAAAGAAAAGAAAGCATGCAAATAAATATAATGATAGTAACAGTAATGATGCAGCACACAGAATCTTCTGGCCTGGTGATAATAGAAATGAAAATGTGCCAAGGAGTATTAGCATGTAGGCGAAGCTTTATTTGGGATTATGGAGTACCTCAGAGAGGAAAGCGGCAGAACTGACACAAAAATCAGGCTGGCCTGTTAACAAAGAAACAGGGTTTCCTCTTATTGGGTTGCTAGGCTTAGATAAAGTCTGGTAATTTTCCACTGGTCATGAGTGTGATATTTTCACAAGGAATTACTTCCTTGTAAAAAACATAGATCAGTAGTCGTATTCTTGGAGATGTTACGGTGACTGACTCTTGTAGTACATTTTGTCCTGTGGTTCCTCTGGTCTGTTATAACATTTGCGCAGGGCAGGAAGAAATGCATACTATACTTTAAAATGTGTAACAGGTCCTGTGGGAAGGCCCTAGGAGTGTACCTGTCCTTTGTCTCCATGGTGGTCCCTATCTCTTATTTCCCTCTGAAAGATTTTATTCTCTATATTCTTAAGAAAAATAAATAGAAAAAGATATCTTCTTATAACTGCTTTCTGCTAATACAGGGACACTGACCCTGCCTAACCTTGGTGGTTGTAAAACTGTCTCCCTATTTTATACAAAGGGCACAATGCTGGGAGTACAGACTCTCCATCTGGATGGGTTGAAATGCATGTATGACATTAGTTTGACTTGGAATTGCTGAAGTTTGGAAAGCACTAATTTTACGAGGATATTAAACAAGTCAGGGGCAAATAATTAGAAGTAGAATAATAGTAAATAAAGGCACCAAAGTGTTAGAATCCAGGCAAGATTAGGTAACATTTGGCATAAACTTGCCATAAATCATCTCTGCTTATCAGAATATATATCTCTATACCTGTAAGTTTCTTAAATCAATTTTTATTTACTGGTTTCTTTTTGCATTAACATTTTTAAATTTGCAATTTGAAACAATCTTTACAAAATTTCTGATTTTATACAAATTACTCCTCTTTCTTAACAAGACTAAATATCATTAAACAACTTAATTTTAATACTTTTTGTATGTAGAACTGTATATATTAATTAGAATTACTTACAAATCAGTTATTTTATTTGTTACATTTTAAACATTTATTCCAGCTATGTTTATTTAATTAACTCTTTCAATAGTTGTTTTTATATTACCCATTAAAGCCAAACTATCAGGGAATTATAGTTAACACTTTAATCTATTTCCTTGCCGGATAAAGCCCTAAAAGTTGCTGTACTACTTTAAACATAGAAAGGAATGGACACTGTACCTTACGTTGTTTTTGTTTGGTTGTTTATTTTTTATGGTTGTTTATTTTCAGTCGGTATTGAACCCAGGGCCTTCGCACTGAGCTACATCCCCAGCCATTTTTTATATTTTGAGACATGGTCTTGCAAAGTTACTAAATTGTCCAAGCTGGACTTGAATATGCTGTGTTCCTCCTGCCTCAGCTTCACAGAGTGTTAAGATTTCAGGTGTGCATCACTATGCCTGACTCGTTACTTAAATTTTTAATAAAGATAACTGTTATCCTGATTGGCTAGCAACTTAGACAAAACACATGCTAGAAAAGTTAAAGACAGCTTTTTTTATCTTACAAATTTAAATTAACTAATTTGTGAAAGATTTACCTAAATCATGCAAACAAAAGGAAATTTGGACTCATTACTTCAGTGCTCATTCATCTGTAAGCCAATTTAAATAGAACTTCTCGGTGGATTTTATATTGTAAACACATGTAACAGGTATGCAAAAGTAGCACACTGAAACATATAAGACAAAATAACCTGCATATTACCAGACTGTAAGATTTTTTTTTTTTTTGATGGTACTCAGGATTGAACCCAGGGCCTTCACACTGAGCTACATCCCCAGTGCATTTATTTATTTATTAACTTTTTGTTGTTGTTGTTGTTGTTTGTTTTCGTTTTCTTTTTTTTTTTTTTGAGGCAGGTTCTGGTCCAGTTTCCCAGGCTGGGCTCAAAGTTGCAGTTCTCCTGCCTCAGTCGCCCAGATTTTTATTTGCAAGTTTTATGTAAGCCTTAATCCAGTTTTACAGAGTAACATGTTCATTTTTATAAGGCCTCTTTTGCTTTTTTTCTTTACTCCCAAGTGAGGTTGAGTTAACCATCAAATACCTATATAACCATATTTTTTTGTTTGCTTGTTTTTGGTTTTATATTTTAGTAAAGACAGTAGGAGAGAAAAAAACAGCTAAAAGCCTCTATATATTACTGTATATTTACAGTATAAGAACTATTTTGAAATTGCTGACAAGAAATACTCTAAATTAGGCATGTCAATCAACCAGAGAATTAAAAGCCATGGTGCTAAACAAGAGCTTCCTTTCAATTAAAGCAGCTACTTCAGGGGGGTTTATGCTCTGTTGTCAGGGGTCCATACAGAAAGTACAAGTCTCAGAATGTGGACCATTAATAGGGAAAACCATATAAAGCAACCTTTTGTCCATACAGGTAGCAACACAAATCAGAACATAGCAATGAAGAGAGGACTATGGGAAACATAAGCCTAAACAGGAATTTTAAATGTCTGTATGTCCAGTTAGCAAAACCCCTCTTAGTAAGAGCTTAAGGTGTATTTCTACCTGTTCTGAATACTAAAATGGGACATAAGATATTTTGAAAGGTGAAAACAAGGACTACAGGTGGAGAGACAGAAATGGAAGCGAGAGTGGGAGAGGAGAAGGGAAGAAGGACAAAAAGAACAAACCACAATCAATTGGGGGCTTCTGCCCTTTCATGTGGCAGAAGACCTGAGAACCTCTTTCACATGGACCACTAGTTAGGGGATTCAAATGCCTACTGGCAGCCTCCAAACCAAGTTGATCCTTGACCCTGATCTTCAAACATCTGGCTGAACCCTGACTACTGTGGGTATGACTATGAAGGTCTCATTCCACAAAGGCTTTCTGGTGCCCCAAATCAAACAGGGCATGAAAAATACAGAGGAGAAAGGAGGGAAAGGAAAAGATCTCAGTGAAAAGCAAACTAAGATGCTCATAGGTAGTAAGAGTCTAAACACTACATGAGGTCCTGGGGATGCCCTCAACCACTGCCTGATGGCCACTTGGCTCTGCATGGATCAAGGAATCCCCAGGTGAGCTGCGGTAAGTAGGAAGACCTAGTTTATGTCCTGCCATCTTTGAAAGTGAAGGATGTAAGGGAGAGAGAGAAGAAAAAGTAAAAGCAAGAAAATAGAAGAAGAAAAGGGAGCATTGCCTGAAGGCCAGGAGAAGCAAGTGGAATGTGAAATACCAGAGTTGTAGTCTGGACAAAGAAGATCTAGGCAGCTGGTAGTCACTGACTGGTATTCTGTTCAGAAGTCCCAAACCCAACAGGTCTCACCCTGAGCTTGTTTCACACTGTCCCGGCAGAGTCACAAAGTGATGCTGGACATGGATCTTCAGACCTGGTGACAACCAAGCCAAAGAGTATAAGAATGCAGGCAAAAAGATGGGGACAGCACTGATATGAAAATGAGGCTGGCCTGTTAACAATGAAAAAGGCAAGGTTTTTATTGACTTACTGGGGTTGGGGAGGGCTTAGTAACATTCCACAGGTCTTGAGTGTAATATTTTCACAAGCAATTTCTTCCTTATGAAAGATACGGTTCACTGTTCATTTAGTTTATTCTGGGAGATATTATGGCACCAATATCCTGACTCTTGCAGTGAACCTGGTCCTGTGGTCAATCACTCCTTATGATAACATAATTTGAAGAGTTGGAGGGTAGGAAGAAATGTATACCATACTTCTAATGGATAATAGGCCATGAGGAGTGCCCTAGCAGTGCATTTGCTCTGTGTCCCCATGGTGGTCCTGACTGTCTCAGTAATAACAGCGAAGATAATTTCAGATAGAATTAAGAACTAACATGAACAAATAAAATAGAAAGTGACTTCACCATCAGAGTATTTTAGACTGGATAGTCAGAGAGAGTATCACTGAAGGATTAAAAGTAATCAGACATTTGCAGATCAGAAAAAAGCTATTAGATAGAAGGAGTAAAAGTAAAAGCCCACAGTTGAAAAAGGCTGAGAACACTCAAGAAGCAAATTTTTAAATGTCAGAAAGGCTAAATAAAGCATGTGTGATATATAGGAAAGTAAAATGATCTGAGACCAAAAAGGTAGGTCAGACCACATAGGACCTTGTGGAATATGAAGAGAGAGAGAAGGGGAACTGAAAAATTATGCCATGCTTTCAAAGAAAATCACTCTGGCCTTTGAAAAGAAATCAGATTACAGGAACATAAGAGTAGAAAAAGTAAATCAGTTGAAGGATTTTTTTTAGTGATACAGGAAAGATTGACCTAGGGAATAGGCAGATTCTAATAGCTATCATCAAGAAATCAACCAAAAACAAATGTTGGAGGAGCTATGGAGAAAAAGGAACACTTCTCCACTGTTGGTGGGAGTGTAGCCTGGTGCAACCACTGTAGAAATCAGTGAGGAGATTCCTAAAAACTAAGACTAGAAGTCCCATTTGAACCAGCTATCCCCCTACTGGGTATTTTCCCAGAATTAAAAACATCATACCACAGCGCTATATGTACACCTATGTTTATAGCAGCACAATTTGTAATAGCTAAATCTTGTAGACAACCCAAGTGCCCATCAGTCGAGGAATGGATAAAAAAGATGTGGTTTTTTTTTTTAATACAGTGGAGTACTACTCAGCCATAAAGCAGGATAAATTTGAGACATTTCTAGGTAAATGGATGCACACGAGACCATATTCTTAAGTGAAATAAATTGGACACACAGGAATAAATATCACATTGTCTCCCTGGTGTTAGAAACTAAAAGAATAAATAAGAACTAAAATGTACAATGCATATTGTGAAATAGGAAGAAATTATTCAAAAGGAAAGAGGAACTAGGGAGGGGGAAAGAGGAAAGAAAGGAAGGGAAAAGGAAAAAAAATGATAAAAAAGGATAAAATGGAAACAAAGCTTTGTAAATAGGGAGGGGAAGAGGGTTTGAAGGGAGGGAGGCAATTGGGGACAGAAGAGGAATCAAAATATATCAGGGATATAGCTCAGCGGCACAGCACCTGCCTGGCAAGCATGAGGTCCTGAGTTTGATTTTCGGTAGCCACAAAAAAAAAAAAAAAAAAAAAAAAAAAAATCAGACACAGGTACAAATTCCCTATGATGAATATGATCATTATGTATATCTAAATTGTACCAATAAATTTAATTTTAAAAGAAGGATTTGTTTTAAAGTTGGAGTGACAATATGTTTACAGATAGATTAGAGCTGAGGAATAAGGAAAAAAGAAATAAAAATACAAACATTTCTTGGTGATACAATTTATTAAGGTGAGTAGAAATAAGGAAGTATCAGCTCTGGGAAAGGATATCAAGGGTGCGATGGACCCTAATTATCCCTCTACTATCACAGTGCTCTTCTTTGATCCTTCCACCAGCTAACCACATGGACACTATCCAGCAAAATAAGAAATTCCTCATGTATTTCATGCAATTTCATGGATTCATAGTATTCCAATTGATTTTCTTCGTGCTATGATCCTCTTCTACAATCCTTGTGGATATGATGCACATTCAATTGAAACATCTTTATGAATCCTACCTTTATATTCCCAGGCACAGTTAATAACTCTTCTACTCTGAAAGCTTATTAGTTTATATGACATTATTAAGGCATATTTGATATGTAAATATGCTGTAAATAATTATTTACATGTTCACCATTCTGAATCAAACTTCTTATAGACAAACTTCATATCTGATATTCCTAGAATCTAGTTAATGACTAATATATCTTATGTGCTCAGTAAATGGCTATAAAAATACAAACTGAGTATCATGCACTGTGCAGAACATTGGCATAACATGAATTATGTCTTCATTTTTTAAAATAAATGAAATCTATACCAGAAATTGTGTAATACACTCAACTTTAATCGTGCAAAAACTCCATCCTTGAAAAACTAAGGGCCAGAGAAACTGAGTGAATTGTCCAAGATTATGTAGTAGGCATAATCTTGCCTTTCTACTCTAGAGTAGAAATTGTTAATAGGTCTGACAACAAATGACATTCTCTTTATTACACCACCCATTCTCCTGAAATTATAAAATTATGATGTCCCACTAGCAAGACTTGGTCATTGAGAAGATGAAGTGTTGCTAGTCTGAAAGAAATGTTCTGTAAGTGTAAAATACAAACTCCAAATTTCAGAATTTGTGTAAAATTGCAATGTAAAAATATTGATAATGTTAATGTTTATGTGTTGAAATGAAAACATTTGATGAAATATTATGCTAAATAAAATTAATTATTTATTATTACCATTAATTTCCTCAATTTGTTTTTTGCTTCTTTGAAAGTGGTCATTAAAAATGTTAAATTGCATACATATTTTACGTTATATTCTTTTACCACTGTTCTATAGATTCTGTTATATCTGAGAAGGGACACATCCACACACAGAAAAAAACAATAATAAAATGAAGGATATGATCAATGCTTAAGAGAACTACAGAGTGCTTTAGGACTTTACTGACCCAAAAGGTCACTTTTGACATAGGTGAATGGGGAAGATAACATTGAAGAATAATATTGATTTTAATGAAAACAGGTAAGATAAATTTTTTAGTAGAAAACAGAATTATCAAATGTGAAAATGAAGCAAGGAGCATGGCAGGAAGTCAGTGTGGTATTTTGTAACAATAAGCTAGGTATAGCAGTCATAGACATAGGCAGGAAAGATATGCTGAGGATGCTCAAAGTCAGGGAGAATAAAACGGACTCTTTTCTCCAAGTTATATAAAGCTATTGTGTGTCTTAAATGAGGATTAGGAAGGAGAAGATAAAGAGGTTTTTCATTAACAGAGAAAGGTTTCAAAAACAAATTGAAAAGGAAATTTTGTAAGGAATACAATAGACTAACCAAATATGGTTGAGAATTAGAATCAGAACAGGAGAGGAGTGATGAAAATCATTGGAACTTCATATTTGACTCAAGGTTCCAAATGCTAAAATGTAATGGTTCAGAACATGGCCTTAAGAAGCCTTCCTTCCTGCCCTCGTTTCTTCCTTCACTCCCCTCCTTCTTCCTTCCTCCCCTTCTCTCTCCTCTTCCTCTCTTCCACTCTGTGTCTCTGTGTCTCTGTGTCCCTGTGTCTCTGTCTCTCCCCACCCCATTCTGTCTCTTTCTAGGGTTTATGGACTCATGCTGGGTTTTTTTTTTTTTTTTTTTGTGGGAACCGGGGGTCAACCTCAGGACCTCGCGCGCCACCAGGCGCCCGTGCCGCTGAGCGATATCACCGGCCCTTTTTTCGTATGTGGGTTCCAGGAGTCGAACTCGGGCCCTTGCGCTTGCCAGGCAGGCGCTTAAGCCGCTGAGCCATCTCACCGGCCCTCATGCTGGTTTCGAAATCTACTTTCATCATTGCCTAATCAGTTAAATCTGAACTGTTCTTTTAATAACAAATCATTGTTTTTCACAGTGCATTTAGGACTTTATTAAAATAAATATTATGAAATAATTTACAGACATTATTTGGAGAGTTTTATTTGCACCTCAGAACAGGTGTAGATATGTAAACATTTAACGTGATTCTACTAAGGGTCAGGTATTGTCATACATTTTTCTCATTTAATCCTAACTAACAACTCAAACAATCTGAAGAGTTACAGATCCCACAAGAGAGACCTTAAAACAACTAAAATATCTTTATATCTTGTGAAGAGAAATATGCAAAACATCCTTGAGGTCAAAAACAAAACAAGAAATACAGAGTTGAAATAGTTTTTGTGTTTACTTCCTGGAATAGCTGTCTGGAAAGAATTATCCTCAGAGAAACTATCACAGTTATTACAACCAAATTCTGTTGTCTTTATCTCCCGCATTGCTCTACAAAGAGAAAATTTCCATTTATTCTAAAGCCTTATAGCTTCTAAAATGTGCAAAATGAAGTAATTTTGGAATCCTTTCATAAATATGAAATAAGACTAAGGCTCAGTGGTAGAACATGTGTTTAATTTGTATGTGGCTCAGGTTCGATACCCTTCATCTTGAATATGCACACACACACACACACACACAAGCACAGTGCCATAGGAATGTGATAACATTCTAACATTAAAATAATATTCCTTGAGTATTATTTATATTTGCAGTATCAGTAAAACATATCTATTACTTATGGCATACGGTGTGATATTTTAATATATGTATATAATTTATAAGGATCAAAATAGAGTATTTAATATTGCCATCTCTTTGTCATTACACTATGTTTGGAACTAGTCACCCCATAAATATGGACAATTATTCCACGGTAAAAGATTTTTAAGGGCCGGTGAGATGGCTCAGCGGCGTAAGCGCCTGCCTTGCAAGCGCGAGGGCCCGAGTTCGACTCCCGGATCCCACATACAAAAAAGGGGCCGGTGATATCGCTCAGCGGCACGGGTGCCTGTTGGCGCGCAAGGTCCTGAGATCGACCCCCCGGTACCCACCAAAAAAAAAAAAAAAAAAAAAGAGAGATTTTTAAGTTTAGTTTTACTCTTTTTTTTTTTTTTTTTTTTGGCACCGGGAATCAAACTCACAGCCTCATGCTTGCCAGGCAGGCGCTGTGCCGCTGAGCTATATCCCTGGCCTGATTTTTAAGTTTAAAGAGACTGAAATGCTACTTTGATTTGATCATTATATACTGTATACATATATCAAGTTATTATACCATACCTCATAAATATGTACAATTAAAATAATACATAAAACATAAATTAAAAATAATATCCAATGTTAATAAGAAAATCCTAACTCAAAATTACCCAAAATATTGTCAAAAGTACTTTTTACAATCAATATTATATAAGAGGTATTCATTATTTCTTTAATATCCACTGTATAAATAACATTATAGGAGAAGGACTCTAGTGTAAATTAAGGATTTCTCTCAAAACATTGAATTTTAATGAAAAGTTAAATCATTTAGCTTAAACTCTGCTTAAATAACACTAAAGCTAGACTCACATAAATTGAAGGAGCTCTATTAAAGTGTTAAGCAAAAAATAGTAATCTTCAAGAAACTTCTATCTCTTTATATAGCTTCCTATCTACCTATATAAATATGAATTACAAAATTCTTTCTCTCTATTGGAAGTTGCCTCTATTGGAAGTTTACCAGATACTAGAGATTATTAACATACAAATGAATCAACATTGATCCAGAAAGGCCAAATTTTCTCTCTTATCATTTATAGTTATTAGCCTGGGGGCCTCATATTTAAATATCTTTATAGTAAATAATTTAAAGTAAGTATCATTAAAATTTTTAATAGAAATACTTTAATAGCATATGTATGAATGCTGTTTTATCATTTACATTTATCTCCAAGTAAACTTTAACTTTTTCAATTTTTAATATTCTAAAGCACTAGGTAACATTATTGTATTATAAAACTTGGTCAAATTAAAGATTGCTTTTACTGTAAAAAGTCATAATTCTCAGTTTTATAATGGATTATATACAATTTTCTTAAAACAGTAAACCAACATTCAGCAGCTCTCCCCCATCCTCCCCCCAATGAAATTAAAAGGAAACTAAACTTAGGATAAGTCACTTTGAAGGTCAGAGGAAGATAATAAAGTTTGCTTACCAGAACTCTGAAATAAGCATTTTAAGCCAAGATCCCGTCACATTTCCAACATAAATAGTACATTTTGTGCTGCTGGACACTGAAACATGAGCTGTCAACAAAACTGGATTGTGAAACTCCGGACCATATCAAATCATATGACAGAAACCTTGTTTCAAGACGAAAAGGGGAAGGGGGAGATGGGGCCTATACAAAATCCAAAAATAATTAAAACTTACCATATTGACTTCTTTAAATCAGCTATCTCCCAAACTCACAGTTCAGTGTTTTTTCATCATAAAATGACAAGAATCTCACATCTACTGTTTTCCTTTCTCTTCGTTTAGGAAAAAATGCTGAACTCAGGATTTTATAAATTTTCTATAATTTCTTCTTTTAAATACATATTCCTACAGCCCTGCTCCATTTGTCTATAATTTGTACAAGCAGTGTAATATGAGCTCCACAATGACGCTAGATTGGACATTACCACCGTTTTTTCTTTAGCAAATCACTATCTTGCCTTCTCTGCTAAATTTGCTGCTCTGCTGTTCTGCTGTGCTTTTAAGTTACGCTGTATTTCTCTTGTTTACTTTCTATTTCTGCAATATGCCCTCCCACTTTTAACTAATCATTTGTTTTTACTTGAAATATATAGAGAGAGAGACAAAGAAAGAGACAGAGAGACAGAGAAACTTTTGCTAAAATAATCTTAAAGATTACATTAGCATATGACTGGGTCAAATCAGCTAAATAAAGTAAGTGAGCCTGGAAAGTAAACCAAGGCATGAAATCAAAAATCTTTTTGTTTTTTGGTTTTTTTGAGACAGGGTCTCACTAATAATCCGTGCTGGCCTCAAACTCATGATCCTGACAGCTCAACCTCCCAAGATATGGGATTACAAACATGACCCACCACAACTGGCTCCTCTAAAATCTAATTTTAAGTCAAAATTTTACCGTCTAACATATGAGCCATAGACAAAAGAGTAATGTTAATAGATTCCATTTAGGTCCTAGAAAATGAGGATTATTATTTTTTTTTTTGTGGGTACCGGGGGTCGACCTCAGGACCTTGTGCTCCAGCAGGCGCCCGTGCTGCTGAGCGATATCACCAGCCCCTTTTTCGTATGTGGGTTCCAGGAGTCGAACTCGGGCCCTCGCGCTTGCCAGGCAGGCGCCTACGCCACTGAGTCATCTCACCAGCCCAATGGTATTTTAATAAATATGATAAAATATAAAAACCAATAATAACATTAAAAATAAATTAAATGTTGCTTTGTGACATTTCTATGCTTTATCTTTTTTACTCTCATACACATACGCACCTTGCAAAATAGAATTATGACTATCTATGTCTTTAAAATAAGGAAACAGAGCAATTGAAAAAGTAGATGATATGATACATCCACATAAATTGTTGAAAATATTAGGACTAAAATACAAATCCCAGCAGTTCAACTCCACAACGAGCTCTTACTTACAGCCTCCCTTTCAGAAATGCTATAAAAATCAAATAAAATATTATCAGTGAAAATAATTTAGGACTTACAAAGTTTTGTTTAGCTAATAATATACCTTGAAAATGAATGAGTGGAGTTATTCTCAGATTTTGTGTCTTTCAAATGTTCACTCTAAATGAAATAACTTTTTTGTTACTATTTTTATTTCTGATCTCACACTTACACATAGAATATATTGTTTTTCTTTCACAAGTATTTGGTATTCCTCCCTACATGTGAAATAATATACCAATGTCCTGTTGAATTTGCTTTAGGAAGAAGTGTAAGAAAAAGTAATATGTTTTACTCAGGAGCCTCCTAAATTAAAGCATGTGTGAAAATAAATTTTTAGTACTATTACAAGGAAACTAATAACAATTTCTTTGCTTATCTGAAATAAACATGGTAAATAAATTTGGTTTTTTCAAGCCTCTGAAAATTTTGAGTATTTGTATTACTACAGCATGGCCTATTCCTCTTGTTTAATACAACCACTAGGTTCCCATTTACATGTTTTTTCTTCATTAAACTTTGTTTTAATGGTTTCCACAATTCTGTGACAGATATTTGGGCAAGTTATTTCCAATAAAAAATGTTGAGTTTGAAAACTAATAAAACTGCCACACACACACACACACACACACATACAAATGGTCCACATAACATTCTCCTTTCCTTCTGAAGGTTTTACAATGCATTGTTATCATTAATTAGACTTTTCTATTAAACTTAAATGGCCAATTGGGAGAAAGAATTCTGGGACCAATATTCTTCCATTGATTAAGACTGGGACATCAGATGTTAGGGTTAATATTCAGCCTTCTGAGCTTTCTGGGCAGAGCTGGTGATCTTGCCAGCACCAGCAGCCTTCTTGTCAATTGCTTTGATGACTCCCACAGCTACTGTCTGTCTTATATTTCAAACAGCAAAATGACCAAGAGGATGATAGTCAGGGAGGCTCTCAACACACATGGACTTGCCTAGAACCATATCTAAGATGGCAGTGTCACCAGATTTCAAGAATTTAGGGCCATCTTCCAGCTTCTTACCAGGCCTACAATTAGTCTTTTCTTTACCAAACTGGCAATCAGTCTTTTCTTTCAGCTCAGCAAACTTGCAGCAATGTGAGCTGTGTGACAATCCAGTACAGGGGCATAACCAGCACTGGTTTGGCCTGGATGGTTCAGGATAACCACCTGAGCAGTAAAACCAGCTGCTTTTATTGGTGGGTCATGTTTGCTGTCACCAGCACTGTTGCCACAATGAACGTCTTTGACAGACACATTCTTGATGCTGAAGCCCACATTGTTCCCAGGGAGAGCTTCACTCAAAGCTTCATGGTGGATTTCAACAGACTTTACTTCAGTTGTGACACTGACTGGAGCAAAGGTTACCACCATGCCAGGTTTGAGAACACTAGTCTCCACTCAGCCCATAGGGACAGTACCAATGCCACCCTTTTTGTACACATCCTGGAGAGGCATATGCCGGGGCTTCTCAGTTGGGCAAGTGTGTGGTAAGATGCAATCCAAAGCTTCAAGCAATGTGGTTCCACTGCACTACCATCTTTATGAGTGTCTTTCCATCCCTTGAACCAAGGCATATTAGCACTTGGCTCCGAACGTTGTCACCATTCCAACTGGAAATTGGCACAAAAGCCACTGTGTCCAGATTGTAGACAATTTTCTTTTGCAGGTGCCGACTTCCTTAACAATTTCTTCAGAACTCTTCTGGCTGTAGGGTGACTCAGCAGAATTCATTTTGTTAACACCAACAATTAGTTGTTTCACATCCAGTGTGTAAGCCAGAAGGGCATACTCAGGTGTCTGCCTGTTCTTGGAGATACCAGCTTCGAATTCAACACCAGCAACAACAATCAGGAAAACACAGTCAGCCTGAGATGTTCCTATAATCATGTTTTTGATAAAGTCTCTGTGTTCTGGAGCATTAGTAATAGTGACAAAATACCTGCTGATCTCAAATTTCCACAGGGAGATATCAATAGTGATATCACGCTTACATTTAGCTTTCAGTTTATTCAAGACCCAGGCATACTTGAAGGAACCCTTCTCCATCTCAGCAGTCTCCTTCTCAAATTGTTTAATGATTCTTTTGTTGATGCTACCATATTTGTAGATCAGATGTCCACAGTGATGGACTTGCCTGAATCCATGTGTCCAATGACAATGATATTGATGGGAGTCTTTTCCTTGCCCACGTTGGCTTTGATTTAGTGATGGTTTTCACTATACCTGTGCTCTGCGGGCAAACCCATTGTGCAAAAGGCCCATTGCCATTTTAATTCCTAAGACATTCTGTGTAACAATGCCTTTTCCACAGGATGTGGGAAGCCAAAGGACAAATAAGTTTAGGAACAGAAAATGGTAGCAATGAAAGTGGCTATTAAAATAAAATAGTTCAGTCATTTCCAGACTTTCACTTCTAAGGAACCAAAAAATTTCCAAAAAATATATAAAAGTATATACCTCAACATTTTAAAAGGAAAGTATCATTAATATGTTGTGTTGTTGTCTTCCCTATTGGTTTGCTAAACTTGAATTATTTTTTGGTCATTTAGACCTACGTATCTAAGGTCATTCTTATTTTATTGATATGGAAAATGAGACCCACAAAATGAAACAAGTGGCATATGCTGTAACAAATAACTACTAAAAAGTAACAAAACATTTTTTGCATGATAGATAGGTGAAAAAATTTTAATGCCAGCATACCTTTTACACTGCCTTATTATCAACATCCATAATTACTTGTTTGCACTAGAAAAAAACTCATAAAACAAGTTATAGACTACAATATACCTACAATATATGACAAAAAATAACAAGAATACGAGAGCTTCAAACACTCAAAAGAAGAAAAATATCTGTAAACAAAAATAGACAGGAAAAGTTACATAAAACTCAGAGAAACTCAAGGGGCAAAAAAGTGTAGAAGATACTCAAACTTACTAGTAATTTGGAAAAGATAAATTAAGAAATAATTTTTCATCTTTCAGAAAGGCAAAAATTAGAGACTTGATAATGTCAAGTTTTTGTTGAAGTGTGGAAAAAAGCGCTATATTATAATACCATCATGGAGAATACAAATTAGTATTTTATAAGGGCAATCTTGCATAATACTAAAATTTAAAATGTATTTTAGGTTATACTTACATTTATTAAAATTAAATAAATATTCCCCTATGTTTACAGGGAGACATGTACAGAGGTGCTCATTAAAATATTTCTTATAACAGCAAAATCTTTGGAAATAACTTAAATGTTCATTACATTAGAAAAAGCCTAAGTAAGATACAATCAATAAAAATAAACTATATTTTCTTAGTTGTTAGTCCACTTAACATATTTTGTACTTTTAAAATCCTTTAAAAGATCCACATTCTGATCTCATAAAATAGTCAATATTAAAAGAACATGTCTACATGTCTATTTGGTTAAGTTAGTTAAAACTTCAAATCTGCTTGTTTCAACATTTATTGAAGTTTGTATGTTAAATAACTCCCAATTTAATTAGGAACTTTTCTATTATTTCTTACTATTGTGTATTTTCTTTTTGCTTTAATCTATTTTAAACACAAATTGCAAAGTAAGTAAGATACTTGAAGTGGTGGATTTTCCAGTCAGAGTCAACGATTTTTAATTATAAAGTATAACCATGTTGTCTTTGTTATTTATGTGACCTTAAATTTATTTTGCCTAATACCAATAAAGTTACACTAGCTTTTCTGTGATGTGAATGTGCATAAAATATTTTGTTGTAGGCTTTTAATTTTATATTTTTTGTATTTTAGCTTTTAAAAGCTGCCTGAAAATGTCTTTTAACAAAAACATTTAGTCCATTTACACTGAGGGTAATTATTAATATATTTGTGTTTAAATCCACTGTCTTGGCCGGTGAGATGGCTCAGGGGCATAAGCATCTGCCTGGCAAGCTCGAGGGCCCGAGTTCGACTCCCAGAACCCACATATGAAAAAAGGGCAGGTGATTTTGCTCAGCGGCACGGGTGCCTCCTGGTGCACAAGGTCCTGAGGTTGACCTCCGGTACCCACACACAAAATAAATCCACTGTCTTGTTGGCCAGGTGTTTCTTTTTATGTTTGTGACTCCTTTCCCATTATTTTCATTAATCTGTTTTTACCCCTTGCCATGGTAGAACTATGCATTGTTTCTCTTTTTATGGCTTGTACCAACACGTCCCCTCAAAGCCTCATGTGCTGATAGGCAGGGCTTTTCAGAGCTTGCTGGATTTAGGGTGTGTGATACTGGGATTAAAGTTGTTTTTTTGTTTTTGTTTTTGTTTTTTGAGACAGGGTCTCACTAAATTGTTCATGCTGGCCTTGAACTCGCTTATGTAGTCCAGGCTGGCCTCCAACTCACAGAGATCCTCCTGCGCTGGGATTACAAGCATGCACCACCACACCCGGGTGGGATTAAGATCATATGGTACTAAATTAGTCCACTGATTGGAATTAGCATAGTTCTGAGTATGGCTGAATGATTTACTGAAGACAGAAACCCCTGATGTGTGGGTGGCACCACCCAAAAGGCTGGATGGGATAAAAGGGAAAGGCAGGCTACTTGCTGCTTCCTGCCTGCCTTTCCATGGGCTGTTTCTCTTCTGCCATGTCCCTGTGCCATGCCACTCTGCCTTGCAGCCAGCTGATTATGGTCTGAAACCTCTACAAACTGTGAGCCAAAATAAACCTTGCCTAGTTTGGGTGTCTGGTATTTTGTCCCAGCAAGGAGAAAAGTAATTAAGACAGTGCTCTAATAATGGAGCTTATGCAATACAGATTTTGAAAGTCCAAAGAAAAGTTTTATATGCTTTGCCAAAGACAACAATGAAGAAAGATAATAGATCAATTGAGAGAACAGAACATTCAAAAATAGACCCACACAAGAATAGTCAACTGATCTTTTACAAAGAAAGGAAATGCAGAGGGAAAAATGATTAACTTTTCAAAATATGGTGTTGGAACAGTGGACAGCCATACTCAGAAAAAAAATGAAGACACAAACCTCACACCTTTTACATAAAATAACTAGAAATGGGCCATCTACCTAAATGTCAAAGGCAAAACTACAATATCTTAGCAGACCCCTGAAGAAAATCTGAATAGCCGTGGATGTGATCATCACTTTTTACGTTAAAACCTCAAAGGCATAATGAAATAAGTAATTGATCAATTGGACTTACATAAAAGTAAAAATTTTGCCCTGTGAAAAACACTATTGAGAATAAAAACACAAGGCACAAACTGGCAGAAAATATGTGCAAAAGGCATATTTGATAAAGGACTGTTATACAAAATATACAATGAAACTCAATAAAATAGACAACTCAATTAAGTAATGGACAATGGATTTAAACAGACATCTCATGACAAAAGATTCTGTTGGCAAGTTAAGCATATGAAAAGTGATATATGTCACCCAGAAATTGCAAATTAAAGCAATAATGATGCAACTACACACTTATTAGAATATGTCAAATTTTGAGGATGCAGAGCAATGGGAACTCTTATTTATCACTTGTATCAGTGCAAAATGGTACAGCCAAAACTAACACATTCTTGCCATATAACATAGCAACCATGTTCCTTTGATATTTACTAAAATAAGTTAAAACTGTAGGCCCACAGAAAGACCTACACACGAAGTTTATAGAAGCATTATTTATAATTGCTAAAACTTGGTAACAACAATATGTACTTTAATAGGTGAATGTGTAAAGTGTGGTATATCCATATAATAGAAGTTTTGGCACTAATAAGAAATGAGCTAATAAGTCACAAAGGAAATGTGAATGTATATTACTAAAAAAAGACAATTTTAAAAGTCTACATATTGTATGATTCCATACATACTGTAGGACTCCAAATACGTGACAGTCTTTGAGAAGTGAAGTATGAACAAAGTAAAAGCATCTATGATTGCACTGGGTTAAGGCAAGCACAAGAATGAATAAGTAGAGGACAGAAGATTTTTACAGTAATGAAACTATTCTGTATGATATTATAATAGTGGATACATACCATTGTGCATTTGTCAAAACCGATAAAATTCTCAAAATCAAGCATTCACCATAATGTAAACTTCTGTTTATAAAGATGTATCAATGTAGATTTATCGATTGTAATAAATGTACCATTCTAGCACAGGGTGTTGATAATGGGTGTGGTTGTGTTTTGGTAGGTACAGAGGATTTAATAAAGCTATACTTTTCATTCATATTTGCTATGAACCTGAAACTGTTCATAAAAATAAAGTTTATTAAATTTTAAAATAAATAATTTTTAAAGACGGGGCGGTGAGATGGCTCAGCGGCATAAGCGCCTGCCTTGCAAGCGCGAGGGCCCGAGTTCGACTCCCGGATCCCACATACGAAAAAGGGGCTGGTGATATCGCTCAGCGGCACGGGTGCCTGTTGGCGCGCGAGGTCCTGAGGTCGACCCCCCGGTACCCACAAAAAAAATAAAAATAAAAATAAAGAGATATCAGGTCCTATTCTCTAAAACCTATTAATATTACCATTAAAAAAAAAGAAGACTGTTTGCAGATATGATTAAATTAATGATCCTGAGATGGGGAAATTATCCTGGATTATTCAAGATAGACCTAAATCCGTGATATATACCTTAGAAGAAGGAAAAAGAGAGAGATTTGACACACACAGAAACTGAGAGGCAATGTTAACGTGCAGGCAGACACTAGAGTGATGCCATCCCAGGCCAAGTAATGCCAGAAAGCACCAAGCAGAAAAATATAAGGATCAAGATTTTCCTTCCATTGGCAAGAATCTGGCTTGGCTGATGTCTTGATTTTGGTTTAGTTAGACTTATTTTCAACTTCTGGTATCTTGAACTGTGACAGAATAGGTTGCTCTTGTTCCCTCATCCTAAAAATCAGGTTATTAGGCTTTTTTTTTCCTATTGTAATGGAGTCATGAAAATTCTTTATACATTTGGAATATAAACCCACTATCATATATATGATTTGCAATTATTTTCCACTTCATAGACTGCCTTTACAGTCTGATTATATCTTTTGATAATAAAAGTTTTTAAATTAGTTGTTATTGCAGTTTAAAAACCGCATGTTAGGTGTTAAAACCAAGGAATCATTGTCAAATCCAAAGTGCTGATGGTTTTTCCCCTTTGTTTTCTTCTAGGATTTTAATAGTTCTAGTTACATTCAGGTGTTTAACCCCTTTTGGTTTAATTTTTGTGTATCATGGAAGGTAAAGATTCAACCCCAATCATAGGCATTTGGATACCCATTTTTCCCAACATCATTTGTTGAAGACTGTCCTTACACCATTATTTAGTACTGGCACTCTTGTCAAAAAAAAAAAAGCAGCTGGTATGGTTGCACATACCCGTAATCCTATCATGCTAGGAGGCTGAGACAGGAAAATCTCAAGTTTGAATCCAGCCTTGGCAACTTTGCAAATTAGTGAGACGGTCTTGAAATTGGAAAAAAAAAAAAATCTAAAAGATCTGGGGATATAGCTCACTGTGAAGGCCCTGAGTTAAAACCTTAGTACCCGCCCCTCAAATTGGCCATATATGCAGGGATTTATTTCTAGACTCCACTCTGTTCCATCGGTTTACATGTTTACCTTTATTGCCATTACCTCATTGCTTTAATTATTGTTGCTCTGTACTATGTTTCAAAATCACAGAGTGTGAGGCCTCCAACTTTTTTCATTTTCAGAAGTGTTTTTGCTATCCATATTTCCTTGAAATTCCACATGTATTTTAGGATTTTTTTTTTCTGTTTCTGCACAAAAGCTGTTGAGATTTTCCTAAGGACTGTACTGAATGTGTAGATTACTTTTGTTAGAATGGACATTTTAACAGTATTATGTCTTCCACTTCATGAGTATAAGATATATTTGCATTTACTTGTATATGTTTTTTATTTCTTTTAGCAATACTTTATAGCTTTCACAATTGTGGTGGATTAACTAGTGATCAACTTATAACACCCACATGAACTGAGTCAGTATGGTTCTGGGTGTGGAAGGCCCACCTGAGGACTGTTGCCAACAGCATAAAGTGAGAACTGGAGGGGAAGATGGTATGCTGTTGATTCTCCTGGAGAAGCTTGTCACGCTGGTTTTCCTGATGTGAACTCAGCTGTTCTGATCATCTGAGGAGCTCAGGTCCTCGCTGTTGCTGTGGTTCTCTTTGGGGGAGCTCTGGTCCTTACTTTGAGCATTGCTTCTTAGCTCCAGTGCAGATCCCTCAGCCTTCTGGCACAGATCCTTCATCCCATTGGTGCAGACTTTCTAGCTTCCACCACTGGTCTTTGGGCCTTCCCAGTGCAGATTCTTGATACAGACTTGTATGAAACATTATCACGGGCGCTAGGTCTTCAGCTGGACTCGTGCAGACATTGCCATGGGATCCAGGCCCTCAGCTGGATTCTTTTGGTCTCTAGTGCATGGATAGATCTCTTGCACTCTCCTGCATTTGACTTTTTTGAGTATTATAAAATAATCCTATAAATTATGTGTCCTGTTAAATCTATTCTCTTGCATACCCTAACTAAACTACAACAGGTGTACTTTTTTACTGTTTTGATGATTTCTAAGTATTTTTTTTTCTTTTCAATCTTATAGAAAATGGAATTGTTCTCTTATTTTTACTGTATGGTCATTTATAGAGTATAGGAATGCAACTGAATTTGGAGCGATGTATTTGTATGCTGAAACTTTGTTGAATTCCTTTATTAGTTCTAATAAGAATAGGTTTCTGAATCTTCAGGATTTTCTATATATATGATCATGTCATTTGTGAATAGAAATCATTTTAGTTCTTTCTTTTTCAATTTGAATGAAGGATTTTTTTTTTCTTCTGATTGTTCTGCCTTGAATTTCCAGTATAATGTTAAATAGTAATGATTAGAGTGGGCATCTTTGTCTTCTGATCTTAGAGGAAAAATTTCCAATCTTTACCACTGAATATGACATTAACAATGAGTTTTTTATATATGACATCTACTATATTGAGGAATTTTCCTTCAATTCCTAGTTTGTTGAGAGTGTTTCTTACAAAATTATGTTGAATTTTTCAAGTACTTTTTCTGCATTAAAATCATATAGCTTTTGTCCTATATTGTTATTGTGATATATCAATTTATTCATTTGTGTACATTGAACAATCCTGAATTTGAATATAAATCTCATCTTGTTAATTTGGTTTGCTAGGATTTTAAGATATGGCATAAATATTTATCAGAGATAATGCAGCAAGGATTTATAATGCTGGTTTCAATTTTGTAGCCTAATTTACTGCTGAAAGTTTGATTTTGCATCCCCCTCAAAATAGGAAATTTACTAGCAGATCATTTATGAGATGTATTTGAAAAGAAATGGACATATTTGGGGGGATGATTGTGTTAAATCGATACCTATATTCAAGCTTAATACAAAGGTAGCATCTCTTGACCGCTGGAACCTGTGAATCTGTTGCTATACATGGCAAAGAGCATTAAGATTGCAGATGGAATTAAAGTTAACTAGCTGATGAAAAAAATTCATCAGAGACATACTGGTCCGTAGTTCTCTTGCATAACTGTCCGATTTTGACATCAGGGTAATGTTGGCCTCACAGAATAAGTTTGGGAGTATCCCCTCTTGTTCAGTTCTTTGCAAGCATTTGACAAAAAATGGTATTAATTCTTTAATTGTTCAGTAGAATTCTCCAGTGAATATGCCTGGTGTTGGTCCTTGTTGCTGTTGTTGGGATATATTTGTTACAGCTTCAATATTCTCAATAGTTATGGATCCATTCAGATTTTATATTTCTTCTTGATTTGATATTGATAGGTTATAGTTCTCTAGGATCCATTTCTTCTAGGTTATCCAATTTGTCTGCAAATAATCACAGTAGCCTCATAATTCTTTTTATTTCTGTGATATCAGTTGGAATGTCTTCCCTTTCATTTGTAAATTTAGACTTTTGTATATTTGGCCTTTCTCTTTGTTGATCTTTTAAAAAACAGCTCTTGACATCATTGACTTTTTTGTATTGTTTTTCTCTTGTTAATTTGTAATCTTCCATATCTTTTGATGTAGATGTTCACCAGCATGTGTGTGTGTGTAAATATATGTCACCCAGGTTGGCACCAAACTTGCAATCCTCTCAAGCATAGGTATATGTCACTATGCTTGGCAGGTATTTACCACTATCAACAACAACTTTTTTTTTTTTTTTGTGGGTACCAGGGGGGTCGACCTCAGGACCTCGCGCGCCAGCAGGTGCCCGTGCCGCTGAGCGATATCACCAGCCCCTTTTTTGTATGTGGGTTCCGGGAGTCGAACTCGGGCCCCTCGCGCTTGCTGGGCAGGCGCTTAAGCTGCTGAGCCATCTCACCAGCCCTCAACTTCTCTCTTATAACTGCTTTTGCTGCATCTTAGTTTCTGGTTCATAATATTTCTAGTACACGTGCTGCCTAAGTGAGCACAGGTATATTGTATTTTTGCTTTGCTGTATTTCCAAATATTTTCCAACTTCTCTGGCTATTTGTTTGATTCACTGATTAACAATACATTGTTTAATTTCTACATATTCGTGGATTTTCCTTTCAATATTGATTTTTGCTTACATTTTATTATGGTCAGAAAAGATAACTTTGTAAACTTTCAATCTTCTTAAATTTGTTGACATTTCATGACATAACATGCCGTCTATCTTGGGAAATATTCCATTGTTGCATGAGAAAAATATTCTGCTGTTGGGTGGAGTGTTTTATATGTTCCTGTTAGGCCTGATTTATCTAAAATGCTGTTCAAGTTCTCTGTGTTCTTACTGATATTCTGCCTAGTTGTTTTATCCACTGCTGAAAGTGTAGTATTAAAGTCTCCTACTATTGTGTCAATCTCTATCTTTCCCATTAGTTTTGTCAATGTCTGCTTAATATGTTTTAGGTGCTCAGATGTTAACTGCATATATAATTATCTTTCTGGTGAATAGATCCTTTTATTGTTACATAATGCCCCCCCTTTGGACTTTTGTGACAATTTTTGTCTTAAAATCTTTTTTGTCCAATATAAGTATGGCCATTCTCGCTATGTTTAGGTTTCAATATAAAATCTATTTTTCCATCCTTTACTTTGAGCTGATGTCTTTCCTTAGGCCTGAAGTCCAGTGCTTATGGGCACCATATCTTGTATTTTTGTTTATCCTGTATCATTTAATGGGTGTATTTCATCCATTACATTTAAAATAATTACATATAGGATTTACTATTAACATTTTGTCAATTACTTTCTGTCTTGTAGAATTTCTATTCCTCTTTTTCTTAGTGTCTCCTTTTGTGTCTCAATGATTTTTTTAGTAAAATATTTTGATCTTGTCATTTATCATTTTGTATATTCTATACATATTTTCTTTGTAGCTACCTCTGAAACACAAAATGTATTAAAGCAAAAAAATCTGTTTCAAATTGGTAAGAACTTAACTTCAACTGTATATATATTAACTATTCTTTTACATCTCTGCCTATTTTGTTATGACAAATTACTTTTTATATCACATATTTATTAACCTAGGTTTCTCATGTTTTGTGCTTCTTTTATAAAATGTTATGCCAGTATTTAAATGATTTATTCACATTGTAATATCACAGAATTCTGTTTGTATACATGGTTTACCTTTACCAGGGATTTTATATTTTGGAACAGTTTTTTTTTTTTTGTGGGTACCGGGGGGACGACCTCAGGACCTCATGCGCCAGCAGGCACCCATGCCGCTGAGCGATATCACCGGCCCTTTTTTCATATGTGGGATCCGGGAGTTGAACTCGGGCCCTCACGCTTGCCAGGCAGGCGCTTACGCCGCTGAGCCATCTCACCGGCCCTTTGGAACAGTTTTGTGCTGCTCTTTATTGGTCTTTCATTTCAGACTCTAGGGCTCTTTTCAAAATTTTATGTACAGTATGTGAAGCTGAGATGAACTCCTTATCTTCTGTTTATCTATAAAGGTCTTAATTTCTCCTTCACCTTCAAGACACTTTTGCTGATATATTATTCTTGTATTTTTCTTTCAGTACTTTAAATTATCATTCTAGTACCTTAACATTGGAAGTTTATGCTGAAAAATCTATTGGTAATCTAACAGTGGCTCCCTTTTACTTAAGTTTCTTTTGATGCTGATAGGATTCTTTATTATTCTTGACAGTTTTATTGTGACATTTCTCATCGTAGGTTCTTTGTATTTATACTAGTCGGAGTTGAGTTTCTTGGATTTGAGTTCCTTAGATTTGGGAAATTTTCATTCATACTTTTTCGAACAGGTTTTTTGTCACACTCCCCCACCCCTGAAGTCCCATAATGTGCGTGTTACTCCATTTTAAAGTGTACCATAGTGATTTAGACCTAGCTCTGCTTCAGTAATTTGAAAGACTGTAGTCAAGTTTGCTGAATCTATTGCTTAGTCAAGTCTGCTATTGAGTCCCTCTAGAAAATCTTTCAGGGTGAGTATTGCACTCTTCATTTACATAATTTGCCTGTTACTTCCTCAAAATTTCTGTTGTTGGTTTTCTTATATTGCTCATGCATCATTTTCCTGATTCTGAGTGATTAACTGTGCTCCATTTTAATTCTTTGTGGACCCTGTGAACAGTAATTTTCAATTCTTTGTCTTTTTGTATCTGATTTCTTAGGCTCTGTTTTCTTTAAATGTGTCTTGTCACCTGTTTATTTGTGGTTCTTTTCTTTTTATTGGCATTTCTGCCCTTAGAAGACCACTCTCCTAGATTTTTTAATTTAGTGAAGGATTTCTCTATACCATCTGTCTAGAGTTTCCGGAGATCTCCCAATACTTCCAGGTATGTGTCTTTTGGGCTTTTGCATGTAACCTCCCATTTGAAGAAGTTTGCTGATTTTGCCTGAGACTTCCCTTTGTATCTAGAATACTGCAGTCTTTCTGGTGTTGCCTTAAATCGTAGGCCAGGACTTCCACCTATCGTGTATTTGAGGAACTGCAGCCTCTCATGCCTGGTTGAGTTCTTGTCTTTAAGACCTCCTACCAGGTACCTTATTCATTTAGTACTTGGATACAAGCAAGACAAAAACGAGTTCTTATAGGTAGCCTCTCCAAGAGTCAGATGGATGTATGTTCTACACCTTTTGCTCCATATAAAGATGGGAAATGGGGGCTTCCTTCTAAACATAGCATGTCACATGGGTCGTGTGGTTCTGATGAGAAAAGAAATGAACACAATCCAAATTTCTAAGTTTCTATGCAGTCAGCTTTGTGCTTACTTGGTGATCAGGGATCTTTTAACTGGTTTCTAGGTATCTCACAGAGGTATTTTGTTGGTTTGCTGTTAAATCTGCATCCATGGGAAAGAAGGGTCTAAGATATGTTATTTTGCCATTTTGCTAATGGTACTTTTCTGTTGCTTCAATTTCTTAACTGAGATTAGCTGTGTTGAAATATTATCATATTTTGATTCTTTAAACAGTTTCTTTTAATCCTTAGGATGTATTTATTATAGTTACTTACACAAGTCAATTAACAACCATTTCGTAGCTCAGATACCTATATATATCTAGATATATATAGGCGTTCTCAAATTTACCTTAGCCTTTACTCTCCAGTAAATTCTTCTCAGAATCACTAGAATGTGACTATTCCTAAACAGGTAGGACTATGTGTAGGCCTTATTTCAGACTTTGGCTCTTTTATTTCAGGATCTTCCTACTAATTTGTGATTGTTCTGACACTCACACCAACTGGAATCACAACACTGCATTAGCAAAGCTATGTTTCCCAAATGTTTCCTAAAACATTTGCTACATTTATCAATATGGTTGCCATAAACTTTCATTTTCAACAAATAAATTTCACTGTGTGTGGCAGAGAGATTCCAGATTAATATTGCCAGCTCTATGCTAGCCAAGCCAGAGTATGGGAGTGGGAACAGTTTTAGACAACAAGCCCAAATTTTACCAGCTTTTTACATATAGTCATAGCATATTTATATTAATACATACTTCTCAATTTGTTGTTGCCTTTGTTCAATTTCCAGAGCTCTGAAATGATAATTAAAATACAATCTATACAGGAGTGGTGGTGCAGGACTATGATCCCAGCACTTGGGAGGCTGAGGTAGGAGGATCACCACAAATCAGAGGCCAGCCTGGACTACAAGGCAAGACCCTGTCTCAAACTGCCCTCCCAAATTCAATCTATGCCACAGGATTAATAAATTAATATAAAAGAAAGTAAAATTTATTTTACAAAGTTAAAGATTTTAAAGAGGTAAAAATGTCTAACGGAAACTTTGCTTAGCACAAAGTCCTCTCAAGAGCTTTATCTGTTTTGAGGACACTGGAACAATAAGATAGGTATTTGACTCTTTATCAAATATTTTCCTTAGCATTTTATTAGGGGATCTTAGGATTGGGTGGATACAGGAGGGGAGTGGAAAAGGAAGTAAAAAGGATCAGAATGTGGTATATGTATCAACTCCCCATGATGAATCTATTGAGTATGTGTCACAAATATATATTAATAAAAAGAACAGCAAAGGTTTATTTCCAGAGAATCCAAAGTAGGGCATTGCTGCTCGTCTCTCTCTTAGGAATGATAGGAAGATTTTATATAAAGTTCTTTTAAATCATGTTACAGCTGTAATGGGGAAGATATCCATTATACATCAGTAGTAGTAACAGATTCTTTAGTATTTGTAGGTGTATGTCCCAAACAATCCTGCCAGACTGATGTTATTATATCCAAATTACAAACACAGAAACCAAGGATGAGAGAGATGCATTGACTTGTTAAAGTCAATTAAGACTGAGACTTTAAAAAAATTATAGTACTGGCTGCAGATAGTTCCTTTGTAGTCAGAGATATAGTAATAATAGTCAGGGCCTTAATGGTAGGTAGGTTTACAGAAATTAAAAATCAGTTAACTGGCCCCTTCAGCAAAGCTGAAAACACGTTTACAGTTGAAACAAATCATAGATTAAATGGAAAAATCTTTGAACTCCATTTATCTAAAAAAAAAAAAATTCTTTCATAAAATTAAAGGAGAAAATAGAATGTTTAATGCTAAATAATAGTATGATATCTCATACCAGTGTTACCTGAGGTGGATTAGGGCTTAGATTTATCCTGGTTATAATACCAAGCAGACCCACAAATCATAAATGATATAGAGCACGGAAAAAAAAACTTTTATTATGTAACTCTTTATATACAGTAAAAATTTTTTGTATGTATACAGATCTACAAGTTTTGACAAACGCATAGTGTGTAACCATAAAGAGAACACAGATTATTTCTACCATGCCTCCAAATTCTCATGTCCTTTTGTACCTAACTCATTCATCCACATCTGGTTGCTCACAACCAGCTGTCTCTTCTTGGTCCTATAGTTTGCCTTCACAAGATGTCATGAGAATTGCATCATACTCTATAACTTTTCAAATCTAGCTTCTTATACATAACACGAGGTGCTCAAGATAAACCACATTAGTTCATGTAGCAATCATTAGTATTTTCTATAGATGAACGTTCTACAGATGAACTACAGACACTGAAAAACATATGTGCTTCCATTTTGAAGGATGAATAAAAGTCACTATAAACACTCGTAAAAGTCACTTTTGTTGTTTTGTTCCTCTTAGATACTTATGAGATGACAGTCCCCTGTGTGTCTTTAACTTTATAAGAAACCACCAGTTTTGCAATGTGGTTTACCATCTTGCATTACTACAAGCAATGTATGAGAGCTATTTGCTCTGGCTTCTTGATAACTCTTGCTACTATAAGGATTTATGCTGCACTACTCTGTACAGTGCTGTTACTGTGGCTATATTTTGCATCTCCCTGATAGCTAATGAAGCTGAGCATCTTTTCATACTTGTCATCTGTAAATCTTGAAAGAAATGTGTTTCTAATGGTTTTTGTCTAGATGTCCCCTCAAAGCTCTGGGCAGTCATAGGGCTTTTTCAGAGGTGGCTGAATTTAGAGTGTGCTACTGGGATTAAGGGAGTGTGATTAGATCAGTCCACTGATTGGTTTGGCATAGTTCTGGGTAGGTTCAAGGGTGTGAGTGCCAAACCCACCCTAGGGTGGGTACCCTGCATAAAATATAAGGGACAGAAAGAGTCTTGTCTCCCTCTTGTTGCTTTTGCTGCCTTCCACAGCCATGAACTGTTGCCCCTCTGCAATGTACCACCAGGCCTTAGAGCCAGCCAACTATAGACTGAAACCTCTACAAACTGTGAGCTAAATAAACCTTTCCCCTCTTTAACTTTGGGTGTTGGGTATTTTGACTCAGCAACAAGAAAAGTAACTAAAACATTATTCATTTTCCATTTGTTTGTGTGGAATTTTTTATTACTGAGTTTTCAGAATTAAGGTGTTTTAGATACAATCTTCATCAAATATATGCTTTGCAAAGATTTTTTCCCAGTCTGTGGCTTGTCTTCTCATTTTCTTAATAATATCTTTTAAAAAAAATTTTTTTTTTTAGCCAGTCATGGGGGCGCACACCTATAATTTCAGTGACTTGGAGGCCAAAATAGGACTGCAAAACTCTGGAGATGTAGCTCAATGGTAGAACACATCTGGGTTCCTCTCAAGTACCTAAAAAGAGAGGAAGAAGGGGAGAAAGTACTAGAAGGGGAGATTGAATCCACACACTGAACTACACCCTCATCATTACTTTTTTTTTTTTTAAAGACAAGGTCTTGCTATGTTACCCAGACTGGGCTCAAAATTAAAATCCTCCTGTCTCAGCCTTCCAATGTTCTGGGATTACAGGTGTTTCCCACCACACCTGGCCAAGACCTTAACATTTGTGATGTCGTATTGTACAGGATCATGTGTCTTCCTAATGATGTGATGTTGTTTGGTTCTTGGGTTGAGTGGGGCAGGGAGAAAACTCTTCCTCTTTATATCCACAAAGACAATTTATACAGTGCATACATAGATATGAAAGTAAAATACTCCTTGGAGGGAAGGCCAATATGATAAATGGTAGTGAAACACTGGATTGGAGGAACTCAATTATTTGTTTTGTTTAAATTGTGAAATACTAATCATACAGAAAATGTTAAGAAAAAAATATAACGTCCCAAGACCTGGCTTAACGAAAGTTAACGTTTTGCTTAAAATTCTTCAACTATCTCTTTTGAAGAAAAAAAACATTATATAATAGTTTCTCAGTTAACCCTGGTATCATTCTCCTCCACCCTTTCCTTCCACAGGAAGACAGCAATGTCTGAAATAGTTGGTATAACTTCCATGTATGTTTGTCATGTTACTTAACCTTTGGTTTCTATAACTGATGTACAATGATATTTTGCATGTCAATCATTTTCTAAAAAGAGAAGTTTCATCTAATTGCTCAAATTTTCTTTTTGAACTTTTAGATTGTCAAAGATCCTGGTATATAATAAAAGTGCAACTTCATAATTAAAATTTTTTTTTCTTCTTGTATAGTCAAATATCCCTTTTCTTATTTCTGATACTTTAAAAATAGATATAACTGTTTCTCTATTCCTTGCAAGGACATCTACACTACCATTTTACTGACACGTGGTTACTCTCATTTCTACTCTACAATCCCACTGAGATCACTACTTTTATACATCAGTAAAGGGAATTAAATGTAATCAACATGTCCTTCTTATAGGACACACTGAAGAACTTTCCTTTACAAAGGGAAGTTTTCTAACAGTGTGGTAAAGATAATTAAGCATTCAGCACAATCCCTTTTGAGTTTTAAGTGTTTAGTAAGTATTGCTTCCTTTCCTTCTTTTGAAACCTTTAGTATCTCGTCATCCTAACTTTGTGTCATTTGTGTAATATACTTCCCAAAGCAATTAGAATGCCTCTGCCTTTTGATTAACCTAATCAAGATTATGCTGATCCTGCTATTGTTCTGAATAGTAGGCGGCAAAGTCATAAGTAAAGTTGAGAAATATCTGAATTATTCTCAGAGTATCTCCCTCCTTAAATTTTATATACTAGTTGTCTACTAGTCTAGCCCTGGAAGAAGGCATAAGGAAAACATCCACATAGCAGTAAGTTTTACATATTGTATATGGCAGTAAAGCATTTGTTTTCTGCAGCTTAGCACCTAGTTTCCCTCTTGATTTTATAGCACTATGCTTTTCCTTCGTAGAAAAAGCTCCCACTCTCATTTCATGTTCTTTAGACAAAACTTCACTCTTCAATATCAGTGGTGACACATTTGAGCCATATGAGCCTGTTATAACGCCAAATCCTTCCAGTAAGAAAAATAAAGAACTTACTGTACAAGGTAAATGAAAAATTTGATTAGCTGATAGGACTTAGTAGGTTATATTACATTATCAGTTATTCTTCAACTCCAAGATGACTCTACTGATCACTGTCAGAATAATGGCCTAGCTCCACCTATTGAGCAGGAAGGGGAAGGGAAAGGAAAGGGAAAAGAAAGAGAAAGGGAAGAAAAGGAGACTAAAAAGAGAGAGAGGAGAAAGGAAGAAGAAAAAAAAGGAAAGGAAAGGGAGAAAGAACAAGGAGAAAGAGGAGGAAGAGGAAGAAAGAGGAGAGAGGTTGAGGGAGGGGAAAAAGACAGAGATTCTGTACAAGCCCTAACAACCCTTTTAATGAAACACTGGATACTTAGACCACATGTTCCATTTATAAGTGAGCATGAAGTTGGGATGTTTGTATTATTTATAAAGATGTTAAATCCTAGACAACCAAGTTTCTAAATTTGTCAAATAGCCCCATTCTATATATAAGGCAAGGAAGTAATAGGGGTCCTGGGCTTCTCCATGATAATTAAGGTAGAAGGATGAATAAGCTTTAAGTCTTCAGAATTTTTACATAACTCAGGACTGAGGTAGGTTGATGCTAGTTTGGATATGGCTTCACTTTATTCTCCAGGGATTTATATGTGGGTAGCTTGTACCTCAGTCTGGCTGTGCTAAAACAGTGGAAACTTGAAGAGGTGGAGCCCCGTGCTGGGAGATTCAGTCACTGGGCCCTGGGGGCACTGGCCTTGGATGCACTGTCTTGGCACTGGACAAGACTAAACAGTCATTTCTTGGACAACCCTTTTAATTCTGGAGAGGGAAATATAAAAACAAGAGTAGCCTCTCCCCACTTTGTCTTCCTGTCTCACTTGTGATCTCTTCCCCCTCACACACTCTTGTTATTGTGATGCCATCCACTGTGAAACCCTCACCAGGCTAACTGGAGACCAGTGTTATACTTCTAGACCTTTAGAACTATAAACTAAACGTTTCTTTTCTTTACAAATTATCCAGTATCAGGCATTTTGTTACAGTAATGGAAAACAGAACCATCAGCATGAGCTAATATTTGAGAACTTAATTATGTATCAGATTTGTACTCAGTTTTTTACATTCATCAAATCCCTAAAGCAGATATTATTATCCCAATGGAATATAAGACACAGAAGGTAAAGAATTTTGCTTGGGCTATATACCAGGCCACAGATACAAGATTTGAATCTAAAATCCATACTCAAAATTGCTGTAGTATCGCTTCTCAGCCAGGTGTAATGGTGCATGTCTGTGATTCCTGCACTCTGAGAGGCTGAGACAGGTTGACTGCAAGTCTGCGCCCACCTTGGATAACTCAGCAAGATCCTCTCTCAAACATAATCCAAATAACCACAAACATCCACCAGTTTCTCAGTAAACTATTTTTCTTCCCACTTATGGTAGGAAGATGATTCACGATTTCGAAGTTTATTCTTGTATACTTGACCCTTACATGCTGTAAGAATAACTTACCTCTTGGCTAAGTAACTACTCCTATCATTACTCTTAATAATTTCAAAATGCACTTAGCTATTATAACTTTCAATGCTTATATTCAATTCTTTGAATTTCTCTTTCCATCATCCTACCTCTAACTTTACTCCCATCTTCACATCCTAGAACTTATAGTCATTAATAACTGTTCTGAAATTTCTCTAATATTTTCAATTTCAGTCACTTCTTTCAACCTCATGAATTTCTAATTCCTACCTCTGATAAAGAATCTCAACATATCTTCAGCTATACTACAATAATGCAATCTATAATTGATCATACTATTTTCTAATATTTCTTAATACTTTTCTCACTTCGCTCCTCACCCAGATTATTTTCTGTGTACCACTTTTATAAATGTCCTTTTGAATACATCAACACTTTTGTCCTTCCCCAACTTTATTGTATTCATCAAGGAAACTCTGGCTAAATTTAACTCAGTAACTATACTAATATGGAACTTAATTGGAGAAAGATTGAAAACCATATTGATAATCTTACTTAACAACTATGAACTCCAAACACAAGTAGGTACTTTAGGTATACTTCAGGTACTACCTACCAGTAGCAAGGTATGGATTAATCTCTCATTTTCCTTGATCTCAATTTTACACCTTCCTTTCTTTCCTCCATCCTTCATGACTTCCTCCCTCCATTTCATGACCTCACTTCCTATTTCACTGAGAAAATAAAATTTTTGTTTTAATTACCACTCTAAAGACCTCCAAACCTGCATAAGCTGTTCTTCATCCTATTGTTAATTAATGAGTTTTCCAGATGCTTATCTTTAATTAACTTTTCTATTCAGATACCAGATCTACGATCCATATCCTTTTCCTTCCTGTGTTAATTTAATCAGTCCAATTAGCATAACAATTTGCTGTATCTTCATTAAGAAAAAAAAAATCTTTGTGGAGGACCACCAGGACAGCTCTCCCTGAAAGACCATTTATCTCCATTTTGACTAACCCTTGCCCTACTTTCCTTGTATTGATATGTACAGAACTGGCTAAGAAAATACTCTACTCCCTCACTGGCTTTAAGCAATGCAAATGGATCTAGACAAAGTGCTAACGTGTAGCCTTTGAAACAATGTGACAGGTCAGTGATGTCCCGTCTATAGCTCCCTACTACTAAGCATGAGCTTGGCCAATAGATGCCACACTGTCTGCTGGTACTGAGCCTCAAGGAAGAGGGTGTAATGTCCCAGGGCAGGAAGGCCAGACATCAAAGCTGAGGCAACCAACCAAAACCACAAGATGCTTCCTCAAACTGTTAGGCAGATTCCTCCAAACTTAGAGGCTACCTGTTACCAGAATCGGGTACTATTTCTGCATACCTCTCTGTATATTGCAGAGGTTCTACTGTGCCTCCTGCCTAGCCCAGCTCATAGTACTGAGGTACTTCCCGCCATTCTCACAGTCACTCAACCCTGAGTCACGCCTCTCTTCACAAATTAATGAAACCTGGGTTCGGCCCTGGGTCATGGCCTTTGTTCTGGTTAGTCACTGTTCCGACTGGACTTAGGACCCTCTTGGCTCCCCACAACTACAGATATGTTTTCCTCTCTTTATTCTAGCGGTGGATTGCACTGGAAGTAGTAGATTGCAACATACTTATTAGAATCCTGATCACTTTTCCCTGGGATTACAAATATAAACTCCTCCGGACCACAACAACGCCCAGACAGCACTCTAGTTCTTGATACCATATTCCCCTCAATTAAAGACCTGTGTCTTTATTCTACTTGAAAGCAAGACTGCATTTAAGAGTTGTCTTAAATTTTCACTATTCCTACCTTTAACGTTGCTCTTCTCCCCACTTTGCAATGTTTTAAGTAAAAAGGAAGATGTGATTTATAGCGCTTTAACAGGAGACCTATTGGCAGTGACTCAAAGGTGAAGTTTTTATTACACAGACACAGGAGATTATAAATTAGGACAAAGTATCAAAGCTTTCCTATTTACATATACTAGAAATTATAATTTCCTTCAACTGGGACAAATCCTCTACTAACAAGAAAAGCAAAAGCAAAAACAAACAAAAAAAACGAACAAAAAAGTATCACTTCCAGAAAAACTAAAAGCTAAACAAAAAATATAACCACTGCCAAAATTATTACAAGAATTAAGAATATGTTAAAAATAAACTTGTGGGGCTGGGGATGTAGCTCAGTGGCGCAGCACCTGCCTGGCAGGTGTGAGGCTCTGAGTTCGATTCCTGGTACCAAAAAAGAAAATAAATAAATAAAAATTAAAAAAAATAAAAATAAACCTGTGTTAAGTGCACTGTATTCAGATAAGAATGAAAATAGCAATATTTATAAACATTAAAGAAAATTTAATTATAAAATTAAGAAATTCATATAATTAAGTTATACTTTCCTAGATGTACAAACCAATATAATAAAAAAATTACAAGCACTATTCTATCAGAAAGAAAATAATTTATTATATATGAGGCACATCATTGTAAGAGTTATAATATATCTCCAATAAAATGATTTAAATGGATATTGATTTAATTTTTAAATATACTTTTAATGCTGTTACGCACAGTTCCATAGTTCAGGTAGTCAATTTCTTCTCAAACTTGGAATGAACTTGAAAGACACGGAATTCTAGAGGAACCTAAAATACCATAAAAGCTCATTAAAAATAATCATTATTATAAAAGTTTATCAGTTGGAAAATGACTAAAGCTAAAATAATTATATTTAGAAAATTAGTGAATCATGTCAGCATAAATTATATAAATGCTTTATATGGGAACTAATTATGTTGTATGAAAGAATAAAACATTTTAATTGTGCTTATCAAAAAATTTGCTATTTCTGTATCTATAAGCTTTCTTTAGTTATAGGTGATAAGGATTATTCCAACCATTTTACTTCAACAAAATAGTATCCGAACTGGTCAGTCCTTAAGTTACTAAAGAAACTTTTCTCTTTTTTTTTATGGGTACCGAGGGTCGACCTCAGGACCTCGCATGCTAGCAGGTGCCCGTGCCCCTGAGCGATATCACCGGCCCTTTTTTCATATGTGGGTACCAGGAGTCGAACTCAGGACCTTGTGCTTCCAAGGCAGGCGCTTATGCCGCTGAGCCATTTCACCGGCCCTAAAGAAACTTTTCAAATTAGATTCTTGGACCCTATTCCCAGAGATTCCTATTTATTATTTTTAGGATTGGTCTAGGAATCTTTATAAATAAAAACACTTCACTGGTGGTTCTCCACTTTGACTGCACATTAGAATCACTTAGAAAAATTTGAAAAATTCTAAAACTCAAGCTACATTCCAAACCAATACAATATAGTACCCACTCTCTGTGGTGGGAACCTAACATTAATATATTTTTAATTTTTTTTTATTATTTTTCAAAGTTCCCAGGTCATGCCAATGTGCAGCCAAGTTTGAGAACTGTTGTTATGGGTGATTCAGGTTAAGCAGCCTGGGAATCACTATTCTTATAATCTTACCAGGATCATTTCTTTTCATTTTATTGAGCTACTCTAAGTCAACATTATATCTTCTACCTTGTTATTCCTTCCTTACCCTTTTTTTGGTTTCTGTAAAAAAACTTCTACTTGCTATCTATGTTAATGGAAATTTCAGTAAGACTTCAAATGTGAGGTCTGCTATTTAATTTGGGATTTATAAAGTTATTTTAATTTTCAATACATGTGCTTTTTTAAAGAAAATAATGTTTCCCATCTCAAATTTTATATAGAATGTGTAAAACAGATATATCTTAAGATAGAAACCATATGTTATTGAATTGAGTTTACCAAATACATCAATAGAAATACAAGACCACATTCTGTATTAAAGCAAATGCATACATTCTCTAAGTTGACCTGATTCACTAACTTTCCCTGGAAAAACTATAACCGAAATGACAGCAAAGAAAATTCAACAACAAATCTAAAAAAACACATAAATTTCTTTCAAGCTATACAATTTTAGAAACATTTCATTTACATACAGTCTAAAAAATATTGTTTAGCCTCGACCGATGGATAGAATAGGGACAAAACATTTCTAGGAAATGAAACAAAACAAAACAAAAAAACACTGCCCCAAAAAGGATACAACAAGAAAGGATACATTTTGCATGACAGTATTACAGCAGTATGTACGCAGGAATGCTTCTAAAGAAGAACAGCAGAATGTAGTTTAATTTTTTTCTTATTTTCCAGCATTAGATTTACAAAGAAATTACTTTCTTAAATATATACTGAAATTACTCAATTTTCCTCCAAGGTATTTATGGACTTCTGAGTATACCACTACAGATATTTCAAAACAAAATCTAAATATTAAAAGCATCTCAAATAAACATTTAAGCAAAATTTTCTTATTTAATGTTTTTTCAGCTAAACAATAGTAACTTTGAAAAATTCATTTCATGTTCTTCTAGTTTACAAAGGGAGAAAAAATTTTAAAAAAGGAGTATATGTTCATCTATTTCTTAAATTAACACAAACTTAGAATTTAAAATGCTTAATTCTACCATTTCTAACCATTGAATTACTTAGGTATTAAAATAACTTGTTCCAGAGACAAGAGATTCAACTCCACAAAAACATATCTTTCTAAAGTGTACTAAAAATTAATTTTATCTATTCAGTACTACAAAATTTTAAGAGCTGGAAACTCTTGCTTTAACTGCTTTGCTCAGGAGTTTTTAAAAGTTCCTAGATCAGTTGCCCCACTATTACCTATAAACTTCTTGGTATGCAAAGGCTCAGGTGCCACCAGGGTGACCAACTTATCCTGGCATGCCAGACACTTAGCTCTTTTAGGAGAGTACCGCATGCTGAGAAATCCCTCAGTTGCATGGTAACTGGGACTACTAGTCTCCAACTTCACCTACTGACTCAAAAACTCTTGGTGGGAGGGAAAAGCCTAGCAATCTGTGTTTTATCAAGCTCTTCCAAGTGCTGACGTTTAAAACCAACTTCTTTAGGCAGAAAAAGTAATTAAACAATAGACACATTCTCCTTATGTAATTGTTACGTACAAATGGACTTTATTCTGTAGTTATAATTTTGAAGTTTAATGGAAATCAATTTTAAACATAGATATCTCCTTAAAAATACTTTAGATACCTGAATCATTATTCTATCAGACTTTTACCCTTGCTTAATTTTACTTTAAAAAAATATAGTAGTGTCTTTTTACCATGTTTTATCCATACTTACCTTTACTAGTTTTAACACTTTCTTTTTCCTTCTTTAGAATCTTGCTTTGGCCTGGCAGATCGAGCAAATTGCTAGTATTTTAAAATTAAGGTTTCCTTCATGAATATGAAAGTAAATTATTTTTTTAAGTTACTTATCAAAAACTCTAATATAGAGAAGGAACATTTTTTGAATTTACTTTGACTACCTCCTACCTGCTGGTCATGATGTGAGAGAAATAAAAATTAACCTTTATTATTTTTTATACTTAGACATTTGCACCTTTTCCTATGTTGCTGAGTCCTAGTTTACAAACTGCAAACACTAAAATAAGATGATTAATTAATATTCTGGTTTTAAAATTCTCAAGCAGAAATGTAAATTATAATAAAATCATAAAACTACAATCAATTACTTTTTGGTGATACCAAATGTATTGCTAGACACTGTAATCTCTTAGGTTTAGTATAAGGATGCACTTTGGGGTTGCATAAATGAAACGTTTAGATATGGTTGAAATTCAATAACCTCACACTTTTGAATTACTTTTATTTTCCAATAAAAATCTAAATAAGATTGTTATCTGACTCAGCTAAGGCATGTTTCACTGTAACTAAATAGCTCAAGCTAGAATTCCACTTGCTGAGGAAGCATAATAATTAGTTTATTACATCCTTCTCTTAAAAATGATAGTTTTGGGACAGACTGATTTAAAGGATACAACCACCATGGGTTTTCCAAAAAGAACATATCCATTAGCTTCCTTTAAGGCTTTTGCTGCTGCTTTTTCATTTGGAAGTCCTATGAAAGCTTGTCCTTTCATACGACCTTCTTTCATCAAGCGTATATCAAACCTACAGGGGAGAAAGAGTAGTTTTAACTTGAAGAATATCAAACAACTTCAATACAGTGAATGAAAATGTGTTGAACAATTTAATTTTGCTATTTCAAAGTAAAAATGACTACAATGACTCTTAGGCTTTCTAAAATTCTGTTCTTTCTACAAGTAGGTAGAGTATGAGTTTCATGATGTGTTCATTTTCTACTTTTTAAATTATTATAAATGTTTGTGATTTAAAAAAATAACATTAGTAGGATAAGGTTAAAAGCAAACATGTTTTTCAGTTGTTTTAGAGACTGAATCCAGGGCCTTGCACGTGGTAGGCAATACTTCTACTACTGAACTACTCCCTAGCAAAGGAAACATAAGTTTTATTTTATATCTATTTTTAAAGTTTCTTATACTCAATTCAATACTATCTGCTCTAGTGACAAAAAAAAAAAATCAAAAATAGATAGCTGACAAGAACCAATTATAAGCAATTAGAGAATTTCAGGGTTTGGAAGGAACCTTACATGATGCCTAGACATTGACTCTTCAAACTGGTTAAAGCCACAGACTTTCTTCCTAACAGTGTTCTGCTACTCCATAGTATACTCATTCTCAACAATTCTGAGAGAAAATTATACTTGAAATCTACTTAGCAAAATGAAATTGTAATTTATAACTTAAGTATGGCCTACCATTAGGATAGCAAAAAATATAAAACACAAAAAAGTATCAATTTTAAAAATGAAATGGAATGTTAAAAAGTCACATGACTGGTCTCATGGGAAACAACCATTTAGATATCCCTCAAAATATTCTACATTGATATTCCTCAATATAGATTTTTTTTTTTTCCCCCTGGGACTGGGATTAAACCCAAGGCCTTTATGCTGAGCTATATCCCTGACCCCTTTTAAAATTGTTATTTTTGAGACAGGGTCTTGCTAAGTCATTAAGTTGTGATCCTCTTGCTTCGGCCTCCCAGAGTGACGTCATTATAGACATTCACCACCAAGCCAAGCAGAATTATTTTTTCACTTCAAATTCTAATTAAAGGCAATACTGGAAATAGAAAAAATGTTTACAAAGATATCCATATGCACGTATACAAACGCAATTTTTTTCTTCTTATAATCATGACCAGAAACACAGAACAAGTATTTTTCATGGGCAGAAAAATAAGCTTCTCATATTTTGAGACAACTGCTACTAATGAATATGAATGGGAAATTTTAAGATATGGTGCCACCTTTACACACTTATTAAAAAGATACAAAGACCAGGTAATATTTTAAAGGGGGTAGTTTCAATTAAAAGTTAACTAAAGTCATTTCTCTATTTTCCTCCACTGAAAGTCTTTCACTTTATCTTTTCTACTTCATCCTAATTTTAATTATATGGCCAACAGTCTTTCTTACTTTGGAATTAACTAATATGGGATCTCAAACAATGAAGTTCTAACTCCAAACATTAGTTTGTATATTATTTACAGAACACATCCCTGTCTTCTACTTTCATAGAATTGGGAACTTTGTTTAGTGCAACCCAGTTAAGAGATGAGAGTTTCTCAGAGAGTGTAAATAAAAATTGCCTGATTAGTATTTACATGTATTCTTGAAAGAATCATTAAAACAATGTTTTCAAGTGTGATCTTAGGACCAGCAGCATTAGAATCATTCAAGAGTTTTCTAGAAATACAAGCTCGAGTTCTCACCTAACTTAGAAAACAAGCCTCTCAGGAGATGTGCTTAGGAAGCTGTTTTATCAAATGCTCCACATATTATGTCTTATATCTAGATATCCCTCCAAAGCCTCATGTGGTCATAGGTGGGGTTTTACAGAAGTAGCTGTTTATAGGGTGTGTGATTCTGGGATTAAAATGTGTGATATTAGGATTAAATGTGTGATGCTGAGATTACGAGTGCCCCATCCTGGATCTGAGTGCTACCCAACCTAAGGGTGGGTAGCCTGGATGGAATATAAGGGACAAAAAGAGGGCTGCTGCTGCTGCTTCTTCGCTACCTCACTGCTTTGCTGCCTTCTTGCAGCCATGAACTGTTTCCCATCTGTGATGCCCCTCTGTCATGCCACCTTGCCTTGAAGCCAGCCAACTATGAACTGAAATGTCTACAAACCGTGAGCTAAATAAATAAACCTTTTCTCCTTTAACTTTGGGTGTTGGACATTTTTTCTCGACAATGAGAAAAAGTAACTAAGACATCAGGTGATATTTAAGGAGTGTTAAAGCTTGAGCATTAATGCTTTAGGGCAGTGGTGGCCAATCTGTGGAATGCATGCTGCAGTGGGTTGTTATCATTGAAAGCTCTGAAAAGGTTCACTATCACTGCTTTAGGGTGAGGACTAGGGCCAGAATATTTCTCGAAATCTATTTTCGTAAGTAAAGATGCACTGAAATACAAATGTGAATATTCATTTATGCAGAGTTTATGGCTGCTTTCATGCTATAATTACAAAAAACTAAGTAACTGAAACAGACATAACATGGCCTGCAATGAAATAAAAATATTAAATTTTCTTATCTGCCCATTTACAGAAGTTGAACAATTCCTATCCTAGATGTCTAATAGATTACTTATGCAAAAGAATAGACCAACTTCTTCATGTAATTTTTAGCTGGAAAAGAATGGTGGCATAACACAAAGTGGTAAATTTATAACAGATACAAACAAATAATTTGAGGTTATGACTGCCACTCACATGATACGTTGTGTTTCTGATGAAAAGTCAACATATCGTCCAAAAATGAATTTAAGGTCCTAGAATTTCAATAACAAAAAGATAAATAAGGAAGCCAGTGGAAAACAAGGTAAGATAAAAACAATTAAAATTAAAAATTTTCAACTTACTTTTTCTTGAACATGCTTGGCTAAATTCTTTACATAAATTCTACAGTTGGGTTCACCAGGTTCATAACTTCTGAAAACTGAAAGTGTTTCCATTTCTTATTTAAAGAGAGACAAAATAAGAATATAAAATTAAAATACTTCTACCAATTTTCAAAAAAATTGTAATAACATTCAAATGTAACTGTTAAATAGGCAAAATAACCTTCATGAAAATGTTAAAACTATGGTTATTAGTGGCAATATTATGAATGGGTATAAAAACACTTTAAAAATCTGAAGTGAATTTAAAAAAATTTAACTTTATTGTTTCAAAAATCTCAGACTTCCAGAATAACCAAATTTGTCCAATGAAGTATCTACTATTAAAGTCCCTTTAAGATAAATTAGTTCATAAAAAAACCCTAAAGATATCTGAGATCAATCATTTGCATAATTATTTTGATTAAAGTCAATTTCCCAAGCCACCAGTAGCATATATATTCAAATTAGAATGACTTACTCAAAAACAATAATCAGGTATTTCAGAGAAAGTCTCTGATCTACTTCATGGCCCTTATTTTATTGCCAGTAACCTGTTCTTTACAACTAGATATTTTTTACAAAAATGCTATTTGGAAGTCTATCTCTCATTACTATGGGAAAAATTATATTCATCAAAAACCTCTACATTTTCCTAACATGTATTAAAGCACTGAAAATCCTATAGAAGTAACAAAATTATTATTTTAGATTATAAAATCCTAAAACATTCATTTTTAATCAATTTTTTAAATATCGCTTCGTATACATATGAAATACAGTATTTTAATGGTCTATAATCTGTATTGCATTTGAGACATACAAACTCAGATTTGGAATGCATTCATTTGTTTTATATGTCACATGAAGTTATAAAAATGAAAACAAAAAATTTTCACAAATATAGGCTAGAAACAATGTATTAAAAAGAATTTTCCCCATATGAAATACGGGTTTTAAAAACCAAAAAAAAGCGGTAACAAATACTATTAACTAGAGAAATATTTTACAGTTTGTGTGCCTTAAAGTACATGCCATGAACAGATATTCTGCTTCTGTAGATTTAAAGAAATGTAAAATGGACTATGTGCTGGTTTATTTCATGACATTACCTTCTCTAGAAATTCTGCCCTTTTCCAACTCCCTTCTAGAAATACATTCTGAGGGCATTTCATCAGAGTCTTCTTTAATCTCTTCTGTGATGTTCAAATTAGGTTTGGGGAAGATTTTTCCAAATCCTACATTGGATGCCTCACCTTCAATGGCAGGTAAATCTAAGAGTTTAATATTAACATTAGACATTAAAATCTTTCACTTCAAAAGAGTTTTCAGATTCCTTTTTTCCCACTTTTAATTTAACAAGATTTATTTATTTTGGTTTTCAAATTCTTTGCTGACTCTCAAGGTTTTGAACAGGCATAAGCAAATCTTTTCTATAAAGATTCAAATAGTAAATATGTCAGGCTTTATAGGCCACACCGTTTCTGTCATAACTATTCATTCTGTTATTATAGCATGGAAACAGTTACAGACAAGAGCTAAATAGACAACCAGTTGCTTTATGGCGCTATTTAGAGGGTCTATAAAGAGAAAAGAAAATGAATTCGGTTTCAGCATATTCTGTTTGAGTGCCAAGGAGATACATGATGAAAATGTTTAGTGAATATATTTTACCTATTCTAATTTTTTTTTTTTTTTTGAAGAATAGGTAGATTTAGGAAACAGAGGAAATAGAATCAAGATTAAATAAATGGAGGGGGCACACTGATGCAGAGATTCAAATTGCCCCCCAAATTTTAAATATTCTATGAACAAAAGGAAATTTGCAATCAATCAAACACCTTACATAATTAACAATGGTACTCTGCTAATGGGATGTATCCCCCTAGACTATTTACCCAATAGTTATGAAGACTTCACATTGCTACCTCAGAATACTGTGAAATAATTTTCAATCTTCTCAAAAACAATCAAAAGATTAACATCTGCTTATACAAATCAGAATATTAACATCTGCATATAAACACCACAAAATAAGACACTTCCATTTGGGGATACTGAAAAAAAAATACATTAATCTCCCACTCCACCAAGAAAAAAGGTAATAATGCTACAAGAAAAACAAGTATTTACACATTTAAGAACTACTCACTTAAGTTCAAAAACACTTCAAATTTTTTAAACAGCAACATACTGAATTTTATTCATAAGTATCAATCAGTACCAGTAAGAATCAAACTGACTTGAAGGAAAGTATTTGGAAGCATGTTAAATGTTTAGTAGAAACATTCTAGTCATACTAAACAAAAACAAAAACAGATTCTAAAGAGACAGGTGGGAAAAAGAAGCAAAGAACACGCCACATTTAGGATTATAAAAATGTCTTCACAATGCAGAAAAGACACTGTACAAACAGAACTTCTGTGACCTAAAAACATCAATAACAAAAAACTTTAAATGCTTCCACTGTTACTTCAACATCAGTACTTTTGACAGTGATGTAAAATGTGATGATTGCCCCCTTCAAAATGGTATAAAGCCTTCTATAAATCAAACTTAAAAAAAATAAAAAGCATCTGTACCCCATAAATTTGTACAATTTTATGGACCAGTTATACATAACTTATGCTATCTGAAAAAGCAATGTATTCACACTAACCATCAGAGGCAGAAATTAAAATTAGTTATTCTTTTTCACTCACTTCATTTACAACACTTACTAGAATTTGATTCTATTTCATATAAGTACTCAAAGATACATTATCAAAGATGTATAATCTTGTGTTTTCTACAATAGCAAAAAAGTGAAAATTCTCAAAGCATGACAGGATAAAAAGATACGATTAAAGATCGTTATACCATGGGCTATTATACAGCCATAAAGCAGTGCTTTCATTTTCTGATACTACCCACCCCCAGCCTAAACTCCAAAACATGAAAAAATGTGACTTACCCCCACAATCTGCTATGTAACAAACTTTCAATAAGTCATTTCCAAGGGAATGATGAATACTATGTTATAAATAATGTTCATTTCAAAAAGAGAAGAAAAATGTGCTTTTCATGTATAGGACAGTATAATTTGGATCTCAAATGTCCTCAAAGATCCATGTGTTTGGTTCCTAGCCCATGATATTGAGAGGTGGTAGAAATTTTAAAAGCTGGGGCCTAATGGGGAAGTCTTCATGTACCTGGGAGTATGCTCTTGAAAGGGACTCTTGCTCGCTCTGTCTCTGCTTGGTACCTCTCCTGAAGTAAGCAGTTTCCTCCACCACACACTCCCCCACATAATGTGCTACCTGGGACAAGCCCAAAAGCTATAGGTCTGCCTCAACACGGACTGAAACCCCCAAAACAGCCAATATAAACCTTGCCTCTTCCTCAATTGATTATTTGATGTATTTTGTTACAGCAAAACCAAGTTAACTAACACACAGGATAAGGTCTTAAAGCATCCAGGCACACACACACCCCTGCCCCAATTACTAATAACGGTTACCTCTATGAAGTAGGAAAGGAGATAGCCCTGGGGTATTCACTTTTTAAAAACTTTTCTTTGTATGATTCTGTTTTGATATATATAAACCTTAATTCTAACACATAAAACTGACAAGCACAAGAAAGAATTAAAATATTCTTACCACAATTTTTCTCCTCATAATTTTGTTCCTTCTGTAAATCTTTATTAAATACATTTGGTATGTCAGTAGATATATGGAATTCAATTCTTTTATTTCCTACAGGTTGTGGTTGGTCAAATACATCTGAAGGTAATAGCACAGGATGTAAATTGCTATTTAAAAAAAAAATCATAGCATAAGTTCACGATTGGAAATAAAATTCTGAAAACTTGGTTACAAATTTAAATTTAAAAAGCTCATACTAATAAAATATTTCCTATACTATAAGCATTGCACAAAATGACTTAGATTTGATATTTCAATAAACTATAACAAATGTGCTAATGTGAACTATTTAATTCCTAGCTTGTAGATGAGGTGACTGGAGCTAAAAGATGTTAATTTGCATAAATCACCTGAAAGGACTTGAGTGCTGATATTAAACCCCAGGATATATACCAATATGGGGAAAAAAAGTCCATCCTGTTAATGTATGTTTTTAATGCACTGTAATTTATACACTATGTAATAAAGTGCTAATAGTCACTAGCTATATGTTAGTGATTTTAAATAAGAATGTAAAATATCAGTAATTTTTTATACAGATTATATGATTTTATTCTGGATAACATCAATATTAATTTCATTCATTTTTTTTTTTTTTTTTTTTTTGTGGGTACCGGGGGGTCGACCTCAGGACCTCGCGCGCCAACAGGCACCCGTGCCGCTGAGCGATATCACCGGCCCCTTTTTCGTATGTGGGATCCGGGAGTCGAACTCGGGCCCTCGCACTTGCAAGGCAGGCGCTTATGCCGCTGAGCCATCTCACCGGCCCTCATTCATTTGTTTTTACTGTTTAATGTGTCCATTAGAAAATTTCACATGGCTCGTATTATTTGTTTCTATTGTTAAACCTTGTTCATTGTTCATTACTATTTATTGTTCATTAATTGTTTCTATTATTTAATCTATTGCTAAAGAGATTAAAAGCATGAGACTGCAGTGTCAAGACATAGATGGGCATATTATTTATACATCATATCATTTCCACTTAAAAAAAAATAAAAGATTAAAAATCTATCCATTTAAAAGTGGAAAAAACTTTTCAAAACTCCTTTCTCAATTTATAACATTAATGACAATTTTAAAGGGAAGCATGCCTTATAGAAAAACTGAATGAAGTTAAAGTTGCAATTAATAGCAAAAGGCAGTAAATAAGGAATATAAAAAGATAGTAATATAAAATAAATGGTAGAAGATTTTGAGACTGGGATACTCACTATTATCAAAATCTGGAAAACTGTGAATTATGAATACTTTTGAATTTGGCAAATAGGAGGACAATGATGAACCAAGTAAGCTGATAATCAACAAGTCATACTGAGGATTAATGTAAGTTAACCAAGTACACAAAGTACATACAGACAACCCTTATTTAATAATTCTAAGGAGATTACCTGTGTGAAGCAGATGAAGATATATTTAACATATCCTTTATTTTTTGCTTTTTTCTCACATGGCGCTGCTTTGTCATCTTTGGTCTTTTGGGCTGAAGATTTGCTAGTTCCATTAGTTTGGTCATTCTATGTTGGGGAGAGGAAAAGTAAACAAGATCTCCTTATCTAAAAGCATGGTTATTTGATACTTTCTGTTAAGCTTACATTTTTATTTGGGTATATAAAATAAATTATAACAAGATTTACTTTTCTAACATGGAGTATACGTATGGAATAAGGATAACTTCTAAGCCTTACTCAATTTCATAAAACTGCACATTCTAAATTGCCTTGTTCCACTTATATCTTACTCTAAGCAAAGAATTTAATTAATTACAATTCATCACTTTTTAAAAAGACATTTTTACTGCAAACTTTATTTGTCAGCCAAATAAAATACCTGGTCTTAAAGTCAAAAAACTGAACATGAACTTTATTATTCTTCTCTTGACAAAGAGCCAAAAGACCTTATCAATATGGTAAAATTATTGTCATTATTATTTTGATACTGGGGTTGAACCAAGGGTCTTTACAGTGAGCTACATCCCCAGCCCTATTTTATTTCTTATTTTGAGACAGAGTTTTGCTAAGTCACTAAACTGCCTAGGTTGGACTTGAACATAGGACTGCACCACCATGCCTGGCTAAAATTATTTTGATTCATTTTCTAATTACAAAACAAAGCATAGCCGGTGAGACGGCTCAGCGGCTTAAGCGCCTGCCTTGCAAGCGCGAAGGCCCGAGTTCGACTCCCGGATCCCACATACGAAAAAGGGGCCGGTGATGTCGCTCAGTGGCACGGGTGCCTGTTGGCGCGCGAGGTCCTGAGGTCGTCCCCCCGGTACCCACAAAAAAAAAAAAAAAAAAAAAAAAAAAAAAAAACAAAGCATGGACTGAAGGGTGTCCCTGAAAAGCATTTTATGCATAATTCTTGCAAATAAATCATTATAGAAGCAAGAAAACTTAAACTACTTAGAGAGAATGAAGTTTTCAAATACTACTCTGAAGTAAATTACAAGTAAATTCAAGCAGTGATGAATGATAACTGAAAGACTTAACGGAGACTTCCTCTATTAAGAGTATGGACAGTTACCAGTTATTGAAGTTACCAGTTATTGTATGTAAACTGTTCACCCAAAGTATACCAAGCCTCTAACACAAGGCTAAGTATACATTAGATAGTCAATAAATACTTCTTGAATCAATTAATTTTACCACTTTTTTAAAGGTTTTGTTACATTCCTAGAGGAGAAAAGCATGCAATCAGAGGTAGGTACATAAAAGTCTTTGTTCTCTCTCATGAGGCAAGGTGAATTATTGGCACAATTCTACACTACATCCTTAAATGGAAAGCTACATTAAAAAAACCAGAAACAAGAAAGGGTTTTGGTCAGTCTACATGTAGCAATTTTTCTTACTATCATTATTTTTATAAAGAAAATAAAATTCAAAGGGGGTAATTAATCCATTCAGCATTTTAATATTATTTCTTTTACCAACAAGTTAAAACTCTATCGGGCCGGTGAGATGGCTCAGCGGCTTAAGCGCCTGCCCGGCAAGCGCGAGGGCCCGAGTTCGACTCCCGGAACCCACATACTAAAAAGGGGCCGGTGATATCGCTCAGCGGCACGGGCGCCTACTGGCGCGTGAGGTCCTGAGGTCGACCCCCCGGTACCCACAAAAAAAAAAAAAAAAAAAAAAAAAACTCTATCTACAATGGGCTGCCAGTTTCCTTAAATGTCTCTATTCAAGACAGCCATTAATTCCCATTTTGTAGTTTCATGCCTGTCTATACTTTAGGCCTTGCCATGGAAATAGAATGTATATTAAATTATTATTTAGGTAGACTATGACTCAGTAATACCAAAATTGCTGCTATTTACAGATACTGCCCAAAATCTCTGCTTTGGTGCTCACTAATGTCAACCATTCCTTTTACATCTGACTTCTGTGTATAGTTACCTAAGCGTTCCATCATTTGCCCATATCACTTATGTAGGCTAGGGATTGGCAAATACAGCCCAAGGACAAATACAGCTAGGTGCCTACTCTTGTAAAGTATGGCTGGAACAGTCACACCTATGCATTTAGGTATTGTCTATGACTTCTTTCCTACTAAAAGAGTATTAACAGCCAGATGTGGTGACAACTAAAATCCCAGTAAAATGGAAGGCTGAGGCAGAAACCTGGGCAATTTAGTGAAATCCTGTCTCAAAAAGGGCTGGGACTACAGCTCAGTGCAAAGGCCTGGGTTCAATTCCCAGTATCACCAAAAAAAAAGAAAAAAAAAAAAGAGTTGAGTAATAGTTAAGACAAAGAGCAAAGATAATCTGGATCACAAAGTCAAACCTATTTACTACTTACAGAGAAAATGCTAGGCAATTCCTATTTTAAGTCAGGTTGTAGATTCTGTACCTGAACATTATTAACAATTTACTACCCTTTATTAGATTCTTTGAAATGAATATATTCCAGGGAAATAATCTGTAAAAAATATTCATATAATTGATGTTTATTATCTGTAATAGTTATGTGTTATAAGGTTACCACTAATACTATATCAGTGAATAATGAATCACTGTTCCTAGGAATTCAAGGTTATGTTCCTGCAACCCTCTGCTTACATTTCACCAAATGATATTGTTTTATATGAGTTTAAGGACACTTACTTTAATATACATTGTTGATTCATCAGCACTGAACTCACAGTCACCAACAAAATTGTTATCTAAAAGAAGTTTATCTAAGGCATGACTTTTTTTCCCATAAGCCACACCCCCTTCTTCATTTTAGGAACACTAGATAACACTTCAACATTTTGAGGGCCATTTTGATCAACAAAATCACCAATACGAAACAAAAAATGTGAAAAAAAGAAACTAGATAAACCATAAAAACAACACTTGTGCAAAGTGACAGTGAAACAAAAGGGCAAAGGGCCACTACTACAGTTTGGACCTGGAATGTCCCCCAGAGCCCAGGTATTAAAGCTTAGTTTTCAGGGTGGCACTACTAGGAGGTGGTGGGAATTTTAGGAGGTAGGATCTAGTGAGAAGCCCTTAGTTTGCAGCAGGGACATGCGCTCAAAGGGGACTGTGGAACTGTGGTCTCTTCTTTGTTCCTGAGTGAGCGGTTTTGTACACCACATGTTCTGTTGTGCTTTTACCACAGGCCCTAAGCAATTAATTATGGACTGGAACTTTTAAAACTAGGAGATAAAATAAACCTTTTCTAAGTTATTTAAGTACTTTGTTATAATGACGGAATATTAACACAGTCACTGTGCAAACCCATTTGGAAACGCGTATGATGGGTGAGTAAACTTTTTCAACATACTATACATACCTATACCCAAAAGACACTGTCAAAACACAGCAAGTATTGATTTGGGGGCTATAAATAAATTTATCAAGTAGTCAAATTTGTGAATGTGAAATCCATAAATAACTCAACTATGTTTTGCAATATCAAATTCACTGATCTAAAAATGTATGCATAATTAAAAGATTGTCCTTTAGGTTCAGTTAGTATCCACTCTCAGGTCTTAATCTATAGCTATCATACAAGCTTGAGGGGTTGGGGAAACTGAAGAGAAATTCTATGACTAAAAATTTTGAAGAATTATATGAAAAATATAGGAAGAGCAAGACAGTCTCTTTCACATATTCTGTTTCTTGAAATCTATACAATTTCATATTACAAACCTCTGTCGATCCTCTTCATCACTGCTTTCATATTCTGACTCTTTACTGGACAATTCCTCATCTTCATCTGGCAAAGGAGGCTCCTCAGGTGGCTGAGGAGATGTAGGTGGAAGAGGTGCATGCAATGGCATATAGTCTTCATACTAAATAAAAAACAAAAACCCTAAAGCAATCTATGATTTTTATAGAACAGACAAATCGTTTCCATTTAAGTACTTGATTCTCATTTCCCTTTACCGCATAATATTCTTTTTTTTTTTTTTTTTTTTTTTTGTGGGTACCGGGGGGTCGACCTCAGGACCTCGCGCGCCAACAGGCACCCGTGCCACTGAGCGATATCACCGGCCCCTTTTTCGTATGTGGGATCCGGGAGTCGAACTCGGGCCCTTGCGCTTGCAAGGCAGGCGCTTACGCCACTGAGCCATCTCACCGGCCCAACCGCATAATATTCTTTAATACATTCCATACACATTCAGGGAACACCTACTGTGGTAGACTACTAGCTGATCACAAAATTTATTTTGTCTTCTTTGCCCCTCAGCTACACTATAAATTGCAAACCTCCCTTGCAGTTACACTTCACTAGATTTTAACCAATGAAATAAGAATACAAAACACTTTCTATATAATCCTTTCTTCCTTGCTGACCTGGGAAGGTGCATGGTGAAGACGTCTTAGGTTTTCTGAATGACCCAGTAGAGCAGAAAATTCCTCTGGCCTATTACTGAATTTGAGCTGACATGCCTGAGAAATAACTCTTATTGTGCTGAAAGACTTAAGAATTTATGTTTACAGCACCTAGCCTAACTTTAATAACTCTGTAATGTAAAAATCATTGAAGATGTAGGGGTTGTAATGAAAACTTATGAAATAATATATATAGTAGAAAAGCATCCAATATCACATAAAATTCTCTTCTACTTGTATGTTAATACTCAAAATGATTTCAAGAGCAAGATTTGCGCAATAAATTCTAGTAAAAATATTAGCAACTTTTTGTCTTTTCCAAAAGAAACTCTACTTAAAATATAACTAAAACAATGGAATTTTTGATAATTTAGTTAAATGCAATTGACTTAAAGGATGATATAACGTTCTGGTCAAAGAAACAAACAACACTGGAAGAAACTTTGGCATCTATTACCAAAATCATTTGTTTCATATTCTAGCTGACTCTTTCAGTGCTCAGCTTTATTATGAATGTCATATTTACTTTATATACTATCCTTATTTTCAACGTATATCGAAGGTTACTATACTTGCATAATTTATCCTCAATAATCCCACTCAGAATTTTTTTTTTTTTTTTTTTTTTTTGGTGGGTACCGGGGGTCGAACTCAGGACCTCGCACATCAGCAGGCGCTCGTGCCGCTGAGCGATATCACTGGCCCTTTTTTCGTATGTGGGTACCAGGAGTCGAACTCAGGACCTCGCGCTTGCCAGGCAGGCGCTTATGCCGCTGAGCCATCTCACCGGCCCCCACTCAGAAATTTTGACTCTTAAAAATTTAAAGAGCATTCTTACCATGGGAGGTGGTGCAGTAATTGGTCCAAAAGGTGTGGGCAAATTCATTTTATTCATAAGATGAAGCACCTTAAAAATTGTAGAACATTTAAAATCACATAGTATAAAATAATGACTCAATTTCCATTTTATATGTAATAAAAAAAAAAACTCTGCAGTAACACTACTGATTAGTTTAATACAGAGGAAGGCATATCACTTGCCTTTATAATCCCAAGACAGGGGAAAACAAAGCACTCCCATATCTCAGGTTAGTTTGCTTAAAATGGGTTTTCAAGTCTACAATTATTCTCATTACTAAGAGTGTAGTTCTCTTGCAATGTAAAACCTACTGAAATACTTTCATATCCCTGTTCCTGATTATTGTGAGACTATGTAACAGAGTACAGTAAAACTAAACAGCACCTGTATTTTCTAATTTAATCTTGTTACTGGCAAAATTTTCAAGCATTTGCTTAGTAGGGTGCACTATGTATTTTCCTTTTAAAGATCTCTACATTAAAGATATATTACAAAGTAAAAGAGTTACCACAAATTATATTTCCCAAATAAGCTCTTTATTAGCATCCATTTATAACTACATTTTACAAAAGCCTATACCTGAGAGCAGTATGTAATATTTCATTACGTGTCTGGAATAAGTATGATAAACCTGATTATAAATAAGTCAAGAATCTGCATAGAAAATAATTTATTGATCTACACAAATGCATACTTTGAGCAAAATACATTTTATTCTACTTACCTGTACATAGAACTTAGGCACACTTGCCAAAGCGTTTACTATGTTTGCTAGGATTGTGCTTGAAGGTGGTGGGTACATATACTTGAGGCATGAATTGAGAGGAAAAGTCAGCCTGAAAAAAAATTTTTAAATGTTTATTGCTTTAATAATCTCTTATCAATAACTCATTTTAAGTAACCTGATAACATACAGAACTGTTCAAATTTTCGTAACATGTGGTCCATTTGCATCTGTGAAAGTTCACAACTTGAGTGTTCTAAGTCAGGGACCTAGTGTAGTACTCTTACATTTGTCTTGATTCTTAAAGATCCAAATAAATATTTTTAGGAGGAAATCTGCCTTCTGGTTGCATTACACGAAACATTTCATATCTGAGCTTACTTACAGCTCCAAATATTTTAATAGATGCTTTCTTTGAACTAAATTCAGTGATAGCCAATAGCTCAGAATGTTTATTTAACATATTACAATTATATAAGAAATATATTAAAATATTTTTAACAACTGTCTTTTTATATATCTACTTAGAGCAACAACATCAAAACAACAGGAAAACAAAAAAGTGCTAACCCATGGTTTGGTGCGATTCCATTTTCTACTGTTAAACAACCAAATTCTTTTTTTTCTTTATCATCTTCCACAGTGTCATCAGACCTAGAATACACACATAAGTCCATCTTACCTTTGGAAAGAGAAAAAAACTTGCATATAGAAAAGACAAATTATCCTTTCAAATATAATATTATGAAAATAGTTCCAATAAAGAAAAAAAATTTTGACAAGCAAATTTTCAAGAGTCAAAATTTCAATGAAAAATCAGCATAGTAGAATTAAACATCACTGAATATCTTCTGTACTATTATTACACTGGCACTGCACGTTTCCATTGCTTTTCACAGAAAGCTTCTGACATGGTATAATAATTCTCACTGACCAAAAAAATAAAACGACAATTTACATGGTATCTACAGGTACTCCAGTTTCTTAAATGTACATCTTTGTCCATACTCATAGATGCCTAGGACCTTACCTCTGTCTCCCTCCCCATTAAGATTCTGATTCAAATAAGGAAGTTATTTAACTACAGAGTCACAGCTGGGAACCCAATACTAGCATTTGATTTCAAAGATTATGCCTATTCATGACACCTTACTATCTTTAATAAAAGAAATTTATACTATAAGCTGGAATCCAAAAACTCCAAAATCTGAACTTTTTGAGATTCAAAATGATGTCACAAGTGGAAAATTCCATACCTGACCTCATGTAACAGGTCACGGCCAAAAAAAACCAGGCAAACTAAGAACACTGCATAAAATTAGTTTCAAGTTATGTGTATAAGGCATATATACAACAAAAGAGAATTTTATGTTTAGACTTGGGTACTATCCTTACTATAACTTCTTATACTGCAAATAGTAAAAAAAAAAATCTGAAATACTTCTGGCCCTAAGCATTTCAGATGCTGACTAATGAACCTGTGGTTACTTCCCCTCCACTAAAAGTGGAATGCTTTTACCTCACTTCCTTCCCACTTTAATGAAATCCTTACATTAAATCAACATTCAGGTTCCTAATGCACAATTAGAAGCAAAACCAGATAGTTTTACTATACTAGATTTAATAGAAAAACACATCATTTCTGTTTCAAGTTATTTACTTGTTAGTGTGAAAACAATCCAATAACTATATAATTGATTTTTTTTTTTTTTTTTGTGGGTACCAGGGGGTCGACCTCAGGACCTCGCGCGCCAGCAGGCGCCCGTGCCGCTGAGCGATATCACCGGCCCCTTTTTCGTATGTGGGATCCGGGAGTCGAACTCGGGCCCTCGCGCTTGCCGGGCAGGCGCTTAAGCCGCTGAGCCATCTCACCGGCCCTATAATTGATTTTTTAATTTAAAAAAAAGAACACTTTCTAAAATGGTAGGAGAAAACCTACATATCTACTTACCTTTTCTTTTTTTCAGAGCCTGAAGAGGGACATGGGGAATGAACTCGATCTTGCTCTTTTGCAAATTCAACAACTAAAGTATGACCTAAAACTTTCAGCTGATGGAGTCTTGTCAATGCCTTTAGTTAGAAGTAAAAAATTTGATAATTATATCAAACACATTTGCTAGTTACCATATATAATAATTTAAACATATTTTTATTGCTGTTCTTAATGCTTCAAACATTTCCTTGGCTATTTCCTATCCATTTCTATTTGTCTATTCACTTATTTTGTAGTAAATAACTAGTCCAGTAGTGCTGGGGCTCCAACTCCAACTTGATTACACATGCTTGCTGTACCATTGAACCACATTCCCAGCCCTCTTGTTCCTTTCTTTTTCAGGCTATCAAGTCTTTATTACTTAACAAAGAATTACTATATTTTGTATAATTTAACAAAACAAAAACCAGGCTAACTCCAACTCTCCGCCTTCTCTACTTATAACTTAGAAATCTGAAAATGCCAGAAAGCTAACATACAAATTTGCCTCATCTCATATTAAATTCATAATCACAAAACTCAGGGTGGCCCTTAATGATGTCACACAATATATCACAATCATAGTCCAATTTTTTCTAGTCTCGAAGAGAATATTTTGTACTTTCTGCTTAATCCTTAACTTCCTTAATCCTTAAATAACAATAATCAGTAATCCTTAAAATAACAATATTTCCTCTCCCTTTCTCTTAGCCTAGTACCTTGCTTTCTGAGACAACTGAAGAAACCAGGTAAGGATTACAGACTCCCAACATAACTCTCTATCCACCAGTATCTGCATCCACATATTCTGTTACATACATCTGTTATAACAAATTAACTAATTGTTTAATCCAAATCCAGCTGTTTGACTTACTATACTAAATTCTAGTCTCTCATCTCCTCAAGTCTTTACTCTGGACAGGTACGGAGAGAGGTGTTCTTACATAAACTACTAATTTTCTGTCCTCTACTGGATCACACTTAGCAGTATTTCTCCCATCCTGAACTTATTTCTTCTAAGATCTCACTTACCACTATCCATTTTTATTCTTGCAAGAAAACTGCTTAAAATTTATCTATACCCTCTACCTTAACTCCTTTTCTCCCGTACCAGTCAAGTTTATACTTTAAGTCAACTGACACTGTCACAGATCACTACAAATTCTGTACTGCCAAGTTAATAGTCAACCCTTAATCTTCATTATACTACATTTAACATAGTTGATACTCTTCCTTGATACGTGTAATTCACTTGGTTTCAAGGCCTAATTTTTTCTAGTTTTCACCCTAGCTTACTAACTAATATTTACACCTCAATCTCTGGTCTCAATCTTTCCATAATCACACAATGTTGGAATACTCCAAAGGTACATTCTTGGTCTTCCTTTCTTAAATACATTCGCTTGACGGTCAGTTATGATTTGGATAAAAAATGACCCCAAAGGCGTGTGTGTTCAGAGGTGGGGCTTTTGGAAGGTGATGAGATCACAGGGATGCTATATGCCTCAGTAGATTAATCCACTGATGAATTCATAGCTGAATGTGCTGTTAGGAGGGGGGGCTCTGTCTGGAGGAAGCAGGTCGCTGGAGGCATAACCTGGAAGGGTATATTCTTATCTCCTGCCCCTTTCCCTCATTCTCTGCTTCCTGGAGTAAGCAGCTTTGCTTCACTATGATGTTCCTGCCTTCCCCACAAGCCTAGAAGCAGTAATAGCCAGCTGATCATGGATGGGAACCTCTGAAACCCTAGCCAAAATAAATTTTCCCCTTTGATACTGTCTATGGCAGGTATTTGCATCCCAGCAATAGAAAGATGAGCAATATGTAATCTAATCCAGGATCTTGAATTTGCATACTATCTCTATACTAATGATTTTTGAATTTATTACTTAATTTTTAAAAATATTCGTGTAGCATTGGGGATTGAATCCATTTTAGGACAGGGTTCCTGTTAAGTTGTTAAGTTGCAAGGTCTGGGCCTGACCTTGTGAAGGTCCTATATCAGCCTCCTAGAGTGCTGGGATTATAAGCATGTACCACCACAGCCGGTTGACTTCTCAATTTATAAATTCAGCCCAAAACTCTGCCCTGAAATCCAGAAACAAAATATCCAAATAATGCATAAATCCCTCATGTGTGAAATGAAAATCTCAAATTCAATACTTCAGAAATTGAACCACTTTTATCCCTCTCATCCCCAAATAACTCTATACGGAGCCTTCCTCCATTTCAGTTAATGGTAATTTCAATCTTTCTAATCAGGTCAAAACTCTTAGAATCATGCTTAACATTTCTTCCCTCATTCCATATACACAGCATCAAAAAATCTGGGTTGTTTCTACCTCCAAAATATACCTAGAATCAATTCACTGCTTACTGCTTCCACTACAACCACTGTGGTCCAAGCAATTATCATCTTTGGACTAAAATATCACGATCATCTTTCATAAGATTTTTAGCATGTCTACTCTTCCCTTTCTTCAGTCTCTCAACACAACCAAAATCATCCTTAAAATAAATTCAGACCTTGCTCAGAATATTCTAGTGGCTCCTCATTTTTCTGAATAAAATCAATGTCCTTACTGTAACCTACACAATGAGGACACTATTACTCCTTTGACTTCAAATCCTATGATTTCCATTTCATTTTGTCTGCTCCAACAAGCGACTTTCTTAAATATAACAGGCATGTTCACACTCTAGGATTTCTTTGCTCCACCTGCTCCTCTGAGTGAAATGCATTTCTCCTAGGCATTTCCTTAGCTGGGTTTCTTCATGTCCTTCAAGTCATTGGTGAAATATGACCCTGAGTACAACCTGACCCCTCCCTATTTCCATCTAGCACTCCTTATTCTATTGCTTTACTTTTTCTTTTTACTAGAGCATTATCTTCTAAAATAGTAAACAATTAAGTTTATTACTTATAATCTGTCTTCCTTTTTCAGAATGTGTCAATGAGGGCATTTTTATTTTTTTAACTGACATATCCCAACATCTAAACAGCATCTTGCACATAGCACACATTAATATTTTTTAACACATGGAACTGCAGACCTTAACCAAGGTACAATTTTATGCTACCATTTGCATGCATCCTTATTTGCCTCCTTACTTTATCGTCAAAGCAAAGTTTTAAAATGCTTCAATAATTTAAGACCTAAATTAATTCTAGACTTTTTTAATTATCAGAGAGTCCTTGATTATCTAAAACGAAGGTCATATGAGCTGAATTCCTTCCTTTCAAAATGGATGTCACATATCTATTTTCAAAGATGTTATGACTTTGCATTTTTAATGTTAACTAATTCCCTTGTCTTGGGTACCTGCTCTTATTCTTAACATTTCTTCCGTTAGCTTCTTATCAGTTCCCGCTAAGGTCAAGTACGTCTAGTCTAAAAGTCTGATCACTTGCCAGTAACTTCTTATTCAAATGTCTTGTTCCATATCCTGTTCTCCAAGTTAATCTTGAGTTTAAAACTATGTATTTTTCATTGTCATACTTTATGTATAATTTATGATGCTACACAATTCATTAGTTAAGGACTTTTAACCATGAAACAATAGAAATAATCCAAATTCTCATCAAAACAGAGAAAGATTCCCTAATCTGAAATATTCCAAAATCTGAAAAAGGCTACATATTCTAAATAACCTATTTTTCTGGGAAGAAAAATTCCCTATATATTATAAAAGTATTTCAAAGCCTTTTGTAATCTTATTCTAAGACATACTGAAACAATTTGGCATATATTTCAGACATATTAATGTGGTATATAGTTCTGCCATACATTTTTCTGTGCATGTAGGAACATATATGGTTGCAACTGTTTTGCAATTTTATTCATGTACTCTATATGGTCTATAATTCTCTATTAATACATACCACTTAACATCACACTCAGACAATTGCAATGCAGAATATGGATACACAGGTTGAGTACCCCCCTTCTCTGGAATATGCAGGACCAGAATTCAGATTCTGGATTTCTTCAGATTTTAGAAAATGTGCATATGCATAATAAAATATCTTGGGGTTGGGACCTAAGTCTAAACATAAAATTCATTTATGTTCATATGCTTTGGAACCATAGCCTAAGGTAATTTTATGCAGTATTTTTACTGTGCCTCCATTTTAACTGTGACCTGTTACATAAGAACAGGTATGGAATTTTCCACTTGTGGAAAATGTATGTAACTCAAAAATTTCAGATTTTGGGAAATTTCAGAGTGACAGTGCTCAAGGTATCCCTTCTCCCTTACTGGTAAGAATTTGGGTCATTTCTATTGGTTCACGGCAAAAAAGTCCTTAACTGATAAACTGTATTCATGCTTCAATATGTGTCATCACAGGATAAAGTGTGATTACAGGTAAAACACTCTTCTTTTAACATCTGTGACAATTTCATTTATAGTTCTCATACTTAACTGCTTCCTTCCAGTCTCCCTTTGGACCTTCGCACAATTCACATACCATTCATACCATTGCAATCTTGATCTTGACTCAGTTGCCAATATTTTTAAATGTTTTCTAAATATTTCCATCAAAGCAGTCCAATGATTCTTCAAAATTGAGATGCCAGATGAATTCATTACCTGCCTTTGCAAACATTCTCCTACTCTAGTTCTTCACACAAGCTATTCAATCCAAAAAATAAACTAGTCCCTCTGTCAACCCCTATATTCCAAGACCTACAAAGTCAAATTCTATCAACTTTATATGTACGTCTGTCTTCTTGCTGCTTTTCTCAGATACATATTCTTGCTTTGACAAGAAACAATTTTTCTTTGGGTCTTCCTATCTCTACTATTTCTCTACAATCAGTGATATAAAATCAAGCAGTTTTTCTTCACAGGTCTGATCATATTTTTAGCTAGCTCAAAAGTATTAGATGCCTTTAAAGCACTTACTAAACAAAATTCAATACCTCTCTTCCACTTAAATTTAGACTGTTTATATCTTCAATTCCTATTTCCATCCCAACCTTTAGCTCCTGCCCTACTTATAACTTTCCCTGGCCCATAGTTTTAGTTTTCCCTAAAACTAGAAGATTCATCTCCCTTGTTTTCTTCTCAAAATCCAACTAAATATTAGATGCCTAGTTCAAAGATTAATTCCTTTTCAAATTATTCCCTGGGTTTATGCCTTTCAATGTATCTTGCCTTGTAAAAGTTACGAAAATAAGTTATTAATGTTACATCCTTTGTAACTTTTTATTTTTAATTACATATGACAATTTTAACTTGATTCACAGTTAATCTACTATTCTTATGTGCTGCCGTCAAAACCTTGGATAAGCTCTCCCAAGTGAAAAAATCTAATGCAGCCTGTTAGGCAATCTCTTTGGGGAAAAAAAATGCTTTAAAAAAATTAGTTTTTAGCTGAGCATGGTGGCACATACCTGCAATCCTTGCACTCCGAGAAAGTAAGGCAGAAGGACAGTAAGTTTGAGCCCAGCCTGACCAACTTACAAACTGAACAAAACCCTGTCTAAAAAAAAGTTATAAAAAATAAAAAGGGCGGGAGATTTAGCTCTAGATTCAATCCCTGATGCCACAAATTAAATTAAATTAAAAATTAGATTAAGATTTAAAATTACAGTTCAATATTACCCACCATTTTTATACCAATATTAAAGAATAAAAAATTCCTGATAGGCTTAATAGAAAAGAAAAAAAAACATACCTTTATCGCTGCTTTTTCACTGGGGAAAGTAGCAAAAGCTGTGTGTTTCTGAAACAGAGTTAAAGCACAAATTACTTCCAATATAATTTCAGTTTCTCATTAAAAAATATTTTGACATTTTACCAGTGGAGTGATCTGACACATTAATAAAATACAGGAAAAGGCAGAAAATTGAGACTTTAATTGATTACTAATTTCAGTTTGGTGGCTTTAAACCATTTTTTGGCTTAGACTTAAGATGAAAGCCAGGTGTACACAGACACAACATGTTTCATATATACAAAAAGTTCAACAGACCAGAAGTTTACAAGTCCCACTATACACAAAGGATCATTATTAAACACCCAAAAATATAAAATATCCCACATGTATAACATGCTGAAATATCTTAAACTTTATACAGTCCAACGCTAAATTTAAAAATGTTCATCACCAGAGAAATCATTTCTCCAGAGGTTTGTTTCCTTTGGACTTTATTTTCCTAATAAGTTTCAATAGGAATAGTCTATTTTTAAACTAAATTTTGTTTCTGTTTTTGGAGACAGGGTCTCACTCTAGCCCAGGCTGGCGGCGGATCCTCCTGCCTCAGCCTCCCGAGTGCTGGGATTACAGGCGTGTGCCACCACATCCAGCTAAACTAAATTTTTAAAGTTTTAAAACCATCAAAAAAGTCAAAAGTAAATGCATCATCCCATTACCTGCGGATAAATTTTTGTCAATGTTTATAAAAGTTGTTTGAATAAATATATCCCAAATTCTTATTTTGTCTAATCTGATCCAAGATGACCTGAGTATACTTAAATTGAACCAAAAAGAGTATCTTTATTTGTATTTACCGGTATACACAACAATCAAGCTGATCAAAACTGTTCTTTTTGCTAACTTATTGATTGACAACCTGGCCTGAAAGTAATCGCTGCTATGGTCTCGTCCCATCACAGACCAGTTGCAGAAACATGGCCGTTAATATTTTAATGAAGAGAAAACCATTCAAACACCTCCACAACAAAAAAATAAACTAAATTTCTGCGCTAAAACTTTTAACAGTGTTAAAATACTGTTCCCTAAAGGATTTCGTCCGGACTTCTTTATTAAAAAAAAAAAAAAAAAAAAAAGTCTCCTCGCCAAAAATTTAGTACATATTTTTCTACCCAGTTTACTCCAACTATTGACTATTATTGTGCCCTCTTTGATGAATGTTTTAAACAGCGTCTAAGGATTTTTAAGAACTGTTACATATTTGCACAGGTACTGTGGATCTAACTGAAATACTCCCAAATCCAAGCGTGTCCTTCAATGGATGGATCAAAAACGGGAATATCGACGTTCTCCTCCTTGGCCTTTCTCATTCCGCCCCTTACCGCAGCGCTTCGCTCCGCACACAAGGTTAATTTGACAGAAAGGAGGAACGACAGGGACGCCGCCCCACACGGGCGCCCCTTCCCTCCCGCCCCGTCTCCTCCTTCCGCTAGGACGCCCCAGCTCCTCCCGGGCGCTCCCCAGGGCCTCCCAGGAGCTCCGCAGGCGCGCGCCCTTACCAGTCGCCCCTTATCTGACAGGACACGCACGGACTGCGCCCCGAAGTATTTCAGCAAGTCCTCTTTCTCCTCAGCGCTCAGCTCGGCCGGCAGATGCCTGATTAGAAGGGTTCGGTCCCCTCGGGGCGGAGAAAGCGAAGTGGCGCTCGGGCACCCTCTCGATAGCGGCAGCGGCTGCTCCGGGGCCGTCATTTTCCTTGGAGACGAAGCAACAGAAAGACCTAGGGAAGATTGGTGTAGACTGCGGGATCCCGAAGCCCAGTCGAAGAAGTAACTTCGCTCCAGTATTTTTCCGTCTCGCGCAAAGGATTCTGGAACAAGGAAATACCGCGATAGTAGGTACCTTCGCGAGAAGACGCCGCTGCTGGGCGGCACCGCCGCGGAGACTTCTCGGACAGAAGGATGAGGTGTGGCGACAGGTTAAGGGGAATGATATACATTCCAGGTAGCTGGCGAAAGTGTTAAAAACAAAAATTGGTACAGAGAGACGCGAGGATTAAAACAAAAGTTGTGAGTAAAGGGAACGAGGCACCTTAGCCACTATTGCGCATGTGCGAGCGCTCGCCCTCGGGCGCCTAATCCCCGCCTGGCGGAAGTGAGTAAGCCTGACTGAGGGGTTATAAGGGGCTGTGGAAATGAGAGTCGGATCGTACAGTTTGGGCTCGGTAAAACCTAAAGATCAATTTGACGTGGTGACGCAGGCCTGAAGTCCCAACATTTTTGGAAGGCTGAGGCAGGAGAATCACAAGTTAGAGCCCAGATTGAGGAGCTCAGCCAGACCTCTCAAAATAAAAATACTAAAAAAAAAGGGCCACTACCAGAGGTGGGTGGATAGGGGAGAAATAAATTTTCTTTAGTCAGTTCTGTAGGAAGGAAAACTCAGTATAAGGAACAGAAACAGAGAAAGTTTTGATTCTTTGAATTAGGAGGCGTATAACAGCCCGATAGGCCCCTGCGAAGTTTTGTCACAGAAGTGACAACCTCTGGGAAGAGAATCCCATGCACACCACACACATACACACACACGAACATACACACTATAGGTACACTTCCTGTTTTACAGTTGACACTGATGCGCAAAGACTTTTAGTCACATAACTAAACTAGTACATGGAAGAGTCAGAAGTATTCTGACAAGTTCTATCTGTACTATGATCCACTATTTTGCCTAGTTTCTGGAAGCGTTGAGGCAGAGTTAATGTCAAGAGGGTCAGAAATTTAAAATTTATGCCTTAGTCCAGGTACAACCTAGGTGCAGTTGCTGTAGGTCTTCAAACCAGGGTGCCTCATACTAATCTTTTTTGTATGCTATTTGGGTAAGTATGAGGAATGTACCTCAAAGTTCTGCTGTCATGAAGCATTTGGGAAGGAAGAACTGCAAAATACTGGGTAATCAGAGACAGGTCATGTGAGTCTTCCAGGTTTCTTAGGGACTTTGATTATCTGAGGAGTAATTGGAAACTGGCATTTTTTAATAGTAATATGTGTTGAGAGGAGATTGATTAAATTTTAGGTATAAATATTTCTGTTTAATTTCAGTGTGAAAAAGAAAGTAGAAGCAGGAAAACCAGTTAGTTGGGTTATCCTAGAAGCCCAAAACAAAACAGAACAGAACAACTGCCTGAAGTAGTTTGATAAACATAGACATGAAGAGAAGGAGCTGGAATTATGTTGTGAAAGTAGAATTTGAAAATGGCAATAATGACATATAAATTATGGATTTTTAGTTTGAGGCCCAAACTGTCCACCATCTTTGTAGGTGATGATGGACACATTGATTGAGCACAAAACAGACTAAAGCATAGCTGGTTGGGGATTATTGTGAGTGGTTGGCATATGAAGTTTGAAGTATATGTTCACTATCCCTGTTTCAAGTAGACAGTTGAATCAGTTGAATGTATTAGTGGCATTCTGGATATATATCTATATCTATATAGATAGATATATGTGTTGCGTTGGTTACTTTTCACTTATTGCTGAGACAAAATACCTGATACCCAAAATTAGGGAATGAAAGGTTTATTTAGCTCACAGTTTGTGGAGGTTTCAGTCCATAATCAGCTGGCTCCAAGGCAGGGTGGCATGGCAGAGGAGCAACAGTTCATGGAGGCAGAAGACAGCAAAAGCAAAAAGAGCAAAAAGGGAGGGGCGAGCAGAGAAAACTCTTTCCCTCCCTTATATTGTATGTAGACTACCCACCCTAGGTTGGGTGTAGTACTCACACCCATAATCCCAGCATTGGACCATGAATCAGTCACAAACTCCAGAAGCCTGCTCTCATGACCACATGAGGCTTTGGGGGTACATCCAGACACAAACCATAACATAAATTATATATATTATATATACTATATATATATATATATATATATATATATATCTATATAAAATCAACCTGCATAGTGTATATAGTCAATGAATAAGAGATAATATATATAGAGAGAAGGGAACCCATTATTGATATGGGCATGCCAAAGTTGAGAAATTGAAAAATAGGAAAAACAATTTCTGCTCTCTTGGTGCTCAGATTCTAATACTAAAAATACACTAAAACATAAGTAAATGAGTCCTGCTTTGAAAAAGTAAAATAGACACAGAATAGTGAGGTAAGCTGAACTGGAGGAGGCACGTTATTTTAAACACTGTCCTTTACAGATTTTTACTTGTATTCTTTGAGGGCTTATTTGGAGGTTCTATCAGGGAGCATAGCTGCATGTATACCCTTGAACTTGGACCTGTTAGAGAAGAGGAATAAATGTACTTCCTAACAAGCCAACTGGGCTCTGGCGATCACTGGTGTGAAAGATACCACATCCAGATCACCTCATATCCTCACTGTTTCCCTTGTGTTTAAAAAATGCTCAGGATGGTGTAGAAGTTGTATAAATATCTCTTCAATTGAATGAAAATATGAAAGGATTCACTTTTATATACACCACTGCTCCCTATGGTTAAGAAATGCTACAGGAAACATCAAGTAGAGTTTAATGTCCTTATCTATTGTCATTGGGGTTTCACAACTGAGGTAGATAGAAGTGTAACTATTTTTTATCCTCATTTAATTACTTTTATTGCATACTATTGAATCTACTTTATCTTTCTTGTGACAGTGTCTCAGTCAGATGTTATAAATTTCTAGCCACTTTTAGTTACTAACAGCCCAAGTTAATTTGAAAGGTCAACTTCAAAGTTCATTAAGGTCTCACCTCTTTCTCTTATCTTAGGCATTACTTAGAGATTGCAGGAAGAATGTCCTATTTTCTTTCATCTGTTCTGTGTTTTAGTGGAAGTAGATGTGGTCTATACTGAGAAGCACCTTTCTTCATCACCTTCTTTTCATCTAATCCAGAAGTTCACGAACTTAAACCATCCATACTTCCCATTAGCTTAGTTTTTTTTTTCCATAACCTTCTACTTGCCACCTTATTTTCTGTACTACTGTGATTTTTGAGAAGCCCTCTTTTTTGTTTGTTTGCTTTTTTGCACACTGAGAATTGAACCCAGAATCTTCACACTGATGAGATGTGAAAGTAGAATTTGAAAATGGCAATAATGAAATATAAATTCTGGATTTTTAGTTTGAGGCCCAAACTGTCCACCATCTTTGTAGGTGATGATGCCGTTGATTGAGCACAAAACAGACTAAAGCATAGCTGGTTAGGGATTATTGTGAGTGGTTGGCATATTAAGTTTGAAGTATATGTTCACTATCCCTGTTTCAAGTAGCCCCAGCCCTTTTTATTTTGTTTTTTTTAATGTTGAGATTGGGTCTCGCTAAGTTTCCCAAGTTGGGATCAAACTGTGAATCTCCTTCCTCAGCCTCCCAAAAATGATAGGATAATATGCATGTGCTACCACACCAGGCTCAAGTCTTTATTCTTTATGACAGGAACTGTTAAAACAGCCTTACAAAGATATGATATTCTCAAAAGGAATTTAACAGGATCTAATGTTGAAATTGAGAAACATTTCTAGTTGGTAGTTCATGTAGTGTCTGATAGTAAATATTGCTATATTTCCCTAAAAATTTTCAGATACTCAGTAGTACCCCTGCGAGGTGACAGATATTTAGGACACCTCAGCACATAGTTTGAGAACTGTGGGGTCAAACTACCTTTCATTCGATTTTCTTTGTTGAAGGTTAGAAGGAGGAAAAACTAGTGCTAGTTGGGAATTTCTTATTTCATTGACCCGTTGCTGATTCTTTTTTAAAAAAATTTTATTTTATTAGTACATGTTTGTAGTACATAATGATTACATTCATAATGGAGAGTTAGTACACGTACATAACACCTCTTAACTACTTTTTCATCCCCTTCCCCTCTTTTAGCCCTCTCTCCATCTGTTGATCACTTACCCTTTTGCAAAAGATGTATCTCCCTGTTTCCTATTATCTTTTATTTTACTCTATAATTTATTTATATTTTGGATTTCTAGTATAAGAGAAATTACTTTACGTTTAAGCTGTGAATCTGATTTATTTCACTTAAAATTATGGTCTCAAGGTGCATCCATTTTCCTATAAATGATTGGTGTTTGTCTTTCTTTATGGCAGAGCAGTACCCTTTATTCATTCATCTGTTGATGCACATATAGACTGCTTCTTGCTGGTTGTTTTGGTGGGGGTCTCTGTTAATGTGGTGGTTTTCTTCGGTTCGTAATCATCTTTATCAGGTCCCTTTCTGTCAGTGAGGACTTTTTCATGCAGGAGTGGTATATTTTGCTTAGCTCTTCTTTTGGTTTGTGACCTCATTATTCCTCATGTGGTTATGTTTCTATTTGGGCATTTCTATTATGTCTTTCTTTCTACCCACAATTATTTATTAATTAATTCATTCATTCATTCACTCATTTATTCGCATGAAGCCAAAACAACTGCTGAGGCTTATTTCTGAAAGGGCTTGGAGAACTACAGTGGAAAAGCTAGTTAATTACAGAATGTTAAAACATGTAATATGTTATTCACAAGAAAGTAAAATACATTCTGTTGGCAATTGGAGATAACAATCATTGGTATATATGACAACTTTAAGATGCCAGGCTAAAGATTTCTGTTGAAAATAAGTCTATCTCAAAAGAAATGGCTTAGATTTCACATTCAATCTCCACACAAACTTGTTTTGGGCCCCCTCTTCCATCTCCTTTGCACTGTAAATATTGGAATTGTGGGTCACAGAAAGAAGTGGATTTTTTAATTGATTTTTTAAACATTCCTCATAAATGTAAATTTGTACTACTTAACTCAGTATTCCTGGTGTGTTATGGTTTGTGTCTAGATGTCCCCCCAAAGCCTCATGCAGTCACAGAGGCAGGCTTCTAAAGTTTATGACTGATTCATGGTCCAATGCTGAGATTATGGGTGTGAGTGCTACACCCACCCTAGGGTGGCTAGTCTGCATACAATATAAGGGAGGGAAAGAGGCTTGCTTTCTCAGGCTCCTCCCTTTTTGCTCTTGTTGTCTTTGCTGTATTCCTCTGCCATGAACTATTGCTACTCTGCCATGCCACCCTGCTTGGAGCCAGATGATTATGGACTGAAACCTCCACAAACTGAGCTAAATAAACCTTTTCTCCTTTAACTTTGGGTGTTGGGTATTTTGTCCCAGCAACAAGAAAAAAGTAACCAATGAATGGTGTAAAGTCTTGTCATATGTATAAAAATAAAAAAGATCTCAAAACTAAAAGATTTCTATTCAAAATTACCACACAGGTAAAATATCAAAATTATTCTGTTTCTTTTTGATAGATAATTAGACAAAAATATTAACCTTTAAAAAACAAGTGAATGGGCTAGTGAGATAGCTCAATGGCATAAGCGCCTGCCTGGCAAGCACAAGGTCCTAAGTTCAACTCCCGGTACCCACATACGAAAAAAGGGCCGGTGATATTGCTCAGTGGCACAGGCGCCTGCTGGCGTGCGAGGTCCTGAGTTCGACCCCTGGTACCCACAAAAATAAAAGTGAACACAGGTATAATTTACATGAATTTTTGGCTATTGCAGGAGTAATCAACCTCTTATACTGGAATGTTTATGTCAGCTATTTTGGCATGGGATCCATAGAAGATAGAGAAATAACACCATAAAAATATTCATGTTCTAAAATATTTCCTTGACTCCATTTATATAAGTTAGAAATTCATGTGGTTATCATATACAGTTTTTAAAATGTGCAATCTAGATGTCTATTTAACTGCATATAAACTTACACATTTAAATATTTATCAATCAGCCAAAAAATTGAAGCATTAAGCATTCAGAGAAAATGCTTCTGGCAATAAATGGTTCCAGAATAAATAGTTCTTTCTGTAGGATAAATAAAGCTACACTACCTCCTCTTACACAGAATATAAATTATAGAAAAATACTAAAGTGTATGAAAATATAGATGTCATCAAAACATTTTGTACTAAAGAAGTCAATAGGGAAAATATGTTACAGATATAAGCAGGTAGTTTTCCAGAAGGGAATTCTAGATGGTCCATTAAAATATAAGATAATCAGCCTCCCTAGTAGTAAACAGAATGGCAGTTCTCATACACAAAGAAGATATTAGTGTTCAACTGTCAGACTGTCTTAGTTACTTTTCTGTCACTGCTGAGACAAAATACGTGACACTCAAAGTCAAAGGGGGAAAGGTTTATTTAGCTCAGAATTTGTAGAGGTTTTAGTCCATAATCAGCTGGCTCCAAGGCAGGGTGGCATGGCAGACAAGCATCAGAGAGGAGAAACAGTGCATGGCAGGTAGAAGGTAGCAAAGCAAGCAAGGAGAACTTAGCAGCTTCTTTCTGCCCCTTTTATATTCTACCTAGGCTACCAGGATTAGGGTGGTACCAAACAATCAGTGGACTAATTTAGTAATCACACACCCTTAAGGCCAGCATCACACACTCTGGATTCAGCCTCCTCTGAAAAAGCCCTACCTATGACTGCATAAGGCTTTATGGGGACATTTAGACACAAACCATAACAGATTGGAAAACATTTTATATAGCCAAAATATCTCAAATTGGTGTACATATGATGGTAAATTTTTGTCATGAGCTTTTGGACAAGTAAATCTTAATATTTATTCAGATAAAATGCTTTTAGGTCCAGCAATAAAAGCATCTATGTGTAACTAATTTGATGAGTGATTTAATTAGTTGAACCTAATGGAGCTACCAAAAATTAATAAATACATACATAAATGGACCTTTGTTTTACAGCTTCAAACATGCTTTATTGGATCTTCCTTCTCTGCCATATCCCTTAGCTTTCCTATTCATTTTGATTTTTCAACAATTGACTACTTAGAATTACCTTTCAGCCCAATTTCAAATGCTGATATCACTTTTAGGGTCATACCCTTATCTGAGCCCCGGGAACCTGTACTGGAGTAGGTGCCATAGCCTTCATTCCCTGTTCCTTCACCTCCATCTCTTCCTGCTTCAGCATTCTCCTAGGAAAGGAGGGAATTGTCTCTGGGCTATTGATGGCAGCTAAAAATGTAAGGCACTTAAGTGCCCTTTAGAGGGCCCTGAAGAATCATATCAGGGATCTATTTTCTGCATGACCACTTATGATTACTCTTTAATTCCTATTTCTACCCTCTTGGGGTCATTAATCATAGCAAGTAAACCTCTTGGATAAGGCCCCGTCATGTAGAATGAGTCTCCCAGTCTTCTTTGGTAATTTGCTGAATTACTTTCCAAGTAAATTGCTTGGAGTTTACATTTCAAGAGAGCTTGGATTGCTTTCCAAGAGAGTTCAAGTTTTCAGTACTAGCTTACAAGTAGACTAACCAAATGACAGTTTGTCCTTCATTTAAAATTTGTAAGTTACTCTGCTTTTCTCCTCATTCATCTCCAAGATAGGCATTTCTGCTTCACAGCAAAACCAAGGTTTCAAAATTACACTTTAATAAATCAAATATGTTGCAAGCTACAGTGGTATAAAACTGTTTTAAAGCTTCTTTTGTTAACTTCAGGACAATACTACAAAACGATTCTCTAAAGTCATAAAGTATCAGAAACTTTATTTTTGAAATCATGTTTGTGAGATGGCAACATTATCCCTGTTTGCTTGAGGAGCTAAGCTATGTGGACATTTTGACACAAAGAGGCAGCCTCAATTTCTTACCCAAAGCATTAGAGACTCGTGTTTTCAAAAGGAAGTTTCCACATTCATCTTAACTTTATAGTTCCCAAGAAAACAGAACCCTGAACATGCTTCTCAGTCTAGACCTGATGCCAGCACAGCCTTGCTTTTCTTTTAGCTTTTCAAAGAACTGTTTATTTAAATTTTATTTAAGCCTTACCCTGCTACCAAGCCAATAAGAACACTGGCTTTTTCTTTCTTTATTTTGGTGAAATGCCCTACTATTACAAATTAAAAACCTAACTTTATAAGACTATGCATGTGTCTAGTTTGGTGGTCTTTAAGCAGATTTATTAGTGATTTCCATATGCATCTGTAAGACATTAAAATGACATAAGGTATCACTTTCTTTCTTTCTTTCTTTCTTTCTTTCTTTATTTATTTATTTATTTTGTCTTTTTGAGACAGGGTTTCACTATGCAGTTCAGTCTGGCCTTGAACTCACTTTGTAGCCCAGGCTGACCTTGAACTCTCAGTGATCCTCCTGCCTCAGCCTCTCAAGTGCTGGGATTACAGGTATATCACTTTAGATGGAACCTAGCATGTAACTGAGCTATTATATCACTCTCCTGTAAGCTGTGCAAGAAAGCATGGAGAAAAAAGAAAAAGGAGGAACTAATTCTTTGAGTGCCTCCATTGGCTCTGATTTATGTTTTCCCTTTTATTCACCTTATACTATAGGAAATTTCGTATATTCTTGTCTCCATATACTCAAATATACTGCACATGACACCCCCTTGGTGGTGATTTCCTTGATCCTAATCTAAATGTGGCCTTTGCTTTGATAACCTATATATTTTCTTATGAGACTATTTTCTTTACAATTATTTATAAATTTTATTAACTACTAGGTTACAGTATTTTTTTTTTTTTTTTTTTTTTGTGGGTACCGGGGGGACGACCTCAGGACCTCGCGCGCCAACAGGCACCCGTGCCGCTGAGCGATATCACCGGCCCCTTTTTCGTATGTGGGATCCGGGAGTCGAACTCGGGCCTTCGCGCTTGCAAGGCAGGCGCTTAAGCCGCTGAGCCCTCTCACCGGCCCCTACAGTATTTTTTTTAACCTAATGTTGCAGTAACCTCCTGATCAGTTCCTTTGTTTTTATTCTGGATACTTTACAGTGTACTTTCCTCATGATTACATAACTAACAGAAATTGTATCATGTTATTTCCCTTTTCGAAACCTTTAGTTGGTTTGTAATCACACTTAGGATAATACATCTCAAGTTCTGCTTCCTAAGTATTTTTTAGTCATTCTTGCTGCAGTAGGGATTCTACTTTTTTTCTTTTTGTAGGTACCAGAGGTTGACCTCAGGACCTCGCGCGCCAGCAGGCACCCGTGCCACTGAGCGATATCACCGGCCCTTTCTTCGTATGTGGGTTCCAGGAGTCAAACTCGGGCCCTCGCACTTGCCAGGCAGGCACTTACACTGCTGAGCTATCTCACTGGCCCTGGGATTCTACTTTTTTATTTGTATTTTTATTTTATTTGTATGTTTTAGTCATTCTTGATGCAATAGGGATTCTTCTTTTTTATTTGTATTTTATTCTACAAATAAAAAAGTAGAATCGCTCCTAATGCCTTTTGCTTTTACCATCTTTCTAACATTCTGTTTCAAGATGCTCATGTGACTCACATTTATTTCATCTTTATTTAGATATTCTTTTGTCAGAGAAGACTTCCATGCCTACTCTGGAAATAGTGCCTTTTTGCACCTACTCATCACTAATCACTTATTCTGCCTTGTTTATTTCTTAGAATTATAGAAATTATATATTAATGTATACTGAGGCATAGACCTGTGCATGTTTATGTTAGTAAGGTCCATGAAGTCTTTGTCACGTTATTCACAGGTCAAAAATAGTATTGGCACATTGTACGTAATAAATATTTGATGAATTAGCAAACAGATGAGCATATGAGTAAGTGAAGGTTTTCCAATTATATATTTATCTTGCTTACATTTATTACACTTTACATTTAGAGGTAGCTCAAAGCAGATATTTCCAAGTCAAGCTGAGGGGTTTACACTCTTGCTGTGTGATGTAGAGGAAGTTACTTAGCCTCTCTGCCTCAATTTTTAAAATCTATAAAATGAAGATAATGTATCTACCACTGTATTAGCCAGCTTTCCAGTTGTTTGGATAAAATACCCAACATTTACAACTTAAAGGAAAAGTTTATTTTGGTTCAGGGTTTTAATCTGTGCTCCACTGGTTCCAAGACAGAAATAGCATGGCAGAGGAAAGATGCTCAACCTATGGCAACTAGGAAGTAGGGAGAGAAGGGAGGAGCCAGGGACAAGTATATACTTTTGCAGGTTATGCCCACTGACTCACCTCCAACCAGGTCTCACCTCCTTACAGCACATTCAGCCATGAATTCATCCGGGGATTAATGCACTCATGAGTATAGCACCCCCGTGATTCAAAAGCCCACCTTCCAAAAGCCCCACCTCTGCATACATGAGACTTTGGGGGAGTGTTCCAGATCTAAACCATAGCAATTACATAGACTTGATATGTATATTAGATGAATTATTATGGTAAAAAGTTAATGCTATAGAAGTTATATTTGTTTTTTTATGTTTAATTGCTAATTATTTGAATAATGCCTTTGTTACTCACTAGAATTTTAGTAAGAATATTAAATTTTGCCCATAATTGTATCTCCAAATCTCAGATCATAACAGGAACTCTATAAAGAGTTCTTGAATTTAAAAATTCATTTTCCCATGTTGTGTAGTTACCAGCTATTGTCACTAGATGGGAGTCTTGTCTAGGAAATGTAAAAATGTTGCCTGGCATAAACTGCTGTAATTGAGATTGAGGGTTTCCAGGACAGGGAAATGTAGTATATGTGTTTTTTGACCTGTAGGATGAGAGAAAGGTGACAATTTAATCATAAAATAAGATTGCCTGTATTTTATCCTATTCATTCCATTATATACCATGTCCTCCTGACTGGCTGATCTTTTGCAGTTGTGCTTTTTAGCATTTCTGCTAACCTTTTGTTACTGTATTAATACCTTTTTTAAAAAGCTTATGAAGAACTCTTAATGTATTTGTTTTTTAATTCTTTCAACTGAAAATCTTTTACCTGTTTGTTCTAAATTATATGTTGATTGTAGCTGAAACATAAGTTACCCTTTAATGTAACTACGCACATACACATACACACACTCTCTCCCCATTACCAAGCAAAAAAATTGCCTTTTTTCTCATATTCAGTTACTCTGTGTTGATGTGAAACATTTTCCAAATGTATCATCTTGGGAAAAGAAATTATTAGGCTCAATGAATTTGTTGATGTCCAGCCTCACCTTTCCGTAGGATAATTAATTTTAAATGGCTTTTAGTATAGAAAAATGTGTTGAATATCCTGCAAATTAAATAACCTAAAATGAACCCTTAAATGGTCATTTTTTTTTGCATTATTGAAATTAATTTTATAAGTACCAATTAGTATTGTTTTCTAAGTGGTTCTTTTTTTTTTTTTTTTTTTTTTTTTTTAAATTATAGTAGTAGTTTTCTTGTTGCTGAGCACACTGCCTGACACCCACAACTTAAAGGAGGAGAGGTTTTTAACTTGCCTCACTTTTTCAGGAGATTCAATCCATGATCAGCTGGGTCCAAGGCAGAAACATGATAAAAGGTTGTGGTGGAGCAAAGCTGTTTAGTTCATGGGGGCCCTCAAAGCAGAACAGTGGAACACTGCCAGAGAAGATGTGGGGAAGGAGCAGACAGACTCCAAGGCTCTACTCTGTGACCCACCCGGGAGTGTGTTCTACCAGTCCTCCTGGTAGATCCAAAAACCAGTCAAGTTGACACTCCATTTTAACTGCCACAATTATTGAGATTAATTTTATAAATAGTAATTATTAGAATTGATTAAGTATATATGTGTGTGTGTGTGCTTTGGAAATTTAAATTTATCAAAATATGTTAAAAGTAGTCATAAAAATGATTAATAGTACTTTAAGGTAATGGCAATAGTTTTCATTAGAGTAATGTTCAGACTCTATGCTCTTATTTCTTGAAAAAATTAGCTATTGAATGATACTTATAAAAAGTACTTTTTATATTCTTTTCTCATTTGTGCCTGGGTACTACATATTTTTAACTAAGAGAAGGAAATTCTTTTCTCTTTCTTTCCTCTTATCAACTATTCAGGCTGATATTACAAAATATCATAAACTACATATCTCATAAATGACAAACTTATTTCTCATAGTCGTGGAGGCTAAGAAATACAAGATTAAGGCACTTGCAGACTGTCTAGTATGGTCTCTTTCCATAGTTTGCACATGGCAGTATGTCCTATAGTAGAAGGGGCAGAGCAGCTTTCTGGGACCTCTTTTACAAGGGCACTAACGCATTCATAACTAAATCACTACCTGAAAGGCCACTTCTCCTAATACCATGGCCTTAGGAGTTAGGATTTTAACACATTAATTTGGGAGATAGGGCCAAACATTCAGAATACAGCACTTCTCCTTAGTAAAAAAGGTGATGACCTATAGTTTAATTCTCTACCTGATTAATATATTCTAAAATGAAAAGAATATATATTTTTTCCAATTGCTACATTTTTTTCAAGTTAACGTAGACATAATTAATATGCTAGTTATGTTAGTAATGTTGACAGGAATTTAAATGTACTTGGTAGTGTTGACAGGAATTTAAATTTACTGATTGTCTTTCTCAGGTTAGGTATCCAGAATGGAAGAAAACATTGACAATGATTTCTTGTCTTATAGGTAGATTTATAGTATGAATTCTGAAACTTGTATTGACTTTTGCGTCCTCTCTATTCCCAGTACCCCGTTCCCACTTCTCCTTCAAACCTTACACATAAAATTATTTTATGTCTAACTTGAAAGAGGCTTAATGAGATGAGCTATTACGGTGAAAAGTCATTATCCAAGTATATTTTTCAACTATATTTTGTTACACAACTATCCCAGACTTTGTCATCTTAAAGACTAATTTTTAAAAAATAATTATAACTTATTTGAAATTATAAATTATCATTTTCCAAAAGTTATACATGTATATTGTTGAAACACTATACTAACTACAAAAATGAAAGAAAAAAGCATAATCCTAACAACTAAATACTGATAAAGTATTTTAACATTATAATTCCTTCTAATCCTTTATACTATTCACATATATTTATAAAAAGTTGAATATTGCCATTCATATTGCTTTGTAAAGTTTAGCAATATTCGGTGAATAATTTTTGTGTGATGATAAATTGTCCTTTGTATCAGAAGTTCTGGTATGGTATTGCACAGTAAAGTAACTACAGAAATAATAATAAAATGTACATTTCAAAAAGCTAGAAGAAAGTTTTGAAAGTTTTCACTAAAAAGTTATGATAAATGTTTGAGGAGATAGTTACATTTAACCTGATTTAAGCTTACTCGAAATATACATGTATTAAAACAATTGCCTTATTCCATTAATGTGTATAATTTATGTATCAGTTTAAACATGAATTTAATAAAAAGAACAAAGTAGGGAAGACCCTTGCCATGTTCTTCCCCAAAATCAGATGGTCTAATTATTTGTCCAAAATAAACATACTAATCCACAGTTGTTTGCATTCACATTAGAGCCTGAAACTACCCGTGTATAAATTTCACCATCTTTGACTCAGTGCCTCCTACTCAAATTTACTTGCCAAATAAGCAGCAGCCATAACATCTTAGCATAACATACAGTGATATATTTTCAAGTAAGTGTAAATTAAGTTGAAGAAGAGCTTATTATAAATAATATTTTAAAATCCATCTACATTAAAATTAATCTCAAAAGATTATATGGAGATTCCTTTTAAAATAGAACTACCATATGATAGATCCAGCAATATCCCACCATGGATTATATGTACAAAGGAAGTGAAATGAGTATGTTGAAGAGACATCTGAATTGCCATGCTTATCGTAGCACTGTTCATAATAGCCAAGAAATGGAAACAACCTATGTGTCCATCAAATTATGAACGGATAAGACAGTGTGGTATATATACCCAATGGAATTGCTATTCAGGCATACAAATAATAAAATGTTGTCATTTGTGACAGCATGGATATCACTGGAAATTTTTATTTTAATATAAGCCTGGCACAGAAAGATGAGTACCGCCTGATCTCACATGTGGAATCTAAAAAAGTCAATCTTATGGAAATTGAGAATAGTGGTTGCAAGAGGCTGGGGAGAGTGGAGAGAGAGAGAAAGATGAGGAAAGGTTGATCAATGGGTACCAAGATGTAATAAGGAACAAGAAGTTCTGCTCTACTACTGCCCAAGTAGCAGTATAATGATAATTACTACGTTATTTCAAAAAGCTAGAAGAAATGATTTTGGATATTTTCATCATAAGGGAATGATAAATGTTTGAGGAAATAGATATGTTTAACTTGATTTAAACATTGCACAATATGTACAGGCATTGAAACACCACATGGTACCCCACAAATATGTGTGTTTTTTGTATATTTATATATTAGTTAATTTAATTTGAAAAAATTAGAAATTTTAAAAATTAACATGGCTTGTAGGATTCCAAGTTTTCCTAACTGTAAATCTACTTATTTATATTTTCCATGGTATTTTTTTTTTTTTTTTTTTTTTTTTTTTTTTTTTTTTTGGTGGGTACCGGGGGGTCGACCTCAGGACCTCGTGCGCCAGCAGGCGCCCGTGCCGCTGAGCGATATCACCGGCCCCTTTTTCGTATGTGGGTTCCGGGAGTTGAACTCGGGCCCTCACGCTTGCCGGGCAGGCGCTTAAGCCGCTGAGCCATCTCACCGGCCCTCCATGGTATTATATCATTGTGGCTAACATTGGTTCATGCTTCTTTAGAGAATTATCTTGGGCCTGTGAGATAGCTCAGCGGCATAAGCACCTGCCTGACAAGTGCGAGGTCCTGAATTCAACTCCCAGAATCCACATATAAAAAAAGGGCCGGTGATATCGCTCAGCAGCACGGACGCCTGCTGGCACGTGAGGTCCTAAGATTGACCCCCGGTACCCACAAAAAAAAAAAAAAAAAAAAAAAGAATTATCTTAATTCCTGCTCTGATTTCAAAGCTTATTTTAAAAAGTAAAATGATGTTTAACACAAGCGTTGCTGATTTACCTCTAAATACTTACATGTTCTACAAATTTATGTGGACTGCCAGTGGCACATTAGTTTCCTCATGCTTCTTCCCTGTCCTCTACTTGTGCCACTCTTAGTTGAGTGAGACCACAGTGCTTCCAATATGGATGAGGGGTCATTCCTTAAAATTCTCCACCAACCCTACCTGAGCATTTCACAAGACCGTATTTAAGACTTGGCGAAAAATAAAAGATGGCTTCAAAATAGTTTTAGAAAAATTAAGACTCAAAAGTAGGTATAAATATTCCAAGAATCTGGGTTTAAAGAGGTACTATATTAGGCACTTCTCTGTTTAGTTTCTGGTTACAGAGATCAGTTCTTATTTAAATTTAAAAAGTAATACGTTGAAGAAGGTTCATTTCTTAGATGTTCGGTTTTCATTCTAAATCCTTATTTTCATCCTGAACCTCCTCCTTCCCAGATGACTGGGAATTAAATTGAGCTGGAAATTAAATTCCTTTTGGGGAAACTTTTAACTCCTATTAATGAGTATCTTCCTTTAGAAAATACCCACCAGTGAATCCAACAGGGTATACCCCACCAGAAATTGTGTAGAATATCATGTGAGGATATTACAGTTGAACAGTCCAGGCTGGGCTCTAATAATTTCATTTCTGCTGGGGTCTCCCTGTCTGCTTAAGGTCAATTTGTTTTTCCTCTTACCTTGATCTAATATCTTTTTCTGGTTTATTTCTTGTAACTGTTAGAATAAAAATAGGCAAGAATAATTTTCAGAGACATTATTTTAATGCAAATTTAGCAAAGATCCATTTTGTTGTTGTTTTGTCAGACAGGGTCTCCCTATGTAGTTCAGGCTGGCCTGGAACTCACAGCAATCCTCCTACCTCATCCTCCGGAGTGCTGAGATTACAGGCATGTGCCACTATGCTTGGCTAAGATACATTTTAGGAAACAACATTAATATAGGTCTTCTCATAGTAAAGAAAGTATTTACAATGATACTATATTCAGTAGACAACTCTTCATCTTTTGTTTTTCATTTAAAAATAGGATCTTGGTTTTACTTTTCATAAACAAAGGCCTTTTAAAGTAATTTCTCTCTACTTCCAGGAAAAAAATGGCAGCATGAACTTGAAGGTTGTTTCTGCTTTTACTTATGAAGACTTTACAAATTTAACTACTTTTGGAAAGTTTCAGATAACCTTAGCTAGATTTTTATTAGTTTATGAAGTCAAAGAACAGTTATATAAAGATCAAAAACATTTTGTACTCTTCTGGCTAATTTTCATAGTATACCTAACCAATAGAAGGCTGTAATTTAGTCCGTATTTGGTAAATAAATGATTTTGGACAGTACACTTATTCAGGAATGCCACAATTGTCAACAATTAAGAAAACTGGTACTTTATTCCCTGCAAAATAAAGCCTACCTAAAAAAGAAATAATTTGCAAATGTCTCTAACATTCAAAATAGTTATTCAAAAGGTCACGCAATAAAGTTTATCCCATGTACAATATAGGGAACTCACTCCCTACAACACCGTTTCCTCAACCATGACATTTATATTGGGTTAACTTTCCCTACTTCAGGACTATACTGATGTTGGCTTTGAAGTAATCATGTTCTGGCCTCTAAATGTGTTCCAGGAGTGAGCCAGAGAACTAATGCAGTCAAATCGCACTTCAAGACTTTGGTTGTTAAAAAGCCAAAGTAGATAATTCCTTCGGCACTGGACTTGAAATGACAATGAGTGTTTTGGAAGTAGCAAGGCATCTTGTTGAAATAGGGAGGTGGTCTAAAATCAGGTCCTCCAAAGGAAGGAGAGCTAGGAAATTTATCTTGAAGTTTTGTTTCTGTCCTGGAGCTAGTGTTTTTGCAACATTGAACTTTGTTGAGTTTCCTATCTAATTTATTCAGTTATCATAGGTGATTTCTTTAGTACTTTATTTAATATATTTTATGAATATTACTGGAAAAAAACCCTGTTATTTGGTTTTCAAGAACACAGCAGAAATACAGATTGAAGGAGGAAGGTAGGTTAGGTCCATTGTCATTAGTCAGCTAAGTCTGGCTAAGTCAGTCTGTCAGTACATGTTTATTAAACCCATCAGACTAGGACTCATAAGGTGGTGCGCAGTGTATTTGATGATTAATCTTCCCCATTCTCACTTTGTTTTCTGTTTTTTTTTTTGTTTGTTTGTTTTTTTGTTTTTTGTGGGTACCAGGGGGTCGACCTCAGGACCTCGCGCACCAGCAGGCGCCCGTGCCGCTGAGCGATATCACCGGGCCCTTTTTTATGTATGTGGGTTCCGGGAGTTGAACTCGGGCCCTCGCGCTTGCCGGGCAGGCGCTTAAGCCGTTGAGCCATCTCACTGGCCCTGTTTTCTGTTTTTTTGTTTGTTTGTTTTTTCTTTTTTGTGTGTGAGACAGGGTCTCACTATGTAGTTCAGACTGGCCTAGAACTCACTATGTAGCCTAGGCTGGCCTCAAACTCATGGCAATCCTCCTGCCTCAGCCTTCCAAATGCTGGGATTACAGGCATGTGACACCATGCCCGACTCCACTCTTTGTTATGTGATGGTTTCAATTATTTTTTACTATTCTCACCTTCAAGCTCAACCCAACTCTCAACTCTGGTAGCAACTTTTTCAAAATTCCATTTTAATTCCTCTTACAGTTTTTTTTTTAGCTATTTTTTGTACTTCTTTTGTAAGTGCTGACTCTACAGGTTACAATATGCGTCCTTAATTTGTCATAGTATGTTTCAAGTTAGTATTGTGCCACTTCACGTAAAATATAACCTTACAACAGTAAAATTCCATTTGTACTTTATCCTTTTGGCTATTTTTGTCATATATTTTAAATCTGCCTATGTAATAAATAACATAATGCAGTGTTCTGATGTTTGCTTTAAAGTGATATTTGAAACAAATAAATTGTCTTTTTTTTTCAGTGCCCATCAATTTATAATATCTGTTGCTCTTCCTTTTTTTTCTTGTATGAGTTTTAAGTCCAGTGCCATTTTCAATCAGCCTGAAGAAGTTCCTTTATGATTCTTTCAGCATGGCTATATTGGTGACTAATTTTCTCCTCTTTTACTTATTTGAAACTGTGTATATTGAATAATTACTTATATAGAATTTTACCACTGATTAGGAATTTTGGGTCATCTTTTTTTTTTCTTTTAGGACTTTGAAAATGTTAAATTATCTTCACTTGCATGTTCTTCCAAGAGGTCAGCAACTATTATTGTTCTTTCCCTGTATTATATAGGTGTGTATGTATGTGTATATATACCCCATGAGTGATTTTGAAATAGTTGCTTTATCTCTGTTTTTGAAAAGTTTACTATGATAACCTCACTATGGATGTTTTTATTTACAGTGCTTTAGATTCAAAAGATTTCTGAATATTAAGTTTTCAAACCAAGTTTGGGAAACTTTTTGATGATTATGTCTTGAAATGTTTTCTGAGACATTTATTCTGCCATCTAAAATTACTAGCAAACTGATACTTTTTCATAAGACACTGAGTCTCTGATTTTTAAAATGTTTTTCCCTCTGTTCTTTGTATTGGATAATTTATATTGACCTGTATTCACCCTCAGTAATCTTTCCTTGTGCAGTCTCTAATCTGCTATTGAGTTAGAACCATGATGTTTTAATTTCGGATATAGTACTTTCTAGCTTTATAGTGTCCACCTGATTTTTTCTTTTTCTCTTTTTCCTTTTGGTTCCTATTTTCCATCTCTTTCATTAAGTATTTGAATAGTTGTTTTAAACCCTTATCATCTAAAACCAACTTCTGGATTATTTTGGAGTCCATTTATATTACCTGCTTTTTTTCTCTCTCTTGAGGTGAGTCATCCTTTCTTGTTGCTTTCAGTTCTAGTAATTTATAATTTTTATAAATTGTGGGTATACATGATAGGGAATTTAGATTAACTGATCTTAATTTAAAGGCTTATATGACTTTTCGATTTTCTGTTTCTTTTTGAGACTGATTCAGAATATATTTCTACTAATTTCTGTTATTTATTGATTTTTTTCCAAAAACTTTTTTATATTGACACTCTGGTGTTCCATTAACTTTTGTTTTCATCATTATTTCATTTCTTCTGATTTGTTTTATTTTCTACTGTATTTAAATTTTTATGATTATTGGTTTTCAGTCTTTCTACTGTATACTTTTAAAATTCTTTTTGTGTACAACTTTGATTGTGTACCTAAGTTTTAATATAGTAATTTTAATCAGTTTGAAAGTATATTATTATTTCAGTAGAGATTTCTGCTTATTCTCTGAAGCAATATGAAATGTTCTTCATGATTTGTAAACATCTAAGGATTTTCTAAATATTTTGAGGTTATTTTTTACCAACTCAGTTCCACTGTGATTAGATAACATGGTATGTATGCTACCAGTATTTTAAACTTTTTGAAAGTTCCTTTATGGCTCAGTCAGATTTTATAACTATTATGAAATTTCCCACTGTGATAGTAAATTTGCTTTTATTCATATTTTTGTGTTATGTTGCTAAATACATAAACGTTTAGAGGTGCTATGCAATTTTTGTAAATTAATACTAAATCATTACTATTTACTCACTTTAGCTCTTGGGAAGGAGAGACAGACAGACAAACAGGCAAAGAGATTATCCATGTGATTAATTGTTGTATTTTGTTTGTAGTTAGAATAGCTATATCAACATTACTTTGGTAAGTGGTTTTTGGATTTTATTTTCCAAATTATATAGATTATAGGTTTACACTTACATATTTAATGATGTAATTCTTATAGCCATTTTTTGGAATTGTGTCATGGAACTGATATTTTGATTTTGAAACATTCCAGAGCAGATCTTATGATTGGTAGTATTATAAAATAGTCTATTTAAAACTATTTTGAGTGTTTTATATGGTCCCTTAAAATAAAGTGTGGGGTACTCTGTAAATATATCTTTTTAAGCCTAGCTTTCCTAAGCCTGAGACTGGAGTAGTGTTATTTACTAGTATTAAGTAACACTGTATTTTATGAAGGATTTATATCTAAAAAAATACACATTTAGGGGCCGGTGAGATGGCTCAGCAGCATAAGTGCCTGCCTGGCAAGCGTGAGGTCCTGAGTTCGGTTCCCGGTACCCACATAAAGAAAAAAAAAATACACATTTATAGTATCATGTAAGAGCTTTGAGTTTTTATATCAGCAAACATTTTCTAATATGAAATCTATTGCACATGATAAAACATTGTCATAATAAGAAATCTGTTGGGTATATTGTAATAAAAGCATTCTACCTGTTAGCTTTTACTTCATAACAAAATATCCTACAAGGTAACAGCTTAAAACAGCTATGTGTATATTTTGTTTCTGATTCTCGATGGCTAATCTTGGCAAGGTTGATGCTCATGTCTGTGATCTCTTGGTGAGTTCACTGGAGATGGCTCATTTATAATGGTCTTGTCTAGGAAAATTGTGATGACTGGAGCCTCTTCAGTCATCAGTTGTGAGACAGTATATTAGTCAGAGCTTGTTGATGGTGTCAGAACTTCAACAGCAAGAAAAGTCATAAAACTTAAGCCCATTTTTAGGAGTTACTCAATAGCACTTCTGGCATATTCTAGCCAAGGTAAGTTAATAGTTAAGCCCAAATTCAAGAAATAGAAAAATAAACTCCACTTTTTAATGGAAAGAATTGCAAAGAACTGTGGACATTTGAAAAATCAACCATATGCACAACACATACAAGGATTTTAAATCAGTTATATATTGTTGATATCCGCACTTTGTTAATCCAATGGAAAAATTCACTCAACTTTTAAATGTTTTATCTAAAAGTTTAATAATCATACATAGCTAGAAAAATTATCTCATGTTAAATAAATTGTCCTGAATTTTGAACATTCATCATTGTTTCAGTCTTTGTCATAGCATATAGAACATAAAGGATGAAAAATATAAACAAGTAATATTTCTTATTTTCAAATAAGATACTGGCTGAAATCGTATTTTTAATTATGGATTCTATTTAATATATTTTATTTCTCTCACTATTGTAAAACCTTAAGTTCTTTGGGAATTGAAATTGATAAGAACATTTGATAATTTAAAAAAGAAATATTTATAGAAACCCTTTAGTATTTAACCTCAGTAGAATTTTGAAAAAATAAATGGAATTTTGAAAATAAATGAGTAGAAATCCTAGCAACCTTGAACTAAACATGGATTAATCTTTCCAACTTTTTTGGCACAACTATAAGTTTACTTCAGATTTAGTAATTAAAAGCTTCTCACAGCTGTAGCTTCATCATTCTCTTTTTATAATCCTTTCCCTGTTAAAAGCATTGCTTTTGAGGCTTACAAAAATAAAATCCTAAAGAATGACTATCTTCAGAAAAATAAATTTACTAATAGAGTATAATAAATGTTTTATATAATGTTCATGTTATTAAGATAGCATATTTACTATATATATAATTTTATGAGTATTTCAGATTTATGTTCATTAGTTTATATACATATTGAAATAGATTTCATACATTAAAATTTTAAGAGTGTGAATGTAATTAGAAAAAGTAATTAGAGTATATTTTTTACTACTTATTGAGGTGTTGATGAATAAAACAAAGGAGGATATTGAGTGATGTGTGAGTCTACATCTGAGTTTAAAGAATTCACCTGTGAAAATATGAGCTAAAATTCTAAAAATTTGGGTAGAGAAAAAATGTCTACTCCAGAAAACAAAAAGAAAAGATTGAAATTACATAGACATTTATTTATTTTTATTAATTAATTTATTTATGAAACAGGGTCTCACTATGTAGTTCAGGCTGAACTTGAACTCACTATGTAGCCCAGGCTGGCCTTGAACTTGCAGTGATCCTCCTGCCTCAGCCTCCAGAGTGCTGAGATTATAAGGGTGTTCCACCACACCTGGCCATACATAGACATTTTAGAGATTAGAGACACATAGATATAAAAGCCATATCTCAGACCTATTCAGAATTACAGAGTTAACAAATAATATATATGGTTTGATATATATATATATTTATATATATATGTATATTTTATAGATTTCAGCTCTGTTTTTTAATATCAAACTGCAGAAGGGGAAGATGAATAAGCTTCAGCATCTTTGTATCATGTGAGTAGATCTACTTCATTTACCGATGTTGTTATACTGAAACTGGTCAAAAAAAGTTTTGATAAATTTTAGTAATTATTTGCAATAAATACAATAAATATATCTTGTCAACTCAGCTCATAATACGTAAAGTGAGTCAGTCTCATTCTCTGCCCTTCCCATATACAAATACACTCACGTACACACCTTCACGAACCTGAAATACTGAAGATATTTTTCTTTCCTCAAGTTTATTAGAGCAAATGTCCATCCGTGCCATGTATTTTAATTTTAGAACTTTTTCCACTCCATTGCTACGTTATAAAATGTTATTCATTTTACCTGCTTAATACTTCTTAAGTCATTCTAAATTGCTATTGCCCTATGTATTTCTGGCCTCCTCATTGACCTCCCAGGCTACATTTGCACTCTACTTTGCACCATTTCTTTATTCTACATTATCCTAAGCATTCTCCCAAAATGTTTAGTGTCCTAGACTCCCATAGTATCCAAAACCTAGGCATACACTAACTACCCTTTTCTTTTCTTCCAACGACCGTTATCTTTTATGTCTGCATGCCTCTGCTCATTCCATGTTCTGCATGGAACACCCTTCTCCCCTTCTGCTTGATAAAAATCATATCGCAAATCAGCTGAAGTATGCTCTGGGAGAGAACTTCATCGGTATGGATGGAAAGTCTTCTGCTGAAGAATTCGGGAATGTGACTTAGGAATCCAATCAATAACTCATCTCAGAAAAAGCCAGGTGTTTCTGTGGTTTTAGTATTTTGGGATGTTATAATAAAATACCGTATTTTCACTTTGGTGATGTGGGTTCAGCAGGGCGAGTCTGCTGTGAGCTCCTGTCCGGCTAGTGCGACCCAGGACAGGGCCTGGTTCAGAACAGCAGTAACTATGGTTTTGCTGCATGCTGAATTCACCCCAAACCCACCGTGTTCCTGGCTGGGCACTGAGGGGAGGACCATGACGAGCACCGGAGGAAGTGGTGAAGTCCAGCAAGTGGCAAAGCCGGGTGCTGGGGCTGTGCAGCTTATCCCAGGAGGGCCAGAAGCGGGCCGGCATGGGTGAGCCACATGAGCGGAGGGCAACGGGGCAGAGTCTGGCCGCAGGTTTGGGAAATGGAGTGGGCTGTGTGCCCGGTGCCCAAGCCCTGGGAATGAAGAGGGCCGCTGGGTGTCCTGGTCACATTCCTTGTTGCTGGGATGGAATACCTGAAACCTGCAGCTGAAAGGAAGAGAGGTTTATTTTGGTTCACAGCTCAGAAGTTTCAGTCCGTGGTCGGTGGCTGAAACACAGAGATGGTATGGCAGAAGGCCCGGCACAGGAAAGCCACTCATCCAGACCAGTGATGGTGAACCTTTTAGAGCTTTCAATGATACAAACAGCCTGCTGCGGTGCGCGTGCCATAGGTTCGCCACCACTGGGTTAGACAGAAGGCAGCACCCTGAGAAGGGTTTCCCCACACTTAACTGAGTATGACAAAAAACAACTTCTCTCTGAGATGTTAAAAGCTAGTACCTGGTGAGAGCTTTAAGAGGAGATCAGGGCCCTGTCCTCAGGAGTGGATTAATCCACGCATGGGCTCCTAGCTTCCCTCGAGGATGGTCTGCTATAAAACCCAACAGGAGAGTGCTGCCTTGTCTCTCATGCTGCGGTGCCCTGTGCGGCTCGGGCTCTGGCAGCGCAAAGGCTGTCGCTAGATGCAGCCCCTCCACCTTGGCCTAGAATCTTGAGCCAAAATAAACCACTTTTCTCTATAAAGAAAATAAATAAATAAAATAACATAAACCAGGTAACTTACATATAAAAAGCAAAACTTTATTCCTGTTTTGGAGGCTGGAAAGTCCAAGGTAAAAGCACAGATTTAATGTCTGATAAATGCTAACTTTCTGGTTCACAAATGATAGATAGCATCTTTCTGTGCCATTGTATGGTGGAAGGAGTAAAGGTCTCCTGACTGTTTTTTTGTTTTTTTTTTTTTTGTTTTGTTTTTTTGTTTTGAGACAGGGTCTCCCTATGTAGTTCAGGCTGGCTTTGAACTCGCTGTGTAGTTCAGGCTGGTCTTGAACCTGGAGGATCTTCCTGCCTCAGCCTCCTGAGTGCTGGGATTACAGATGTGTACCTCCACAACCGTCTATCATGACTTTTAAAAATAAAAGCATCAACCTCATTCCTAAAGGTTCTTCCCGCATGATTTCAATGCTTTCCAAAGGCCCTACTTCCTAATATCATTGTCTTGGGGTTAGAGTGCAACATATAAATTTCAGAGGAATATAAACATTCAGACCATAACAGAGATCTTATTTATGTAAATAAATAACAAGGAACAAAAGTAGTTTACTACTCAATTCTTCAAGCTCACTTCTCATAACTGTATCCTCTAATTTTGTTGGAAGTAAAGAATTGAAAATGCCCGATTTAAAAAGGGACTTTTAAATCATTAGAATCAGGTGTTTTCCCACGTTGTGAGAGGTGTGAAAAATAAAATGAGTACTTAACAAGACATATCAAATGGCATTGAAACACATTTGTTGACATAGGGTTGGATAAATATAAATACTTTAAATTTCAATAATATTTGACAGAATATTCTCTATAAAATGATTTTTATTTTATCGAATTTCATTTTCTTTTCTTTTTTTTTTTTTTTTATGTGGGTACTGGGGGGTCGACCTCAGGACCTCGCGCGCCAGCAGGCGCCCATGCCGCTGAGCGATATCACCGGCCCCTTTTTCGTATGTGGGTTCCGGGAGTCGAACTCGGGCCCTCGCGCTTGCCGGGCAGGCGCTTAAGCCACTGAGCCATCTCACCGGCCCCTCGAATTTCATTTTCAACAATAATTTTTTATTCATATATATTTGCAGTACATAATGTTTATATTTCTTGTGGGGAGTTGTTATCTGTACTTAACCATCTTAATTCCTTTTCCATCCTCTCTCTCTCTCCTCTCCCTTCATTTCTTGTTACCTTTCCTATTTGAGAAACATATATCTCTCTACTACTTTTTTTTTTTTTTTTTTTTGGTGGGTACCGGGGGGTCGACCTCAGGACCTTGCGCACCAGCAGGCACCCCTGCCACTGAGCAATATCACCAGCCCCTTTTTCGTATGTGGGTTCCGGGAGTCGAACTCGGGCCCTCGTGCTTGCCGGGCAGGAGCTTATGCTGCTGAGCCATCTCACCGGCCCCTCTACTTCTTATCTATCTTCTATTTTACTCTATATTTTGTGTTTCTCATATAAGAGAAAACATGTGATATTTAAGCTTGTGTATCTGCTTTATTTCATTTAACATTATGGTCTCAAGATGCATCCATTTTCCCACAAATGACTTTCAAGTTTATGTAAAAATCACACTAAGTGACAATCTTCTTTATCTAACAGACAAACAATCTTTCTCTAACAAATCAGCCAAATTTTTTAATAAGTCTACCTATATTTTTAAATTCAAATAAATTTGTTACAGTGTATTTAATCATTTTACTTTAAAATTGGTCAGATTGATAATTAAATATATAAGGTACCGGTCCTGCTATGAGTTTTTTACTTGATAAAATAAAGTGATGCTATCTTTAAAATTTCCTTCAGATACAGTATTGCTTTTGTTTTGTTCTTGTGTAACTTATCCTCTTACCCTAGAGGATTATACAGTCTTTGGCAGAAGCTGGGGAGTTTGAAATGAGGTTATTAAGCAGAATTGATCACTTCTGCTGTCTATCTGAATAAACCCTAAAAAACAAACTGGTCTCACAACATCTCATCACAGTCTTGAATATCCCAGTACTATTGCCAAATGCACTCTTATCAATCTTCTATATCTACATACCTGCTCTCTCCCTCCAAACTCTTTTGTTTTTTAAAACGATCTTCCTTTCATAATATAAAAACATCATTGAGGCTAGAACACACAGTAGGTACTCCCGTACTCTCAACTGAGTAGTATTTGTGTGGTAACATAAATGTGTATTATCTTACTATATTATTGTGAGAACTTTCCTTTATTCTTAACATATTGCATTATTTAAAAAATTTTAATATAAATGTCCATTTTCACCATTTTAAAAGGTTCTGTTCAGTAGTATTAATTATATTCACATTGTTGTACAACATATCTCCAGAACTTACTATTATTACTATTATTTTGCTTTATGTTTCTGTTTCACTTTGGTTTTTGTGCCAAGTATTGAACTCGGGGCCTCATGCATACTGAACACACTCTACCACTGAGCTACATTCCCATTTTCCCCTTTTCATAGTCCCTGAATAGCATCATTATCCTTTCTTTATCTGTACATTTGATTAGGTACTTCATGTAAGTGGAATCATACAGCATTTTTTTTTACTAACTTACTTTACTTAGCATAATGTATTCAAGGTTATTTCATGTTGTAGGATATATATTTGTGTTATATTTTAAAAATACGTCTGTTGATAGACACTGGGTAAGTGTCTATCAGTAGACAAAGTTCACCTTTTGTCTGTTGTGTATAATATGCTATGAATACAATGTGTAAATATCTTTTTGAGATCCTGCTTTAAACTATTTTGAATATATACTCATATGGTTGTTGCTAGATCATATGGTAATTCTCTTATTAATTTTTGGAAGATCAGTCACACTGTTTTCCAGAGTACCTTTTTAAAGGGCTGGGGATGTAGTTCAACATGAAGGCCCTGGGTTCATTCTCTAGTACCCCCCCAAAAGTTCAAGTATTATTACAACATTTCCCAATTTATTATGTACAATTACCAGATTGCAAACAGGGTTATTTTTCTTGTGGGCACTCATCAGAGTATGTTGTCATTCACAAAACTAGTGAATTGATAGCATTTTAATTAAAGTGTACAGTCTAGTCCTAAAATTTAAAGGTCCCACAACTCTTCATCTGGACTATCATTTTAAGAATTCCTTGGTTAATGAGTAAAAACAGACTGTCAATGCTCTGAGGTATGATACATTTATTCTTTTTTATCAGCTTTCATGTTCACACACTTTTCAGAAAAGAAATCATAATATTGTTTTATTTTTCAAAATGAAAGATTAACATTAGCATACACTTTAGGTTTTCCTGTTTCTAAGCTTTCTTCAAAGTTTCTTAATTTTATTTAAGTAAATTAAGACTTTATCAGAGATTGCTTTATTTTGAAATTAGAGTGCAAAGATACTTCTGAGCCTAATAAATTTTTATTAAAGTTAAAGACATAAAATATGAGTTGACATTCAAGCTCTCAGATATTTTAGATTAAATATTACTATTAAACCATTGTTCATTGACTAAATCTTTGACCCCAATACTGCTGTCAATGTTTTGTTGTTGTTATAGTTGACCTGTAGAGGTCAGTATTAACAAAATGAAAAGTTTTGCAATTTCACATTGATGTAGCTAAATTTTAATTTGTATATGCTCCAAATCACTAGAAAGACCATAGCACTGCCCAATATTAAGAAATTATGTAAATGTAACACAACTTTATAATTTTTAATAAAATTCAATGATAAAAATAGATATTACCCCTTGAATAGATTAACCAGATTGATTTCCTGAATTTTCTATCTTTGTAGTTTCTTAGGCAAATTGACAGAAGAGGGGCCCCACTAATTTAAGTTCTAAAATTTTTTCTACTTAATTATCTCCTGTAATATTTGATATAAGAATATATACAGACAGAGGGAAACCGATCTTGTTTGGATTTTTGAATATGAGTTATAGTTTAGAAAGTGTAAATTTACCCATTGAAGAAAAAACTTAAGATAATTCTAACAAAAAGTAATATAATGTTTTAATATTCATTCAGTTAGATGTTAATCACTGGGTATGGATAGGGAAAAGGAACAGTACCGTTCAATAGCAAAACTGTCCTTACCATGAATGCCAGTAAAACTCTCTCAGAATGAAGGGAATCTGTCATTTTTTGTAAATTCTCTTCTGCTTCCATAAACACAGCCGTATTCAATTAAAGACCCACTTGTAAAAGAGCCATTGTTTATAGTTCATTCAGACATTGCTGAGTTGTCTTTTAGACTACCCATTTGGAAACCCTGGTAAGGTGATGAGAAAGTTCAAAGCACCTAATTTTTCACTGTGGATTTTGTTCTTGAAACTTCACTTTATCTTTTTATTCATTTAAAAAAATGGACTGTGGTATATGTGTTGATTCTTCAGTTCTGGAAAGGGAGTAGGCTTAAGAACATAACAAGGGCATGAAAATGCTCTGAAGGTAAAATTCCTCGAGACTTTCAGGAAACAATGCCTTTTTAATGAGTTTAAGAGGAATCAGTGTTGAAAATGTTAGCTAAGAAAATAATGCTACTTCATCATAAGTCTTATGGTAGAGAGTTAGAATGCTTTTGCCATAACTAAGCAACTGTTAATTTTTTCCATCATTACCATTTTATTTTCATTCTCAACCTCTCCTACACTCCAAATTTGAGCGAAGAGGTATTATTGGCACTGAAGTTATGAGTGTTCAATTATGGTTGTTGCATCTGGGAGACTGGTGGACTTTCACTAAAAAGGCAGATAAAACAATATTTTCAGATAAGAATTTGGCATAAATGATTTAAAGAATTAACAAGATAAAATGAATCAACATAAAAATGTAATGCTATTTCTCTATACTGACAAGAGGGAGTAGACAAATTTTCCCTCTCAGACATAAGGAACAAAATGTACTTAGTAATTAAAATAAACCCTTAAAGACTTTCCTTGGTAGGGATGGGGTAAATTTCTTCCCTGGCTATCTAAAGAATAATTTACAGTAGATCTGGAAGAAGTAACATTCAACCATAGTTAGCTGGATATTTAAGCCAAATATAAAAGTGTGTGGAGTGGGGATTAAGGAATGAAATGATCCAATAGGAATATTTTTTTTTCCTAAGACTCATTTGCTTTTGTAGATTAAATGAAGAGAATAGCTTTCTTTAGAACTATAATTTAATAAAATTGCTATGTCTTTATGCAAACACATAGGCCTCTTTACTTGAGTGACTTGTCTGGGGAGGTTAGAAGGAAAAGCTTAGTGCCCAGACCAGCCACTGTACAGATGACTCAGGACACCTTCACTAAATCCATTCATTACCTTGGCCCTAGTGGGAGTTACAAGCGAAGCCTGCCAATTAGATGTTGGTAATGTGGACTCTGCTTTAGGGAATTGGGTAAGTGCCAGAATTCATTCCTGAACTTTAGCAGCCACAAAAGAGTATTTTTCTGTCGTCTGAAACTAGTTCAAAACCAGGTCCCTAAAGGACAAGCTTCCTTTTGTGCACCATCTACCCTCAAGTCCAATGACTAATAATGTCACAACATCAGGTTTTTCACAAGATCACAGGAAACATCTGACGAAAGAAAAGAGAAGAAGAAGAAGGCCATCTTTTGGGTTAATTAGCTTCTGTTTCACTGTTTTTTGAGTTTTGAATATTCCTTTTGGAAAACAATTACATTGTAGTTCACTACAAGTTAATTGTGCTTTATTACTGAGAAAGTATGTGGTGTGTCAAATAAAAAAAATCTTTAGATGTTGAATATAGTGATTAAGGACAGTTCATACTCAAGACTATTTAACTTTCTTTAAAAAAAATCCTATCCTAAAGCTACATTGGCACCATTACTTTCTTGTCTTCTGAAAAACAAGCATAAGAATATATGCTTTGCTTTCAAATTCATTGACATCATTATTATTATTTTTACTTTTACATATTAGTTTGAATGTTTGGGTGGTGTTTTGACATTTATGAAGGGCAGAGATAGATTTCCTTTAAGTTCCGTAAGTATATTATTAGTAGAATGAAATGTCTTAGAACATTTCTAAGTCATTTTGTAGAAAACATGAGACTCTAAAGAGTAGGAAAGTAATATAGTAATACTTCTAGTCAGTCCCTGTAGGCTCTAACCAGGAAGATTTGCCTGTGCTTCTCTATCAAGCTTATTTCTCTCCTTCTACAGCCATCCATTCTTTTGGCTGGTAGTCCTAATTTTCCTTTAGAAATTATTTTTAATGTGCTTCAGACAGGGGCCTTCTGTCCAGATATTGAATACAAGTACTGTATCTTTGTTTTATATTCTTGTACAAATATATTTTATTGGGAACCTACTTCAAATTCTTGTTAAACATATGCGCTTTTCACAGGAATGCACTCAAGTGCTGTGAATGTAGGTACAGAAGTTGAAACAGAAGAACCTATGTCTCATACTCCAAGCTGCAACTCAGTTTGGGGAAAGAGTATGTCTCCATCAGCTCATTGCCAGTACATGTGCTGCGCTTCGTACGTATGTCTGTCTGCTGTGACATGCATGCACAGATATATATGCACCTATCCCTGTGACTTGAAGGAAAAAAACACATTAGTCATAAAAGTTAGGAGTTGAAAGTAAGCAAGTAAGGCCTGGATAGTAACTGTTCAGAACTTGAATGAATTACCAGTTTTCACCAAGTAACTGGCTGGCCTTCTCAGGCAGGCTCCAAATTCCTGTTGAAATGAAGACTTTCTTTCCTGGACTAGGCCTGGCATTCCTGGGAAACAATGGCCCTTTTCAAATAGGCTCTGAAATTTCACAGGTGAAGGGAGAGGGGCAGTCATTTGATCCCACCCACAAGAACCCTGTTAGTATTTTAAAAAGTGAAGACAGAGCCTATCGTGGAAATGGCAGGCAAAGCTGGCTAGTGGCTAAGAGCTGCAATCTAGACACACAGTTCTGCATATCCCTGTGAAATATGAATCAGTTTCTATGTTCTGTCTTTGACTAACACTGCAGCTCTTTCTCTGGATTCTAAGAGCAGAGGACAGAAACACTGAACCTGGGTTTTACTTTGTATGATGTGTTACAGGAGAGTACTATTTAAATTTTCTTTAATTAAGATTTAAGAGTAGACTATAAAACAAAGGAAAAATTTACTGATGTTTTTGTATAAAGTCATTTAAGAAAAGATACAAGGTAAATATATTACATAACTATATAAACATATATAATTACATACATAATTTAAAATGGTAATTCTACCTTGTGTCCCTTCTAAAATATTGGTTAGGTCTATTTATAGAATGATTCAATAATTTAAAATTTCAAAAATATTTAGATAATTTAGGAGTACTTAATGTATGCACACCATGCAATTTGCATTTGATATATTGATCATTATACCTATATGTAATTAATATCAGATGCATTTCATAGATTTTTGTGGAAACTTTTGATAATAAATTCAGAGCTGTTTTTGGACTTTCGATCATATCTCTCAGTGATTGAAATGAACGGTGTTTTAGGACTGTTTCACATATGTGAATACCAATGAAAGCTTAGATTTAATATTTATCAGTGTTTAAATAGACAAAGCTTATTAAGCACATCTTTCTACAAAACACACTTTTCCCTTTTAGTGTTTCTGGTAATCCTGATAATTGGCTAGAGATTGATGATGTAACAGGCCTAACTTGAAAACTTATTTTAGACATAAACTTTTGATGATTCATAAAAATATTTTTTTCCTTAAAAAAAGAGCATTCTATGAAATGACCATTCTAAATTATATATACCTCTAAGAAGAATGATTACCAGATCATTATGTAGCAGTATATCTTGAAATTTTTTCCCCAATATTTTGGTTACTACATGGTGTTCTTTTTCCATACCTCGGCTCCCTGCTATCCCTGGCCCGTTATAGAAACAAGTGGAGTGTTCTGAGCTACTGTCTTAAAAAAAGGATGAAAGAGAAGAACAACAATAAAATCAATGTATTGTTGTTTTGCATTTCAAAAGCAAAAATTCAAAAAGAAAAAATAATTTTTATTTATTTATTTTTTATTTATTTATTTATTTTTTTTTGTGGGTACCAGGGGGTCAACCTCAGGACCTCGTGTGCCAACAGGCACCCGTGCCGCTGAGCGATATCACCGGCCCCTTTTTCGTATGTGGGATCCGGGAGTCGAACTCGGGCCCTCGCGCTTGCAAGGCAGGCGCTTACACTGCTGAGCCATCTCACCGGCCCAGAAAAAATAATTTTTAAAAATCTAAACAATAAAAGTAAATGATAGCAGTGGAAAACCAAGGTATAGTAATATACTACCATATTATCAACCCAAAATAATTTTGTAAATCCTCAAGAAAAAAAATTTCTTAAGTAGGGAAGAGGACAAAGCAAAAAGAAAGAATGTTTAGATGTTGGCATGACTTGAGAATGACTTTGTGTTGGTCAGCTTTGTGTTAGTGTGACAAAATACCTGAGAATAACAACATGGATAGAGCAGGAAAGGTTTATTTTGGCTCATGGGTTCAGAGAGTTTAGTTCATAATCATCCAACTCCATTGCTTTAGACCTGTAGCAAGGCAGAAACATTGTGGCAGAGAGGCATATTGGAAGAAAGCTGCTCATTCCAAGTAGCAAGAAGCAGAGACAAAAAAAGCTAGAGAGGAAGGGGCCATGGACCAGATATGGTCTCCAAGTTCATGCCCCCATTATATACTCCCTGTAGCTAGACCCCATTTTCTGTTTCCATCAGCACCCTGTAATTCCATTAATTTATGATCTCATCATTAGATTAATTCATTTGATGAAGTCAGAGTTCCCATGAACTAATCACTTCACCTAAAAGCATATCCACTGACAACCAAGTCTGTACCACATGAGTTTTGAGGAGACTTCAAATCCAAACCATATCAAGTTCTTTGATATCTTATTTCCCCAATCTCTGGATTTTGTATAGAGATTAATAATAGAACAAACTCATGAACTTGGGATTCTATAACTAAGAGAACTGGTGTCTTCAATGTGGAGCTTAGAAAGATGTGAAGATTTACATATATCTCATCCTACTCTTCCCTTTCATTCAGCCATGTCCTCTCCCTCTTTTATGGAGAATAAAACAGTAGATAAGAATAAAGTGTTCAATATATATTCCTGAGATAATATCTAGGAATCTCTTGTCTCATTAATATACCCTAGATATCTGTAGAATACTTTTCTATCAAGCTGACAGCAGCATGGTTTTGGCATAAAGAACAAATAAACTGGAGGATTCCTATTGGGTGGGATGATGCAGCTGACATCTGTATGGGTTAATGACAGAGATCAGAAGAAAATATGTATACCACAATGGAATTTAGTGGGAAGTGATCACAGAAAACCATAAATAATCTAATTTTATGATACTGTCTTAGATACTTGCAGCTTAGGTACAATCTCAGCAAAGGAGTATTTGTAGAGAGGAGGATGAAAACTGAAATGATTGAAATTTACTTTAAATGCTCAAGTTTATTTCTAATGCACAAAATAGAATTTAGGTTTATTTATAGAAAAAGTTATTTTTCACTCTCAAGTTTCAGGGACTAAGAATCAAATTCTACAGTTATTATGAAGAACAAAATTAATAGGAAAAAATCTAAGATCCTTGCTTGTTAACCTAAGCAGTTTCATCACTGTACACTGCCATCCTATAACCTTTTTTGAACTCTCATTGACACTTCCATCACCTAGAGTTATCCCAAGTCTCAGCAGGTTTATGGTTTGCTACAAGCTATTGCTTTGAGTCTACTTGCCCTTGTTACTTAAGCCTGTACATATCAGAGTTGAGAATTTGGCCACAACAGATACTTTAGTCTTTTAATGTAATTAGAGGGTCTTATCTATATATCTAGACCTAAATTCTGGCTGTTCTCACCAGTGATGCTGTTAAAGCAGAACCTTCAGTTCTGATCCACTATAAACCAATGGAAAAATAAGATGGCAAAAATGAATATTCTAAATGAGTGTGTTTTGTAGGGACTTCTTATTAATACCACCATTTCTTAGAATATGCCCATTATGCTTCAATTTCCCCTCATCCCTCTTATGCATATTATTCCTCCATTACTATGAATATAATTATAGTCTTACTTCCTCTTCTGGCTAGTCACCTATAATAAGCACTACTTCAGTGTAGTTTTTAAGGCTATTTCTTTTTTTTTTTTTAGTGTGGGTACTGGGAGTTGAACTCAGGATCTTGCGCTTGCCAGCAGGCACCTGTGCCGCTAAGCGATATCACCGGCCCTTTTTTTCCTTTATGTGGGTACCGGGAGTCAAACTCAGGATCTCCTGCTTACCAGACAGGCACTTATGCCGCTGAGCCATATCACCGGCCCTTAAGGCTATTTTTTGAAGAGCATTTCCTTTCAAGAAGTAGAAATCTTAAGATTTCTCTTTATTTTCTTTTTGCAACTTCTATTGTATATGTATTGATGTTTTCTGATACAAACTGACTGACCAAATTTGATGATGCATAGATAATAGGTTTTTTGGTTTTTTTTTTTTCCTGTGTGCACATGTGTAGCAACCAATTGTTACAAGTGGGTAAGGACCAAAATCAACTTCCTACAGCTACAGCCTTGCTTCCAGGTCACAAAGAAAACACATTCTAGGGCCGGTGAGATAGCTCAGCGGCATAAGCGCCTGCCTGGCAAGTGCAAGGTCCTGAGTTTGACTCCCGGTACCCACATACGAAAAAAGGGCTGGTGATATCACTCAGCAGCACCGGTGCCTGGCGGTGCACGAGGTCCTGAGTTCGACCCCCGGTACCCACAAAAAAAAAAAAAAAAAAGAAAGAAAACACATTCTATCACATGTAGATTTTTTTTTTCATATATAGACACAAAACAGTTGTGGATCTATGTATAGGCACAAAATAGAATTTAGGTTTATTTATAGAAAAAACAGTAATTTTGTTGTTGTTGTTATAGGCCCTGAAGCCCAGATGTATAGGCCCTGAAGCCCAGATCTCTGTTCCATGTGCTCTAACAATATTTTGCAAATATTTACCTGAGGCAATTAAGCAATATATTAGTTCCTCTTTGTCCTCAGTGGGTATGTTCCAAGACCCTCAGTGGATACATGACACCTATACACACACCTATATGTACTTCTTTTTCCTATACATTACATATATATGATAAAGTTTAATTAAGTACAATAAGATACTGACAACCACCATAATAAAATATGACAACTATGACAGTGTACTGTAATAAAATCACTAGGATCACTATCCTTGCACTTGGGGATCATTATTAAGCAAAATAAAATCTACTTAAATACAAGCACTCCAGTACCATGACACTTGATCTGACAAGCAAGATGGCTTGTAAGTGACTGAATGGGTGGTTAGTGTATGCAGTGTGGACATGCTGGACAGAGCATGATTCATGTCCTGGGCCGGTAGAATGGGATGTCATGAGATGCCATCAAGTTACTCAGAACAGTGCACAATTTAAAACTTTTGAACTATTTCTGGAATTTTCCATTTAATAGTTTCAGACTGTGACTGCTTGTAACTGAAACCAAACTATACATAGAAGGATACTACTGTATTTTCACTCTCCAGTCAGTCAAATGACTCAATCCTCAAGAGTCACTGCTAAATATAAGACTAGCAAAGTTTACAGTACCATTTATTAAAAGAGTACAAGATTTGTAGATTCTTATTACTGGTACATACAAATAGGGAAGTAGAATATTTGTGTAATACTGTATTTTTAGTCCGAATGTCACAAGTGAAATCCAGCTTAACATTAAACTGACTAATACCTGGTGTTGGTTAGTAATAAAGATAGATGGAGCCTATCATAGAGTGGCCACTGGATTAAGTGTTAAGAAATTACCTCTGGAGAACACAGGCCAGGTAACTGTCCTGAAGTAAATATTGAGACCAACACATTTCTTTCACACTACATGATTAATCATGTATATAGAAATTATAAGCCAGAAAATATTCACCTTCTTCTTTCTTCTTGCAAGTAATATTTTACTAGTATTTTCTTTATTTTCACAATCCCTCCCTTTCTAACTTCCCTCTCTCCCTTCCTTTCATCCTTCTTCCCTTTCGTGTTCATAAAGTACTGAGTTAAGGTAACTAGCTCATAATTCAGATAATAAAAGTAAAATTGCTCTTTAGCAACGAAGTTGTCCAGATAATATATAAGGAATTTTCTGAGAAGGAATTAAGGAAAGTCTGAGAAATTGTCACAATCAGGAGGAAACTAAGGAGATAGAAAAATTAAATGTAATATAGTAGTATTCTGGATGAGATCCTGAAAATGACCATTAGGGAAAGAAAACAAGAAATGTGAATGAAATATGAAATTTAGTTAATAAATAATTCATCAAAATTGGTGAATTTTGACAAATACCCCATACTATTGTGAGATGAAGAACTAGAGAGTAATGACAGACGAAAACAAGTGTGGGTAACAAGAATGCTTCTTATCATTCCAATAGTTCTATAAATCAAAATGCATTCTAGAATTAAAAGTTATTAAAATATATTTCTATTATTAAACTATTTTAAGAGGCTTATCTTATACATAAGCATTATATGGTGTACATTTACTGCCACTCTATCATCATTATTTCCTAGATAGAACAAAAAGGACCAGTATAATAATTTTGTATGAAAACAAACTGTCAAAGATATGTTCTCAAAGAAAGTAATTTATTTTTTGGTAAACACATGCCCAATCTTTTACAAATCCAATATTGGCAGTACCCATTATGCTAATTATGCCACCTCTGAAGACACAATTTTATGAAGTTCAATAACTTTTACTTGGTGTTGTAAAAATTGAGGAACTAAATTCGGTATTAATTCTCTTATTTTCAAGAAAGTTTGTTTATCACATTTGAATTACTTTAATAACTTTATGAAACTTCACTTTTAGTATATATTTTCTAGTGTATGGGCAAATCAAAGCATATAAAGATATATCTAAAATCTTGTACTATCAATATTTTACATTTAAAAATATACATGTTATATAAAACCTCGAGAGTAATTTAATATTATTTACTTGACTTTAAAAGGGGTAGTTTTTAGCTAATATTTAGAATGGATATGGTGAGATATTTAAGCATTTCCCCCTCCCTGAAATGTATTAAACACAGTGAACCTTCTATTTTATGTTTCCTAAGATTCTGCATCTATTTAAATAAAAGTGTTACCAAGCCAAGTAAAACACCAGTTTAGTAAAGCTGAGTTCCAGGAAACAAACATGAGCCAGTTCCACAGGTACCAATGAAAGACACATGGTAGACTCCAAGCTTTATTTTTCTCTTCACTTAACTACTAATTAGGAGAGGTAGCTATAAAACAAAACCTAAAACTATATGATGGAGAAACTTAAGATTTCAACTCTGTTCTTCTAGGAATAAATACACTCAAAATACTTTATTCCATTCTTAACAAACATGAAAAATCTGGTCTCCAGGCTGACCTACTTTATAAATATATTTGTGAATATCAAATTTCCCCCTGTCCTCTTTATGGTATGATGCTAAATACTAAGGAGCATCCAACTGTTTTTTAATAGATTGTAATCCATTTAAGGGCAAAGATCTCTTAAACTTGCTGAGATTCACAAATTGCACTTTTATAACAAGCAGAAACTACAATGAAAATCCCATAAATTTCTGTGGTCATTCTCTAAATGGTCCCAGTTGTATATAAGATGACTTAATCGATTCCCTTCTTCCTTTAAAATAACAATTTTGATAAAGGCAATTAAATATAGTTCCCACATGAGAAAAACCACAGTATCAAAGGCTGTGTTATCATCAGAGAAAGTCTCTTCAGTTATTGTTCTAATCTCTCTGTATTTCTCTAGATTGACTACTATGCCTGAAAAGATTAAAGAAATAAATTCACCAAACTATCAACAGCATTTTACAATAATTAATTATCAGAACCAACATGAGGTTACAAACCAGTAAATGTAAGAACTGATGGTCTTTGAAGAGCTTGAAGTACAGAGTAGTACCTTTCCAAGATACAGAACAGTACAAATTCCATGTGGATATTTTCTCTTGTCTCCTCCAAATATTTTTAATAAAGCCCAAACGCACTTTCAGTGCCACTGCTGTGTATAAAGTGTTAAAAGAGATATTTAATGTTACTTATCAAATGAAGGCATGGAGATAATAAAAATTCAAATTTGTGTTTAAAGTAACATAGATCTATATGATTACTTTTATCTAAAAAATTAATTTATTATGTGTGCAAGTAAGCAATTTAATATTGTGTAGTGCATGATTTTGACTGTTGCCATGGCTTTTTGACTGGTTTTTGCATGCCACTTAATCTTTACCTTCCTAACTTCTGCAATGTCTATGAGTCCTGATGTGTTTGGAAGATCATGGCAGAAGGATTTCCTAATTAAGCTAAAAGAATCCCTAAGGCAAAGGCAAGTCATCAAAAGCAAAACAAAAACAAATTAATATATTTCTTGAATTAAACAATATTATAAGGGGAAAAAAAATCAATAGAGGAGTTGACCAGCACCTATGTTTGCTTACATAATAAGACGTTTATAAAATAGAATTTCTTGAATTAAATTATTTTTCTATTTAAATTATTATTAAAGTAGCATTCTTTCTAAGATAGTGTTTTATATTCAGTAAGAAGATTACTATTTGTGTAGTCTAAACTCCAAGGTCTTGCAGGATTTTTTATTTTCTCTCTTATGTGTCACTTTTATGGAATAAGACCATTATCAGTCTGCTTCTACTTACTTTGAATTAATGGCACAAGCATGAAGAATCTATGTAATTCTCCTCTGAAACTGACTGGTATAACAGGTTCTATTTGACATCTCTTAATGAATACGTAATAGGCATTTTAAGTCTAATATTAATAACCAAAATTTTAACCTTACTTGCCAATTGTATTAGTTTTCTATCACTGTGTAATAAACTTAATAACTTAAAAGATCTTATCATTATTTCAGTTTCCACAGGTCAGAAATTCAAGCATAAAGTAGCTGAGTTCTCTGCTTAGAGTCCCTTATGGCCAAATCAAGGTGTTTCCTGGAGTTTGAGGTACTCACCCAAGGTCATTCAAGTTATTAATCAAATTACTGAGGTGCCATTTTCTTGTTATCACCCAAGGACAATAATGAACTCCTAGGCTGTCCTCAAATTTTGCCATGTGAACTTCATCTCATAAAACATCATTTTGCTGCTTCTTTGAGATTAGCAGGGAAGCACTTCTTGGACACTTCACCTTTTGAAAATATCAAGCAACGTATCATAAAATTCAGTGACCCCACCTCAAAAACCTAACCTGAACTGGTTTATATTTCCTATCCATTAATTTCTTCTGTAATTCTTTTTGCATCCAAAGCAGAGTGACTTAAAATTTTTAAATAAAATCATTTTATACTTCTTGGCTTTCTTGGACTTCTTTCACATATTGAAAAAAGTTATAAACTTCTAAACAAAGCCTTACAAAGCCCTATGAGAATGTGCTATGGTTTGAAATTTATGTGCTTTGGAATGGATTTTTTGGGGCAATGATTAAGTTATGAGTATTCTGCCCTCATAAGTAGATTAGTTCCCTTATAAAGTAGGCATGGGGGAGAGTTCCCCACCGTTTCACCCTTGTGAGGACACAACCTCTGGCAGATGCAGCAAAAAGACATTATTTTGGTGGCACAGAGCAACCTCAATTTGCTGGCTAGTTGGTCTTGGACTTCCCAGCTTCCACAACTGTAAGAAATAAATTGCTATTATTTATAAATTACCCAATCTGTTGTATTTTATCATAGCAACACAGATTAAAACAAAAGACCTCTTTTAAAGGACATTATTTGGTACTGAAATGACTGCCTTAAGGGAACAAGCTTGGTAACCATCACAGGGCAGTTTGTTCAGGCACAGAAGATGACTAATGCAAAACCTGAGAAAGAAGTAAGCTTGACATGTTTGAGGGGAAATAGGTGGGCTAACTAGAGTTTCTTGACTCTTCTGGGAAAATGTGGTGGGAACTGTGGTGGGACTGTGGTGGCAAACCTATTGCACACATGTTATTGTGTGTTTCTTTTAAGACAAAAGATGCTAATGTATGAGTTTTTTTCCAAACTAAAACCTCAGTATTCAAGTTTAATTGCAGTGTTGGCACTTTGTGATAAATAAGCAGGTTTGGGATTGCAGGTTGGGTGCTTGATCTCTAAAAGTTTTTCCATCAGGGGTGTAAACAACTCCAGCATAATCTTTATGAAGTAGCACTCATCTGGAACAGAGGACACATGCAACTTTGGTTAAAATTTTAGTGGGAGTGGAATTATTTTCTACCTGCAACATCCAATAGGTTGTCATACACTGCTTCAGCCAGATTTTTCTGGTTAGGTTTCTTAGACACATTTGAGTCTCATGTCCATCAAACTGCAAAGAGCACTTATGAGGTTCTGCTTGTAGGATAAGTTCAAATCACATTTCTGCTTTATCTGCAATACTTTCAAATTTCTTCAATGTGAGTAAGTTTTTCTGCCAATGGGAATTACTTCTGAGCTTATTCTTAGGTAATAAGCAATACCGTGATCCCTTGAGTCACTGAACATTGTCACCAGTCAAAAATTACAATTTATAAAATCAACATTATTAATAAATATTTCAAGTCATTTAAGTTAAAAAATCCTCCCTGCCAAGGGCAAGGCCTAGAATGGATGAGTTATCTTTTGCTCTTTTCCCATATGTCTACCTCCTCCTTTACCAGATAGCTACTTTCTCAGACCTTTCCAAGGTAGGAAAGGTAATGGAATGAAATTATTTTTACTTGGTTGATTGTTCCATATTCTGTGTCTGATATGGGGAAAAGTTTACTCTCCCATAGAATACTTTGGAGGATTGGATTTAGAAGTTTTAATAGTTGAATCTTTTTATTTTCCTGGTTAGATGCCCCTTTTCAGCCTCTGTCTTCCCTGGAGATTGCTCACATAATCTCATACTACTGAAGACTAACTGGAGTTCCTTCAACAATACCTTTCCATCCTTTTGGTCTGTTTAAAAAATGGCTTCTGTCCAGCTCTCTTCCCTGTAGTGGCCCTTATCTGGTCCACTAACACATCCTTTACTACAAAAAAGTCAGGGAGACCAGGCCAGTCTCAGAACAGCAGTAATACTGCTCTGGCTCTATACCAGGCATTACATTCTTAATCTACAAAATGTACAAAGTTTCTCTGGGAAAGTGAAAAATTATAGAAGATTGTAGTTACTTTTATTGTTGTTATTACATATAATATCACCCATTTTTCTAGAAGAATTTCTTCCTTACTGGCATTACAAGATGCTCTGTGTTCATCTTATATATTTTTCACCCCAGTTAGGGAATCAGGCATTTCTTGAAGGATCCCATGTTTCCTATATATGGAGACTAGGTGTGCCTACCTGAGATATTATTTCTTGTACATCCTTTCAACTTACAGAGCAAGAAGCTATATGTTTGTATATTTCCATATCTATAAATCTATACCATCAGTACAGTAGTCCCCCCATAGCTGCAGTTTATTTTCTGTGATTTTAGTTATCCAAGGTGTATTGCTCAGCTTTTTTATTGCGAGACAGGATACCTCACCCCTGTAACTTAAAGGAGGAGAAATTAGTTTTTGGCTCGTGGTTGCAGAGATTTAGGTCAATGATCAGCTGGCTCCAAAACAGAACCATGATGGTGGAAGGGGGTGGTGGCACAAAGCTGTTCCTTTCATGGTTGTAAGCAAGCAGAGCACCAAGAAAGAGTATCAGCTAAAGATATATTATCCAAAGGTATACACCCAGTGACCTACTTCCAATTGGGCCGTACTTCCTAATCGCACATTCAGCTATGAATGTCAATAGATTGATCCCCCAAGACCCCATCCAGGAGTCTTTGAATTGAGTCAAGTTGACAAGATTAACTCGCATGACTCTACTCCTTGTCAGTCTGACATCTAAACACATCTCCTTAAATCATCCTTAATCTCCAAATAAACATAATAAGAAACAAGTTAATAATTTCACCTAACATAACACAACTATCCTGTGTATAGCTGTCAATAATCCCTTCGCCAGAGTCTCAACAGTTTCAATATTGCACCAAAGTCCAAGTCCAAAGACCCTTCTGCGACTCAAGACAAACTTACTGTGAGCCCCTGTAGAATTCTAAAACCAAGTTACATACTTATAATATACAATGGTATACAGTAAACATTCCCATTGCAAAATAGAGGAGTAGGAAGATAGAAAAAAATAGGAGCAAAGCAAGACTTAAGCCCAGCAGAACAAACATTAAGTTCTGTAGCTCCATGTCTGGCATCCAGGACACATGATGGTGAGATGTGAGTTCCAGAAGCCTCAGGTGACTCACACCTATGGCCTTCCTAATTGCAGTCCACATGACCTTTCCTTGGGCTTAGTTTGCTTGATCCCTGTAACTTTCCTCTGCAGAAGTTTCACGTTCCTTGCATCTCCATCTCCCTGGGGGTCTTCTCTGAAGCCTTGGTTTCACTCTTACAGCTTCATGCATCACCCTCTCAATGGCTCTTGGCAGGGACTTTAATCCTGTCACATATTTTTACTTGCTCTCCCAGGCCTTCATTTGAAATCTGAGCAGAGGCCTCTGTGACACCATAACACTTGCATTCTGCATGCCTGAAAAAACAGCATCATGTGGACAAAGCCAAGGTCTGCCACTCTGAGTAGTAGTAGCTCCTCCCCCCTTGGACAATGGCTGCAGCGGCCTCTTGCATGCCTGCATGGCTGAACATGGTGAAATGAACCCTGCCTAACTAATTATCTGGGTGGCCCTTTTTGGGGTCCAGGGGCTCTTGTCTCAAATGAAAGATTTAGCCTTTGCAGTTTTGAGACTGTGATAGGTGACATCTTGCTGATTACTAAGATGTCCTTAGGACACCTTTCTTCTTGTCATGGTTTAATGTATTTTGTTTCTTCCTGATGGTGTTCATCTCCTCAGCAACTACACCTCTTGCTTCCCAACTTTACCCATGGGGTATCATTCTATCCAAAATTTAAGTTTTTCAAATCTTTCAGCTCTTTTTGTTCCAGATTCTCTCTATAAGTCTGGCTAAAAGCAGCCAGCCATATCTGTGCCACAGCCTGAATATTGGACTGCCTTGAAATTTCCTCCACTAGATCATTTAGTCCATCATCTTTAAATTCAGCCTTACATGAGAGACATGGACAAAATGTAGACAAATTTGAGAGTCCCTATGATCCAGCCCAGAAGTCTTTTATTCCAATAAAGTTGCCATTTAAGATTAACTACATGTTAATCTCCTATTATCTTATTTTGAAATTCTCTATCACTGTTTTTATTGTTTTTCTCTTTAAAATAAAAAAGAAAAGATTAACTACCACACATGGTCAACCAGGGTGCAAAAATATTAAATAAAATATTCCAAAAATAATTCATATGTCTTAAATTGGCATGCTTTTCTGAGTTGTGTGATGAAACATCATACTATCCTGTTGTCTCACCCAGGACATGAATCATCCCTTTGCCCAATGTATCCATGCTATGTATACTACCCTACCATTAGTCACATAATAGCCATCTCACTTAATGACTGTCACACTGTCTTAAGTATTTGGGTCCTTTAACCCTTGTTTTACATAATAATGGCTCTGAAGTACAAGAGTAGGGATGCTGGTATTTCATTTTGGGGTATTGTGAAAATTGCTTTATTTTATCACTAGCTATCGATATTAATCTCTTATTGTGTCTAATTTATATATTAAATTTTTCATAGATATGTATATACAGGTAGAAAACAGCATGCATATGTTTTGATACTACCTTGTGTTTCAGGCATTCACTGGAGAGTTTGAATCATATTGCCCTTGACTAGGGCAAACTATAGTATTTATATTAATGTCTCCAAATTTATTCTATTACCATGTGGAATACTCTTGCTTGTCCCATTTCTTGCTTAACTGTAACTTTCTACTCCAAACACTGGGAAACTTTGGCTCCTATAATCCATTGCATATATTATGGTGTGAAAAATGCTAACCTATAACTGCAATGATGAACAACTGTATGAACTAGAGAATAGTACTTGTATATAGTTCTTTTTGCCTTTAAGACAGCATCCACTCCAGTTTCCACGCATTTCCAAAATTTTACAGAAGTACTCTTTTCCCTCACCCCTTTCAGTGAGGTTAGTTTATATATTTGTGATGCACTTAGATTTACAGTATTCTGCACTTCATCCTGGGATTTCTAAACTCTTGAATGATTTTCTAAAATGTTCACACATAAAATGATATTCTTTGTGCTATAAAATTTACTCATTCTGTGTAAGTTAATAACTTTTTATTAATATCTCTGAGTTGTTTTGCCATCATGACCTTTACATTTAATAATGCAGTAGTAAAAAGAATGGTAAAATCCCCATAGACTGTGAGGATTTAGCCTGATCTATTATACACCTGATTTCTACTTAATAAAAAACCATTTGTAGTCATCCCCAAATTTGGGTTTTAGTTCATTATAAAACACCAATTCTGATAAATAACTCAGATCACGTGGTCACTTATTCCATAGTCAGCTATTCAGTCTTGTTGATGTTCTAATAACAAAAGAGGAATCGTTTCTCAGTGGAAAAATAATTACTTGTCAAAAGAGAAGATTACTGTGAAGCTATGTAGATATGATCTTTTATTTTCTTAGTGCGAATTTTTATATGTTCCTATCAGCTGGAAATATTTTGAGCATCACTGACTTTGTCTCATCACAAGAATCTTGCAGTAGAGCAATTTGTTCTGCATTTTCAACAGCTAAAGAAAAACAAAGTAGTGTAATGCTTCCTAAAGTAAAAATAACAACAACAAAAAAACCCCAAAAATAACAAAACCACCACCATCTATTTTACCACTTTATAATATTATGATGTACATGGTTCAAAAACCTGTTGCTTAGAGGAATACTAGATTTTTGAGTCAGTTTTGGAAATGATATAAATGGATAAAAGGAGTTGTAATTATGCAGTAGTATTAGCCAAAGTGGCAGTGAAGTTAGAATAAATGTAGCTTTTGAAGAGATTGAGGAGTACAGCATAGGAGGCAGTCTTCAGAATACACTGTGAGACATATCACTTTAAAAAAGTCTGTTAAACCTAGCTAAGGTGATTCTTTTGAGGGAGTTTCAGAGATAAGTACTTTGGGTTGAAAGTCAAAGCTAAAGATAAATAGGAATTTTGCCATTGATTTCCAGAATTATAAGAAATATAAGAAGGTGTGTCCTACATTTTGGAATTTAAGTTAAAAATGACTTGCATAATTGTTAAATGATCAATGATTCTATTTATCATTTGTATCTTTTTTTTCCTGGGTTAAAGTAAGACCTTTATGTTTCCTTGATGAAAGCAAAGAGCTCCATCAGTGTTTTCTAAGAACGTGAGAAAATCTCTCTAAAGATATTATAGATCATATTGTGGTGATCCAAATTTGGCCAGGGTGGTAAAGAATCAAATAATAAAGCCATAATAGTTAATAGTATATAGCCTATCTGATTCCAGGTAGGGAGGTTGACTAAATGTAAACAGATTGTTTTTTGTTAGATAATGAAGAACATTTTCACCAAAGCAGAGAGTGTAATCACTTCTTTTTCCACCTAAAAATGATGTAAAACTATTTATATTCATTTTCTATTCTGTTACATGAGTCAGTTATGTACTAACACCCCTGCATATTTTTAAAGGACTTTCTGTTTTATCTCTAATTGTGGGAATTCCAGGAATGCCCCTAAGGAAAGACATTTGGCAGGTGGGGCCTCTTGGTATTTCTCAGGTCATGCCACCTGCTCTCATGGCCAGTGTTGGAAGCCACTGGAATTTAACTGAGATATGTTTTTCTAGGTGTAACTTTATAGTTAAGGGGAAAGAAAGAACATATAGTTTAAAAGTTCTCTTAAAATGACTTTTCCCTGATGGCTTCCTCTAGTATCTATATATCATCCCTCGAATCATCATGCAGCAAATTTGAGACAAAGTAGAGGTGAAGATAAGTACCCAGAGGTAACTCAAAAAAATGAGGTAGTTATAATCCTGCATTTTTCATTGGCCATGTAATTCCATGAAGTTTTCTGCAGTGTGGCTTGCTAAAAATGTTACTAATATTTCATGTTTATGTGAACTTTAATAGTGTTCAAAGAATATTCTTGTGCATTATCTCATTTGAACTTCACAATACTGCAATACCAAAAATGTATATATAAATACATATTTATATATACATTTTTTAAAAATTTGATAATGTGTAAAGTGACTTCCTTTACATTCTCTCATTTAATCGCCATGAAATTTCTGTCAGTTGTATAGAGAATGTATTGTCAATGCATTATCTTCTTTTTACTAAGAAGGAAAAAAGATATGGACAAGTGAACTGACTTGCTTAAGATACTTCTACAGTAGATAAGCAAAGAAATTGAATTTAACTCAAAACTTCAGACAGATTCTTCTGTAGTTTGGATCCCAGTAGACTATTTAACTGGAAATCTTTTAATAAACTTAGTGTTCAGGTTTCATTCCATATTAATTAAAAAATGAGTAGAGATGAGAGCCAGACATCATTAGTTTTTGAAGATCCCTAGCTGATTCCCATATTCAGCAAAGCTTAGGAATTGCTAATCTTTTAAATAATAATTTAGCCTGACAATTATCTATTCACTTTTCATAGTATGTGTCTCAGGCACCATTAACACACTCTTCTTATAGGCTTGTAGCCATGTGTTTAATTTAGAGAGGTTGCAAGTGGTTTCCCTTTTCACCAGTGAAATTATATGTACTAGAAATATGTGAAAAACAAATTAACATTGAGAAGCCTATGCTTTCTTATGAGAACAATGATTAAAGTCTTATCTTCCTAAGTTTGGTCAACCTGACTATTAATAAAAATCAGACAAAACACAAGCATGGAAATCCTGAAAAAGATTTCTAAGCCAAAATCCCTGTTTATGCCCTTTGTGAACTGCTTTCAGAGCTATCCTACTTATCTATGATCTTGTTATTATTTCTTCAATTTTTTCAAAGAAATCTTGCTAAGAAGATCAGAGGAAAACAAACCATTTATGCTGTCAGTGAATGTGAAAGAAGGTCTTAGATATCCAATATGCCACTTAATACATTTTTATAAATCAGGATTCTAGGAATCCAGGTCTAAATTGGCAGGATTTTCTCTGCCCAGTAGGCCAAGACATTCCAATTCAGAATATTCTAGGAAGTCTGCCTGCACTGGAACCAGGGACTAATATGATAATACTTTTGAGGTAGTCCAAGTGGAAAATTTAGTCAAGTGTTCAGTTGCCCATCATGTTTGTTATCAACAACTACCTTCAAAGCTTCTGGCTGTAGTCAAAGAAGTAAGTGTATTTTAAAAACAATAATAAAAATACAAAACCACCTTCTTAATGACTCTGGGCAGGCAGACCCTGTGAAAGAGCCAGAAATCTGTAGCAATGAGGATAGTATTCAGTAAGTGAGACTAGAGCTGTTTAGTATCTCACAAAGCTAACCAAAGTGTAAATCCTTTAGAAAGCAAGAATGCAATAGAGTTTTTACTTGTTTGTAATCAGTTAAGAGTAATTGGTCACTGAAGTAAGGAAATAGCTGTAAGAATTTTCAGATAATTTGCAAAAAACATAGTATTCCTGATATTAACTACTTTTAGTAAGGATTGGGATGGCCATTTCTTCTATTGTTTCTCTTCTATTCCCTCTTTAGTTAAATATTGGCAGATCAGTTTCATTGAGCATTGAGAAAAATACATCTGGGGCTGGTGAGATAGCTCAGTGGCATAAGCGCCTGCCTGGCAAGCTCGACGTCCTGAGTTCATCTCCCGGTACCCACATACAAAAAAAGGGCCGGTGATATCGCTCAGCGGCACGGGCGCCTGCTGGCGCGCAAGGTCCTGAGGTCGACCCCCGGCACCCACAAAAAAAAAAAAAAAAAAGGAAAGAAAAATACATCTGTTTCAAAGACGGATGTTGCCTAGCATATTTGATATATAAAGGTTCACTCTGTGCTAGCAAACATACCTAATACTCTCCTTGGTAAATATATAAGGATGATTTATCTACTTTTAGACACAACTAAATTACTTTGAAAGTGATCTAAAATAAATTGGCTTTATGCTATATTCTGTTCATGGTGACTAGGGATCATAGACTTGGCACTCAGTTCAGTGCCAGAAAATATGTTCTCTTCTTGGCTCTGATGCTAACTACCTGTGGAATTTAAATTCTTTATGCATCAATTTCCTCATTTTTATTTATTTTTATCTTTAACTCCTTTTTTATAAATGGACAGGGATATACTTTCTCTTCCATACCATCATAGCTTAATGTAAGGTTTAAATATGAAATTCTTTGCCAAAAATAATGTCTGAGGAATCACTTTTCATTTAAATCTTTATATAAGTGCACTTTTACCTCTATTTAATAACATAGAAAGGATCATCTACTGCCTGTACCATACTTTTGAAACATACTTTAGAAACATGTTGTAATGCCACAAGATAAGCACAAAATACTTTTATACAGTGTCAATATCACTTGACAATTTGGAGAAAAATTTAATACTTGGATAAATATCAAGAATTTCCTTTATTAATTATTAACATGTAAAATTTTCTCAATTTTAAAGCCAATGTGAGACTTCAAAATAATTTTGACAAGTAGCAGGTAGTTTCAACAGTACTTCCATAGCCCTGAGGCATATACATTTATTTTCTTCTTTGCTGCTACAGAGTCAGGTAGTGTAATTTGTGAAGCCCTATACTATATCAAATTCAAATTTCCATTTCATATATAAGGCCTTCTATAATATTGAATCTAATTGGCTACTGATCCTTTCATTCAATCTATACTCTCATTGGTATATCTCCTCCAAGTTGTTACAGCATGAATTCTAAGATCCATTCTGTGTATTATGAACAGTTTGTTCCATAATATACTTTTCTTGTATATGAAGTATATACTAATGTACTTTTAACATGCTTTTCTTGAATTAAATTTGATTTATCATTGAGTGCCTAAAAGATGGAGCTAGACCAATTTATTCTTTCTCTCTTTCTCTGTGTCTCTCTGCGTGTGTGTATACACATGCACACATGCATGTGCAAGCACATGGACCACAAAAGATGAAAATGTCACTACTCAGCCTCTCCACTTTTTCACCCTTGCCTCTGTGGCAAATGTTTTAATGTTCTAAGGTCCAAGCATTCTTCTTGTGGTGAAAGATTGCTTTATCAGACAATTGTGAGACTTATAACTAATCTATGAGCATTCCCACCTCTGTATATGTATAAAAAAATTGCAGGAGTACAGATTAATGCCAGGAAAATATTTCTAATAAAATTGATGTTCATCAAATATATCATTAGTTACTTTTTGTTACTCAATAGCATGTCCATGAATTGATACATGCTATTTATTTATCTGTTGATGGACCTCCATTGTTGGGATATTATGAATAAAGCTGCAGTGATTATCAATAAGAAAGTCTTTATGAGGATATATGGTTTCACTACTCTTAAATAAAGCACTAGTAGTGCCATAGATGGTCAAATTGTAAATATATGTATAATTTTAAAAGAAAGCTCTTAACAATTCTCCTGAGTTTTATTATTTTGCATTTTTTTCAGCTGCCCATATACTTTCTAACAGTTGGTGAAAGTAGTCTTTTTTATTTGGTCAGTGTGTGGTGGCACCTTTTTGCACTTTTAATTAGTATTTCTCTGAAGACCATATTGAGCATCTTTTTTATCCACTTCTTTGTATATATTCTTTTGTGATGCAACATTTTTGTCCACTTTTAGTTGACTAGTCTGTCTGCTTATTAGCGACTTGTAAGATATATATGGTGAAAATACTATCTTTGTGTCTGTTATTTGTAAAATTATCTCAAGTCTGATTTTGTGGAATCAGTAGTGATGTCGCCTCTTTCATTCTTGATAGTTGCTATGTCTTCTCTTTTATACAGGTCAATCTAGCTAATAGGCTTATCAGGAATTTTTGTCTTTCAAAATAACTAGTTTTTGGTTTAACTGATTTTCTCTAGAGATTTTATATTTTCAATTTTATTTGTTTTTGAATAGATCATATTTGATTCCTTTTGTAGGCTTTGTGTTTTTATTTTCTACTTTTCCTAGTTTTTAAAAATTAGATGATTAGGTCATTACCTGAGAGTCATTTTCCTTTTTATCATAAGCACTCAGAAATACAGATGTTCTGATTTATCCAATCACTAATACAGCTGCATTCCACTGGCCCCAGATTTACTGTTGTTCACACCATTTACAATATTCACTAATCAGTCCATCTTCAAATAACATTATGTCATCTCACATAAAGTTATGAACATTGGAAAAATTTCCTGCAAATTCCATCTTCCCATCTTAGACGAATTATCATATATTTTAATTTTTACACATCTTATAAACAAATTAATTGCTTCTATTTTTGTTTTAGAAGTTTAGTCCTCTTATACGTTTAAATCTTTAAAATATTTTAGAGATTTAATCTTTTGGAGACATTAAAAATAAGAGTGTATGTGTAGTGCCACACCTCTAATTGTGGGGAGCAGCTGAAGCTGGAGATTGATTACACGTGTGGGGCTGGAGCAAGGCCAGCCCTGAGAACATGAACTGGCCAGAAGGGCCGCGTGAACAAGCTGCTCCAGCCCCAAGAACATGAGGCGCCCGAGGTGAGCCAGGCAAACGAATTATTAGGCAGAGAGGTTTCACCTCTCATCAACCTCCCCAGTGTATAAATAAATGTGCCGCAGTCACTGGGTGGTTCTTTTTCTCCCACCAGGAGAGGAGCCTCCACCTGACCTCAGCTTTCTGAATTCTGACTCTTGTCTTCATTTCTTCATCCTCCACCGTCCCCTCCCCACCCCGGGAATTTCGAGAGCTGCACTGGACATAGCATGTAATATCAGCAGCACTTTGCGGGGCTGAGGGAGGAGGATCACAAGTTGGAGCTCAGCCTGGACAATTTACCCATTTGAATGCCAGCCCCATTTCTTCCCTTTTCCTTTCCTAGGTGTGCTAATGTTTGTACCCTCTTTTTCCCTGGAAGTGCCTGTTTTTCCTTAGATTTCAGGCTGATTGCCCTGCACCATCAATTCTTTCATAGGTTTAAGAAAAGTTATAATTCCATAAATCAGATGACTTTTTCCTAATATCATGGTGATCACAATACTCAGGTGACTATATACTAAGCAGACACTGTAAAGTACAATTTTTATAGTGCTTAAAACATTTTGAATAGTTTAATAAAGTATTAAATTTAAAACTATATCAGAATTTGATTAGACATTTAGATCAGTGTTTTCAGTGTTTGGAAAATTTTAATTTGTTGAGATAAATTTTTTTAAACTTTGTAAATTTTAAAATAATTATTGATTTACAAGAACTTCCAAAAATAATAGTCTCATATATCTTTCACTAGCTTCTCCCTATGCTCATTTGCCACCTATAGTATAATTTTAAAACAAGTAAATTATTGAGACAATCCTATTAGTCTACAGACTTTATTCAGATTTTACCAGTTTTTACATGTACTCATCTGTGTGTTTGTGTGTGTATGAATTTCTTCATAATTGTATTGCGTGTGTAGTTTTATATTAGTACATATGAAAACATTCCACCACCACAAAGAAACTCTTAGGTGCTAACTTTTTGTAGTCACAGTCACAAACTCCTGGTAATTATTAACATGTTTTCCTTCTCTAAATTTTGTCATTTATTTTGTCATGTCAAGAATGTTACAGAAATAGAATATGTAACTGTTCCACAAGGGCTTTTTTAGTACCTTTGAGATGTACCATACTCAAATTATTGAATGTACAACTACCTTGTTTCAGTGTACTAGAATTTCACTATACAGATGAACTACAGTTTATTTAGTCATTCCTATTTTGAAAGTTTTTTTTTCAGTTTTTTTGGTTATTATCAATAAGGCTGCTATGAACATTTATGCACAGGCCTTTATGTGAATATAGTTTTAATTTCTTTGGGATAAAGTACATGAATGCAGTTGTTGGGGTGTATGGTTTTATAAGAAACTACTGAATTATTATCCACTGTTTGTACCTTTTTACATCTCCAACAGCAATATATGAGAGATCCAGATCCTCTGTATGTTTATCAGAATTTGATGCTATCAATATACTTATATAACCATTTAGATATATAATGATATTCCATTCTTGTTTTGTTTTTCCCCAGTGGTTAATGATTTATAAAATATTTTATATGCTTTATATCATTTGTATAGTCTCTTTGTTGAAAACTCTGTTTTTTTCCATTTTCAAAATGAATGGTGCAAAGTTTTTTGTATTAAATTTTAAGAGTACTTTCTACATTTTAGATATACAGTTTGAAATATTTTTCCCAGAGCCCAAGCTTGTCTTTCACACTTCTTTTTTTTTTTTTATGTGGGTGCCAGGAGTCAACCTCAGGACCTCGTGCTTGCCAGCAAGCGCTTATGCCTCTGAGCGATATCACCGGAGCTTTTTTTCCTTCATGTAGGTACCGGGAGTCGAACTCAGGACCTCGCGCTTGCCAGGCAGGCGCTTATGCCGCTGAGCTATCTCACCGGCCTGTCTTTCATACTTTTAATAGTGTCTGTTCTAGAGAAAAACACTAATTTTAATGAAGTCCAGTTTATCAATTTTATTATTCTAGTGATTGTATTTTATTGTCATAGCTAAGAACTTTTTGCCCAATCTTAGGTGTCAAAGACTTTCTCCCCTCATTTTCTTTTAAAATGTTTAAAATTTCACATCTTGCATTTAAATCTATTACCTCTTTTGAGTTAACATTTTCACAACACTTACTGCTTTGCATCAAAGTTTATATTGATTGTTATCTAATTGTTTTTTTCATCATTTTTCGAAATGCACATATTTTAGCTATAAGGATAATTGTTTAATAATTAAAAGAATGTTAATTGCTTATGAAATCTATGAAAGCTACAAAAGATCTTAGTGTTACCCTTTTTCACATAAACCTTTTGTATGCTAAGAAACTAGCAATGTTAAAACAATGATATTCATAATAGTACTAATATAAATATAAAGTTTAATTTCTTGAAGAAACATTGATAAGAACAATTTAGAAGAAAAGCAGAATGTAAACAAAACAAAGCAAATTTATTGCACAATTTCAAGGATAATTAGCATTTGATTTTTAAAAGTACTTTATAGCATACCATATATTTTAGTATTAAAAGTAAATATACTCTCAATGTTATTTTTAAAAAGATTACTTCTTTTCTCATCTGTTCCTCCATATTTTTTTCTGCAAAATGTAGTATCTAAATCTTAAAAGGGTAAGCCATGCTTTGCACTCTTCCTTGGTATATTAATTAGCTTTCCCATTACGGGACACAATACCAGACACTCACAATTTAAGGAAATGTGGTTCAGTTTAGCTCACAATTTGGAAGTATTCAGTCCATAGTCATCTGTTTCCATGGCAGGAACATCAAGGCAGAAGGGAAAGGGTAAGCAAAACTGCTTAGTTCATACCAGCTGGTATCTGAGGAGGGGGATCAACGCCAGAGCAGAAGTGACTGCGGACCAACCATATACCCCAAAGTCATGTTTCTTTGACTACCCAGACATACCTTGAAGTGTGTTCCACCAATCCCTGGGGCAGACCCAAAGCCAATCAAACTAATATGCCACCCTAACCACCACATTTGGTATTAGTATCTTTTGTTTTTCAGGATTGACTCTCTCATCACTTAGGAAGGTAAAAATATATAAATCACTGAAACACATTTTAGATTTCTTGTATAGTAAAATGGAACCTAAAGAATTGATACTGTATTTTAATCCAGTGATATACATGAATATTAAATTGAGTAATGTAGAACCCTCCAGCAATTTTACAATTTTCATCCAAAGAAATTATGTACTTCTTAACGAAAATGCCTACATTATTGAATAGGTATGAAGTTTTTCAGTTTAACAAAAGTTTCTAAAATTAAAAAATTCTGACATAATATGTATTTAAAGCAGAAGAAAATTGACTTATATTTTTATAAATAATAATTGATTTATGGTATGTATCTAAATGTTGGGGTATATAAGGATGTATATTATTTTAATTAAGGGAGAATTAAGCCCTGTTAGCAAATGTTACAGGCACAAAAAAATAATAGTTTTGAGTTTTGCTGAAGATGGCATGTCCGATAAATTGACCAATACTTTTATGAGTGAATAATTTCTTGGTTCCCCTTTCAACTGCATTTAGTGTTCAGAGTTGCTAAATATTAGTTTGCTGTTAATTTTTCAAAAAGTCTAGATTTAGAAATGGTCCTAAATTGTGAAATAATATTTTCCATGCTATGTTTGCAGAAATGCTATGAGGTATTTAAAGCTCTATATGTTTATTTCAGGACTGATGCATATGTTATTTTAAAATGTGCTTGAAGTTGCTTTACAAATGTCCATAATAACTGGAAGAGACTGTTGGTATGTATACATGAATTCCTTCAATACCTCCATTTTTTTTTTTTCTCTTTTCGAGACAGTGTTTCACTATGCAGTTCAGGCTGGCTTCAAACTCACAGCGATCCTCCTGCCTCAGCCTCCCAAGTGCTGGGATTACAGGAGTGTGCTACCACGCCTGACCAATAACTCCATTATTTATAATATTTTTTTCTGAAAAACTTCTTCAAATACCATAAAATGATTATGTTGAGACCATAGGCAAAAAATAAAGTTAACTTTTTTTTTTTTTTAAAGTTAACTTTTTTTTTTTTTACCACAACCTACAAGCATCATCTTGTAAGCAAATGGATAAAAGTGCAAAACAAAAATAAACAAAAACCTAAAACATGGTGCAGAGAAATGCAAGGTTAGGTAAAGGAAAAAACTTAACCAAACATTGTTAATGGTAGTGGGTTGGGATATTGTCCAAATTCTTGATGTTCTAAAGAAAGAATTGAGCAGGACATCAAAGTGTAGCAGCAGGATTGATGATTTATTGGAAAAAGAAAAGACAACATACATTCCACAAAATAGAAACTGGCGAATGAGAAGAGCTCATGGACCTGAAGGGGTTTGGTGTTTAGGATTTTAAACCTTAGGGTTTGGGGGGGATTAAAGGTTTGGATTGAACTATGATTCCTGCAAGTGGGCAGCCAGACTCAGCCTCTCCACTGGGCAGTGGCAATTTTGACCTCCTGTGGCCCTTGGAGGAACCGTCAGGGCATGCAAAGTCGGACAGTATATCAAATCTGCATAGTCATTGACATGGTAATCAGAACTGGGGTTGGCCAAGGGTTGCAGAAAGCCACTGGGTGCAAACCCAGGATTTAGTGTGTTTAAATTAAGCTACCTGGGGCTGGTGAGATGGCTCAGCGGCATAAGTGCCTGCCAGGCAAGCAAAAGAGCCTGAGTTCGACTCCTGGTACCCACATACTAAAGAGGGGCTGGTGATATCGCTTAGCGGCACGGGCGCCTGCTGGCACGCGAGGTCCTGAGGTTGACCCCTGGTACCCACACACACACAAAAAAAAATTAAGTTACCTGGTTACTTTTTCCCATTGTGTTTAGATATGGGCATCCTTGCCCTGGGCTAATGTTTAACTCAGAAGGTGGATCTAGTCCCAGAAAGCAGAAAGATAACCCTGTCTTCTTTTCTTTTCTCAGCCATTTCCTTGGTTACTTTATGTCTCAGATCTCATTCAGACAGTGAGCTTCAATGTGGCCGGCCATCCCTTCTTTATCCAGCATTTTCCTTCTATACCTCCTGTCTCAATATGGTTACTTGCCTCTGGTGCCCTTCCTTGGTTGCTCTGATCTTCACACACTTGCAGCCTTTCTTCATATGTCAGGTGAAATTCATTTTTTCTCTTCTGTATCTTGGAGTACTATGTGTATATCTTACTTTTCCAGAAGCAAAAGGAGAACAGAGCCAGAATGTTCCTTAAAATCTAAGAAATGTCAATACTTCTTATGATTCCTTTTCATATTTTAGCTCATTGAGTGGGATGAAATCAGTGCTGGTAAAATTGATTTTCCCCTTGCTGGTGTTCCCTTTGCAGCAATAAGCATTCGATGGTACTGGTGAGGACTGACATAATTTTCTCCGCCGTATCTGAATGATACCCATTACCACCCTTTTCATGTACAGAGAAGATACTGAAGCCCAGAACCCCACTTAGCTGCAACCCCAACTTAGCTTAATACCTGTGCTCTACATTATTTTCAGTAGACCCTCTTCAGCTAATAGGAAAAGATACAAAAGCAATGTAGCTGACAGTTACTCTCTTGCTATATGCTAACTACATACGCATGTACATAATGTGGAGGATTTCATACAATAGATCGTGACTACTCAGTAAACTAACAGCAGGAGCAATATTTGTTTTTAAGTAAAAGTTCTCTAAAACTTTGGGATACTGGTCTTCTTTTCTGTTTTTCTTTTAAATTACAAGTAATTAGAAAATAAGGAAGCACAACAGTTTGCTTTTTTTTTGGTGGGTACCAGGGGTCGACCTCAGGACCTCATGCGCCAGCAGGCGCCCGTGCCACCCAGCAATATCACCAGCCCTTTTTTTGTATGTGGGTTCCGGGAGTCAAACTCAGGCCGTCGCACTTGCCAGGCAGGCGCTTACGCCACAGAGCCATCTCACCGGCCCCTGCTTTTAATGTAAAAACAATTCCAGATAGTTCCATTCTAATTCACTCTACAATGTATTAATAGAATTTAGAAGAAATAAAATATTGTCAAGGACTCTGGTAGATTGCATTGTGTTTCCTAATTGTTTACTGCTACAAGAAAGTGTTTGAAAGTTTGATTGCCCAAGGCTGTATAATGTGCAATTTATGACCCACTTGCAGCATGGCTTGGCCATGTGAGTAGCTGACTAGTGCAATATGAGTAAAAGTGATGTGTAACACAGCTGACTAGAGCATTTTGACTATATCATGGTTCTTACATTGCTTTTCTTCTTCTGCCATGAAAACAAGATAGAGCTGTTATTTCTGCTTGGTTCCTTCATGAACACAATATGAAGCAAAGCCACAGCTGAATTGTAGAGGATAAGTAAGATAAAATAAAAACTTTGTGGTTTACTACACTGTTGCCATTCAGATATCCATGTTATTTATTACTGCTAAATAACTTAGCAAAACTTATTAGAAAAGTTAATATAAATTTAGAAAGAATTAAAACAGTAGTATGAATAATTTGGCTTAGCACACACAGTGTAAGATAAGCTTTGTCTTCCTTTTTTTTTTTTTTTTTTTTTTTTTTTTTTTTGTGGGTACCAGGGGATCGACCTCAGGACCTCGTGTGCCAGCAGGCGCCCGTGCCGCTGAGCGATATCACCGGCCCCTTTTTTGTATGTGGGATCCGGGAGTTGAACTCGGGCCCTCACGCTTGCCAGGCAGGCGCTTAAGCCGCTGAGCCATCTCACCGGCCCTGTCTTTCCTTTTAATTCCTTTCATTTTTTCTTTTGTGCTTTTATGTGTGTTTGTACATATGTGTTTACAAATCTGATTTTTCATAGGAAAAATGTGTTTTTAATAACTATAGAACTGACCATTTAAAAATATTGAATTTACTTAAGCTGAAACAGAAACTTGGGGGAAAAAAACCACTAACTGCAAAACTAACCTCGAAAAATGCAAAAAACCAACTGAAAAAATGTAGATGGAGTCAATTAGATCATTGGAATTGCTATGGCAAGCAAAACAAATTTTTAACGTCTTTAGTTTGCTGAGTGTTCAGTTTTATTTTCTCTTTCTCGTGTTCAATAAAGTGAGAGAAACTTTATGTAACTATTACATTTCATTCTCATCAGTATCATACACATGTTAATAGCAATGGTAGTGCAACCAGAGAAGTGCTTTAGTCTATTTCTGTGCCATGCATGAGAAGGAAATCAGTACAGTGATTATTCCTCAGGTTGTATACACAGCATCTTCTCTATCATTTATGATGTTACCTGTGAGTCATATTTCTTCCTAAAGGGGAAGGAAACCATTTGGTTCTCTAGTTCCATGTTTTCTTATTAATTCTTCCTGTTGTTTAGGATGTGTGCATTTCCTGGACGTGATGAGAGCACAAGACTGACTGCCATCCTATTTATTATTGTGGATCTAACCTAGACTAAGATCACTTTTGAAGTTTTACAAAATAGAAGTATTTACATCCCAAATACTTTTTCTCCCTCAAAAATAAAAACTATCTTTCTTTCTGGGGCAATATAAAGCATAATTTGACAATTCTACTCTTGATGTTAATTGATATGCTGTATTTAATTTTTCAAACTTGCATTAATTCAATGAAGTGTGCAGTTTAGAAATTGAGGTAATTGATATTTCTAATTTCATATTTCTCCTAGGAAAACAAAAGGGAAATACTATGAAGTGTTTGCAAATGTTTGTACAACTTTTTGCTGGGGATGCATGCCTGTAATCCTAACACTTAGGAGGCTGAGGCAGGAGGATTGCCTCAAGTTCAAGATCAGCCTGTGCTATATAGTGAGTTCAAGGCCAGCCTGAATTATATAGTGAGACTCTGTCTCAAAAACAAACCAAAAAGAGGTTTGTGCAACTTTTTTTTCTATTCTGTGTTATTAAACTTCTCCTAGCATTGAAAAGATAATTTAAATGTGCACACACACACACACTCACCACTGATGTCTTAGATTTTCTTGCTGCTGTGACTCATACCAAGAAAGAATAAAGCATCTTCTCTCACCATGCTCATTCCATTGTCCGAAAGTAAAAACAAACAAACAAACAAACAAATAAAACAAAACAAAACAAAACAAAAAACTTCATTATATTTTAAAAGATCTGTATTTTCACAAAGAAGTAATACATTCATGGCAAAGAACAATATTTTTTAAGGCTAAATTTTCCCAGAGAGGTAGGTAATGAAAGTGAGTTTTCAGTGGGAGCAGAAAGTGTGGCTAATTCAAAAGTATGAAGTTACTTGAGATTTACAAAGAGAGCTTTGGCATTTCAGCTTACTGTAGAAACTTGTGTCCAGATGGCACTCATTGCTGAAGATGGGTTTGAAGATTGCTGTATGCTGTCAGTGAGGTCAGTGGAGAGAAGTGAATGACACGAAACTCTTAGAACCAGTGCCCCAGAGGCTGTCAGCATCACTGCTCAGTTGCAGCAGTGTGAAGCCACAGGAGCAATGCTAAAAAGGATATCATGTTACACTATTTTTCAGGTATTGCATAAACTAAAGATTTTTTAAATGGCTATTTATTTGCTTTGCACATCTGAGCAAGCTGCTTACTCATGCCATCTCTGTAAAAAGGGGCTGAATACAGCTTCACTTATAGGGTTTATATTGAGCTTTCTGTATCCTGGGGATCCAGGCAGTGCTTCCAAAATGGTTTTTTTTCTTCTTTTAAACTTTTATTATTACATGTTTGCAGTACATGCATTTTACAATCACCTTGGGGAGTTGGTATATGTATGTAATACAGGTTGCTTTTTTAAAATCGCCATTCCCTTCCCTTTCCTCTCTCCTCCTCTAGCTCCCCTTTCGCCCTTTGCATTCTTGTTGATATTAATCTTAGTTCATGTTTATGGCATGTAGTGTCCACATTCATTGAAGTTATTAGTATCTTGTACCTGGCATATCTTCACTCTACCTATTTCCCTATCCCCTCTCCCTCACCCTTCACCCTTGGTTTCCTGGACCCCTTCCCATCTTCAAGCAATCCATCCCCTTGTCTTGTTCTGTCTTTACTTTCTCTTAGTTTGTAATTTGCTTTACTCAGATGAGAGATACCATATGGTATTTAAGCTTGTGTGTCTGATTTATTTCACTCAACATTACATTTTCTAGATACATTCATTTTCCTACAAATGTCTCAAATGTCTCCTTTTTACAGCCAAGTAGTGTTCCGTTATATATAGATAACACATTTTCTTTATCAGATCACCTATTGATGAGTATACAGGCTATTTCCAGGATTTTGCTATTATGAATTGTGCTGAATTTTTTTAATGTTTCACGAAAGAGTCCCAATGCTGACTGAATTAAATTTACCGCCTATAAGTAATATAGAATCTTGGAGGAAATAAATTTAAAATGATGGATCACTATGAAATTTCTTAGACTTGACTATTCTAGAAAAAATTACTACAAATATAGGTCACAATAATTTTTTCTTTAAAAAATCAAATGAAATACAATGGAACAGAGCAGAAATATCTGATTATATCATGTATAGATAGAGTCTATATTGTTTTTATTATAAACCTATATATTACATATGTATAAATTTGTGTAATGAATCATAGTGTAGATTATTTTCTAATGAAATTCAGGTCAAATGAGTCAGAGGTCACAGAATACTAACATTGGTGAAGTGGGATGAGGATCTTGAATTTGAGGATGAGACAGAACATACTGAGTGCTGTGACTGAACATCTGAAGTCTAGAATGAACTTCTGTTCAGCTCAGCTTTTTAAATACCAACCAAAGGGCTGGATGAAAGGTTTTTACATTGTCTCTGAGGCTAGAGAGTTACCCGTAGAAGTGGCCTCTTTTATAAGGACACTAATCCTAGTCATGAGGGCTGTATACTCATGGCCTAATCACACCCCAAGAAACGTACTTTCTAATACAGTCACTTTGGCGATTAGGTTTCAACAGGAGTTTTGGGGGAACACAAACCTTTAACTCATACCAACCAGTTTGAGTGGTGTTTCACTTGTAATCCTAAATTTTATGATTAATGTAGAGCAACTCTATAATATTCTCAATTTCAGTGTGCACTAGAGTTCTATTCTATACATCTATTCTACTCCATTGACCTAGCAATCAGTATCAGTGCTTGAAATGCAATTTTTTTTTTTTTTTTGTGCGTACCAGGGGTCGACCTCAGGACCTCACGTGCCAGCAGGCACCCGTGCCACTGAGCGATATCACCAGCCCTTTTTTCGTATGTGGGTTCCGGAAGTCGACTCGGGCCCTTGCGCTTGCCAGGCAGGTGCTTATGCTGCTGAGCCATCTTACTGGCCCCCTGCAATGTTTTTTTAAACCACAGTTTTATAATATATTTCAATACATTCCTGAGAAAGTCACTCATCACACATTCATATTACTTTTTGGAAATTTTATATGTTAATTTTCTCCAAACGAACTTTAAGTCTAATTATTTATGAAAGCACAGAAAAGGAACAATATGTAGAATGTGTGTTGGTCTTTATATTGAGAATATATTAAATCCGTATGCTAATTTTGAAGGATTTAATCTTTATAGTGTTGAATTTAACAATCTAACAATATTTCTTTCCATTCATTAAAACCATTCTTATAGTATTTAAGTAAACTTTAATTTTCTTCTTTATATGGATTCTGACTTATTATGGAATTACTTACAATTATTTGATTTTAGGCTAATGTGAAAGTGTATCCATAAAACCATTTTTTTCACTATTACTACTGTATTCAATAAATTATATGAAATATTCAACACTTCGTTATTAAATAGGCTTTATAGTAGGTACTATTCCTCAACAGTAGGTTAATGGAAGCGATCTGAGTTCATTTAAATTAGACCATGCTAAGCTATTATGTTCAGCAGATTCAGTATATTAAATGTATGTTCTCCTTACTGGGTTTAACAGGATGTAACCCCATAATAATTGGAGGAAAATTTGTATATTAATCTCAATTTATTTACTCTTAAATATGAATATTATTCTCTGTATTTGTGCATAACATTATTCCTTTTGTTATGCTCTCTAGTTGATGATTATTCACCTAAATAAAATTTTGATTTAAATGTGTTACCTTAAAGAATTCTTATTTCAATTTCAGTTACTTCTTGTTTCCAGGTATTCAAAGTTTCACCGCAAATAATATCGTCTGATTCTTATTTCATTTTCTTGTTTAATTACATCAATTGCACTTTTCAAACAATTTAATGATAATGAGTATTTCTCTCCAGCCTTTAATTGGAATATTTATAGTTGTACACCACTAATCATAGTGTTTTGGCCTCTAAATATGACATTGGCAGCCAAGTGTGGTTGCACAAGCCTGTAATCCCAGCACTCTAGGAGACTGACTCAGGAGGATCACCAGTTCTAGCCCAGCCTGGACAACTTAAGGAAGGAAGGAAGGAAGGAAGGAAGGAAGGAAGGAAGGAAAGAAAAAAAGGGAAATAAAAGAAAGAGGAAGAAGGGAGGAAATAAAAGAAGACAAGGAAGAAGGAAGAATAAAGGAAGAGAAAAAAATTAAAACAGGCTGGGGATGTAGCTCAGTGTTAGTTTTTGGACTTCTGGAATGAATTCTTCCATATTTTTCTTTTAATACTCTTTTAATATTTATTTATGATCTTTGCATGGAAAGAAAGAAAGAAAAGGCTTAAAGTTTGATGCTAGATTCTTTTGAAATAATTGGAAACATTTTTCTTTCTCTATGCTATTTAATAATTTAATTGTAGGAAAGTGCTTCTTGAAATACTTCATGAAAATACTAACAAGAGCTTTTTCTCCATTCTTTTAGAAAAAAAAATAGTATGCCACATTACATATAAACTACTGGACCTCAACCAATTTTCAAAAATATAACAAATATGAGTCTATACAAAAAGTTATTTGATTAAAATTTAGTAACTGTCTATTGAAAACAATGAATTCTGATCCCCAAGCAGTTGGTATCGTCGCTAATCATTTGTTTTTTTTATACAGAAAAATCTTTTCTTCCACTTAAATCATTTTTCTCACTTAAATTGCTAATTCTTTACAATTTTCTGTATCACCTTCTCAAGAGTGTGGGCTGTAATTGTATAACACTAGCCAAGAACACAGTCATTTCAAAAGCATGGTAGAGGACAAGACAATGGTTGGGTCCCACTGAGTGTGACACCGTAATATTGCTCTCTGTACCAGCTATCTGCACATGATCAGGACTGTCTACTAATTGCATTTGTATTGCAACACTGGTATTTTCCTCTACATCTTTTTCATAAAAGTATCTACAGAATTTTTAAAATATACTTTGTTCCCGTATTCCCGTTAACTTAGCCAAACTTATGTGCTGAAAAATAAGTATAATCTCTGAAAATTAGGTATTAAAAACCAAGAGGTTTTCTATTGGGAAAACATAGTAAGATTTTCTATTCTTGAGTAGACCTATATATAATTTTCAAGTGTCTTTTAAAAGTTCCTCTTCCAGGGGCCTGGTGAGATAGCTCAGTGGCGTAAGCGCCTGCCTGGCAAGCGCAAGGGCCCGAGTTCAACTCCCGGAACCCACATACGAGAAAAGGGCCGGTGATATTGCTCAGCGGCACGGGCACTTGCTGGCACGCGAGGTCCTGAGGTCGACTCCTGGTACTCACAAAAAATAAAATAAAATAAAATAAAAGTTCCTCTTCCAAAGTTTTGGAATACTTATTTATTTTTTCCTTGATTGTATATTATCTCTCCAAATGCAGTCTTGTGTCTACTGTTCAGAACATTTAATTGCAGAGATTAATCTCAAGACCTTTTATATATTTTCATGTATTGGCCAATATATATATAACTTTCAATATGTGTACTGTAGTCAGAGTTTTTAATAACTGAAAAATTTAAATGTAATGTGTAAATATGAAAAAAAAAAAGCCAATGGCAATATAGAATCTTTGCAGTTAAGGTAGGTTTGGTCAAAGGTAGCAGAAGCCAAGAACAAAATGTAATTTATTGAGAGAATGTTATCTAAGAATTTACAAAGTGTTCATCCCAGGATAACTGCAGAAACCTTAGCAGTAGAAATGCTGGGGCTTCCTTTTGGAGGTAGGACAAATAATGTTGTCCATCACAAAATAATTCTGTGTCCCTCTATCTCTTAATTCAAAATTCTAAGTTCCTAGATGGAGAATGTGGATTAGAAATGTCAATTTTCCACTAAGGACCACTGTGAGATGGTCACCTATGGATGTGTTCTTATGCATCAAATACGATAATCAAAGTAAAGAGAATTTTTAGTAGCATCAATGTATTTTAGAGATACTATGGTACGACTGTAGTATTTCCAGAAGTTTTTGGTATACCCAATGTTCTCGATAATAAGCAAATAATATTTATGATTTATATTTAATTGTTCATCACTTAATTCTATCCTGGAGATAATTAATTAGAAATCTGATAATTAATATCTGATAATTAATATCTGATAATTAATTAGAAAAATGTAAAATTGGCTATCAGAATTTTTTCATAAGATGCCTATAAAACTCAATAAGTGAAAGTTTTTAAATCTGCATCTAAAATTATTTTTTAAAAATTATTTTTTGAACTGTGATCAATGTTTTAGTTTGTGTGATTTCAACCTGAAACCATATCATCACAAACAACTAAAATTTTCATTTCTAGGGCTTAAAAAGCCATAATTCTTTACATTACTCACTTGCTATTAGAAAGGAAGAAAGGATAATTGACTTACTAATTGCATCATTATGTTTCATGCCTTTTACACATATAAACATACATACAGACTTTTCACAGGAGCCTATCCTTGAGGCCATAATGCTAAGTGAGATACTGTAAATCAGACACAGAGGTTAAATAGCTCTTATATGTGAAACTAAATGTATAACTAATTTGGGAGCAAAATAAAAGAATGATTGTAGAAAACAGGGAGATAGAATTTGTGGAGATAGGAAAAAGGTCATGATAGGGAGAGCTGGGAAGGAGAGAAGGGTAAAGGGAATAAAACGATCAAGATGCAGAATGCATATAGACCAGTACTCAACAATGAATGGATTTATTATGTATTGTGAACGTATACTAATAACAAAATGAGAAGCAGAAGATCTTGCTTCCTAGTGACCTCAGTTGAAACTGAGTTTCTATTTAGCATGGCAAATGTCCAAGACAGTCACCACAGGATTAGTCTGTTGCTGAAAAATGACATCAAACTTTAAGCATTTGACTAACGTATTTTAATAATAATGTCTCATAAAAATTAAATTATGTTTAAAATTTCATGTTTTTTTCCTAATCTAGGTTGATGATGTTTAACTTTGAAACACTGACACTGGTTAAGTATTGATTTTAACCCTGAAGCATTCAACAATTCACAAAAAGTATCCCCAGTGTGCTTCTGTTATAGATAAAATCTATAAAAACAATGGTTGTAGGTTAGATACATGACAACTTGTGTGCCTTCTGAAAAAATCACCAATTTTCATTAAGAGAAATCTCCCTTTGCCTCAGAAGCAGCCATAGGATATGCACATATGGAGTTTTGGGGAAAGAAGAATACACATATACTATCTATTCATTAATTCTGGTGATTTTTTGGGATTTTTCAATTTGATGTCAAATTTATTTAACGATTTTACATTACAATGGACTCTGAAATCTGCATTTAACATATGATACTCTGACTCCTGATGAACAGACTACATATATTACACAAATAATTTTCACTATGGATAATAATACCAACAACATATACATAATGACTTTTTTTTGTTTGGTTTGTTTTTTTTTTTTTTTTGAGACAGGGCCTTGCTCTGTAGCTCAATCTGGCCTCGAACTCATGGGAATCCTCCTACCTGAGCCTCCCAAGTGCTAGGATTACAGGCATGCCCCACATGCCCAGTTGTACATAATGACATTTTAAAAATTACATAATGTAATATATATAAAGAACTTAACATGAATTTCATCTGCCTTATCTGCAAAAAATTTAGCTATTTTGTAAGTTAACTGAGGGCTACAACTTACATCTCCAGTTCAACTATTGTAGATTTGGTAGTTTTAAAATTTTTTCTGTAGCCTTTGAGAACATCTTATTATTTGTAGTAATTTACTTCCTAAGTGGCAGGTGTGAAAAATCATTTTGAGCAGTTTATCTCAGATAGATATATGACCTTAGGAGTTTACAATCTGAATTTCCAATTTGAAAGGGAGAGTGGTCTTTGAAACAACAGAGAATACTTTTAAAATGGCCTGAGAGTTACAGGGAACACTAGGGTCCATGGAAAATATGCCTATATTTATTCAAAATTTACTCTTTCCTGTCCTTTCCTGAAAATTGATGTCAGTCCTTTTCTTACTTATTGTGATGAATAAGTCTCATAGATCAACCCATAGATTTATATATATATATATATTTTCTGGGAATGGCTAATTTACCAAACTAATTTCTTTCTTTTTGGGTGGGTGGGGGGGTCACTGGGCATTTAACCTCTGGCCTTCACTCTGAACTACATACCCAGCACTTTTATTTTTTTTTAATTTTTTAAATTATTTTTGGTACTGGGAATTGAACTCAGGATTTGAGCTTGCCAGGCAGGCGCTTGTGCCACTGAGCTATATCCCTGGCCCACCCAGCCCTTTTTTTGTACTTTTTATTTTAAGATAGAGTCTAAATTGCTGGGTTGCCCATGTGTTGCTTGAACTTGGATCCTCCTGTCTCAGCTTCCCAGAGTGCTGGAATTACAGGAGTAATCTACCACGCCCACCTATAAATTTTATAGCTCTTATTAAGGTTTATGATTTATATTTTCTTCTTTCTCTGAGCTATAAACCACAATGATTTATCTTTAAAATCTCTTAGCACTATGAATTCATCTATTTTAGAATTATTTCTGACACACTTATTGTATTAGTTGGGGATTTTAAATTAAATTGACAGTAATTTAAGCAGAAATATCAAATGTAGAGAAAACTTTTACTCTCTTACTTGGGCCATATGCATAATTCTTTTTTTTTTTTTTGTGGGTACCGGGGGGTCGATCTCAGGACCTCGCGCGCCAGCAGGCGCCCATGCCTCTGAGCGATATCACCGGCCTCTTTTTCGTATGTGGGCTCCGGGAGTCGAACTCGGGCCCTCGCGCTTGCCGGGCAGGCGCTTAAGCCGCTGAGCCATCTCACCGGCCCCATATGCATAATTCTTAACCAATTATTCTTGCCAGAAGCGTGTGGTGACATGTCTAATGAACGCGGGCTGAGTGCACAACGAAGGAAGGAGGCAGAGACCACGCGACAGGCTTTGGTAATAGCAACTAGGCATATGGTTCAATACCTGGGTATAGGCAGGCAGAGAGTGATAAGACCATATTCAGGGAACAAAAAGAAGTGTGTCCCTTTTATAAGGATAGAAAGAAGGCAGGGGACATTAGGTGGGAAGATTTTAATAAACATCTGTGGTCAAAGTTCTCTGGTAGTCTTGCATCTCAGTGGGCAGAGTCCTTGAAGTTTCGGTGTAAATTTTGCGGTGTCTCCAGATATCCCCAGGACCTGAAAAATTCCTTGTCCTATCATATTGTCTTTAGATCCTGGGCTTGCTGATGACAGCTTCGGTGCTGAACTGAGTTTCTTGCTGAGAATAGTGCCTTCTGCTGACAAGCAGGTTGGGGGCCGGGAGAGTTAGGCCCGATTTGAACCTTACATTTCCATCTTTTAGTTATTATAAAAAAGAAAAGAAAAGAAAAAAGAAGAAAATAGGAAAAGGGTGCTGGTTCTCAGGGCTGCTTCTTGCATGACACATGGGCTTAGTGGGCAACTTAGTGGGAAGGAAAACCTTGGGGAACTGATTCATATGGGGGGAGGAGAAGAGGAGCAGTTGTGGATTAGTGATGGCTTGGATGCGGTCTTGTAAGAGCTGTGACAAGTCAGTGTACAGATCCTGGTCCAGTTGCTGGGAAGGCACAGATAAGTAGAGGTTCTGCAGAGGAAGAAAATGCCTTGACTGGATAGATAAAATTGATTATGAAGGCCAAAAACATATTTAAACTTCCTGTCTTCATTATCCCAAACATTTACTGTACCCAACAAAATAGGTCCTGTAAGAGGTTGAAAAGGCCCTATAACCGGTTTGAGGAATCTGATGAGTGGCTGTGGTTTGGTTTTTCCAGTGGAGGAAAAACTTCTTGGTGCCTACTATCAGCCCCTCAGAGGAATGATTGAAAGTGGGCACGAGAAGGCAGTCAAATTGGGTAGGAGTCTGAGTGCACACATTCCCTGGATGCATATCTGCACATGGAAGATGATGGCCAATGCAGAGATCAGAGTGTGTTAAGCAGTGGAGCAGTGACAATCTGGGGAAGGGCTGAGAAGCAAAGGGGTTGACTGAATGTGGAGTTTTGGATTATTTGGTGATTAACATGACCAGTGGAGGCTAACAAGATTATTGTGAAATTACACTGGTGGGGAGAGAGTTGTCCAATCAGTGACCCAGAAGACATATTGCGCTGGATGAAAAGGGAGGCTTGAAAAGTTGTGTCAGAATTAGTGGTTATTGGGTCATCTATAGGCTTACTTGAGTCCTTATTAGGAGTGAGACTTGTCAGGTAAGTTTGTAAAAGCTGGGTTGTTCAGGCCGGCGCATTGCCTCTTTGAATAACATCAGCCAGGGGAAAACCCCGAGGAGAAAAAGAAGGCCACATTTCCTGGAGGCCAGTGTGTGCAAGCAGAGACCCCTCTTGTATGAGGGAATGATAAGGAGCCAAGGAAACTGCCTACTCTTAACCTCCTCCTCCCCTCAGATTTCGTTCTTTGATTTTGGGGAACATGAACTCAGCACATCAGACATCTAGTATGTTGGGAGTTACAACATTTCCCCTATATCATTTAGAGGTCCTATAACATTGTGACTCAGCTCCATGTAAATATAATAGTAATTACTATAATTTCAATGAATACATAGGTCTTAATTATGTTTGTTTTCCCAGCTACACTGGACATTCTGAGAACAAGGACAATAGTGTTTGCTTTTTGGGAATTCCAATACTGTATAGCAAGTAAATATTAGTCTAGTTGAATTACATTTGAAAAAAGAGGGGCCAAGGTGAGAAATTGACTAAGTAAATGGAAGATTAATTTGGGGAACCAGCTCCAGTTTTCGTGAAGTTTTTTTTTTTTTTTGTAGAGTCTTATAAATTCATTTTGATTGTATAATTATCTACTCTGTTTATTTTACTTTGTGTTACTTTTGTGAGGTCTGAAAATATGAGACTGAATTAATATCATATAGTTTTGAAAATTTTAGAAAACATAAATAAAACTTCTATCTCATAGATGATTTATTTGTGATTAAAATTTTAGATGACTATAGCATGTAAGATAAAGATGTAGGTGTCCTAACTTTTTAATCCAAATCTGTGTTCTTTGACAGTAATGAATTGTGGACTGTCAGACATGTGCTCATTTTTCTATACTGTCTCTTTCACCCAAACTTCTTGTAAATGAGTTTTCAATGCTAATACTTACCACGAAAATCATGAAATAAATACACATGAGAAGGTTTAGTTTTAAATAAATTCATCATTCAACATTTTTGTTTTTCCATGATGTTTTCTCTATTAATAGTCTACTTTTTGGCATATTTTACTGTAATGAGATGAGACATTCGTTGTTGTTAATTAATAGTCACAGGGTATGAGGTATAGTTTTAAATGCTTCTTATTTGAACTATGTGTTGCTTTCTTTTTTTGTGTGTTGCTTTCATTAAAAATATTTTTCCAATTTTATGAATATTTTGTCCTTAAAAATTGAAAAGCATGTTTATAAATGGAAATCAGAATCTTTGGGAGGGACACTTTTGGCAGGGCAATTATTTTACACAAACAAGCGAATCCGTGGGAGGGGACCACACGAAGCCTGCATCCCCTTTTGAACTCACAGTAGCATCCTCCAGGGAAAGTCCCTGACTGAAGATTGTTTAAATGGCAGCAGTGGGGTGCATAGTAACACTGCTCCTCAAAGGAAGCATCACCTTATCTGACCCGTCTTGGAGTTAATCAGGCGCCTCATGCTGCTTGTTGACAATAATGTCTCTAACCATTTCCATTTTTTTGACATTCAGGAGCCATTTGAGGACATCTTTTGTTTATTTACAAGATCTTCACAAAATATGTTTTGTTGAAAACCTTTGATGAACCTGGTCCTATTTTGGACTTCAACCTCTGTTAATATGTAATTCCAAGAATTTCTGAAGTTCTATGACATATTAGTTCTTATAACAAATATCAGTTACTTTAATGATGATATCTAACACTATGCATTCACCTGCCTAAATCACTTAATAGAGTAAAACTTATCATCTCTTTGCTTTACAGTAAGATAAGGATTGCTTTTTTCATTTAACCATTCAAAAGACATTAATTTTTTTTTCTTGTGGCTTCTTAATTTTTAGAAGTGTGAAATTCCCTTGTGAAAAAGTCATTATGTACCTTGAAATCTAAGCAGCAATTATTTTGTTCATTTCATAATAAACAATTCTCTTGGCAAAGTGTTCCAAATTTAAAGGGCTATGGTGAATGTTGGTTTGGTTTTGATTGGACAGCAAGTTCAGTTATGATTCTGTCCATCTTTTCCCTGAAAGATCAGTGGTTAAACATATACTGGTAGCTGCCAGAGACAACACTCATATTTGTCTTTCCATTCTGCAAGAAGAACTTCAAATGTTATCATAAAGGCCTTTAGTGCAGCCCATCGGTCTTGACTAAGAACACAGTTTATTCCACGTCCTAATATGAATTTCAGCCTGGAAAGGTCAAGTATTAGGTTTATCACAGTGATTTTGAAGGCCTCGATTATTTATTTAGCACTGTGCAGCAACTGAGAAATTTTTCTCATTCATAAATTAGAATGTATTATTTTTACTGTAATTTTTTAGTACATGTTTGTACAGTACATGATCATTACATCACTGTAGGAAATTGGTACATGTGTGTAACACATTTAAATTCTTTTTTCCCCCTTCCTTCCACCTCCTTTTATTTTTCCAGCATCAGGTTCACTTATTTATCTTATACAACTTTATAAAGTTAATTATCATATATACAGATTGAAAAGCAGAGTAATTAGCCCAAGGAACATATAAAACATGTAAAACACTTGTACTAAGTCAAGGTACACTTTGAGATACATTGTCTGGGCTGGCTTACAATGCCCTTTTTCCCTCTCTGTTTCTTTTTTTCTGATTATCTGTTTCTCTCTCTCTCACTCTCTTTCTCTCTCTCTCTCTCCATATAAGAGAAACCATGTAATATTTAAGCTTGTGAGTCTGAGTTACTTCACTTAACATTATAGTCTCAAGGTGCATCCATTTTCCTAAAAATGATTCACAGTTTTCCTTCTTTATGGCAGAATAATACTCCACATTTTTAAAAATCCCTTCATCTGTTGATACACAAAATGTATAGCTTGTTTCGAAGATTTAGCTATTGTGAATTGGACATCTATAAACATGGATGTGCATACATCACTGTGGTATATGATGTCTTTAACTCTTTTGTTTGTTTTGTTTCTTGAGATAGGGTCTCACTATGTAGTTCAGGCTGTCTTTGAACTCACTATGCAGCCCAGGCTGGCCTTGAACTCAAAGTGATTCTCCTGCCTCACCCTCCCAAGTGCTGGGATTACAGGTGTGCACCACCACACCTGGCTGATGTTTTTAACTCTTTTGGAAAGGTACCTAGTAGGGGAATAGCTGGGTCAAATGGAATTTCTATTTTTAGTTTTTTGGGGAATCTCCATATCAATTTCCATAGTGGTTGTATCAGTTGACAGTCCCACAAACAATGGAGAAGTGTTCCTTTCTTCCCACAGCCTTGCCAACATTTGTTATTGGTTGATTTCTTGGTGGTAGTCATTCTTTCTGGAGTGAGATGGAATCTCAATGTTGTTTTAATTTGCATGTCTCGAATGACCAGTTATGTTGAACATTTTCTCATGTATTTATTGGCCATTTGTATTTCTTCATCTGCAAAGTGTCTGTTCATTTCAGATGCCCATTTTAATTGGGTCTTTAAATTGGAGGGGTTCTAATTTTTTTGAGTTCTTTATACATTCTAGATATTAGTCCTTTGTGGAGTAGCTGGTCAAAAATTTTCCCATTCTGTATGTTGTCTCTTCACTCTCTTAGTCACTTCCTTTTCTGTGCAGAAGCTTTTTTATTTGATGTGCTCTCATTCACTGGTTCTTGATATTATTTCTTTTGCAACTGGAGTTTTGTTCAGAAACTCTTTGCTTACACCTATGTCTTCTAGTTTTACCTATTTGTATTGCAGCAGATTAAGTGTTTCTGTTCTAGTGTTTAGATCTTTGATCCATTTTGATTTTTGTTTAGTACATGGTGAGAGATATGGGTCTAGGTTCAAATTTTGGCATGTGGATAGCCAGTTTTCCCAGCACCATTTGTTAATAGGCTGTTTTAACTCCAGCAAAGGGATTTGACCACTTTGTCAAAAATGACATAGCTGAGTGTGCCTGGCTTAGTTTCTTTATCTTCTATTCTTTTCCATTGATCCACAGGTCTGTTTTTTTTTTCCCCCAATACCATGCTGTTTTTATCACTGTAGTTTTGTAACTTGAAGACTGGGATTGTGAAGCCCCACCCACCCACCTTGCCCTTATTGCCCTTCTTGTCCTTCTTGCCCAGAATTGCTTTTGCTATTCTAGGTCACTTCTGGTTTCATGGTTTCATATGGACAGATATTGCCAACTAGAATAGCTGACCTGAGCCTAGGTAATTTGGAAATTTAAAAAATTGAGAGGAGACTAATGCAAAATAAAGGCTCTTATGTCAAGACCATAGGGATATAAATTAATATTTTTATATTTTATGGAATTCTGAAAATAAATAAATTATATTGTGTTACTTTATTAGCCAAAGATATACCCAAAAGAACTATTGTTAGCAAACTTAAGTTGAAGAATTCTTTATCAAAATGCATTAGGATGAAGTTAGGAGACTTCAGTTTGAATGCTAGTTTTATAAGACTTTATAGGTAATTAGCTGGGCATGGTGGTGCATGCCTATAATCCCAGCACTGAAGGAGGCCAAGGCAGGAAGATCACCAAGCTTGAGTACCACTTATGCAACTTAGTGGGATTCTGTCTTAAGAAAATTAAAAGGATATTTTATATATTAAATTTTATTTATACGACATATGTGTATATGTACACATATATAAAATTATGGTCCTGAATGTAATTGTGGTCTTGAATCTCAGTGACATTAAGAAGAAAGTCAGTGTTGAATTTATTCTTTCAGGATCATAGAAAGACCTTCTTAAAATCTAATAAACCTTTATACTTTCTATGAAAATGCAAAAATGTTCTTATATTTATAATTTTCATAAATTTTCCATCAATTTAAAGCACTTGATCCACTTGCTTAAACCCAGTTTAAGTAACTCTAAGACTTGAGGATTTTCAAACGGTCTTTCAAATTTAAAATTTAAGATTGTTTTATAACTTTGAATCATATGTGAAATTCAGTTTTTTAAATGAAATTGATGCACAGAGCACAAAAAAGTGTGATGGTTTTATGAAAATCATTTGCTCTCTCGTTTCTTCTATATTCTTCAGTTTCTCTGCTTGAGAGAGCTATTTTTAACTCTCTATAAGCCATGTCTTCTGATATTTGTTTGCCCATAATGTAGCATCAGGCGGGAATCTGGGGAGCTAGGGGTTTCCATGTCCTGACCCTCCATTTCTTGGGTCTGTGCCCTCACTTCTGCAAGGAATGCAGAAATGGGGGTGAGACTGATGCAGAAGTGAAGGTCTCCACAGAGAACGAGCAAATCAGAAACAAAAGTAGTGCAAAGCAAAGGTTTATTTATAGTGTCACAAAGGCAGAGACAAAGCTGCCAGATGGCAGCCACAAGACAGGGAGACCTGGAACGAGCTTCTCAACTTGGTGTCTTTGCTCTGCCCATACTTACGGGAGGGAGTAAGCTGGTCCCTAAAAATAACTGTTTCACTAATGGTGACCTCTAGGCCAATCAGGGTCTTAGCCTTTGTTGCTGGGGTGAGCTCAGGGTCATGAGATCTAGTCACAGTAAATACATGAAAGTCCTAAAAATAATTGTTTCACACCTGCAAAGGTTTCACAAAGGGCAACTTACTCAAGTAAGCAGGTGTTTATTTCTATGAACATCTGCCACATCGGCCATGCCATGTTAGACACTTCATGCCCTACGTCCTTGCCTATCTCCCTCTCTAACTATCCCTGCAATAACAAAACATGATGTTTTTGTGCTTTCAGAAAATAATTATTGGGCCGGTGATATGGCTCAGTGGTATAAGCGCCTGCCTGGCAAGCATGAGGTCCTGAGTTCGACTCCCAGTACCCACATGAAGGAAAAAAAGGGCCGGTGATATTGCTGAGCGGCACAAACGCCTGCTAGCAAGCGCAAGGTCCTGAGTTCAACTCCCGATACCCACATTAAAAAAAAAATTATTAGTTTCAGAAGCTATTTATTGATGATTTAGGGTGTAATATAAAGATTTTGTTTTCTTATGTTACATACTGCCACTTGGTATTTTCCCTTTCTCTTTTCTCTCCAAGATATATTTTGGAGCTAAATAACTTCTAGTTGATATTTAGCATTTAAAGTATGTCTAATCAGATTATTTAATCTTTCATGCAATATGCTTATAATATGGATATTGGATATCTGGATATTAGAGATATGTCTGTGAGCAATGCATTCAAAATTCTTTGCCCTTGTAGAAATTATATTTTAATGAGCGAAAACACACAATAGAAATGAACAAGGTAACTGAGCAAATTAAAAAAAAAAACTGAGCAAATTAAAACAAAGTCTGTCTAAGGCAAGTGTTAAAGAAAAAAATGGAATTAGATAATAAGGACCGGGTGAGGGTGTTTTACAATTTTAAATGGGGTTGTCGGGTAAGCCTTATTGAGACGGTGACAGGTAGCAGATGCTACTTGAAGGTAGTAATGACGTTGCAATTCAGAGAACTAGGGAAATGAGTGGTCTGGACAGATGGAACAGCTAGGGGAGGGCTCTGAGTTATAAGTGTGCCTGATATGTTCAGGCTAAGCTAAGAATTAGTGTTGTTGAACCAGCAAGAATAGGGAATGTGGTAGGAATTCACGGTAGAGAGTCAGCAGCAGGGGCCCACACTGTGACTGACTCCGACGACCACTGTGAGGACTTCGGCATTTACTCTGAAAGAAACAGAGAGCCTTAGAGGAGTTTGAGATACAGGGTGATATATATTATGATGTGTGTTTTAACTGGGATCACTTATGCTGTTCTATTGAAAACACACTGTAGGAGGGATTGTTTGACAGTAAAATGCTGTGGTTTGCATGTGGCTTGTTCTCTCAGGGCTCATGTGTTAGAGCTTTGTTCTCAGGATGGTCCTTTCGAGGTGGTGGACTGTAAGAAATGGCCTTGAAAGAAGTTATGGATCACAGCTTCTCTGGCTTCTTGTCTTACATGGCCATGATGCATCATCCAGTGTTAGTCTCTTACCACAAGCCGAATTAATGCGGCTACTCAATCATAGATTCTCAGCCTCCGAAACAGTGAGCTAAAAGAAAAACTCGGGTTTTTTAAAGCCTTTTTTCTATACAGTTATTCAGATTCAGATATCTTGTTATAGTTATTAAAATGAACTAATACACAGAGAGACTAATTAGGAAGCATTTATAAGCAATCTATAGAAAAGATGATGACAGCTTAGCCCAGGGTGTTTGCAATTTTGTGAAATGGTGATTGTATAGGCAAATGTTCACCAAATAAACAGTGTGTGTGTGTGTGTTTGTGTGTGTGTATCCATGCATGCAAGTGCACATGTTTTTAATATACATAAAATAGGAATTGATTCACAAGGTTATGGACACTGAGAAATATTACCATCTGGTATATACAAGCTGAAGAAGCAGGAAAGTTGGTGGTGTAGTTCAGTCTAAGTCCAAAGGCATGAGAACTAGAAACACTCAATGGTCAATGGTGTATTCTCACCCCAAGAAATAAAGCCTTAGAACCAGGAATGAAGGTATGGGAGATGGCATCTGAGGGCCCAAGAACCAGGAGCTCTGATAATCTGAGGTTAGGAGAAGATGAATGTTCCAGCTTAAAGAGACAGCATGAGAGAGCGCATGAGAAAGAGCATTTGCCCTTTCTCCATCTTTCTATTTTATTCTGGTCCTCAGTGGATTGGAGGATGTATGCCCACACTGATAAGAGCAGATTTTTTTCAATTATCTACCAATTCAAATGCTACTCTCTTGCAGGAACATTCTGAAAGTGGCATGCAATGTTTTACCAGTTAGCTTGACAGCCATTATTCTGCTAAACTGACACATAAAATTAATTACCACAGATGATATTATGAATTTATTTTTAAGGATAGTCAAAACTTTCTGTAACTGATTCATATAGTATATTCACACATTTTCTTGAACATTTTTATTTAATAATTCATGCTTTTATGTCAAGTCTTTGGTTTGTACGTGTCTATAAATTCCATGACAGAGTTTCTGACTTAAGTGTAAATTCTTCTATAACTGAAACACATTAAATATTCCATCTGATTCATTTCTGGAAATTAAAGGGGGATATTCCTCCTGTAACATTCCTGCCTTCTTGTTCTAATTTAGGCTGAATAATATCCAGTCCCGGTGCACTTCTATTGTTTTGGGATTTTCCATTACTACTGACTTTTATTTCTTTCACATTAGGATATTTGTTTTCTTAGATTACTGTTCCTTCATTTCTTTTTTTGTTTAGCTTTGTATTTTTTTCCAAGAAAGAATGTACAGAAGGTGTTTGTTTGACACCTTAAAAAATCTATAGATATATTTTTATTATACCCTCATACATCTTTTAATCTTTTTAACTGTGTATAATCTTCTAGATAGATATGATGGCTAATTTTATGTCAATTAGGCTAGATTATTGTGCCCAGGTGTTTTGTCAAACACTTATACAGATGATACTCTGTATTATATTTTAGATCTAACATTTTACAGAGTAGAGTGTGAGTAAAGCAAATTATCAGCCATAATGTGGATGGGTTTTATTCTACTAGTTGAAGGACTTATGAGCAAACACTGAAGTTCCCTAGAGAGAAAGGAATTCTCATTGAGATGGCAATATTCAAATCCTGCCTGAGTTTCCACATGCTGTCCTGCAGAATTCAGACTCAAAACTGCTATATTAACGCTTCACTGAATTTCTGGTTTGCCTTATCAGTTTTAGACTTAACAGCCATCACAGTTATATGAGAAACTCTCTCTCTCTCTTTCTATGAATATATAGGTGATAAATAGATACAGATATAGGGTAGGCATAGGTATAAATATATATATATATATGTATATATGATATAGAAATAGAAATGTTACAGTTCTCTGGAAAGACATAATACAACAGGAATAGTCAGTCACAACTTTGACAGTATTTGTCCACTTTCTAAATCTACTGTTGCTATCGGGGTGTCCAATACCATTCCTTTTCCAGATCTCTTCCAAACTGCTTATTTTTGTGTTTTGTAAACTTTTAGATCTTATTTGTTCCTATATAGATGTTCTGACATTTCATAATAAATTACCTTTAAAAGGGAAATTTTTCATTATGTATGCTATGATAATTAATCCAAAAATCCATGTCTTTTCCTAGGGAAATGTCATATTATTTGGTAAAAATATCCTAATTTTTCTAGTTTTTCTGTGATTCCTATTTTGGGGTATTGGTTTTCTAGGGTGGAGCTTTTTATTTCACTTTTTCTTTTTGGTTCAAATGAGTGATTTTATCAGCTTTATATTTTGTTTATTCATTGAAGTTATTTCTGCTAATAAATGTATTTTCAATTACTGAGGTTGCCTAACCCCCTAAATTTTCTTTTGCTAAGGAAATATATTTTAATGCAAAGATTCAAAATATTCTCTTTATTTTACTTATTAACTTTAGTTGTTCTTAAACTTTCTTTTTCACTTCATGTTCCCATTTTCTCTGCATTGGTTTATTTTCTTAAAAATTTTGTCTTTATTCTTCATCTATCTGTTTATATTTATGAATAGAGAACTAGAAAGCATATTGGTAACTGAGAGTGAGAGGGAAGGATGAGTTTTGAAAGAGACTTATGTAGTCATGAGCTTTAATGTAAAAATGATTGCACAAGGACCAATTTCTTTTTTGGGAATGTCTAACACCTTTGCAGGTGGTTTTTTCCTGACCCTTTTTTCTCAGAAAGGGATTTTTCCACATCTTTGTGTGGCAGTAGGGGCCATATAGAAAGCAGAGACTGAGGACTCAGTGTTTCTAAATTCTGCTAGTTTTAGATTGAGGTCCAAAGCATTCATCTGTTCCTGTTGTCTCAAATTTAAATTCCCTCCTGTTCAAACTCACCTGAGAATAAACAAATGTTGTGGGATGTTAGAGTTTATTTACCATTATGAATAGGTGTGAGGGCAGAGTGATACTCACCTACCTGTGCAGAGTTAGATGACTGTTCTATTTTTTATGTAGGTTTTTCTACCTATCATTGTTTTGTGTTCTGTTACACCTGAAATCCTTCTATTCCCAATGCGGTCTGTACTACTCCGCATCAAACTGTGCTCCATCTCCTTCCCTATGACCCCTTCCTCTGACCTTATAGCCTATTTAGGTGGCAATTTTTCACAATTGTATTTTCCAATATATAGAACATTGTCATTTCTTATGTTCTCTCCTGTTTTCATTCAGATTATACTTAATCTCAATGTGTCATTAACATAACATTTTCAAAGATGAAGATGACCATCGTAAGCTCAGATAATTTAGAAAAAAAGTCAGTTTTCTAAATACCAATATCTGTTTAATAACAATGGATATTAGGTGGCAATTCAGTATTTCGGTATTGTTTACTATGCACTTTTAAGTAAGTTATATATTGGGGGAATTTCTATAGATAATGGTGCATAAAATGTATTGAAATACACCTATGAAAATATGAGCAGAAGAGGCATTACATTATAGTATTTTTAAAGGTTAAGTGTTGTCATACAAAATAGCAAAAATAAGGGGTCACATTTTCATTTTACACCTTTTCTTATCATTACTAGTTTGCTTTTTTGATAATCCTTACTCTTCAAAGTTTCCTTACAGAGGGTAATGTTTTAGTTTCCCTACTTAATGCATATCTTCATTCCATTTTAAATCTCAGCTCTATGAAGATATCTTTTTAAATTCTAAATTCTCCATGATTTTTATGTATTTAAAGTCTGTTTCATTTAAATATTTAATTTTCAGATAAATTCTATGTCTAATTCTATGCTTTCTTGAAATCACCCTATATCACTGGCACACAGTATGAAATAATATAAAATAATTATCAAATAAGTGTAGGATAAATTTTAAAAACTGAAATTTCTTGCCTACAATTCATTAATATCCTTTGCTAAAACTGAAATAGAGATGGAACATATATTAATATAATTTCTAAATTTTTATCTGTATTTTAAGACAAAAAATAATTTTCTGATTTTTATACTATAATGGGCCAATGTTACAGACTGAATAGACCATTCATTTACTTTTAGAGTCATTTAAATGGTGCAGAATGGACCTATAGCCACATAAATTCTGAAATTATAAATTTATAGTAAAGTAGGTAATTGCAATGAAGATACTAGCACCTACAAACACAGCAAGTAGAAATGGAAACATTTTGCCAAGTCTAAATTCAAATATAACCATAAAAATATTTAATATTCACTTCTTGAATTTATTTCCAGGTAGTAGAAAATTCTTAGTTTAAAAGTAGAATGCTTTGATATTTCATACATTTAGTGTTTTAGAGTAGCATTTTAAGCAGAGTGTGGTAACATATGCCTACAATTCCAGCACTTGGGAGGTTGAGGCAGGAGGATTGCCACAGGTTTGAGGCCAGCCTGGGCTACATAATAAGTTCAAGCCCAGCCTGAACTATATAGCAAGACGAGTTGCAAAAATAAAATAAAATAGAATTTTAAGCACTATAATAAAATGCTTTATGTGTATATTATTTAAAAATTTAAAAATGATCATGAGGGCCAGTGAGATGGCTCAGCGGCATAAGCGCCTGCCTGGCAAGCGCGAGGGCCCGAGTTCAACTCCCGGATCCCACATACGAAAAAAAGGCCAGTGATATCGCTCAGCAGCACGGGCGCCTGCTGGCACGCGAGGTCCTGAGGTCGACCCCCAGTACCCACAAAAAAAAAAAGAAAAAAAAATGATCATGAGTATTTTTTTTGTTTTTTGGAAAAAAGGTAAAACAAAATTTCATAACAAAATAATACGAGAATAACAATAGTTAATATATTACATGTTATTATCTTGAAAGTAATTGCTCAGGATATAAGATATGGGCATAAAAATTTCTCCAATCGATATTAGCACAAACCTTCCTTTTTAATGAACTAAGAGATACTAATAGTATAGCTGACTTACATTTTTCCCTTTTTCCCTACTGTCCTTTCCCCTTTCACCCATCCTAGTTCCCTCTTCCTTTTGAACAATTTCTTCCCATTTCACAATATCTATTGTACCTTTTAGAACTTACTCTTTCAGTTTCTCACACCAGGGAGACAATACGATGTTTACACATGTGAGTCTGATTTATTTCACTTATGAATATGGTCTCAAGTTGCACCCATTTACCTATAAAAGTCTCAAGTTTATCCTTCTTTATGGCTGAGTATTACTCCACTGTAGAAAAATACCACATCTTTTTATCCATTCCTGATCACGAGTATATGTTGAACTCCAGGTTGTTAAAATGGCAGTGAAGAACAGACCAGTTTTTTTTTTCAAATACAAGGTTAAAACAATGTATTTATTATTGAATTGCTTCAGTGTGATAAAATGTAGTTATAATTTAAACTATGTATACCTAAAATATTTTCCAATCTTGTTATTCCAATTTCATTTATAATTTACAAAAGAAAACATGTACTGTTTTGTCTTTATTTATAAGGAATTTCAGTTAGTTATTACAATAAATAATTGTACTTCATATTGAACTATAGACTTTCTCTAAAATTTATAACAAAATTTCTCTAGCTAAGAGTCAGTTTAAGATTTAATTGAAAATTTGCTAAAATCGAAGATATTTTTGTCTTAAATTATTGAGAGAAATAAATACATTTAGCTTTTATTATGCAAAAGGAAGATTAGTTTATAGGTTTCATATTTTAGGCTCTAGTTGGCACGTAACCATCATAAGAAGCAGAATAAGTAGTCTGAAAAGATCAACAGTGAAAACTCTGTCTAAAGAATTCATTTGTACTTAGAGTTACACTTTGGATTGTTATGTAATAACCAATTAATTTCATAACTATAAATATTGTGTGCTTGACTTGAAATTATATAGGATCTATATTTTCTGTCATTGTGTTAGACTTCATAATGAGTTAAAGAACAGACCCACAATTTAAATTTTTTCATCACTTCCATTCCCATATGTGAGTTATTGGCATAAATCAAACTGGGCTAAAGAGAAGGAGGAAATGTGATATGGTTAACACTAGAATTTAAATGGGCTATAATCTATAAGGCATTGCAATATGTCTACCACAGTGCAATAGAATGACATGAACATTGATTGGAGCTTTGTGTACTCACTTCTCTATAAAGCTGGTCCCAGAGAAAGTAGCTTGAAGTTCAAGTAAGAATTTCCAAAGAAAGTTGCATACTCAGACTTTATCTGGACTTGTCTTGCTAGAAGCATCTGGCTTATGATCTCAGAGGTATCAGTTATTAGACAGAGGAAATTTCAAAGTTAAGTGAGTAACAGCATCACAAATTCAAACATTTTACTTTATTACAGCAGAACTAAATGGCCCAGGTCAAGAAGAATAGAGTTCAATCTCTTTTGAGAGGGATTTGCAAAGTTTTGAGTATGATTATAGTGGAGTGCTAATTAGAAAATAAGGTATATAGCCTGTCATTAAGTTTGTGGTCTCTAAAAGCCAAGCAGTTTAAATATAATTTTCAGGTTTCCTCTGTGAATTTAGGTTAATTATTTGGCCACTTTGTAGCACAGTTTCTAAATCTATAAAATTAGATGATTACAATGGCAACCTTAAAAGGTCATGATAAAGATCAAGTGGGATGTCATATTTGGAAGGTTTAGCATTCTGTAACCTGGTGTGTTAAAATCATTCCATCGGTATTTTTATAGTTAAAAATCCAAACAATTAAAAGATATGTACTATGGCGAGAGGTAGGAAAAAGTGCCAACTAAATCAGATTGACTCAGTATATTTATTGAACATCAAATTAACCCTATGCATTTCCATTGGTACTGAGGCCAGAGTGGATGATTCTCACCAGATGGAATTAAATTTTAGATAAGAGATTGACAAACCTCTATTGAGTAGTCAGGCTCAGGAAATCCAACAGGCTTGCCCTGGTATTTTCTTTGCAATAATTTACCTCATAATATTTTGAAGTTGAATTTTCAGACTGCACTAGTTGTATTATGACAGTCTTTTACTACCTTTTTTTAAAGGTACTGGTATCTACATTCATAGATAAGATTAGTTTGTGTTTTTTTTTTCTTTTTATCCCATGGTTTTCTTGTCATGTATTAGTATAGTGCCAGTTAATCTTTTTTTGTATTATGAATTTATTTTTGTTATTTTACAGAATTAAAAAATAACAGCTTTATTGAACTAAAATTTGCATACTATACAATTTGCAAACTTAAAGTGTATGATTCAGTAGATTTTAGCACATTGACAGAGTTGTACAACCATGACCACAACCAAATTTAGATCATTTTTGTTATATCAAAACAAAACACTCTACCAACTAGCTGTCATCACCCAGACCCTCCCCCCATATCTAGGCAACCACTGAGCTACTGTCTATGTTAATAGATTTTCCTATTGTGGGAATTTATTTATTTTATTCCAA